>JADMNL010000024.1:360935000-362250000 GCA_016271365.2 Neoceratodus forsteri
GGGGGATGTGCCTCAGTGCTGCCTCCCACACCCTCCCCGAGCCCACCGTAGTCCATCCTTCCCTCTTTTTTGGCAGTCTCTGAGGGAGCGATGGTGAACATGGTGGTCTCTGTATTGGGGGAAGGTCACCTGTATCCTCGCCAACTCTGCTCGGAGTTCAGCTACCTCCTCCCTCAACACAGAGAGGTGCCTGCAGAAAGGGCAGCACCACAGTGTCAGAGGTCTTTCTGAACACTGCTGCCCCACATCCGCTGCAAAGCATACACCATCATCTTCTTTCTACTGTCCTGCCTTCTTGCCTTATTGCCCTGTACCCTCCGGTGCTCTTTTCTTTTATACCATGTCCAATGCCCAGCTATATATATTTGTACTGTCAGTACTCTTTAGTGGTAAAATGTATCAAGGAATGTAGATTTATGTCAGGGTGTGGTGTGTGCCTACGTTGTGTACTGAAATAAGATAGCTAACAGTGTGTGTATGCAGTCAGTTAGTACCGTATGATGTCACAGGTTAACGGCATAAAGGAAGTGATGTGTTGGGGGTGGGTGTAGGGTGGTGGGGGTGGAACCCTCCTGACCACCAGAGACAATCAACCACACCAGCAAACCCCCTCAGAAACACTCAGCTGCACTACAAAATCCCCCCAAACAGGTAACTTTCCAAATGAATCCAGAAAGCAACCCGGTATCAACTGAAAGCAACAGTAAGCTGCAAAAGAAACAATAACAACAGCAATGAAATCAGCAAAAATCAACAGTCACTTCCCTGAAATGAACAGCTTCCTTCCTCTCCTAGCTCCTTATGAGAATCCAGCAGTTACGCAGGTACACCATTAGGAGTGAAGAGCCATGTGCACAAACACAGGGAGCCTAGGTAACTACATTTCTGACCTTGAGGCTGCCACTGTGGAGGCAGACCTGGAATTGTGGCCACAACAGAATCATAGTGCTCTGACAGCCACAGCTGGGAGGTTACCATACTTACTACAACATGTTTTGGAAGGATAGGGCAGGGAGGATAGGTGGTGTTTATACGTATAAAGGCCATGGAGATACAAGACACAGTGGGGAAAAGGAAGGGCTGGAGGTTCTTTGAGTTGACTTAGAGACAGGATCCGGGGCCTTTATGTGTGTGGTGGTGGTAGTGGTGCAGATCACCAACAAAGGGGAGAAGTGGGACAGGGTTTGGGGGGAGGCCATTGGTAGAATGACAAGCGAAGTGAAAGTAGTGATTGTGTGTGGGTGGGGGGGGACTTTAATCTGCTGGATGTAGACTAGAGCAATCTGGCCACAGCTACTATTAGGAGCAGGGCCATCTTAGACTCCCTGCAAGGGGCAATTCTTAAGCAATTGATTACAGATCCCAATAAAGATGGGGCATTGCTGGATCTGGTACTTATGAACAGAGAAAGAATTGCAGACATCCCAGTGGCTAACACTCTGAGTACAAACGATCATTGTACTGTGTGGTTTGGCATGTGGAGTGGAGAGGAGAAAAAATACACTATGATGAGGGTCCTGGACTTCATGAGAGTTGATTTTAAAGAAATGCAAGACTGCCTTAGGAAATACCTTGAAGGAGGAGATGGCTGGGGGGTGGGGGTGGAGGCACAATGGAGGATAAAGGAGGGAACTAAGGTAACCTCAAGCTGTTTGAAGGAAATAAGTAAGGAAAAGAGGAGAAAGAGGTCACTATGGTTTTCAAAGGTGGTGATTAAGGCAGTAATAGAGAAAAAAATACAGCTGTCAGGAACTACAAGGAGTCCCAATCTGAGGCAGACGAGGAGGTTTTTCTAAACAAGCAAAGGGAGGCAGGAAGGAGGGTTAGGGCAGCAAAGGCTCAAACTGAGGAGAGGATTGCCCAGGAGGTGAAAAAAAGGATAACATTTTCTTCAAGTACATGAGCGAAAAGAAGAAGGCAATGGATGGTATAGTGAGGATCAGGAGACCGGAGCTGGGGGACTGTGCAGAGGAACACTAAGAAAACTGCACTTCTGCTCAATCTTCACAGTGGAAGGGAGAGAGAGGATGGACTGATATGCATTAACAGGGATGGGGGGTAGTGGACCCAGGTCCATTTGTGGAAGCGAGAGTCCACCAGGGATTGAAAACCCTAAACGAAAACAAGGTGATGGGGCCAGACAGGATCCACCCAAGGGTACTAAAAGAACTGAGCACATTGCTAGCTGCCTCTCTGGCAGTACTGTTCAGCACCTCATTGGAGATGGGGGTGCTTCCAAAGGACTGGAGGAGGGCCAATGTGGTCCCTTTGAGCATGGGTGGCAGCAGGGAGGAGGCTAGCAATTACAGGACAGTCAACCTCACATCAGTGGTGGGGAAATTAATGGAGTCCCTGCTGAAGGAAAGACTGATGGAGTACCTGGAGACAAATAGGCTGCAGGACCACCGGCAGCATGGCTTCACAGGGGGAGGTCATGTCAAACAAATCTCATAGGGTTCTTTTTGGACTGTGTAACTAGGGATGTGACTCAGGGGAGGGCAGTGGATGTGGCCTATCTGGACTTCAGTAAGGCCTGTGACTCTGAAGGCTGATAAAGAAACTTAGCAACCTAGTGCTGGGGGAGAAGGTGGTGAGTTGGATATCTAACTGGCTGATAGATAGTGGGCAGAGGGTGATGGTAAATGGCAGTCACTCGGAGGACAAGAGAGTGACCAGTGGAGTACCACAAGAGTTGGTATTAGGGTCTGTCCTCTTCAGTGTCTTCATAAGTGACATTGCTGAGGAATTGAAAGGGAAGGTGTGTCTCTTTGCAAATGCCACAAACATCTGCAAAAGGGTGGACACCCAGGAGAGGGTGGAGAGAATGTAAGGGGATCTGGGGAAACTAGAGGAGTGGTCTAGAGAGTGGCAGCTGGGTTTCAATTCCAAAAATTGCAAAGTCATGCACCTGCAGTGGGGAAACCCAGAGGCTATGTATAAGATGGGGAGCAGGAACTTACAGATATCAAGCAAGAGAGGGACCTTGGGATAATTACTTGGTATTACTCAGTAGTTTAAGGTACAAGAAGGCTCAAGACCCATCGAGTCTACCTTCCCATACCATGTGGGAAATAATGTTCGATACCCGTAATATGTACATGTCAAGTGATTTCTTACATGGCTCAGCATTATTGGCATCCGCAATATTTTGTGACAGTTATAGCTGATGATCTCAAGGTGGCAGGGAAGTACGACAAGACAGTAGGCAAGGCTAACCGGATGCTGGTGTGCATAAGGAGGAGAATTTCTAGCAGGAGAAGGGAGGTGGTGTTGCCTCTGTATCGTTCACTGGTGAGACTCCACCTGGAGTACTGTGTTGGTTCTGGAGGCTGCACCTCTGCAAGGACATTGACAGCGTGGAAGCAGTCTGGAGGAGGGCTGCCAAAGTGGTGCAGGGGTTGCACAAGAAACCATGTGAGGAGAGGCTCTGGGAGCTCAGCATGTACTACCTAGAAATGAGGTGAGCAAGAGGGCACATGATTGAAACCTGTAAGTACCTCACGGGGATGAACATAGTGCAGGAAGGGAGTCGCTTCCAAGGAGGAGCAGTACCAGAGCACAGGGTCTTGCTATGAAGCTTGGAGTGGGGCATTTAAGAGGGACGTGAGGAAATACTTCCTCACAAAAAGGGTGGTAGACACCTGGAACAGCCTGAGAGAAGATATGGTAAGGGTAAAGACAGCAGTGAGCTTCAAGCATACGTCGGATGGGCACATGGGTATAACAAGTAGAAGTAAGGGAGGAGGGAAGGTCAGCTGTGACTAAATATGGTCTTGGGTGTAGAAATAGACGGGGAAAATGGAGCAGATTAAATGAGCCTACCAGTCGTTGTCTGCTGACACATTCTATGTTTCTAACTTTACATGGTTGTTGTAATGTTGCTTACATGTTTTACAAAAACCGTGAATAACTAGACACAGATAATGCACTTTAAGTGTAGCTCTTGTTCTGGTGCTCTTGCATTGAGATTCTTGCTTTTTAAATGAATTTCCTCTGTTGAACTCAATGTCACTCAACCGTTGTCCTCATGCAGCTGGTTTTCCACATGTCCTGGGCTGAGGCAACAGCTGTGGCACACTAATGAGTCCTAACAAGGAAAAAACTCATGTTTGTGTGCCTTTGCAGATTGTGTTCCTTTTTGTTTGTGATACTTTCTGCCACCTTACAGTCCTGATTAAAGCCTAGCCATCCTACATTTCTTTGTGGACATTTGCATATATTAGCCAAGATTCATGGCATTATGCTGGTCTGAGTAATTTAGTGTTTCTTTAACACTTGACTTCACAGCCATTTCACTTTCAGCACAGCCTTTGCTTCATTGCTGTTGTAGTGAAGTTGCCTTTCAAATTATGTTCCTTTTTTGGGCACATCATGACCCCCAAGCTATTGTTATTATGTGAGTGGTTGACCCTATGTCCTAGACTGAGTTAATAGTTGTAGCACACTGATAAGTCCTAAGAAGGATGATTCATTCATTCATTCAACTTTATTTGTATAATGCAATTCTCATTGCGATTCAGTGCACTTTACATCACATTTAAAACAATTAAAATACAATACATATAACAACATCTAAAATCCTTTTTTGAGGCAATATATAATAGACATTGTGTGGGAGAGCTTGTCTAAACAAATGGGTTTTAAGATCCACAGTCACACTTTTTCTGATGATATCCTAGTATTACAGCAGGGTCAAGTAAAAGAACATATACTTTCTTCACTTTAATGTTCCTTATTATCCAACCTGCCATGCATGGGTAAAGTATCCAAACTGCTTAGCCCAGATGATAAATTTGGATAGTGCACTATCTGTGCTGGATCCCTGGATGGTTTACACTATAAATTACTTACATGATTTCAGCCAATCAGTGTACAGAACCACTCTGCCTTTTATCTTACATATAGTGGTCTCTTATGCAGGAACATTAGGGGTGTCCCATTCCATTTCAGAGCTGGGGGAAGAACAGGCTTTATTCAACTTTTAAAATAAAAAAATGACTTGAAACTTATTATGAATCACTCTAGTTAACTTGAATGAATTATAAGTTAATAGTCTCTCCACTGCGTGTCTCTTATGGTATATTATAGATCGAGTGAGTGCTCCCAACCAGTCGGAGTGCTCCTTTCCCCTGCGCATGAGGCACTGTTATTTTCTGAAGAGCATCTCACATGCAGATGCCCTGGAAATTGGCACAGTCTGTTACTTTATAAAAATATATATATTATTGATCGCTCTCAGTCAATAATATATTAATATGTCTCCCTTCAACCCTTGTTGATGAAAACTAGTAACAGGACATCATCTGCAGTGGCTGCTTATCCCTCCACATGAAGTCATAATCCTCTGCTTGTGAGATCACAGCCATTTCATTGGCAGTAGATTGTGATGTCACAGAGAGAGAGAGAGGATTATGACTTCAGTGGGGAATTAACAACAAGAGTAGCTAAACACAGTTATCATTCAAACATCCTCACTTTAAAAGAAGAAGGGGAAGAAAGCCTACCCATCAGTGCATCAGCAGGGCTACTGCTTGCGATGCCAGCAATCTGGGGGTTGTAAATGAGCCTGGGTCACAAAGGGCCAGCTGGGGGAGAAGGATCGAGCATCCCAGAAGATGCTGGGGTTTTTTTCCGGGGGGCGGGGGTATTGAGAGGTCTAAACCTCACTTTCAGATTCTTGACGATATTGGGAATGCAAGTAATCACAGACATGTTGCATTAGAGTAATAAACAAGTTTATTACTATCAAGGGATAAATCACAGTTGCCCTAAGCAGTTCTTACCAATATGAACTGGGAGCCAGTGCTAAGCGTTCCCTACACCTCGAGGTTTCTCTGTTGTCCCTTGGGGTCTCTCAGGTCTCCGAGGTGTAAGGCTTGTGCATTACATTATATACTTATGATAATTACTATGGTTACCAAAAGATAGAAACATTTCTAGTTACAGAGATGAGCCCTATTGGCTAAATTAGAGGTGGCTCCACGGTCCAAGATAACATTATACAATTCTGTAAAGTCATCAGTTTGAGAACAAAAGAGTTCTTATACAGAGTCTTACATAACTCAGTGTAGTGGTACAAATCACCAAAAGGTGGCAATGCCATCTTACATATTATAATTACTTCAAGAACGCAGGTGACTCGGCATCTGACAAGTAAGAAATAGACAGAAAATACATGGCAGAATATATGTGCATTAGCAAGCAAAGTGTATTACAACAATATGCATTCATATCCTGACATCTACTCTTATACAGTAGATGCCCTTAGCCCTAAATATTAGTATAATCTATACCTAAGTGTTAGCAGTCTATGGTGTACCTCTGAGGGTACCAATTAGGGTGCAGGGACCTCGTGTAACAAGGGAATGAGGGAGTGTACAGCGGTAGCAGCCTACCTGGATAACCATTGGTGAAACGGCAGGGAGGCACACTTTAGGAGGGGTCAAACATTGGCTGATGCCATGTGGCTGCATGCGCTGATGTACATGCTTGCACATGGCTTTGCAGAGCTGCCGCTTCGGGAGGGGGGGACAATACTGAAAAATGACCTCAGTGGCAGTAGATGATGGGCCCCAGTACACCCGGGCTCGCGCCCTGCCACCACCCGCCATCTGACAGATTGTCTCTGTTGGGGGTACACACCCCACCCAACATTGCCAGAGGGGAAACCAAGGCTCCATGGAGGATTGGCAGCATTAATTGGCAGGGACATAGGGTCCAAAGGATACAGTGACTCTGCTAAGGGAGTCAGCTGCCAGTGATGGAAGGAGGGTGCAAAATGCGGATTAAAAAAAAAAAAAGTTTAATACTGAAAACATTAACATGATAAGTTATATTTTTTTTCCTAATATTTTACTTCTCAAAGTTTTCTTAGAGGTGTCGGTTGCTACAAGGGGCCTGGGTACTTCTATATAAGCAAAGTCTGGATGAAAGTATTTCTGGACTTTTAAGTTAGGCATCTGCTGTAGTTGCCATGGTGGGTGATAGATGTGTCCATTTGATTCAGTTTCAATCAATGGGAGGATAAGACTCCTGAAATGGCTCTTAGATTTGCGTCAGTAATGTGTCAAAAAAGCTTTGAATGGTTTCTCAGATCCCTTCAGACATCAGTGTCTGATCTAAGCGCTGCATCTTGTATTGTCACACTGCTGGGTTTTATAGACCATTACAAAGGATATCTGCTTCAGTTCATCAAAATTATTCCCAGACTTTCTAAAAATCCCAAACCCTAATCATAGAAAAGTGTTCAATGTGCAGATTTAATCTGTTAAATTCAAAGCTTGTGAATCAAAGCAATATGTTAGAAATCCCCTTCAAACATGATGACAAAGGGCCGTGCAGCCATATTGTGCAACTGACATAGGAGAGACATTCTTATCTCTGTGATCAGCTGGTTGTTTCAGTACTTTTGTAGGTGTCACAGCATAGATAGCACAGGCTCAGCTAGAAATGTTACAGCATATTTTGTACTCTTTAACTGAAGTTTCCTGTAAATGAGAAGGGTAAAAACTGCTAGGAAAAAGGGGAGACATGACTGAAATGCACAAGTATTTCCACGGGATAAACAAGGGGAACAGCAGTGATTTGTTTACAATGAATGGTACCACCAGGGGATACGCTATGAAATTTGGGGAGAGGGATCAAAATGGATGTCAGGGAAGTACTTTTTTATGGAACAAGTGGTGCATACTGGATGAGACTTCTGGAAGAGGTCATGTGCGCTGCTTGATGCTGGGGAGCATAAAAAGGGGGTGAGACAGGCACATGGGAAAAGTATGCATGGTGGCAGTTGGGGTGAGGAAGGGGAGGAAATGAGGACAGGTACAGAGTTCTATAACTAGGCAGGTGTGGACAGACTAGATGATCCAATAGACCGGCATAGCTGCTGACATTTTCCATTTCTGTGTTTCTTTTGGTTGAGGCACTGTTCCTGACATAATTGCCTAGCTCCTTGTGTTGGCATTAGTTCTGCTAATCCCTTGGAGTCCATTACTATGTGATGTAGGACTGTGGGTGAGTTATTAAGGTAGCACCACACCTACCATGTCAACCAAACATTTTGCGTCTTATTACGCACTTGTAAAGGCTGGAGTTTGTGGAGGAACAGCCTAGGAAAGGATATGGTATTTCTTTGCAACTGAAAAATAAAAAAATATTTGTGATGAATAGCAAGTAAAATTTAACGTGTATGTAGCAAACAAAATTGCTGAAGTTTCAAAATGTGGGCCCTTATGTTTATGTTGGAAAATCATTAAAATGAACAGGAAGTATCTAAATGTTTGAAAGTCTGTATATGGTGGATTACGGTAATCATATTCAGTTTGAATGTGTATTTTGATATGTCTGTTTTCGCAAAGTAAACCATCTAATTTGAATTCCTCCTTCACATTGTCTCATCTTTGATGTGTGTATGTTTCTTCACTGGGTTTGCTGTACAGCAATTAAAAATTGTTTAGTACAGCACATACGGTATGTGTGTCTTTGTCCTACACATTCTGAGAGAATGTTGGCATATCAGTGCAACAGATAAATGCCAGTGGAGCTTGCAAAGCGTATTTGGGTGTTGCTTTCGTCTTATCTTTTTGTATAAAAGAATGCTAGTCTTAAACCAAAGAAACATGTAGCTGTTTCCTTTTTCAGTCTTACTGTTGGACTCCAAACCCTGATTGTAAAAGCCAGATAGTATCTTGCATGCTCTATATAGTGATGGCACCAACTTGGGAAATGCTGAAAACTGAAAACACATATGTATTTGGACGCAAGTTTAAACTGATATTTCAGGTTCCTGATATAACATTATTGTCAGCAATGAAAGAACAAAAATCTCATAAGATTCCCCAGAGATTTGAATTTTCAAACATTTGTTTCCTTACTACTGAATACATTTTCATGAAAACAAGGACTTTTTGCTCCTTAGACTTCATTGTCTCCTGCTGCCTTACCTTCTGTGAAGTCGTAATCCTCTGTTCATAACATCAGAATCATTTCCGTGGCAACAGTTTTTGCTGCCACAAGCAGAAGATTATGACTTCATGGCAGGTGTAAGCTACTATAACAGATAAAGCTTTGGGCAAAGGATCCTTGTTTATTTGATTTACCTTTTTTTGACCAGGAAAGCAAAACAAGGCAATTCTGCCTATTTTCAGCCTCATCTCAGGGGGATGGGGGAAGATACTGAGGGAAACCAACTGAAATTGAACCAGATTAAGCTGTTGATATTTTTAGTGAATGGTAGAAATTTGGCCTTGCCATCGGGGAAAGTCCCCTACCCGTTTTGAGAAGTGCCATGGGATTGTTGACGTCCACCTGAGCAACCACCTGAACAGGCCAGGACCTTGGCTTAACATCTCATCCAAAAGACGGCACCACAGGAGTGCAACATCCACCTCGTGCTTCATTGCAGCGTCAGCACTGGGATTTTACTCCAAGTTCCTGGTGTGGGTCTGGAACCCACAACCTTCTGATCATCTGACCTCAGAGGCGAGTATGTAACCTGTTAAGCCACTGACAAATAATAATACATTTTACTTACTTAGTTACTTACTTTTTTATTTACAGTTAACACCTTTAGCAATAAATAATTGAAGTTTCAGACATTTTTAAATGGTGGGGGGGTGGATTTTGTGGAACTGAGTTCTGATGTTGCCACCAGTGTGTTTTTTTTGTTAGAAATTGGTAAATCTCTTTAACATTTGATGTGTACATAGAACACATCAAGATTATAAACTGTATACTACATATAGAATAATGTATGGGCACCCATACACAACAAGGCTGTGTATCCTGTGAGTGACTTCAAGAGTGAAGCTCGAGAGGTCCCTGTCATCCTGACAACCCTGAGGTGGAAACACAGCCTTTGAATGTTTGGCTGCCCATACCTTATTCTGTATAGTGTATGGGCAGCTAT
Organism: Neoceratodus forsteri; assembly: GCA_016271365.2. NCBI lineage: Eukaryota > Metazoa > Chordata > Ceratodontiformes > Ceratodontidae > Neoceratodus > Neoceratodus forsteri. The sequence continues at coordinate 360,944,908 of JADMNL010000024.1, forward strand.
ACAAGGGACAGAGACATGGTTGGTTTGCAATACATACATACATAGATGTGGTTGGCAGATAAGGGCCTTCGGCCCACCCTGTCTGCCCATTACGTCTAAGTAAAAAAACACCTCACTGTTTTTCTTCTGAGTCCCCACAGCACATCTGACCACCATTCGTTTAGCCTGTTGATGCCACTCTCCTCACCGCTCATCTGATGCCCTCCCCAGAGCTCGTCCACCCTGCAGATGAGAGGCATTTATTTTAAATTGCTATTCCCCTTTGGTCAGACTGCGATGACTCAGTCCGGCCGCTGAGTTTAAATCTTCTATCGGCCCGTCGGACTGGCAGTTGGATTTCGCATGCGCAGCGCGCCCGGCGACCGGGTTCGAGCGGACCTGGATAAGCGGAGCGGCTGGGAGATGGATGGGCGTCCATGGACTGCTCTCCTTCTCCGGGGTGGGTGTGGAAAGTGCCCGGAGACATTGGCCCCGGCAGAGGCCAGGAAGTCGGACAGCCGCCGCGCTAGCACGCTTTAGGGGGCAGACACTAGGCGCCATTGCACCACCGCCGCCTTGGAAAACCAGGAAAAGAAGACAGCTGCCTGCCGCCTTCCATGAAGCCTGCCACGGCTCCAATTAGCTCCTCAGGCCAGCCCTCGACTCAATCCGATGACTGCGGCATGCATCGAGGAGTGCCGCAACCCGCCGTGGGGGTAAGCCGCAGGGCTTCCGGAGGGCGCGGCTGATGTGATGGGGAGCTCGTGGTCCGTGACCGGGCCGATAATACCGGGCGGCGGGCAGCCCGGGGAGGATAAATAAAGAATTAAAAAAAAAAAAAAAAATCTTCTGTCGGTACAATTGCTTTGTGATGTAACTACTGCAACAGAATGAAAATTCGTTGTACTGCAATAGTTACATCACTACTGCAGCACAGTCACAATTTACAGTGTATAGATTTCCATACACAAAAAACTCTTCCCATACACTATTGTAAGTATACTGTATTAAGTGAAATTTCACTTAACTCCATTCGATATAAGATTGCCAGGTCCCTGTTCTAGAGTATACTGTCGTAACATCTTATTACAAGGCAATGCTTAACATGAACTGTTGGGCCTGACAAGGTTTTTATTAATATATGTAGGTATGCTTTGCTGTGTCCATGGACTAGAGTACAGTCCTGAATATGGAGGTGAAAATGAGTGTGATTCCTCATGAAGCTGCTCCCTGCCCCCCAGGGCCAGCAGGGGGCAACCCCCCTCCCTTGGTAGAGTGAGTCAGGCCTTAAAATTCATGGGGGGAGCTGTGGGATTCTTGCATTTTTAAACCCAATCTCATAATTTTGCTAAAACGTTGGGCTGGGGGGACACATCTTGGCTGATTTTTAATTTTCTCCCAACTACTGAATTATTCACAACACTGCCTTACGTGTAAGACCCAGGGGGGAAATCCCCCCATGACACAAAAGTGAATTTTAAACACTGTAGAGTGAGTGTCCATGAGATGTAGGACGTCGCACCCCTTCTGCACTGATTGAGACCGTGTGCTCAGGATTGAACCCCTAGTCCTGAGAAGAAGACAAGCACCTTTACCTCTGGACCACCTGGTTGGCCCATTGATGGCTTATGTAATGATCACAGGAAATACGAAATGTACATAGTGTATTTCACTTTTGTAGTAATTCTTTGCAACAACACACTAGTCATTATATAAAGTTATTATTGATATGAATAACTATATTGTGTTTTTGTCACTGCTGCTTCTGCTCTGAGTGCAAAAGGCTGGCAGTATAGCCTAGAGGTTAGAGTAACGAGCTGTGAATGAGCTTGGTACCTCCAGCAGACCTGGGCATACCTCTCAACCTCCCTCATCCCAAATCAGGGACAAGGCTTAAAATGATCAGGGACAAATGACCAAAATCAGGGACACATCTGAAAAAATAGTAATAGTAGTTCCAGAAGCTGCGTACAACATGCTTCTTAGTGTGAATAGCATTTTCTTAATGAGAATTAGACTGTAACACCAGTGGCTGGCATTATTTTATGACTCAAATCCCTACTCTTCAGTGACAGAAATGCCAAATTTAGGAGGGACAGAAGAAATTTCTGAGGCAAAATTAGGGACATCCCTGAAAATCAGGGACAGTTGAGAGGTATGGACCTGGGTTGATTCCCACAACCTCCACTTGCATACTGTGTGACTCTGAGCAAGTCACTTAACCACCCCAACAGGCACTTGTGCCTAGTGGGCCTTCCCTGGTCACCAAAAGAATAAAATAAAAATCAAAAAGCTTCAACATTCCCCAGAAACAGCATGACATCATCATGTCACAGCATTTCTTTCCTTATGCTAAAATCAGGTAAATTGAACTGTTTAGTAGATAAAAAATAAATTCTGTATATATAACTTATCTTGTTACATGTACAAAAAATATTATCAGCAAGTTGGTTAGGCCTGAAACTGAGGAGGTGACAGGGGACCTCTGAGAGTCTGGAGGTAGCAGGCAGCAGTTGGGGTTGAGTTTGGTGGACAGAAAGGGGGTACTTGAGAGGCCATAAGGAGAGGAGCACTGAAGAGGGCATGGGAAAGAAGTAAAAATAATAAATAAATCATTTTTAAAAATGTATAAAGGGTTGAGGGGGTAGAAATCATTGGTGACTGGTCACTAAAATAACAACATCAGACCCCACACCCAGGATGAATGCAGAGGAGACCCGCAGGAAGGGTGCAAAGTGCCAGCATGGGTGCTCCCTTGGAGGGAATGGTACACACTTCTTCTTGTTTTTGGCCAGTGGAGGCGCACTTGAGAGCATGGGTGATCACTCACTGGTATACGCCCCACTAGAAGATCATGACGTGCAGCCATGCTGTGGGAGGTGGGAAGAGGGATGAGGGAACAAAGCGAGAAAGACCCACCAAAGGTGGGCCATATGACAGCTCTCTGTGCCCCCACCACCACCACCTAGCCACTCAGCACACCACCCCCACCCACCTGAATGTTACCCCTGATGTACCAGGCCGCTTTCTTCCTGGTGGTAATAGAGAGGTTCCCTGGCATGGTTAGGCCTGGAACTGAGGGGGTGACAGTGGATCTCTGGGAGTCTGGAGGTAGCAGACAGCAGTTGGGGTTGAGTCCGGTGGGTGGAAAGGGGGGTGCTTGAGAGGCCCTAAGGAGAGGAACACTGAGGAGAGCACAGGATAGAGGTAAAAATAATGATAAATAATTTTAAAAAAATGTGTAAAGGGTTGAGGGGGTAGAAATAATTAGTGACTGAGAACTAAAATGATACAATCAGAATGTTGTAATACTGAGAGACTATGAAAGGGGCAGCAATGATAAACACAGTGGCCCAAGCTGTTGGTAAGTCTGAACAACATTTCAGACAAGTCCTTTACGAAAGACCGTTTTCTTTGCTAGTACGTGCTACCAGCAAAAAGTAAACCATATATATTTTAAATGACCAATTAACTGTAATCATGGCCCAGAGAAACCTGCTGTGCTCTGTAGGTACATTCTGTGTGCAAACTTATCTAATTTTGCTTTACTTCTTGAAAACACAGCATAACCATAACATTCCTTACAAACACACATCTGTCTTTCATTAGAAAATGGTACGCATAGATTCGAGGTGGGAAGTAATTTGCTTTTGTTTTGTAGCCATGTAGGGTTACAGAATGCCAGAACAATCTGTAATTTCTGTGGTGCTTATTCCTAAAGGCAGTTTAGACAGACCAGTTTAGTCCCAGTAACCACGAGTTTAAAGGCCAGTTTACATTGCCACATTTGTGCCACAACAACCCAAGTGCTCCGGTTGTTGTGGTGCAAATGCGACCATGTGAACACTTCCCAATTGCAGTAAGTCAATAAGATCCAGTGCAGTAAGATCCTCTCCCTGACCCGCAACAAACCTTGGGATGTGTTCTGGAGCGAGCGATGTAAGCAGCTGCATTGACAGGCTGCACCACTTGCTCCAACGAATGACTTCCTAGTATCCCCCTGTTCCTCCCAGCATCCTCCTCTCCAGACCCCAGGTCCCTCTGCAGCGTGTGTTGCATTGGTGTGGAGAGGGGTGGTGCAAACTAAGCAGCAACTGAATCAGGAAGTTGGGGGGAGCACCAACACGGAATGCAGGGTAGAGAAGAGTGACCGTGTAAACAACAGGACTTTAGAGAAACACTTCCTCAACAAAGAAAGTCTGCTTACCTTCATATCCTGGTAGCATTTAACATTATTTTGGTCCTATTAGTTTATTCTTAACTTTAACTCCTGTACGTAATGTAATGAATGATAAGAAAGCTTTTTTTTTTATCATTGTCTCCAGTTTGAATCCACGGGACCAACTCATGGGTAGGGATGGGTGGGTACTAAAATACCCGACCAGTAAGACTTACCCGTGGGTGCTCCAAAAGTACCCTACAAATACCTGGATGAAAAACGAGTATTCGAGTTGGGTTAGGTAGTTACAACCCAACCCGTTCTACTACCCGATTATCCGACCCTGATTATAACAGAAATTATGTGAAAGACTGTTTTTTTGGACTATTAGACTGTTTGTTAGGTGCCCGGAGCTGTTATACCCATGGGGGCATTGCAGAGGCAGGTACGAGAGGTGAAGGTTCTCTTAGCGAGCCTGCTTCTGTTTTCAAAAATTATACCCATGGCGGACACTGCTGAGGTAGGTATGAGGGGTGCAGGCTGTCTTAGCAAGCCTGCTGCTCTTCCCAGAAATTATTCCCATGGTGAGCATTGCTTAGGCAGGTATGAGAGGCACAGCTGCTCTTAGCGAGCCTGCTGCAGTGTCCATAAACTGTACCCATGGCGGGCATTTCTGAGGTAGGTATGAGAGGCACAACTACTGTGACTGAGCCTGCTGGTGTGTCCAAAAATTATACCCATGGTGGGCATTGCTGAGGCAGGTAGTAGAGGCACAGCTACTCTTAGAGAGCCTACTGCTGTTTCCAAAAATTAGACCCATGGCAGGCATTGCTGAGGCAGGTACAAGAGGTGCAGGCTCTCTTAGCGAGCCTGCTGCTGTTCCCAAAAATGATACCAATGATGGGCATTGCTCAGGCAGGTACAAGAGGTGGAGGCTCTCTTAGCAAGCCTGCTGTTGTTCCCAAAAATGATACCAATGATGGGCATTGCTCAGGCAGGTACAAGAGGCACAGCTGCTCTTAGCGAGCCTGCTGCTGTGTCCAAACATTATATCCATGAGGTGCATTTCTGAGGTAGCTATGAGAGGCGCAGCTGCTGTGATTGAGCCTGCAGCTGTTTTTAAAAACTATACCCATGGTGGGCATTGCTGAGGTACGTACGAGAAGCATAGCTGCTGTGATTGAGCCTACTGCTTTTTTAAAAAAATATACACATGGCAGGCATTGCCTTTTTTTGTTTTTAGGGCATTGCTGAGGTAGGTCCGAGAAGTGTAGCTGCTCTGAGTGAGGCTACTGCTGCTGTTTCCACAAATGATATCCATGGTGGGCATCGATCAAACTTACATAAGATAAACTGATGACTGACAGAAGAAAACTAAGAGTAGTACTAGTGTGGCACATGTGGCTGGCATGGTGGCAGTGGTGACGGTTCCATTCGTTTCATATACAACCTAGTCATCAGATTCAGTATTACTGTTTTCAGGCTGCTTTTCATGTTCAGGGTCAGACTCACATAATTCAGTGTTCGTGACAATAGGAAAATTGTCAGCATTCATTCTGAGAAATGTAATCCGTTCTACATTTGCAGGACTTAGCAGTGTTCTGTGGTCAGTGAATCTTCCTCCAGCTGCACTAAATATGTATTCTGAATACACACTTGAAGGTGGACAACTGAGGAACATTATTGCAAGATCTGCTAGATCTGCACATATTGTTCTCTTTTGTTTCCAGTACAGTAATGGATCTTCCTTGAGACCGACTACAGTATGGTCTGCAAAACACTCCAGGATCATTGTGCTGCGTGAGACGGTTACCAGTCTGGCAGATGAACCAGTGCACTTTCTTTACAGGATACCAGTCCATGTTGTTGCAGGCGACTCAGAAGTGATTTGCCTTTCTGACCCAGAACATAGGATGCCTGAGAAGTAGCTGTAAATGTCCTTTCCCTCATTGATGACACTGATGACTGCAAAGAATTGATAGATGTGCTATTGTCTGTGCCAGAGGCCCACTCTGAGGGTTCAGCAGGGTTTGACTGCTGTACATCAGTTAATGGTGTTTGTTGGGCAGTGTCATATTTGGTTAGCAAAAGATCTCTCCAGTACTCATTGTCTTCCTCTGCAAGAGCAAGGCAAGGCACATTTTATTTTTAGGGAACCCATTCCCTGAGGCTCTGGGCGACTAGCAAAGTGTAACAAAGATAAAACAGCAGGTAAAAACACAATGACATTTTCAGAATAAATAAGAACCAGAATAATAGCTACTAAGATTAGCTTCTGCAAGATCTAGCAAACCTTGCAATAATGTACCTCAGTTGTCCACTGATGGCTTCAATGTTCCCCTTAAAGCAGTGATCTAGCAACATAGCCAACACATAAGTATAATTCTTAAACTTGGCAACCTGGCATTTATTCTGTGAACAGTCAGCATTCTGAGACTCAAGTCACCTGCCAACATAACAGGAGTGGTGGTGTCTTTTGACTGAAAGTCTTTATGCCATCAAGGAAAATGTAAAGAAATATTCTTTGAGGAGGAATTTGACTCAGAGTTGCACTGACATCACATGTGGCAGCCTCAAATGGCTCCAATAAGGTGACCAAAGATTCTGGTAGAGTACAGCTGCTGGAACTGAATGTGATGTCTACTTTACCTATTTGATACTGCATGGTGTAGTCATGTACAGCTTTTTTCTGTTCAGGAAGCCTTTCCAACATGTAAAATGCTGAATTCCAGTGAGTTAGAACTTCCTGCTTTAATGTATGCAAGGGCAAGTTATCTGACCTCTGCAGCCCCTTCAGGATTTTTTGTGCTTTCACAGAGTGGCTGAAATGCCCATATATTTTCTTAGCAAAACGTAACAGGTTTTCAACATTTCTGTTTCCATTTAAGAAACCATGGATTAAAGATATAAACGATGTGCAAAACAAGGTATGTGTTGGTAGTTGCCATCTCTAACAGCCTTGACTATGGTGGCACCATTATCTGACACTATGAACCCTGGAGATAAGGAATATGGAGTAAGCTATTTGTTTTTTTGTAACTTATTTTTATTGATATATCAAATAAACAGGTACATGTAACAATTAATTTCAAACATGAAAAATACACATCTAAAATCTGTAGGTTGGTAATATGAATGATATGTCATCCAGGGATATAAATAAATAAATTTCTGTCCCAGTACTCAGCTTTTTGGGACCACCATGTGAGCAGGTATGCTGGAATATTAAAGGAGAAGCACATACTTCTGTCTTAAATAACCCACAGATACTTAAACCATTAAAAATAAACAATCTTATATAAGTAATGCGAAATGCGATAGTGTGCGAACTTCAAAAAAAGGGGGGGGGGAGAAGGGTAGACATAGAGGTCGGGGAGAAACAGTTCCCCCCCCTACCTAGTATGATAACTGCCTCCAAACTGTCAGGGACCAAGGGTGTCTCAAAGCCTTATTCATTATAGTTACTCTAAATTTATTTTTATTTTTAACAAAAAAAGGAGGGAATGGGAAACAGAAGGAATAGGAAACTAGAACGTGAAACAGCAGCAGGAGAAGAACCCCCAATTCAGCTACCTTTATGACTATCCCAAGTCTCCACCTGTTAATCCCTTAAGATGCCACGGATGCCAAATATTCAAAAATGTATCCATTTTAAGATGGAGAGTGGCTGTGATTCTCTCCATGGATTCAAATTCTGAGACCTTGTTGATCCATTGGTTGACAGCCGGAGTCTGTGGGGAGAGCCAGTTTAGCGTGATACATTTTAAGGCTGCAATTCGTAAAATATGGAAAAGTTTCACCTTAGTTCCAGCACCCACAGTGACCCCCACCAGACCAAGTACCAGGCTATCAAAAGTAAATGGAAAGGGGGGTATCAAAAAGTGTCTGGATGTGAGCATGCACCTGCTGACAAAATGGTATCAAAATTGGACACCCCCAAAAGATGTGCCAATGGGAGCCCTTTAATCCACACCCTTACCAACACAGGTCTGACTGTGTCATATGGAAATGCTTCATTATTGTGGGGGTTCAAAAAAATGTTATCAATATCTTCAAGTTAAACTTACACCACGTGGGTGAAGCTGTCACTCCCCATCCCTGATGAAGTCGGCGTTCCCATTAAGCTACAGGTATAGGAGAGGTAGATTTCTGCTCCCGTTTAAGAAGGATAGAGTCTAACAATAAAGGAGCCTGATCCATGAACAATGTATATAATTGTGAGAGCAGCCAGAGTTTTACTTTAAGGGTGACCCACCAATACAAAGTCTCCTCAAACTGTGTCTGGGACTTTAGTAGTCGCCGAGAATGTGGATTTTGCAAAATAAAATGTACTTGTTAAAAACAGAAGTAGTGTTCCTTACATAATTTATATTTTTGTTGCAACTGGTGAAAGGACATGCAAATGTCACCCTGGAATAGATGTGTAAAATGGGTGAGTCCCCTTGACTCGCAAAACTGATAGCCCAGGTCCAATGTAGGAAGGGTAAAAGTTTCATGGTGTCTGATAAGCGAAAGTGGGCCCAGGGTGTTAGGGGTACCTGTTATCTTCTGCAGTTTAAGTATCATATTGATAGTGTGCCTAGTCCATGGGTTCATCACCCTATGGAGGATCAGAGGTGAGATCATTCCTATAGGTAATGTCCACACTGGATGCATGGTTAACTGCTGGAGCTCCATGTCATACCACCCAGCCTCTGTCCTGTGTTTAAGCCATGTATAAATCCATGGCCCTTGAACTGCCAAATAATACTTTTGAAGAGCAGGGAGTCCAAGGCCTCCCTGCTCCTTACTAAGACACAATATAGAGTAAGAAATTCTAGATCTTTTGTTCTGCCATACAAACTTGAGCAGGGTACATTTAATTCAATCCAGTAGCATTTGGGCGTGGAAATGGTAAGCGTCTGGAACAAAAAAAAGAAAACGTGGTAATATATTCATTTTAATGGAATGGATCCTGCCATATAAGGTTAGAGGGAGCACTTTCCAGTGGGCCACATCTTGCTTAACTGCCTGCAATAGTTTCTAGTGATTGTTTGGAAACCATCTTGTAATGTTTGTGGAAATATTAATGCATAATTAACAGAAACTGTTCCTAGGAGCCCATGCAAAGGGGAATTGGTCCTTAAATCCCTGAGTGGGATTACCGTTTAACACCATGGCCTCTGATTTGGACAAATTAATTTTGTAGCCCACTAATTAACCAAACAGCTGCAGAATATCCAACAGGAGTGCAAGGGAATGTGCCAGATCCCACCAAAACAACAGGCTATTGTCGGCATAAAGTATGATTTTTTTTGTTTTGTTCTTGTGATCCCACCATAACCCCTCTGATCTGTGGCTGTTGCCTGATTTGCACATCTGAGGGTTCCAAACTAAGGGCAAACAATAAGGGGGACTGGGGCAACCTTGACAAGTCCCAGGCCCCAGCTGGAAACTCTCAGAGAGACATCCATTGACTCGTACTGATGCCTCCGGCCCAGTATACAAAGCATCCATCGCCCTAATAAAGTGGTCCCTTAAATTAAATTTGAGTAGTGTTTGGTGCATAAAATGCCAGTCAACCCAGTCAAATGCTTTTTCAGCATCGACAGTAATGGCTAATTGAAACTGGGTTTTACCTTTTTGGGAAGAGATTATATTAAACCTGCGAATATTATCCTGCAGCAGTCTGCCTTTAATGAAACCAGTTTGATTGTGCTGGATCAAGGTAGAGATAACATCTTGTAACCTATTAGCTAGAATTCCAGTAAATATTTTTAGGTCAGTGTTTAATAAAGAAGCAGGATGGTAGAAACCACAATCAGTGGGATCCTTACCCGGTTTCAACAATACAGAAATTTGGCCTTGTTTCCAAGAAGGGGATATCAACATGCCATCTCTGAGGATGGCATTGGTGGCATCTTTCAAGAGGGGGATACGGTCTGATTGGAACACTTTATAGAAATCGGTCATATAGCCATTGGGCCTTGGGGCTTTGGCATTTTTTAGGTGTTTAATCTGTTGGATGAGTTCTTGATGTTATAGGGGCACCAAGGGAAACCATGTCTGAATTTCATAGGGAAGGGAGTGGGATATTTTTCTAAATAGGTTGAGACGTCCTTCGCATGTGTGGGACCTCTCTCTTGGGTGTAGAGTAATTTGTTGCCACTGAAAAAGGGACTGTCATGGTCTCAGTGAGCTTACCCGGTTACCAAAATTCAAATACATTTGTAAAACTCAGAAAAAAGCTGAGATATCTCCTTTGGAGACACAAGGGTGCTTCTTACTACTTACGGTAGAGCAGGAATTATTACTTTCTGACGGAAAACTTGCCCAATGAGTTGTAGTGGTCATGTAGTCAATTATATGGTTACTGGTCCATATATCTATGGTTATATGAACCTGCTTCACCTCAGAGAGTTTCAACTGTTTAGTGACCGCACTACATGCTAAGTCACATCACTGTGGAAAAGCCTTTTTTGATAAATATGTTCGACAGGGAACAGTGTACCATGATTCAATCCGGTTCATGAACTTGAGGAAACCTTTCAGGGCAACGACAACAAAAGGGAGTTGACAATCAGCCAACAGCTCTGTGACAGCTCTATTTAACAGATGGCATATTGGATGCTTGTGGGTAAATTGGAATGTCCTCGCAACAGTTTCTTTTAATGTTGATGACAGTGATGAGATATTTTTTAATTTTGGGGGGATGTACTTTTCACACCTTTTCATGTGGAGTACTACTTTGGGATTTTGCAGTACTTGATGGTGTCAGAAGAAAACAAACTATGTTTGTGTGGGAAGACTGCAAGGACACATCAAGTGAATCAGTGTCAGTTGCTGCTTCCAGTTCATTGTCACTATGTTCGCTGCCACCACCATCTCCACTACTGCCTATACCAACCACACTGACTCTTGCTCTGCCCACTCAGATGGGTGTTTTGCCTTTGCATGTCGTATCATTACTGATGTTCCAAAATGTCCCGCTTTGCCACCATAGGCACTTTTACACACAGGTTTATGTAACAGAATAACTTGTGGAAACAGTATTCCGTTGCATTCCTTGTGTGTAAAGTGCATCTGTTTCGTTCCCTTAGTGAACATTCGTCCAAACCACAATCTCTGCTTCTCGCGGTTTGCACCGACATGTTCTGTTTTATCTGGCTGTGTAAAACAGCCATTCTGGTAGCACTGCAGAAGCAGCCATTAGAGCAGCAAATTCTGGGGGAGCCAAAATAAATGGAGGCGGGGTTGGCTGGAATACTCACAGGGTGTAAAAGGAAACCAGAACGCAAGAGAGTACAGAGGCGCCACACAGGTAACGCTCATTTCATTTTAAAAACCTGTGTGTAAAAGCGCCTCATAACTGACATTCTTTTTCAGCAGACTGCATACAGCTTGCGTTTTGTCTGCAGGATCAATATAAAATAAATTCCTCACTATAAAGATTTACCCTTTGTGCCTTGTACTATGGTACATGGTACTATTTCTTGTACAGTCAAGAGACCTGGAGGAAACCCTGTACTGCCATTTTCTTTTTCACATGAATCTTTCTCATTTGTGTTCATCTTCTTATTCTTACATTTGGCGTATGCTTTTTTCTTCTGCACTTGCCACTCATGCCCTACAGTGGTATCCTCTCCTACCCCCTCATCGAAACTAGTACCATCCTCATTGCCACAAGTTTCAGAAGAACTGGAAGTGCCGTCATCAGGTGGGACATAGCCTGGACTATCCCAGTCCCAGTCCGCACTATCACCATCATCTTTATCAGCATTCGCTGCCTCAGCATCTGAGCTTATATTTGAGGAGCATGCCTCCTTGCCCTTGCATGCTGCGAAGTATCGTGGCACATGTGGCAAAATGTTCAGTACCTCTACGAGTAACTCCAGTCAGTTCTTTCCAAACGTCAACTATAATTTCATTGGTAACATGCTTTTTTGGTTCAGGAGGACTTTTTGTGCCAGTCCTGGTGATGTCATTGCTATTATTGTCGCTGTGTTCTTCTTTAGTGCTAGGATTCATATTGTCCACATCATCTTCAGTTGCATGTGCAGCAGCACTGTGCTTCCTTTTAGTAGACTTAGACTGGGAAATACAGATATACAGTAGTAGACACAGCTGTGGCTTTCGCCATGCCGCAGAGAGATGTCACACACAGTGTAGCTATGACAGGGCTCAGGGCGCCTAACAGGCTAACAGATAGTGTAATACAGCCTTAATAGCCTTCACTATTGTGTAAAGAGACAGAGTAGCTACGTCACAGATAGGGCTCGGGGCACCTGACAGACAGTGTGTAATACAGCCAAAATGGCTTTCACTATACTGCACAGACACACAGAGTAGCTATGTCACAGATGGGGCTTGGGGCACGTAATTGGCAGTGTGTAATACAGCTTAAATGGCTTTATGCAGAAACACACAGAGTAGCCATGACACAGACAGGGCTTGGGGCACCTAACAGACAATGTGTAATACAGCCTGAATGGCTTTCACTATACTGCAGAGACGCACAAGAGTAGCTATGTCACAAACAGGGCTCAGGGTACCAAACAAAAGACTGTGTGTAATACAGCCTAAATGACTACCCTATACTGCAGAGAGACACAAGAGTAAATGTCACAGATGGGACTCAGGGCACCTAACAACAGACAGTGTGTATACAGCCTAAATGGCTTTCACTATACTGCAGAGACACACAGAGTAGCTATATAACAGACAGGCATCAGGGCACCTAATAAACAGTGTGTAAATATACAGCCTAAATGGCTTTCACTATACTGTAGAGGCACACAGAGAGTAGCTATGTCACAAACAGGGCTTGGGGCACCAAACAACAGACAGTGTGTAATACAGCCTAATTGGTTTTCATAGCTGCTGCCAGCAATGAGCACCTCCCCCCCTTCTGCTTCTCTCCAGAGCATCACCGTATTCGATCCCCTAATTATTTCCCCTTCAGTCCCTAACCCTTGCTCCCCTTCGTGAATAAAAGTTGTGCTTGTTTGAGTTTTTTTAACTTTTATTCGTTTTTTGTTTTTTTTAAAGCTGCAATTGCAGTGAGCGCTGATTGCTCTGTCTCCCACCAAACTCCAGATCTAGTCTGCCAGTGCACGCAGCATACAGAGAGCTCAGACACCAGCAGTGACCAATCATATTGTCAGGCTGGTGTCAAGTGCTTCTTTCTGCTGTGAGGACCCCACAGGCTGCTTGTAATACCTGATTAAAAGTTCAGCAGAATCCCAGGACCACACAGGCTGCCTGTAATGCCAGTTTAAAATTTCAATTATCCGTTACCTGACTGATTACCTGTGTCCACAGTACCTGCACTGTTATGTTGGGTAAGGTAGTAAATTATCCAAACTACCCTGCCCGGCAAAAAATGTTGCTACCTGACCTACCCGCTCCAGCTACCTGATGGGTAGCCGATCTCTACTCCTGGGTAATCATTATTTCTCTGCAATTCTTGTCCTATTTCATCACCCAAATGTGGGATACTAGTCCATGAAGTGTGGGAACAAGTATTGCGGGGCTGAGCCACAGTAGTTCCAAGAGTGGGGCACACAGACCAGCCCAGTGGTGCTGAAGGTTGAGGCACTCGACGCCACATTGGCGACCCGGGTTTGGGAGTGAGCCCAGGCCACTGGGGGCCGGCAGGGGAAGGAGAGGATAGGGCATCCGGAGGATAGCTCTCCTCTCCTGGGAGGGAGCGGGGCCATATCCCGTGCAGACAGTGACACCCAGTGGAGACAGAGTGTCACCAAGACGCTGAGATCATACATAGGAAGGACGTTGGCAGCTGCCTTGCAGATGTGAGAGGGGCATCACGCTGCGAGTTGGCAAGTACTGCATGACCCACATCTAGGGAGGGGTTTAAGAAGAAAAACTCCAGCCCAGATAGGTGACAGCTCTCAATGCTCACTGTCACATGCTCAATGCTGGATCTCTGCTTCCATGCCAGTCTTGTCATGGACCCTGGGGCCAGGGGGTTCGGCGAGGAGAAAGTAACACCCTTGAGGTAGGGTCACAGCGGGCGGTAGAAGCGGCGGGTTAGCTGAGTAGCCCGAGAGAGTCCTGGGTCTGGAGGTGATAAAAAACAGAATTGACAAAAAAAAAAAAAGAGTGGGGCACACAGAGTCCAAATGATAGGTATTAGCATGGAAATGCTGCTTAACTTAACTGAAGCCACACACACACAGCGCACATACAGTGTACAGAAGTGTTTTTTTCACAATGTCTGCACTACCAGTAAGTGCAGTCCAGTCTGGGGGCATATTCAGACAGATGCATAATCTGACTGTGTGAATGCCCACCCGCACACTAGATAGACATTTGCTTGTACAGATCCTGAACCTCAAAACAACACCACCTGGGGGTTACAGTAATGATGGGACATGTATTTTCAAGGAAAGTTGTTTGTGTGTTGTTTGTGGATTGAAATGCACTGTACTTCAACCATTCTGGTCTCCATGATTTGGTTGCAGTTTTGTTTTTAATAAATCTAGTCTAACCCAAAAATCACCATAACATGTGAAATACACACCAGAGCAAAATGTACGATCCACAATTAGCACACAACATAAAAACACTGCAACAATGTGCAGAACACAAGTATTAGGCTGTGAACGACACAGGACAACATACACAATACCCCTAATATCCGTGCACTACCAATCACACACATGGGGTTGGTGATGGGCCTTTCCCTGCCCCCAGTGTCACAGTTTCTACAGTCAGTCTGGAATAGGGCATGACACGCAGATCACAGGGACACACCATAACAAGGATGACACGGACACAGGAAATCAGGAAATACAGTGTATAAAGTGAAGCCTAATTACTCTGAACAGGTCTTGCTATGCCCTGAGAATACCACACATCTCACTATACTGGCCACCCCAAGACACTCTCAGCTTTTAATTCCAGGCCCACAGGAACCAGCCTCTCTCCTGCTAGCTGTACTACATATCTGTTACCCCTCCAGGTGGTGGCCACTTCCAGCAGATTGCAAACATCTTTGGTCTGTATGGCCCTTCATCATAGTACAGCTACACAGCTTCCCAGTTCTCTGCTAAGTCCTGCTTGTCAGCGTCGCATCCTCCTATGACTGCCCTACCTCACTTAAACACCAGTGCCACAAAGTGCCGGATGGACCTTGCAGCCTTACAACAGAATGGGGCGGTAGCCATCAGTCAGCCAGCACTGGAACAGAACATACTTTAATCCTATTTTAACAGTATTTAGTGCACTCACCCTGAGAGAGTTGACAACCCTTTAATAATTCCTCTCCTCCTTATTCCAGTACCAACTCCCCAAATGGGTGAGAGTGGTCTGAAATTAAGCAAAGAGAGGGAATTGGGCAAAGCTTTGATCTGGTCTTTCTCATTTATCCCATCCTAGTTCCAGTATGTGACACACTAAAATATTGTATGTGGCCACTTCCCCAAGTGCACAGTCTGGGCCCCCAAGGGATGTCATGCCAAGAAAATTTCCCGGGGGTGGGGCCAACTAAAAATTAACCAAGGAATGCCGCTAAATTGTACTTTTACAGTTCTTCTTCAGCAAAAAGAAAAAAATACTTGGATGGGGATTTTGGGGGAGCATGTGCCCCCCAGACTCTGTGGGCATGACAGCCCTGAAGGCCCCCAACCCAGTATTCATGGGGCCTATGCATAAGCTGGTTCCTGTCCTTCAAGGTAGGTGGCTGCAAAAATACAAAACTTTAAAGAGCCCCTGATTGTTGGGGAAATTTTGAAAAATGTAAGATTTAGACACATTTCAGTTAATACATTTCATACATATTCTGTAATTTTCCCCCTTTTCCTTATTGCTGCAGCCATTTGCATGAAAACAAGATCTCTAGCCCCCTAGACATTGTCTCTTCTGGCTGCTTGTCTACACCGGACAATGTAATCCTCTGTTTGTGATGTAGTTATTGCCACAGAAACAGACTGTGATGCCCCAAAAAGAGAATTTTGATGTCAGGTGTAGACAAGCACTCAGGGTAGATAGAGCAGAGCTCCTATTCCCATACAGATGTACACAGTAATAAAGAAATAAGGGTGAGCTTTACATAAAAAAATATAAAATAAAATCTGAACTGTGTCTTAACATTAAATTTCTTTAAAGTTGTCCTGACAAAGTCAGGGGCTCTTTAAAATTATCCTATTTGCAGCAATTAGGTTTAACTTTAGTGTTTGCTAGGTGTTTTTTTTTTAAACTTTTGCCTGTTATTGGTCTACTAAATATTTCATATAAGACACCACTTATTTCATTGCGGCTTTCAAAAAAAAACCTCTGACTTTCCCTAGCTGACTCCACAGTTGCTGTTTGAGACATCACAGTCTGTTGTTATGGTAAGCATTATGATGACATTTACTAAAGCAGCTGGGGACATGACAGTGCTTTTTATACATACTTCCTAGACCAGCTGCCAGTATAGATTATAAACCCAGGAAAAGAAAAGAGACATTTGGAAAAAAAAAAACTGTACTCTCTAATCTAGTTTAATAACTGCAATAAAACATTGTTAGTATTACAGCCAGTGTTTTGGTTTTGTCTGCACTTGCTGCATGTTATCATTTTGTATGTATTTTTCTCCCTTGTTCCCCCTTCCCCCTGGGTGACATCTGGAAAAGAGCCTTAGCTCAGTGTACCTTTGCCAGTTACCAGTTTTCAATATATAAGCGAGCATGCTGAAATGCAAAGCTGCCTCTTTAAAGGACCTGTCATGACACAAATGCCCTGTGGGTTTGCATTAGTGGCTGCTGTAGTCAGTTCTCCAGATAACGTTGGCAATCAAGAGTAACATACTCACCGTTTTTGACATTTGGTGAGTACAATTTAATTTTGATGGGTAAAAGTGCTTTAAACTTCAGAAAACAGCTCCTTTTGAAGTACCTATGAAGCATTTCCAAGGGTAGGGATAAGTATCGGTACTGATCAAAAAATGTTTTAAAGAGCATGTCTTAAAATTTGATGAGTAAAATAAGCCAGTGCTCACCTTATCTGACTGCAACACTGACTGTAGTGTGTGGCCGTGCACGAATACCTTTACAAACATCCAGCCCTCCGCATGTGCAAAAATACTTACACCTCCTAGCAAACAAGGCTGGCATAAGCATCACAGAAGGGCCATTTTATGCAGTGGCAGGCATGCCAAATATAGTTGATGTGGTTAACTTTATACATGTTGCCATTATGATCCCATCCTAGGACGAAGAGATTTACCAGACTCATAACCCATTTTACACTGCGAACATGCAGGTGGTATGTGATGCATCAGAACTGATCACGTATGTGTGTGTGCAAAGTTCTCAGGTTGCACCCACAATGTTTTCATCCTGCAGCAGTCCCACCTTGTGCCACAACTGAGCGTACTGGTAATTGTAACCTCGATGTCTGACCAATGAGTTCAAATATAGCACTAGTCTTTTGAGCGGGCAGTGTGCCCCATGCTTCATGTGTCACATCTGTGTACTGTTCCCCCACACGTGAGAGTAGATGCCACTATGGACCTCCTTGATGACGCTGAACCCCACAAGACCAGCTGGGGAGTGATACAATGAGGTGCGCAGGCTAACCACGCTCATCACTGAGCTCCTCACTGAGCATGTGTTCGGCATACTCAAAATGCACTTCAGATGCATGGACAAGACGGATGTCACACGGATTGTAGCACATGGGGAGGCATGCTGTGTCTTCGCCTTCTACTGCATACTTTGCAGCATAGCTGTGCACATGTGCTTGCCATTACTTGAGACTAGTAATGACAGTTCTAGGGACATGGATATGTTGTTCATCCACACTTATTGGCAGGTCCCTTGCCGCTTTAAATCTTGCCGGAAGGTCTTCAAGCTGGCTCCTCCCACCAACCCGGGTGGTAAAACTCTCGGCTCCGCCCCATGACGCCAGATCTTCCTTACCGCTTGGAAGCTCAGGTTCCCTCCTTAGCGCTCTGCGTTTTTGACTGGTTCCTGAAAAGTTCGGTCTTCAAATTTATTAAAGTATCCTTGAATCTTCTACCTTTTTTTCTTCGCTGCGGCGATGGCTTTTTCCGGCCCCGAGATACATATGGTTAGTTCCTCCAGGAGGGACTCGCACTCCACGTGCTCTTTTTGCCTGGACTTGGATCACGATCCTCGGGCTTGCAAATTTTGTTCTGACCTTCGGTCAACTCTCCGGAGGACAGCGGCCGTTCGGGGCTCGGACATCTTGGTAGTTTTTCCGTCCGACTCCATCGGACCGCTGGTGCCCGCCCGACTGTTTCTCTGCAGTCTTATCCTGCGGGAAGGGATGGGGGTTCCCCTTTCCTCTCCTTCGGTTGCGGAGCTTATCCCACTCTCCTTGGATTCCTTACATTCAGCTTCGTTCAGGGAGCTTTGTCATTCCCTCTCCTCCAAGGGAGAGAGAACCTGGCCTGTCTCTCGGCCTATGTCTAAAGAGGCCGCGACGGGTCCTCTCGCCGAGCGAGTTTTCCCTCCCTCATTGGCCGACGCTGACTTCGGTCGAGGCTCGCGCTCGCCTCTGGCCTCACGTACCCCGCCAGGTCAGCCGGTCAAAATCCCCATCGACGTTGTCGAGTCTCTCGACCCGTCTTTCCGGGGTCTGCTGAGGCCGTCTTCCCACCGCCTTCAGCGGAAGTCGAGGCTCTGTCCTCCACTTCGGATCGACAGCCCTCGGTCCGTTCTTCCAAGCCGAGATAGGAGCGGGTACTCCCTGTTTCTTCCCAGGCCCGCCCGCGGTTACCCCGAGGATTTGGGTCTTGGTCTCGGTCTACCTCTTGGTCTAGCCGCTCACGCCGATCTCGGCGTTCTCGGTCGGAGCACCGGGTTAAGTGGCTTGGCCGTTCTTCCTCGTCCCCTTCCTCGGATGAGGAGCGGTTTCGATGCCGTTGGCGTCGGTGTTACGAGGAACTTATGTGGCAACAGCAGTTGTCTGGGTTTCAATCGACCCTGATTCATTCTCCAGATAGCAAGCAGTCGCCGCTTGGTCGGCAGCCATTCGAATTGGTCGAGGAGCCTTCTCCAGGACCGGTTGCTCGTTCGACCCTCGCTGCCCCTCCGCCTTCGGCGGAGTCCAGGCCGGACCGTGGCCTGTCCTTCAGGTCACTCAGTTCCCTCACTCCTGCCCGCCCCGGACGAAGTGCCTCGGCTCTGCGGCAGCTTTTGCAGACCCTTTGGAGCCTGGAGCAGGCTCTGCCATGTTTCCTGACGGGAGGACCCCAGGTCTTCCCAGGAACATCCAGTAGACCAGCCCATCGTCTTCTAAGGGTCTACTTCAGCTCATTTCAGAGTTTACGGAATGCAGCTGCCGCCTCCCGATCGGGCTCCTTACCCCTTCTGGAGATTCTGGACTAGGGGTTCTTCAATGGAGGCCTTCCCAGTGGCTGAGGCTATTGTGGGCCCAGCCTTGAGCTATGGCGGCGACTCACTTCTTGCCCCGCGCCTTCAGCCAGGGTAGCTCGAGGTATCCTATCCCGGCCCGTTCTCTGCCCGGTTCTCGAGCACCCTCGCTGAAGGGGTAATTAACACGATTTTCCAATGTCTTGGAAATGCTGGGGATGTGACAGACTCTCGACAAGGAGTCCAGAAGGATGGACTATGTCGGGCGTAAGGTTTACGCCATGTCCTCCCTAGGCCTCCGTCAGGCCAGCTGTTGCACTGATGGCACATTTCTCCCACACCCTTTTGGGCTCCTGGACGAGGTTCTCCTCATCTCCCAGGTGACCTGTGGACCACGGTTCAACAGGTGCGGACCAGGGTAGGGGGTGGCACAAGCAGCTCCAGGACGGCTCTGGATCAGGCAACCCTGTGCCAGATCAGTGGCGGCCGCAGTGGCCATGCGCCGCAGGGCGGGCTGAGGTTAACATCCCTCTCCTTGAAACCCAGCATGAGTTGGCGGACATCCCTTCTTGGGGACTGACCTTTCGGCCCTGGAGTGGAGGATACATCCATGGGCCCGGGAAGTCCTGCCCACTCTGACTCGGTCACCTCACCCACGGGTCAAGGGCAGCTGTCAGCCTTGCGTAGCCTTTGCCCCTGAGCCCTGGGGCCCCTGGCCCAGCATGAGAGCCAGCAGGCATGCGCTGGCGGCCTGTTGCCAGACCAGCGTCTTCCTCCAAAGGAAGCGGAGGCAGGAAACCGAGGGCTCCGGCTCCCTCCCCTCTAAGCCTGCTCAGTGACGGGCCAAGGGGCATTGCTCCGGCCCGTCATCCCAGCCCAGGTTTTCCTGGGACGGCCGCACCTCGCTCTGGAGGTATTTAGGTGGATCCTGTCGCAAGTTGCAGCGATCCCCTTGAGCTGTTGCCCACGGGAATTTGAGTTCACTGCCCCTGTGTCGTTGTCCGACATGCCTGGCTCTCTAGTTAGAGATGATCAGGAAGGCCGGACCCTCCCCCATTCAACCCTGGGTTCGGCTCCAGGTATTCCTGGTCTCACGGACGGGCTTGCGCCCATCCTCCCTGCACGCCTGGATGGTCTCTCTTCTGCAGACATTCCATCCTCAGAGCGTGGCGTAGCTGTTTCCTGGTCTCCAGGATGTACCTACTCCTCGTTCCGTCCATTTTTGGGGGAGGCTGCACCCTTCTTGCGGGGGAGCTGCTTACGAGTTCCTAACACTTCCTTGCTCAGCAGTCTCTGCGGCATGGAAGGGTCCGGATGTCACCCCACCCGGAAGGCAGACTGGTCTCCCATTTCGGGAGCCGAGTGAGAACTCGTATCTTAGCGGTGAAGCTTCTTTGGGACTAGCTCGACTTTGAGTCTGAGCTCAGCTCCGGGCCAACAGGGCGAGGTTCTTCCTCCTTTGCCGGTCGGGTTGGCCGGGAAATTACGTCCTGCCAGGACCTCCTGCTCCTCCTGGGCCTCAGGGCGGCCTTCCCTTAGTGGGAGGGCCCAGCCAGAGGTCACAACCCTGTGTCCCGTGGACCAGTTCGTGACTTACAGTCCAGGAGTTAGGAGAACGCTCCTGTGGACCATTCTAACTTCGGCAGGAGACTATCCTGCTTGTTCGCCCTGAGTTGCCGGTCTTCTCCGACCGATGCTTCTCGGATGGGTGGGGTGCCCATCTTGGGGAATACAGAGTGCATCACCTCTGGTCCTCTTGTGAGTCCCGATGTCCTTCCTGCTCTCTGGAGACAGACGGTCCGATTAGCCGGCGCCGCTCACTCCGCTTGTACGGGGTCTAGTGGTCTAAGTCCAAGTTGGATTATTCCAAGACCATGTGCTACCTACTCCGCCAGGTTCGGTCTATCCCCTTGTCTCGGTGCAAGGAGGTTCTCCGCATTGGCGGTTGCGCGGTCGAGGCTTCCTAGCCATTTCATGGCAGGAGCCCAATTCCTGGCTGCGGGCCTGAGCTGGGCATAGCTGCGCCTCATGAGTGTCTTTCTGCCGGGTAGTACAGGATCTTCTCCTTTCTCCGGGAGAATACTAGGCGAGACGGTTTTTGCCCGCCTCAGCAAGGCTTTCTGTGGATGCCATCGGCCACGGACCCGGCCCCTCCGGGTGCTCTCCCATTCCCTTGACCTATGGGCAAGGCGAGGAGGGATTTGGTGCAGGTGATGCTGGTAGCCCCAGACTGGATTGCCAGTGCTGGTATCCAGCTCTCCTCAGTCTCAGCCTCAGGCTCCCGAGACGGTCTCTAGTCCGCTGGTCCTGTCTTTCCTTTTCAGGGGAAGGTTATTCATCTGGACCTTCAATCCCTGCACCTGTTGGCCGTCCCCTGTGCGGCTAGGGGCCAGGTCTAGGGTCGTTCGGCAAGGTCCTCGACCTTCGAGGCGTCCTGCTAAGAAGTCGGCCAAGATGCTTGTCCTTGGGGAGAAGTTTTCTTCTTCCAATGATGGGATAGGGCGGTGCCCTTCCCTGTCCCTGGGCATAGCATTCCGGACCATTTGCGGTCCATCCTTAGACTAGGGCTTCGGTCGACGACCCTCTGGGTGCTTCTGCGGTCACCACTGTCTTCCGGGCGCGGGCCGGAGGGTAGCTGGTGGTACGGAGAAGGTGGTCTGGCACTTCTAGGCCTCGACCACGCATCCCCCTTTGGGAGAGTATCCCCGTCTCTGTGGGATCCTTGCTGGTATGGGCTTAGCTCACTAGCCAGCCATCCGAACCTTTGCACAGGTGCGTTTTCCCCCACCTGTTGTGGAAGAACACCTCTTGGGCTACTCCGCCATCCAGAAGGCTGGGAGAGTTCCAGGCGCCCTTAACCTCCCTATCCGGTCTTCCACAGGGACTAGGTTGTCCTCGCCCCACCGAAGTTCCTCCGGAGGCGGTGGCGGAGTCTTCCTTCGGGGTATTGCCTCTGCCGGGTTTATCCCCATTCACACCTCGGAGGTCGTATTCAGGTTCCGTGGAACCATTTTTAACGCCACCTCGTGAGAGCGAGATGAAGTTCGGGAGAGGTTCGCCAGCTGTTCATCACCTTCGCTGAAGTCGCGATCTGGCAGATTGCAGCCCAGTGGAAGACAAGCGGCGGGTCACCCCTGCAAGGTCTCCACTTTAGGCAGGCGGGCATGGAGCCTCCTGAGGGATAAGCGCTCTTTAACCCGCCTTCCGCTGGCATCGGTGGCTGCTTCCAAGGACACTCTGGTCCAGGATATCTGCAGGGCTTCTGCCCTGAAGCAGGCTTTACCATTCCCCTTCCACATCGACCTTGGGTCACGCCGGGGTGCTGGTCGGGGCCTCGGTTCTCCAGTCTTTCTACCTAATAGGGGTGTGTGCCTTGCCTCCCTCCTCCCGGAGAACTGCTAGGAGTCTGCCAATAAGTGTGGATGAACAACATATCCATGTCCCTAGAAATACAGGTTACTCACCTGTAACAGGAGTTCTAGGAATGGTATATGTTGTTCATCCACACGACCCACCCGGCCTCCCCGGCTTCGACGCACAACCTGGCTTCCAGCGGGCTAGATCTGACGTCATGGGGCGGATCTGAGAGTTTTACCACCCGGGTGGGTGGGAGGAGCCAGCTTGAAGACCTTCCAGCAAGATTTAAAGCGGCAAGGGACCTGCCAATAAGTGTGGATGAACAACATATACCATTCCTAGAACTCCTGTTACAGGTGAGTAACCTGTATTTTCAGGCCAGGTGACCATGTCAATGTTTATCCAGGCCACATATAATATCCCCCTACCTGTGTCATTTGGGGAGCAGCTAGACATATAGCAGAAAGGATATTTATTTATTTAAGATTCAGATTAATACTTTTGAGCCAGATGCTCATTTACAAAGGTTCCAAGTCAGGAGGCACAGTACAGAGCCATTGAGTTACATCAGTGAAAACATTGTACAGAGAGAGGAACAAGGGTGACACTAGACAACAATAATCATAGGAAAGTGAAACAGCTGGTGGCTACATAACAAAAAATACAGGTTACTAAGTGCAATGAACAGGTTTCTAAGTGCAGTTGGGCAGAAACAGGCAGAGTGATTAGAGAGTGCATGGCAAAGCAACCACTTGTCTGCGGTAGTGAGGAAGTGCCATAGGGGAATTAGAGGGTCTAGACAAATCCAGGACACGGAAGATATAAGTTGGGGGTGCAGCCAGGAAGGCATTGTCAGGTGGGGGTGGGGGTGGGCTGGGGTGGAGAAGGGTAGAGGGAGCTGTTCAGGGCAGTATGGGGTGCTGGGGAATGTGGAAGGTCCTCTGGTGGCATTGATAAAGGCTAGCAGTTGCAGGTGGTCTCACGTGCCAGCACGTTGTGGAGTCTGGATTTGAAATGGCTGATTTTGCTGGACCCAAGGAGTTCAATAGGTAGGTCACTAAGCCATTTAGGGCCCCTGTAGGAGAGGATCATTGTGCGAGTGTGGTATGCTGAAAAGTCAGTAGGAACACTCTTTTGGTAGCACTTTTGGTGTTCACAGTTGGTTGGATGTAGTTGTATAGTCTAGAGGTGGACTCAGGCATAAGGCCAAGTAGTGCTTTTTTCCCCCAGTAGACAAGCCTGATATTTGATTCTGTGATGGAGGGGAAGCCAACTGGTGTCCGAATGCAAGGTGCATGTATGCGTCTGATAGTCAGCACCCAGGACCCGGCAGCAGGCGTTGTTGAGGAGGGTTATGATCCTCTTCAGGGCGGTGTCAGAGATAGCACCATAGATCACTAGACCATAGTCAATGGTAGATAACACAGAGCTGCATGTAACCAGTTTAAGAGCCTCCAGAGGCATAGATTGTCTATGTTGGTAGAGAACTCCCAGTTTGGTGTAAGCTATTTTGACAACGTGTTCAATATGTGCTGTGAAGGAGAGTGTGTCATCAAGGCATACTCCAAGATATTTGAAGGTGCTGACCTGCTCTAGCAGCTCACCTTTTTGACTTGTTATGTGTAGTGGCCCATGCTTTTTCCTGTTTTGTGGCACCGTGAAGAGCATACACTTGTTTTTTTTGTAGTTGAGTAACAGTTTATGATGGGAGAGCCAAGATTCTAGCCATTAAAAACTGGCCTGTAGGTCAGTGGTTATAGTGGTGATGTCCCTACCATATGCAGAAATGACCACATCATCAGCATAAAGCACCGTTTTTGCTGGGCAGGCAGCAGGTAGTGAATTTATGAATAGACTAAATAAGAGCGGACCCAGTATGGTGCCTTGGGGGACTCCAAGGCTGACCTCCCTAGACTCAGAGAGAATGTTAAGGATCTTCACACATTGTGTTCTACGTGAGAGGATAGACTGCATACAGCTGATTGGTGCCTATTTTACTTACAGTAGCCCGGTGCCATTAGTGGACTGGATGGGCACCTGTGAGGTGTACATTTGGGTGCCTTATTAAGCATGGAGAGTGCTTATGTGTAAACAGTGAATGAAGAGCTTCCTGTGGCTTGCTGTACAAGTGTGTATATGCAGCCTTGTAAGTGTGTGTACATGTGGTGTCCCACTAGAGAGGTGCTTACTCTCTGGAAGGGGCCTTGCGGAGACATCCTTCCTTTCTTCCCTCCTTCCTTCCTCAATCAGGATAACGTCTTGAAATTCAGCATCTCGTTTTCATGAGGGTCCCAGGGAGGACAGCAGCAGTCAACAGGTTTACATAGTCCAGCAAGAATAGTAACATGCAGGCTAAAATATACACAGGAAAAAAATTGTACAGGCACAGTAAGTGCATCCAAAGCAGGCTAACAAAGTGGGGTAACAAGCATTGTTATACAGCATGATCATTGTCATGGAGAGGGGGATTCTGGACCCAGACAAATACAGGGAGTTCTAAGCTGACTAAAAAGACTGGACTTGCACACTTGCAAGCTAGAAGTATTCCTCAGCTGGAGAAGAAATTTGTTCCAGGTGTCCGGTGCTGCAAATGCAAAGGCCTTTCCACCAAATTAACACTTCATCCTTTGAACTGAGAAAGTATGTGCTGCTACTGAATGGAGTAAGTAAGCACTGCTTGACTGTATAAGGTAAGCTTGGAGATAATATGGGACATTTCCTTGTGCACAGTGTTACACCAAATAAATCCAGTGGTAGTCGTGCATGATTGAGGGACTTAGACAGTTAAGCTGGTCACCTTCACTTAGCTGTAGCCTTCTCCTATTTGCAAGCACCTCCGAGGTCCACCTAGCTCAGTGGAACACGACCTACAACAACATCTGTCGCTTTGCCCTGGCAGACCCACGCCTCACCAATCATTGTGAATTATACGACAAACTGGGCTGGCTTTCCCCAGCCAATCACTTGAACTATGGGTTGGGCTGCTTCATAGGAAAGGTGCTCAAAACCAGCACCCCTCCGGGGCTGGCACAGCTTCTCAAGTCTGCTGAATCCTCCTTCTACTCCCTCAGGTCTCAGGGTCCTGGGGTGCTCAAAGTTCCTTATACTCATACCCTAATGGGGGATATGGACTTTGCTACGTGTGCTCCGAGGCTATGGAACTCCCTTCCTGACCACGTTCGTTCCTCCCCCTCCCACCTGAGTCTCCGGAATTCCCTGTGGGAGCACTTGAAACTGGCCTCTGCATGTGGATGTCCCAAGCCACCTTAACCAGGTCTCTAAATTGGACTCACCCAACCCTGGGATCCCTCTTGCAGGCTCTAATGAGACTGCCTACTGTCCTTTGACACTGGGAAGCATGTGATTTGCTTGTTTATCTGCTCAGGAATTATCTGGTTATGTGGCTCTGGTAAAAGGGTCACTCATACAATGTAATCACCATTGAATGTCTTAGTCTATTTATTCTGTCTGTGTGTGTGTGTATATAGATATAGATATATATATATATATATATTTTACCTATTACCGCTTACTGTAGACTATCCATGTTCACCTGGCTCTTTTGTGACTCTGTACATTGCCCCTCTTGTTGTTCTTGTACCTTGTTTGAACCTGTATTTTCATTGTACTCTCCTGGGTCATACCTGAAAATAGGCATATAGGTTGTCTAGTGTACCTACTTGGTCAACAAAAGCTAAGTAAATAAACACAGCAGACAATGATAAATAGACCGTCTACAAGAGAGAATGAACCCACACAACTTGGTGCACGGATGATCCATGGGTGACAGAGTGGTTTTGTTTGTACAGTGGTATATTATATCACCATAGTCAGTGAAAGAGAGCAGAAAGTAAGAGACCACCTGCTTCCTCACATCAGCATGCAGACAGTGATTAGACCTGTGGAGAAAGTTGAGCTTGGGCCTTATGGTTTTTAAGATTTGATCAATGTTTCTGAAAGTGATACATCAATACAGATTCCTAGACATTTCAGTACACTGATTTGTTCAATAGAGGTACCATCTAATGTTATGATTGCAAGTGAATCAGTTAAACAAGTTCACAAATTCTGAGATCCAAACATGATAGACTTAGTGTTGATTGCATTAAGGATCAGGCGGTTGCTGGCGAACCAGGAGGAGATTATGTTAAAATCAGATCAGAGTACTGCATTAGTCTCAGACATCATGATTACACTGTAGTAGAGTATGCTGTCATCTGCATATATATGTATGTGACACCTTCCTGTATGCATTTGGAGGTTGTTAACTAATATAAAGAACAGCAGAAGGACAATGATTGAGCCTTGAGGAACCCCCCGATATATAAGACAAGGTCTGAACTAATGCCTTGTGAGGACACTAGCTGGGTTTCATTACTCTGGTAGTTTTTGAACAACTTGATAGCTGATTGACTGAGACCTAGGGTCTTGAGCTCAAGCAAGAGTATTGCATGATCCAGCAAGTCAAAGGCCTTGGAGAGGTTCACAATGATCTCCCCAGTCAAGAGAATATTATCTCTGGCTATTTGGAGATTGTTGGTGACTGAGCAGTGCAGATATGGTGGATGCCCCTTCTTGAAGCCAAATTGCGTGGGAGATGGCAGATTGTGTAAATTGAAATAATCAGTCTGCTGTGAGTGAACACACTTTTCAAGAACCTTGGAGAAGGCAGGAAGGACTGACATGGGTCAAGGGGGTCCGCACCAGCACTCCTGGTTGGGCTGAGTCTCTTTAGTATGTTATGTTTAGTGGAACCTGGTGATTTTGTCTTCCATTTGTTGGAGGTCTGTGGCCATTTCTTGGGTGTCTTCTGTCAATATCTTGTGACAGGTGCCTTGTGCTTTGCTAGGTGTCTTAGTACCATCTCTTCAGCAGGCACTTTGCTCATTGGGCTAGGGATCTTTGATGGCCCCAACTTACAGCCTTGGCTGGCTAAGTGTCCATGTATGTATTAGGGTGGCAGAGCTCCATTCCAGTTTGTCCAAGAGACAGTCAAAGCCTCTTTGATTAACCATCAGATGATACCAGTCTTGATGTATACAACAACAAACTCGATACACACACACTACTAAGATCATACATACTGTAGCATCAATCTCAGTATGCAGGCTACCAATCTCTATGTGCCTCTTACGTATCTTCTGTTTGGTGTGCTCATTGCTGTCCACAGCTGCTGCTGTTTGAGCAGATATATGTCAGACTGTATGCCCAGTAGCCCATGCCTCCTGCAATCACAGGGTGCAACCGCAAGACTGGACTGCCCCTCCAGGGGTCACTGTTGTCTAGCTGTGTGACAGTTGCTGTGCAAAGGGTATTGTTGAGTATGGTGCTGGGAGAGTGAATTTCAGAACTGGTATTCTATGAGCTGAGAGATTAACTGATGTTGGGTGTGTTGCTTTGTTGTTGGAATGGTGGTGGGATGCACATGTTGACTAGTGTTAGCTGTGATCAAGGTATAGCTTTGGAGAGTGCTGGTGGCTGTGAGGTCTGTGTAATGGTGTTGGTTGCACTGCCCCTGCCCTCCACTGTTTTTATTTATTTAGTTTTTGTTGCCCGGGAAAGGAGTGTTTGGAAATTCTGCCTATTTTCAACCTCCTCCCAGGGGAGGGGGAGAGTTACAGATGGAAAACAAGTGAACATGAACCAGATTAAGCTGCTGGTGGTATTTTTTAGTGAATGGGGAAGTTTGGCCAGGACACGGAAAAATTCCCTTACTTTTTTTAAGAAGTGCCATGGGACCTGTGCTGTCCACCTGAACAACCACCAGAACAGACAGACGGGACTTCGGTTTAATGTCTCATCCAAAAGATGGCACCTCAAGAGTACAGCATCCCTGTCATGTGGCACTACAATGTCTGAATTGGGTTTTACCCCAGGTTCCTAGTGTGGGGCTAGAATGTGGCACTCTTCAGTCCTGCAGCACTGTCCAGACTGCTGGAATATTGGTCAGAGCTGCTATGCTGCCAAGGCATCTTATCGACCACGGGCACAACTGCATTCACACCTGGGTACAACTGCAATTGTACCTGTTGAAGGAGATCGTGAGTTAGTGCAGTTACAATATTGCAGAGTGTGGTGCCTATATGCTTGTACTTGTGGCACCTATCTGTTCCACCCATTGCAGTTTCACTTTTGGGCACAGGTCCAGTCGTTCCACTTAAAACCTGGATTGGGTGTCTGACTAGCTGGCATCCCTCTCCTCACTATCATGTGGTGGGGGCTTAGGTGGGGGAGGAAAATACCATTAGTGTCTGCTGTGGGGAACACTATTCTGGTCAGTTTTGTCCAGTGCTATACTCACCGTCTATGGTGTTTGCTCCCTCCCCCCATTGATCGACTGTTGGCTGAATGTGTCAGTCAGAAGGTCATCGGCTGGGTCCACCTCAGGCACATTGTTAAGGCCCTGCTCCCTTCCATGACTATGCCTTCATGGCAATGGAGGGACAGCTTATTTTTCACTCTGCAAGGGAAGTCCATCCACTTGTGCTTGTTAGTGAGGATAGCCCTGGTGGTGCTAACACATTAATCCCCTCCCCCATGCCACCTGCTTCTGGGCAGGTGTGCCCCTCAGAGCTCCATCTCCATAGGGGGGTTCAGTAGTGGTGGCAGAGCTGCATCACAGTGACTGCTGTCTCCTCCACCAGCAAGTTAGGTGTCCATGGATGTTGGATCTGCAGATCCCCGCTGCTACATCCCCAAAGCCTCAAGTCCATTCCTGGATCAAATGGTACCAGCAGGGCTAGCGGCTGATCTACTGGGCATTGCATACCTGTCTCCGCAGTTGGATTTGTTGATGCTGCTTTCTCAACTGATTTTTCCATTTCGTGTCCATGCCAAACTGTTCCACCTTCTTAATAGGTTGGGATCACTGGGAGTGTCTTGGGCATGTCACCTGCTCCTCAGACTGAGCAGCTCTGCATGTACGTGTGCTCACCTAGGTTTATCCCACCTCCACTGTGGATGCAGCCTGTTAAACAGTTTGTGTCTCTCTCTCCAACCTCTGTAAAGTGGGTCTTTAATGAGAAACATCTCAATACATTCTGGAGACATTAACTTTGAACACTGTAGAAATGGAGTACTTAGTAACAAATATAATAAGTTTGCTGTTAATTGAGTTATGGATTATTATTAAAATTTGCTTTAAAATGTCATTGTGCAATGCTGCCATATTTACATGAGATGGAACAAACTCTTGCTAGTAAAAAAAAAAAAATGATGTCCTACCTAATGTATAGCATATGAGAAGTATAGTACACAATGAAATTTGATTCAGATGTGCAAGCAAAGCGTCCCAAAAGAAAGAAAAAAGCTGCTTCCATTTGGACTGTCGAGATGGCTGAACAATATTTGGACTACACTCAATCAGAAAATCAAAATAGTCGGCATTTGGTTTCTGGAATGCCTGGAGCTACACATCTGCCGTTCAGGTCATGAAGACTGTGGTGCTGTTGTCCACCCTCCCCCATCACCTGACTCTTCAAAGGCTTAAAAGAAAAGAAAAAAAAACTGTACTGATACCTTTAAATCCCCCACCATCTGGAGCCAAGGGATTTACCTGCTGGATGCTGTGATTTTTCTTTTCCAGTTTTGCACCACTCTGCACTCTGACCTGGCCAGTAGGTCACATGACTGATGCTAGCCAATTGGGCTGGGCTTCCTGAAGTAGTAACCATCCTATAAGCCAGTTGTGTTCTGGTTTTGGCAGTGACTGGAGCTGCACATCTACTATCAAGGTCATGAGGGCTGTGGGTCTGTTGCCCACCATCCCCCATCACCTGGACTCTTGGAAGCTTAAAATGAACCCTCAGAGGCTTACAAGAAAAAAAAAAACAAAAAAAAAACTGCACTGGAGCTTTTAAATCCCTCACCAGCTGGAGCCAGGTGTTTTACCTGCAGCTTTATCTGTCCACTTACCTTTACCTGCCTTAGCATGAATGCAGTTTCACTGGGTTTATATGCTAGCTACTAGTTTGTTTTGCAGGTTTATCTAGCAACATACCCTATCTAGACTACGTCTTAATGAAATTTTGTTGTGTAGCCCAGGTGATATGTGCCAGTGGCCTCCTATTGACTACCACACAGGTTAAAGGGACTAGGTCCTGCTACAGTGGTGATCGTGGGTTCTATCCCAAAGTAGCAGTAAAATAGCATGGTGCCTCCACCCAGAGTAGGTTGATAGTGGGCCAGGTGTCTGTTTGCTACAACTCCCTGGGATGCTGTACCTACCCACCTTCCCTTTCAACCATACCACACACTGGATACCAAGTTGTTTCTCAGTACCATACACCGCATATACCTGACAGTTAACTTTCACAAAATACCCTCCATGCAGCAATTACAACAAACAAAACACAGCTTTATTTCAGGGGGTTGGGTACCTGGAACAGGAAAGCCATGAAGAGAAAAAGGAGTTAGAATGGTTAACAATAACAGGGCCAGTAGGCCAAGACACTCCAGCGCCCACCCCCACTGGTACCAGTGAAACCCAGGTTCAGTCTAAAAGGGTACCCTGTGATTGTGCAGGCCTGTTCGGTGCCGCAGGTAGGTCAGCATTGGGACCCTTGAAGAAAATTTCAAGAAATGAAACTCTAGAAGTTAAGTTTTAAACCTTTGTTTGCTAGCACACTTTCCCCAATTCCCCTGTTCCGGGCAGGCCCTGAGTTCTGGGCAGTTTCTGGATCGGGAGGCTTCCAGTAAGTCCAAGATTTACAGACTCAATCCAAAGAGGGCAGCAACAACTGGGCAGCAGTAACTAACAAGAAGGCTTGAGCTTGCTTGAAGGTCTGGCTGCTTATCACCTTGCTTGGAGGTCTCGCAGCTTGTCCCCTTCAGCCTATTCATGCCCTTTGCAGAGCTCCAATGCAAGGCCCACCAAACCACGGAAGACCAGACCCAGGAGTGGTTCTACAGCCCAGCTCCCTCACAGGTCGAGAATGCCCTAGCACTCCAGCACACGCCAGTGGCTCCCTGCAGCCAGTAGACTTTGGATAGGTAGCTCCTGGCTTCATGGATGGAGATGATCCAAAGATGAAAAAGAGGGGTGTTTTCAGGGAAATGTGGGTCTGGTGAATGTTCCGGGGGTCAAGAAGTTGGGTGAAAGGACGTGGCTGAGGTCTGAGAAGGTGGCATTCAGGATGTTAGAAATGGCCAGGGGGTCTTGGCTGATGGAGCCATCTAGTGAGAGTTGTGCAGGGGGGGGGAATACTACTTTCCCACTAAGTTCTTGATATTGCTCCAACATTTTCACCCCAAGCCTCAGGTGGAGGTGAGGGCTTGTTGGTAGTAAGCAGCCTTGGCCTGGTGGATGACCCAGGTGCATTTGTTCCTGACCTCTTGATAACGTTGCCTGTCCAAGGGGAGTTGCGAGTCCAGGGCTTTGTACCAGAGATTGTCCTGGAGACACATTTGGTCAAGCAGCACCTGGGAGATCCAGGAGGTGTGTCTGTTTTTTCTGAGTTGTTTGGAGAAAGGGACAAAGATGTCGCAGGCAGCATTGAAGGTGGAGATGAAGTAGGAGAGGACAGTGTCGACGGAATGGGTGGAGTAGATAGGGGATCAGTCACAGGACCTAAGAAAGGTTTTTAGGCGGGGTAGGGAATCTTATTTTAGGCGTCTTTGGAAGGAGACTTTGAGGAGGGGTGACAGGAAGCCTGTTAGACCACCAGCAAGTTACAGGGGAGTGATCACTTAGGATATCAGGGAGAACTTTGACCTGGGAGAGATTTTTAGGGTGGTTGGTGAGGATTAGGCCAAGTAGTGTCGAATTACCCATTTTGGCATCAAGTCTAGTGGGGGACTGGACTACCTAGGTGAGATCTATGGCCAAGATGGAGTCTTTGTAGAGGGTGGAAGAGGGGGATTGCCAGTTGACATTAAAGTCTCCTAGAGCAATTACATCACTATTGGATGGAAGTTGAGAGATACAGGTCATGATCACTTCGAAAGCAAGTTTTTGATTGGGGGGGGTGATGTAGACTACAATGATATGAGGGTTTTACCAGGGCTGCCCAGGAGCAACTTGACAGATAGAGTTTGGGCACCATGGGTGGGGGGATACAGGGAGGGCTTGTATGGAGTCTTTTATGTAGAAAGCGCAGCCACCTCCCCTTTTTCTTTGTCTGTCAGCCCAGAAGATGTGTAGCCATCTAGGGCCATGACTGATCGGGAATGTCTTTGGAGAGCTAGCTTTCAGTCAATGCTAGGATGTCCGGCAAGAGCTGGGCAAGCCAACATTGGAGGGAGGGTTAACTTTTTTTGTAGACTACAAATGTTGAGGGAGGCGATTAGAAGACTACCTATCCTGTCGCAGGGGCGGGTGTCCAAGGGGGGCCCGGAGTTGGGGTGTACATTGCCAGATAAAAGGAGAAGGAGGAGGGTGTGGCGGAGGAGGGCTGCCTTGTAAAGCTTAATTTTGGTGGGGTAGGAGCAGTGGGAGCAGGGTGACTTGGGAGCCGATACCGAGGTGGGGAGGGAGTGTAGAAGATGAGCTAAAAGGATGGTGGGGGTAGGGTGGCTGGGGCGAGGTGAGGCATCCCTGACCATGGGTTGGATGTGGAATGCAGGGGAGATCTGGTAGGAGGCACCAGGGGTTATGATGGGGGGTGAATGGAGGGTCTGTGGGCAGACAGGGCTGGAGTGGTTTTGGGAAGTGTGAAGGGGGGGGGCAGAAGGCATACGACAAGTAGTAAGCACCAAAGGAGGGCCATGATGGGGTAGGTAAAGGTACTGGCAGGTATAAGTAGGTGGGAAGGTGGGAGTAGGATGGGCTGGTACTAGTTGTGGCAACCTCCTGCTCCTTTACCATAGGAGCCTCTGCCTGTTCCTGACCAGTTTCAAGTCCCTCAGACATGTAAGGAGTCCCTGCCCTCAGGTGGTTCTCCCCAATGTAGAGGGCTGAGGGATATCTTTCCTCAGGGTGAGCCAACTCTTCCCTATTTGGGGAAAGCTTGGTACTCTGACCCATAATTGGGAATGAATGGTGAAGATTCTTGGAGGATGTAAAAATTACATACCCATTGTAACTGATAATCTTTCAAAATATCTTCACCATTCATTTATGTGCCCACCCACCATCCCCCACTGAAGTAAGAGCCAGGCCCTTTGGGCAGCTCACCCTGTTGTGCAGCTGCATACTGGTGTTTTTTTTGCCATTCCCACTTGGGAGGTGTTTATACCCTCCCTTATTTCAAGGGTGGAATTTGTTTTTTTCTGTCCTTCTACAAGAAAGACAAAAATGGGACAAGGGTCCTCATAGCCCTGTTCCCAACCAAAAAAAAAGAAGAATTTTTGGGGAGTGAACTCTCCACTGCCTTAATTGTTCCTCCATATTCCTGCTAAGATGCATCCCTATAGGATATATCTCTGTTGTTGCGGCATGCAACATGGGCTTCACCTTGTCCATACTCCACTGAAACTTGTTGGAGTTCACGTTTTTTCACATTTTCACATTTTTTATGATTGTTACCATCTTTTTGCCATGAAATGTTTTTATTGCTCCTTTGGCAGTGGCAAGAAGAAATGTTTTTTCCCTCTGGACTCTGTCCATTTATGTCTGTTGTCTTGCTTCTCAGAGGGGAGTTTGATGTTTTTTTTTTTTTATCCTGCTAACTTGAAATTGTCCTCTTGGGAGTACAAAGGTTGTTTTAATATAAGCGGGCATTCTGTCATCTTAATTACACAGGGGTCCCTTTTCAAGTTCCCTGTATATACACAAGAGCTATATGCCAGGGCTGCTGCCCATTTCTTTGTTATGTTTACCCTTCCTGTCCAGGTAGGTGATAATGGGCTCTAGCACTTTATACCCTTTACCCATATGCCACCTGTTCAGTTAAGTTCAAATTTATTGTTAAAGTACATATAAAAAACAAATTATTACATACATATTATTTAGACAATACGAAATCACACATACATATCCAAAATCCATAACAAGATCCATAACATAATAAAACCCATTATCTTATTGCACATCTCCCATTACATAAATCCAAGATTCCATAGTTCCATAGGGTGACTCTTGATAAGGGAAGCTTATAACTCCTATGGTTCATATCTACTGGGGAGTTAAGTTCATTAAAATGTTTGCATTATCTTATATGCATAATTTGCCAAAGCAAATATTTGTGTATTATTATTTTGATCGGTGTTGAAGATGATATAACCTTTATCTATAGTATCTAACCCTGCCTTGAAGATATGGTACAAGAACTGTTTCCTTTCTTCTAATAAATTGGAGCGGTTCAACATTAAATATAAAGAGGTGAGTCTGACATTTTCATCACATAAACAAGAAGCATAAGCATTTTGAACATTATTTGGTTTCCAAATGTTTCCAAACAGGTCAAACCTTAATTTAGTTAAGGCCTTCCTATGGTTAGCATTTTCACAACAGATAAGATATTTTTTCTTTACAAAACAACTCCTTTATTAGCTTTAAAGGTTTATATCTGCCGGAGTCTCTAATATTATCCAGATCTGCCTGGATGGCAATATCAGTAATTCTCTCCCTAGCAGATCTAGAGAAAGCTATATGATCCGTAAGTGGATTTAACAAGATATCATTGGGTAAACCCAACTTGTTTAATTCCTGATTTAACTCTGTGAACCAGCAATAGGGATTCTTTACCACATTACTTTGAATATCTCTTCTACATTGGGTTAACAGGCTATCAGTAGGGGCATTCATTACTTTTGTAGTATAACAAACATTTCTTTTTAGTATTTTAGCCCTAACAGATAAAGTTCCAGTCTCAGTGCAGACAGCACTATTCATTATATATAAGGGAACTTCCAATTTATTTTTAAGGAATGAGGCTTGAAGTGTTTCAAGATTTTTAATGTTACCATATAAGCCCCATACTTCTGATCCATACAGAGCTTTTGTGTTAATTGTTGTGTCGAAACACCTATAAAAGGCAGAAAAAGAATCCTCCGAAAAAGCTCTAGTAAATCTATTAAGGCCCAAAATGCTGCTTTTTACATTCTCTTTATTATGTGTTATAGTGTTTTCCAACTTAAATCTCTACTGAATACAACCCCCAAATACTGGAACTGCTTCACTTCTGTTATGGCTACTCCATTAATATTCCAAGTTCTTGTTTTTTCCTTTGAGATCCAATGGTCGCAATCTTTGTTTTTTCTATGTTTAACAACAATTTCAGTTTCTCCAAGCTGTCTTTAATTGAACCTAGTGCTCTTTTGAACCCAAGTGGGGTTTGTGCCAGAATAATAGCATTGTCTGCATACAGCAGTATTTTCACTGGGACTTGGTTAATTTTTCGTGGAAAGGTGTCAATTTTAGAAATATCCTCCATTAGGGTTTCAATAGAGATATTGAAAAGTGCAGGTGCTAGTAAACATCCATGTTTAACTCCAGTATTTGCTTCAATTTTATCTGTTAGTGCCCCATTATTACCTTACCCGACTCTTAGTTTTGTATTCTTATGAAGTAAAATCAGAATTTCTAGTAAGTTATGTTCAGTACCTTTTGATGTTAATATATGCCACAAGATTTCCCTATTAACCAAATGAAATGTAGCCTTTATTTCTACAAAGGCTGCATAAATTTTAATTTTCTTTTGCTTGACATATTTATGAAGGATAAGGCTCAGTACGAATATATGATCCGATATGGACCTCGCTTTGTGGAACCCTGCTTGAAATATGGATAACATATTCGTTTCCTCCATCCAACATTGTAGCCTATCCAGTAAAATTCTGGAAAATATCTTCAGGGAAACACTCAACAATGTAATAGGCCAGTAATTCGATGGGATATTGGTAGCCCCCTTTTTATGGAGGGGTACAATTATTCTAGTTTTCCAGTGCTCTGGGAATTGTCTTACTTCTAAAGATAAATTTAAACAAGGGTTGCAATAGATCTGCCCACCAGAATGGATCTGCCTGGAACACCTCAGCTCCCAGGTTATCTGTTCCTTGAGCTTTAGTATGTTTCTGAGCAAGAATTGCAATTACTATTTCTTGTTTTGAGAAGCCCAGGTTACTAAAATTTCTATCTTCATACTCAGAGAATGTTAAATAATTGGTTCTTATACATGCATTACCAAAATCTTTTCATAATGACAATGCCACTCCTCGTCAGATATAACTGCCTCTATATGGAATCTATTCTTGTCCATACCAAAAGCCACCAAATTCCAAAACAGTGCATTATCTTTGTTCTTAATTGCCTCCTGCATATTGGGCCATAAGCCTTTATAATACTTTGCTTTTTTTTCCCTTTTATCTTTTCCCAATATTCAAATTTAAGATGTTTCATTGAGATTCTATCCTGCAATGAATTCAATGTCCTAATATGTTTCCCAACTCTTGAAATTAGTTTTTTCATGTTGATGCATTCAAGGTCATACCATCTTGCTTTTTGCCCCATAATGGGAGTCCTGGATCTCGTGTCTTTTGAAAGGGAATGTGAAACAATTTCAGCTTATTCGCTATAGTTACCCCACACTACTTCTGGCTTGCCTGCTCCAGTGCTGAGTATACAATTACTTCTAAGGGCGCTCCGTCTTTCCATTTGTAAAGTTCTTTGAATCCTCCCCATCACTTTATCTGTCCACTTTATTTTCTTGGAATTGCATATCATCACATTTTCATCTGTCAACTTTACTTCCATAGTCTGTATCTTTACACAGACCCCAACTCCCTTTTAAAAGATTTTAAGGGATCTGTGATCACTTTCCCAAAGGTCCAGGACTACCAACCAACTAACATTAGCTAGAAAGAAAACATCCACCATAAAGTAGTCAGTAACAATACCCCCATTTAAACAGGAAAAAGTCATATTACCAGTCTCATCTCCTCTGCATTTGCCATTAACAGTTCTTAAATTAAGTGAATTTAAACAGTCTAACAATTTACATCCTTGTGCGTTTACTTTTGAATCCATTGAAGTTCTAATAAGAACACTCATACTATCGTCAAGGTTCCAAGAGTTACCCTTGCTTTCTGGCTGACTACCTGTTCTGGCATTAAAACCACCTGCTACTAGGATCATCGCTCCTGGATTCTGTACCTGGAGGGAAAGTATTATTTCTTCCAGCCTCTTGAAATAATAAATTTTTTTTTAATATGCCACCTAATAAACCCAACCCTTTGTTTTTTTTCTAAATTGTTATGTTATTTGTTTTTTATTTTTATATCCTATATCCTTTTTCTATCCCCCTGGGCTAGAAGTCTATAGCCATTCTTTTTATTCCCACTTGTTTCTTCTACTGGCAAACAGAACTGAGGAAGGGAGGGGGGCTGGTATCAGTTACTAGCTAGCTCACATGTCTGACGTTATTAGTATGTCTGCTGCGTGGGCAGTGCCACCAGCTAATGCTGGTCCCCTCCTAGCTGTAAAATACTTTACTTCCGTGAGGTCCTATCACCTCTAGCTGAGACCCATAAGTGTGAATGAATGATGAAGATATTCTGAAAGATCAACAGTTACAATGAGGACGGAATTTTCATTTTATGTTTCATATTATAAGAGCATCATCTCACCCAGTTTGGGCAGACAGACCCACCACTGACAGATATACAGTAACTATGCAGCACCTTACAGAAACTATTATACATGAGATACAGTAAAGCAGTTTGATACAAAAAGAACAATGTAGGCAGGAATGAGGCTTATTGGGCAGAACAGGAACAGAGATCTGGAAAGGGAAAATCTAGGCAAGCAGGCAATTAAATAATATGTAAAAACAGTTTGGTTCAGATCCCACCACATTCCAAGCATTCATTCGCAAACACAGTCCCAATTATGCAGCCCCAAACAGCCCTCTCCTGCTGGTGTATCAGATATCTCACTATCCCTTATTGGAGCTCCCAAAGTCTGTGTGAGCACACGCGATAACAGATTGCAAGCCTGGTGGGTGAAAAGGGTGTAGTGTATGTGGTTCCAAACTAACAGTCTCAAATGGAGAAGAATTCAAATAAGTCTCTGTAACTGCAGAAGTATCCTGTCGCTGGGTATTTCTAAGGTCGCACAGGTGTTGTCCAAGCTGTCTAAGTCCCTAACAATCTATAAACATTGCATGGGCAGGCCCTCAGCTGTAATCACAACCTCTATGGAGCAGCTGCAAAGTAATCACTGTGGGACATATGTCACATGACTTCTGAAGCAGTCTTGATTACGGGTGTGGCTTATTCAAGGCAGTTCTGATGGTAAAGAGGGTGAGTCTTAATGAATCCCATGAAATGCCTGTCTGATCAATTCTCCACACCCCATGGGACCTTTTCTTTACCTACCCAAGGCAGGAAGTTACTTGTTTTCTTGGTGACTAGGCTCTCTACAGAGACAGATCCCTGCAACGGGATGTGAGAAAAGCAGCCTAGCTTTTCTTTCACAGAATGGGAGCTTTTTGCTGGAAAATTCCTGCTTCAAAGGCTGAAGAATTGCTCCTAAGTACCAGGCAGATAGGTAGATCTAGGTGAACCTCAGCCCAGAGTCTGAAATATAGGAAGCATGTCTGTCTGTCTGTCTCTCTGTAGATCAGGCAACTCTGAGCTGACTGGGCACTCCACAGGTGTTTCACTTTGACATGCTTCATTATTCTTTAACTGATCAAGTCACAAAGGGTCTTAGAAACCCTCTGATTGGTCCATTTCATGTCCTTTTCCTTGATGAAGTACACTCTGATTAGCTGATGCTCTGAGGAGATGTGTCCTGAGACTTTGAGTGCCTACTGACTGTCTCCCCACCGCCCAGTCAAAACAGTGAGCTTGGACCTCTTCTCATAGTCCTGTGGGGCCAGAGGTAAATAGTAACATATGTTTTATATTGATGTATGTTATAAAATATTTACAATATTTGTAATGTGATTATTTTAATTCTGTGCTACACTGTCTGTGTCTTATGTATTTTTTTATCAACATTTTTGTTTGTGCAGCACCAGTGTTTTTTTAGAAAGGTGTTTTTTTAAGTAAAGAACCTGCCTGATAAATTATCTCTTTATAATGGCAATCCTGAAATATTTCTGAATCATCTCCTTTAATTTGCACAGAAGCCAGAAGATTGCTAGTCTGCTGTGGAGCCCTACAATGTATTATTCTGAGTTGGTCTACCC
Organism: Neoceratodus forsteri; assembly: GCA_016271365.2. Classification (NCBI taxonomy): domain Eukaryota; kingdom Metazoa; phylum Chordata; order Ceratodontiformes; family Ceratodontidae; genus Neoceratodus; species Neoceratodus forsteri. The sequence goes on from JADMNL010000024.1 coordinate 360,984,798, forward strand.
CTCAGAGTCCTCCCTGACTCCTGCCTGCCTCTCGCTCCTAATAGCCCACTTGAAGGTGCCCCATTGTGTTTTAAAACCAGATATAGTCCCTGCATGTATCACATTACTGGGAAGACATTTCTGCTTGTCCACCAGCCACTCTACAAAAAAATACTTTCTAATGGTTTTGTTAATGTTCCCCTTCCAGCATGAGGTTGTATCACCTGGTTGTCGTACTGTTCCTCAACTTGAACAACTCTTTTGAGTTTGTCCTATCATATCCCTATATGTTTTTCTATGTTTCTATCATACACCCCTCCCTTCTTCCCCCAGATAGTACATATCGAGACTTTCAGGTCTCTCCTCGTAGGACCTGCCCTGTTGTGGGCTCCAATGATGTATGCAATATGCTAGGTATGGTCAGACCAGTGACCTGTATAGAAGCAGTATCACCTCCTTTGTTATGACTAGTGATACCATTCCTGGTGCATCCCACATTTGACACAGTACCACACAAAAGATTAATAAACAAGTTAGCCAGCCCGAGTAAGACATTGGCTAGACAACAGGGTGCAGAGGATAATAGTAAATGCAGTCCACTCCGAAGAAAGGGGGTTACTATCGGGGTACCGCAGGGTTCAGGTATTAAGGCTGGTCCTCTTTAATGTTTTTACAAGAGACATTGCAGAGGGACTCAAAGGAAAAGTATGCCCCTTTGTAGAGGACACAAAGATCTGCAACAGGGTTGATACACAAGGGGGGGTGGAAAGGATGAGAAGGGACTTGGCAAGGTTGGAGGAATGGTCAAAAGTATGGCAGCTTAGATTCAATGCAACATAATGACCTGGGAAACAAAAGGGGAAGAGTACACAATGGGGGGGGTACTAACAACAACAAAAATGGAAAGGGACCTGGGGGTAGTCATATCAGATGACCTAAAGGTAGGCAGGCAATGTGAGAAGGCAGTAAGGAGGGCTGGGGGGATACTGGGATGCATAGGGAGAGGCATCACCAGATGAAAACAGGAAGTTGCCCTCCCTCTGTACAGACAGTTGGTGAGACCCCATCTGGAGTACTTCGTGCAGTCCTGGAGATCCCATCTCTGCAAGGACATAGACAGGCTGGAGGCAGTCCAGAGGAGGGCAACTAAAATAGTGCAGGGTCTGCACCAGAAACCATATGAAGAGAGAGACTAAAGAAGCTTATTCTGTATACCCTCGAGGAAAGGAGGGAGAGGGGGGGACATGATAGAAACTTTCAAATACCTCAAAGGAATCAACAAAGTCCAAGAGGGTAGCATCTTTCAGAAAAAAAAGATGTGCAAGAACAAGGGGGCACAGTTTGAAGATGGGGGGAAATGGCTCAGGACCTTTTTAGTTAAGCGGTAGCCATGATTTATTCCGACTTGCCATCTAAACTACGAAAATTAAACTTTTAATCACAGCCCCATTCATTGCAATGGACGCTTGCCCCCTCGCTCCTCATATACTGATGTCACAAAACGTAGTAGCGCGGGGGCAGAACAGGGATCTACTACAGTCCACAGAGATACATGGAAGTGGAAGGGATCAGCACAGCGGAGCTCCACAGAGCAAAAATACAATCCCTTCCCTTCCTAAATCGGGGAACTTATTAAAGAACTTTAAGAAGGATTTGATTTAGGGGGCAGGTAAGGGCACTTTGTACTTCTTGGTGGGGAAATTCGATAAAGAGCGCAATAGTTGCTCTTTAAGAGCAATTTATGGGCTTCAAAACTATGATGGGCATGGTTCATGATTGTTCCCCTTTAAGAGACATATCTCACATCACAAATAAACTTACATACGAACAAGAAACAAAATACAAATACTAAAGATGGGCATGAATTTCATTTGAAGATCCAAGCTTTCCTGTAACTCAGGGGCTTCTGTTCTAAACCAGGCTGATTCTTACAGGTACAGTATGAACCCGAGCATTATCACCCCATGGGTAATTTATTTTAACCCTTGAAGAAATGCTTTGGAATACGTTCAATTTTTAGGAGTTAGTAAAATTGGATGAGACATGGTTATAGGAATGGAGTTACAATATTTCATTTCAACTAGTCATTGTAACTGCCTCGCCTAATCAGGGGCCCACCGCTCACTGCCCTTCACTTCAGTCTTGACAGCTACCTCTCCCCGCCTTGCCACCTTCTACCTGCCTACCCCCTTGCCCCCTCTCCCTTTCCTCCCCCTCGGGTATTTCCTGACTTTTATCCCTCCCCTTTAGAGCTCTTACCCTCACCCTTTACCCTCTGACAATGGCCTTCCAGCCTGCATACCCCCTTCCCTCTCACCTGAAGTGCTCATTTCTTAGATTGCCCTTGGCTGGTATGTCATGCTACCTAACATTTGGCACATTTTGAATTACTGGAATTTCCTAAGCCTCAGTCTCTTACTTCTTTTTATTGTGTAACTATGTATCATTATGTTGACCTTTGTGTGTATATATACCCCCATTCCTTCGACGCTGAACCTTTGTAAACGAGCAGTTCCTGCTCAAAGGTATTTGTAATCCTAGATTTCAATAAAATAAATAAAAAAAATAAAATAAGGCCTTGTACATTGCTGGAAAATTACTTAGACTTGCACATACCCTTACTTCATATGAATATTGTACATCTGTCTTTGTTTTAACTGTTACTATTATCTGATCTCTTGGATTCTCTTCCCTGCATGGGGATTTCAACAAAATAATGAAACACGGTGAATGAGCTGTAATTAATTTTCTTTTGTTTCTCCTCCTTGTAGTGGTGGTTATTTTGTTTTGCTGTAATACCATATTGAGTAGGCCTAATGAACAGGGCAGTAACAAATACTTTTTTTCCTTCTGAAATGAACTCATCAAAAGTAAATACATTTAAAACCAATCAAGGTCATGCAATACTATATTAAAATTTACAAAGATCTGCCAGCCTGGTGGCGCTGAGGGTTGAAGCGCTGAACGCCACACCTCATGCCATGCTGGCGACCCATGTTCGGGAGCGGACTCACGTTGCTGTGGGTTGGCCATGGAGGGAAAGGATGGAGCATGTGGAGGACTACTCTTCTCTCCAGTGGAGGGAAGGTTTCAGTGCCCAGTGCTGGACTAGCCCCTAGTGTGGGCTGGGGGCAAGGCAGTCAGGACTGTTGGCATAGGGTGGAAGGAATGGCAGCCGCCGATGCTCCATGCTTGGAAACGTGCATGCGGATGTCTGGGTGGCATTACATGTAGCCCCTCTGTAAAGAACACAGAGAAATGGTTCCTGAGCTGCCACTGATCCTGACCACCCAGTAGCCCTGCACCTCGATGAACACCCAGGTCATGCAGCGTTAGGGTGAAGATGAGCCCTGGAGGAAAGTAGGGGAGGGAGCAGGACTAGGGTGGGTGGTGTCAGGAGGGTGGCTTGGGGCCAAGGGGAGAAAAATCAATAACTGCGAAATGGCGGTCCTCCAATGAAATAGTACTTGGCTGATCAAATTGCTGGCTTTGAGGCAGGGGAGGAGAGACTCACTATTAAAAGGAAAAAATCAGGGGTCCGGAAAGAATGAAACGGAAAGAAGGGGATGGGCTGTGACCTGACCTAGGTTAAAGAGAGACGGTGATCAATTTCTACTAGAACTCAAAGAAAATGAAGTTGTTATTCATGTTACAAGAAATAAGGATATAACATTTATTGAAGTATTGAGATAAAGGAGATAAATTAAACTTAATACATTAAGAATCAACTCATAATTTGAGCTATGTATAGATATTAACAAAATGTATAAATATGATGTACCTGCTTATTGTTAATAAAATTGAATTAAAAAAAAATAACTGCGAAATGAAACAATTTACAAAAGTTTCCCATGAATGTGCCATTCCCAAGGTACCTGCACATGATGCACTCTTTACCAAACAAGAATATCTCACACGCAAGGGAAAGGAGCGTGCTGGTTTGTCGGGGCACTCACTCAGTCTATAACAGGATTTAAATCTGGGTTTTGCTCTCTGGGTGCATCTAATTGTCGTCAGGGAACAAGGTGACACACACACACATGCAGTTACATTACACATACAAGACAATCAAAAGTGAAGTTACGTAAATGGTAGTATAGTGTAGTTATGTAAATCATAGTACTCTGTTTACAAGATTAGACAACTGATTACCAGTAGCAAATATTGTTGGTCCCAAGGCATAAGAGACTTCTGAAGCTGTTCATAGGTATTGTTTGTTTTAAGATGTGCGGCTTGTGGTTGGCCTGGTGGCGCTGAGGGTTGAGGCACTGGATGCCACACCTCGCGCCATGCTGGCGACCTGTGTTCGGGATCGGACTCTGGCCACTGGGGGTCGGCAGGGGAGGGAAGGGATTGAGCATCTAGAGGGCTACTCTCCCTTCCTGGGGTGGGTTAGGGGACTTGCACTGCTCCTTATCGACCCCTGATGGGGATCAGGAGCCTTGCAGGGAGGCGGTGCCATAATTTGGGGGTGGAGCATCAGTGGACGTTGGCACATCAGTACCAGGACGTCATTGCATGTCTGCGCTCCAAGGGGGCAACCATAATTGAAATACCTCGGAAGACCAGGGAGGTGACGAGTGCTCCAGGTGCCTAGCCCACACCCTCAGTGCTGGATCATCCCTCCACCGGCTCTCCTGAGCCCACCCAACCAGGACCGACCCTCTAATCTCAGAAAGGTCACCAGATAGGTAGGATGGGGTGGGGTGGGGTGGGACCACCATCCCCCAAGGGGTGATCTGGGTGGGCCCTCCCCCAGGGGGTAGTAAGTAGTAAAATATTTTTATTCAATGAATTTCGTATGAATAAAGGATAAACTCAATTGAGCAAAGCTCATTTTCAACGAGATCCCATACAAAATCATTACAATAAATTGACATAAATACATTACAGTGAGTCAATTACAAATTCCTATCCTAAAAATAATTTATAACTAAATAAAACAAATCATGCACACAGAAACATCAAGTACACATATACCAAAACGACTTAAGCCATTCTTACCATTTTACTATAGGATTTCTGAGATCTTAAATGCTGTCTAATTTACTATACATTCTACCTACTAATACCATTTAAAGAGCTACACAGCAGCATCTTTTATGACGTGAACTGTTCCTAAACAAACATTTTATATGTGCCCTTAGATTTTTTACATTAGATGACAATAACGTCACAGGATTTGCATTCCATGCCAGGACCCCTCTATAATAGATAGATTGTTGTAATCTGGGAGGCTGGAAGGTCCTGGTGGGGGAGGATCTTGGCAGGGAGTAGAGGCGACAGCTGAGTAGGCATCTCTGAGAGATGCCCTGGTCCACCGGATCCAGTAAAAAGACTAGCAAAAAAAAAAAAAAAAGATCTGCAACTTGTTCCAGTCTTCTGAGGCTGAGTAAGCAAGAACCTGCCCTCATACAGTCCTTCCTTGCCCTGGGTGTTTTGATGTTTAGGGTGTTGGGTGAGCACAGAGTATAGGTGTGCCCACTGTTAATGAAGAACAACTGAATATGCAGTAGGCAGATATAGTGCCCTAAGCACATTATTAGACCAAAGAAGACTAGTGGCGCAGCCTGCATTCTGTTGGGCATGGCCAATTTTCCTGGCTATAAAGGTTGCAGTGATGTGTCCTGAATTCCAACGAGAACAGTTTCCTTAACAAAATAAAAGCAGGCAAAGCACAGAAGACGAGACTGAATGGGAATATTTAAAGATGCATATGGTGTATAATTATGGCTTGTTCTGCATGGAAATCCATCCCACCTAAAATGTTGGGAGGTGCTTAGCTTGTTGACTTTTTCCAATTTGTCTGTTACAAGGAAGACTTCCAGAGTGTAGATATGAACTGCATACCACTAGTAAAACCACGGTTACAGGTGAGTAACCAATATATTTGTATCTAGGTACTTATGGTTGGGATGTAAAATCCAATTTACAGTATAGACCTGCTTTGTACAGTACAATGGACATACAACATTGTACACAAAGGACACTAATGAGAGTAGGAAACAATTATGCATGTTAGGTTAATCACAGCAAATGCAAAAATGTTTACACTGAATCTCGGTTGAAACTTTATTATTAAGAACAATTGGAAAAGGAAGGGCATTTTATTTATTAAAGATATTAAAAAGGTTGATGGTTTTAAAGATTTTCAGGATTTAACTAAGAGTATGGAATCTCCTCAACTGATACATATTTCTGTGAATCCTTGAGACCCCTAATATCCAGCACATGTAATAGAAATGAACAATTATTTCAGGTCAACAAATTGACAACTTTATCCTTCTTTGCTATCAAAATCAAGCCAAACGTGTCGACTTTTTGCAGAAGAGGTACAGCTATAGACAATTTAACATCGTGGTCAGAGAATTTGGGAAAAGATGCAACTAAATGGCCATGAAGGGATGTTTATGAATTCTCAGAAAGCTGGTTTTTTTTTCAGTTAACCATGAAGTTAACCACAAGTTTAAATTCTTACATAATCTTTATTATACTTCCGTACACATGCATACGATGGGTATAAAACAGAACATAAGAGTTTACAGTGTCAGAATTCAGTGCCTTGCTTTTGTATTTTTGGGGAATACAGAACTTGAGGTCTCAAATTAAGAATTATTTTAAAGATGTTTCGTCTATTAAATACAACTTGTTTCAGTAGCTAAAAAACAATGAACTGGAAACTTCCAGATCTGTATAGGAGTTTCTCAGTCCCAGTTTTTGTATTTGTAGTAATTTCCCTTAGGAAAGGATAGTAATTTGCCCCAAGCCCTGTAAATTGAGCCCTGGCTTTGATTTTGTAACAGAAATCCATTTAAAATCTAAACAAAGCTTTCAAAAAAAATGTTCCATACAATTGTATGGATCACACACCCAGGCTGTTTTCATGCACACATTGTCACACATCAGAGCACGGCGATAGACTGCTACAGTGAAGTGTCAGGGAACGCACGGCCATCAAATTATGATCCCTTCTCTTCTGAAGAGGGAATTCCCAGAGGGAAAGGGCACTTCCTGTTTTTTTTTTTTTGGGGGTACTGTAAAGAGCTAGATAGGTGCTCTTATAAGGAAAATGTATAGAAACACCTTTATTATAGGACATTTCGTTGAGATCCCAAATTTAACACAAAATTAAATGTTCTCTAGCACTCAATTTGGTGCTTCTAGTTCTCCCAGATCTACAAGGATTCCTGTATTTTACAGGAAAATTGACCCATTTACAGGGAATTTGTTCCCATAGACTTGCATTGGTTATACTGGAAAACAGAGCAATTTGACTTCTATAGGAAATAATGTAATCTACAGGAAAACAAAGGAAAATTGCTGTGGCTGTACAGGGAAAATGACAAATCAATCTGGAAGCACTGCTTGGTTCCAGAAATACAAATACTTTTGAGACTGTAGCTTGAGACCAGAGCACCTACTCTTAGTGAAAAAAATAGGAATTTTTAAAACTTGAAAAAGTAGTGCATGGTCTTAATAGCAAGGAAAAGGGAATTTACTTACATAACTTATTCCATAGCATACATCCTATTATCCTATCCTATATCATCCATATAATAACTGGTCAGCAATTTTTCTCAATGTAATGACCAGGCTGATATTTTCCATATCAACCAGCTGGTTGTTATGACATTCATGAGCCATACCAGTCAAACTTTGCTGCTGCCTCATTGGCCAACATCCTGTATGTGGGCGGGGCCAAACAGTCTCTCAAACTGCTGGAGAAAAATTGCTGGCCTGTTGTTATAAAAAAATAAAAGATGAGGAAGGTGTTTCACATGAGAATTTAATGCACACCCTCATTGTGGGATGCATTGATAAACCAATCAGGCTTCGCCCTCGGGGTTTATGTAGCATCCCACAACTAGGGTGTGCATTAAATTCTCATATCAAACCCTTCCCCATCCATTATTCTCTATATTATACTACTAGCCTGTCCTAACCTATTATCCTGTCTTACAGTATATCATACATACTGTATTATACCCTATGTAACTTATTCCATAGCATACATCCTATTATCGTATCCTATATCATCCATATTATACTAGTATCCTCTCCTAGCCTATTATCCTATCTTATATCATTCATATTATACCTAAGTAACTTATTCCATATCATACATGCATCATTATGTGTCTCCATGTTGATTCTAGTGGCCATGCAATTTTCTTTTTTTCTGTCTACAAACTTTCTTTTTTTTTCTTTCTCTAAACTCTTCTGACCTATTCTTCAGATTTTGAAAACATAAACTGTCAAATTTCAAACTATTTTAATATGGTCTAACAGGACTGAATTTGTGTAGTTGCCTATGTCTTGTATTTCTTTTGTTTTAAAGATAGTTTAAAAGAAAAATTACTCACCTTAGTAATTGTGTTTCTTCTAATGGAGTCTTGCTGTATTCTGACTTATTGCAGTTAGCCCCAGCACTTGATCTGCTCCAGAGAGGAAAGAGTTAAATTCTGTGCAGAGCATAGAACGTTGAGCTCGAGCTCGGTTCAAACCTCTGTCTGCTGTACTTCAAAGTGTAACCGTCAGATTCTTTCGAGCTAATACTAACTAACTAAACCCACTATGTGGAAATTGTAAAAATTTTTACTAGCCAAATGGCAACCAAATATTTTGGATCCCCCAAAAGACTCAAGTCAAGAAATCCAAAATGAAAAACCAGGTAGTGAACACTTATGACTATTAAAATAGCTAAACATAACCCACTCCTCCTCTCTAAAAGGAAGGAGTGCCCAAATGCACCCCTGGTGTGGAACACTGCACCTGCCTACCCACTTCCCAAAAACCAGGTTTTGACAGGAGAGGCAGGGAGGGAGGGAGGGAGGTCAGAATACAGCAAGACTCCATTAGAAGAAACACAATTACTAAGGTGAGTAATTTTTTCTTCAAACAACATGAAGTCTTTCTGTATTCTGACTTATTGCAGACTACCAAGCAGTACCTCCATGGAGGAGGGAATTGAACCTACTTTGGGAATAGGCTCTGCAGTACTGCTGTACCAAACCGAGCATCACTCCTAGCCTGGATATCCAGAGAGTAATGCTTGGTGAATGTATGGACTATTTTCCAGGTGGCTGCTTTACAAATGTCTAGCAAGGGAATATCCCTGGCAGCAGCAAGGAAAGCAGCTGTACCTCTGGTCGAATGAGCCCTCAGACCTGAGGGTGGTATTTTACCCAGCTTCTCATAGCAGAATTGTATACAAGAGACAATCCACCTAGCAATAGTTCTCTTAGTGGCAGGTTTGCCCTTCCCCACTTCCCCATAAGTGAGGAACAACTGGAGGGAATCAAACCTGAGGGCCTTAGTATGCTCAATGTAATAATTAAGGACCCTTTTAACATCTAAACTGTGTAATCTTCTCTTTCCTGATGAAGAATGGTCAGTGAAGAACACCAGGAGAGACATAGATGGGTTCAGATGGAAATCTGATACCACTTTGGGTAAAAACCTCCTATTGGTTCTAAGGACCACCTTATCTCTATGAAATGAAATACAATCAGGCTCCTCTGATAGGGCTTGTAATTCACTGATACGTCTGGCAGAGATAATAGCTACCAGAACACAGTTTTCCAAGTCAAGTACTTGAGCTCTGTGGAAGACAAAGGCTCAAAGGGGGGTTGCATAAGCTGAGCAATGCAAACATTAAGGTCTCAAGCAGGCGTAGGATCCCTAAAGGGAGGGTTGGTATGAAGCACCCCTTGAAAAATTTACAGAAAACAGGATGGGGTGCCAGTGAGGAGGTCTTTCCCACTGACAGAAAGGCAGAAACAGCTGGCAAATGCACCTTGAGGGTAGCTGGTCTAAGGCCTAGACCATTAAGATGAACCATGTATTCCAGAACTGTAGACACTTCAGCAGTGTCTGGGAATATGTGTTTCTTGGAACACCAAATACTAAATCTTTTCCATTTGGAGTTATAAGTTTTTCTGGTGGCAGGTTTTCGAGAGGCTTTGAGAATGTCCAGAACCCCTTGAGACAAATGCAAATGTGAATACTCAACTCTTCAAGAGCCATGCCTTGAGATTGAAAGACTGAAGGTTGGCATACCAAATCCTCCCCGAGAGGAGGTTAGCAGATTGTGATTCCTGGGGAGAGACAGGGGAAGATGGACCGCTAGGGACAGCAACAGGGGGTACCAAGGCTGCCTGGCCCAGTCTGGAGCAATCAGAATCACTTTGCAGGATTGTGACCTTATCTTGACCAGGACGTTGAACAACAGAGGAAAGGGAGGGAAGGCATATAGAAATTTCTCTTCCCAATGTAGAATCAGAGGATCTAGAGGAACTGAGCCCAATACTTGGGGTCTGCAACAAAAAAGAGGACATTGGTGATTGTCTGGGGCTGCAAAAAAATGTATCTCTGGAATGCCCCACTTGGAAAAAATCACTCTCAACACTAGGGGATCCAGGGACCATTCGTGATGGCCCTGGGAAATCCTGCTCAATGCATCTGCTAGCACATTGTCCTTTCCTGGAAGGTGGACTGCTACCAAAGCGGTCTGAAGAGAAGAAGCCAGGGACCATAACTTCATGGCTTCCATGCACAAGGCCGTAGCCTGAGTGCCTCCCCGCTTGTTGATATACCACATGGTGGTGGTGTTGTCTGTCCTGACCTGAACCTCCTTGTTCTGTACTGATTGAGAGAAGGCTTGCAGGGCCAGAAAAACTGCCCTGAGCTCCAGAAGGTTTATGTAGAGAAGCGACTCCTGAGTGGACCATACTCCCTGGGCTGTGAGAGTCCCCAGGTTGGCTCCCCACCCCAGGAGAGAAGCATCTGTGGTTAGATCCAGTGAATGAGACTGAGTTATGAATGGGACTCCTTGTCTGAGGCTGTCCTGCTCCTGCCACCACTGAAGGGCCTGGATCAGGGTCTGAGTTATTGGAACAAGTTTGGTTAGAGAATCTTTTTTCTGAGACCAAAAAGACCTGAGATGAAATCTAATGTCTTTCATCTGAAATCTGGCCCCTTGGACCACTGCATTGGAGTCTGCCATGTGACCCAGAAGCTGAAGCTAGTGCCTTGCTGATCGAGAAACCCAGAGGTGGAAGGAGGAAGCCAGCTTTATGATGGCCCTTACTCTTTCCAGGGGAAGAAAGGCTCTTGCTTTGACAGTATCCAATGCTACCCCTATGAAAGTCAGAAGCTGTACTGGCTCAAGAACTGACTTGGGAAGATTGAGAAGAAATCCTAGAGAAGTGAGCACTTGTTGGGTCACTTGCAGATCTGACTTGACTTGGTCCGGAGACTGACCCACAATGAGCCAGTCGTCCAGGTATGGGAATATGGAGATATTCTTTCTCCTCAGAAAAGCCACTACTACTGCTAGGCATTTTGTAAACACCCTTGGAGCCGATGTTAGGCTGAAGGGCATGGCTTTGAACTGATAATGGCATGAAGGCAATTCGAACCTGAGGTACTGTCTGTGGGAGCACCTGATGGGAATGTGAATGTAGATATCTTTTAGGTCCAGGGAGGCTAGCCAGTCCCCTGGCCTTAGAGAGGGAAGGATTATTCCCAGCGTCACCATTTTGAATTTTAGTTTTAAAAGATGTTTGTTCAGGTATCTTAAGTCTAGGATGGGTCGCCACTCCCCTGTCTTTTTCGGGGTAAGAAAGTACCTGGAGTACAGACCTTTGCCCCTGTGTATTGTAGGAACTCTCTCTATGGCCCTTAAGGCCAGCAGAGATGAAACCTTTGCCTCTAGGGCAATGGTTTCTGAAATGCTTGCCGGTGGAAAGGATCTGGCTCTCAGCTCTGGGAACCTTTTGAAGCTGAGAACCAGTCCCTGGCTTACTACCTCCAGGACCCACTTGTCTGAGGTAACAGACTTCTAGTCCTGGAAGTAGTAAGCCAGCCTGCCTCCTACAGGAATTTGGGAGTTGACCCGGGCTGACACATCAGGGTGTCTGTTTGACAGGAGCCTTAGACTGAGGTGTGGATGCAGCCCTGCTCATTCCCCTTCTGCCTCTCCCTCTCCCTCTGAAGAACCCCCTCTGTGAAAAGGGAGAAGAAGCCTGTGCTTGGTAAAAAGGCCTATGAAAAGGCCTGCCCCTGCCCCTAGCTTGCTGCCTTTGAGGAGTTGCCTGCCTTTCCTTGGCTTGTGCACTCCTATAGGTGGTCCTATATTCATCCATCATTTTCATGTAATTCTCTGTCGGCTCCCCAAACAAAGAATTACCCACCACAGGGAAACACATGGCCTTAGCCTGGGTGTCCTGTGAAAGGCTAGTACATCTGAGCCAAGCCATTCTCTGAAGAGCCACAGATGTAGCCATGACTCGTGATGACACATCATTGGAGTCCACAGCAGCATGAAATTGGATCTTTGATGCCTCAATCCCATTAGCAGCCACCTCCTCCAGCTCCCTGGCCAGCTGGGGGGAGGCGTGCCTTGATGCCAGTACAGTGTCCCACCTGGACTTCTGGTACCTAGCTGTATAGGCCATGTAATTTTCCTGCCCGAGTCCCAAGGAGGATGCCATGTACTGTTTCTTTGCCATGGCATCCAGCTTCCTGGAGTCCTTATCCGGGGGTTGTGATGCCAAGGGTATGTTAGCCTTATCACAGGCTGCAGTCTGCACAACCCCAACATGGCTGCATTGCTGGTACAAGTACTCTGTACCTGAGCCTGATAACATGTACCTCTTGTCCATCCTTCTGTCAACAGGAGGTAAAGAATAAGGAGTTTTCAACAGTTTTTGTGTCTGTTTCCCAGAGGACTTACGAAGGGGTATAGACAACCTCTTGGACTCCGGGATGTCCATCATTTCAACGTAATCAGGCTCCTCTTGTTCCTCCACAGCTTCTTCCAAAGGGAGCTGGAGGGTTTCTGCCACCTTTCTGTAAAACATAAAGTGGGAAGGGGACTCAGAAAGCCTGGGAGGGGAAACATCAGAAGGTCTTTCTGAGGAGATGTCCGGTCCAATGGGCTCATCCAGACCTTCCACTCCATCATCATCATCATCATTATTACCTTCCCTTCATAATCATCGTCCTCCTCCAAATCCTGTTCTTAAAAATCTTCAGGGGCATAATCCTGAACCGGAGGAACTGACGAACGAGCGCCTGCCAGAGGCCCGGTTCGGTTGAATTTCATCTGCGATTCAACAATACGAATCGCTTGGGCAATCTCCTCAGCAGTTGGAACATGCGACTCTGGATCCAAACTGGCTGATTTGTCTTTTGTTTTCTTCTTGATGGAACCGATCCCTCAGAATCAGCCCTCCTTTTGCCCAAAGAAGTATCACCCTGGTCAGAGGGCACTTCTTCTAGTTTGTCCGAAACCGAACTGGGCTGGCCATCTGGGTCAGCGGACTTCTCGGCCTCCTTCTCCCTAAGCCTGCTCAATCTCTTATCTAGAGTGGATTTAGGGAAATGTTTACATATTTGGCAGTCCGAATCGAGGTGGTCAAACCCCAGACAATAAACACAGGTGGTGTGGGGATCATCCTTATCAAAGACTTCCCTACACACACTGCAGTGTTGAAACCCCAGTGGGCCCGGTTTTTCTTTTGGGTTTCTCAGACGTAGCCATCCTACAACTCAGACTTACCCTTTACTAGGCAAAAGCCAGGTAAGACCTCCTTATCGGTTTCTAACCGTGTTATGGGTATTTGAAAAAAACGCAAAAACCACGTTTTTTTTTAAAACCGATAAGGACCGGTAACCACACGTTAAACCTGAGGAAAAAAATTACAAAGAATAACACACAAGATAACCGGTTCAGCCGAACCGGTTAAAAGTTCAAATTTACAATTTCCACTGATATTCTGCGGCTAGTCCACTACCTAAGTACTTACTGTACCACAGACAGAGATCTGAACCAAATTGTAAACAAAAAGATCGGTAAACCAACGACTTTAACCGACTGATGAACCATGAGCAAAGGTGAAATCTCCAGAGTGACTGTTCAGTTAGGTGGAGTAAAGAATCTGATGGTTACACTTTGAAGTGCAGCAGACAGAGGTCTGAACCGAGCTTGAGCTCAACGTTCTATGCTCTGCATAGAATTTAACTTTTTCCTCTCCGCGGAGCAGTTCAAGTGCTGGGGCTAACTGCAATAAGTCAGAATACAGCAAGACTTCATGTTGTTTGAATTTAATATTTTCATGAATTGTTGCTATTTTGTCTTTATTGTTTACATATCTAATTCTTCCATTCCATTAGATATTGCTATGTACTGACCTTGTTATATAGCTATTAACTGATTTTGTTGTATAGCCATTAGTAATGCTTTTTGATGAATATGTATCTTTTCCTTTATAGTTTGTTATAAATCAATAACATTTTAATGAGAAAAGAGACAGTAATATATAGTGATCCTTAAAGGGGCACTGTCAGCTTTGCTCGTCTATCTTGCACTTTATGTCAGCAGTGTGCCTCTTGGCAGACACATATCACAGATTGCCCCTAGTGTGCACTCATGTATGTAAAACTTCAAGAATATTAGTAGTTTACCTGAATTTTGAGTTATGTGTTGCTCGCTCGGCTGGACAGAAACCCCCCACCAACCAGAAGCATACGCAGGACGAGACCGCACATCTGCCAGAAGCGCGGTCCCGAAGTGTCATTTTTGGACATCATGAGTGGAAAATGAAGTTAATCCACTAGAGTAGCCCTTTATTAACTGCCGTTGCCATGTAGCGCCAGAAACCGAGCACCGAGAGAAGAGCAAAACACTTTTTTAAAACAGGACCGAAATCCCACACATGCGCAAGTGTGGCATAAGTAAAGATCCCGCACATGCACAAGAACATACTGCGATTGCGCATGTGTAGGATTTCGGTTCCCGTTTAAAAAAAGTGTTTTGCTCTTCTCTCAGTGCTCGATTTCTGGCGCTAGATGGCAACAGCAGTTAATAAAGGGCTACTCTACTGGATTAATTTAATTTTCCACTCATGATGTCCAAAAATGACACTTCGAGACTGCGCTTGCGGCAGATGCGTGGTCTTGTCTTGCGTATGCTTCCAGTTGGTGGGGAAGTTTGTCCAGGTCGTTCAAGCAACACGCAATTCAAAATTCAGATAAACTCTAAATGATAATTTCTACATAAGGTATGCTAAAGTCAGCACTATGTGTGTGTAAAAGCACACTGCTGACGTATAGTGCAAGATGGATGAACAAAGCTGACAGTGTCCCTTTAAAGTGATTTTGTCATGTTTGCCATAACAAATGAGAGTAGTAACCTGTAGGAGTTGTGACTCAATCTCCTACCATTAAAACAGCCAAAAAGTGCTGTTTTCCATGAAAAAAATACTTTTATTTCTATGATGTGCTTAATTTGCATAACCCTGCCCCTTTTTTCTCAGTGCTGCAAGCCACAACCGTGACATCATGTAAGGGAAATAAAGATTTTAAGCACTGTGTTGAAACAGAAACCTTTGTTGGTCAGTCTTGGTATTGCAGACATCCTCTTTCTTTCACAGTTTCGAACTCATAGCAGAAGCCAGACACTAAAGAAAAAGAAAAGTAGTCTGACCCATAATCACACTCCTGAACTACTACTAGTCATTCAGGCCCTATAACATAAACATACTGTACAAAAGTATAGTCGCGCTCCCACATTCTGACAAGAGCTGTCGCTTCAGACCTCTCACTTCGCCAGCAGGCAATAAAAGTCAAATATCTATACAGACTGGCAAATTATCTTTTTGGCTTATCTGCATCACAAAAACAGTTTTCCAGAAACTTTTCTACAGACTGTACTAACATAGGAGATTGCCTTTTGATAAGGGAGACAGAAAAATCAGCTATGTACTATACCCACAATGCCTTGCTACACACGTACATATATATACAGTAGATATCAGTGTTGCTCAGATAGTATCCCAGAAATCAGGATACCAACAGATACCTCCAATTTGGCCAGATAGTTGCTTTGGTAGGATAGTAGTGCTATCTGACCATGGATCCTAACCAGGATCCATCACTATCTGCCCTAGGATCCATGGATCCTAACTAGGATTCCTGGATCCTAACCAGGATCCATCACTATCTGCCTCGGATCCTAACTATCTGCCCTAGGATCCATGGATCCTAACTAGGATACCTGGATCCTAACCAGGATCCATCACTATCTGCCTCGGATCCTAACTATCTGCCCTAGGATCCATGAATCCTAACTTGGATACCTGGATCCTAATCAGGATCCATCACTATCTGATGGAAGGTGTGTAGCTATAATGCTTCACTCCATGGGTAATGGGATACTGTTAAGACAGTTTGTTGAATGGTTCCCCATCACTATCTGACCCTGGATCCTGCATCTGTCTTTGGCAGGATATCTGGTAGGATCCAAGTCAGGATACCAGCACTATCTGACAGATAGTGGTAGGATCCACAAAAGCACTATCTAAGCAACACTAGTAGATACATAGATGTTGACAGCAGATAAGGGCCTACGGCCCACCTAGTCTGCCCAAGTGTGCATGTACTTAGCTTCTTCAAGCTTCTCAAGAACTAGGTTATATGTCTGCATATCAGGTGCTATTCTGCAGTTCCCTCTGAGCAATGAACATTTAAATCAACTTTATAATTTACCCAGAATTCCTTGTTGCTGTATGTGAAACATTGACAGTTCCCTTGCATGACGTACTGGGGGTGTAGCCACACACAGAAAACCAGAGGGTGTGCAGAAACAAAAACATACAAAAAAATGACTATGACAGATTTTTTGCAAAACAAATTGCAGCTTCAACATCTGAAGCATGGGTGGCAATGGCATACTGTGTGAAACAGGCATTTGCAGAATGTGATTAAATCACTTTAAAGGGAACATAAACCCTTTTATTTGAATTTTTTAATATAACTGTACATTTAGCCATATGTGCAGTTTGTTTAATAGTCCTAATGTATTTTTTGTGTGTTTGTTTCGAAATAGTCATTTTTAATGCAGCCTTTTTTCCCATCCTATTCATTTCTTAAAGGAAAGCACATTTCTCTGTGAACCCCCATCTCCCAAAGGAAACCCTCCTGGTTAGGCATTTCAGCCAACAAATATTATTTTATCACCCATTTATTGTAATATTTAATCCGCCCTTGCACCTGAAATGTCAACTGTGCCAGAGCTGCACAGTGCCGGTTCACGTTCTCTGCGCAGCTCCACTGTATAACTGAGCCACACAGAGAATGTGAAAATGATGCCCTTCAACTCTTGCAGTGTTTACATTTTGGATGCTAAAGTGGATTAAATATTACAAAAGGTGGGTGATCAAAACATTTTTTTTGTCCTAAAAGTCTAATGGGGGGTATCATTTGGGGATGGAGGTTTTATAGAGAAATGTGCTTTCCTATAATGATGGAGCAGCTCTGGAACTCAGGGATGTTTTATTAATACAGACTCACCGAACTACTGTATTGGGCAACTGTTTTCCCCTACCTTTAGTATTAGGGTAAGGAACCAGTGTAATTCAGTTTTAAATGTATGAATGACTACAGAGTGTTGAGAGAAAAAAGGAGCACTGCTGCGAAAGTGTGTTTCAAAATCAGCCTGAGGACAGCACATTCTCATGCCGAAACTAGTTACAGCTACAGTATGTTCTATAGTTTTTGTAGATGCTATTCACATGTGGTCTTTATAAGTGACATATGACTTTATAAAGAATGTTGACATGAATGACTGCCCTATAAAACTCCCAGATGCTTGCTATAGTCAAGTGTTGGTTGATCTTCTTTATCTGAACGCAGAGAACTGCACTGGTATTTGTTTCTAAGTTACATTCTTCAGTTAGAACACCTCCAGAGTACAGTTTAAGATCCACTGTTTATCAATCATTTTATATACAAAGACAGAGAACAAAATAAGGGGAGATGACTCTAATTGTTACAGTAGCACATACCTGAGACACAATTCAAAAGAAATTTGATTTAAATGTACTATTACCTATTGCACGTTTTAGGGCCTCCTTTGCTAGGTTAATTTTTAAAATTGTAATAGATTTGGTTGAATAACCAGAACTGTCTGCATTATGCTGTTTCACTGCTTGATCCTTCTGTTTTTATTTACTGTGATATGAAACTTTATGTATGTTTCGTAGTATTTTTGTCATTGTGTTCTATTGATGTTTGGACGCAGTTGAAAATGAGAGTCCTTTCTCTCAATTTGCTATCCAGTAAATGAATGAATGAAATAAATGTGGAAATCTGTAGCAAAAGCCCTGGACTGAACTTTTACTTTAGCTTGTGTGCATTGTACAGGCTGCATTACAGGGGACCGGAAGTGTATGCTATTTGGCAGCTGTTAGTAATGTTTCTAGTAACAGAAAAGAAATACATACCTCCAGATTATCCATATTTAACTGTACCTGAATAAACACTAATGTGAAAAACTGTGTTTTCAATTGTTTTCTTTTCATGGGTAACATTCTGCACAGTTCGTGTCATGGAACGAGTAACTTGGAGGTTTTGGTTTGTCATAGTTTGTGTACAGAATGTTAAGCATGAGCTGTTAGCCTACTAGAACCATGCTCAGAGTTCTTGAACCGTGACAAGGTTAAAACTCCAGATTACTTGTTCCATGAAGAAAAGTGTAACAGAGTGAAGAAAATTGTAACAGAATGTTTGCCTTAAAAACAAAAAGTGCAAAATACAGTTTTTTGCATCACTATTCAGGTACATTGAAAAGTGAACCATTCAGGGATATAAATATAATTTCTGGATACAGGAGCATTATAAACAGCTGCCAATTAGAAAACATTTCCTATTCTTTTTTTTTAAATCACCTTCTAATATAGGGGATCTATTCAATTATTCTTTTTGTTTTGTTTTTCCTATAGAGCCATTTATTCCCCAGGCCGACCTCTGTCATGCTAGCCACCCAGCCCCATCACCTAGACTTCTCCCAGACCTTTCATCACCATACTTGTTCCCCCAAGAATCCCCCTCCCGATGAGGCTGGCAGGTTTCTCCACTGAGGCATGGATCTGGTCAGGTGGTGGTGCCCGAGTCGTCAGGTGTCTGGCCTGCGGGTGGCCAGAGTCATCTATCGGCCTGGAGTTATTTTCCACCTCAGATTTCTTTCCTTCCAGAGGTTGAAATGCATGAAGAGACAGGCATGCTGCGTAAAGACGCCGCATGTATTTGTATGCTTGCACCTGACCCTCCAAGAGGGGCTGCATTCTGCACCACCTAGCCCCCACTAGTTGATAGCCATGCAGTCACACTCACTGTCTCCCCACCCAGAAGGAGGAGCAATGTCTTTGGATGCTCAATCATCCTTCTCCTGGCCAGCCCCTCAGTGACCCTGATCCATTCTTGAACCCGGGTCGCTGATGTGGCAGGTGGTGTTGGCAACCAGTGTTTCCACCCACCATACCACTGGGTCACTCAGTTCAGTTATTCTTAACCTTTCTTTTTACTGTATATAGGTATCCTTGGTCAGTTGATTGTTGAAAAGATTTCACTCCTTTTGCTAAGAGTAGTATGGACATTTGGGGATAAATACCAAGCAGTGTGTCTTCTTTCTTTCTTTCCTTCCTTCCTTCCTTCCTTCCTTCTTTTTCTTTCTTTCTTTCTTTCTTTCTTTCTTTCTTTCTTTCTTTCTTTCTTTCTTTCTTTCTTTCTTTCTCTCCCTCTCTCTCTTTCCACCCCCCCCCTTTCTTTATCTCTTTCTCTCTGACTTTTTATTTCATGGCTAGGTAAGTGCACTGGACCACAAGCCCCTTTACAGACATGAGCCGGGACAGAGAATGACGACAGAGTGTAGTACAGAAAATTAACATCTATCTCCCTTTCTCCTGCAACTGTTTTCTTTATAATCCAGTGAAACCCATAATTTGTGGTCACAAAAATGCTGGCTGTCTTGTTTTATTAGTAAGCTTTGCACCTGATACACCCCATGTCTTCCTTAAAGAGCACCTGACACCTCTGGGGGAAAGCTTTTAGAATTATAATACACCCAACTCGGCTGTTATTTTATTAACTTTCTGTATACAACAGAGTTTGATTTTAAATTATGCCTGTCATGCACAGCACACTGTACACCAAAGAGCTTTGCAAAACAACTTGTCAGGTGGGGCTGGGACTGTGGTCAGTATGAATTATGCAGCTGTTATTAAATGCATTACTACCCACACTCAACCAGCAGTGCTGCATTGGAATCTGTGTTACTGAGAGAGGGAGAATCTTGGCCAGGACACCAGAGATAACTTCTAATTTTTCAAAAAGTGCCATAGGATCCTTGGCTTTCACTGGAGCAACCACCAGAGAGGGACAGAACGGATTTCAGTTCAACACTTATCTGAAGGACAGCATCTTCAGCAGTGCAGCACCAGCCTAATGCAGCAGATTGTGGTGTCACAGAGGAAGAATAAACCAGGAAGAACAGATTAACTGCAGGAGACAAGTTTCTTGTTTTCTTGCACACGTCCTTTGTGATAAAACACAAAGGAAAGATGACTACTGAAAATAAATATAAAATATAAACTAAATTGAGTCAGAATAGTTTGCTTTTCAAAGTGTTCCTAGAGGTTTCTGTTGCTCTTTCATAAGCTCTCTATATACTGTACATCTTTCAACCCGCTGCCCTTTGAGTTCTCCCAGTCTGCCCTCTGCCTTTTGTGGTTCAACTAAATCAGGATGCGGTTGAAATCACTCACTGGCATCAGTAACTCTGAGGTAACAGTGAATGTTAACTTCCCATCCAGTATACCTTCTAGGTTGCAGAACTTTTAAATGAAACTTATCGTGGCCATATCATACCGCTACACTCAGTTCATTAATGATTCTCTACTTTCTTCTAAATACTGAAGATCTCAGTATCTCTGGTTTTAAAGAATATACTACCCCCATGATTCACATTTTGATTGCTTCCAGACCGTATAAATGCCCCCAATTTCACAGTTCTTCTCACTGCCTACAAAACTTTAAATGAGTCATGCGGCATTCTTGTAAAACAAAATCTGTGTTCACAAGCTTGACATCTGATAACAGACTTCATTTTACGTTCATTGATTCTGGCACAGTTCAATATAATACATTCCACAAAGGTAACCATATTTTGTTCCCCCTTAATGAAAAAGTCTATACATCCTCAACTTCTCAGTAAGCCCACTTCATCATCTTTGGTCTGTCTGAAATTTATCAGTTTCCTTTCTCTTCCTCTGTACTACACATCTTGTCATAAAAGGTTCTCGTTTTGTGGCATTTCCTCATCTGCCTGACATTCTTGGTTACTTCTCCTTTTCCCAGTCTAGCTTTTGATCTCTAACGTGGTTCTGTTAATTTTTGAACCAGTCATTGTCCATGATTGAGTCATCTTCCTCCAATCACTTTGAACCCATATGTCTCCCAACAAGCTAATTTCCTGTTCTTGTTTTTTACTGGAAATCTGAAACCTCAACCAGATTCTTTCCTTGTCTTGTCTGCTCCACGTTACACTAGGATGCTGTCACCTTTGGGAAATTGAATCTCCTTGTCATCCAACCCTGTCTCTACCATAACTCTTTGGACTTCCCTTCTGTTAGCCTCGGGTTTTTTGCAGCATAGCTTTTGCTTACAGTCTTTTTGGGACATTTCTTTGAACGAGATGACAACCCTTTGATTGATTACATTTCAAACATGTCCATGGACATGCATTCCTCTGTTGCTGATGTTTCCCTTCAGCAGGCTTTTGCTAAGGGCCCTTTTGCTCCTTATTTTTATTTTTATTCTCTGGTAACCAGGTGAGGCCCACAAGGCACAAGTGCCTGTTTTCAGGGGTGATCGGGGAGAACTGCGGAGGTTAAGTGACTTGCTGAGAGTCACACAATGTGCAAGTGGAGGTTGTGGAAATCGAACCCAGGTCTACTGGATGTACCAAGTTCATTTGCAGCTCATTACTTGAACCCCTAGGCTATACTGTTAGCCCCCGGTTTTCAGCATGCATGCATCTATACATTGATATTGTCTCATGTCATCTCTTGTCGCTCTATAAGAGTGTTGTTGTGTGAATTATTAGAGTGAGAGAAGTGCAGAACAGAGCTTTTTGGAGACCAGAAGGCTGCTAGAGGTGACAGTCTTGTACACTAATGAGACACTGTTGAGCCCTCATTAAAATATAATGGGTCATCACAGTTTTTAGTTAAAGGGACACTGGCATTTCTTTTTGCATCATATTATTTCTAGTTGACAACCTACATTTTATGATTACTCCATTCCGGACTCTGTTCGCTCTGCCCCTTCCCATGGGACCTTTCGCTCCTCCCTGTGGTCCCACCTAAAACAAACGACAAAATGTGACTGCTCCTAGTCTCTGTAATGTAATACTCTGCAGTCCACTATTGTCCACTCTGAGTCCATGATGGTCTATGAAATATGTATTCAGTGATTCTAATGTCTGTCTATGTCCTGTAACAATTTGTACTATGTGTGGCAGTATCTCTGCCCTTATACAAGCGTTGTTATAGCTGTTTTTTATTGTATCATGCTGTTTCTCCAATGTTGCCATGTATATATACTGTATGTTTTGTGCTCTTCCGGGTCGTTCCTGAAAATAGGCATACTACTTGTCTAGTGTACTTACCCGGTAAACAAAAGCTAAATAAATAAGTAAATAAATTGATTACTTTTTCTAAAATTCATTGATGTTGCTTGATTTTTTTATCTTCTTCCTTCCTTAGTAGAACTGAAATGCATGCTATTGGCATAATTATGCGTAACCTTGTTTTGTTTCAAATACTTGATCTACTTTTATTGCATACTTTTTTAACATTAGGTCACCACAAACAGTGCAGTCACTCATGATGCAATAATCCTCTACATAATGAGTATCTAGACTGTGCTGGGGGTATTCCCCCTGTCCAGAAAAGATGCACTGAGAGTTGATCAAGGACTGTAAGCAAACACATTTTTGTGTGGTAACACCAGTATGTTGAGCACAAAACTATGTGAGAGGGTGGCTAGTGATGAGGGAATAAGGGATATACAGAGAGACCTACAGAAACTGGAGGGGTGGCCAAAGGTTGGACAGTTAAAATTCAATGCCAGAAAGTGCAGGGTAATGCACCTAGGGAAAAGGAACCCCAAGACGGAGTACTGGATGGGTGGGGTGAGACTTAGCACTTCAGAAGAGGAAGTGTGTCTAGGAGTTATCATCTGTAACCCCCCAAACAAATGAGCCAGTGCAGCAAAGTCTATAACAAGGCTAACAGAATGCTGGGATGTATCGGGAGGAGCACTTATAGTAGAAGAAAAGAAGTAATGCTTCCCATATGCAGATCCCTGGTGAAGCTTGGAGTACTGCATCCAGTTCTAGAGCCCTCACCTCAGAAAGGACAAGGATAGGTTGGAAACAGTGCAGCGTATAATAACAAAAATTATTCAGGGCCAGCAGGGCAGATCCTATGAGGAGTGCCTCAAGGCATTAAATATGTACTCACTGGAAACCAGAAGGGAGAGGGGAGATATGATAGAAACTTTCAAATTCCTTAAAGGAATTAACAAGGTAAACTGCAGGGAATTATTTATCCTGAATACCAGCTCGAGGTCACATGGTCATGAGTGGAAATTAACAGGAGGGAAGTTCAGGAGGGACATGAGGAAGTACTTCTTTATGGAAAGGGTGGTGGAACCTTGGAACAGTCTGTTGGCTGAGGTGGTGGATGCAAACACAGTTGGGGGATTCAACCAGGCATGGGATAGAATGAAGGGAATAGTGATCACCCGGGGCAACAAGACCAGGGAGGAGAATGGGTTTAGGACAGGGAGGGTTAGTACCCCTGAGGAACAGTAGGTTCCAGTGATTACAGGCAATGTGAGCAGACTGGATGGACCTCTGGTCTGTTTCTGCAGTCATGATCTATGTTTCTGCTTTTCCATATCTTCAAGTATTAAGTGGCCTCAGTTAATATTCCAGGGTGGCTTTCATTTCAATCACCAGTTCTGAGATGCTACTGTAAAATTATTACATGCCAAAAGTATACAGTATATGCCACGTGTTGGTTCAGAATGCCTCAGTTCCTTTTTTCCCCTGCTGTCATAGCACATAGCTGAATCCTCTCTGGCAATCAGAACTGCATTTTTACACTTTTTTGCGAATTTCTTTTATTATTTTTGAAAAGATGTCAAGTCCATCAGTGCAGTTGTTTTACTTACTTTTTTTTTTAATGTTGTGGAATTCTGCCTTTTTTGATGTTTCATCACCATCAAGCTTACTGTACAATCTGGAGACTCTGTCGACACTGAGGATGCCTGGTAAGGTTCCTTTCAAAGAGTGCCAGTATGGCAGTGTAATTTCAGGAAAAGGTCTACCCTCTCAGTGTTTGGAGTTCTTTGGTCTACCAAATATTGCCCTGAGTGTTGTTCTATGACATCCTAGACTAGGACAGATTGCGTGAGGAGGTTGCAGTGCCTTGCTTGGGACTTACTGTAGAAAAAGAAGACAGCAATATCATCACATTCTGTACCACCTGCAATAATGGAGACACAGTTGCTGGGGTTATTATCTTTGGGCATTATGGGGGTAGCTGTACTTCAGGAGGGCTTTCTGTGCAGCCTTACTACAGACCCTTCTGTCACAAACCAAAGGTCCAGCAAAAGACATTGTTGTAGCCAATGCATGGTCAAGCAGGGCCTTCTAACTCATTGCCAGGCCCAAGCCTACCTCCACTGCCCAGGGCAAACCAGTCTGCTGTATGTGTCTGTGCATGGGGCTGACATTTTTCTGCAGCAATGGAACACCATCATGTCAGACAAGGGGGAGTTAATGTCTTATCTTCCATGGCAGGGGCTGCAGGTGAAGCCTCCTCCTCCCTAAGGTAGTCCACTGTGTTTACTGGAGTCCAATGATGGCAGGCACTAGCAACCAGGGAGCTTCCACGTCACAATAGCGAGGAGTAAACAGCGACCACCACAAACAGCCCAGAGAGAACAGCACAAGCACATACAGTGAGGGTTCTTACACACCCTTTCTACATATATACCCACTCCAGGGGGGGGAGCGTACCTCGAGGAGGGGGGTAACTGTCGGTTGCTGTATGTACTCACACTGTTTTGCTGTTGCCATTTCACTGCATGGTTTTGCCTTCACTATCATGACTGGCTACTGAACTAGGGAGTCCCAAAGGCACAGAAGTGGGGGTTTTCTCTCAGTTTTGGTCGCTCTCAGTGCAGGGGTCACTGTGGTGCCGTAACTAGCCACCAGCCCACCCCAGTTGAGATGCACTGCCACATAATAGCTGCCATGGCCTAGCCTGCCTCCCAACGTGGTGACCCATGCTGGCCTCTGAACTCATGTTGCCTGCATGGCATTGCAACTGTTGAGCCATCGTGGTGGCCTTCTCAAGGTACTTTCTAATCCCCTAGAAAATCTTTATATCTTTGCTCCCATCTTGGACATGCACCACCTGAACAGATTCATTCAAGGAAAGTAATTCAGAAAGGTGACCCTCATCTGTTTCCTTTTATTGCTGAACATTCAGGTCTGGTTGTCAGCATATCTCTGGCAGTGCATACAATTTTCAATTTTATGAATAGGGAGGAACTTTTAGGCAGCAAGTGCCTGTTTTCAAAGATGACCCAGTCAGAGTACAATACAACATATAATAAAACATATGTGGTTTACAGTATAATAATTCTAAGTCACTATTAAAAAGCTATACAAGCTTTCTATTGAAAACATTTACATGCTGCAAAATCATTCAAATGTGATCTTGGGGGCTTTTTAAATTGCCCTGTACAGCAACAGTTCACTACATACAGTGGAAGGGCATTATCTCAGGTTTATTACCGAAGCTCTCTCGGGTTTGTGTTCGGAAGGCTCTTATTCACTTAAAAATGTTCCCCTTTGGGCTTGCTTCAGTGTTGTGTTGCATGTCTTTACAAAGTGCTTCAGTGTCTTTGTGGAACATCTCAGGAAAAATGGATCCATATTTTCCCATTTCTGGGTGACTGGCTCATAAAGAATTCATCCAGAAGGCAGATGCAGTCAATCGTTGCATACACCTGCAACTCTGTACAATTGATGAGGGTGGTGTTGAATCTTCCCAAGTCTCAGTCCCTTTGCAGTATGCACAATTCATAGAGGAAGTCCAGGATTTTCAGAAGGTGAGGGACATCTTACCAGTGGAGAGAGCTGGGTTCATTATAAAAATGGTTTAGTCTGGCTTTTCAGCACATCAAATGATAGCCTGGACCATGCAGTTCATACTGGGGCTGATGGCAGTCATTTCCCTATCTGTGCCTTTCGCATGGCAGCACATGTGAACACCACAGTAGATGCTGTGCAATTGGTGGTCCCAGGTCTAGCAAAGCCTGAAGCACTTAGAAACATGGAATTTGCTGGCATAAAAGGACTGGTAGACCCATCTAGTCTGCCCTATTTTCTCTACCTATTACTACACCCTAGACCCTATTTGGTCACAGGTGTCCCTCTCTCCTTCCTCATCACCGCTTATTATAGCCATGTGCCTATCACAAGCATGCTTGAAACTCCTCTCCGTTTTTTCCCCCACCACCTCTTCTGGCAGGCTATTCAAAGTGTCCACCGCCCCTTTTGTGAAGAAATATTTATTCACATCCCTCTTAAACTCCTCTACTCCTTCAAGCTTCATAGCATGCCACCGTGTTCTGGTGCTCCTCTTCTTGTGAAAGAGATTTTATTCATGCACCTTGTTCACCCCCATGAGGTATTTATAGATCTCAGTCATGTCCCCTCTCACTCTCCTCTCCTCCAGGGAGTAGATGTTGAGTTCCTGCAGCCTCTTGGTGTATGGTTTCTCATCCAACCCCCTCACCATTTTAGTAGTCCTCCTGTGAACCGCTTCCACCCTGTTAGTGTCCTTGTGAAGGTGTGGCTTCCAGAACTGGACATAGCACTCCAGGTAGGTGTGGCAGGGTAGAATAGGACCCTGTCCCATTTGTTATGGAGAAAGTGCTTAAATGCAAGGATCTTTCCTTTTCTGTCTCTTCTCTGTCTGATTGCACAACCAAATTTTCCTGTGAGACTTCGGACTTGATCAACCCGACAATCTCGCAATTCTTTGCCTTTCGCTATCTCTCTGTCCTTCCCTTGCTGTCTGTCTTTTTTCCTCCCTTGCATGTCTAGATCTGCTGATGTAGGAATATATGCAGCTCATTATGTGTAAATGTAACTAATATTGGGATCCATTTGTTTAGAAAACATATAGTGTTACCGTTGAAATGTATATATTTATAATTTGAGATGACTGTAAAAAGCTGTTGGAAACTAGAGGTTACCTTAGTGCAAATGTTTGAGCCTTTTGCAAAAGCTGTGCAAAGGGGGCCTCAAGAAGCACAATGTGTTTTAGCAGTTCCTGAATCTTACAAGAACAGAACACTTACAAAAACAGAATACTTGCTAAGGATGGGGGCTGAAAAGACTTATAAAAGAGCTAAGCTGCAACCGCAAGAAAGATTAGAGGAGAACAAGGGACACAGAAACTGAAAGAACTTTATTTTATTTTGCCTTTGTAAATAGTTATCCTTAACAAGTTTATTTTATGATACTGCTAGTGTAAATAAATAATTTTGGGTGAATTCTACAACTGCTTCTGGTTTCCCTATGCTTCCTGACCTGTGCCTCGACAACAGATGGTGTTAGAAGTGGGATTTATGCCGTGCATACCCTAAGACAGAAGTTTTGTGCATGGGTACTGGACCTAGTACCAGGGAACCATCGAAGAAGGTATGGATTCTGCAGCTGCAAACCCAGGAGTAGTTACCAGGAGAATGGCAGCCAAACTAGCATAGACAGGAGTCCAGTCTGAGATTATACAGCCAGTACAAGTTATGGAAAAAGAACAGGCAGTGACAGAACCTAAAAGCCTGATGGACTTTTTCAAATGTTGGGTTATACAACAAAAGAGACTGAGAAGCAGGGAGAAAAAGAGATTCAATGTTTAGAAGCACAGATGAGAGAAGAGATGCAGTGACAGGAGCAGCAGATGAGAGAAGAGATGCAGCGACAGGAGCAGCAGAGGAGAGAAGAGATGCAGTGACAAGAGCAGCGATGGCTGGGTGCCTTGCAAGCTATCAAAGGCAGAGGATCTGGCACAGATCCAGAGGAGCAATAAAATGCAAGCAACTTAAAATCCATTAAACTTACAAAGTTGTGTCCCTCAGATGATATTGAGGCATACCTGACAACTTTTGAAAGAGCTGCCACAGCCTGCCAATGGCTAAAGCAGCAATGGACAATCAGACTGGTACCTACCTGACAGGGAAAGCCCAACTTGCCTACAGCAATATGGACACTGCACAGTCAGAAAACTATGACCTGCTGAAAAGCAAAATCCTGAAAAGGTATGACATCTCTGGAGAGACATACAGGCAGAGATTTCGATCTCCGAAGTACGACTCAGTCGACAATCCTCGAGAAGCCTTCACCCAACTCTGAGAACTTCTGATAAAATGGATCCAGCCAGACAGTGAAACAGTCCCACAGATCATCGGCACATTTGCCATGGAGCAATTCATCAACATTTTTCCTTCAGATGTGCAGCTGTGGGTAAAGGAACACTGACCAGAGGGTGAGAAATAGGCTGTTTCTTTGGCTGAGAACTGCCAAAGGGCCAGACAGATGCTACAGCACCGAGGTAACAGCCAAGCACTGGTAAGACACTCTTTTTCCCATTTAAATTCCAAGCCTGACAAGAACTCTGGTGGGGGTAACAAATCTGTGCCCAAAGACGTTATCTGCTGTAACTGTAATAAGCCAGGTCATTTTGCAAGAAGCTGCCGTAGTAAGCAGAGTGGCACTGGAGCAGATTTGTCCTTGGCAAATTGGGTCAAGTACTTAACAGATGTGAAGGTGGGGAATAAGTCTGTGAAGGGACTCATTGATTCAGGAAGCAGACAGACCCTAGTGTATGTTCAAGTGCTGGGAAACCATTGTGCAAAGGGACCAGGTACTGGTGTCATCTGCATCCATGGGGATACTTGATACTATCCCACCACCCAAGTGACTCTGACTGTTAAGGGTGTGTTGCACCAAATGAAAGAGGGGGTAGTACCAAAGTTACCTGTACCTGCGACTATTAGAAATGACATTCCAGGATTTACTGAGTTGATCAAAGAGGGAGTAAATCCTGATGTTTCAGCAGCAGTAGTGACAAGAGCTCAGGCAAAGAAAATTTCCAATGGTGGGGACACTTTTCCTTTCAAAGATTTTGATTCACACTTGTTTGAGCACAGCTCCAAGATCCGGAAATCCAGGAAAGAAAGACGAAGCCTGAAGAAACTATGGCAGGAAATGACTGATGGACATAAAGTGTTAAAATATGAAAAATGTTAATGATTGTGATTTTCTTTCAGAACAAGCTAACAGCGTTTCTCTCCAGGATTATTTCAAGCAGCTGGGGGTGAAACCAAAACAGGGTGGACCAATGTTTAAAAAATTTAACAAATTACTGTACAGAGTTTGGGTTGATCCTCAAACACAGGAACAGACAGAACAATTGGTTATACCACAGAAGTATAGAACAGAGTTGTTACAGAGAGCACATAATAATCCTATGGCTTGTCACTCAGGGAGGGATCGTACCCTTGCCAGATTGCTGTGTAGATTTTACTGGCCTGGAATTTATGAAGATGTTGGTACCAATTCTGTAATTCCTGTGCTGATTGTGAGAAAGTAGCCCCAGTCACTAGCAAAGACAAAGTGCCCCTACCCTTGATAGACATGCCTTTTGAGAGAATTGCAATGGATGCGGTTGGTCCTTTAGACAAAAGTAAAAAGGGTAATAGATTTATCCTGATAGTATGCGATTATGCTACTCGATACCCAGAAGCAGTTCCAGTCCGTACTGTTACAGCTCCAAATGTTGCAGCAGAGCTTGCCAACATTTTCAGCAAAGTGGGCATACCTAAATTAATTATTACTGATCAGGGTAGTAATTTTGGTGCTGCATTGCCTAAAGAGCTGT
Organism: Neoceratodus forsteri; assembly: GCA_016271365.2. NCBI lineage: Eukaryota > Metazoa > Chordata > Ceratodontiformes > Ceratodontidae > Neoceratodus > Neoceratodus forsteri. The sequence goes on from JADMNL010000024.1 coordinate 361,014,647, forward strand.
ACAGACTGCTGGGTATCACTGCCATAAGAACCTCCCCCTATCACCCTCAGACAGATGGTCTTTTGGAGTGTTTTAACCAAACCCTAAAACGTACCTTAAAAAGGTTTGTAAAAGAGGAAGGGAAAGATTGGGACCAATACTTGCCTTACCTACTTTTTGCTTACAGAGAAGTGCCACAGGCATCAGCAGGGTTTTCACCATTGTAAATGCTGTATGGTAGGCAGCCAAGAGGGCCACTGGATGTGATAAAAGAAACGTGGGAATATAACCCCACCCAGAAACAATCCATATCTTCTTATATGTGTGCCCTAAGAAAGAAGCTGGCAAAATATGTTGAAATTGCCCATAGTAATCAGGAAGAGGCCCAAAACCAGCAGAATGTGTATTATGGCCATGGGGTAAAAGAAAATGTTTTTGAGCTGGGTGAAAAGGTTTTGCTACTGTTACCCACAACAGAAAATAAACTGTTAATGAAGTGGCAAGGGCCTTATAAAATTCTTAGACGTACTGGCACTGTTAACTATGAGATTGAGACCCCTGACAGGAAAAATCCTACTAAGATATACCATACTAACCTCCTCAAGAATTGGGTTGAACAAATGCCAAAAGCTGCTTTGCTGGTATTACCAGAAACTGATAAGGTGTGTATATATATTTTTTGTTGTTGTAAAATGTCTTTATTGAGGATGTGAACAAGCTTACAATACAGACAGACTACATACATTAATAGATGAACCATAATAAGATGACCATCAAACTTATTGCATTTCTGTGACACATAGCAAGCAGTAAAGGGAGTTACAGACATTATAATGGAGTGGCAGAGAAACATACATCGAGCCAGCACTTAAAGATGTGCAGGATTGGTCAGTCTGGGATAAGATCAGCATCACCTGCCGACAACCAGGGGCTCCAGGTCTCCCAAAATTGCGACATCTTACCCATCTGGGCTTGTTCAAGCATCATACATGTTTTCACATTTTGTACCCATCTGGTCACTGATGGAGGGGTAAGAGCCATCCACACTTGGGCAATAGTTCTTCTGGCATTGATAAGTGTAATAGACCAAAGGGGGTTTGACATCTGGCGACCTGGGTGTAATAGCTCCAGGGGAGATTTAGAAGGACTATAGTCCAGGACATTGGTCATTATATTGTGCATCAAGTGCCAAAAGGGAGCAACTTTTGGGCATGTGAGTGCCAGGTGGATAAAATCCACTCTATCAGCTGCACATTTAGGGCATTGATGTGATTTAGCAGGGTCTATAATACGCAACCTCAGAGGGGTTGCGTAAGCTCTATGTAGGAAATATAACTGGATTTGCCGTACTTTATTACTACGGGAGCAGTGTTGGTAGTGGGAACAAGCTATAGCCCATTCCTTCTGAGTGATAGGCAATTGGAGGTCTTCACTCCATTTTTCCCAGCTGAGATTAGATCCACAGGGAAGGGCTCCATGCAGCATATGGTAGTATATGGAAATGGGTTTAGTCCTAGGTTGGTGGCAGAACATCTCCCCTTCTAAAGGGATGGGGGAGTCCACCCATTAGCAGGAGTGAGTGTAGTTCCACACCACTGGTGGATTGTTAAATATAGAAAAAAGTCTCCCACTGGGATATTCCACTCCTGACATACTTGTGCAAACCTTTTCAGCAGACCCCCCCCCCATACAATTGGTTAACTGGAAGGATACCCCTCTTCCTCCATACCCCCAGCCTTTGAAGTATCACTATGAAACATTTCCTACTAGATTACATATAGCTAAGTAAACTAAGGTATGGAGAATTACCTCCGCCATATCCCACACGCCTATGTGCCCATATCCAGGCACACAAAGTGTTTGCAGTAAAAGGGTTGCTCAAGCATACCTCTTTCTTGTCTCGTAGGCTTCCAACTAATGTGTCATTGCGAAGATTCCCTTGCAACATATCCTCTTCTAGACCCAACCAGGGACACTCTGACCCCTCACTTCCAGTAGGGAGGAAGGCCAATTGGGCGGCCCAATAGTAGAGCCTAAAGTTAGGCAACCATACTTCACCCTCCACAGTTGCTTTCTGTAGGGTGGCTCTGGACATCTTTGCTCGACCCCTTTGCCATAAAAACTTGTGCAAAATAGCATCTAATTGCTTAAAATGGGCCTGTGGAATTTTGATAGGGAGAGCTTGATATAGATACAGTACCCTGGACAGGACAGTCATTTTAACGACCACAACTTTCCCCAGTAGGGAGAGAGAGGCAGAGCAACCCATCTCTCACAGTCTTCTGTGATCCCTGTCAACAAAGGTTTCAAGTTTAACTGGTATAGTGCACCCACAGATGTTGAAATTAGAACCCCCAGATATTGTAACTTGTGCACTATTTGGAGACCCCCAGCTGGGCTATGAGCTGAGCTCGGTTCATCAAACCCACAGGCATCAACTCACTTTTAGACCAGTTGACCTTGTGGCCTGAAATGGCACCAAATGCTTGCATCAATTGATGGACTGTAGGCAGGTCCTCATCAGGATACTTCAGGTAGAGTAATTGGTCATCCGTGTACATAGCAATTTTGTGTTCCCTCCCCCCCTTCCCAATAGCCTCTAATGCCCACGTTGGTCCTCAAGACAGCCCCCAAGGGTTCCAAGGACAGTACATACAGCAATGGGGAAACAGGGCATCCTTGACGCATGCCCCTGCCCAAGATAGAAGGGGTAGATAATTCCCCATTAACCAGAATTTGTGCCGATGGATTATGGTACAGCGCTCTAACCCAGGAACAGAAGTAGGGCCAATCCGCAGCCTATTCAGAGTGTAAAATATATACCCCCATTCCACATGATTGAAAGCCTTTTCTGCATCCAATGCCATGACTGCAGCCCCATGAGCTCTTTTAGTGCGGGCCCATCTGAATATGATATTAAGCGTGCATCTGATGTTATGTTTCCCCATGTGACCTTTCACAAAACCAGATTTGTCCGGGTAAGCAATGCCTGGCAGCAGCATCTCCAGGCGGGACGCAAGGGCTTTCGCCACAATTTTATAGTCTGCAGTGAGGAGCGAGATTGGTCTGTAGGAGGCGCACTTATTAACGTCTTTGCCTGGTTTTGGCAAGACTGTTATTGTTGCAGACCATGTGGATGGGGGTAATTCACCTTTTAACAGACCCTCCGAAACAGCTTCAAAAAGGGGGTCCATCAATTGACTTTCAAAGGCTTTATAAAAGTCAATAGGGATGCTGTCCAGTCCTGGAGCCTTTCCACTTTTAAGAGACCAAATTGCCTCCTTAAGCTCCTGCTTAGATAGAGGTGCATCTAACTTCATAGCGTCCTCCCTGTGATGCTTGGCCAGCAGGTTATGATTGTTCTATGATATCTGTAATATAGAATGTGGTATGTGAGGTGTCTCACATGAGACATCCTGTGCTCCTGGGTGACAACCCCCCCTCCCCAGGTTTCAGTGAAGCAGAAACCATTTAATTAACTGACTTACTTCACAGTGGCATTTTATTACCTTTTTATGATATGCCTAGGCTCTTTGAAGTGGAAATGAAATGGGACTTTATGAGTCTGCCAGAGGATGGAGATCATAAACTTTTATGACGTCTGAAGAGGAAGAACATTTAATATTAACTGGTGTTAAAAAGCTATATTGCACCTAAGTGAGATATGGCAGAGTTGTATAAAACCTTTGATGTCTTTGGGGAAATAGGAAGCCAGCCTCCAGTTCAAAGGAAAGAGCTTGATTTAAAGACTGCCATAATTTGGGAAATTAGTTTTTGCTGAAGTCACAGTATTTAATATACCTCCTGATAGGACATCCTGTTTTGTATATTTTCTATTTTCTGTAAGGAGGAGCTAGATGACATCCTAGAAGGGGTGTGGAAACAGACAGTTTAAACTGAATACTGTGTCTGATCTGTATGACATTTCTTTTTGGGCTCTTAAGAAACAAGTTCTAACTATAAGTACTAAAGAGGAAATACATTAGATAGAAAAAGTCTAATTGTATTGTGGTAGGAGTTTTTGTTTGTGCTTTTCCTTGTTTTCTTTTAAGTGATTGTATGCTTTGTGATATAGTGTTCTGTGTTTACATTTTACATATTTTTATCCATTTTTTAAGTAAACCCTTTATTCCAAAGACTGCCTGGGTGTGTCTTCAAAGTTCTTTCTTTTGCATGTGACGTATGGAGGGTTAAGACTGACAAAACTGTTCATAAGCTTGAGGGTGTTACCAAACTGGAAAAGGGTAAGAATATACCTAAGGTCTTTTATAGAGTTTTAAGGGTTCATTTTGGATACCTGGTTACGTGCCTTTAGACGAAAGATATGGCATCCCCCCGAAGAGCAGATTATCTGAGCCTGTACATTTGGGTACGCTAGCACAAGGTTCACAGTTTGAATCCCCCCAGAACGTGAGACTAAAGGTGATTCAGACCCACAAGCAGACAGGAGGGTTACTCTGTCTGTTACCTGTTCACAATACTGCTCTCTGAGGTTGGCACTGTGGGAGCAGAGGGCCTAACCTGCTGAGTGCGATTGTGACACTCCCCACTAATCCTAACAAGGGGTACTCCATCAAAGAATTTATCATAATCCTTTGAGAGGGACTACACTCAGAGGGATACAGAGATTTGTAAACATCGCTAAAAGAGCTTCTTGTACCTTACTGCCCTGAGCGACAGCTCTGTTCGGCTGACGAGGGGTTGCTGGAGATTCAGAGGGTGTCTTTAAAATCTTCCAGAGCCCGTGGATTTAGCTGTGTGGCCCCTTCCCTCTGGAATTCTCTACCCTGTCAGCTCCAGGAGTGCTCGGCTGTGGGGGGTTTCAAAAGGTGTTAAAGACATTTTTGTGGTGCCAGGCCTTTTCTGGTACGGTATAGTGGGACCTGTCAGTCTGTATTTATTATTTTATTATTGTCTGTGCTGATTTTACTACTGCTGTTTGATTTTATTGTGACGCGCCTTGACATTTTGAAAGGTGCTATATGAAATAAAGTTTTATTATTATTATTATTTCCCTAGTGCCCCGTACAAGAGTCCCCTGTGCATCTTGTATTTGGCTAATTGTCTTAGCTGTCTCCTTTCTTTTCAGTTGCCATGCCAGATACTTCCCTGCCCTGTCCCCATCAAAATAGGTACCCAAGTTAGATAGGAGTATGGCTCTCTCCAATTGCGCATTTGACAGGATATTATACCTCCATTTTTACTTTTGAACAACTGCATAGAGGGTAGACGTAGGGTATAGCATGTGTGCCCTTTCACAAACTGCAATTTTGCCTTTGAAGAATTCTCATTCTCTAGTTGCATTCCTCTTAACATGTGAGGTAAAGGAAATAGATTGCCCTCTTACATGAGCTTTTAAAGCCTCCCATCAGGCTAAGTGTGAGGTATCCCCACAACAGTTAAAAGTTAAGAACTCTTGTAGACTTCCCCTGATGTATGTGAGGTATTCCTGGTTCCTATGTAGAAGGGATTAAGCCTGCAAACTCTATGGCTGGACTGGGTCCCCACACCTCGAATGATAATATAGTGCATGGCATGGTCAGATACCAGAATAGGCAAGTATCCCCCTTCCCGTAGATGCACTACTAGAGTGCTGGAGATAAGCAGCCTGTCTGTTCATGCATAGGAATTGAGCGCATGGGAATAGAAACTGTATTCCCTCCCGGAGGGATAGAGGTGCCGCCCTGCATCAGTGAGGTCAAAGTCAATCTGCAATGCCTCCAAGGCTTTGGCATTTTGTGATTTAGGTACAAGGATCCTATTGGATCAGTCCAGCACCGTGTCCAAGACGCAACTGTAGTCATCCCCCAGCAGCCAGGGACGATCCCATCTAGCCATGTCAAGAGCTAATTTCTGGAAAAAACTAGGGCTTTCCACATTCGGGGCATATATGGAGCCCATTAGAAGTACCCCACAACCAGGGACACTGACCTTTGCCAATGCATATCGGCCAGATTGATCCACCAGGGTATCCAAGAGCAGAACTGTTGAATCTCTAGGGATCCAGTTAGAGGCCCCTTGAGCTTTTGTGGAAAAAATGGAGGAAACCTAAACACCTCCATAAAACCTGCAGTCTTCTGTGCTTCAACTGGAGAGAAGTGCATTTCCTGCAACAAGATAACTATTCCCCTATGTCTGTGTACTTTTGCAACAACCCTTTTACACTTGAGAACAGATTTAAGGCCATTAATATTCCAGGATATGCATTTAAAATCATCCCCCATCATGCCAAATCCACCTCAATCCTTTTTTTTAGTCTGATGCACAGCAAGCTCACATCCAAATTTTCCCCCCTGTTAAGCCCCTCCACCTCCTCCCCACCCTTCATCTGAAACATTGCCTCCCCCCATGAAGTTTTGACAGCCACCCCAGGTACATGGTGTATACCACGAAGCTTCGAGTTGGGGCCTAGACCTAGCACGCACCAGTTTCAGCAGTATAAGGTGCAGCCAGGGCAGTGCCCCAACTTTCCCATTAAGCACTTCCAGAAACAATTTGAGTGGTGTAATTTGTAATGCCCCACCCGCTTTTCCACCAGAACTTGCATCTCACCCCCAACCGAGGGAGAACGAACTTCCCTACACTCAGTCCACCCAGGACTGTTCCCATCCCAGCGGTAAAACCCACCAAAAAAAACACTGCAAACAAAAGGCAGACTTGAAACATTTTGTTTGGCTTGGTTGCCATAGAGGAGTGGGGCAACAAACAAACTGTACCAGACATCGAAACAGAACAACTGACAATTATCGTGCCAAAACTTAACACAACATGCAACTTGGCTATTACTAAGGTACAATAAACACATAGCAGAACACAGGCGCGTCACTGCTGGATACAAGGCACACATTGAAATCCCTGAGAGAATAAAAATTCCACTCCATATCGTGCGAAAGTTCTATTCAGAGGGGCTACCCAAAAAATAGGCAGAGGTCCCAGTCTAGCCCGCTGCTACCCATATCCCTAGACACAGTCAGACTGGCATTAAGATCTAACGTACATTCAGAAGCAGGCCCAACATCAGGTGTTAATGAGATAGCGTTCCAGGGGGGCTGAGGAATGAAACATAGAATGGACAGTAAAACCCAAGTTAAAGGAACAGTTGCTATGCCTCCAATGCCCCAGACATAAAAGAGTGTGGGCTAGGGAAACATGAAAACCTCCCTTCATACTAAATACGCCAGGCAGTCAAGGCTAAATGAGTCAAACGCTGAAGGTCCTGCTCAGCCACACACAGCCCCAACATAAGCATTTCAGGCTATGCTCCTTTCCGTAGCACCAGGTGTGCGTCTAAAAAAGACTAGGTATCCAAGGCACATTAAAATCACAGCTCAGCAGATCCAAGGTGTGGCGTTTCCCGCTGGAATCCGAGTCCCCAGACCTGGTCGGGATCATAGTAAAAATTGCACACCACCACCGACAACTTAGGGCTGCCTTGAGCACCTCTGATAGCAAGGAGGAAATAATAGCATCAGGGGTACAAGCAGGGAATGGTTCCGCAACCACATAGACCCCATCCAGCAGGAACACAGCATTACCACAGCAAAGTACCTTATTCAGAATCAGGTAGCGCGCTCTCCCTCCTGGCCTCCTCCTCCTCAATCCATTTTTCAGCTGTCCTGTGGCAAGTAAAAAATTTAGGACTCTGCCCCGGTTGATCCACCCGTAGCCGAGCCGAATGGGAGAAGGAGAATTTCTACCCCAGCCTGAAGAGCCTGTTCTTGGCCTTTTTGAACTAGCCTGTAAATCTCGAAAAATATACATTTTGGTGTTTTCAAAATTTAAAGGACCCTGCGCTTTGACCTTCCGGAGTATTGTTTCCTTCTCAGAAAACCGCAGGTACTTAATTAAATAGTGATGTGGGCATTCTCCTGGTTTCAGCGGTGGGCTCACTTGGTAAGCATGCTCAACCTCATAGTTCATCACTTCCTCTGGGAGGCCTAGATGTTTGACCAGCCAACTGTGGATCTTCACATTAGGGTTTCTCCCCTCAGTCCCCTAGGGCAAACCAATGATCTGCAAGTTTGATCGCCAGGAGCAGTTTTCCTGATCGTCGAGGCGCTCCCGGAGTTCGGCTGTGGTGGAAACTAGACCATTTCTCTCTGCATTCACCCCACCGTAGGAGTCCTCCATGTTACTCACCCGCTTTTCCAGCTTGCAAATTTGAGAGGTATGTGTAGCGGTAGTTTTGGTGAGGCTAGTAACCACGGATTTCAAGTGAGCGAATTGAGTGTTTAAGTTGATGAACCCTGTTTTCATGTATCATTGCATTTGCAGCAACATTTCAGGAACTCCCACCAGTGACTTGGTTAGCTCCATCAGGCCGGAGTCCGGTAATTCGCTGCCAGGACAGGTGCCTGATGAGGTAGGCACAGGGCTATGAGGATAACTTTCACTTTTTTTCAGTGCTGTCGAGCGTCAAACTGCAGCTTCAGTTTATTTTTGGATTTGCCCTACGCCATCAGTTCTAGGAGATAAGCAGTCATCAGGTAAATAGCCAGAATAATTTTATCCAGCTGTTTAAGCAAGTTTAAAATGTTGTCCCAAGGAGCTGCTCTAGCAAGCGTCTGCCATGCTTGCTGGTTGGCCACGCCCCCTCCCCCCCGATAAGAAGAATATTGATGTAGCTTATGACAGACTGGAACAAACTCTAAATGCTGATGCTGTAAAAGTGAATATTTCCTTAACTTCAGAACAAACTGCAGACATTTGTAATGTGCTAAAGACATTTAACGGTGCTTTTACCACAGTACCAGGCTGAGCAAAAGTGGTTGAGCACATAATAGTGACAAGGAATGCTCGTCCTATTAGGCAAAAGACGTACAGGTTGCCAGAGCGATGAAGAGCTGATGTGGTTAAGGAAATACAAAAAATGAAAGAATTGGGTATCAGAGTTGTCGAGGAGTGCTTTATCATCTCCCATCGCAATTGTAAACAAAAAAGTAGGGGGTGTTACAATCTGCCTTGATTTTAGTAAACTTGAGTATCAGAATTTGACAGTTATTCTGTGCCCAGAATAGATGATTTGGTGGACAGACTGAGGATTGCAAAGTATATCAGTACCCTCAATCTCACCAAGGGTTGCTGGCAAATACCTTTAGCTAAAGAATCCAGAGATAAAACTGCATTTGCCACCCCTATAGGATTTTGTCAGTTCACCACTATGCCATTTGGTTTACCAGCTACATTCCAGCGGTACATGGATGTCATTTTATCCCCTCACACTGGTTACTGTGCTGCGTACCTGGATGATGTCATGGTGTACAGTCCAGACTGGAAAAGCCACCTGGAACACCTAGGAGCAGTTAACCAAGCTATCAAAAATGCAGATCTGACTATTAATCCTACCAAATGTGCATTGGGCATGCAGGAAACCAGATATTTGGGCTGTGTGTTGGGAAATAGAGAAGTCAAGCCAGAGGTTTCTAAGATAGAAGCTGCAGCTAACAGCCCTGTCCCTAAAACAAAGAAACATGTCGGGTCATTTTTAGGGCTGGCTGGTTATTATCAAATATTTGTTCCCAACTTTGCTGAGTTAGCTACTCCCCTCACTGAACTCACGAAAAAACGTTACCCAAATAATGTGAAATGGACCTCAGAGTATGATGAAGCTTTTCAAGCCATAAAGGCTGTATTATGTTCAGCCCCTGTTTTAAGAAGCCCAGACTTTGAGAAACCATTTTTGCTACAAACAGATGCATCCGAGGAAGGACTAGGCGCAGTCCTAAGCCAAAATGTAGATGGGACAGAACATCCTATTCTGTACATAAGCAGGAAGTTGCATGACAGAGAGAAAAGGTACTCCACTATCAAAAAGGATTGTCTAGCAGCAAGGTGGGCCATGGAGTCCTTTAAGTTTTATTTGCTAGGAACTGATTTTGTTCTTGTAACTGGTCACAATCCTCTCTGTTGGCTTAACCAAATGAAAGATAAAAATTCCAGAATCACAAGGTGGTACCTGGCACTACAGCCATTTAAATTCATGGTGATACACAAATCTGGTAAAGAGAATTGCAATGCTAATTTTCTGTCAAGATATGGATCAGGAATTGAGGGTACTGAAGGTTGAAAACAAATGTATGGGTTTGAACTTTACTATTTGCTGTTATATAAAAACTGATGATGTACCTGTGCATAATTGCTGAAAGCAGCAAATGTTAATAGAGAATATAAAGTTTTGGAAACCAGTTTAATAAAACAGGTTCCCTTTTAAGGAGGGGTGTACATGTGACAGGGTAGAATAGGATCATGTCCCATTGAAAGTGTTTAAATGCAAGGTTCTTTCATTTTCTGTCTCTTCTCTGTTGGGTTGCACAACCAAATTGTTCTGTGAGACTTCGGACTTGATCAACCCGACCATCTCGCAAATTCTTTGCCTCTTGCTAGCTCTCTGTCCTTCCCTTGCTGTCTGTCTTTTTTCCTCCCTTGCATAACTAGATCTGCTGATGTAGGAATATATGCAGATCATTATGTGAAAATGTAACTAATTTTGGGATCCCTTTGTTTAGAAAATATATAGTGTTACTGTTGAAATGTATATATTTATAATTTGAAATGACTGCAAAATGCGGTTGCAAACTAGAAGTTACCTTAGTGCAAATGTTTGAGCCTTTTGCAAAAGCTGTGCAAAGGGGGTCTCAAGAAGCACAATGTATTCTAGCAACTTCTGAAACTTACAAGAACAGAACACTTATAAAAATAGGATGCTTGCTAAGGATGGGGATTGAAAAGACATAAAAGAGCTAAGCTGCAACTGCAAGAAAGATTAAAGGAGAACAAGGGACACAAACTGAAAGAAAACTTAATTTTATTTTGCCTTTGTAAATAGTTATCCTGAACAAGTTTATTTTATGATACTGCTTGTGTAAATAAGTATTTTTTGGTGAATTCTACAACTGCTCCTGTTTTTCCTATGCTTCCTGACCTGTGCATCGACGACAGTTGGTTCTCACAAGTGAGTGATACAGTGACCACACCACCTCCCTTCTCCTGCTAGAAATCCCCCTCCCTATGCACTTCAGCATCCGTCTAGCCTTGCTTCCTGCCTTGTCGCACTTTCTTGCCACCTTGAGATCATCAGATATGACTACTCCGAGGTCCCTCTCTTCCTTGGTAACTGTAAGTTCCTTCCCCCATCTGATACATAGCCCCCAGGTTTCCCTGCCCCAAGTGCATGACTTTGTACTTTTTGGCACTGAAACCCAGCTGCCACGCCCTAAACCACTCCTTTAGTTTCCCCAGATCCCATTAAATTCTCTCCACCCTCCTCCTGGATGTCCACCCTGTTGCAGATTTCTCTTGTCATCTGCAAAGAGACAAACCTTTCCCTTCAGTTCCTCAGCAATATCACTTATAGGACAGGACCCAGTATCAATCCCTGTGGTACTGCGCTGGACTCTGTCTCATCCTCTGAGTGACTACCATTTGCCGCCACCCCTGCCTCCTATCTTTCAACCAGTTAGATAGCTAGCTTACCAGATTCTCACCTCCTTCCAGGTTGCTAAGTTTCTTAGTCACCCTGCTGTGTGGTACAGTGTCTAAGGCCTTACTGAGGTCCAGATAGGCTACATCCACTGCTCTCCCCTGATCCACCTCCCTAGTTACCCAGTTAAAGAAATCTGTGAGATTTGTTTGACATGGCCTTCCTCTTTTGAAGTCACACTGCTGGTGGTCCTGCAGCCCATTTGCCTGCAAGTACTCCATTAGTCTTTCCTTCAGCAGGGTCTCCATTAATTTCCCCACCACTGATGTGAAACTGACTGGTCTGTAATTGCTAGCCTCCTACTACTCCTGTGCAGAGGGACCACATCAGCCCTCCTGCAGTCCTCTGGAACTACCCCCGTCTCTAGTGAGATACTGAATAGTGGGCAGCTAGAACCATGCTTAGTTCTTTTAATACCATTGGGTGCATCCCATCTGGCCCCATCACCTTGCTAGGGCTTCCAATCTTCAGGGTGCTCTCTCTTCTGAAAATGGACTTGTGTCCACTTCCCCATCCCCCGGGTGCCTGCTAATGTAGTTGGTCCATCTCCTACCCCCTCCACTGTGAAGACTGAGTAGAAATGTTTGTTTAAAATGTTAGCGTTTTCTTGGTCCCCCCCCCTCCGCCCCGGTCTTCTGATCCTAATTATACCACCCCTTGTCTTCATCTTTTCAATCACATACCTGAAGAAAGTCATATTTCCTTTTCTGACCACCTGGGAAATCCTGTCCTCTAAGCCTTTGCTGTCCTTGCCTCCCATTGTTTTTCTAGATAAGCCTTCCTGTCCACTTCCATTTGGGTTTCCTCGTACTTCATAAAAGCTGCCTTTTTCTCCTTAGCCACCTACTTTGAGTTCCATAGTGGCCTCTTCTTCCTCTTTCCTTTGCTTTTATTTCCTTCAAACAGCTTGTTGTTACCTTATTTATTCCTTCCTTTATTCCTTTCCATTGTGCTTCCACTCCTCCAGGCTATTCCCACCTTCAAGGTATTTACTAGGGCAGTTTCCCATTTCTGTAAAATGTGTTTCCCTGAAGTCCAGGACCCTCATTGTAGTGTGGATTTTCTCATGTCCAATCCATATGCCAAACAACACTGTACGATGATTGCTTGTACCCTGGGGGTGCCCCACAGTGATGTCTGCAATGCTGTCCCTGTTTGTAAATACCAGATCTAGAACTACCCAATCTCTAGTGGGTTCTGTAACCAGCTGCCTAAGAAATGTCCCTAGCAGGGAGTCGCAGTCGGCTCTGCTTCTAGTTGTAGCTGCAACCATAATGCTCCAGTCTACATCTGGCAGATTAACATCCCCCATAATCACTGTCTCCATCTTTGCTTACCATTTTGCCAAAACCCTGACTGCTCCCTGTGTTGTGATCTGTACACCACACATGCATGGATAATATATCGGCCACATACCCTGTCTCTAGGCCAAGAAGGACCTCCAGACCTCCTTATCCCTGTTGTGTGTGTCCTTGTATCTTCATGGTCTTTATACCTGCCTTCACATATAAAACAACCCCCACTTCCTCCCTGTCCTGTTCTTCCAAAGCACAGTGTATCCTGGTATAGCCATATCCCAGCTGTGGTTGTCGGTGCACTATGATTCTATTGTGGCCACCAGATCCAGGTCCACTTCTGCAATGGTTGCCTCAAGGTCAGGAATTTTATTTCCTAGGCTACTGGCATTGGTGTACATGGCTGTCCACTCCCTAAGTCCCTTCCTGCACCTACTTGTCCTCACTTTCCTAGTCCATCCTGCACTCTTCCCTTCTCCCTGGTACTGTTTTCCCTCTTTGTATTCTGCCTCTGTCCACCCGCCTTAATTTTTCTCTTAGCCTTAGAACCACCTCTCAATTGTCCTATACTTTCCTCCCCCTTGTCCCTACACCCCTCTACCCCTGGGAAATGTATCTCCCCATGTCTTTTCCTCTCTGATTTTCCATTTTCTGTGGGGGCATTCGCGGTCTCCCTTGTTTTTTTTCTGCCTCCCCTTCCCCCTCAGCTTGTTTAATTGCCTGCTGAAATAGAATTTAAACCTTCCACCCAGGACTACCATTCCCCTTCTGGATGGATGGAAGCCATCTCCCTTGTAAAGGCCTTTATCCCCCCCAGGTAGGACCTCAGTTCCCGATGTAGCAAAACCCACCCTCTCTGCACCATGCCTTCAATCAGACGTTGAAGACCTTGGTGCGGTCTTCAGGGACTGGTCTGAATCTTAGAAACTCTCCAAAAGTCCCCCACTGGTAGATGGTCTCAAAACACCTATTGCAGTGGCACCACTTCACTCCTCCATCTCAAGTGACCAGGTCAATGAATGCCTCGTGTTTGTGATGGGGGCTGATTTGATGAGGGTGTCAGACTCACATGGCCTGGTCAGTTCAAGGCCAGTCTTCATTTCAGTGTGTTGAAGATACGTAGTACTTGACAGCAGATAAGGACTGCTAGTCTGCCTATATTCCCTGCCTGTATCAGCGGCCGCTGACCCTACTTGGTCACTGACTTTTGCCTGTCTTTCCCACATCTAGGGTTCCTTTATGTCTATCCCATGCATGCTTGAATCCTGCCACTGTGTTAGCACCCACCACCTCTTGGGGCAGGCTATTCCAAGCATCTACCACCCTTTCTATGAAGAAAACTTCTCGATTTCCCTTATCCTGCCCCTTCCAATCTCATATCGTGCCCCAAGATGAGAGTTGTGCTGTACAGTCTCTGAGTGCTAGTGAATGAAGTCTGGGTGAGCCTCTGAGACTTCAGACAGATAACACCTTCATAATATTCTACCTGGTAATATTCTCGGACTTACCTGTGCCTAGCCTAGTATCACAAAACACCCCTCGTGACAAACCACAATTTTACTTCAAGAAAATCAAAGTGCATGAAGCACACAAGTACATAAGAAAGACCTGCTCCAAATCCAGAACAAGTAGTGACATGCTAGATCTAAAAATCCTGTCTCTCACCCTGGATGAAGTAATTCACCCCCTTGCAAAAATTCTTAATCTGTCACTTTGCAAAGTCAATTTCCCAACAATGAAATCTGCCATAGTTACGCCAGTGCACAAAGTGGGGGACAAACCTCAACAGGAAACCATTCACCAATGTCAATACCCCTCCCCCTCCAAAGCACTTGAACGAATAGTGGCAGACCAACTCTCTGATTACCTGGACAAATACAATCTACTCTGTAATCAACAGCACGGCTTCAGGAAAGGACATAGTACAACAACAGCCTTTACTTGATTTCTCTGAGAAGTCCACTCAGCCCTGGACAAAGGGTGCCAAACAGAGTGCAGTCTTTGTCGATCTTACAAAGCTTTCGACACAGTCCATCATGGCCTACTTACCTCCCTACTTTCCAGCCTAGGCCTGGACGAAGGTCCTTGTGCTTGGGTAAAAAGTTACCTGTCCAATCGGTCACAGGCTGTAAAAATCTCTAATGAACTCTCTGACTTCAAACCAGTTCTCTCGGGTGTACCGCAGGGATCAATTCTTGGCCCGCTCCTCTTTAGCCTGTTCCTTAACTCCCTCCCAGAATATCTGCCAGGAGAAAATAATCTTATACGCTGATGATGCTGTAATTCTCTCTTCCCACAAGGATCCAAACTCCCTACGAAAAGCCTGCAACTTGCTTTTCTAGTGTTGAAAGGTGGTTCCTGGATAGTAAACTTGAGCTAAACCACAATAAACAAAAGCCATGCTCTTCTCCAATCACCAAAACAAAATAGGCATACTCCACTCACCATACAAACCTCTGCAAGATTACACTGGACCAAGTAAATACTCCAATCCTTGGCATCACTTTGACCAAGGGCTCACCTTTACAACCCACATTGACAACACTGCGAAAACAGTGAACCAACGCCTTGGAATACTATTCCGTAACATTAATTTCTAAATCAAGCGGCATTGAGAATAGCTATACAGAGTTCCATAATCTCAATCATTGACTATGGCCTTATTATTTATGGCTCAGCTACCTCCACTGCTCTAAGGCGTATCTCAATCACTCTAAATAAGGCCTGCCGGCTCCTCACGGGGTCTCAAAGACTGACTCACACATGTGATCTGTACTATGAATCAGGCTGGTTGAACCTATCAAATCGTCTTATTTATCTCACCTGCACAATGGCAAAAAAATCTATCTTGGGACTGACTCCATTATGTATCCAAAACCTACTCTGACTGAATCCTGTCTCACAACCTTCCATCAGATCTGAACACCAACCTTTCTTGGTTCCCAGATGCCGGACTGCACAGGGACAAAGATCTTTCGCATACAGAGCCCCGACATGGTTCAATGCGCTTAGTCCACCTACTCTATCCTCAGCCTCGCTTGAAGCTTTCAAATCCATGCTCTATGCCCACCTCACCACCACTAGCAACTGTGATTACGCTAGATAAAGACTACTACTCCTCGTGTCCATCCTCACATCTGAGGCCTCTTCCTCCTGACTAATGAACCTCTGGTACCTCTACTACTCCTGTCTCCCACCCAAACTCACTCTCCCCCCTTTTTTCTGTCCCTCTCACTTACTCTTCCGCCACCACCTTTCCCTCCTCTCTTGCCTCCTTTGGCTCCTAATGATCACCCTCTCCCTGGAAGATTCTTTAACCTCGAAATTGTCTACTCGTTTGAACCTGTTATAGCTTGTTTTTCTATGAAACTTAAAAACATTACTGCCTTAAACTGTTAATAGCAAATTTATTATGTAACTTTCCTGTCTGGTTTTACCTGTAATGTGTATCGTGCTTTGTTAAATGTTCTTTGTGATGTGGAACCTTTGTAAAAGAGCCCTGGCTCAAAGGTATTAATTCCTAGACTAATAAACTAAACTAAAGTGAACACACAAGGCAGTATGCACACATATTCTCTGTCTCTCTCTGCAGGGAGGTAATGAGGGTTAGGAAGTGTGCTCTAGAGAACGGAGTACACATTCAGGCCACTCACCTTCTCAGACTAGAAAATATCCTAGTGAACTCCCTGAGCCCCAGCATGTCAGATCTACCCTCTCAGTTCGTGAGCACGTGGGTCTGTAGTTCTACTACTGTCAGATCTACATTACTGGCCTTTATTAACAGAAATAGTGTAGAGCATCTATAGTTTATAGAAAGAGGGACACCAAAAATGAATCTTTTTGTGTCCCACTACAGGGCAAAGCTGTTACTCTACTCCACAAGAAATCCACAGCATGAAGCTTTCTGGCAAGATTGTTCAATCTAGCCTGGTACTGTTTCTCTTTATACATGCCCACCAGTACCTCTCATTCAGAGGGGTCTTCTCAAGCTGCAGGTGAGCTGGGGTCACATGATCTTGACAGCTCCTCTGTAGCCAAGGCAGATTTCTTTTCCATTATTTCAGGAGTCAGAAAAGCCTTCCACTGTTCTCTTATATCCCACTCTGATATCAGGGTAATTTTAATCATCTTTAGCAATCGTTGATACAAAATAAACTAATGATTAAAGCTCCATGACTTTCAGCAGTTGTAGAAGGCTGAATAGCCTGGGCCACTTAGTTGACTTAGTTTGTATTGATAATGCTATGGAAGCAGTGACCACCGATACCTCTCATTCAAAGGGGGCTTCTCAAATTGGAGGTGAGCTGGGGTTGCATGATCTTGATAGCCCCTCTGCAACCAAGGCAGATTTCTTTCCCATTCTTTAAGGAGTCCAGAAGAACTCCCACTGCATGCTTATCTCCTACCCCAATGTCAGGGCGATTTTTTTTCTCATTTTATTTCTTCTTCTCTCTCTAGGGCCATGCCCCTTCCCTTGCAGGATGGAGGCTGATTCCAACAGTGACCATATGCAATGGTTCAGATTGGCACCCAGACGGTGGGTGTTGGACCTGTGGAACACCAAGTTCATCCTGCAGCCAGCCCTTGTGTTTTCCTGTTTCTGGTGCCCCAAAGACATCTCAAGCCACGATGTCATGATGGAGCTTCCTGTACTGACATAGGAGATGTCCCCTTCCCATCTGTACTACTTCCCTCCACCCATGGTCAAACAGGGGGCCTAGTAGTAGTGGAGAGCTGGAACCCCCCCAAGGAAGGGCTGCTCTTGCTGAGGCGCTCAACCTTCCTTCCCCTGGCCAACCTTCTGATCCCCTGAGTTTACTTCCGAATTCCGGTCATCAGTGCTGCAAACAATAGTGCTACCACTGTGCCAGTGAGCTGGATTTTAATCATCTATAACAACAGATGTTACAAAATAAACTAAAAATGAAAATTAATAAGACAAAATCTCAACTTTTACCAGGGAAAGAAGGCTGAATAGCCTGGGACCTTTAGTTGACTTAGTTTCTTATTGATAACAACCCTGTGGAGGCAGTGACCACTCGCCTGTTACATGAGCTTGTGCTTTTGAAGGACACTGTTTATTGCTGACCATGTAGACATAGTGATTCAAACAGGCAGTCCTTGCCTGACTATATTATACTGTAACAGATTCAATTTTAGTAAGGAAACAAGGGTGTTGGCTGTTCAGAATTTAGTACTTTCCGTTTATTGATTAAATCTGGATTGTTGGTCTGTTCATTGACAAATGACAGTGTCCTGTTACAAGTTAGGTCCTGTTTTAATAGAGCTGGCTGCCTTGTTCTTGGTGTACAGTTTTGAGTAGATCATTGTAGCTTCCATTCAGCACTTGGCTGCCTCCCCTTGGCAATGAGAAGGCTACATTTTGAGGGCACTGCAGCACTGAAGATTACCTAGAAGAAATTCCTATTTATTTCACTTAATGTGCTTAGTTTGGCTGATGCTGAAACTTGTTTAAAGAGCAACTCTATTATAACAAAAGGCTTAAAAACACTAGATTTACTCCAATTATGTTTTAACTTTGTTTTCTACTTATTTTATTTTTTTAACTTTCCCTGCTGTTAGTCCACTAAATATTGTAGGTAATGCAGCACTTATTTCACTGAGTCTTTCAAAATGTATCTGACTCTCCCCTGCTAACCACACAATTGCTTTTTGTGACATCACAGTCTGTTGTCATGGTGAGCACTATGATGTCATAAAGAAAGGCACAGTGAGGTTAACAGGGGAGAGGCAGATGTTTTCAGATGGTTTCTATACAGACTTGTCAGATGGACTACCAAGATATGCCATAAATCTTGGAAAGGAACACTGAAAGTAAAAAAATGTATTCTCTACTAAATTGTAACAGC
This sequence comes from Neoceratodus forsteri, assembly GCA_016271365.2. NCBI lineage: Eukaryota > Metazoa > Chordata > Ceratodontiformes > Ceratodontidae > Neoceratodus > Neoceratodus forsteri. Next base: position 361,033,270 of record JADMNL010000024.1, read on the forward strand.
TAAAACATACTATTTATGAAAGCACATGCTGAAATGCAGAGTTGCTCTTTAAGATCAGATTCAGCAATTAGTTTCTTGTATCCTTTAAGAAGGATGACACATGGCCAGTGCATTTTTTCCTGTCACTGCATTAAATGTTGGAATTCTCTTCCTTCTTCTGTACAAAATTGCAGAACGATTCTGTCTTTTAAAAAACGTTTGTTGTTACATATGGATACTTTGAATGTTTCCACATGTACTGATTGATTTTATACTTACTGTATTTTGTATACAGTACTATAAATAACTTTTTTTTGTACTGTACCTATTCGGTATTTATGGACTGTTACTGACCTGGGTTGTCCTTGGGCATTGCCACATAATGCCAAGGTCCTATGAGGTCAACAGTAATTAAATAAAATATTTTATACTATCTTGCTGGAGATTGGGCGGTCCTATGCTGTGGAACCGTTTTTCTGTTTGCCGGTTTGGGGGGGGGGTCTGATTTTTTGCTATTTTGTAGGGTTGTTTTTTTTTGCCATTTTTCCTCGACTAACCTTATGCTCTTTTCCTTGGTAGAACGAACTGAGGCATTTGACTCTTGACGTAGCATCCAATAAGACAACTTAAACACTTGGTGCTGCAGGAATTGCAGTCCTGTTTTTTGCACAGCAGGATCTGCACAGAAAATAAGAAGAAACCCTGCACATTACTTGTGACTCTGTAGACTATCTTTCTGGATTTTTGTAAGTCTTAACTCCTTTTTTTGGTGTGCTGAGTGATTAAGTTTGAGCATTGCATGGCCAAGTGGCAGCCTGCTTTGTCTGATTTTCAGCATTTGGGGCTGACAAATCTCATATACAATGTTATTGTGTGTGCACCATCATTTCTGGGAGCATAGATACAGTTCACTATCCACACACTGGTAGTTCCAATGGAAAGCACTTATTCACCGGAACATCTTCAAGCTAAGCTCTTCCCACCACCCAGGCGGTATATCCTTCAACTCCACCCCGTGACATCAGATCTTCCTTTCCGCTGAAAAAATTCAGTCTCCTTTTTCGCAGCTCTGCACATTGTAGGCTACCAAATATGCCATTGGCAATTCAGCATTTCCTTTGAATATTTCAGATTTCCTTGGCACTTTCTCTTCACCATCAGTTTGGCTCCAGCCTCATCATTGGAAGACAGAACATGAGAAAGTGAAGCCAGCTCCTGGCTTCTGATTCTGCATCACGTGCTGTCAGAAAATGACGCGGATGGACCCACACGTGGCTTGACTGTACTGTTTGGGTGCAGCACGTGATGTCTCAGGCAGTGGCCTGTGCCAAGCGATGCTGTCTTCTATTAGGAGGATCGCATGACTGGACTCCTTGTCGGTCGCCTGGCCGATGGAGATACAAAGCTTTGACCAAAAGGCCATAAGAGAGCCTCTGATGCAGCGGGGTCTGTTGCCCAGTTTGCAGCTATGGAGGAGGGATAGCTGCTGCTGTGGCAGACGCCTTGTCAGCCTTGGTGCTGCTTCTGGTTGGAGCCAGTGTTGGAGTATCTTTCACCGGAAAATTCTGTGAAATGTGTCAGGTCCACCAGGCCTTCGGAATAGACCTACCCACCATGGTAAGACTCACAAGCGCCACTGGTGCTGGTTGTGGGACTGAAACAGACTGCAGTCATCCTACTCCCTCGACTTCCCTGGCCACTCGACTTGGGTCGAATGCTTGACACCGGTCAAGCTTTCTGTGGTCAAGGGCTAAGTCAAAAGCTCCATGGTGCCCCCTTTGGACTTGTCGACCTGGACTCTGGCCAAGCAGGCAGTCGAGATTTTTCTTGATCCTGTCAACCAGTTGGAGGGGGGATCAACAAAGAGTAGCTCTCCAAGACATCAGTTTTCCTGGTCCTCACTCCAGAGGATGTGGACTGGTCAGTGTCCCTGGTCGGCTGCACCTGGGAACAGCCTCCACCTGCTGTCATTCCATCGAAGCCAGTGCTTCCCCACACACCATGCTTTGTGATCTATAATGAACTCCAGGTGGCTTCTCCTTGGCATTAGCCCTTGGGTCGATGGTCAAGGTTGAGCTGTTGGTCGAAGTGCTGCTCACATTTTATTGGGAGGCATCGACATCAACATTCCTCTACCTCCTCATCCATGGACTTGGTGCAGCCAAATGTGGTGGTGCTATGAAGAACTTCTCTGGCAGCAGTGGACCCTTGCAGGGAGGGGAGGGCTCAACCCTCGACAGTTGTGGTTGATTGGCAGGCACCAGTCATGCCCACACTGGTCCATCCTCAACATGTCCCCAGCACCTGTCTTATCACCCTTGTGGGTGGAGCCACCTCCACTGCAGCCCCTGGTGTGAGCTCTGACAAAGGACTCCCGTGCTGCAACTGGCTTGCTAGGCCGGCTGTCGGTGAGAATCACCCAGTGCAGTGACTCTTTGGTGGTCCACAGTGGCAAACAGTCGAGGGCTGTTTTTGAGGAGTCCCTGGACAACTTGGATAGCTCATCCATGGTATCATCAAAGACACATACCTGTGACTACATTTCAGTCAAAGAACTGATTGCCAACCATGGGCCAGTGTCATTTGGGGTTCTACTCAGAGTTCATGTCTGTCCCTCAGGAGCCTGTTCAGAAAAGGGCTTAATACCCTTTCACAGACTTTCTCAACAGGAAAACATCCACAGGAGTTGCCTTTCCCATGACTTGGGCCTTCTTGGGACTAGTTCTGAAGCTTTAACAGCATCCAGCATCCTACAAAACACCCTCCACCCATATGGTCTGCAATTATGTGCTCCCTACTTGGTCCCTTTCCATCCCTCAGGTTACAGACCTGGATGAGCACCCAGACAAAGAGCCTAAGACGCTTGACCATGTGTCCAAGAAGCTTCCTCTGTCATTCTCCGTTAGGCGAGCTACATCATGATGATGGCCAACTTTGGTCACTCCTTGTTGGAAGTGCTGGATGATGTCCTCCCTCACCTACCTGTTGACAAGCAGCCGCTGGTGAAGTTGGTGAGAGACCAAGGTCAAGCACTTGCTCGAACAGCAGTTCCAGACCACTTCAGACATGGGTAAGTCTGCGCCTGTGCCATGACAGTGGCCTCCGTGATGCATCATAGTATCTGGTTGCGGCTCTCCAACATCACGGTGGACACTCAGTGCAAGCTGACCAATGTCCCTTTGTTGGGCACCTCTTTGGCCTAGTGGTGGAAGATCATCTCACCAGAATTGAGAAGTCCGGCGCCACCCTAGATTCTGTAGCTTCATCACAGAAGGACCTTAAGGCCCAGAAACCAAAAAAGTAGGCCTTTCAGTTTGTCCTTTCAGCCACAGCAGCCTTGGCAGCAGCCACAGCAGTGGCAACACTAAGCCTGTTTCTCCAAGGACAAGTTCTCCAGCCAGGAGCCAAAAAAAGGCTGGTTTGGAGAAATGGTGCCCCTCCAGACCTACCAGCTAGTGCTCCCTCCAAAGCTGCTCAGTGACAGATCAGGGGGTGTCTACCTCTTGCTTCTCCAGTCCCTGACCCAGCTGTCTGTGGGAGGTCAGCTTTGCTATGTCTGGCAACATTGATCCTTCATTACTATGGACAAGTGGGTTCTCAAGGTGGTAGGCAGAGGGTTGTCTCTAGATTTCGAGGTTCTCCCGCCTTATCTATCCCAAGCTCAAAGGGAGTCCCCAGTGTTAGAGCACACACTGTCTGCCCTGAAGGAGGATGTCACTCAGCTGCTTGCTAAATGGGCTATACCCCATGTCCCAGACACCCTAGCAAGTCAGGGGTGTGTGTCCAGGTACTTCCTGGTCCCGAAACAGATGAGGGGCTGGTGCCTCATACTGGATCTGCACAGTCTCAGTACCTAAGGAAGTACAAGTTCTGGATGGCAACCCTGAACCAGATCATACCACCCCCTAGAGCAGGGTATGTGGTTCTGCTCCCTGTACCTGCAGAACACATTCTTCCACATCCCAGTCCATCCATCTCACTGGCAGTACCTTTGGTTCTGCACAGAAGGGGTTTTGTATCAGTTCCAGAGCACGGTCTTCAGCCTCTCATCCATGCCCAGGGTCTTGACCAAGTGCACAGCAGTAGTGGCAACCTTTCTGCAGTACAGAGCCATGAAGGTGTACCCCTGCCTGGTTGACTGGTTGATAGACAGGTCGTCCAAAGAGGCCATGGAACGGTCCAGGGATTTGGCCCTCCAGACATGCAGAGACTTAAGCCTGTTGGTCAACCCAGCCAAGTCCGATCTGATCACTTCGCAGGTCATTCATTTCATTGACTCCCTGTGGCCATGGCATGCCTTCCTGTGGACCGGGCACTGGACCTTACCCCCTTCGCCTGATCATTTCAGGTTGGATGATTGTGCCCTGCCCAGGACTTCCTGCGGCTACTGGAGTACAAGGCATCTTGCACCAGTGTGGTCCAGTGGACCAGCTGGTGGATGTGGCACTTGCAGTGGGAGTTGGGTCGTTGGTGGTCCCAGCACCTAGGACACTTGGACCTGCTAGTCGCAGTGACCCAGCTGATGTGGGATACCATCCAATGATGGCGACCCCAGAACATCTGAAGGTAGGAATTGTGTTTGTCTGCCCAGAGCCGACCTTCACTCTTGTGACAGTTGTATCTCTGGTGGGTGTGGAATGCACCTGGGGAACCACAGAGCCCATGTATTCTGATCACCCAGGGAGTCCCGTCACCACATCAACCTGCTGGAGCTTCGTGCAGTGTGGCTAGCTCTGACAGAATTCACTGCTCTAGTCACAGGTCAGGTCATGCAAGTCCAGACGGACAACACCATGACAGTGTTCTACCTGAACAGGCAAGGTGGCTCGCACTCCCTTCCCTTGTGTTGGAAGGCCCTCCATGCCTGGACACTCGTGCTCAGACTGGATGCAGATCTCCTGGCGATCCATGTCATTGGGGTGGACAGTGAGTTGGAAGATGCTGTCAGCTGGGTGGCAGAAACTTTGCCTGAGTGGTCCCTGAATCTGGAGATGGTGAACCACATGTTCTCCCTGTATGACACCATTTGGTGGATCTGTTTTCCTCCTGGGAGAATGCAAAACTGAGGCTGTTTTATGCCCACCCCCCACAGTACGGGACGCTGATGGCAGATGCCTGTGCGAGGTTCTGGACCCCAAACCTCATGTACACCTTTTCTCCCTTCTTCTTGATGCATAAGGTGGAGGTCAAGGCCTGGAAGGATAAGACACGTATGATCTTGATAGCTCCAGACTGGCCACAGCGGTTCTGGTACCTGGATCTTCTCAGCCTCAGCAGCAGGTCTCCATGGAGGTTGCCTCTTCATCCAGATCTGCAGATCGGACAACGGGGGATGGCCCTGCACCCAGAACTTCAGTCCCTGTCCCTCACATCCTCATTCCTGAGTGGCTAGAGTTCTAGGCTCCAGGTCTTTCAGAAGCTGTGCTCCATGTTGTGGAGGCCTCCCAAAAAGAGTTGACTCACTGGTGTTATACCTTTAAATGGAAAAGGTTTTCCATTTGGTGTCAGGGCAAGAGCCTCATGTCCTTACCTGCCCAGTGGCTAGTAGCCTCAAGTACCTTTGGTCCCCCTTCCAGCTGGGGCTGTGAGCGACCACCCTCAAAGTGCACCTGGTAGCCATCTCTACATACTGAGCACTAGGTGCTATGCTGACAGTGGTGCAGGAGAAGGTGGTCGAGTGCTTTTTTCCAAGGGCCTTGACCACCTGTCCCCTCCAGTGCATGAACCACCAGCTCCATGGGACCTACTGCTGGTGCCAGCTATGCTCATTGGCAAGCCATTTGAGCCTATGCACAGGTATGAGATGTCACACCTGTTGCGGAAGGCAGCCTTCTTGGTGGCCATCACATCAGCCAGAAAGATCAGTGACCTCCAGGCACTGTTGGTGGAATCTCTTTATCGGGTCTTCCTCAAGGTCATTGTTCGCTCCCACCTTAAGTTCCTCCTGCAGATTGTACTGGAGTTCGACCTTAATCAGGTAATGAATCTCCCAGTCTATTTTACCAACCCTTCTTCAGAGGCTGACCACAGTCACCATAATCTGGATTTATGGAGGGCACTCTCTTATTATAAGGAGCACATGGCTGGAGTTCAGTGTGAGCCTTGCCAGCTGTTTGTGACAGACACTGAAGTCACGCCTGGCAGACCAGCAGCACAGCGAACGATGGACAGGTGGATAGCATTCACCTTAGATCTTCCCTTTGTCAATCTTCACCATTCATTACAGCTGGGGGTAAGTTGGATGCACGCACCTGCCATGGGAGCTTTCTTTTTTTTTTTTTAGGGAGGAGTCATGAGCAGAACGCACTACATAGTATGTGAGGGGTGGCCATTAGGCGCTGCAGACTCCTCCTCCATCCCAGTTCTGTTTCTCCTGCCATCAAGACCACACCTGCTCTGCGAGTTCAGAAATTCGTAGTACACCATTAGGCCTGTTGCTTTGTCGACACCATTTTTTCAACGACTCCTCATCCCGGTTCTCCATCCTGATGCCATTGAAGGCGGTAAGACCGTTTCATTTATTATTTTGGCGGCGCCTGGATCTGTTTCTGTTTCTTTAATTATTTTTGCATCATGCCCGGTTCGGAAGCTAAATGCAAGTCGAAAGCAGGCCACAGACCCCATGCGTCGGTGCTCCTGTGGCCGGCACTTTTCCGTTACGGACCAGTATGATGATTGTCTCCGGTGCCTGGGACCCAACCATGATATGGATAGATGCAATGCCTGTTTTTCCGTGGACCACCGTGTACTGGAAATCCACATATTCAAAGTCAGCAGGGCTCTGCCAACTTTCAGAGGATGATGTGGCCCTCGGGCCTCCCTGGCCAGGACTCTAGACCCTTCGTCCAGGTCCCCTCCTGGGTCTATATGGCCCGGTGAGAAGGAGACCTCCTCAGCTTCTGGCCTTGCCGAGGAGGAGGCCTCTTCTGCAGTGTTGGAGGAGCGGCGCAGCTCCTCTCAGGGTCGCATCACTGACACCTCCCCAGCAGACGCCTCTTCTGAGGTGCAGGCTCCTCCAGTTTTATGGTCCACTGTTGCTGGATCTGGCAATGACAGACCCTCAACACTGCCTCGGATCCCGGTGCTGTTTGTGGCATCAGGGATCGAGGCGGTGCCAAGTGCGGCACTGGTTTGGGTCTCAGCGCCATCTGCAGCACCTGTGTTCTGGACGATTCCTCTGGTGGTGCCATTTTGGGTTCCGGTGCAATGCCATGGATTCAGCCAGGGCCGTTGGCGGGTTGGCACTGGACTCCGGGGTTGTGGGCGGCGTGGTGGACCTGACTGGCACCGTTGGCGGCGCTGCGTCCTGGGATAGTGCTGTTCGTGGTGCCATCTCCAGACACACTCTGGGGGTGGCTAGTATTGAGGTTCTTCTGGTCACCTCCTCTTTGGAGGGGGATGATTCAGACTTGGATCCGGACTGGCTACCCAATTCTTCTGGATCGGAAGTGTCTGTGGGATGTGGTGTCAGGTGGCCCAGCGCACCCATTCCTGCATCTCTGAAGCAGTCTACTCCCGAGAATCCCTCAGCCAGGGGTGGCCTGGGGTCTCTTGGGGGTGGTGGCTCTGAGATTGGAGAGGGGGTTCTCTCCTCTGAGGGGGCTGTGGCAGCTGCCAGTGTTGGTGCTGCTGCTCCCCCCCTGGGGGGTTGGAGACCCTTATTTCTGTGGTCTCCCTTGGGGAACCTGCAGACCAGGGGACTCCCTCGCTGGTGTTGAAGAAGAGGGCAGCCTCAGAGTCTGAGAGGTTGAGAAGCCAGGGTGAGGGGCAGCGGCGCTTTACTGCTATCCTGAGAGGTGCAGGGAGGAGCCACAGTGCTGAACCTTGTCTCTCCTTCTCAGGCTTCAGGGTACCCTTGGGTGGCAGCACTGAGGGTTGCCCTTCTGGACACGTGCAACCCCAGGCACGTCACAGGGGAGATTCCCCATATGGGCTCTTCCAGAGTTCACATCTTCAGCTTTCCCCTCTGCAACCCGGTCTGATCTCAGGGACCCTTTAGTGCGGGCTCCATTCCCTGGATTCCAGAGCCCCGGCAGAGGTCAGGCACTTCCCTACAGGTGCCCATCTCCCAACCCTCTGCAGCCACACACCCCCCAGACCATGTGGGTCCTACGGGGCCCTTAACCTGGGAGATGTTCAGAGCCACTGCGGCGGCCTTCCCATCGTATGTCAGGGCCATGGATGAGCAAGTCTTTCACCTGTCCCCTCGGCCGCAGGAGTCTTCTGGACAATCGAGTATCTCGTCCTCCTCGACTCTCTCTTCAGAGGGAGAGGAACCTAACATCCATTTATCTTCCAATGCTGATTTCACTGAATATCATCACTTCCTTTTGAGGATGGTTTGGGATCTCCATATCTCCTACGTTCGCGGAGACCATACTGAGCGAAAGATGCACGAGTTCCTCAGCGAATTCAATGCCTACCACCAGGTGGGGCCATCCAGGCCTATTCCCTTCCAGGAAGCATCTATCCTCACCTGGCAGTCTCCAGCCGACCATTTTCCAGCCCTGGCAGACAGCAGGAGGAGGTATTGTGCCCCTTGGGAGTCTCTAGGTTCTCTCCCTCATCTTTCTTCGGGCCTGAGGTCCCTAGACAATCCATCCAGGCTTCGGTGCCTGATGTACAACTGACCACTGGATCCGGATTCCTTACAATTCGACCGGTGGGGGGAAAGAGTTTTCTCTTCCTCTCGTGCGTTGATGTGTATCGCATCACATCAGGCACACCATGCTGCCTACAGCAGGCACTTGTGGTCAGTGCTAGCTCAAGCGCTTGCACTGGTGCCTGATTCAGAGTAATCTTGACAGGCCATTGCCCTCTCCGCCATAGCACTGGAACTGGCAAGGCACCAAGCAAGGTCATCTTATGATGCCAGTGAGGTGGCTTCCAGACTTGTGGGGATAGCAATCTGTATTAGACAGACGACGTGGCTTCGTCTATCAAGATTGTCATCCCTGGCCCAGCGTAGGATGATCCACTCCATCTTTTTTCCAGCAGGGCTAGGAGGCTTCTTCAGGGGCTTCCTCTGTCCCCTCATCTTCAGGGGACACCTTCTAGCTCTCCTCAGCCTTAGACTTGTCAGTCTAGCTCAGCTAGGGTCTCCTCCTCCTGTTTTCCACCAGCAGGAGGCTAAGGGTCCTGTTCCTGCAGGACTGCACTAGGCCCCCTTCAGGGGGCTTGGTACTCACCCAGCAGTAATGGATGGTGAAGACTGACAAGGGAAGATATGAAAATTACGTACCTACCATAATTCCTGATCTTCTCTTGCACCTTCACCATTCATTACTGAATCCCGCCCACTTTCCCCTCATGGGCCTCATTTCTTGGGTATCTCCTCTGCCCTGTTCACCCTCCCCCCTCACCCTCGAGGCCAATTGGGGGCTGAGTGCCCCTGGTACCTCAGGACCTTCTGTTTCTTCTCTGAAGCCACAGTGGGTTCGATCCGGGAGGAGGGCGAATAGGGATTCGTCCTTTCCATCTGAGGGAACTCTTTCTGATTCTCTTTTGCCATGGTGTCCCTAGGATTGGAGCCTCTCCATATTTAGAGTTTTTTTCCCTACAGCTTGTACTTCTCCTAGGGAGTCAGAAAGAGTTTTCTCCTTCCCTGTCTCTGTTTGTTTTCCACAAATAGGCTACGCCTTTCTTAAGGGACTCCTATACTAGTACTCGGTTATGTGACTGTGTACTAAATTTTTCTCCCTACACCTGGTCGGGGCTCTCTCTCCTTTTCGGAACAGATAATTTTTTCTCCCTTTTGGGACACTCTGTGTGCTCTCGGCTTAAGTTGTGGGTAATTGGATTGAGGGGTGAGCAGGGAAATCTGCCTTTCTCGTAACGAGCTGTGCAGAGGGTTCAGTTGAACCATCTAAAGCAGTCATGCATGAAGGGATCCTTGCTCCCTTGGCTTCAGTCCTTTGGGCTGGTAAGCTTCAAGCCAGTTTCACCCTACTGTCATGGCAGACTTCCCCCTTCCTCCCCACTATCATTCTCTTCTTCGTTCTTCTTTCATCCTTATCTTAACCTCCCTCAGAGCTGCCTGAGAAGTGAGGCTCTGTGGTCCCTTAGGGTAGGGTTCTTCTTTTCTGTCCTCTCTTCGGCTTATTACTTTTTCAGTTTATTTCCTTTCCTTTATCTATCCCTCAGCTTCCATGCCTTACTCTTCTTTTTCTAACCTATTTTCGCCTCTCCTTCTTTACAGAACTGGGATGGAGGAGGAGTCTGTGGTGCCTAATGTCCGTCCCTGCTTTTACTATGTAGTGCGTTCCGCTTATGGGTGGCGCCATCAGCGCTGACTACCTCCCTCAAAAAAAAAGCTCCCGTGGCAGGTGCGCGCATCCGGCTTACACCCAGCAGTAATGAATGGTGAAGATACAAGAGAAGATCAGGATTTACAGTAAGTATGTAATTTTCATTTCTCCAGTCTCTCGTCACCAAATAGGGGTGTGCGCCTTGCCCCTCCTCCCAGAGAACTGCTGGAAGTCTACCAGTGTGTGGATAATGTACTATATCTATGCCCCTAGAAAAATAGGTTACTCACTTGTAACCATTGTTGCAGGAGTGGTATATAGTTCACATCCACACCACCCACCCAGCCTCCCCGACAAATGGCACATGGATCCCAGCTTCCAGCATGCAAGACCTAACATTACAAGGTGGAGCCGAGGGATATACCACCCAGGTGGTGGGAGGAGATTACTTGAAGATGTTCTGGCGAATCAGCACTTCCCAGTAGAACTGCCAATGTGTGGATGTGATCTGTGTACCACTCATAGAACTGTGGTTACAGGTGAGAAACCTATTTTCTCAGCATGGCTAACCACGAGGTTCTGTTTCCTAGGGGTTCTAGTTCCTCTGGCCTAAAACTGAAGAGTGTGACTCTCAGAAGGAGATACTGAAGAAGATGTATTGTTTGTACTACCCACATACTATTGTAACTGATCATCCTTCACAGCCCTATGTAACCCCTCCCCCAGGTCACACCGTGAGACGAGCAACTTGTTGTTCAGTGTGCCCTCCTGATGAAACATTTCAGTCAATCAATAAATAAGATCAGCAGTTTCTGACAGAGAGCTTTCTTTTCATCAAACACTACACCAAGTCTTCATTTGTCACAGAAACATTCAGCATACAGAATGCACATTGATGTATCTAATCTTCTTGTGTTAATTGCTCCACCCCAGAGTGCTTCAGTGGTTCTTTATCCTCGGACTTAAAGGAAAGGTCCCCTCAGCCTTTTATTTTGTTTACCTGTGTAGTTTGTTAGCATGAACAGTGATTGCTTACTGTACCCTCTAATTTCATTAGGATTTAAATGTAAAAGAAGACACTTAAATCTGCGCGAAAACCTGCCTGGCTCCACTGCAATGTCATGACCACGCCTCATGAAAAGCATTCTGGAATTTGCAATGTCTTAGTGCTAAAGGCTGCGGTTGTTATACTGTATTAGTTAGTGCTGTTGCTGTCCTCTGCAGTCCCTAAGTTCTTGTCTTATGCTGGCCATGAAAGTTTTCAAGGCACAGTAAGTGCCCTGCTGTTTTCTGTAGTTTAAAGTGTATCTGAGTTTAAAAAATAATGATTTTAGAGAAAATAGAACTTCACCAGACATGAAACAGAACTGAATGACAGTATAACTTCTGCTGGCTTGTGCACGTTTGCATCATCAACTCCCATGATACCTTGCATGAGTGGGGTCATGACCTTGGCAATGGAGACAAACAGGTTTTCACACCAGGGCAAAACAGAATGTTGCAGACTCATTTATGTTTAAATTAGGATGAAATTAGGGGGGAATGCAAGAGAGGGAATCTTTGTTCATGAGTCCAAACTACACAGGTATACATAAAATAGGCTGAGGGGAGTTTCTCTTTCACAAATGTCTCCCCAAATCTGCTGATCTGTATCTGTCCCTGCTAAGCTTATGTTCAGATACAGCTGCTTTGGTGTGGCAACCCCATTACCTGCTGCATGTTCCACCTACTGAAACCTGTCCTCTTCAGCCTCTCTTCTGTTAATCAGTTTCAGAAGCATTCTCACGAGTCCGACATAACTGAGAATTAAATTATTCACCTACTCCCTCTGTCTCCTCAAACACTAAAAATAAACCTAGAGAAACCACAGTTAATGATTAATCCCTACCCCTTGGGTAAAGACTCTGTTATATACAATAACATCCAAACTTAGGAAAGAAAGTACACCAGTTCATTGAGCTCATTTCCCCACTAACTGGAAAACATTTAAAAACAAAACGTTGCTGTTATACACATTGCCAAACCAAGATCACTTGATGCTAAGCAAACATATTACTTAAACAAACTGTAAATGCCAAAATCCTTAGATCTCTAAATATTAAAAGTTACCTCTCTGAAATAGTTTGTATCTGTTTTTAAGACGGGCAGCACTTTATCCCTAAACACTCTACACTCTAGGAACTGGAGGGAAAAACAAGTTTTTACATGGCCCATTTGCACTGCAGCAACTTGAGTACTTGGTTACAGTAAATGTTAATTCATGGACACATACCAATCACAGTAAGGGTGGTCCTCGCCCTACATGGAGTCGCTGCAGAAATGGGACGTAGTTCAGGAGTGAGCTTATGTAAGCAGCCATATAGACAGGCAGCTTTGCTTGGTCCAACTTACCTAGGTGGCACCTGCCAACAACTGACTGCAACCCTGCACTCATGGCCCCTGTCTAGCACAGCTGCATCAGTACTGAGAGGGGTTGTCTAAAGACAGATAGACTGGTGTAAAGATCTCAGCTGCACTAGAGTGGAGTGGTGCTTGTGTCAGGGATGGCCCGTGTAAACAGGCGTAATAATGCCTATGTGTGTGTGTGTGTTTTTGGTTGCAGGGGACCAACATTGTATATCAAAATTCCAAGTGATGGAGAGAAGAAGGAATAGAGAAAGCTTAGAGACTGAAGAAAATAAAGCCAAGGCAAGAAAGTTGAAAAGTCAAAGCTAAAGATGCAAACTGTGAAACCCTAACAAGGAAAGAATGAAACTAGTAAAAAAAAGAAATCACACTGATATTGCAGACATTTAATTTTTTTATATTTAATATGTAGCTCTCCTTTCTGGCAGCACGCCAAACAAGTATTCTTCAATTTAAGGACTTTTTCATTTGTATGCATCCAAATTTGGTTGTAGTTATCTCACTTTGAAAAGGAGAAGTACAGTACTCATTCTTTGAAACTTTACCTGTAGCAGTGGTTGTATATATGTGTGTCTTGGCATTATGTCCTTTTCCAAATCCCATCCTGTATATAGACAAGAACAACAGAACTCGCCCATCTCTTTCTCTGCCCCAGTCCCTCAGGAAATTCTGTGACATTCGCCATTCTCCATGTCAGTTGATCCTATTTGATGGCTGAGATACGAAGCAGCCTCATTCTGGTCATATTTCTTGGCATGTGACAGTCCCATAATGCTTCTTTATTACAGTCTGCTATACTGCAGTCTTTAAAAACAAAACAGGCCTTGGCAACACATTTCTATCATGATAAAATAAACGAGTTGGCAAATAGTCAGATAGCTATCAGCCATGAAGTTTTTTTTCTTTGCTACTCAAATAACTGCCAGAATCAAAGACAATTTATTTAGTATCCCACTAAATACTTTTAAAGGGACACTGTCAGCTTTTTGACAGATTTTCAGTGTTCGCTTACTGATTGTGCCTGTTAAAAACCTCTGTACACTGCTTGATTATATGCTACTTGGCCAGCATATTTTTATATAAAATTAATATCTTTGCCAAAAAATTAATTAAAAGACACCAGAGTGTCATTTTGCACAGAAAGAGATGCTCAAGGACAAGGGGCATGATATGAAGCTGGAAGTGGGGAGACTTAGAGGGATGTGAGGAAATGCTTCTTTCTGGAAGGGTGGGTGGGACTTCTGGAACAGCCTCCCTGCAGAGGTGGTGGGTACGAAATGGTAACAGGTTTCAAACTTGCATGGGATAGACACAGGGAGACCTTAGTAACAGGGCTGACGTGGGGTAAGGCTGGAGATCAGTTAGGATCTATGGTAGCACAGAAGGTGGTAACCTTAGGGCAGACTAGGTGGGCCAGGAGGTCCTTTTCTGCTGACAGCTTCTATGTTTCTATATTTCAGACCTTATCTTCTGCCACTCGTTTCTTCCCACATGTCCATAATGGTGCTATGGCACAGAATCGTGCTAAACTCATGCATCTGCGAGTTTAGCTATTTTTAGGGCATATGAAGTAAATCGTTTTGAGTTACTCTGGATTGAACTGAGCTGGGCAATGTCTATAAAATGAACGTTATATCATTGCATTGCTTGTTTGAAAAGTGAAGCGGTGATTGCCGAGCTCAGTTCAGTGTATGGTATCCAAAAAACGAATTAATATGCCCCAGCAATCACTGAACTTTTTTATGCACATGTTTAGTGTGATTCAACTCCATCATGACTGGTTTTGGATCTAATGTTTCCTCAAGCAGAAATACTTGTGGTGCCCCTTCACTGCTCCTACCACCACCCCCTCCTCCCCTTGCCCCACCTCACATCCAAAAAGTGGTAAATTTGCTATAAATACAAAGGTGGCAAAAACAATCTTGCTTTTATATTAACACTTTCTGCATTTCAAGCTGGTCTCTGTTTTGTATCTTTAGTTTAGTGCGCCTCTTCTGTGCTGGTGCCCAAGTGGCCACTTGGTTTGCCTGTGCCTGACACCATCTCTGAGCACCATAGCATTATTTTGGATGTGTAGGAAGCAGCAGGCAGCAGCAGATATCGTCTGATGACTTTCAATTCATTTTTAGCAAAAAATGCTAATGTTTTTAAGAATGTACCTGTCACGTAGCATATAATCCGTCAGTGTGTAGAGATCCTTTAACAGGCCCAGTCAGTAACAGGACACTAAGCATCTATCAAAATGCTGACAGTGTCCCTTTAAGTTCCATTTCACGTCTTTCGTTACCCAAGTCCATTAATTTCTTTCTTTGTTTTCCAGTTATCCTTTTGAAGCCTGCCATAGGTCATGCTCTTTGCTGTTAACTAATTTTAATTATTTCAGAAGATCAGAGGAGGCTGTCATAGTGCTGTCTACTTTACATGCATTTTCTTAAAGGTCATTTAAAAAAAAAAAAAACATTTCAGCAAGAGGCTGGCCATTCCTTCTCTTATGTTCTCCAGAGTACAAACAATAACACTAGAAAAAAAAACCAAAAAATGTTTTCAACAGAGCTGTATTCACGTACAATAGTACAGTTTGATAACCATGAACTAACTTTTGACCGAGGTAGCTCTCCAGCAAATTTTAGTTCTAAGCTCAAGTAACAAAATGAGATGAAATAATTGGGAAATAACTGATGGAGCCTTTTGACAAAGCTGTTTTCTCAGTAACTTGTTTGGCAGATATGCATCAGGTCTCAAAGTGCAAAAGGTTTTTGGCGTACTTTGCATGTATTTATTTTCTTACAAAAGTTTGGCCTTGAAAATCTGAGTGGCAGCACCCTTTTTAATGGTTATGCTGTTTAGACTATTTGACTTTGCAAACGTAATATTGCAAACATCAATTGTATATTGTGATTTTTCTACCTCTCTTACAAAACTTGTTTTTCTTTTTTCTTTTTTGTTTCATTTGAATAAAGAGCTTTAGACAGCAGGCTTCTCCTAAAATGCATAGTTCTTTAAATGTTGAAAATGGTGCACCACATATCTTGTGCATGCACAGTTCACAGGTACATGTGTTGAGCCATTTTGGAATTACAGGGCCTGTGTCTCTTAGACATGTAAAGGTTGACCAAGGACGCACCAAATAATTAGTTTTGCTCCTATGACCGAAAGAATACATCACATAGAAATTAGTTTAGGCTTAACTGAATATAACCTTTGCAGGGTTTATTAGATCAAGAAACAGATATGCAAGCACATCACCTTTCCCTTAGCTGTTCATTAACCACCTGATTGTATTTAATAAGGAGCTACATTATTTAAAATCAATAAGCCAAGTGTGTTTTGATAACTTTTTAATAACCTTTTATGATTTTTAGAGACATAGAAGGTACAAACATAATGTATTCAGTTTCTGCAACTGGTTGAAGCAACAGTACTGAATTTGTTTGTTGGCAAATGTCATCATGTAGGTTTTTTAGCAAAAAAATGTTTTCTGATATCCTAAGATTCATCCTAATGTATATTTAACTTTTTCATATATCTTTAACACAGGTTTTATAGCTAATTTTGTAATTAATAACGCACGTCATTAAAGATGGCTGCAACTCATAATTTGTAAAAATCTCTTTCATTGAGGTTACCAGTTGAGTGTGTACAGTATATACTAGATTCCTACTGTGGATATATTAAGATGGCGCTACCACATGTTTCTGATGGTAAACGGCACAGTACTATACCCAGATATTTTGTTCTTTTTTTTTTCATTGCAGGCATGGTACAGTAAATGGCACTCTTCAGAATTTCAAAATTTCTTATATTAGTTCAGAAATGAAATAAACAAAAAGAGTAATGGATATATTGATGTTTTTGCCCCAAAGCAATTATTGCTGAAAAAACTACATGGTGACTAACAAATACTGCTGCTTTAAGAAAACTTGCTTACTTCGGAATGTTCCAGATATGTGGCAACTAGGAGGGGGGCAGTGTAACATAGTGGTTAAGATCAGTGAGCTACAAACCTGAAGGACTGGGTTTAGATCCCACAGCCACCACTTGCATACTGTGTGAACATGAGCAAGTCACTTAACTTCCCTTTGCTCCAAGGATGCAGTTGGAAACAGGCCTTGGTTTAGTGTGTCCTTCTTGGTCAAAAACTGTAAAATAAAATAAAAGAAACTTTCACAGCAGGAGCATTTAAAAATGTCAGTATTAAAAGGGCTGCTCTGATGTGCTGCCATGCAGACGATCCGGGTTCAAGAGTGGACTTGGGTCACAAGCATTTGGGCCAGCAGGAACTGAGGTAGCTACCACTGGCAGTACACCTCAGTTTGGGGAGGGCAAGTGGGTTATCAGTGCCAGAATGACCCTTATGGAGGTTTAGGGAACTTGCTGCCCTGCAGGGACTGTATGTGCAATTTGCTCATGCTGGGTGGGGTGAAGAGGATGTGGAATGGAAAACAACGGGAGTAAAACTGTGTTGCTGCCAGGAAGACAATCAACGGTTCTTCTGGGCCCTGCCATGAACCCCACTGAAGTAGTGGTGGAGTTAGCAGAAGTCAGGTCTGGGAGGACTGTCATGGGTATATGCCTACAGGCGTGAGAACTGGGTATGTGGCAATACAGAGAAACGGCTATAAATAAACTCCAATATTCGTGTGTGTGTGTGTGTGTGTTTCAAGGGCTGTGTACATATAGAATGATAGATGGAAGTCATCAGTAACAAGACTGTAATTCACAAGGCTATAATTCCATCTAGATAGTCTGGTGATGACAAATCACAAGAGCTCAGCAGGAGTGATTTATGATGTCGTTAGAATCCTGAGATGGAATGACAAGTCTAGTGACTGATAATTTCCTATCGGTTATTTCTTGTAACCTATGAAACTCTCTGAACATTTCATCTCGTGATACCATTGATTTGATGTCAGAACAATGTCATGACTTTCTGATGTCAGAAACATAGAAATATAAAATTTGTTGGCAGATTAGGATCACTTGGGAACAAAGGCACTATGAGTTTTTGCTGTCACGGATTTCCTATGGGAAATAATGACTAACTATGTATTATCTATCTGTCTGCGTGTCTGTCTGTCTGTCTCAAAATTGTTGACAAGGAGTGGCACACAGAACTGAGGCTCATTTCCAGGTACAACCCGGGGGAAAGGAATAGGGGATACAAATACATAGCACAGACACAATTCGCAGTTACAATAAAGAACAATCAGAGAACACAAATTAATTATAGGAGTAAGTACAAAATGAGCAATCAAGGTAAAACAGTAAAATAATGTTTTTTAGCTACCCCTATACTAGGGTAGGAGCCAAATGCAAGGGAAACAGTGAAGTAGAGGGGAAACGGGAGCGGGGGGAGTGGGAGGAAATTTCAGCTGAAACATGAGGAATCCAGTGGATGCAGTGAAGTGGAGGGAAGAGAGTAATTGGTTCCAAAGTGATGGGAGATGATAGGAAATGTATGATTGCCCAGCAGAAGAGTGGGGATGAGGAATGGTGAAGATGTGAGGATCCGTACAGCAGAGGGAGCAGGAGGTAGAGGGGCTGAGGGAGTGAGGAGAGGTAAGAGGGAAGGGGCCCAAATCATAATTTGGATATGAATGAGACAAAGTGGATCTGGTGACGCAAGGGTAGAGGGAGAATGGCTACAGAGGAATAAAGTGAGCAATGAGTACAAGAGGGGGAGTTGTTCACAAAGTGGTAGAAGGAGAAGCAGAGGATGTCCAGTCTGGCCAGGGAGGTTCAGGGAGCCGTACCATAGACCACATCTGCATAGTCAAAGACCAGAGCACCATTTTGGTGATAAGTTCATGGGGGACCTGTGGAGACAGACAGTCATTACTCGGTACAAGGCACCAAGTTTAGGAAAGAGTTTGGCATGGATGGTGTTGATGTGGACAAAGAAGTCAAGTTTGCTGTCAAGTTTAGTCACACACCAAGGTACTTGAAATTTTCGATTAAACTACTTCTAGAGGGGTACTATCCAAGGTGGAGAAGATAGGTAGAGTTGGGAGTCTGGCCAATTTCTGGCTGATGCCAAAGGTCAGAGACACAATTTTATTTGTGATGACCCAGAGTAAGTTAGATTGGAACCAGCACATGACATTGTGGAAGTTGCTGGAGCATACCTTCCACTGCTGTGGTAGAGGGACCGGAGGTGTAGATGACGGTGTCATCTGCATACATGTGTATATGTGACAAGCTGAGGGAGGTCATTAGGAAGATGGAGAACAGGATGGAGCCCTGTGGGACCCCTGCCTGGATAGAAAGTGGAGGTGACAGGCTGCTACCAGCCAGTACTGACTGCAGACAGCCTGAGAGATAAGAACAGAACCAGTTGACAGCAGGAACTTAAAAGCCAGTAGAACTCGGCTTATCCAGAAGAAGTGGGTGAGACACTGAGTCAAAGGCCTTGGCCAGATCGATGAAAATGGCAGCTGTGATGTGCCCCTGAGCAATCCCTGAGAAGACAGTGTCAGTTACATGCAACAGTGAGGAGACGATGGAATGATTCTTCTGCAAGTCAGACTGGAACGGGGGAGGAAATCAGTGGAGGATATCAATCAATCAGTCAATCAATATATTTATTTTGCCACGTGGAACATAATTGAGACAGGCTCATTTACAAGATGGACCTGGGGCAGAACACTTGCCAACAGGTTATAGACAATAACAAGACGTACATGTACAGTAACATTTACAGTGATCATATTAAGCATGCAACAAGCGATATACAATAAAGCATAGCAATGGGCACCACAAGAGGTAGTGCCTCACATATACAAACAGTAGTCGTCATTGGGAGGACCAATAGTGAGCTAGTATATTAGGAGCCTCTATAGGCATAGTGCAATGCAAATGAAGATGGATGAGATCCTTTGAGGCAGTACAAGGGCAAGAACTAGCCTCACGGGGGAGGTGGGGGGGAAGGAGGGTGGGAAGGAAGAAGAAGTTGAAGAGGTTTGGACGTGATGCCATAAAGAGGAAGGACTGTAGGAAAAGAGGACAACAGATGCCTCAGGCAGTAGTTAGTGTTATGACCCACATTTAAGGCAGTGACAGTGGTGTTAGGACCTTGACTTGAAGCAGTGACAGACCTTGGAGAAGGTCCTCAGGAACATAGCTTTGAAGAGGGAGAACGTGACAGGTTTAGCGAGCCTTAGAGGTTTATGAATCTTGTTCCAGAGTGTTGGAAGGGCGTAGCTTATAGAGGCTCTGCCGAAGCACATTTTACTTTAGGAATAGCCAGAGATAGGATGGTAAGACTTCAGAGAGGATAGGCACTAGGGGGACAGGGAGGTAGGCAGCTTGAGAGATACTGGGGAAGCTTATGAGTAATGGCCTTGTAGGTCCACAGTATGGCATTCTTCTGCCTCCTGGAAGCTAAGAGAGCTCCAGCCTAAGGAAGAGTAGTGGATGCAGTGATGCGTGGCATAAGAGGCATCAGAGATGAACCTAAGGGCTCTGTGGTAGAGGGTGTCAAGCTTGGAGAGAACCATACTAGTACTATGACCATACAGGAAGTCCGCATAGTCTAACAGCGGCAAAAAGGTAGCTTGAACTACGAGTTTTCTAGCCTCATGGGTAAGCGAATGCTTGATTCGGAAAAAGGTACCAAGCCTTTGCCTCAGTTTCTTGCTGAGCTCATCTAATTGATCTAGGAAGGACAATTGGAGTCAATCCAGACCCCCAGGTATTTGAATTTTTCCATGAACTCCAAGGCTTCTCCTAAGAAGATGCTTATATGAGGGACCATACCAGATGGATTTTTTGTGAGATGCAAGACTAGTGGTGAGAAGATCATGGCCTTAGTTTTTTTAGCATTGAGCAGCAGTTTCAAGTGGAGCAGGTTTTTTTGGAAGACATTGAAGTCACTTTGGAGGTCCTTGCAAGCTGAGTCTGGAGTTGGTCTGTCAGTGTAGAGTACTGTCTCGTCAGCAAAGAGATGGATATTAGTTTACTTTAGACCAGTGTGTATTTGATTTATGTAGATAGCAAATAGCAGTGGACCAAGTATAGATCCTTGGGGGACACCTCTAAGGAGTATTTATTTAGGCGATAGTTTGCCTTTGGCCTTAACCTGCTGCTATCTGTCCACGAGATAATTTTCAAACCAACTTAAGGCCAGGTTGTCCACTCCAACTTTCTTTAGGTCACCAGAAGTAGGTCATGGTCCACCATGTTGAAGGCTTTGCTGAGGTCCAGAAACAAGTTGCAGACATATTGTTTATTATCAAGTGCAATCTGCCAGTCATTTAAAACCTTAGCGAGAGCAGTAGTGGTGCTATGCATGGGACGGAAACCAGACTGGATCGGGTTTAGCAGATTAGAACTTTCAAGATGTGATCTGAGCTGCTCATTCACTACCTTCTCTACTAGTTTAGACAAGGCCGAGAGCAGAGAGATAGGACAGTAGTTATTTAGGTTGCAGGGGTCTCCTGATCTGAATAGAGGGATGACAGAGCCATCTTCCAGATCTTAGGGAGGGAGCCCTGGGAGAGAGGTAGAGTTGAAAAGGTGGGTGATAGGGGAGCCAGGATATAGTAAACCAGTTTTAGGAAGAAAGGCTCAATCATATCAGCACCCGCACATTTCTTTGTATCAGGCTAAAGAAGGAGATCTTTGACTTGTTTGACAGAGATGGGACAGAAGGAGAAGGGATGGCATGGAGCATGAGGGTCAGGGTTAGGGCAATCAGGTGACTGTCTGGAAAGCTGTGCCCTGATAACATATGCTGGAGAGGTATCAAAAGCCATCCCTGCCGTGGCAAGCTGGTTATTTAGGAGCTCGAGGATCTCATTTTTATCCATAGTATGAATGCCACTGCTCAAAATTTTGGGAGGAAGAGTGCCAGAATTATTATGGCCTTCAACCTCCCTTAGGGTTTTCCAGAACCTAGTAGCAGAGTTGGTGGATGCATTAGGCGCAGAACAGCAGTAACTAGACTTGGCAGCTCTGATTGTTCTCACACAGTTGTTCCTTGCAATGCGGAAAGCAGACCAATCAGTGGCTAACTTTGACTTCTTAGCTCTTTTCCAAAGAGCATCCGTGTGCTATAAAGCAGCATTTAGGTTTTCTGTAAACCAGGGGCAGGATTTTCTTTTGGTTCTGCTTTTGATAACCGGGGCATGGAGACCTAAGGTTTCAGTAAGTATGTCTTGGAGGATCTCATGGGCCTCTTCCACAGAAGGTGCGAGGTAGAACTTCTGCCAGTTAGCATACTGGAGGTCATAGAGGAATGCATTTGGGCAGAAATTCCATTTGCATCTCTTAAAGATGTATAGAGGAAGAGGAGGCTGAGTGGTGAACCATCCTTATGCATGCAATGGCACAGTGATCGCTGAGATCGTTGAAAAATACTCCTGAATGGGAGAAGAGGTGGGGCTTGCTAACCATAATTAGACCATAATAAAACCATAATAAATAAAACCAGAAGGGTGCTGCGCTCAGGATTTTTGGTGTTAGGGATATGAAATCGGAGAATCTGGTGTAGACAACCTTCACTTGCAGCTTAGCAAGGGAAGGGAGGAGGGAAATTGGCCATAAGTTACCTGGGGAGGATGGCCCCCCCTTGTGGAGTGGAAGAACTTGGGCCAACTTCCAGGATTGATGCACAGCATTGAGGGAGAAGGAGAGATTGAGTAGGTGAGTCAAAGGAGATGCTACGACAGGAGCGGAGATGTGGAGTAACTTAGGATCCAGCCCATTAGGTCTGGATCTGCTCAGGTAAGGAGTGTAAGGGCAGTCAGGATTCTGTGTAGTAACGGGGAAAGAGGAAACCTTGGAAGGGAGAGGAGAATGAATGTGAGGTGAGCAGCAGATCCTGGAGAGTGAGTGGAAGAGATAGCACAAGTGGTGAAGAACTCATTGGAGTGACAAACAGCAGAAGAGGAATGAGATACTGCTGTACCATTTTCCAGAAAGACCGGAGGGTGGACTGGGTGGGAGGGTCACAGAGGAATGAATTACCTTCCAGAGTTTTGACAGGGCATTAGTTTTTATTTCACATAAAACCCATTAGGTAGTGCCTACTTTCAAAGGGTTTCACGTCGGGCACAACAAAAAAAACTAGTGTTACAGAGTGTACGTTAAAGGTTGTTCTGAATGTTGGTCTTGAAATATTGCAATTTTGCGGCCCAGATTGCTTTTGTGCAGCAGTTCCCGATAGTCCTGTGTAAGAGGAGGTCAGGAACGGCATAAGATCATTCATAATGTACCAAAACAAGATCATGGGACTTGCACTGATCAATGATTTCAATGGTAATCCAAGGGTGATGGTGAGTTTTGAACCTGGATTTTCTGAGCGGGGCATACTTGTCCCAAACTGAGGAGAATTTGGAATGAAATGGAGAGGGCAATATCAATATCAGTGGTGGAAGTATGGCTATCCAGTCTGCAGTAGCAAGGTCACTCAAGAGAGCAGAGGTATTGAGTGACCAGAGGGACCTGGTCCAGATGTATTTTGGGAGGATGTATGGATCTTCCTGATGTAGAACATCGTGCAGTGAGTGCTGAAAGCAACTGGCAAGATACTGTTGCAGTAAGATGGTGGGATGGGAGGAGAATGCAGTCCATTGTGAGAATGGGGGTTGAGCTGGATGGGTTCAGTGATAATCTCTGTGACATTAAGGGACTGAACCTAGCGTGGTCAGCCTGAAGGCTGGGGTAGCCAACTGACATTGAAGTCTAGTATTACATGATTTCAGTACAATAAACTGAAACCAGAATGCTGTAGATCTTGAAGGATATCTCTTCCGTTAGGCCACACCTTTGGAACTATACCCACTTCAGCACTAGGACCACACGGAAACTATTGCTAGCCATGGGCCACCCAGAACAATGTCAGTTGTCAGCATTTGTACAGACATGGGCTGACCAATCTCTCCTCAGTTCTCTTCCCGCTGTCGATCATCCTCGTCAAACATGCTGAATGAAACTTTGTCAGCTAGTCATTGCCATTTATCATTTATATTTAAACAAATATTGTCTGCATGCTACCAAAAGGTTTATTAAGTGTGGAGATAAATTTATAAAGAAGATACTCACAAAGTCTGCATGTATTTGTGCCTGTCTCATGTGAGGAGTTGTGAGATTTGCCAGAGCTTCACTCAGGCTACAAGATGATGCCACAGGAAAGCTCTAGAAAATGTTCTTCTCCTTAAAACCTTAACTGCCATAGGGAAGGATCAGGGCCCAGCTTCAGTGTCTCCCTGTACATCGACTGAGAAACAGCTGTTGAAATTGAAGGACCAGGATAAAGAAAGAGTTTTGTCTAGGCAATTCTTAATGTCAGGACACAAGCACAAGCATAAAGAAAGGTCTTCTTCACTGGCAAGGTCCTGGTCACCGAAAAGACAAGGTAAATCAGTCGGGCAATCCCCAGCTCCAGTGGTATTGACGACAGCCCCCCAACTGCTGATGAAACATCAAGGTTGGGTCTTGGCTTAGGCACTGCCCTACCTACTGTAGATGGTATGATGCCATTGTCATTGGGCCAAGGCCAACATTGACACAAGTAGTCAGACTTCTGTCCAGGGCGTCATTGATTCTCAAGCTGTGCTGGTATGATTTTCTAAAATGATATAACACATACTGCCTGGATTACCTATACAGGCTGCACCATCGACGGGGCGTGCGGGCACTCAGGCCCCTTTGACACTGGCTACCAGCACATCACAGATTCCTGCCTGTCAGCCTCCACCAGTGTTGCCAGTACACTGTGGGGCTCCCATTGTCAAGAGACGTTGATCACGAAGCAGAATGTAATCCTAACCTCATGGTTTTAGAGGAGGAACAATATGTGGTGCCCCATTCTAGTTCTGCTCTCTCATCCTGCAGTGAGGACTCAGTGTTGTATACCTCAAGATCTCCTCCTGAGGATCCCATATTTCAAGCCACGATGCAGCAAGTGCAAGCTGCCATGGGCTTTGCTATGGAAGAAGAGGATTCCACCAAGAAGAACCTGATGGAATTTCTGGAGGTCCCAATCTCTCCCTCCATAATCATTTCACCTGTATATCCTACGTTAGAAGATGATGCCTTTGCTGCATGGTACAGACCTAACTCACCACCTACAGTACCTGGAAAGGCTGATAAGCAGTATATTGCTCCATCTGCTGAGCCTTATTTTGCTAACCAGCCAGAAACTTGCTCTGCAGTCATCATGGCTACTCAGGATAGATCTAGGGCACCTAGACATATGAGTACCCTGCCTCCAGATAAAGAATCTAGGTAGCTGCACATGATGAGCAAGTGTACTTACACCTCTGCCTCACTGGGCCTTAGGATTGAAAACTGTCAGGCCCATATGATTAAATATCAGAACAGCCTGTGGAAAGCTGTGAAGACTGCAGCTCAGACTTTGCGTAAAGGCTCGGCCAAGAATGAGTTGCTTAAAATGTAACTTTGGGTGCTGAGGTCAACAAACATTTGCTTCGCTCAGCATATGATGTCTCAGATGCCTCTGCCAGAGCTGCAGCTTCTGGCATTTGTATGAGAAGATATTCTTCACTCAGAGTAGCAGGATTTGCCACGGATGTGAAGCAGGCTATTTTGAATGCCCCTTTTAAAGGGGTAAAACTTTTTGTATATGATGTTGAAGGAGCCCTTAGAGGCGTTCAGACATCCAAGATGACTCGGAGGTCTGTAAAATCCCTGTATCCCACTCCTGCTAGAGGGCATGGGAGTGGATTCTTTTGTCAGCCTACTGTCGGAGGTGGCCATGGTTTCCACCCATAAGGCTGCAGTAATGAACCTGGTCCCCTGCCAGATCCCCTCTTAGGTACCCATACAAAAGCATCCAGAGCAGGTGCCAGTGGCAGTGCCCCCGCTGGCCCCACCTGACTTGTACCTGGACCCACCCCTACTTCCATGAATGCATCAAGGGTGGTTGCAGGGGGAAGAGTCTCCCTGCATCTGGAACAGTGGAGGGAGATTACAACAGAAAGTGGCTCTTGGACATAATTGCAAAGGTGGAATGCTTTGGAGCTAACAAACACCCCTCCAGATCGTCCTCTACCTCCTTCCTGTTATCCTCTGGGGCATCTGTCCCATCTGAAGGAGGAAGTACAGTCATTACTCCAAAGATGTGCTATAGAACTATTTCTTCCATGGCAGAGGAGCAAAGGGTTCTATTCCAGATATTTATTAGTCATAAAGTGGACAGGGAGCTGCGACTGTGCTTGATCTCAGGAACCTCAACTTCTACATAGAATACAAGAAGTTTAGAATGGTATCCCAACAAGCTGTCATTCCCCTTCTGTAGCAAGGGAACTGGCTTTGTTCTCTGGACATGAAGGATGCTTACCTTCATATAAAGATCAGACAAGCTCACAGGAAATACCTCCACTTTGTGCTGTAGGGGGAACATTAACAGTTCAGAGTATTGCCCTGTGGCTTGTCCTGTGTGCAATGGATTTGTAGGAAATGCTTGGCAGTAGTGGTAGCAGCCCTTCACAGGCAAGGCCTGTATGTGTTTCCCTATCTGGACACCTGGCTGCTGAAAACTAGCTCCAGGCAAGTTCTACGGCATGCCCTGTCTTGGACATGTCAGCTGTTCGAAGACTTGGGGATCACAGTGAATGTGCCAAAGTCATTGTTGAAGCTTTGCCAAAGACTACAATACACAGGGGTAGTCTTGGATATAGGGAAGGAATGTGCTTTTCTGCCTCAGGACAAAGCAGAAAATTTGATTGTTCAAGCACAGCTGATATACAAAAGCTGATATGTCTGCGTGAACAATGTTATGTCTCCTGGAGCTTATGCCGTTCTCAGTGATGGAGGGCCTAGAATCCAGGGTGTGGCCAAATTGGAGGAGATCTCCTTGATCTCATCATCCACCGCTAAGGGTAAAGATTGGGATGATCCTGATTGACTGCTCAGCTCCGGGGAGCCTCCGGATTCTGCCCAGGCCTCTCTAAGGCCTACTATGAGTCTTGCCTGCAGTGACTTACAGTGATGGCCTTCGTGGTACTGCCTCCACTGAGGCCTCCATCACTGCCCTCGATGCTGGGGACTCTATTGGTGTTACTATTGACACTCATGGGGATGACGGTGCCGGAGCCAGTGCCGACTTGTGAGCTGGTGCCATCTCCAGTGCCGAGTCCGCCTTATCTATTTCAGGCCAGATGGGGGCAACTTCAGCTGCTGGGGACAGTGCTCAGAGGGGGTCCACTGTCACTTCACTAGTGACTGTGCCCTCATCTTCTTTGTCTGCTAGCCCGGATTCATCTTCTAGACCTCCTCTGAGGGGTAGGTCTCTTTCTTCAGGGGCGGTGGTTGGCAAGGTACATTCGGTGCAGCAGTCCCTCCATGAAGCCTCTAGGGGTTCCGGGAGGAGTCATAACACTGATGCGGCATGGTCTTCCTCAGCGCTTAGAGAGAGTTGTGCAGTTGGTGGGGATGGGGGCCTCCCTTTGGGCGCTGTACAGCTCTGTTATCCTCACCTGGGGGTTCCCCCCAAGGGCATGTCTGCCCCTCGACTGTTGGGTGCACTGAGGTGGGTGGGATAGGCAGCCCCCACCCTTGGGAAGGGTCCCCTGCATGATCCCACAGTCCTTGCAGAGGACCTTCCCTGGTTCTCCAGGCTACCCCCTCCTCTCATCGTCTGCCTCCCCAGTCTCCTAGGTCCGAGAGGCCCCATGACTTGGGAACAGTTCAGAGGGTCAGCAGCCACGTTTCCCCACTATTTAATGGTACTCAGTGTGGTTATTTTTAGAGCTCAGACCCTTCACCATCTGCCTCTGAGTCTTCAACTTCCTCCACCGAGGAAGAGGATTCTTCCCTCAACTACTCGGTTGATGTGGACTTCACGTCTTATCAGCGCTTCCTAGCGGAGATGTTGGAGGGTTTACATCTCCCATTCACTTCGAACATAATCATGCCTACTCGACACTGTCATTCCTGGAGCAATACAGTGCTGACCATCTGGCTTCATACACTGTCTGGCAGCATTTCACCACCGGCTCCTGCTCTTGTGACTGCATGCACAGGTATTGCATGCTATGGGGTCTCCAGGTGCCACACCCCACCCTTCTTTGGGAGTGGAGCTACTAGATACCCCATCTGGGCACTGTCACCCCACATGACAACCCCAGACTCTGACTCAGCTGAGTTAGACCGCTGGGGAGAAGGGTGTTTTCTGCAGCATGCCTTCTTCTATGCATAGCAGCTTGTCGGCGCCTGGTAGCCTATGCTAGGCACCTCTGGACGCTACTAGGCCAGCTTCTAGCAGCAATGGCTGATGGTGAAGAAACCCGGCAGGCCATTAGCCTCTCTGCACGGGGCCTGGAGCTTGCAAGACTCCTCTCCAGGGCAGTGTATTATGCTAATGAGGTGTTATCTAGGCTGATAGGAACATTTGTCTGCATTAGGCGGGTGGTGTGGCTTCACTTTTCAAGGTTGTTACCCTTGGCCCAGCGTAGGGCGCTGTCCTCACCTTTCCAGAGGTCCCACTTTTTTTCTTGAAAGGCATGGTGTGAACTGCAGGGACGCCTTTTGTCTCCTGGAGCATGGGAGCCACCACCGGCTCAAGGCTGTCCTCGTGCTTTGTCAGGCCCAGTAAGGGCCCTTTCCTCCTGTGTTCCTCTCCCACAGGAGGCTGGTGGAATTTCTTTCCCTCAGGGTTTGCCATCTTGGCACTCTGATCCAGACATAATGAATGGTGAAGATTGATTTGGGGAAGATATAAAAATTATGTACTCACCGTAATTCTTGATCTTCCCAAGTATCTTCACCATTCATTACAGCCCACCCACCTACCCTCCCTGTGGCCAGGCACTGGGCAGTGCCATTTCCCCCTTTTCTTTCTTCTTCCTACTTCCTTGATCCTTCAAGGGGGAGAGTTAAGGGATGATGGTAGTCTTCTTAGGGGAAAACCCTGCCTCCTCTCATGCCATCCAGCGTTTTCTGCCTCCCTTTTTGCCTAGCCTGCACTTACAGGCTTTCCTTAAAAGCCCGCAGAAATAATCAAATGTCCGAGGTCTCCTTTTGTTTCAAAGGGAGCATTTTGAACTTTCAGGTGGAGACAGAGGGCACAGTCTTCTAGTGTGTTCTCTCTGTTCTCTACACTGTTCTTTGTTCTCCTCCATGGAGTTAATAAAAAAAAAAAAAAACGAGGGAGAGAGTTCTTCTAAGGGCTCACCCTCTGCCTCCTTCTCGTAAGGAGATTCCTTACAGTAATGATCCCTTAACTGTACTCCTACTACCCCCTCCCTCTCAGTTCCCTTCCAGTTCTTATCTACTCAGACAAAGAGGAGAGCTGTCAAGCTGAAGCAGGAGTGGGTGTATGAATACACCCTGATCCACTCCCTCTCATGGTCCGGCTAGGCCAATTTGCTTTTCTCTCCTCACCTCCTTCAGACCCCAGGTCTGGTTACAGTTCTGGGCATCTTGGCATTACACCCTCTCTGGAGCCCAGCCCTAGTTAAAAAAAAAAAAAAAGAGGGGATACCTGGAGGAGGACTAGATCTCTCTCTTTCTCTTTTATTCTTCTTCCTTAAGCTTTCTCTTCTCCTCTTTCTCTTCCTTCTACCTAGGGCTGCTGAGCGTGCTGGCCATCCCTGCCCTCTGTAGTCTCCATCTTATCTATATCCCCTATTCAGTTGGCTTTTATCTTTATTTCTCCCCCCCCCCATCCTTTGGGCTCCCTTGCCCTCACTCTATCCCTTCATCTATCTTCCTCTCCCAGTGGACAGAACTGAGGGCTGGGAGGAGTCTGCGTCGATTACTGGCCACTCCACGAGTGCCACGTAGTACGTAGGCCTCATGGGCAGCGCCATCCTGACGTTGGCTCCCCCAGCACTGAAAAGCTCTCTTTTATTCCTGAGCAGAGTCCCGACCTCCAGCCTAGACCCAGCCATAATGATCGAGGCACATTATTCGACAGTGCTGGATCAGCTATACCGACATCGCAGAGGGGCGAATGAGGCCCGGACAAGGGCGGAGGGCCTTATAGCCCCTGGAAGATCCGGTATAGTACAATACCGCCCACCCTGAGGGTATTATTGCACTTAGAAAATGGCACAAAACAAATGAAATTTAATAAAAATATTAATGAAAGTCATTTAAGTAAATTTTGTGATAAAATAGTTCCTCCCTAACACAACCTTTGAGGCCATCGATTGTATTTTTTTGTTGTCGCTAACACCTCCCCAAGCTGTGCTTACGTTTTCTTTTCCCCCTTGTTGATGGAGCTCCGTTTTTAAACTGTGCTTGTCATCCAATTAATCACAATTAATTTTATTTTGCTGCATAACTCGAGTCATCCCCCCCCCCCACAACAAGCTGTGCTCCATTTCCCCCTTTAGCAATGGGTCTCCGTGTTGGGGCGGGGAGGTAGCGGGCGAGTGGCCGTGTTATCGGGGTTAACAGAGAGGGGCATGAACTACCTGGCAGCAGTGGAGCTGGAGTTTGGTGTGAATAATAAGCAGTGACACAGCATAGTGTCAGTTACGCTCTCCCTCCCCAGAGTTGCTGTCCGCTTTTTTTTTTTTAACCTGTTACATTGCGAGCATGATCCGAAAAGTACTGCTGCTGGATTTGAAGTGTAGACTACCAGGGCTGAGGTATAGAATTAATTGTTTGTGGTGGTGTGGCAAGAGTAGAAGAGTAGTAGTGTTAAAGGGGAAAAAAAGGCAGTTTGTGCCTTCACACCCTCTCGCCATCAGTTTGTAGGCGGAAGTAAGGTAACCCACGGTGCTGCATTTGCACTCTTTCGCTGTGGTACGGGAAACAAAGAAAATGCCCCTGCTGCTCTCATAGATAGTAAATCTTTCTGTCTCACTCCCTAACCCAGATTCGGGAAGGTAGGGGTTTTGTGGCCGCCAACTTGCTCGGTAAGCGAGAGGGAAATAATGGCGGCAGACTGAAAATTCAAATTGGCCCCTTTATTGTGGTTATGCGGTCAGTTGGCACTGGTACTTGTTGTAACCTGGGGTCTGTTGTCTGATACATGCCCAGCTTGGCAAGGGTATCAGCCAATCAGAGCCCAGGGATTTTTAAGGCCATTTTCTAAGGTGAAGATACTTGGGAAGATCAAGAATTACAGTGAGTACTTAATTTTCATATATTCAAGAGACTCTCTTCTATTAGGCCATGCTGTCCCTCTTCTGCTTCAGTGTGGGTTACATCAGATACTGTGCCTGAACCTAATCCATGCATTCTGTTTCCAGCCCGGTGCCTAGGCTGGTCTTATCTCCAGTGTAATTGATGCTGCTAAGGATTAGTTAGGAGGCTGTTTATTCATGTTAGTAATGTTTTTTATCTTAACTGGTTTGTTGATTATTTTTCTATGGATTCTACTGTTGCACTTTATTGGTGCCCTAGGACTCCGCTGAAGGGCGCTAGATATAAATAAGAGTTACTACTACTAAACAACGTGAAGTAGGATGCACTCAGAAGAGTAGTGCCAGAAAGTAAAATTCTAACATTTGGAAGCACAAACTTCGGCACACACCACCTCGGTATATGTAGGATGCCAAACTCAAAAAAGTTTTAGTTACAAAATTATTTTATTGAAACACAAAGCCACTCAGCTCGATCCCACCTGACATGTTCCGGACAAACTCCTTTATCAAAGTGGTGAGTGCCAAAGTTTGTGCTTCCATCTACTACTACTTACCTGCTGCTGCTGCTGCAGCAGGAGAGAGAAGTATGACACCATATAACACAACACAATACAATGAAAGCTCACTAAAGCCTCAGGAATATATAAAATCCAGTAAATGAATAAATATATAATTGTGAGTAGCCAAGAGCATGAGGTAGCTGTGTCTAAGTAGGACATATGAGTGATAGCAGAGGCGAAAGGTGAGAGAAAAAAGGATGGGGAAGGCAGGGTAGAAAGGAGTTAATAAAGGCTAGTGACAGGATGGGGATGAAAAGAAGGGGGTCTGTTTGCAGGAGCAGATGTATGTGATTAGCTTGCAGAGGAGATGCTTGATGGAATTGAGAGGAAATGAGTGGAGAGCAAGGGGGGGGGGGAGGTTGTGCCAGAGGAGGGGGAGATTAGACAAGAAGGCTGCTTGCCAGACTGGATGTTTTATTTATTTATTTATTTATTTATTCATTCATTCATTCATTCATTCATTTGAAATTACTCCAGCCAGGATGACCCCATGAGATGCAGCATCTCACTTTCATGGAGGTCCCAGGGAAGATAGCAACAGTCAGCAGGTTAACATAGTCCAGCATGAATAGTTACAGACAGGCTACAATATACACACGAAAAACAAACAAACTCTTAAGGTAATCCAACCAGTAATCAAAACAAGTTAACAGAGTGGGTTTACTGTAAACCTGCTTTGTTTACTGCAGACAAAGAGCATAAGCAATGTTATGCAGCATGATCACAGTCCATTAGAGGGGGAGTCTGCACCAAAATAAATACAGGGAGGTCAAAGCTGTGAGGAAAGACTGACCTTGTGGAGCTCTAGACTGAGAAGGAGTGCAAGTTGGTAGAGTAAGGAGAGATGATAAGAGTAAGCAAAACCAGAACGTGGAAAGGAGGAAGTGCACTCAATTCTTGCCCATCAGAGAATGGAGGATGTGGTTGGCATAGAGGGAGCAGTGATGGGTGCAAGGAGCAGTGTAAGGCAAAACGATGGAAGAAATGAAAGAAGGGGGCCAGTTTCACCAGGAAAGTTTTACAGTCAGCGCTGTACCCCATGTCTGCATAGTCGGATACTGGGAACATCATCTTGATGGTGATCCAGAGTCGGATCTAGAAACGTCATAAAGGGAACTAAACATTCTTACTGGCACCTAGGGAGAAAACCCTACTAATTTAGCATAAATGAGAATCAAAATAGTGTCCTGACCCTTGCCAACCTGAACCAATCACTGTGAGTTCATGGAGGATTGGGAAACGGAGGCAGCATTTATTGTGGTACAGCCATACCAAACTTGGAGAGGAGCTTTTTTGACCCACTGCAGGAGGGCTGTTCTTGAGAAGCTTCTATAACAAAAGCCGAACGCTAAAAACGTATGACTCAAGAGCCATCACTGGAACCAGTCATGAGCGTCACCTCCCCTCCAGAAATTGGCCAAGTTTTGTGCTGCAAACCGTATTTATTTCAGGAAACACTACCACATACCCCCAAAAACAGTTCCAGTTGTTAGACTCCCAGCTGGAAGTTTTGCTGACTTGCTACAACACTGTAGGTGACCGTTCATTTGGACTCCCAGACAGGAGCCTAACAAATGTAATTAACTGTTTTTGGTGTATGTGGTGCTCTTTCATGAAATAAACATGGTTTACAGCACAAACCAGTTGGCTGATAGCTGAAAGGAGGTGCCGCTATGACTGTGGTTCCAGCAGTACTGTTGCAAGGTTTAGGTTTAGCTTCACCAAGAGAGCACTCCCACTCAAAGTCAGGGAGAGTCATTAATTTTGATTCACTTATTAAAAATGATAAGCAGGATGATATGTCATGTGAGCAGCTGTCACGCTCATTTACAGTGACATCCTATGCATGATTTTACACATTTGATGCACATAATAAATACTGATATATGCTGTATATATATACATATGTATATATAAAATAAATAATGACGACTAGTTCTTTGCTAACTTTTTTGTAAGCCTAAAGCTTTCAAGGAGTGTAGATATGCATAAATAAATACACTGAAAACCTTCATCTGTAACATTTTAAAAGTACTGTGCCAGCGGTGTGGTGTGTCATTTCATTGCTCAAAGGACTTGGCATAAGAGCCGTCAGTGGTCCATTAAGTTTATTTAGACATGTTGGCCAGTAGACTTTGTTTCCTGGTCCAACTTGGAGGAAGAGGGCATGGGATATAAAACAAGCATTTGTCAATGCCGAATGTTGTCTTGCTGGCATTGGCATTAGTAGTGCAGAAGTTAGAGAGATGCATAATAGGAAGGGCAGTGAAGTATTGAACTGATGCCAACCCCAACCCCACCCTGCAGAGACTGACAGTCACTGGGATGCGCCTTTGGATCGTCAGCCATAGCGCTCACACCATTTCACCTCACCCTACCCTGCAGACACCGACAAGTGTTGTGGTGTGCCTTGGGGTCTTCTGGCCTTACTGTGCAGGATCAGTGGGTGACACCAGGGGTGGGGGCCCACAGGATATGGCAGCCCATGCCAGTCCACCAGAGGCTGCCATTCCCCCTTCAAAACAAGCCAGAAATGTGCCATAGTATCAGACCAGTGCCAGTGACACCCCCAGCCCATACCTTTTCACCCAGGACTGGGGGCCAGTGGAGAATGGGCTCTACTTGCCCTGGCATGAACTGGACAACCAGTCAGAGAGGGGCACATAGGTGGTATGACAGCCCCAAAGTAGATGCCCTCTGTGCCAGCTGCACATGCTTCCCTGGCAATGTGCAGGATCATGCAGTTGTGTGTCCCCTTGCCTGCCCCCAGCCCACCGCAGAGCTGGGTCCTGTGACCATGATTTGGGCATGGGGTAAGCATACAACAACGGCTCTGGATGCTACGGGGTGCCCCAAAGGTGCACATCCTGTGCATGGGGGGGCCTCTGCAGCTGTCCACCCCCTTTGCAAGAGTGGAGCAGCTGCAAGCATTGTGTGGAGCATGCCCTTATTTCAAAGCATATTACATATCGAATAATGCATGGGGTGGCATGTGTAATGAGACACTTACACACACCTGAGGTGTGGGATGCCACATAAACCCTGAGGGCAAAGCCCGAAGGGTTTAGTAAAGATCCACACTGATTATTGCGATCGTATTGTTACTTAGCTGCAGCATTGCGCAGTTGCTATGTGCACCTCGTGAAACAGTCACTTTATGGAGCATTGTCACCAAATGTTCAACGCAGGCATTTTAGGACCTCTGTTCATGAACAGTATCACTGTCATTTTTGTAATGTGCCTCCAAATCTGCACTACCACAAGATGTTGGCTTGCACTTGCGCGGCAAGCCAACATAATAAAGGAACTTTAACAATATAATACAATTTGGAGAAATACAGGTGCAGACATGTGATGAGAGGTTACCATTGTTTGCTTAGGTCCCTTATGAATCTGTTTTACTCACATAAGCCCCGATTTCAGAACAGTTGCTTTTGCCAAATGTTCCCGATAAATCTCTTTCAGTGACAGAATCAGTTCAGTGTTTGTAAGTTCTGTCAATCCTGGACCATTCAGCTTAACAAGACATGCTTTACAGACACAGGTATACTGATTATATGCTTTAAATGCTACATAAGAAAAGTATTTAGGAAACAAGAAAGGCCACTGGCTCCATGAGTCCCCACAAACTCAGTGGTAACATGCTGTCACCACTTTTCTTTAAGATACTTATCTCGTTTAAGCTTGAGCGTAGAAACAGTGTTGACTGATGTCACTTGTTCTGGACGTCTGTTCCAAGTGTCACCATTTGTTCTGTTAAGTAGCTCTTCCTGGTGGTTCCTTGAATCTCATCTTTCTCAGCACAATGAGTGCCCTTTGTTCTCTTATCCTTGTACTTGCATCCAGAAGTGTCGATTTGGTCTGATAGCATTATCCCTTTCAGACAATTGGCTAATGTAATCATGTCACCTCTGAGTCTCTCTCCATGGAGAACAGTTCTAGTTTATCATGGGCTATGTTTTCAAGCCTTCGTACACCTCAGTTGCAAACCTGGGCTCCTTCTCCAGTTCGGCAGTATTTTTCTTCAGATATGGGTTCCAAAATTGTACACTATACTCTAGATGGGAGTCTGAGCAGTGATCTCTATAGGGACATTACAATATAAAAAATGAGATAAGGGGCTGCACAAGGACTGGTGGTGCAGGGATAAAAAACTTCAAATGCAAACAATAAAAATCCCGCACTCACCACCCAACATAATGGATGCTCAAACAAGTCTCTCAAGGTGCTTCATTTTAATATAACAAAGGTGTAATGTGCAAAATTCCAGCCACATTTTGGAAGAAACACGTCCTTTCTCAATGGATCTAAATGACACAGGAAAGGCATTACTTATATACATATGTAGCTATGACATCATCAGACAGCACCTGGACCATACACATGTGTGATAAAAACCAAGGGGAAAACTACAATAGTTAGCGTAATAAATACACTCTAAACACATATTGTAATTGAATAAAAATAAGTTAAAAACCTGTAAGAGGTAGAACATGATAAAATGAGCAGGACAACATCCATGTGTTTTCCTTTTGTTCTACCCTTTCTTGTAGAAAAAATACAAAAACAAGTAGATATAATTATATAATAAGATTCTAAACATTCCAGCTAATGCAGCTTCAATCAACAGAACCATAAGCAGAAACAATCTAGATTAATATAGCTTACAGGTAACAGCTTTCTATACTAAAATGAATAGCAAAGTTACTATAATTACTTTTTTTTTTTTTTCCAAATATGGCTTAATATTGAATCTATCATTCAAGCCAGGGCTTTTATGTGTCCTTAATGTATAAATCCAGAATTCTTCCCTAGTTAGAATGAAATTATCATGATCACCCCCCTCCCGGGGGGGGTTCTATGAACTTTCAGTATCTTGCGATCTGCCTAGAATGTTTCTCTTGATGTATGTCATGATTTTATTTGATTTGTTAGCTGCAGCCCCATATTAAGTTGCTGCTGATTGTTACCCCTCCATGTGTTGAAACCCATGTTTGAACTGTGAAGCATGGGATGGTGTACTGTTGCGAGGTGGTGTAACAGCACAGCCTTTCTGGTTCACTGCATAGAAATCTGTAAAAAAAAAAAAATTGTGCTTGTGTTATTTAGTAACAAAGTCTGCTTTCCAACCCCTACTTTATTGGGCTATGGGGACATCCCATATGATGGGGGCCATCAAATCTGTCCAAACCAAGCCAACTGTCCTGTGCAGCAGGCTTGCTTCCTTCCTACTAATGCACTCTATGATAGCCACCACTGCACACTGTATAGTAGACTGAATTGGCTAAACCTAGGAGACTACAGATGTCCATATCTGTTACGCCTCAAGGTGCCTGACTGCACCCTGGACCTGGTAAAGCCCAGTCTAGTCCAGGAGGCACTTAGATCTGCAGCAGGACTGGAACATATTATCCCTGTCCTAAACACCACAGCAGACACTGGCTGCTTCTCTCATGCTGGCCCTCTGGCTTAGAATAACCTCCCTAATGATCTGCGTGCAGTGCAACCCCCCCCCCCACCACCACCACCACCACGTTTGGTCTGATACATACAGTAGGTGGCACAGTCTGCACTTCTTGCAGCCTTGACCCTACTTTATCCGAGCAGGCTTGGAGACCTAATGGTGTGGGTGACTTAAGCAATAAGGCACGACAGGGTGTGGGTTATTGGGGGATTTACCCACGTCTTGTGTGGTGTGTCACAAGGCACAGCTGAGTGACTTAACCACACAAGAAGTGGGTAAATCTCCCAATAATCCACACCCTGGAGTGCCTTATTGCGATTATATAATGGACCCATGTGTAAAATAAATTTTAAATGTGTTTAAGTATGTTTTTTATAAATGCCATTTCTCAGCCGTGGGTTATTACAGGATATACCATGGTCATGTGATGTGTTTTGACCAGTGAGGTTACAGGATTTTCATACCCCGTTGTATAATGCGTATTGTACTGGCCTGTATCATATGCTTAAACAAGGAGGTCTAGCTAGCTGTGTGAGACATACATGGAAGGAAACTGAAACCTGTTACCATGTAACAGTAAGTAATGGGCATCTCTTCCCATGTGAGGGTTTATTAAGAGAAATGCCAAATATTGTTGGAATTGTGCAGAGAGTCTGTATTGTATTTAAGCTGTAATGTATAAACTCTACATCTTCAAGATTTAACCAGAAACTATTGCTATTGGAAACCACAGTAAATGAGTCCCTGGCTCAATGGTGTATCCAGTTCTCATGAATAAAATGTATTACTATTTGCATTTCCATTCACAAGGCTGGCCATACTGTACTACCAATTTTAATGTTTGCCTTTACTCATAAGTAACATCCTTGATACTACAGAGTTTGGTTTCCTACGATTTGCCTATTTAAGAAAAATTAAATTGTAAAAATAAATATGTAAGTTACAAAGATTACTGTCATACAGTTTAAGAATTTGACATTTAATTGCTGTACCTCAATTTGTTGTAGTGTTTTAAACCCTTTTGCTTACATTTGCTGGGAACAGTATGGTGTAGTGATTAGATTAGTAAGCCAGCGGGATCCTGATGTGAATTCCCACTTAGCCACTGTCTCATTTTAACCTTGGGCAGTTTGCATGACCTTCCAGTGCTTCAGTCTCCTCAGCTATAGAATCGGGCACAGTCAAGTTTAAATAATGTGTTGCTGCTCTACTGCTGCGCTATCATGCTGGGACTGAGCTCATACCATAAACACTGGCACCCAAGTGCCGTGCTAGGGGATGCTGTGCTGTTGGGGTGTGCCATCCTTCGGATGAGACGTTAAACCGAGGTCCCTTCTGCCACTCACGGGTGCTGTCCTAGTGGGTGTCCAGGTGGAAGTAAAAGAACCAAAGACACTTTTCGCAAGAGGAGGGGATTTTCCCTGATGTCCTTAGCCAACATTCCCCTTCCCATAAAACTGGTTCATGCACTTGTCCAAGGCTATGTGTGGGTGTTGATGTGCGTTATAACTGCCTCTAGTCATTTACAGTCACTTCACTACCAGTCTCTCATTGCTTGTAAAGCGCTTTGGGATACAATTTGCATAAAATGTGCTATACAATTCTTCACTTTGCATTAATGTTCATGGCAGTTGCAACATTGTTAGAAGGAGCACTTACTGTCTCTAGTATAAGAGATCACCTAGAAAATGGCAACAGTTCAAAAGGAGTACATTACTTAGTAGATATATACTAAGCTACAGTTCTTTAAAGTCTTAGCTTGGACGGACCACAGGAAGATTAGTTTGAATATGTTCACCCAACTTCTACATTAAAGAAGACAAGGCCACCTCACAAAATCCCTGAAATTTATTTAGCACTGTATGTCATCTTTACTCAAAAACATCCAGGAATGAATGTGTTTGATAAATAAAATTCTCCCATGCACCCTTATCAAAGAGTACTGGGAAACATTTTATGAGTTCTCTAGGGCAGGGGTCTTAGTAACCAGTGCTGCCAGTCCCCCGCTTTTTTACAAGCAGTAATTCCATTGTTTAAAAAAAAAAAGTTAAAGAACTGAAGCCTAAGATCTTAGGACTTTTTTGCATTTAGTCATAACAGTGACAGTGTTCAGCCATGGGACTGAGCAGAAAACATTCTGTTTTCTCAAGACATCAGACACAGGGCCAAACAAAAGATGCAGACCACAAGAATCCCTTTTACTATATTAACTCAGTAGCTAAATGAGTGCTGTAGCAATGCTCACATCAAAGTATAATTGCTCAGATATATAGTGTGTTGCAACACAAAAGATTTCCTACCAGTAAGGAATTTTGCCACATGTGAAAAGTGAACATATGGATTAGGTTAAAACCATGAGATTTCATTTTCTGTTGAAAACAAGAGCAAATGGGACAGAGTATTGAGGTTTTAAACATGTACTGATGCACTGGAATGTAGAGAAATGTGATGATTGAAGAGAATAACTGATCCCAGCATAAAAAGACTATTCTATTGTAGTCATCTCCATCTTTTTTTTTCTTTTCAGTTTACTGTACTTTTCTACCCAGGACAAGCAGCCCCCATCAGTCCTACCCCCTACACCCAGCCCCTCTCCTGCCTTTTTCCAGCATACCTGCCTCCTACAAACATCCTGGCCTACTCCCAAGGGCGGGGTCATCGAGGGGCCCATTTCCCACCCCAGTGAAGACTTGGTCAGTGTGGCCAGAGAGGAGTCACTTGATCAGCATTGGGAGCCTGCAGTGGGGGCAGATGTCCCCTGCTGCGCCAGCAAATCTTTTGCTGTTTTCTTGGCCCAGTCCCTATGGGACACCAAGACTACTCTTCAACTAGGCGTGCATGCATGCTTGCCGTGCATTACCCATGTTGGAGCATGTCAGCATCAACCCCCCATTTTGAGGCTCCCACTTGCAGCCACCTGTAGTCACCCAAGTGGCAGTAGGAGAGCAGGGCCAACAACCTCCCCGAGATGGGAGCGGGTACTCTGGGATGCTTAGATCACCTCCCCACCTGGGTCATTGGCATCGCAGCTGGTAGCACTGCTGCTGTGCTGGCGAGTCAGCCCTTAAATTTTCTTTTTTATTTATTTGGCCAGGATAGCCCAGTTGAGATACAGCATCTCATTTTCAGTGAGTTTCTGCTTTTCTCCATTTCCGCAGTTGGGTGGACAGCTGCACTGAGACCTAGAGTGACTTGCTCAAGACCAGAGAATGAGTATTTAGCTCTAGCAGGCTTTGAACCTGTGATCTCCTGGTTACTAAGCCAGTGCACTTAAAGGGACACATTCATGCCCAGTGGCCATCATAGTCTGAAAGCCCCTAAACAGCTCTTTCAAATGAGGTATTGGGCACATTCGAGCAGACTTGATAGACCTCTAGGCCTTTATCTGCTGGCAAATTTCATATCTGTAGCCAGAAACACTCCAGGGATTTAGATGACTGAGTGTGTGCAATATAAATACTACACTGCAGTCATTTTTAGAACATTGTGATGTCACTGAGGAACAAGCTGTGCCTAACTGCATTGAGTTAAGCACAGCGTGTTCGTCACTGACATCACAAGGTTCTAAAAATGTCTGTAATGTAGTATTAATACTGAACAGACTCTGTCATCGATATCTCTGGACTGCTTTCCGCTACAGGTATGACCAATACCTCATTTGAAAGAGCTTTTCATGGGCTTTCCAACTATGTCTGCCACTGTACATGACTGTATCCCTTTAACATGAGACTACACAGCCTCTGTTTGAAAATGAATATCTTTGAACAGGATGTAGTGGCATATGTGATGGACTTGTTTTAATCTTTCAAAGATGCGGTATTCAAAGACTACCTCCTCTACAGGGATAAACTAAAAAAGATGAAATATTTAGACACGGTTTAGCTTATATATTTGAATTCTCCTGTCTTCATTACTGTGGACATTTACTGGACAACACCTTCACATTAATTTGGCCTACTACAGGTCCTGTTTGGGCTTGTGGGGCCACAAAAACAGACTGAAGAAATCAGCCATGCAATAAACTGGCCAAGGCGGAAGTGCCTTAATGGTGCCCCACTGTGGTCTAGCAAGACACAGTGGGCGTTTTATGATTAGAACTGGATATCCCCATTTGCAGAGTGGCACAAGAGACAAGGGATTGCATTCCTTTCTCCTATGTAAATATAACTAAGTATAACTTGGGGACCCGTGGTGCATTGGATTCATGCTGCAGAACACCAGCTGATTATCTGTTCCCATTCTGCAGCCCCAACCCTGTGGAATTCTCTACCTCATCGGATTAGAGTGCCCGTCCATTGAGGCCTTCAAATCTGCTCTAAAGTCTCATTCATTTAATGTTGCATTTTCTGATACTTGAAGTCCTGCTGCTGTATTATTTGTTTTGTAAATAAGGTATGTATTTATCTCTGTTTTTACTGAGTTTTTAGTGATATATGTACAACGCCGTGGTCAAGCTGGAATAGCATTTCATAAATAAAATTTGCTTTGCTTTGCCCACTCTGGTATGCTCTAAAACTAAATGCTGTCAACTCCATGTCACTTGGTTCTGGCATTCTTTGCCAGAATGAAAT
This sequence comes from Neoceratodus forsteri, assembly GCA_016271365.2. Lineage (NCBI taxonomy): Eukaryota > Metazoa > Chordata > Ceratodontiformes > Ceratodontidae > Neoceratodus > Neoceratodus forsteri. Next base: position 361,074,559 of record JADMNL010000024.1, read on the forward strand.
GAGAGTTTAATGTATCCGTTTACTGCAGTTTAATTTCACTCACATTGGAAGAAATGTGAATTGCTAAATTGCACTGTTAAAATGATCTGCTTTGATACTTAACAGAATGTCCCATACAGCCATATTCTGGAGGATATTTTTTGTAGCTGTGATGGAAGATTGAGTGTGATACATTGTACAGAGTATTTAAACTGCTTAAACAAGGATTTTGTTTCTCGATGAGCCCCCACCCCAGGCTCATACATGGCAACTTCCTACCTCATGTCCATCTGTAGAGGCCAGGAGGATCCCTGCTGCAAAAGCATGCCAGGTACATGCTGATTTACATACTCAAAACTTGTATGCATCTGTCATCAGCGTATGTTGTCAGTGACCTGAACTTGGAAGTCAGTTGGGGGTGGGGTGGGGGGTCCATGGGACACAAGAGACAAATCAGAAAGTTAGACATGATCATAAGCCCTGTTTACAGTGACCAAGCTGCTACACACCATTGTTAGTCTGCATCTGTTCACGTATGAAGCCTGTGGTGTACACCACTTAAGGACACTGACTTCCACACCAGTGTCTTGGGAACCCATCCTGCAAGGAGTTACATGCGTGTTGTGATGCTAAATTACCCTCCAGCAGTGAGGTGAAAAGTGGCCACCATTTACTTAGCACTTGAAACCACCTATTCCAGTTCAGCTCCTCTGTCTGGTAAAGAAACAGAAGAGCCACACCGGTTTGATGCCTGTGCAGTTTACTCATACAAATGTGTAGAAATGGCCAGAGTAAATGGGATAGACACCAGGCAAAAAGGAAGGCAGTCAGAGCTCTTATCTCCTCCCCTGCTGGTAGGGATCCTACTGCATTTACACACCCATTGACATCTACGTGGGGTGATTGACAGCATTTTTACTGAGTGTCAGTGGGGCAAGTTGTCTTGGTAAGCTGGCAGACCCGTCCTGTCCCATTTATGCAGTCAGTACCTCCATTGGAATGCTTTGCCACTTCCTAGTAGGATGTCACAATAAAGCAGACATCACTTTTAGCAGTGTCCTGATTAGGTGGCTTCTGCTGTATATGGAATAGTATTTCACACTATTTCATATCCCATACAACAGAAAATTTGGAATATATTTTAAATAAATTTGTTGCCATGTCTGTATTACATGGCTGTTCAGTATGGGATTTTATGGCAAAACAAAAGATGCAGCAGTAATCACAGTGGGGTAAAAAAGAAAAATGTTCAGCTATTTAGATATTTTCATTATAAAACGTAAACTGTAGTAAAAGTAGACATAAACCCCTTAATCCCCTCAATTTGTTCACTAGCTCATACAGCGTCTGTCTTTGTCATCCTGTAAAGAGGAATTGGCAAATCGCTCATACTTGAATGTTAGGTAAGGAGGTTAATTAAATAAAGCTGCTTCCAATTTTCAGGAGAACTACACCCTCATATCTTGTAAATTTTATTTGCTTCCATGTCGACAGACAACACTTTTCCTGTAGCTGTTACGGATATATGTGATTGCTTTGGTGTATTTTCACTGTTCATGCTACTCCATGTAACTATCCTGAGGGTCTTTCTGCTTGTCAGAATCTCATTGTCCCTGACAGCTGCATAAGTATATGAGAACATGATGTGTCAGCACCCTTTAGACTCCATAGTATGCCTGTCTGCTTAATTAGATTTCAAGAAAACAAGTTGCAGCAAGGTGTGAAATATCACTTTTACCTTCAGTTAACTTGGCAAACTGTCTAAGTTGTAATACAGGTTTTCTTTAAATTATTTTCAGTTTGTTTGTTTTCAGACTTTTTTCAGGATATTTGTACTTTCTACATAGAGATATATTGTATAAATGGGTGCTGTGACATCATATTCTCATATGCTAATGCAGCTCTAATGGACAAAGATTTCAACAACCATAAAATGGAAACCCCCAGGATGGTACAGGGAGGCTAACATGAACAGTAACAAAACAGCTACGTATACCAGTTTTCACTGGGATATACGGTTTATATCCCAGTTAGCCAGCCTGGGAGTGGGTCCCAAGATGGTAGCCTGGGTAAAGAATTGGCTGGAGAACAGGACACAGAGGGTAATAGTAAATGGAGTCCACTCTGAAGAAAGGGGTTACTAGTGGGGTACCTCAGGGTTCAGTACTAGGACCGGTCCTCTTCAATGTCTTTATAAGCGACATTGCAGAGGGACTGGAAGGAAAAGTATGTCTCTTTGCAGACGACACAAAGATCTGCAACAGAGTTGATACATAAGGTGGGGTGGAAAGGATGAGAAGGGACTTGGCAAGGTTGGAGGAATGGTCAAATGTATGGCAGCTTAGATTCAGTGCTAAGAAGTGCAAGGTAATGCACCTGGGAAACAAAAACCCAGAGGAAGAGTACACAATAGGGGGTGAGATACTAACAACAGCAAAAATGGAAAGGGACCTAAGGGTAGTCATATCAGATGACCTAAAGGTAAGCAAGCAATGTGAGAAGGCAGTAAGGAGGGCTGGGGGGATACTGGGATGCATAGGGAAAGGCATCACCAGTAGACAACAGGAAGTTGTTATCCCTCTGTACAGACAGCTGGTGAGACCCTATCTGGAGTACTGCGTGCAGTTCTGGAGACCCAATCTCCGCAAAGACATAAACAGGATGAAGGCAGTCCAGAAGAGGGCAACTAAAATGGTGCAGGGTCTGCACCGGAAGACATATGAAGAGAGACTTAAGGAGCTTAATATGTATAGCCTCGAGAAAAGGATGGAGGGGGGGACATAATAGAAACTTTCAAGTACCTCAAGAGAATCAACAAAGTCCAAGAGGGTAGCATCTTTCAGAAAGAGGTGTGCAAGAACAAGGGGCACAATTTGAAGATGGGGCGGCTCAGAGGTAATGTAAAAGTATTTTTTCACAGAGAGGTTGTGGATGCATGGAACAGCCTTCCGAGGAAGGTTGTAGAGTCAAAAACAGTGGTGGAATTCAAGCATGCATGGGACAGTCATAAGGCAATTTTAAGGAGTGGGGGTAGGAAGAAGTAGGCTGTTGGTTAACTAGGATCTGCAGCTTATCCATTAGGTAGGGAAATGGGCCAAGCGGTCCTTATCTGCCATCAAATTCTATGTTTCTATCCCCATCAGCTATAGGAAAAGAGTTGTCCATTGACAAGGAAACAAAATTGACAAGATATAAGGTGTAGTTTTCCTTTAACTACATTTTTTCCTAACTTGCTTCACTTTCTTCTTGCTGGTATTTCATATTCCTGTATTAAAAGTAGTCATGTGGGCTGAAGTACTGACTCTCTGATATGCATGAAATTATACTTGGGAAAATAGGGAATCCTAGAAGAAAAAGGACCACATGCTGTATTCTCAGTGGCTGTCATGGGTGGTAGGTGGATTATAGTCACACCCTATACACAACAGTAACTGCATTTCACCAGGGGAATAGTCTCCTCTGACGCACAGGTCTAATGCAAATTACATATGTAGCTGTTAGAGTGCAAACAGGCCACAATACACATGCAGTCAGGTCACTGTATGTCATTTTTGCCAGTTGCTTGGTACGGTGCCATGCCGTGACATAGTCTCTTCCATTTGCACATGAGTATCCCAACCTCCCCAAAGTATAAGCCCTGGTAGTCCAGTGTCCCTGCCCCCATGGCCAGTTGGGCACTTGCCATGGTGGTCCAGTGAACCTCACACCAACTCTTCCAAACATTCTTTTCCCTTGGGGTATCCACATTTCATATCATCATTATCTGTGATGGTCTGCTGGTGCCTCCACTGCACAAAAGCACTTGCCATCCTCCTGTTGCCTGTACCCAGTCACAGCACTGGAGTCTCTTGTTAGCAGAGCCTACTGTACTTTTACGAGTGGTAACCTGGGGGTGTGGAGGAGGCTGGGACTGGGCTTGCAAGAGGCCACTATGTCCCTGAAAGAGGCGGTGGTGACACCCCTCTTGAAGAAAGCTACCTTGGACCCTGACTGTCTCAAAAACTACAGACCTATCTCTAACCTTCCCTTTGTTGGGAAGGTGATTGAGAAAGTAATGGCTGCGCAACTGGAGGACCATTTGACCATCCATGACATCTATGAACCCCTCCAGTCCGGTTTTCATAAAAGACATAGTACCGAGACAGTGCTGGTTCAGGTGCTCAATGATCTCTTGATGGCCAGAGATCAGAAGAGTCATTCCATTTTGGTTCTCCTCAACCTTTCTTCAACGTTTGACACTCAGAGATCACATGGTGTTGATAGAACACCTGAGGCTGCTTTGTGGATATCCAGAACCGTCTTAAGATGGTTCACATCATTCCTTACTGGCAATCACAAAGAGTTGTGTCCGGGTTTTTCCTCGATTCAACGGGCTTTGTTGTGTGGGGTGCCTCAGGATTCAGTATTGTCACCCATGTATTTTGCGGTGTATATGCTACCCATCGGAGACATTGTAAGGAGGTATGGGCTGGGTTTAACTGTTATGCAGATGATACCCAGCTCTACCTTTCTTTGCCCCGACCAGGAGGGAGCTCTCTCGTCTTTATTAGCTGTCTAAGAGAAATCCAGGAGTGGATGAATTCTAGCTGGCTGAGGTTGAACTCTGATAAGACTGAGGTACTGGTTGTGGACCGAGTCGACAGATAGGGAAATTCGGATGATGGTGCGTCTTCGAATTTTTCTTGGAGGCATTTCTCTCCTGACCTCTGAGCAGGGTCGGAACCTGGGGGTAGTTCTTGATGACAGGCTGACACTGCATTCGCAGGTGTCAGCAGTCATCAAACTTCCTTTATCATCTTAGGAACATCGGCAGAATTCGGCATCTTGTTCCGCCTGCCGACCTGCCATCTTTAGTCCATGCCTTCGTGTCCTCGGCGCTGATTATTGCAACTCCCTTTATCTAGGGCTTTCTGGGTTGAAATCCGTCACCTGCAGGTAGTGCAGAATGCTGCAGCCTGGCTTTGACGGGTTCTAGTAGATCCTTTCACATTACTCCGTGCTGCGCGAACTGCACTGGCTGCCAATTCGGTGGGGATCACCTTTAAGTCAGATTGCTGACTTTCAAAGCCCCTACACGATCTGGGCCCAGCTCCATGTGAAAGAACTTCTGGTTCCTTATCGCCCTGATCGATCACTCCGCTCGGCTGACAAGGGGTTGCTAGAGGTTCCAAAGGTGAATCTGAAATCCTCGGGCGCTCGGGCTTTTTCGTATGTGCCCCCCACCCTTTGGAACTCTCTACCTCGTTGGTTGCAGGAGTGCACCTCTGTGGAGGGTTTCAAGAGGGGTTTGAAGACCTTTTTGTGGGAAACTGCATTTTCAGAATATTGACTAGATTAATTGTCCTGATCTACCTGAATCTTTTTAAATGATTTTAACTGTTTTAATCTGTTATTTATGTACGGCACCTTGACAACTGAAAGGCGCCTTACAAATAAAAAAAATATTGTTTATGAATGGGCCTGCAGGCCATTTTCATGGTGATCTCCACCCTCTTACCTGATTGCAAGTAAAGATGTGTGCAAGCAGTTGGGAAGGGGTTGAGACCCCTGTTGATCGTAGATCAGTGGGGCTCAAGGAGTGCAGTGGTGCTAAATGGTCCCAGTGAACACTTAAGCAATAATGCATGGCAGGGCGTGTGTCGTGCTGAGATAAGGTCATGCCTCAGATGGTTGGACATAAGGCCGCAGGCCGAGTGTGTCCAACACCTGCAAAGTGACATTATCCACACAGTATACACTCCAGGTGCATTGTTGCAATTATAACATGGCTTGCTTATAACAAAAAAAGAAGTGAAAAATAAATTTTTTTATTGCTTTTTGAATAAGCATGATGTGCTGGAACAGCATCACTGTAGAAGGTCAGCATGACCAATCAGAGCCTAGGAATTTTTCTTGCCATTTTATAATTAGTGCTACCAAATGTGAAAGAGGATTGGGCCCTGCCGGTCCAGGTCCATCATGTTTGCCTCCTACCATCCAGGCAGCTGCAACATTGTTCAAAGAGAAGTCTAGCCAGTAAATTGCATGGACTTTGGCACTGTGGGGAAAACCATTCATGGTCTAAACTTTTGGGAACCCAAGGCCAGGTGTTTCCTCCTAGGCATACAATTCTGGTATAGGGTATGTCTGTTGGGACCTTCCAACCCCACAATGATTTAATTGCTCAGTGTTGTTCTCAGAAGATGCTGATCCAACTTGACCTTAAAGCAGCAGTGCAGTGAAAATGTTTCTCAACAAGCTAGTTCCCAGCTTCATTAATATAAATATTAATATACATTAATATACTGTTAAAATCTGCTTTTCTTGGTGATTTCTAGTCTGCCAATTATACATCCTTTTTTTTTTTTGATGCAATGTTTATCAATATTGGCGAGTTTCTGGGGCCGCGGTGGTGAGCTATTGAGTCCAATTGCTGAGAACGGTGGCTCCACTGGGGACAACTGGTGACTCAGTGCTCGTCTGCGACCTTCTTGTGTGACATGGATTGAAGCACAGTGGAAGTAGTCCGTCTGTTTTTTGTTTTGTTTGTTTTAAAAACAATAGACCAGATTGTTCATCATACCATCGGGGAAGTAGATATTATCACAAATATTTTGTGCTATGGAGAAAAGTTCATAATTTATTTTTATTCCTGAGTAGATTTGTTTTTCCACACTTTTCCCAAAGATGAAAAGATGACATTCAGTAATGATTGAGACGATACAGATATGAGAAGGCATGGTGTATAAGTTAAATTAATGATCAATAAACGATAGGAAGTGGAGCTGTTTTTGTTTTGTTTTTTTTTATTGAAGAAAAACGACACAGTACATCATTTACATCCTGACATCATCCTACTTCTTACATTAGACAGAACCATGTTACACTAGGCCATTAAAAAAACCAAAACATATGTCTCTTATAATTATTCAAAGGCTACAACAGTCAGGGAGTAATTCTATTATAATATCCCATAGAAACAGCTTCCCAAATAACCCTCTACAGTGTCTCTACCCTATCTTTAGAATTTCTACTGAAAGCTCAGCAAGCCCCCCCAAACAGTCTGATATCTCCTGTTGGAAGGCGCACCAAAAAGGTGTTATCAGAAAGCATGTCCTAAAAATATGGCCCAAGTCTGCCAGTGTACAGGTGCACCTTGCCAACACCTTCCATATGAGAGAGGGAGATACTTGGTCAAAATAACGGTGAGCAAAAATCTAGTCCTGCATTTCCAAGCAGATTCTTTCCATTTATTGCAGTGGGTGATCTTATGGGAAGACTGATGCCTTCTTCCACTCTTGCTCAAAATCTCAAGCTCCAAATCTCTGTTTTCCAGCTGAGTAATATAGATTCCGAGGAGTCGCCTAATCCCTCCCTCAACATTTTATAGAGGTGACCGATAAGGTGGCCCCAGGTTGTGCCGCTCAAACTATCCTCTAGGAGTCTCCAGAGTGTTGGGAGGGGATCTGGGGAGCTAGCCCCCATGTCTGTCTGTCATAGGATACAGTTTTTAGCATGCATGTACCTGTAAGAGTCATTATCAGAAAGCTCATAGTTGGCCTTAAGAGATTCAAATGACAGGATGCCAGATTTAGTGATAAACTGTGAGAAAAAGTTCAGCCTCAGTCTTCTCCATTTTGAAAATGCCAAATCAAATGTTGCAAGAAAAAAGCCCCCATCTTCCGATATGTGTGTAAAATAGAAAAAAGTTTCTCAGAAAGATCTAATATGTTTCAAGTTATACCAAAGTTTTAATACTTGGGCCGTAAAGGTGTAAAATCACAGGGGGGGGGGTTCCTATTTGGAGAAGCCAAGGCTATTCTGGTTATATCATGCATATCGTTAATTGTAAATTCCAATTCCTTCCAGAGAGACAAATATATGGGAGTCGGCCAAAGAAAGAATATTTTAAGAAAAGCTGCAGTTGTATAGAATTTAAGGTTGGGCAAATTAGCTCCTCCCTGAGACAAGGGGAGTTGTAGTAAGGACATCCTGATCCTCATTTTTTGCCCATTCCAAATAAAATTTTAAATAGTTTTGTCCCAGGACTTAAAATAAAAATTAGAGGGGAATGTTGGAATACTCTGGAACAAATAAAAGTAGTTTGGGGAGGACCATCATACGGATAGTTTTGATTCTCTGGAAAAAGTTCAAATGTAGTCTGGACCATTTTAAGAGGTCCGATTGAATTTGGAGTGTGAGAGGTTCATAAATTTATCAGCGCAAGGTTTGCTAAATTTATTGGGATTTGAATTCCTACATATTTTAGTTTCGTTCGTTGCCATTTGATAAGGTATTTTTCTTTGAAGACTTGGGAAGGGGTGAAATATAATGGCAGAACCTCAGTTTTAGAAACGTTCAATTTGAAGCCTGAGACCGCACCTAACTTTTCCAGGGTTTCCCATAAAGCTGGGAAAGATGTCTCCAGAGACAGAGAATTCAAAAGGACATTGTCAGCAAACAACGCCATCTTGTGTTCCCTCTGACCCATGAGATCACCTCTATCAAGGCATTCCTCCTAATAGTCTTGGCCAAAGGCTCTATGTAAAGAGCAAATAGTAATGGTGATAAGGACATCCCTGCCTTGTGCCCCACTGGATTCAAATAGGTTGGGATAGGGATCCATTAATCCGAATATAAGCTTCTGGATTGGTATATATATTTTTGAGACAGGTAAGGAGAGAGTCAGGGAAGGAGAACTTTGACAGGGTGGCCCAGAGAAAATCCCACTGCACCCTGTCAAATGCCTTGTCTGCATCTAGACTGACAAGGGTGGCAGGAATCTGTCTAGAATGTATGTATTCCAAGAGGCTCATTAACCTCTAGATATTGTCCGAAGTGTTGCGTTTCATAATGAACCCTGATCGGTACTGATGGATTAAATGAAGCAGGAGGGGTTCTATCCGTTTGGCCCATATTGCCATGAAGATCTTATAGTCTAAATTTAGAATGGAAATGGGGCGATAGGAGGAAGTAAGTGTCAGATCCCTATCGGGCTTAGGTAATGGAGAGAGAATGGCATGGTTCCAGAAGAGTGGGGAGACTCCCCCTCTGCCCCCGCTCTACAAGCTGGTAAAAAACTTGGCAAAAGTTGAGATATAAATGCCTTATACCAGTCTGCCCCGAAACCATCAGGCCACGGACATTTAAGGCTTAAGAGCCCTTCACCTGTTGAAGAATCTCAGAAGCAGTGATCGGGTCTCCAATTACCTTCTCTGGCTCTCCAACAGATGGGGCAGTGGGAGGTTTGTTAGGAATGTTAAGATATCGTGCTCGTGGGTTTGGGATACTGAGGGAGCTGATATAAGGATTTATAGTAATTTGAAAAGCTGGTTTAATTCGGTCTTCCTTATAGGTATATGTATTGGAGTCCTGTAGTTTTAGTTTGAGAATGGTTGAGGCTTGTTTATCAGCCCTTAATCTATGGGTCAACAATCTTGCTCCCCTGGCTCTGCCTTCATAGTTATTCTGTTTCAAATAGCTGAGATTTTGGATAATTTTGTAGTCTAAACTTTTTTGAATTTCTTGTTTTATATTTCGGATATGTCGTTGAAGAGCTTTATCTCCCTCTCAATATAGTAATTGATAGGAATTAAGTTGGTCTTTTAAATACTCAAATTTGGCATCCATCTCCTTCTGCTTTTAGAAGCGTGATGACAGTACTTACTCCCGGATTATGGCTTTTAGAATATCCCATTGTATTGGTTTAGAAATTTCAGGTGAGAAATTGTCATTTATGGCTTGAGGATATAGGCTCGAATATAGTCCTGAAATTTGGAGTCCCGAAAGAGAGATGAATTAACTCTCCAGAATTTGAATTTTTGTGTTTACCCAGATTCAGCTTGAGAATCAGGGGGTTATGATCTGACATGATCTGTGGTTTTATCAGGACATCTTGAACTAAAGTGAGATGTTCCCCGGTTATAAAAAAAAATAAAAAAAATAAAACTTGAATAGGTTTGGTGTCTCCCCGAGAAAAAGGTATAACCTGGGACAGATGGGAATAGTTTTCCAAATGTCCTCTATACCCAAAAGGACAGATTCTCCTTCAGGTATTTAGTTGGATTAGTGAATCGGTGGGGTGGGGATTAGACGAGTCCTGTTGGGGGAAAGAAGTATGTTAAAATCCCCACCCATTATTAAATACCTTGCATTATTTCCATTACCTTCTGTAAAAAGTTCTAACAATAGGCAAGGAAGATTGTTGAGGTAGATACAGTAGGTGTTGACAAGCGTTACCGTCTGGGAATATAACCCCCTCCCCGGTGATTACATATCTACTTGGGGATCAAGGTAGATTTCTTGAAGCTGTATTGGGGTAGTAGAGGGTATCAGGATGGCAGTACCTCTCTTATTCCCACTGGAATGTGACGAGGCTAGTACTGATAACGGTTGCCCCATTGTAATTTGAGATGTTCACCTGGAGAAAGGTGAGTCTCCTGTAGAAAATAACAGGTCTGCTTTCTGTTTTCTCAAATTCTGCATGACCCTACTGCATTTTATAGGAGTGCAACCGATTCACATTCTGTGAGTAGATCTTGACTGGTACATTAACCATTGTCCCAGGGAGGGTTGTTAGTAATTCTTGGTATGGGATGCCCCAGGGCAGAGAGGGGATACCATAAAATCAAATCAAAATAAATATAGTCATGCCACCTATTTGTTGGGTGTCCAGTTGGACAGAGCTCAGAGAAACCAAAAGGTGGTCCCTCCAGTAGATATTCCCCCCATCCCTCACCAGCCTGGGCTCCCTCTAACAAGGAAATCATGTGGGGTGTATACAATAACAGGGTGTCATTTTCCATTTTCAAACTTTGAAACCTAATATATAGTATAACATAAACTGAATTTACCTTCTCCGTTATAGCCTGCGGATCTGCCTTCAGCCGGCTATTGAAAACATTATTCATTATAGAAAGTAGTACAACAAGGAAGAACCGATTTAGGATAACAAAACACAACTGTCTCCAAAAGGAGAAAACTATATACATGAATACTTCCACTGTTTGGGGAGATAACTCTATCTCCGACCCAGGTCCCGGGGAAAAGCTATATAACCAATTCCAAGCCCGGGAAAGTAGGATGTAGCCCACTTATGGTGGGTGTAATCCCACTTGAGGGGAAGCACTGCCCCCTCTAGGAACAGCAACAATGTTAACTGTGCCTGGTATGGTGGAAACATGTTGCCTTAAAGGAAGGAGAAAACTCTAGAGTAGTGAGAACCCCCCCCGCCTTAGTTTAGTTTGTAATGTTCCCGCTCGGGCTCAATAATGTAAAAAAAAAACTAGAATAATTGTCCAAAGAGCATTTAAGAAGAGCCAGTATGTGTCAGCCCTTGGAAGTGGAGCTGTTTTTGACTGTGAATAAGCTTTTTTTCAACTTAGAGTTACAGGACTCTACTGGTCATTGGGGAGCAGCTCAATGTTTGAGAAGAATGGAAAGCTCATGCATAGAAAAACAGACATTCCAAACTAATCTGGCTGTGCATGAACTTTTCCTTACCCTTGTGCCAGTCTCAGTGTTCTTGATTACATGGCTGCAGTGTAAATAAATGCTGAAGACATGGCTGGAGTGTAAATAAATTATTTATTTACACTCCAGCTGCGTCATCACTGCAAATAAGCGCGTTTTTTTTTCAGATTTTTATTCTCTAACCCATTGCATAAATATATATAATATATATTCATTGCAAAAAAAAGGTGTGTTAATTCACCAATTAGGGTTCAAGTTAACGCCTCAAAAGTAGGGAAATGTCATGTTAGGATTTCAACTCCTCACCCCAAGCAACAGAAGGACAAGACCCCACGAGCAACCACAGACAGCCATCATCAGGTAAGATTAGCAACATAGAACTGTTTTCAGATGACACAAATGCAGCAGCAACGATGTGCTAGTTTCATGGATTCGTATCTGCAGCATGCATACTGCAAGACATACACACTAATTTCTGGCTACAGACAGAAGTCCACAATGCTCAAATCAAAACACTACTTCTGTCTGCAGAAGCACAGGCCTCTGCAGCCACAGATACAAATCCATGATACCCAAATTACAGGAGTTCTTTTGTCTGCAGAAGTGCAGGCCCCTATGGAGCCAGGCATTCTGTAGCCACAGATACTCATGCACACTGTAAGACATACAGACACTTCTGGTTGTAGAAGCAGACACACATTTCTGGTTGCAGGGGCCTGCACTTCTACAGCTGCAGGTATAAGACATACACACCACACTCTGGCTGCAGAAGCACAGGCCCTGAAAATCCCTGATACCAAATAGCAACACTACTTCTGTTTACAACAGTGCAGGTGCCTCAGGGACCCAAGATCTGCAGCTGTAGGTTTAAGGCACATTCTAACTGCTGTGCAGTCTGCTCTTGTGACACAGCATATAGAAATTGATGATACCCAAGCCTCTGGAGTCGCAGGTGTAAGACATAGACGCTGACTTCAGTGTACAGAAGCACATGCTCCTGTGGGGCCTGCACTTCTGCTGCTGCATACAGAAACCATGATGCCCAAGTTGCAACACCATTTCTGTCTGTAGAATCACTGGCCCCTGTGGGGCCTGCACTTCTGTAGCCACATGTACTCATGCATGCAGTAAGACATACATATACTTCTGGCTGCAGAAGCATAGGTCCCTCTGGGGCATGCACTTCTGCAGCTGCAGATCCAAATCCACAAGAGTAGCACATCAGTGCTACTGCATTTGTGTCATCTGGAAGCAGTTGTGTTTTGTTTGTCTTACGTGATGATTGCTGTGATTGCTTGTATGGTCATGTACTTTTACTGCTGGGGGTGGGGGTTAGTGTTGGAAACCCTAACACCACATTTCCCTACTTTTGTGGCAATAAACTTGAACCCTAGTTGGTGCATTAACACATTTTTTTTGCAATGAATTTCTTCTTTTTTTTTTTTTGAGATAGTGGAAGCGTATCCTTATTCACGCAGATGCAGATGAACAGGGTCAAGGGAAGACTCCATCTACATTTAAATATGACCCAAGAATTCAATTTTTGGTGCGCATGGAAAATTTAAATGTTGTAGATTTTAATATCACACTTTAGTGTTGCACTTAAATGTGGGAAACAAAAATTATGTTGACCCTATGCCATGAACATGGTTGCTAGAATGTTTTAAATTCCACCGAAAAGGTGATTTCACAGAATGACTGTGAAATCACCTTTCAACCTGTACTTGAAAATTCCCACCATCCTTGTTAATGAGTTAGGGTTATGTAAACAGCACATTAAAATTTTGACTAAAATATTGTAAACGACCAAGTTATGAGTACAAGTATGTGAATCACAAAATAGATTTTAGTGTCACACATTTAAGTAGAACTCTAAAATATGTAACACTAAAATGTTCCTGTAGCAAATTTTAGTGTCGAGATTTTAGTGTTGCACTTAAATGTGCAATGCAAAATATTTTGATCCTCATCATGAACATGGTTGCTAGAATTTGTTAAACTCACACAAATGGTGGTTTCACCAAGAGACTGTGGAATCACCTTTGACCTGTACTTGAAAATTTCTACCCTCCTTGTTCATGGAGGTAGGATCGTAAACAATATATTCAAAATTTAGGACTATAATATTGTAGAATGGCTGTTATGAGTAAAGGTATGTGAGACACAAAATGAAATTTTAATTTCAGCACATTTAAGTGCAGCACTAAAATGTATAAGACTAAAGTTTATGTGTCATACGGCAAAAGTCCCAAAAAGGAATTTCTGGCTCATTTGGGGAAAAACAAACAATAGAATCTCGCTTTACATGTCATATTTAGCAAGATTCATACTTTTGTTTTTCAAATTCTTCATTTTTATGTATATTTTGTACATATGCACATGCTGTAAAATTGTATATAATGTGTGATGTGTGAGTTTATTCATCCAATGAAATGATGTTGGTTTTTAGATTAGTGAAATATATGTATAAGATTAGATTTATGCTTTTAAAACACAGGACCACTTTGTAAATAGGACCTTTGGTCCTAATGGTGTGATGGTCAACTTTCCTGTATAAAAAGAAAGATTTTACTATTTCATGTTTTGTTTTTTTGTATTTTAAGCTTCACTTAATTCGACAGGGTGCAAAAAAAGTCTATGTCTTCTGTTATGAGTAGTGCTTAGATTGCTTACTGACAGTATATTAGTTGTATTGTGCCTTCACTTTGTACTATGATTGAGCTGGAGAATATTTTGCGTTGCTTTTTCTGTGATGTACCTGAATATACTGTTTTATGAAAACCTTAATAAACAGATTTGGGGGGAAAAAAAGATGGTGGCCGCCATGCCATAAAAAAGTGTTTTTATGTTGTGAGAACTGAGTGGTATGAAAGCAAAATCCTTTCGAAATGTGGAAATTTCCATGTCGTATCAGAGGGTTATCCAGTAACCCTACAGAGCACGCTCAGAAAAAAAACTTCAAATACTTATAACTCTGGAACCAAGTAATACTTTTCACAAAACCTTCCAAAGGCACTACCTTGGCACTGGCCACTGCTGCCCTGAAAGATCTGGAAACCTGCACATGTTGTTCTATGCTGTGTTAAGGCAAGTGAGAAGTTCTGGTGAGGTTAGGGAGATGATAGGGGGAACAGTAATCAAGGAGAGGTAGAAAGGTACCCTTCCCTATGGCGAGTCTTCTGGTGTCATAAGGTGTTTCAGGTGGTAGCACACACCCAGTTGTTGGTTCACCGTTTTACCAACTGGCCAGTATGGTTTGCGAAGGGGGGGGGGGATCAAGTGTTACTCCCAGGTATTTGAAAACATTGACCTGCTGCAGTGGGGATCTGTCAGGGGACTGTATGTTTAAGGAGTGCATATGGCTAGAAGGGCCAACTAGTGAGTCAGTGCTTGGAGCCAAATAACATAGATTTAGTTTTCTTTGCATTAACTATGAGCTTGTGTGATGTGAACCAGTGTGCCGTTTAGGAAAATCCTTGGTGGGGTTTGGGACTGCCTACTGGTCAGTTGTCACTGCTAAATAGAATGAAATCATCAGCATACATGATCTTGTGACAACCTGATTGTTCCGAAAGTAGTGGATTAACAAAGAGTGAGTAGAGTAGGGGGCCAAGGATGGACCCTTGGGGGACCTGATGTGGACATGTATGTAATAGGCAGGATAAGACCCCTCCAATACCGACCATTTGAGTCCTGTTTGAGAGGTAACTTTCAACACAACTTGATGAATTTGGAGAGAAACTGCAGGAGGAAAGCTCAGTGAGAAGGATGTCATGATTATCCATGTTAAGTGCCTTAGAGAGATCCACAAAGATAGCCCCTGTGAGTCATCCCTTATCTGCTTCTCTAACTGCATGGTCAGTGAATTGGGCAAGGGCTGTGGTGGTGCTATATCCCTTCCAGAAAACACGCTGGTCTGAAGATAGTAGATTATATTCTAAGAGATGATCTGAGATCTGAAGGAATACTATCTTTTCCAGGACCTTGCTCAGGTGGGACAGTATGGATGTTGTTTGGTAATTCTCAGGAAGACTGGGGTCCCCAACTTGAAAATGGGGATGGCTCTAGCCTGTTTCCAGAGTGCTGGGATGATGGATGTGGTCAGTGAGAGATCGAGGATGATAGAGATCGGTTTGGCAATTACATCGGCCGCCAATCTCAGGAACTAAGGGAAGAGTCCATCACTTCCAGCACTGCCTGAGCAGGGTAGGGCCCGTATATGATGCCTAACCTCTGAGGGGGACGTGGTTCTAAAGTAGAATGTGGGACAGTTTGGTCTCATGTGGCCTTCCAACTCTGTCTGAGATCTAGTCACTGTGACATATTCCTCCCATGTCTGCCACAGTGCTATTTGTTTGTTTAGGCTAAGAAAGTGCAGCAGTCAGCCTTTCCACTTTGCATAATTCCCTGACTCTCATCTTCCATTCTACCACTGTGGGTATCATCTGCTGCAGCCACCGGGAAGTACCCCTTTAAGGGCTACCATGTATAATGCTCGGAAGAAGCATTGTTGTGCATAATTCCCAGCTGGGGGTCCATGGCCCCCCAACATCAGATGTGTGAAGGTAAATGGGATTGGAGTCTCCCAAAGGCACTGCAACACTTCATGAATCTGCTTCCAATAGATCTGAATCTCTGGACAGGCCTAGAAGATGTGGTAGTGAGAACCCACTGCCCTACATCCCCTCCAATATAGATTTGTATTACCCTCTGTGAAGTGGTATGCTACTGTAGCTGTATGAAAGAACCTAACTCTGCACTTCCAGTGCATCTCCCTCCATCCTGGTGATGAGATTTTCCACCCCTCTCCCAACAAGACCATCCTCTCTTCTTCGGGGATGAGAGTCCCTGACTCCTCCTCCCTTTGCAGTCTCAACCTTTCAAAACTCTGGGTGAATATTACCCAGTAGCATCTGCTATTTGCTGATAATGCCTGCTCTACATGACAGCATGACTGCCCAGTATAAAACATCTTCCAAAGCGAGGCATTTATTTTGGATGAGACGTTAAACCGAGGTCCCATCTGGATTGGTGTGGTAGTTCAGGTGGATGTTAAAGATCCCATGGCACTTATCGAAAAGAGCAGGGAATTTCCGTGTCCTGGCCAAATTTCCTCATTCACTAAAAATACCACCAGCAGCTTAATCTGGTTCAAGGTCAGTTGGCATTCATCTGTATCCCCTTCCTCCGGTCATGCCTGAAAATAGGCAGGATTTGTCTAGTGCACTTACCCGGTCAACAAAAACTAAATAGATTTATATGGTGCCCAATCCCTGAGGCTCTGGGCACCTTACGTAAAACAGGTAGGGTAATACAGAATATAAATAAAATATACAACATGCATAAATATTAAAACCAAAAAAAAATTATATACTAAAATATCTTAAATTTTACACTAGTGCTGGTCAGTCACCTTCATCAGGGAATGCCAGATAGACTAAGTGAGCCTTTAGACCCTTTTTAAGCATCTCGACTGACAGGGCCTCCCTGACACAAGCTGGTAAAAAGAGATTCTAGCCGTATTGGTCCTTGGAAAACAGGAGACGCTGGAAGGTTTAGTACCTTTTATTGGACCAACAAGAGTCTTGTACAAAGATGGAATTCTACACAAGCTTTCGGGCCTCACAGGTCCATTCTTCAGGTGAATGACAAAACTGAGCAGCATAAGCAGTATTTATATATGCTGTGGAGCAATGTATAAAAATAGTAGACGAGAATTACAGGAAGGGTAGCACGGTAGACAGTATGAAGCTCAGAAGTGAAGAAAGGAACACAGAGCAATTAAGCCATAAGATAAGAGTCTGTACAAGTTGCAAAGTGATAAACAATAGGATGTGTAAGAAGAACTAAGGGGGGGTGGTAATAATAGGAACAGGTCATGTGAAGATGAAAGGATGCTAAGAAGGTGACAAGACAGGAACACAGATAAGAAAGATTTGAGATACAAGATGTTAACAGGAAGGGTAGGAGGTAGGGAATGTTAAGAAATGAAAGGAAGCTATGAAGGAATGAAATAACACAATACAACAAAGGTCTGGATTAACAAAGTGTAAGGTTAGTATACACAGTGAAGTGTTAGGTGGGAGGGGTGGGCAGACTAAAGCTGAAAAGAACATGTAAGAGAGGCAGGAAAGAACAGGTAATTAGAAACAGTAGGGACACAGAAGAAGAGAAAAAGACTTGGGTAACAAGTAACAAAGGAATTACAGATCTTACTTCGAAGGGGGAGCTCTTGCAGCAGGTAGTACCATTGGTGTAACCCCCCTATAAATGGGGGTTCCCAAAAGTCTTCCTTAGGTATGCTTAAATGTCCACTGCCAGGCGGCGTCTGTGTCTTTACAAGTGTAAAAGTGCTTGCATGTGAGTGCCCTGTTAGCCTCCATGCCTGTCCCTTTAAGAGACATTATTTTTGCAGTGTATAATTAATCTGGGTAGGGGCCTAGTGTTTCCAGGCTCGAGTCCTGCCAGAGCTGCAATAATATTGCTCTGTTCTCATCGCTAATGGTGCAGAGGGAGTTCTGTTAGAACTGGTAATTATTTGCTGATTAGCTGCCCTAATAGTAATGGTAATATAGTTTGTCTAACCTGCCTTTATTTGCAGCATGGACATTTCTGTATTGCACCAATCAGTACCTTTTGGGGACCTTAAAATGGAGTCTGCCCCCAGGGGCCTTGTGGGAGTGAGTTTCTGTAGGAATTGTAGTTTTTTTTTCATTTTGGCTCCTAAATGGACCTGGAGTGGGAACCCTTGCTTTGACAGACAGATGAATCAACCAACCAAACCCTTTTGGATCAGAAGGAAGTCTTGGAGCTGCCTGCAGCAGAGAGCCAGTCTGAGTTTGGAGTTGAGAGAGAGTGAACTGCTCAAGACATTCGAGCAGCTGCTCCTGCGTAGTAGCGCAGGAAACTGGTGGAAGGCTGTGTCTGGCCTGCCTGCTTCATCTTCCTTCTGAGGATCTGCTAGTGAAATTAATCGGACTGAACTGAACCGCTTGTGACCAGAAATACCTATTTTGCCTGCCCGTTACCTGAAGAAGACCAAGATTTGCTTCACGCGATCGGCCTGTCAGGAAGTCTGAAACCACCAGAGAGCATACAGTTTACGCAGAGACACTGTGATTGTGTCCGGACTGCCATCTGAACTGTGGTACTGCTTTTTATTTACTATAACTGTGCTGAATGTTCTCAGTGGGTCGTGATTTGGTTCCCCACTTTCCAATCATGTCACGCTTGCTGGAAGCTGAATCCAGTGCTACCGGACTGCCATCCGAGTCATTCTCCAGGCCTGGGCTCTGTCACCTTGGCCCAGCCAGCTGCTCTCGCCAAAGAGAAGACTATCGACGAGAGACCTGTCTGGGGATCAGCCCCCTGCTCAGCGTCGTGAACAGGAGCGACACCTTGGTGAATTGTGTGGGCCCTGCTTCTCCTGGCAAACCAGCAAGTCATTCTGCAGTCTCCATTTCATCCATCCTGTGTCCTGTACTGGATTGTATGAGTAAACACCAGGGAAGCTCCCTGCAACATCAGCTAAATCAAAGTGTGTCATCTGATTTGATTGTTTTGTTTGATTATCACGAACTGAGCCATCTGGCTCCGGATTACAAATTGTGGGTTACTGTGCATGACTCTTTCTTCCCATCATTAGGGTTCCGACCAGCTGTGACGTCAGCCTACCCCGGGCAATGCTTCAGGCTAGCTTGCATCAACAACTGGATACCCAGAGTGTGTGTGTGACTGTGTTGAGAGCCTGACTGAATCAGTTGCTAGACCAATCAACCTGATTACGCCCCTCCCTTGTTCAATCCCCCTGAATAAATCAGATTCTCTTTTTGCACTTAAACTGTTTGTGGTACATCTCTGTACTAATAGCACTATTGTTGTTGATGGATGTGTCTAGTCTTATTTTACAGGGGGTCTCCACGGTCAGACAGGTGGAACCAGCCCTGGTGGTAAATGCAGTCAGAGTGGGGATATATTTGTGGTTTGGGGGCTATTGTACCTGTGTATTCTGTTCATTGTTTAGGCCACTAGAGGGGCAGCAGGGGGTCACAGTGTCCCAGAGGGCTGTACCCAGGTCAGCTACGCTACCACCAACCCTGTCCTCTGGGTGGAGGCACCCGTTTTTAGTACCCAGGCCCCTTAACCTGCAACTAGTAATGAAGGCAGGGGTAGTAGCCCTTGGGATAGTGCCACCCAAGGGTTACATTAGGACTAAGGCTGCCAGGCATTAAAACCCCATGAAAAAATTGTCTACCCATCAGTCTGTGGTGGGGGACCGCCCCTGATGACAACTCTGCCCTTATGTCAGACATGGTATAAAGGGGGTGGTCCCCCAGCGCCACCTCAGTTTTTTTCCTGCCGTTGACCCACTAATATTGGATCCATGGACGCTATAGTCGCAGTCGACAGACTTTTTCTTGCACATCGCAGTTTTTTCTATAAAATAGTATTTTTCTTTGACAGTTTTCGTCAATTTGAGTGCATGTCTTCATTGACACAGCAGCAAAAATCTGAGTGTGCATGCGGGAAGCAGATCCCGGTGAAGGACGGCCACTCTGCCTGTCTTATCTGCCTAGGCCCATACCACCGACCTGGTGATTGCCTGCATTGCCAGAAGCTCAACAGTAAAACCAGGATTCGCCATGCCAACACTCTGAAGGCCTATCTATTCAAGCAGCAAGTAGCCGCCATGCAAAAGGCCCCATTGGGACATAGTCCGTCCTCCTCAGCCAGAGAGTCTCCCCCAAGGAGAAGAGATCGGGAAGGAAACACCTCCACTGGGAGAAGGAGAGGTCCAGATTGGAGCCCCACTCAGAGTCCCTCACCGGGCGTCTACTACCTCCACCTCCAGCGGGAGGTCGAAGTCTGCCCCCCCCATATACCAAGGCAGCTTTGGGGGAGACCCACAAGAAGTTGACCACCCCAACACACTCAAAAGGTAGGGAGTCTTCTTCCCAGGGATAGCCATCCACCCAGATCCCCTTGGCCCACCGACCCCACAATAATGGGTCACTCCATGAGGGACATGTGTTAACTTCATTCAAATCTCCCGAGTCCGGCACCCACAAGCATTCTGGGTCGCCTGAGAAGCATAAGAAACTGGACGAATCCACAAAATGCCAGGAGGTCATCAGGTACCGACACCTCCCCCACAGAAGGAACAGGTGTCGCTTTCCTCCAAAGCAAGGCAGACCACCAGACACTCTGACTCTGCATCAGCTAAGGAGCAGGAGCCACCAGACAAAGAACGTCCGTCGGCCCCGAAGGATCGACCGTTGGCCCCAGTGACTGATTCCCTTGACACAGGGATACCGGATGCCCAGCAGCCTCCTTCAAAGGATCCAGACCCCAGACCACCAAACACTGTGGATCTGATGCCAGAAATACCTACTGATAAGGTGCCTGAGGGACGGATGTCCATGCCCTTGGATCAGATGCCCAGGCCCTCTGGCGCTTCAAACCAGATGCCCCCACCGACAGTCATTCCACTGGCCAAGGTGGGAGAACTTTTTAATGCACGGTGGAATACCATTAAAGGGGATCTTCTCCCCAGACCTAGGGATCCATCTCCAGTACGGCCACCACCTACCAGCAGCCTTTACCGCCAAGAAGCTTCCACCGCCAGACAAAGAGGACAGGCAGATGCCAGGGTCAGGCACCCGTAAAAGACACCCATCATCTGTTCCATCTTCCAATGGATGCCCGCCGTTGTCTTCAGGGGACGATGCAGCGGACTCGTCTTTGGACTACTCCTCAGAAGACGAGTTACCCATTCTGTCTCTGCCCTTTCTGGACATTATGCGGCATATTCAGGCACTATACCAGTGGGATGGAGGAATTGGACCCAGAAAGGCGAAGATTGGCTAAATTTTGAGGGTCCACTGACCCTAAACCATTGGTCACCCCCCCCCAATTGGTGGAGCCTTTTCAAGATGTGAACAGGTCCACATGGAGACATCCAGCCACCAATGACACCAAAAGGGGAGCCTTTTCTGTGCGAACACCTGAAGGCAGACTCTGTGGTCCTGACAGCTGCGCATGGCAGGGCACAGCAACCATGCCACATGAGTGCCTAGCCACAGGACCTCGAATCTAAAAGGTTGGACCAGATGGGACGCAAGGTGTACTCCTCAGCAACTTGCACTGTTAGGTCATTGTACTTCCTTGCCCACATGGTTACATACCAGAAGTCCTTGTGGGCAAAGGCAATGGACCTGGCCAAGGCCCAGCCAGATTCAGATAGTAAGGCGGAACTCCTTGCTGTCATTCAGTCTGGCATGAATATGGACAAACATGTCCTAAGGAGTTCTTATGACACTGAGGATACAGCAGCAAGAGCAGTGGCCACCGGCATTTGCATGCAGAGGCATGCTTGGCTCAGTGTTTCTGGCTTCCGACAGGATCTTCAGGATGTTATCCTGGATACCCCTTTTCAGGGACCAATCCTGTTCAGTCGGGACACTGAGAAACTGATTACTGGATTTCAAGATTCAGGCAAAGCAGTATCTGAAGTCCACAAGATGTACAGGTCAGATCCACAGTCTACATGTCGCCGTCCCTTTCGGAATAATCAGGGACAGCAAGGAAGACGCCAGACACAACACAAGGGAGATTTTAAAAGAAAAGGCCACCCTGTCCTTTCAGGCACTCAGGGCCCTAAAAATCCCAAGGTGCCCAGACCTCCCCTGCCTACACCCTCCAACACAGCATGACTCCCTGCCGACCCCTCCCCCCATCACAGGTAATGCAAAGGGAGGTGGTAGGAGGGAGATTCTCCCTCTACCTATCTGGATGGTCCAGTATGACATCAGACCAATGGGTCTTCCAGATAGTAGAAAGGGGATACTCCCCAGAGTTCACCCAGATTCCACTGGAAAACCCACCAGTCCCCTCCCATGCGTGCCTCCTCCTGAGGGCAGAGATACATGCCTTTCTGTACAAAAGAGCCATACAGGAGGTTCCTTTTGCTCAGCGGGACAAGGGATTCTATTCCCATTTCTTCCTTGTCCCAAAAAAGATGGGAGACCTCCGTCCCATTCTGGATCTGAGTCATCTGAACACTTTTATCGAATACAAATGGTTCAGAATGGTGACCTTGGCAAACCTGTTACCAGTGCTCCACCAAGGAGACTGGCTTTGCTCCCTAGACATGCAGGAGGCCTACATGCACATCAAGATCCTGCCGGCCCACAGGAAGTACCTCCGCTTTACCTTCCAAGGAGGACACTACCAGTTCAGGGCACTGCCATTTGGCCTATCCTCTGTATCAGGGGTTTTTATGAAGTGCCTAGCAGAGGTAGCGGCGGCCCTCAGGAGAGGGGGTCACTTTGTATACCCTTACCTGGACGATTGGCTTCTACCGCCCAATAGAAGACCAGTTGAACAGAACCTTGAGGAAACATTGTGTATTCCAGGCTCTGGGCATTACCCTAAACTTTCCCAAGTCACAATCATGGCCAGCTCAAAGGCTAAAATACATAGGAGCAGTCCTGGACACAGTCCAAGGGAAGGGCTTTCTGCCCACAGACAGGGCATCAAGGCAGAGAGAAGTCACTCGCAGGGTACAGGACTTGGACTTGGTTCCAGTGAGAGTGGTTCTACAGCTGCTAGGTCGCATGGCCGCAGCCATAGTTATGGTTCCACTCTCGCATCTGAACAGGAAGATCCTGCAGTGGCACCTCAGGGTTTAATGGGATCAAGGTATGGATGAGCTAGAGGAGCCCATTCGGATCTCCAATGCAGTCCGACAATCCATGACCCGATGTCTCACCCCAGCCCACTTGAGCATAGGGGTTCCATTCCAGTGGCCCAGCCCACAGCAGACTCTTACTACAGATGTATCGGGACTGGGATGGGGAGCACATCTTGCTTCTCATCAGATGAGGGGTTCCTGGAACTCTACAGAATGAGCTTTCCACATAAACATTTTGGAGATGAGAGCTGTACTGTACGCCCTTCAAGCCTTCCAAGGGGTGCTCCTTCATGGACCTCTGCTGGTCCAGTTGGACAATACTCCTGTAGTCTTCCATCTCAAGCAAGCAGGGGGGCATGCATCTGTGTCCCCTATGCAAAGAGGTGATGAGAGTATGGTCTTGGGCAGTGGATCACAACCCTAGACGTTCACGGCAGTCCATGTTACAGGGATTCACAACGCCCTTGTAGAAAAGCTAAGTTGCTCTCGGTCTCAGAACCATTAGTGGGAACTACAGCAAGAAGTCATAGACAACCACTTCGAAGGTGGGGCCAGCCAGAACTGGACCTCTTGCATCCCCACACAATGCCAAACTGCCCAATTTCTACTCGCTAGATCCAGGGCCTGGTGTTTTCTGGCAAGACACATTGTCCTCTCTTGGACTGGAAGGTTTCTCTGTCTTCCTCTTCTTCAGAGGGTCCTGATCAAACTGCAGGCAGAAGAAGCCAGGATGATACTGGTAGCGACCTTCTGGCCTCTACAGTTTTGGTTCCCGCTGTTGCAACAGCTGGCATCGGAACCACCAGTTCTGTTGCCCCTCTCCACTCACTTGCTGTCCCAGGAGCAGGGGACACTGGTCCATCTGGCCCTCCAGTCCCTGCATCTGCATGCTTGGCTCCTACAGACTTAGCTAGGGATAGATTTGGAGTATCCCTCAGAGTGGCAGAGGTGCTCGTGGCAGTGAGAAAACCCTCTACCAGGCCTACATACGCCATGAAATGGAAGCATTTCTGCTTATGGGCAATTCCCTGTTCTCTGGATCCCCTCGGTTGTCTGGTGGAATCTGTGCTGGAGTACCTTCTCCACCTCTCAGACTTGGGTCTCAGTTACTCGTCCATTAAGATGCATCTCTGCTCTGTCGGCTTACCATGCACCAATGAATGGGAAGACTCTGGCACAGCTGAACATCTGCAAGACCTTTTAAGAGATATATTGCATATTACCCCCCCGAGAGAGAGAGACCCAGTGCCGCCTTGGTTCTCCTGTTTGTTTTAGAAAAGCTCACCTTGCCACCCTGTAAACCAGCTGCAAGTTGCAAAGCCCGCCTTCTCTCTTGAAGGTGTTGTTTTTAGTCGCCATTACCTCAGCCTGGAGGATTTCTGAGATGCAGGCTCTGATGTATAAAGAGCCTTATCTTATTTTTCAGGGACAGAGTGGCCCTGTGTACAAACCCTAAGTTCCTAATAAAGGTAGTGTCTGGAGTTCATGTTGAACTAGGACATCCAACTACCAGTTTGTTACCCAGAGTACTTGAACAAAGGGGAGGCATGGTTGCATATTCTGGATGTACATAGAATTTTGCATTACTATTTGGCCATGACCAGTTCCGCCAGAAAAACAGACCAGTTGTTTGTCTCTTTTGCCCACAGGAAACTTGGAGCACCAGTCACAAAACAAACTCTTAACTAAGTGGCTCATGCATTGCATCACTTTCTGCTACCAGCACCACAACAAACCCCTACCGGGTCCGTTAGGCCACCCACCAGAGATATAGCGAATATACTTCGCTTCCCTTCAGAATGTTTCATTAGCCGACCTATGTGCAGCCATTACTTGGAGTTCAGTACACACTTTCATGAGGCACTACAGTCTGGACATTGCTTCCAGGAGGAGAGCAGGTTTCGGCCTTGCAGTCCTTCAAGGACTTCTCTCCTAATTTCCTACAGCCTTTTGTCCTCCACCCTTCCAGCCTGGGTCTCTTCTTGGGCATTGCTTGGGACTCAGTCCTAATGATATTACCTGCTGCAAGAGCTCCCCCTTGAAGTGAGATAGTACAGTTACATAAGAACTTACTGTAACAATAGATCTTCATGAGAAGCTCTTCCAGCAGGTGTCTTTCCCACCCACCTACCCCCAGAGACAAAAATTCACATCTCCTCCTTGGGGATGGGAGATTCTCCTTGGTTCTCCACATGTTTTTTCGGTGGTGCTGGGGGACTGCCCCTTTACACCATGTCTGATGTCGGGGCGGAGCTGATGTCTGGAGCAGTCCCCTGCCACAGACTGCTAACTAGAAGATCTTTCCATGGGGCCCTAACACCTGGCAGCCATAATCCTAATGATATTACCTGCTGCAATAGCTCCTCTCGAAGATCTGTTATTACGGTAAGTTCTTACGTAACTGTACTTTTACCACAGTGTGTCATAAATCCAATGTCCTGATTCAGTCCACAAATATTAGATTTAAAGTGTTTAATATATTTAAGTTCCAATGTCCTTCTGTCCTGTGTGTTTTGAAGTTGCCTCTAATATCAGGACAGATAAGTTAGAGAATGATATATTTGTGAAAAATGGTGTCCTACTGGTGTGCTGCTAATCTTGTTTACTATTGTGTGTAGGTGATCGCTCATCCTGGTTTGCAGTGGTTGCCTAGTTTCCCAAAATAGCATCCATCTGTGCACTTCTTGCACTGAATTAGGTAAACTGCATTGCTGGATTAATATGTAGGATCCATTGATTGTTATTGTGCTGTTCTAGCTTGTCTTGATGGCGATCTGTGTGCATATGTGGGTGCAAGTCTTACATCTTGTCATGTTGCATGGTGTTGTCCCTCTTGTTTCCTGGCTACTTTGATCTAGTGAGTTTGTTATGAATTATTATGTTCCAGAGGTTGGGGGCTGCTTATACGCAATTACAGGTGATTCAGGAAGATGTCCTAAGTATTTCATCTTCACTCAGCAAGGGTTGGAATTCTTTAATAATTTGCTGGAGGGTTTTAGCATGGGGCTGTAATTGACAACTAGGGGTGTCCGATCAATTTGATCCTTTTGCCTGTATTCCAGCAGGTTTTCTCGTGGTATTTGTATGGCCCGTTCGAATTCTCTGTCTATTTGTCTTGGAGAGTGGTCCTGCTGGATCAGGGAATTCCGAAGTGAGAAGAACTGTCTGTCTCTTGTTCTGTCATCAGAGGAGATTCAATGTTATCAGATTGCCTGGCTGTAGATTACAGATTTTTTTTTATGCCTAGGAGGGAAGCTTGAATTATGAAGGTAGCGGTATCTGTCAGTGGGTTTTCTGTAAAGGGTAGTTTGTATATGTCCATCATTAGTGATACTGACTGTGGTATCTAGAAAATGTATGCTGGCGGTGAAGTATTCAATAGAGAGTTTTATAGAGTGATGAAAATTATTAAAATCATGGTGAAACTTTTTTAAGGAGTCTTCACCTTCTGTCCAAATCAGGAATATGTCATCTATATATCGGAGATAGACTGATGGTTTGTAGAGATATTGTTTAAAAAAAATAATCTTCTAGACAGGCTATGAAGAGATTGGCATGTTGTGGTGCTATTTTATTGCCCATGGCTGTCCCCATGATCTGCAATAAGTGCTACTGTTAAAAGTGAAATTATGGTATGTAAGAATTAATTTTATCAAGGTGCTGACTGTGGTTTCTGGAATGTCTCTTGCAGATGTGTTGTCCTGTAAAAAAATTCTGACCTACTGATATGCCATCTTCATGTGGGATATTAGTGTAGAAGGCAGTGACGCCCATTGTAGCTAGGATAGTGTTGAGTGGTAGTTGTCCAGTTTGCTTCAGTTTCCTGAGGAAACTGTGGTATCCTGAATAAAACAGCTAGTAGCTCTTACTAGGGGTTCTAAAATGGATTTAATGAGTCCTGAAATGTTTTCAGTGAGTGTGTCAATTCCAGAGATGATGGGTCAGCCTGGATTCCCAGGTGTGTGTACCTTAGGTAACATGTAGAATGTCCCTAGAGTGAGTTTGTTTGGAATTAGTTTATTTAACTGTTCTTGAATGTTGTTAGGAAGAGGCATGATGATTTGTTTGAGTTCTTCAGTATATTGTGTAGTAGGGTCTTCTATAAGTTCTCTATAGTAGGTTGTATCTGTCAGCTGTCTGTGTGCCTATTTAATGTAGTCCTCTGTGTTCATCACAACCACAGCTCCACCCTTGTCAGCTGACACAAGCTAGAAAAGAGTTCCACAGGACCGGGCCGGCGACACCGAAGGCATGGTTGCCGGAGGTTTTTAATCTGGCCCTGGGAACAACAAGGAGTCCCCTGGACGAGGAGCGGAGGGAATGGACTGAGGTGGCAGGTGTCAGGAGATCAGCCAGGTAGCCAGAACCGGTCCATATAGGGCCTTATAGGTGAGCAAGTCTACCTTGAAGATAATTCTCCACTGGACAGGCAGCCAGTGCAGAGTTCGCAGGACTGCAGTCACATGACTAGACCTAGAGAGGCCAGACAGCAACTTGGGCACGATGTTCTACACCAGTTGCAGCTAGCGGAGGATCCCTCCAGTGACTCCAAAGTTTAGAGCATTACAGTAATCAAGTCTGGATGTTACAAAGGCATGTACTGGTGATGACAGGTCTTTGGGCGGAATTAGGGGTTTAATCCTGGTGATATTCCTCAAGTGGTAAAAAACACTTTGGATAACAGATGACACCTGAACTTTAGGTGTCAGCCTGTTATCTAGGATACGACCAATATCCACACCCTAGGAGGCCATCAACAGAGCAGGTCCCAGGAAAATCCTGTAACCACTCAAGTTCAAGTTTATTGCAGGAAAGACTCTGTTGAGCAAACTCATTCACAAGGAGGTCCTAAGGCACATACGCATACAGTTCGCAATTTCATAGACAGGAGATATAAAATGTAGAACAACAAAGAAAAAATATATAATACAAGAGGTATACACAATAGAAGTCCTTATGCTATATATGCAGTACAGCATACAGCACTCTGGAGGCACTCCCATCACACACCAGCGACACGACTCAATCACCAGGACCTCCATCTTGTCAGGGTTTAGTTGCAACCAGCTGGAAGACATCCAGTCATTGATCTCAGCCAGGCAGTTGTTAAACACTTCCACGGCATCCTGTGTTCCCGGGGCAAAGGACATATACAGTTGGTATCATCTGCATAGCAGTGAAACCCACACTGTAATGCCTAATGAAGCTCTCCCAGGGCAGCATGTACACCACGAATAACATTGCTGACAAGATCAAGCCCTGAGGCACTCCACATGGCAGGAGCTTTGGGGAGGAGGAGGAGAAATTTCCCATCACCACCCGCTGCTTCCTGCCAGAGAGATAGGACACAAACCATTTGATTGCAGTACCAGTGAGTCCTCAATACTTTCTAAGGTGATCGAGAAGTACAACGTGATCCACGGTGTCATATGCTGATGAGAGATCAAGGAGCACAAGAACTGACCTGTCTCTCCATCTCTAGCCCTGAGGACGTCATCATGCACTCTAACGCCATTTCAATGCTATGCCTGGCCCTGAAACCCAACTGGAATGGTGCATAGATATCAAAGGTCCTTGACCTGCTGCGCCACTATTTTCTCAACAACCTTTCCCAAAAATGTGAGGTTGGAGATCGGTAATTTGCCAGGACATCAGGGTCGAAAGATGGCTTCTTCAAGAGGACCTTCACCAGAGCCTCTTTTAAGGCATCCAGAGAGACTCCCTCTGACAATGAACACTGGACAATCCCAGCGAGCACCAGGTCAACGGATGCAACACATCTCATCAAGAAATGAGTCGGGGCCAGGTCCAGCTCACGATAAGTGTGCCTGAGCTTTGAGATCACCTCAATTACTTCGGCCACCTCTACAGGTTTAAAATCACCCCAGACAAACGGAGTGCCTCTGCTCCCCCAGGCCAATCACTGCGGGGTAAAACATGCCTCACTGATGGGATCCCCAGCCAGATAGTGAACACCCTGTCAGAGAAGAACTGAGCAAACTCATTGCACAATGCGATTGAAAAGGTTTTTTTCAGCTGTGACAGACCAGATGTAAAGTCTGTCCAGTCCGAAATAGCTGAGATGGTGTATTCTTCCTGCAGCAATCTCCCTGGACAGGAGCTCTGCCTTCTTATGGTTGAGTGCCCCTTGGTACTCATAATAATGAGCACACAAGGCCATTTTGTCCTCCTCTGACCACATCCTCCACCAGCAACGTTCCAACTTCTGACCCCTGATCTTTATCACTTTGAGATCCCCGTCAAACCAAGGGGATCTCAAGTGAGAAGATCTGGGTTGTATACGGACTGGTGCAATGGCATAGAGCACCTCAGATACCGCCTTATTATAGGAGGCCACTGCCTCACCTGTACCCAATGCACATGCAGCATCTATACTAGATAAATTAGCTACCGCCAAGGGGATGAGGTCCCCACATGCTTGGGCAATAATTCTGACAGCAGGCGTGGTAAAAGTGGGATGTGCAGTAGTGCGAATAGTGGGGCCAGCACCATGGAACTAACCTCTATTTCCAAGTCAACCCAAATCCTGTCTCTGTGTAGTCCAAATAATTACTGGCGCAACAGGAAATCACGCATAGTTAGCCCTCCTATCTCTCTCTGGGCAGGGATAGTAATTGTTTTCTCACCGTGTGCAGCCTTGATGCCCAGATGAATGTGAGCAGCAGTTTTTACAACTTCCTGCAGTACTCATCTGGAATTTGAGTGGATAATGCTTGGGAAAAAAAATATCTCAGGAGGATATTCATTTTCGAGTGGCATCACATCCCCCCAGGCTCAGTGGCAGTATGTCCCATCTGTCTACTCTGTCTTTACTTCCTGAAGGAGTTTCGCGCAGTTGAGTTTGAACAGTGTACCAAGGTTCAGTGAAATCCTTGCCCCCAGGTAACGTACTATATTATTAGAGGCCCATTTAAATGGACAGTGTGCTTTAAAGCTTGAAGGCAGGAGCCCCCCATACATACTGCTTCAGACTTGTCAAAATTAATTTTATAACCCAACAGAACCCCATAGTCCTTTAGCTCCCTCAGCAAGGCTGGTATGGACTGCTCTGCATTGGAAGTAGAGCAGGAATCATCTACATACAGGGAGATCTTTGCTTATGATCCCCTGCTCCTACTTCCTTTATGCCACTGTTCTGATGGACTGCCACCACCAACAATTATATGCAAAGAGCAAAAGCAGTGGCAAGGGTGGTCAGCCCTGCCTTGTGCCCCTATTGTGATTGAATTGCTTAGACTGGAGCCCATTCACCTGGACCTGTGCCTTTGGTGCTACATACAGTGATCTTATACATGGCGGAATACTGGCTCCATACTGTGATCTTTTTATTTTTTGTAGATTTTCTTTGTGGTCCCCTCTCTGGCCATTGGACTCTCTCCAGAGGGACACCTGACTCAACTTTATCCCACCCACAAGTTGCCATCCTTATCTTGCTTGTGGGAGGAACTGCGCTCCACTCACACTGATCTCCTGACCCCCAGATCTAAGCCCCGGGTGGGATCCTCGATTCTTCCTGGTGACCTTTCTGAAATCTAGTTGATTGACCAGGCAGCACAGGGGAGCACCAAAGGTGAGCTGAAGGACCCGACCACGGGGCATGGGGTCGGCCACTCGTCCCACCTTTGTCTACTAAATACCAGGGCATTTTTCCTTTTTCTTTTCCTCCTTTCCCGTTGGCTCGGACATACAATGTGTCCAGCGCGTGCATGCACACTCCCACACATGCACGCAGGATCACCGCCACAGCCAGTCCCCCGACAGAGGATCCACAGGCTGCTGTACCCCCAGTCCCCACTGGGAGTCACCAAAGCCTGAGATCTGGAAACCCCTCCCTCCCTCCCAGGACAGAAGAACAGTCCTTCAGATGCTCAATCTTGTCCTCCCCACTGACCCCCAATGACTCAAGCTCGTTTCCGAACCCAGGTGACTGACATGGCACGAAGTGTGGCATACAGTGCCTCAACCCTCAACACCACTGGGCTGGCCCATACAGTGATCTTCTACATAGCTGAAATACTGCCCCCAAGCCCATCTCCTTCAGAGTTCTGTGGAGGAAGCCTCAGTTCACCTTATTGAATGCTTTTTTGCCATCCATGAAAATGGTCATAGAAAAGTCAGGGGCTTGCCACTGCTATAACATTCAGGAATCTCCTAATGTAATATATCAGTCACCCGATAATAAACCCAGTTTGATCAGATGACATGTCTCGGTGCTATACCGAGACCAGGTATAGACTGGTAATGGACTGTAAGTCTATACCTGGTCTCGGTATAGCACCAAGACATGCACGCTCCTAACTGGAGCCATTAGAAGCTACTGAATATATAGTTCTAAAGCACAAACTTGCAACTGATCCCTGCCTGATATGTCATTCTCAGGACAGTCGTGGGTGGTTGTGGATCACCACTCACACTACTGGATCCTAAAATGCCAAGCAGAAGGGATCAACCAAATAAATTATTAAAATATATAAAATTGCCAAAGGTAAAATATATTACTTTTCTAAAGTCTTAATCTGGCCCTGCCTCTACCGGAGGTGGGGCCCATTTGCTATGGGACGTTTCCTTTAAGAAGCGAGATAGGGCAGTCGCGAGCTACACGTGGCAGTATCTTACTACTGCCATGGAAGAGAAAGTGGTGGGTGCCCCTTTGTATAAAGCAGTCCAAATGTTCCTATTGGGGGTCTGGTTGAATGGTTGATTTCAATGTAGAAGAGAAAAAGTATCTGAGACCAGCCACTCAGTTCATCATAGAAATGTAGTTTTATTGTAATATTTTCTTAGAACACATGATCCCTAAATTAAGCCTAACGTTTCACCCAACACTAGACTTCCTCAGGGGCTTAGGCTCTATTAGGGTATACTAATATGAGTATTACTGTCAGACTAAAATAATTTTGATTACAATTTTTGAAAAGGCACTTCTCATAATTGGGACGGTGCCAAAGCTGACCACTATATATTTTAACTGCCCAAGATCAATACCATCAAAAATGTGAAATGGCATACCTTATTGTGTGAAGAGCAGCTGTGGACTTCTATTTGTCATTAAGAACTAAACTAAGATTTCAAAATATTATTTACATAAATGTACACTCGTTTATCACAAATATATATGGATTCTTTTACCTTGTGTCCCTAAATAAATTCTTTCATTATTGGCATTAGAACAACTAGGATTCAGTTTCCTGCTTGTCTGCAAATACAATTCATCGTATGTCAATCAGTCCATTTTAAATTAAATCATGTTCAGGTTATTACTAGATCATCTCATCCCAAGTTATAGCTAGGAATGTTATCCTAAATGCAGACTTGTATAGAGAAGGTTGTACACTTCTGAAGCAGATAAATCTGTCTAGTAGTCACTTGTTCTATCTGGTTATTCTTTCTTGGTAGCATGATGTTTTTCTAGTATTCACTAGCCGTTCTTTTAAACTGTTGTGACCTTTGACCCCTTACTCATGGCTATCATACCTTAGTTGAAACAGCTGATGCTGTTTCTTTACAAGTTCTGTTTTGGATAAAGACTAGCACTAAATCCTTAGTTACAAAGAAACAAATCCTATTTCAATTCACTAATCTGATAAAGGTAATTCTTTCATTAGTTTAAATAAAAGCTTTCATTATACAATACAGCCTGCACAATGTGAAGTATCCCAGTTGTAAATGCTGTTCTTTAGATAAACCAATTCCATAGATAATTGTCTAGTAGTAACCTGTTACATCTAGTTACGCCATCTTGAGTAACATAATGTTTCTCTAGTGTATACTGGCTGTTTTTAAATCATCATGACCTTTGACCCCTATTCATGGCTATCATACCTTAGTTGAAACAGCTAATGCTTTTCTTTACAAGTTCTGTTTGGATAAAGATTTGCACTGAATCCTTAGTTACAAATAAATCCACATTGCAAATGTATTGGTCTGATACAGGTCATTGTTCCATTCGTTTGAAAGTAAAAAAAAATGTTTTTGTTTTTTTTTTATTTCTGTGTTTTGCTTTGATTTCTGCCTTGTGATGAATGGCATTGTAAATTCTTACTGTTTTTGTTTTTTATCAAAAAAAAATTCCCTACTCTTCATTGATAAGTGCCATGGGGCCTTTTACTTTCATCTGCATGGTGACCAGAGATGGACAAAAATTACTTTGGTTGAATGTCTCATCCAGAGGCTGTCACCTCAGTTGTGTAGTACCCCCTTCAGACCGCACTACAGTTGCAGTTACGGGTATTAGCCCAAGTACCTGATATAGGGCTAGAACCCATGACCATCTGATCTTCTGGCACCAGAAGCAAGCATGGTACCTACTAAGCCATTAATCTAATTCTTTTCCCCTTGGTGACAACATAAATGATAAGGAAACTCTTCTGATTCCTATGATATAAATAGCACATTAAGCCGGAGTTTGTTTCCAGGTGCGACCTAGGAGCACTGGGAAGTTAAGTGACTTGCTCAGGGTCACACAGTATGCAAGTGGAGTTGATGGGATTCAAACTGAGGTCTCCAGATTTGCAGCTCAGTGCCCTTAACTACTATGCTGTGGGCTCCAGTACCTTGCACAGTAATCCTGCTGTGGCCGCACCATGACCTGTACAGTGGGAGGATCACTTCACTCCTTCTACTAGCGGGGGTAGTGCAGGGTTCAGTACTGGGTCCAGTCCTTTTTCATGTCTTTATAGGTGACATTGCGGAGGGACTGGAAGGAAAAGTATGCCTCTTTGCAGCTGGCACAAAGATCTGCAACAGGGTTGATATACAAGTGGGGTGGAAAGGATGAGAAGGGACTAGGCAAGGTTGAAGGAATGGTCAAAATTATGACAGCTTAGATTCAATGCAAAGTAGTGCAAAGTAATGCACATGGGAAACAAAAACCCAGGGGAAGAGTACACAATGGGGGGGGGGGGGGGGGAGTTATTAACAACAACAAAAATGGAAAGGGACCTAAGGGTAGTCATATCAGATGACCTAAAGGTAAGCAAGCAATGAGAGCAGGCAGTAAGGAGGGCTGGGGGCATACTGGGGTGTACAAGGAGAGGCATCACCAGTAGAAAACAAGAAGTTGTTATTCCTTTGTGCAGACAGTTGGTGAGACACCATCTGGAGTACTGCATGCAGTTCTGGAGACCCCATCTCCACAAGGACATAGATAGGATGGAGGCAGTCCAGAGGAGGACAACTAAAATGGTGCCGGGTCTGCAACAGAAGCCATATGAAGAGAGTCTAAAGTAGCTTAATATGTATACCCTCGAGGAAAGGAGGAAGATGGGACATGATAGAAACATTCAAGTACCTCAAGTTAATCAACAAAGTCCAAGAGGGTAGCATCTTTCAGAAAAAGAGATGTGCAAGAACAAGGGAACACAAGTTGAAGATAGAGGGGGACGGCTCAGGGGCAATGTGAGGAAGTATTTTTTTCACAGAGAGGGTGGTGGACACATGGAATGGCCTTCCTGAGGAGGTCGTGGGGTCAAAAACAGTGGAAATTCAAGAATGCATAGGACAGACATATGGCAACTCTGGTGAGGGGGTAGGAAGAAGTAGGCTCTTGGTTAACTAGGATCTGCAGCTTATCCAATAGGTAGGGAAATGGGCAGACTATGTGGGCCAAGCAGTCCTTATCTGCTGTCAGCCTGTGTTTCTATGTTTTACTGCTTCTCGCCCTCCCTGTGCATTCCAGCATTCTGTTTGCTGTTCCCACTGCCCTCTTGCAGTGTGCAGATATTTTTGGGGTCTCTGATGTCATCATCCCTACATCCTTTTCTTCTGGAGTGCTATCCAGCAACACTCCTCCCATTTCGTATTGCATCCTTGAGTTTTTTTCTCAATGTGCATTACTTTATATTGTTTTATTGTTAAAGTTCAGCTGCCAAATTTTGGACCAGCCCTCCATCCTGTGCAGATCCTCCTTAGTTCCTTCTCCTTCCTCCATGTCTGCCTTTGCGAAGATGTTTGTGTCAGCTGCAAAGAGGCAGCTCTCCTTGATGCCATCACCTATGTCACAGATGAAAATACTGAAGAGGACTGGTCCTTGTATCAGTAGCTAATGTACCACTGCTCACTTCCCTCACTGCTGAAAATCCCCACTGACTACAACCTCTGTGTTCTATGAGCCCCCAGCCAGTTCTCTTCCCGATTTGCTGTCTTTTCCTCTACTCCAGGTCCCTAATCTTTAACCACCCTCCTGTGGGAGACTGAGTCAAAAGCCTTGGTGGGTCAAGGTAAACTATATCAACTGCATGCCTCTTGCCTACTGCTATGGTAACCTAGTTGAAAAACTCAGGCTGTCTGGGGTCCTGCAGCCCATTCCCTTCCCTTCTAGGAAGTCAAGACGTCAAGCTTACCAGCCTGTAGTTTCATGGCTCATCCATCTCCCCACTCTTGCACAGCAGAACCACATCTGCTGCCTTTCAATTCCTAAGGACCAGCCCTGTGGCTAATGAGCTGTTGCAGTTGTCTGTTAGTGGTCTGCTATAACCCCTGCTACTCCATGTGACATCCTCTTGTGTAGCTGTCAGGTTCCATAGATTTATCTACTTTGAACACTGCTAACTTTTCCAACACCTTTTCTCCGTTATCTGGACCTTTGCCCCAGTGTCATTGCTCACTCTCTCTTAACCCTACAATCTGGCAGTGGCCCATCCTTTCCTTAGTAAATACCGAACAAAAATAATTGTACAGTCCCTCTCCTCCTCACTCATCTTTGCTCTTAAGTATCACTAAATATATATATATATATATATACTGTATATATGTGTATGTGTGTATATATATATATATATATATATATAACACACACACACACACACACACACACACACACACACACACACACACCAGGAGTGAGGGTAAAGTGTCAAGATAAAAGATGTTACTTAGTGACATCAGTAACATCAACATTTAAAACATGTTGTTACTGCTGTCACAATAGATATTTTTCAGGTTAATATCATTACAGTGAAATACTAAGCCAGTTAGAGAGCAGTTTTCCCAGTGTGGATGACATCACTAAGCCCAGTGCGGCACTGAAGCTAGCTGTTAAAATCAAAGAAAAATAGCCAAATCTTATGACAGACTACAGATTTAAAAGCTATAACTTGTGAACTGCTGTTGTATATATCAAATATACAATAGCTTGACTTAAAATAGGCAATTGATCATCACTTTTGGTGGGTAGGATTTCAATAACTACGCTTGTGCTCTGCCTCTCATGAGTTATGGTCCTTCCCCTCACACTTGAAGATAAATTGCATATTTTCAGTCATCCCATCGCATATCCCATATAGATAGGATGGATAGATAGAGAGATGGATAGTTGGATGGATATAGGAAATACATAATGGATTGCAGTGGAATAACACATTTGTCTCCACTAGTGAGTGGTAAGACCCCTAACTCATGAGTGGTGAAGCCACAAATTAGTTATGGTCTTACCACTCATTTGTGGAGATAAATGTATTATTCTACTGCAGCCCATTATGTATTTGATATATACCACACCATTTGTAATGCTTTTACTGATGTTTTACTTTGCTTTAGCTTAAAACTGCCTTTCTTTCCATTGTAAGTTCTCTATCTGGCCCATTGTTTCCTGTGTACTGTTTCCAGATTCTAAGTGGAAATAACATGTTCTAAGTGAAATAAATGGTGTTCTAAGTGAAAATAAATATTTATATCAAAATAACATGATTTATTTACACAATTTATTCACCACAGGTGTGATGTATATCTCTGAGCCCAGATATTCAGACTTGCGCCATGGGGTGAAGGAGCCATATTCAGAAGATACACCCCCAAAATGCTCCGGCGCAACCAGGCTGAATATGGCAAAGATGCACCGCTGCCCAACCAGAGATGTGCCAGCGCAACCAGGAATGCATGGGAGCATGCCAGAGCACAAAACCCAGTGAGCTGAGCAAGAGCAACAGGCAGTAGGGACGCACAGGCAATTAAGCACAGGGGCAGGGAGCACAGGACACCACCAGTACAGCACATCCGGGTACACATATGCACCGTCCCAGAGGCAACACAAGGGACTAGGGGACGATGCACATAGAACCCCGGGCCACCCACTGTGGAACAAGCACCAGGCCGACTCACTGACACCACCGCCATGCCAAAGGCACAGCCATGCAAGAGACACCCACCGGGTGTCATGGTGCCAGGAAAACAAGCAACCACAGAGATCCATTGCTCAGGGGCGAGGGAGGCACCAGCCACCCATGGCCACACAAGCCGCCACCTGGAGTGGGGAATGGCACCATACCGCTGCCCACAGTGGAGCTGTGCCGCACGACAGGTGAAAGGAAGGGCAGGCAGACAAGTACACAAGGCGTAGGGGCTGGCCACAGGCCATCATAGGACAGACAACAGAGGCCATGCACAGGACAGGGACAAGGACACACGCCCGTGCACACAGGAGTAGTGGCACAAGGGAACAGTGGAGGGACACCAGAGACATGGCAGTGCACAGCGAACTGACACCTGCAGCATGGCTCCACATGCCAGCTGCAAAGAAAACACAGACACAGTGATGTAGCAAAATAAATGCTTTACTCAAAATACAAACATAACTATATACAAGAGGTAGGAGAGGCACAGGGGAGGGTAACATAAGGATGGGGACAGGATCCAGGGGCTGTACAATGGGATGGGGGTGTTGGGCAGGGCAACAGGATAAGTCCAGGCCAAAGAGGGGCTATTTACAAGGCAAAATGGCTAACAATGGCCATGGAGCTCCACCACCATCTGCTGCGGGACCCTTCTGACCACCACCGTCTCTCGGATCTGCCTCTGCATCAGGCGTGTTGAATACAGCTTGTGTGCCACCAGGCTACTCATGGCTTCCAGCAACCTGCCTGAAACCCTCCAGGCCGCCATCCTGGGGACACCTAGGAGAAGCGACAGGACAGGCACTGAGTGATATGCTCCAGTGAACTCCAGCCCACCCTTAGTGTGCATTGGACAGTGGAGGCACACACCACCAGACAGACCATAAGGGCCCCGTACACAGAGGGCCATGCCAGCCATCCACACAGCACACCACAGCGGTGCAGACAAGCTGACAGTGCCACGCAGTAGGCACACGTGTGCATAGGCATGGCTACACAGTACAGAGTGCTGGCACCCACTGCCGCAGACATGGTGGAAGCCATGCGCACCCCCCCCCACGGGTGGCACATGGCCAGCACAGGCCGTGCAACACCGGCATGCCCAGTGGACTGTGCGCATATCTGTGCAAGCACTTGGCTTGGGCGACCTTGTCCAGACCCTCTGCCCACCTGTAACCCACAGTAACAGGGTAAAGAAATGTGATCATGCCTACCTGACAACGCAGTCCTGCTGGTTGTGCCACTGCACCCCATGCCAGTCCTGACACCGCACCCTAGCTGGTCCCTAGCCATGGCCACCCTGGCCCTCCGGCCCTGTGGAAGGAAACAAGAGAGGTGGACATGAGCACATGCAAGCACAGACAACCCCCCCCCCCGCCACCACACATTCCACATGGCGCAGGGCATGACCACAGTGGCCCTGTCACCTGCAAGACTGCAACACATTCAGCAGCCATGCAAGACATGCAGTGACCACCAGGACCGTGACAACCCCTGGTGGCAGTATACGCTGTGCATCCATACACCCACCATAACATTGCCCTGTGCAGGCATGCCACATGCACATACTAACCTGGCTGTGGCACTGCCCCACGCTGCATGCATGCCTGCAGGTGTCTGAACCTGTCCAGGTCCCTGTGACACAGGTCCCCATAACGGTGCCTGCACTGCTCTGCCGTCTGTGGCACTCCAGTGCAGTGCTCCATAGTCGAGGTGACCTGCTGCCACACATCCCCACATGCCTGCTGCAGGGTACCTGGCCAAAAAGCTGGCCCTCAAAAGGCTGGACCACAGCCACCAGGTTAACAATTTCATCTTCGGTCCAGTTAACCGCCAACCTGGAACCCACGTTGCACGCCATGTCGCCAAGTGTGTTATCGGCTGTAAGCACAATGGCCGACACAGTAGGCATGTGGAGCTGCCGCATATGATGCGCCAATAGGGAACAGTGTTATGCGACCACGCAGCATGTGGACTGCGCCGATTGCTCATGTGTAGGTGTATCACGCAGCAATGCGCACTGTGCCACGGCCTGGTAGGTGAACGGGTCACGACATGACCCCAAGGGCACAGGGCATGACCCATGGGCATCGCACAAGTCGTGGCAGCTGCGCAGTGGCCGGGGCGCCCATGTTGTGCACGCTATGATGGGCACGCAGTAGCGCATGCGCACCGCCCCACTACATGCAAGCAGGACGCTGACATGATAGGGCCATGCTACGGCATGCATGCAGCCATGTCGCATTTGGGTGCATTAGCAAATCATTATCATCGCAGGAAGCCTATTTGCATGTGATATGCCTTAAAAGCACCACGAAACAGCACAGGGCATGGACTGGTATTGCAGCCATTTAGGTGTGTTGATGCTAGCTGGGATTGTGAGGCCTACACCAACACTGTTATGGTACACTGCTCTGTCCCATGCTGACACTGACCCCATGTGCTGTCACTGTCCACAGGTAGCAGAATGTCCGAGAATGAGGGAAAGGAAGTGCATGGGCCTGCCCTCAAGCGAAGGCCCAACTTTACTAAGGAGGAACAGCAGGCCCTGTTCAAGGCCTACCTGGACAGGGAGTCCCTGCTGAGTGGTGCCACGGGTACTCCTCAGGAAAGATCGGCAGGGTGGGATGCCGTGGTGACATATGTCAACACCCACAGCAGGCATCAGCGCAGTGCACAGGAGTGCAAGAAAAAGGTCGGGACCGACAAATGCAGGATCAAGAAGAAGGTGGCATCCATCCGGGCATCCCACAACAGGACTGGTGGGGGCCCATCCACCACACCCATCCTGTCGGCCACCAAGGAGCTGGTGGCATCCACCATCAGCCATGTAGCAGTTGCGAGTGTGCCCGGTGGTGGGTTTCAGACAGGTGGCAGCCCCTCATAGCATGGTGAGTATGCACACTACCTGCGTGTCTGGAGGTGTGTGGGATATCACTTGCAGGTGTGCGGCTACCGTGCGCGGCATGCCATGTGCATGGGTTGCCTGCCGCCATGCATGGTGCACCATTGGACTGCGGAAATGGCACAATGCATGCCTGGGGACATGTGCATGGGGCCAACAGCAACTGTAATGCTGTGTTCTTTCTTACAGCACCATCATGTCTCCCTGAGAGGCCAAGGCGGAGGCAGCCGCAGCCACGGTCCCGGAGGATGAACGCCCACATCCATGGGCATCCATGGTAGGGATCAGCT
Source organism: Neoceratodus forsteri (assembly GCA_016271365.2). Lineage (NCBI taxonomy): Eukaryota > Metazoa > Chordata > Ceratodontiformes > Ceratodontidae > Neoceratodus > Neoceratodus forsteri. The sequence continues at coordinate 361,115,005 of JADMNL010000024.1, forward strand.
GCAGTGCAGAGTGTGAGGATGGAAGACGTCCGCTGATGCTCTGTGCTGGCACCCAGCTGTGGGGCCATGTCCGACTCTGATGATGACATCACACTGATCCTGGACAACGCCGGGTGTGTGGTGCCTGAGATGCCCCAGGCACTGGCATGGGCAACATCAGGGCCCAGTGCTGTGCCTGGTGAGGGTGATGGTGGTGCTGTGGCAGATGTGGCAGTGCCGGGGTGATGCCCAGCGGATGGTCGTGCAGCAGCAGCAGACTGCAGATAACACTGGGCAGCGGACTGCAGGGTCCACTGCCGGTGCACCTGTTGGAACAGTACTCCCTGTACGGTCCCTTGTGCAGCGTCCACCAGAGCGGGGCGCTGGACAGCATGCCATGTCACCCCCAGCTGGCGGGCATCCTGCCCAGGAGGCACAGGATGCCCGCTGGCAGAGCACACCCGGTTCCTGCAGGCATCTGTGGATAACCAGGCACTGCTTGCCATGGAGATGCGCGCACTGTGGGCAGAGGTGCGTCCAGCTGGCCAAACATCGGGACGGGGTCATGCACGGCATATTGATGCGCGTCGCCAGCTGCCGGAGGCCACGACCACATCACTGGACCACATGACCGGTACCATTGCGGCTGGGTTTGTATCGCTTGCTGCCTCTGGGCTTGGCCGTGCACTGAGGACCCCCCCCCAGTGCTCTGTCAGCTCCACGGTCCTGGTGTCTGGCGACCTCTGCACAGTGGACACTGGGCTTCGACATTGGTATCCCAGGCACCCCCGGTGCAAGCCTGTTTGGCCGCCTGTACACCCCAGCAAGAACACGGTCACGTTCTTGGTCATCCACCCCTGTGGGTGTGTCGGACACACCCCTGTTGGCCAATGCGAAGCTCAGTGCTGCTGACCAGCCTAGGTGTGGCCATGGGAACGCTGCATAGCCCTGATGTGTGCGCCTGCCCTTACCTGTCCACTGCTGCTGCCTGGTGCACACTTTGAGGATGGTGGTGTAGCATGCATGTGTGTTATGGCGCAAGCCCCTGTGTGTGCTGGCCGGGCTGCTGGGCCTTGTGGCATGGGTGTGATGACAGCAGCTCTCGCCCGGTTGTGCCTGTGCACCGGTGTCATGCGCTTGATACATGCCATGTTCCTCAGCCTGTGTGTATGTCCATGCCTGTGCTGTGTGTGTGTGTGTCTCTCTCCGTGTGTCACTGCCTGTACCTTGCCTGCTGTGTGCCCCATTCCCTGCATGATATCCCGCTGTGCATGTCCAGACCTGTATGTGGTGTTGTGGTCTTTGTGACTCATGCATGCGTGTTGGTGCACTTACCTGCATTCTCAAAATGCTCCTGTGTTGTGTGGGCCGGTGCCTCCTGGATTCTGCTGCCAGCCAGGGTCCCGCCTCCCAGGGGTGGCAGCCCACCACCCTCCGCCCATTGTCACCATCATCCCTGCTGCTGTCGCCTCATCCACCTGGATGGCTATCCCACAGTCAATGGCCATGTTGTGCAGTATGCAGCAGGCCAGAAATAGGCCACAGGCTTTGATGGGCTGTATTGTAGGCACCACCTGACCTGTCCAGGCAAAGTAACGCATCTTCAGCATGCCAAAGACCCACTTAATGATACTGCACATGGAGGTGTGTGCCTCACTGTGTCTCTCTTCCGCGGGGGATGACGGTTGCCGGTAGGGGGTGAGCAGCCAGGGCCTGAGTGAGTATGCACTGTCACCTGTGTGGGGAAGGGCATGGTTAACACTGTGCTGTGTTGCCACCCCCTTGCCCATGCTTCCCAATGCCCCCCATGCCCCACCCTCCTGTTTGCCCTCCTTCCTCCCACGTCCGTGCTGCACCCACACCTTGCCTTGTGCCCTACTCACCCAACAGGTGCCCCGTGGGGATGTCCTCATGTTCAAATCTCTGGCACAGTATGGAGCTGTGCCAGATGAATGCATCGTGTGCACTCCCGGGGTGTGTGGTGCAGACATTGATTATGCACTCCATGGCATTGCACACCACCTGGCAGTTGATCGAGGAGTAGCACTTGCAGTTCATGTATGCATCTCCCTAAGGGCCAGGTGGTGTGCGTATGGCCACATGGGTGCAGTCTGTGGCCCCGATCATGCCTGGCATGCATGCCACTTGTGGATGTCCTGCATGTTTGCTGTACGCTCAGCCTGTGTGCTTGGGAATCATATGAACTCCAAAGCATGTGGCAGCAGAGCATTGAGGAACTGTGTGAGAAGGTGGGACGTGGCCAACTGGGTGATGCCCGTGGTGTCACCTGTTGTTCTCTGGAAGGTGCCCATGGTGAGCAGGCACATCACAGCTGTCACCTTAGCCTCCACTGACAGTGCATGGCTCCATCTGATGGGTGCCTGCATCTTCTCACTGCACAGCTCACAGAGCTGCCTCAGAATGGCCCTGTTCAGGCGGTACCGGCCCACGATCTCCACATCACTATAATCCTCAAACGTGACTCGGGCATGGTACCACCTGTGTTGGGCATACCACTGATGGGCCCTTCCTCGGCCACGTTGTTGTTCCTCCCACCTCCTCACACCCCTCATTACCTCATCCATCATGAATGGTGCACCATCCATCTTTCTCCTATTGCTAGGGTTGTGCATCTTCTGTATCTGTATTTCAGCCTGTTTTTATAGGCTCAAGTCTACATGGCGCAGCTTCTGTTTTGCTCCTGATTTGTGCCATGGTTTGGGTTGAATATGCCATTCGCCGCATATTCATGAAGGCACTCCTTTACTTGTGCTGCATACCTTACATTTGTGCCATGGCACAATGGGACTTGTGCTGCATAGCTGCACTGGTTGAATATCGCTGAGCGGCACAAGTCTGTAGTTGCACTGGCACAACTCAGTTGAGCATCTGAGTATCTAGGCCACTTTAAATAGACAGATATAGATATAGATACAGTTGTAGCTATAGACAGATATGAGTAGGGTAAAAATGACAAGCTAAAAAAGATATCTAGTGACATTGGTAACAACAACATTTCAAAAATATGTTGTTACTATTGTCACAGTGGATATTTTTAAGGTTACTTTCATCACAGATAAGCAGAGCAGCTGAAGATACACTGGTGCTGCAAGGAAGGCCAGAACATCGTTGTAAGATAAGTAAATAAGTTTTATTTAAGCAAAAGTTTTCAGAGTGGCATTCACCACAGCTAACTGTGCCAAACCTTTTTTGTGCTTGCTCAGTGCGCTTTCTCAAGGCCTTCTTGAGCACCAGTGTCTATTGAGACTTGCTTTCCACTGTTTTGGGATTTGTATTTTGCATGTGCTCCAGATGGGGATCATTTGTGGACGCCTGCCTTTCATCCTACTGTCATGGTAGTGGAATACTGAACCAATCAGAGAGCAGCTTTTGCAGTGCTGATGACATCACAATGCCTAATGCAGCACTGAAGCCAACTGTTAGAGAAAACAAGATCTTTAAATTGCAAATTTAAAAGCTGTAACTTTAAACCTACTGTTGTACATATTAAATATTCAGTAACCTGACTCAAAACAGGCAATTCATCATCACTTGTTACAAAAATGTTTACATGTCACCGGTACAACACAACCTTTTTCATTCTAGATTGACTTAAAGTAGCAGTATTTGCAAACACATAGTTTTTTGTTTTTTAAGAAATAATGTTTGGCAAAGATAACAAGATAACATTTTTCTATTTCTTTCCTTCTTTCCATACTAAGATATTCGATTTTAGCCAGCCCGGTGGTGTTGAGGGTTGTGGCGCTGGACTCCACACCTACACCACGCCAGCCCCTGGATTCAGGAATGGACTCTGGCCACGGAGGTCAGCAGGAAGTGAAGGGATTGAGCATCTGGAGGACTGCTCTCACTTCCCAGGGAGGGATCTGGGCCTTGCACACTCCTTAGTGGTCCCTGATGGAGATCGGGGCAGCACAAGGAACACGTGGTGCTATGACTGGGGGTGGAGGGCGGGCGGACATTGGTGCATTAACACCAGGATGTCATTACATGTCCACACTCCAGAGGGGAAACCACCATGTATATACCCCAGAGGACCAGGGAGGTGACGAGGGCTCCAGAGACCTAGCCCACATCCCCAGTGCCAGACCATCCCTCCAATGGTCCCCCAAGGCCCTCAACCAGGCTGAACCTCTAATCTCAGAAAGGCTGCCAGGTAAATGAGGCGGCTGTCCCCTGGGGGGGTGATCCAGGGGCTGGAAGGTCCTGGTGGGGGGTCCCAGAGGAGGGAGATCTCGATGGGAGTAGAGGCAACAGTCACATGGGCACCTCCGAGAGATGCCCTGGTCCAACGGAGAATAAAACAGAGTAAAAATAAAGAAATAAAAGATATTCGAGTTTGAAGTTTTGAAAAATTCCTACTCCCGTGCCATGCCAGTCATGAAAAAATTAAATGTGTTAGTATAGTGCTGTGCTGTTTATCATCAGAAACATGTGGTAGCACTATCCTAATGCATCCACAGTAGGAATCTAGCATCACTCTTTGCAAGTAACATCAGCAGAAGAGAGTTTTTAAAATGGCGAGTGGCGGTTACCTTTAGTGACATGAGTAATTAATTGCAAAATTAGCTATAAACACTGTTTTACTAATATATGAGAAAACTAAAAATACATTGAGGATGAGTCCAAGGATGTCAGAAATACATTTTTACTGAAAAAAAAATGTATGATGAATTTGTTTGCTGACTAACAAATATTGCTGCTTTAAGTTAATAATAAATGAAAACAAGTCATGTTCCCCTCCTCCCCAACATTAGTGATACCAGTGATCAGGTGCCCAACCTTGACGCCAGTTCCCCAGTTCACGATCACTACAATTTCTGATGGTTGGGTGCACCCCACTCTCCCCCAACACCACCAATACAACCACTCTTTCCCAAGCCCACTGTTGAGGAAGTCCCACCCCATCCTCTTCCCTCACCTAGCCCAAACAACTAACACCACCTCCTACCCTTACCCACCTTCTAGCACCCACACCACCTCCCCGCCACCATGGTACATGCCAATGGTCCCAAGCTGAACAACCAACACAGCCCTTCCTCTAGCTCTGCTGGTTGCCTTCGTCTGTTTCACTGCATCTGCCGCCAGTCACAAATCTAAACAAAAAAGAAGAAGGGGAAAAAACTACGTTGAAACAAAACTTACTGCATGTATGCAGGATTTTGTTTTTTTGTTGCCATAATAGGGTTGAATTTTGGTGCCACTTTCAAGTCCCCAAAATAGTGTGGTCATAAAGAGTGGGGGTGGTAAGTACCCTGGCCAATAAATTTGATAATAAAATAAATAAATAAATAAATAAAATAGCATGAGTGATTGAACACCCCATCCCAAAATAAAACTAAGCCCAAAAAACATTTTTCACTGTTTTTTATCACCCATAATCTTACCATTATTTCAGATTTAATCCAACATTTTGGAGATGGGCTACTTACTAACCCCCTCACACCAGAAAAGTGGCAACTTTCACCCTTCTCAACAGGTCTGTGTGAAGCATGCAGTTGATTCAGCACCATTCCTTACCAGTTTGCTGCTTCTTGTGGCGCCTGCAGGGCTCAGCACAAATCAATCCATAGGTCCATGACTGAGCTTGATGTGTCGACTGCTTTCCATAGGACTGGAAGAGCCCTGCTTGGAGCAAGTTACAGGTCTGGCTCCTTGCACAAAGGTTTTGATACTTCAAATGGCTCACGCTGAGCCCTGTGCCTAGCAAATATAAGGGTTCATTTTATAAAATATTTTAACCGGTAAGAACCTAAGGGCATAAATGCCCATTTTCATGGGGGACCTGGACACAAGTAACATACATTCAACCATGCAAACATAACATAGAACTTGTAATTAAATTAAAAGAATATATGTTCATAAGCTCAGTCTGAAACTGGGAGATAAACAGAATAAAATATGAGGTATTCAGTTAAGCAGAAAAACATTGATGTACAGTTTTCAAGGCAATGTTTTTTAAGTACAGTCTTAAAAACAGAATCAGATTAGATTTGTTGAACAGAACTTGTCAATGAATTCCAATATTTTATTGTATGAAACAAGTAAGATCTTTGCCCAAGTGATGTTTTAAAATGCAATGGTCTGAAGTCAGAGCCCTGTGAGAACGTGGTCTGATGTGCTGTAGAGTTAACCTTGGTAACAGTCATAAATGAAAATTGTTCTGAATTTTAAGAAATTTCTGAAAATGTAGTACCCTATAGTAAAAGCATCTCATTTAAGTGTAAACCAATTTAACAAACTGAAAAGTTCACAGTAATATGTGTTACGTGAACTAAAAGTGCAAAATGGCAAATTGAATTATACAATGCCCAAATTCTAGAAATTAATTAATCCAGTGCCGTACCGTAGACAAGCAATCCTTAGTCAAAGGCCTCATGCCTCACAACGTACCCGGGGTGTTGATTAATCCCCAATAACTGCACACCCTGTCGTGGGTTATTATTTATAATTCTGTGAATCCTGGTGAGAGCCCTCAGCCTTGTGCTTGTGTGGAGATACCAGGCAGGGTTATGAATGCATTAATGAGTTCTGTGCTGATCCAGCAACACCTCAGACTGGGAACTGCTGCCAAAACAGATTGGCTCCTTTGCATGGCGATACTGAAGGATTACGCCGATCGCTTCGCCAGTTGCTTTTTAGAGACTGCTCGGGTAATGTGTCTCGAGGCCTGCACGAAAGCAAGTGACAAACAGCTGAGACGCTGTACACACAATACACACTGCCAGAAAGGCAAACCAGACCATAAATAAACTAAGCAGATACCATACTTAATGCATTCAAATCTTTTATCTAAGTTTTATCACTGTTTCTTTCTTCTGTGGGGGCGCTCTCCCCCTCCCCCACAGCCCCCGAGTCCGATGTACTATGTTGCCGCACTATTACTTATTGTTTCCAAGTTCTACCTGTACTTTATATTTGTTATTGTTACCACTGTTTCTTTCTTCCGTGGGCTGCCTGCCCTCCACACCCTGGGTCCTATGCACTTCATTGCCGCACAATTATTATTATTTGTAATTATTTATTATACTTGTTTTTTCTTCTGTTATTTATTATTTCCAAGTAGTGTTTGCTGTCTATGACTCGGCCTGGACAGGAAGAGGCATGACTAAGTGGCATCACTTAAGCCACAAGCCTGTTACCATATAACTTTTGTGTTTGCTTGTGCAACTGGTCAATCCTTCAGTATGATCCCTTGTAGTATGGTACTGAACTGGTTAGAAAATTAAGTGCATTTGTTTCCCATCTAATGTAACTATGAGGACATTTTTCTTTCCTCACAGTTCTAATGCTACCCTACTGCCCAGTAACCCTGAGTTTAAACTCCTACTTCATACTACTACTTGCCAGCCCTCGAACTTGAGCCTTCCATAGCCACAGCCTGTCGACGAACCTTCTATCTACTGTTCTTAACTCAACACTCTTGTTTTAAGTCCCTCCCTGCCATTGACCCTTCACAAATGTGATTGTCTCAAAGCACCTGTCTTCCCCCAGCTTAATCTGTCCTCCCTCACATTGCTCTCTAGTATGTTCCTACTAGGTCAGTCCTACACAGAAAATTAACCCCCCACCCCACCCTTGACTTGATGAAGGACCAAAGCCTCTTCTTGGCTGCATTAACATACAGGGTGTGAAAGCCTATTTTGAGTCTCTCCCTCCTGACTTTATATGAAATAATGACAGTGCCTCCCCTGGCTGCTTTACCTCCTGCTAAATTAGTTCATTAAACCCACAATGCTCACCATGTACCTTGGGCTGTACTAACTGCAACAAGTACTCTATATGAGATGGCTTACAATTGTAAATAGACCAACTGCTGTTATTTCTTGTATTTTTTGTCTCTGTACTTGTGCACCTATACTCTGTAAGTACCTTACTGTGTTGTCCTTCTGTCAAGACATGGAACCTTTGAAAAAGAGCATTTTGCTCAAAGATTATGTCCGAATGACAAAATAAATAAATAAATGCTGCTATAGTCGATGGCAGTGGCTATTTACACAGTTTAAATTCGGAGTTCTTTTCCAAGCAAGGGGTGTCTGCACTGGAAACTAGAATGTTTAATTTCTTTCTTCTCAAGCCAGTGCAAAACACTCCCAAGGTCAGATACAGTGCAGCTTTCAAAAAATGTAAAACTTGTCAACCTCACTGTACTGTCGGTGACTCTCAACTGCAACCTGATGAGATCATCCCCATTCTGACATCTATGATTCGAATCGTAATGCTTTTCTCAGAACCTAAATCATTGCACAAGTGTGGTTGCTAGTCATTTTAAGCTACACACCGGTCTTAGGCATTGAGAACTGTGCTGAAACCACCTGAACGTATTTGACTTTGACTTTAAAGCTGTCAGACAGAAACTTTAGCTGCCATACCATCTGGGCTGTATTCAAACCATGTCCTAAAGATCAAACGCGGCTGCTTAAAAGCAGACTGCTGATCCACACTGTTTTTTGCTGCCAAACAAAATAGATAGCATCTTGACATTATCATAACGTAACATTTCTCCTAAACACTCGAATGTGTTCTAGCCTTCACTACAAATTAGTTCTATAATCCTTTGTAACTTTCCATCACCTCCGACACTATGAAGCTGAACTGCAGTGTTTGTAGAATAATGAGAAAGCGCCTATGACTGGATTTCATAACTAGCTATTTAGTGTTAGAAACCTTAATTTGAATACTTGAATAAGTCATAGGTGAAGTGTAATGTGCTCTCTCTCACTCCCTCTTATTCTGATTCCGTCCTCTCCCCCCTTCCCCTTCCTTTATGGATAAAAGTCAAAATTGTGATGACACTCTCAAAAATAGTATAGCCCAGTTTTAGGGACAGCTTGGTATAATATCCGTGAAAAGTAATACAGTGAGTACCTCCAGTACCACCGAATTTCATCAGTTTCTGTATGGGATGATGAATGGTGGGAATTTGGTGACTGGGTTAGTGTGGGAGGGAATTTTGACTGTCCAAGTCAGAAGGCTCTGAGGGAATCGAGGGCAACAGGGCTGAAAACCATGGTATATGGTACTTTGATATACTGTGTCCCAGTTATGGGAAATTCCTTATAGTTTCAGCACCATAACTTCCAGTACCACTGTATACTTACTTTACTTGCCCTCTTTGTCTGGAAGTGTTGCATCCTCAAGATAATCACCTAAATATATTGGTGAAAGGTGTGGGAAACTCGCACCTGATTTCTGGAAGTGCAGTGAGTATATGTTTCCAGTGGCACAAGTCTTTTTACTTTCACAAGTGCTATAATTCATTAGTGGAAAAATGGAAAATGGGCCAAGATGAAGCAGGTTCTTGTTTGCAGGTCCTTATTTTATTTTATTTATTTTTTGATAACTGGGTAGGTGCACTAGACACAAAAGTGACTATTTTCAGGCACGACCCGGGAGGTCACAACACACAGAGATACAGGTACATGGCATACAGTGTCAAGAAATGTACAATACATCACATATCAGAAGTGAATAAGATTAAGACAATAGTGGTACCAAGGCACGTAAGGTGTATTATACAAATAGAAGGTAAGTGCCCACGAGTAACAGTTATAGTAATATCACATTTAAAGTGCAGAAATACCACAGGGTATCATTACGGTATAATAGTATCATACAACCAGCTGACTGAAAAAACAGTTTTGGGAGGAGGTAGGGAGAAAGGTAATGTAGAAATATAGCTTAGTGAGAGAGGGGAGGAGAGAGAGAAAGGGATGGGAAAAGGGGGTAGGATAGAAATCGTGGGGGAAGCAGACGGAGCAGGGTACCAGCTCACACCACAGAAGACAGGAGGGAAACTACGAGGCAGCACAAGCAGCGGGAGCCAAGATCTACGGTGGGTTGAAGCAGGTGCATCAGGCACATGCGGCAAAGAGGGAGTGATGCCTCTTCTTAAATGTAGCATGACTCAGAGTCAGGCATACATCTAGGGGCAGCGAATTCCAGTAAGTGGGAGCTGCTTGAGAGAAACCTGATTTCCTTTGGTAGTTCGACATCTGGGAATGCTAAGCAAGGAAAGGTCAGAAGATTGGAGGCCGTAGGAGATGGCTGAGGGGTCAGCATGAAGGCAAGGTAGGTAGGCATACTGGACCGCAGTACACTGTCCAGAAGGTGTACAATAGGGAGGGCCAATTTAGTCTGAATACAGTAGGCAGTGATGTCTTAACCTGGAGGATGCAGAGGTGTATTGGCATTGCCCAAAAACATTACCTATGGACTGTTATAACATGGGGCAGAGAAATGGAGCAAGGCAATTGGCTAAGCAGCAGCACATGGTTATACATTAATGTCTGCTATCACACAGTTGGTGAGATGTGGCTGGTAAAGATATCCATGGGCAGACCTGCACTTTTCTGTGGTAGTGGAATTGAGTTCTGAGCGGCAGCCATTTAAGTCTGTCAGCAAGCGCGCTGTGTAGCCATATGCCTTAATACATGTCCTCGCCCATGTTATTACTTCTGCTACCATAGTGCCTTAATAACCTCCCATCAGGTAGCTCTGTTTAGTGTCTGAGTTGCCCATGGCCCCATAGCTGTAGTGGACCACCCACCCACCCACCCGCGGGCCTTGGCACAGCAAGTGACTCAGTGTTTCCGAAGGAACTAATTTGTAGCGACTCACCCATTCTGGCTATCTCCTGGTACAGTGGCAGTTCACATTCAGGAACAGAGACAGTACTTGCCGTGTATCTCCCTCCCTCCTTTTCGCTGGTGGTACGGGACAGAAAGCCAAAGCAGTTCACTGCAGTCCTGTCGCTGTCAGCTTAACTGTGTGTGGCATGGAGAGAAAGCCAGACAAGTGCCACAGGAGAGACAGCAACAGGCACAGAACTTCCTGTACCCCAGTGATAGTGACAATGTGGTCTGGCGACTGAGAGACACACACAGCGGAGACACACACGGTACAGTAAGAGTGTGCAATGTGCTGTGTGTCTCTCGCTTTGTCTGAAATGGAGCCCTGTGACAGTGTGTTCTTGTGCCCCTTATATCCTGCCCATGGTCTGGAGAGTCACAGAGCGCTTTTCTGTATTCTCACAATTTCCTATGCCACTGACAGTGTGCGCTATGCCCTGTGACTGAGAGAGAGAGAGAGAGAGAGCAGTGTGGGTGCTTTACAGCGTGCTGACACCTGCTGCAGATGTCATGGGCTGTCCCCGTGGGAGTGTCCCTACTCTTGTCACCCACATTGTCTCTGGTGCAGATAGTGTTGGCCCCGTGCTCCAGGTTTGCAAAACGGGTATGATCCAGCAGATTGTTATCATCAGGGAAGCGTGGTAACATGCTGCTGGAGCGACAGCCGAGAGAGAGAGGGAGGGACAGTGAGTTGCTATTGACTGTGTCTGTCTGTTGCCCTGCTGTCACCTCATTGGTGTGCGCTGCTGTAAAAGTTGTGATGCCATGTGGGTCAGATGTGTGGTGAAAGGGAAACGGGATATTGTTGTGTCTTTCTATGCTCCGGGGAGAGGTAGAGCCACAGAAGTCTTCTATTTTGCAGCTTGTCCCTATGCAACTGTTTGCTGAGAGAGAGCCTTCACCATGCAGTCGGGTGCAAGAGCGAGCGTCAGACAGTGTGAGCGAGTCAGAGTAGTGAGAGAGAGAGCAAGGTGTTCATCTGTGTTTGCATTGTGCAGTAATTGTGATGGTAGACCAAAAGGAGCTCACACTAGGATGGGGTGCCGTGGAAAATATCTAAATTAAAACACAGATCAAGGCACTCACCACCACAGAATACCTGCTACATGAGAGGAGAACATGTTAAAACATTTTATTTAAGCAACCTGACACGTTTCTGGTCCGCTGGTACAGCACAACACAGTGCAGTAGGTAAATTAAAAAATCTCTATCTCTGTGTCTGTGAGTGACTGGCCAGGCAAGAGCCATGACCGTGTACTGTCATGCTGTATTTAGTTGACAGAGTAAGGCACACAGCGCTGTGCCGGTTTGAGAGAGAGACAGAGAGAGAGAGAGAGAGATAGGGCAGCTCATGTTCCCAATCCTTCACTATCTCTGTCTCTCAATGTGCAAGTCCTGCAGCCTATGACACAGCATTGTGCCATGCCTCGAGTGTGGTGTTTCCTTTTTCTATCTGGCAGCATAGAGCACAGTGAAAGAGGCATGCTGGCAGAGAATACAGTCGTGACAGCTACCAGATGCATGTGTGTGTAGTGATAGGGGGGTCACAGTGAAGTCAGAAAGTGTTTTATGCACGATACATGTCAGGAATCATATCAGTGCTGTATTTCTGACATTTTTATGTGCATTTATGGTAGCAAGTTAAAAAGACAAAGCACAAAAGTAATGAGGCAAGGGTTACCCAAAAGAGCACTGGCAACAAATTCAGGTTTCAAAGAAACGTGTAGTTAAGATGTCATAAGATTTGCATCATCTCAGCCCTGAGATGTTGCCCCAGAGCTAGAACATTTAAATGCTAAAGTTTTAAATGGTGCAGTGTGAGTCACACTCCACCTGACCTTTCCATGGCAGATTTATATCTCTCATGAAGAGATCAGTCTCCTGGAGCCCTGTTTCAATTCTATGGCTTAATGTCCTTAGTTTTCACTAGTTTTATTATTGTGTAAAGTGTCTGAGTTTATTTGATACTCAGCATTATATATCTTAGTTTTATTCAATGTTGTTATTTTCAGTGGTTCAACATTGAGGTTCCCAGAACCAGAAGAACTATGGTTTTCACCAGTTTAGGGATGGGTTCCACTTCCAGATCAAACAAAAATGATTACATTCTGTTTAAATTGGATTTTATTTTTAAACTGGTTGTACTTTTTCATCAGTACAGCCCTAGACTGAATTTTTCATTTGTGTCCTGTCAAATTGGCATGATAGGGACCCTATCAAGGAAATGGGGCCACAGGATTTAAACAGTGTATATCCTGTAATGCACTGGTTATCCTTACATTCACTCTATAGTATAGATTTTACCCCGTGTCCCTTTTATCTCCCCTCTGCTACTTCTCTCTCACCACATTCTCCCTTATCCCCTTGGCTTCCTCAGGGCTTCATGTATATATTGTACATATTATGGCACGGTATAGTATTTATCATTGTTTTTTTTCTATATTAGCTATGTTCTCTGTGTATTTTGGAATATCTCACACTTGTTTATTGCTTACCTATGCTTGTACCTAAGTTTATTCTTGTATTTGTTGTATTTTTGTGTATACCTTCCAGGTCCACCTTGCAAATGAGTTCTCTCGATGGTGTTTCACCTGGTAAAATAAAGATTGATTGATTGATTGATTGATTGACTGGTTGGTAAAAGCAACAGCATTACCTGTGGACTAATGTTGGCCTTTCAGTTTGCTTACTGGTTCTAGGGCAGGCCCAGCTTGAAAACGCAATGAGGCCATGATTACTGGAGTTCACAAGGCTCTTAAGAGGCCACAAGTCAAACAAGTATCTGTTATGTTGTTCCAGTTCATGGTACACATGAAACAGTATCAGCAATCGTACTGCACCATAAGAAAATGTCTTGCTCTGAGGGTTAATGAAGTCTAACAAATATTATTTGTGTCCTTGTTTACAGAAACTAGTAATACCATCTTTATGAATATCAGGTACTTATCCACGTTTCCTCAATGTAGCAAAATGTTATTATCCGCATTCTTAGGATGAGACAACTGCAAAGGGAGTTGAGCCTTAAATATATGATAAATAATTAAAATGTTTGTTGGAAAAAAAGAAAAACTGTATAAAAAATTGCTTTATTTTTAAAATGCCCTCTACACACCACACCACCAGTGTAGAACTTTCCATTTTTCAAACCCTGTGCATAAATATCAATTATGGTTATATTTAGACTTGTATTTAAGGCTAACATTGTACTGTAGCAACAAGGAAAACCTATTTGTGGTACCAGCATCCAGATCAGGTTTTCAAACCAATATTCTTTCGAACTATCCAATTGTCAGTTGTCCAAGTGGCAGTAATTGATCCCTTGACACTTTTCGTAAGAGTAGGGGATCACTCCCTGTTACTTGGAGTAAAGATACCCAATGCATAAAACAGGCTGTGATTACATAGTAAGTGTCCAAGTGTATTTATGGATGCCAAGTGCAATTGACTGCATACAGTCTGTGCACTATCAGTATCTAATTGATTGCTTTGTGAAATTCTTGGAGATAAATTGTGTATGAAACGCCATTTCAACTTCTGGTTTATAATATTGCATTTAATGGTTGAACAGAATTGTCTGCATCCTGCATGTTAACTTACATGTACCATATAACAATTTGGTGCTCACTCTGCTTGGGACACAATAGTAAATGAAAATCTGCTCAGTGTTTTTTTTTTTTTTCCTCTTTCAATGATTTGAATAACCCAGTTGATTGGTTGATGCGTGATTGATTAAAACCAAACTCCATGTATGCATTCTTTAGTTAATTAATTAACAGGTTTGACTGGATAGTCCTTGATCGAGCATAGCTCTTTATAGAAGAATCCTGGGACAAGCTGCCAAATACATCCAACAAAGGCTAAATCATAACAACATAGTTTTAGAAACAATCACAAATAAATTTCGACATAACATAATTAAATACATCTTGTTTAAAAAAAAAAATATGTTCTGATTGTCTATCTTCTATTGGTAGGGAAGAGCACCCATGGTTAGATCAGAACTTCCTTGTATACAAAATGCTCACACTGAGGGAGGTCCTAAGTGCTGATAGGTCAAAACAGTCTTAATTACACCAATTGAAATACGGCTATGAGACTTGTTTCAGCTTTTTTAAGTTATTACTGCTCTGTTACAACTTTTGGTTGGTTTAATTGTAGGTTTTACAAGAAGAGATGGAAAATTGTAGGAATCAACTGCGATGCATGGAAAAAATCTACAACACAGGGAACTGGAGACACAGGAACAGAGTAAGCTCATACTGGATTTCCCCTCGGGCATAGGGGTAGATTTTGTCTCTAAATCTGAAAACAATACCTCACTCTGAGATAAAAGCACATATTTTCAGTGGAAATTTCCAGCATTTTTCAGAAATTGAGACTTAAACTGTCTCACGCCCTATAGGCAAAGACATGTACCCTACTGTACAGTATTTCATACTGGTATTTCAGCTATTTCAGCCACTAAATGCTACTGTTATTTTCAAAAAGGTAACAGTGCTATTCTAGCTTTAAATTGTTACTTTGATATTTATCCAGCTAAGGGATGTATTGATTCTCTTAGGAAATCTGTAAATTGACGTCAGGTAACCTGAAACTTAGCCTTTTCTTTTGTTAAGAAGGATTTCCTAAGTTCATCGTCAGTATTGTGGAATATGAAATGACATGCAGTTGATAGTTTTGCTCATTCTTATTTGAAGCAGATAACAGCAGTTTATTTGTAATAATTTCTGGAAACGTTGGTGTGTGCACTACATGGAGATCCTGAAAGTTTTTATTCTCCATAGTTGAAAGGAAATAATCTAAAACTGTTATGGATTAGTTGCTCATGATTATGGTGCAGTGGTTTCAGCAGTGGTAATCATTTGGGCAAGTAGTGGTTTATTTGCTTTAAAGCAATAGTCTTTATTAATTAGCACAAAATATATTATTTGTTAACAGTAAAGTATGTCTGGAAAAAAACATCAAAATACTCAGTTTTCTTTTTATTATATTTCATTCCAGAACTGAGATAACTGGTTTTGAAATTTGTAAAGTTCCCTGCTTTCTTGACGGACCACCATGGGCAAATGTTTTGAGTGGTGCTGTACTGTTTACCACTGGAAACATGTGTTAGCAACATCCTAATTAAAACTGTGCATATCTCCCCAAGGTTGACCATGTGAACTGTGAACATCAAATTAGGCAAATTTCACTATACTCTGGGTCACAGTTCACGTTGTTAGATGGCAAGACAAACTATAAAACTCTCTTAGCCCTTCGCAAGTTGCTAGCGTTAGTCACCTGTCCACCGATCTTCTAACCCTAGTCATCTCCTCCATTCAGCCCCACTTCCCATGTTCTTGAGACACAGATGTGTAAAAAAAAATTAAACTCCCGAAAGTCCACCCCTCAAAGACTCCAAAAATAGATTTTCAATGATGATGCTAAGCAATCCACCCCCTACCTCCATCTGGGTGTGTGCCTGACAATATACAGGAATGGTGCTAGGGGGGTGATTGCATTAACCTGGATTGTACAACAGTGCCCACAACCCACTCTCCAAATCATGGATCAGGATTCGGGGACCCAACTTCAAAAAAAAAAGTAATTTTGATGCTTGCGGGAATGGGCTAGGGATGTGCTTTGTATTCCCATAGTTTAAGTCAGTGGTATTCAGTATATGGGAGGATGGGGTGGGGATGAGTTAACCAGTCAGGGTTTATAACTGTGATTAACCCCCACCAATCATGGTTCAGAGGACAGTGGAGGCAACTTTTAAATAAAAAGTAATTTCAGTGTCTTTCAGGGGTGGGCCAGTGAGGGAGATTTGTTTTAAAGGTAGTGTTGGCACCTGATACAGTACTAGGACCCAGCACATTTTATTTTTATACTTGTGAGTGTGGGAGGATGGGGGGTAGTAGATGTAATATGGTTCAACAGTTGCTGATTTAGGTGCACCTGTCAAACCAAAAGTTCAGGTATGGCCCCAAGTTTTCACAGGAGTCCTTCAGATATAAAACATCCAGCGTTGGAGGCATTCGATCTGCTGGTAGAACGGAACATACAGCTCTAATCCTAATACAGTCACAGTAGGACTCTAGTGTGTAACATAGTTATTTAAGGTCGGAAGGGACTCAAGGTCCATCATGTTCTCCCCCTGCATCATAAACAGGTACTGTATAAGTAAGTGTGATAAATAAACATGTACTTACCTAAAGAGATCAAAATGTCACTTTAACAGAAGAGATTTTATTTTATATAATTTCTGCATGGGTTATCTCACACATGCATTACACTCACGTACATATAGTACAAACACTCATGTTTACTTTTGTTGCAGAGTCCTCCTCTGGACCCCCACATCGCATACACATACTATCAAATCTTTATTATGTATGAGGAGGTGTTCCAATCTGAGCCAGAGGTCTTCTGGGATTAAGTTCACTCCAGTTGTTGGTTGTGGCCATCTTTTAATAACTTGAGCCATTAATTGCAAAATTAGTAATTTAAGCTGCTTTAAAAATATCTGGGAGAATAAAAAATAAACTGATGAATTTAAGGATTGGAAAAGGTTAATTACATTATTGATTAAAAAAAGATTAAATGTTTTAGGAACTTACAGTTACTGCAGCTTAAAATATGGGCGTGGAACCACTGAGGAGAAGCCTCTTCAGGATGCCATATGGAGAGGTATGGTGCAGTCGTAAATGACCGTGGCAGTCATACACAGTCGATATTCTATACATTTGAAGAGTGACAAGGTTAATCGCTTGTATAAACATTTCCTGTATTGTTCCAGAAGTTGTGATTTAAATGCTCTAATAGAACAGATACCAAAACAGCTATTATTGTTAAGCTCCTGTGGGTGAGATTGTTCGATCCTTCAAGGGTTATCAGGGTTTAGTGATGAGATAAAGCCATGCCTTCTAGAGCCGTGTTGCATGGCAGCATTTGCACCGCTGCCCAAGCGCTCGGGTTGCTGCGGTGCAAATGCAATACGAACACTACCGAATGCAGTAAGCTGCTCCCTGTGGCCTTTCGGCAGTCCCAGAAAGTGTGGGGATGCATTCGGGAGTGAGCAGTTTAAGCGGCCATGTGGACAGGCTGCACCACTCGCTCCCACTTGCAGGCGGCGTCCATCAGCTGACTGCCCGACTCCCAGCCCCTCTCCAGCGTGTCTTGCATTGGTGCTGAGGAGGGCTGTGTAGATGCATTAGCCAAGCATCTTTTGGTCGGGCAGCTCTGCAGTGCTCCAAAGAATGAGCAAGGTCAGCTCGTAAACACAGCTTAAGAGACAGTTTTTCCATGACAGAATTCCACTGAAAGCAAAAGCACATTGGTAAACACCTGAAACCAACACAAAAAAATAATTTGACAGTACTCTTTGTAATTACAGCTCATGTCAGTGATAGACATGTTTAGGGGGAATAGCAGCACACAAGATCTCTTATACCAAGAAGCAGGGACAGTGCTAACATGCACCAAAAGGGCAAATGTTGCAGCTTGCTCAGGAATAACCCTTCTTCCCTCTGCCAGTGGGTTCAGCTTGATGCACCTACTCTATAACTGTAAAGGAAAGAAACATGCACTGTACAAAATCTGCTCTTGTTTGCTTTATGAGCCAATGGGTTCATCTTTTGACCTACATTTTTTTACACCAGTGGGTCCTGTTTGACCCATGTTTTAAACCACTCAAGCGCATGCGCTGCCAAAGTTGAAATCTTATCATCCAGTGTGCCAGTACTAAATGTATGCAGTGGCCCAACTGATATGTTATGGACTGCATATATGTTCACGTGTTTTGGAAATGTCCATGAAAAATACCCTTTATTTTTATGATTGTACTCTACTGGGCTCAGCCCTGCATAGCAGACTTTGTTCACACTCCACTAAAGAGAAATAAATACCTGGTACTGTATAATCAAGCAGGTTCTCAGAAAGGCAGTGTGCACTAGTGGTTAAAGCACTGACAAGAGAAATCGGAGCTCACAGAATGAAAACCCTCCACAGCTCCTGGCTCACTTGTGATGTGAAGCAAGTCACCTGATCCCCTTTTCTTCAGACCCTCAGCTGCAAAATTAGCTAGAAGCAGAAAATTGCTTAAATCAATGGTCCTGTTCTGAGCTGCAATCAGAGGTAGAGCAAAATGGTAGTTTACTCACCTGGTAAAGGTGATTGTGGGGGAATGGATCTCTGAGGCACTCCACCTACCTGACACCATGGGTTGTATACACCTGATAGGTTGTCTGATGCACATGTGACTGAAATTGAAAACGTCCCTTTCTGAAGGTCACTGGTCACTTCTAGTCAGTTCAAGTTCAAGTTTATTGCAGGAAAGACTCCATTCAGCAAGCTCATTCACAAGGAGGTCCTGAGGCACATACACATACAGTTCGCAGTTACATAGACAGGAGATATAAAATGTAGAACAACAAAGAAAAAATATGTAATATAAGAGGTATACACAATAGAAGTCCTTATGCTATATATGCAGTACATTCCAGCTTTAACCTTGCCCTAAATTATGCAACACATTTCAGCTTAATAAGTAGAGGGCCAGTTGGTACCTAGGAAGTTGACTTGGCGTTGGGGCCTAGTAGCACCTACATATGTCTTTTAATTTAGAGATAGCTAGTGTTTTGTAGGAGTTAATTGATACGATGCTGGTTAGCTTCAGCATGGCTTGTAGTTGGTTCCAAATGTTTGGGAGTGCGTGTGAGACAGCTCTTTGGCCAGCTGTGGTACATGTCCTGGTTCAAATTGTGCATCTGAAAAAGGTTGTCTTTACTCTCAGAGCTCCAGACTTAAGATCATAAAGACAATTCCCACAAGGTAGGAAAAAAATCCATATATATATATATTTAATATATGGATACTCATATTAATAGTATCCTAAAAGCATGCAAAAAGTATGCGGTAATACCCTTCGCTCCTTCAGCGATAATACTACAGGTCACAACTGATAATAGTATCGTTCAGAGCCCGTAATACTATCGTTCGGCACTCTGAACGATACTATTATCAATAAAATTGAAAATCGCAAGAGCTCTCACACCACACTACACAGTAACTATCAATCACACAGTAGCGTCCTGTATGCGACCGATGATTGGCCGCTTTCTCTATGTGGGCGGGCAGACAAGTTTAAAAAACATGGCAGCCATCTCTCGGTTAGCAAGAGTGTATAACAAGCAACCTCCACATTTTCCATTTCAGCCTACCAGAAATAGATATATCTTGTTGATCCTGCCTACCCCAAACAAGATAACAGGTAGGACTGCTTACCAATGCAACAGAAGTTGAAAACGACACCCTACTTTCCGGGCAGGTAGGAGTACAGCATGAGGTTGTGTGGTGGTTGGACAGCCAGGACCGAGAGTCCTTCACCTCGGCAGCTGACAATCCATTTAAAATATTCCCCAAAATAAAAACTCTGATCCATATATTAAAAAATATTACATAAGTGATGGTGTATCACCCGGTGAGCAATACCATCTCGAGGTTCTGGACATAGGAACACTCCTAGGCTTCACTCTCAAGGTTCCAAAGTGTCCAGAACCTCTCGATGGTATTACTCACCGGTAATACACCATCACTTATCCATTATTCTCTTTATATTACCCCTAATAGCTAATATAATCACCATACAATATTACAATGTTAAGAGTTATATATAGACAGCACAGCAAGGTTTGCCTCTAAATCTTACGTCGGTCTAACTCAGGAATACATCTCTCTTAGCAGTCAAACTAGATACCCTATTTTCATTAGCGATGTGTTTACTCAAGATTCAGCTCAGTTAGCAAAAAATCTGCACACAATAGACCCTAACAGCCTGCCAGCAACTTTCACTTGCATTCAGCAAAAGACTCAATTTCCTATTGCCCGCAGCAAAATAATCTCAATCATGAACCCAGGTGCGCTGCATATCGCAGCAGATACCTCCCAAAAGTTTAGAGTATAATCACTCGCTGAAGTTTTGCCTCTCAGGCTACAGCGCTCTGGACACCCCTCTTTCAGCGGTCCCAGATGCTACATGCCACAGTTCTGAACAAAAGCTCTAATGCCTCAGACTACCTGATCTCGAGTGCTGTGTACACCCCTACCAGCGGTTACAGACGCTCGCAGTACACTATATCCGAACTCTCTAGTCGAGCAGCACTTACTTACGTCCCTGCTCACTAGCTCGTGCTGGACCTCGCTGGAAACCAAAAAGGAGCATCCATAATGTTTTTTTATGGCCCCCTGTTCCTTCGCCTCCATGCTGTCTGCTCTACTTCCCGGTTCCCGCTCATCGCATTACGTTGTACGCATTTTCCCATTGGTGCACAAAATTTCACGAGACATCATGCCATGCTCCAACGCGATGATGTACAACCCTGTGGCACTACAACACGGAGTGCATCGCGATGTGAAACTTGCAACATTCTCTCTACACTCCCTGCCACAGACATAGATATATAGTTCTATACAATATCGACTCCAAATGGCAAGGTGCACAGAACTATAATGATAACAAGCTGCTCTCAGAATAGACAGCAACCATATTACAATGTTACACGGATATGTCCACACCTGGTAGACTATCAAGCACCCCCCCCCCAAAGGCATAAGAGCAATTTGAGCAGCATATGACTATAAGCATAGATAGTGGCTCATTATTGAGACACACTACCATGCAGTATCATGCCAGATAAGCCTGCAGCTCAATACTGTATCCAGCAAATGCATTGCATACAGAGTGGCTCAGTAAACAGAAACTATGCCCTGCAGTCTCACACCAGTAAAGCCTGCTTTTCGATATTGTTTAAAGATCATCTTAACAAAGAAACATTACAAAACGATGAGTACATCACATACTCAGTATGTCATTTCTATCTGATTAACAGGTCACCATGCCCAAAGCAAAGAGCAGCAGGCAGTGTAATGTACCGCTCCCACACCCACAAATAAGAAGGCTATGTGACGCCTGCGTTGAAGAATCCACTTTACAGATTGAGGTATAGGAAACAGAGGACAATTTCCCTCCTCCTACAACTAGTCAAGACAGTCACCAACAATCCGATACCACAAAAGCATTACTCCAGAATAACCAACTTATGCAAGCACAACAAGAGGTGCTAACAGCAATGCTACAGCAATTAACAGAGCTATCAAAACAGCAGCATATCAACTCACCACCTGCAAAGAAAAGGAACACTAACTCCCTATCTAGACCTCTAGATGCTCTCACAAATGACCAAACCCCCTTGCCTGCTGACTCAAGTGACTCATCAGATGAGGAAGAGGGAGGTCTTGAGCAAGAATCACAAAACCCTCACGGCTAAGTGGTGCTTCCCCGACCAAATCCCTGCTCTAGTTCGCCAAATCATGGAAACAGTGGGCTTCGAAACGTAATACAACACCCATGTCCAGACTACTCCCATCCCTTCAACCTATTGCTAAACAAGCAGACACCTTCCCAGTCTGTGAGGCCACAGAGAGATGGTCTTAAAGAATGGTCCTCCTCTGAACCAGGGGTGGAGCAAAAGCGGATGGTTTACATCTGCACTGTTGGCCTGCCATCCTAACTGCCATACTCAGTGGTGGGTGTGTCTCGTGTGGGGGGGGGGGAGAGAGTAGATGCTCTGCAAGTAAGGCTTAACACAAATATGGTTTTCAGATATTAGCAGCCGCAGTTGAGGGTTGCACCACTAACATCCTGGTATACATACACTTGCAAATACAGCACTGTGTGACATTGTATTTCTCAATGTTCAAAGCTGCAGTGTTTTTCTGGTGCTAGGCACATAGCTGGCCCGCTGAGTAGTCTTTCCACTGCTTTAACTCCTGTCACAGGTTCCCTGGTGGTCAAGTGGCTTCCCCCCATACCACCCTGTAGCAGACAGTCCTGATGGTCCAGTGGTTTTCATTTCATGTACCCATTATCCTCTGCATTCACGGGTGGTCCTGTTGTCTTCTCTCCCTCTTTTTCAACACAGACTGACTCTGTGGCTGAGTACCCACCAGTTGCACACACACGCCAGTGACCATGTGATTGGACCTTGAAAGGCCACTATGAACTATGAATGGCCCTGTGGGTCATTTGCATAGTGACCCCACCTATTTTCCCATACACCCCCAACAGCCTTTGCAGGTGCAAGGGAAAGGTTTGTGAACCCTTTTAAGTATGGTGACTAAGAACTGATGTTGCATCTCAGCTAGGTTCCTATAAGTAAATAAGTTATAATTCATGGGTCTCCCTTTTTTCCCATAGGGAAACTGTGGCATAATCTGCCATAATAAAGTACTGTTTATTACGGCAAACACATGCACGGTTTTCCTCACTCAGTACATGCACCTGCCGCACTTCTTTGCTTCCGCCCACTCCCTTCTCACTGAACACGTAAGCAACTCTGAACCACCACTCAGACTTGGTGGTAAGTTTTTAAAACAAAATGAACAACATCAACTTCTTTCAGCTGTCCACAAAAAAACAAAAACTTTTAAATAAATAAAGAAATCGACTACGGACCACGCACTTTAACCTAACGGACTGCGGCCGCTTTTACAGCTTCTTTTTTATTTTATATAATTGCTGAGGTGGAAAAAGAAACCAACAGTTATATAAAATGAAATATGAGGTTATGTGTAAACTTGAAGTTTACCGCACCCTCGTGTTAGATGCTTTAATAAGCCCCTTGAGCTTTGCTCATGGGGTTTATGCAACATCTAACACTGAAGGTGTAAACTTCTCATTACACACCACCCATACTTTATTCTATTTATTTTCATTTTCATTTCATTTATTTGTAATTGCAGGTAGGTACATTAAGATACAAGATTACAAGATCCCATTTTCAGGCATGACCTGAAGGCAGTAAGTTCAACAGACAAACTAACGACATAGAATACATTAATCAACCATTAAATACAATAAACAGTTAACACTTCATTTTACACAAGAGCAAACATTCATTTTTTTTAATGAATGGAAGCAGCAGTAGAGAAAGTGGTGATTGATAAAGAAGACTTTATTTCATCAGGTAAAGGGTTCCCTAGTGTTGCAGCGCAACAAGCGAAGGACCTTTTCCTGAGTTTATACAGACCAGTGGAAGTCAGTGGGTCTTTAAAGATGACCGTGAATTGCATCGGGAACTATATGTTTCCAAAAGGGCTCAAGTGATGTTGGAATACCCGTATGTAGTATTTATAACATGAATACATTTAAATCAAACTCTACCTACTTTTAAGGCTACTGTAGCTGTATTGCTGTTTTATTACTTTTACGTTTAATGACTGCAGGTATAAAATATTCCAAGTTATTAACTGGCAAGCCCATAGAGCTGTGAGATCTGTTTTAAGAGATGTGATGGCTGAACAACAGGAGTATTGTACAGGTATGCAAAGGTGAGAAGTGCAGAAGTCTGAAATGTAAACAGAATGGGAGTGATTATAATAGGAGACGTCAAGCAGGGACACAGAAAATGCTGTAAACTGCCAAACACGTAGCTGTTCCAAGAGCTAACTCAGCTACAGTGATAGAGCTGTTTGAATATGTTACCAGTTGAAATGTGCCAGCAGTTACTGCCACTTTCTTTCCCTATAGTACTTTATTGCATGTTCAGCTACAGTTATGACCACACCACACACACCACTTTTATATTCTTGCCTTAAATGCATATAATAGCACAATCTGATGAAAGACTGTATTGTATGTATTGGCGCTGCATGTTTAGTTCTACCAGAGAATTGAGCACTTACACTTCTCTTGTGCTAAACCTCTCCTCCTCTTTCCCTCCCTCTTTGCTTAGCTCTCTTGAGCTGTCCTTGACTTCCCAAAAGCCTCTTTTACAAGGAGCCCTTCTCAAAGCACTGCGGTTTCCAACCACTCCTCGCTCCATCCGCACTGCTGCAGGTTCCTTTACACACCAGCTGCCCTGCAGTGGTCGCGTGGCTCTTCGGTGTTATTGCTGTGTTTCCGGCTGGCTAAGAGCCCAAAGGCGTGCTGTGGGGCTGCATCAGTTGAGGGTTGCAGTGTGTTTACACAGCATTCTGATGTTGTGAAAATGAAAACCACAATGGCAAACCCAGGAAAACTGGGCACACAGAACAATGAGCGCTCCCCTTTGATGTGGTGCAGAGTGGCTGTACGGACATCAAGGTAATGTTCTGCTTGCTATGCACTGCTCGCTGTGGTGCAGAGCCCATCATGTAAAAGGCCTTCAGTCTCACATAACCTTTTATTGCACATTCACTGGTGATGGAATGGTTTGAAAAGAGATTGGGCCATGGTTGCAATGGGTAGTGTGACCCCAACACACACACACACACACACACACACCGTTGAGTGGGTTCACCCACAGCCTCCATTTTTTCCACTGGTATTTGTAACCTGTGAGTAACTACCCCCAAGACTAACAGACACTTAGCTCGTTGAGTCCTCCTGAAGGCCTGGCCTTTCCATTTTTTTTTTAAGTTTGACCACTTTGTCTCAACTCAGGCTGCAGCCCAGGAATCCAGCCCATCCCAATCAGCACTACTCAGGCCTTCACTTTCCAAAGTTCTGCTGATGCCCTGCAAGTGACAGAGTGTGATTAGTACGTAAGTAATGCTGTTTACTGCCCATGTTGCGTTGTAAAGGCACTGTTCTCCCTGATAATAAATAAACATTATTGCCAACACTGATGGGGCCAGCTCCTACTACTTATGAAAGTGGTAGGGCAGTGGACATACTGTTCCCCCCACCACCACCTATGTGCACTCTCAGTAAATGATGCCAACCATTCCTAAACAGTAAAGCACTTTGGGATGCAGTGTATGACAGGCAGTGTATAATGCCAAACTCTTTTCTTTTCTCTTCCTCCATGAATTCATCCTCTACTTCTCTTATCTGCTGACATGCTTAGTAGCTTGATATGGTCAAATAAAATATTCAGTAAGAAAGAAAACACATTTTCAAAAATGTTTTGACAAACATATGGCAAATGCCTGTACAAATGTTGATAATTTGTTATTCATT
Source organism: Neoceratodus forsteri (assembly GCA_016271365.2). Lineage (NCBI taxonomy): Eukaryota > Metazoa > Chordata > Ceratodontiformes > Ceratodontidae > Neoceratodus > Neoceratodus forsteri. The sequence continues at coordinate 361,140,616 of JADMNL010000024.1, forward strand.
TATTGATTTATTTATTTATTTTTAATCTGGGGAAGTTCAATTGAAACACTGCATCTCGATCTTAGCACAACCCCAGAAACAGGGTAAAAAATGACTAATAAACCAGACCATCAAACACAACGTTTTATTTATTTTATTTTGTTGACCAGGTAGGCTTGTTTTATTTTTAGTTATTTTAGTTAAGAAATTTTCTGGTTTCCAGCAAAGAGAAAACTTATGGTTGGCATCAGCAGAAGTCAGTTACCCACAATTCCCTTAGAAACATAGAAACGTAGAATTTGACAGCAGATAAGGACCGCTTGGCCCACCCAGTCTGCCCATTTCTCTACCTACTGGATAAGCTGCAGATCCTAGTTAACCAGCAGCCTACTTCTTCCTACCCCAACCCCCCAGAATTGCCTTATGACTATCCCATGCATGCTTGAATTCCACCACTGATTTTGACTCCACAACCTCCTCCGGAAGGCCGTTCCATGCATCCACAACCCTCTCTGTGAAAAAATACTTCCTTAAATTACCTCTGAGCCGCCCTCCTCTATCTTCAAATTGTGCCTCTTGTTCTTGCACACTCTTTTTGAAAGATGCTACCCTCTTGACTTTGTTGATTCCTTGAGGTACTTGAAAGTTTCTATCATGTCCCCCCTCTCCCTCCTTTCCTCGAGGCTATACATATTAAGCTCCTTAAGTCTCTCTCATCGACTTCCGGTGCAGACCCTGCACCATTTAGTTGCCCTCCTCTGGACAGCTTCCATCCTGTCTATGTCTTTCTTGAGATTGGGTCTCCAGAACTGCACACAGTACTCAGATGGGGTCTCACCAGCTGTCTGTACAGAGGGATAATAACTTCTGTTTTCTACTGGTGATGCCTCTCCCTATGCATCCCAGTATCCCCCAACCCTCCTTGCTGCCCTCTCACATTGCTTGCCCACCTTTAGGTCATCTGATATGACTACCCCAGGTCCCTTTCCATTCTTGTTGTTGTTAGTATCTCTCCCCATTGTGTACTCTTCCCTGGGTTTTTGTTTCCCAGGTGCATTACCTTGCACTTCTTAGCATTGAATCTAAGCTGCCATACATTTGACCATTCCTCTAACCTTGCCAAGTCCCTTCTCATCCTTTCCACCCCACCCTGTGCATCAACTCTGTTGCAGATCTTAGTGTCATCTGCAAAGAGACATACTTTTCCTTCCAGTCCTTCTGCAATGTCGCTTATAAAGACATTGAAGAGGACCGTCTAATACTGAACCCTGCGGTCCCCACTAGTAACCCTCCTTTCTTCTGGAGTGGACTCCATTTACTATAACTCTCTGTGTCCTATTCTCCAGCCAATTCTTTACCCAGGCTGTCATCTTGGGACCCACTCCCAGGCTGGCTAACTTGTATATTAATCTTTTGTGTGGGACTGTGTCAAATGCCTTGCTAAAGTCTAGGTAGGCCATGTCCACAGCCCCTCCCTGATCTACTACTTTGGTCACCCAGTCAAAGAAATCTATCAGATTCGTCTGGCATGACCTTCCCGCTGTGAATCCATGCTGCCTAGGGTCCTGTGCCCCTCTGGCCTCTAGATACTCGACAATTCTTTCCTTTAGAAGTGATTCCATAATTTTCCCTATCACTGAGGTTAAACTAACAGGTCTATAGTTTCCTGCTTCTGCCTTGCTCCCACTTTTGTGAAGGGGAATCACATCTGCCCTCCTCCAGTCCTCGGGTACCACCCCATCCTCCCATGATTTGTTAAAAAGGGTAGTCAGTGGTGTCACTAGAATTCTGGGATGAATCCCATCAGGCCCCATTGCTTTGTCCACCTTCAGTTTTAAGAGCTCTTTCAGAACCCTTTCTTCTGTAAATGGGCTGGTATCAACTTCTGTATCCAGAGTGTTACTACTGTTTGTTTTATGTATCTCCCCCTCTTCCTTCGTAAATACTGAGCAAAAATATTTGTTTAGTATCTCTGCCTTTTCACAGTCTCCCTCTGCCCACCCTCCTCCCCTTTATTAAGCCTCACTATCCCTCCCTTGGTCTTTCTTAGCTCCCTGATGTACCTATAAAAGGTTTTATCCCCCTTCTTAACTGAGTTGGCTATCTTTTCCTCGGTTTGGGCCTTTGCTGTTCTGACTGCCTTCCCAGCCTCCTTTTGCTTTAACTGATACAGTTCTCTGTCCTGCTCCTTCTGCGATTCCTTGTACTTCCTGAATGCTTTCTTTTTCTCTTGAACCTTCACTGCCACTTCCTTTGAGAACCATAGTGGTTTCTTACATCGTCTTGTTTTGTTTATTTGCTTCACACAAAGGCTTGTTACCTCTGTGATGGCAGTTTTATTATTCCCCATTGTTCTTCCACCTCTCCTTCCTGCCCATTTGCTAGTGCATTCCTTAGGCACTCACCCATTATGGCAAAGTCAGCCCTCCTAAAGTCCAGTACTTTTGTCTTTGTATGGCTTGACTCTATTACTGTGTTTATTGTGAACCATACTGTTCGATGGTCGCTAGTTCCCAGATGGCTACCCACTTCTGCATCTGTGATCCTCTCTCCATCTCCATTTGAAAGTACCAAATCTAATATTGCTCCCTCTCGAGTGGGCTCCAGTACTAGTTGTCTAATGCATGCCCCCTGTAGGGCATCTAGAATAACTGCACTCTTCGAAGTGGCAGCTGCAACTGCACTCCAGTTAACATCTGGCATATTCAGATCACCCATCAGCAGTATCTCCCCTTTTTCTGCCATTCTAAGTATACTTTCTATCATTTCCTTGTCCATTTCCTCCCCTGGAGAGAGGTCTGTATCATAACCCTGTCGGGATTGTGTGCCATTGCCTGTCTCCAAATTTACCCACAGTGCTTCTTCTCCTCCCTGTTTACCCTTTTGTTCTGTTGCTTTTATTCCTTCCCTTATGTAAAGACTACTCCTCCTCCTCTTTTACCCTCCCTGTCCCTCCTGTAGATAGTGTATCCTGGTATGTTTACGTCCCAGTCATGGTTTTGTGTGTACCATGTTTCTGTGACTGCCACGATATCCAGATGTTCCTCCTCCATCAAGGCCACTAATTCAGGGAGCTTGTTACCTAGACTACGGGCATTGGTACTCATTGCTCTCCATTTTTTGATGGCTTTACCTTCTGTTGCAGCATCCCCCACTGACCGTTCTACCTTGGTCTTTTTCTCATTTAGTACCCTGTTTTGTAGGGAGGCTGGGGTTTTCTGCTGCTTGTCAGTCTGCCTCCTTTGACTAGTTTAAAAGCTTGCCAATGAAGCATTTAAACCCGATTGCTCAAAGACTTGTTCCCTTCCTGGACAGATGCAGACCATCCTGCCAGTATGGGCTGTTGTCCCTCAGGTGGAACCCCAGTCTAATGAAGCCAAACCCCTGTGCTCCGCACCATTTTTTCAACCATTCATTAAACTGCATGGTGCCAATTACCCTCGCCTCACCCATGCCTTTGACAGGCAGCACCTCTGAGAAGGATACTGTGTGTGCTACTTGTCTTAGGCCCCTCCCCAACTCTGCAATGTCCTCCTGCACTGCTCGAACCTCATGATGAGCCAAGTCATTTGTCCCTAGGTGGACAATTACGTCCAGCTCAGAATCCCTTGCAGCTGTTGTCGTGATCCTGAGGATGCGCTTCCTGTCCCTCAAGCCATGGCACCAGGCAGGCACCTTACTTCCGTTTTCCCAGCTCCTCCCAGTTCTATCCTAATAATTGAGTCCCCACCAGGAACTGCTTCCTTTCCTTGTGGTGTCCTCTGCCTCCTTCCTGTGGGCCTCCCTTGTGACAGCTGTCCTCAGCCTCCTTAGTCTCCTCTGTGGGTGCATCCATAGGGGAGCTATGCTCCCCAAGAATGGTGTATGGATTGTGGAGTGGAACAACTGACTGGGTGTGCCTCTGTTTCACCATCCTCACCCTTCCTGAGCCCACTGTGGTCCAACTGCTGTGTTTTCTTCGCAATCTCTGAGGTAGTGGTGGTGGCTGTGGTGCTCCCTGGATGGGGGAGGTTCCCTTCCTACTGTCCAGTGTGGCCTGGGGGAAGGTCCCCGTACTACTGTCCAGTGTGGCCTGAAGACGGGCAACTTCCTCCCTCAGGGCAGAGAGTTGTCTACAAATAGGGTAGCATCTCAGCCTCCAGAAGACTCCGAAGACTGCTGCCCCACAGCCATTACATTGCTCTACTCCCCACATTTTTTTTTTTTTGTGTGATTGGTTTGTAATATAGAAATATATATTTATAATATACAATGTGCATGCTTATATTGTCAGTGCAGTGTGCTAGAGAGGATATGACAGTGACATGCACCTTGCACTCTTGAGGAAATGATGTCAGAACCCCAGGTATAAAGGAACTATTTCCAGGGTGGGTGGGTGGAGGGTGGGAAGGGGTTGCCTAACTGTGCCCTCATAGAAACAATCAGCTAAAAGCTCTGACCCACTGCTGCGATGAGTGCCTTCCTGCCAGCAAGATGCCCTACATAACAATTTGATAGAGAAATACCCTGCTAATCAAACAGAGAAAAATCCACACATCCAAGTCAAATTAGAATTTCTTTTTATATTGAATATATTTTCATTAAAGCAGGATATTTCCCCATAGACTTCATCCTTTCAGCTGCTGCTTGTAGCTGCCATAAAGTCAAAATCCTCTCCTCATGATATCATATCCTGTTGATGAAATTATAGTGTGCCAGTGTCAAAAGCAGAGGATTGTGACTTCAGGGTGGGAAACACGACAGGACCAGATGAGGCAGAATGAGCAAAGACCATGTTTTCATCTGGTACTTCCCCAACCATTCCACTTCCTTGATTTCTCCTCTTTCATAAGCCCTTGCCAGTCTTGTTTGAGAAGTCCTCCACTGTGTCATCCCTACCCAGGCTCACTGACACCATCCTGAATGGGATGGATTGAGACCTGATCACTCCTGCTGTAGTTGTCGACTTGGCAAAGGCCTTCCAGCTATATTGTCCCTCCCCGACACACTTGTTGAGGCTGTGATTTCAGACCTGGGCAAGACATTCAAAGGTTAGTATGGGCACTAAGGGGTGTTTGCCGCACTAATTGGAGTATTGTACCTGGTTAGTGGGTGGGGTCTATAGTCAGAGATCCCCACAGCTCGGTAAAAGCCATTGGCGCCTGAGTGCTAACATACCGCTGCACCTATGCAAATTAGGGGGTCCCACTTGCATATGGGCACAGCTGTAAATTCAAAGGTTTGCACCAGTGGTAAATGCCACCCTAAAGGGCACTAGTTAGCACCTTTACAAACCAAGTCTTAATGGATGCAATGTCCTCACAGTGGGACAGTGGTACTGCAGCTGCCCACCTCCACAAACCCCTTCCTGGTGAAACGATGAACACCCTGTTGTCTAGTGGCACCTCCCACCCTCTGATCACCCACAGCAGTAGTTAATACATCCTCCCTGGTGTCTAGTGGCACCCCCCCACACTCCGATCACGTGCCCCATTCTAGTGTCACTTGGTGCCCTCGTGTCTAGGGGCCCTGCCCACCCTAGAGTCCTCCGGACCCATAATGCATACGTAGTCCCTGGTGTCTAGTGGTACCTAACTCCCCTGAATGCCTGTCCCCAAAATGCTAAGGTAGTCCCTGGCATCAAGTGGTCCCTTCGACTGGCAGTTACCAACCAACCAATGAACAGTGATGGGCCAGCGCCTCCTTGCACCGCTGCACCCAGCACACCATCCAGCCAACCCCCATATCTGTGAGGCGTGCCATGCAGTGGTCTTACGCAATGCCTGGCACGGCCTCCACTCACCTCCTTGGCCCTATATGGGATGACAGGGCATATGAGACACCAGGAACTACGCATGCATTACTGGGCCAGAGGATTGGAGAGTGGGGTGGATCCCTAGACACCAGGGTACCATGACACCAGAATTGGTGGGCGATTGGAGGGTAGGGGTGCCACTAAGTCAAGTCAAGTCATGTTTATTTATAAAGTGCCTTTCGAAATCAAGGCACTGTACAGGAATAAATAGAACAGCAAAATACAAACATTAAAAAAACCATAACTAGACAGGATAGGCCAGAGTAAAAAGATATGTCTTTAAATCAGTTTTAAAACTATCAACGGTTGGGCATTCTCTTAACCAGCGAGGTAGAGAATTCCACAGGGTTGGAGCCAAAAAGGCAAAGGCACGAGATCCCGATAGCTTCAAACGAACCCTGGGGAATTTCAGCAACTTCGCTGGTGGAACGGAGGGGGCGGAGGGGGCAATAGGGAACCAGAAGATCTTTCAGGTAACCGGGTCCCTGGTCGTGTAGGGCTTTAAAGGTTAGTAAACCAACCTTAAAGGTGATCCGCCACCGAACAGGCAGCCAGTGCAGTTCGCGAAGCACAGGCGTAATGTGGCTGGTTCTAAGAGTCCCAGTCAGAAGCCTGGCTGCAGCGTTCTGCACCAGCTGAAGGCGGCGGATATCAACCCCTGGTAGCCCTAGGTAGAGGGAATTGCAGTAGTCCAGACGGGTAGTGACAAAGGCGTGGACCAAAGTTGGAAGGTCCTCCCGGGGAATCAGATGTTTCACCCGGGCGATATTCCTCAGATGGTAGAAAGAGGATTTAACAACAGCTGACACCTGAGATTTCAGGGTCAGACCATCATCAAAAATAACGCCAGATTTCGCACCTGTCGAGAGGTGAGAAGCGGTACGCCATCAATAAACACCTGATGGCCGTCCAACACCAAACCCACCCCAGGACGACCGGATCCACAACCAATACCTCAGTCTTATCTGGATTAAGTCTCAACCAGCTCGAACTCATCCAAATTCTGATCTCATCCAGGCAGTTGTTAAGTACAGAGTGCATCACTCTGTTGGAGAAAGGACAAGTACAGCTGAGTATCATCTGCATAGCAGTGAAAACTCAGACTGTATCGCCTCGATGATTTCTCCCAATGGCAGCATATACACTGCAAACAACATGGGAGCTAAAATGGGCCCTGTGGTACCCCACATGGCAGGAGAAAGCGTCAGAGGAATAAATTCCGCTGACAACTCTCTGAGACCTGCCAGTGAGGTAAGAACAAAACCACTTGTGGACTGTACCAGACAGCCCACAAAAGACCCGCAGTCGCTCCAATAGCACCCCATGGTCTACAGTGTCAAATGCAGCAGACAGATCAAGAAGGACCAGAATGGTACAAGCCTTTCGATCTCTGGCCATTAGGAGGTCACTCAATACCCGAACAAGGGCAGTCTCAGTACTATGCCTTTTCCTGAATCCAGACTGGAGAGTATCATAGATATTATGAGAAGTAAGATGATCATCCAATTGCAGTGCAACAGCCTTTTCAATAACTTTACCAACAAATGGCAGGTTAGAGATAGGCCGGTAGTTAGCTAGACAGTCTGGGTCCAAGGAGGATTTTTAAGAGTGGTCGAACTACTGCCTCTTTAAGGGTCAGGAAAGACCCCTCTCCAAGAATTTCAGATAATGTCAGCAAGGATTGGGTAGATACTACACAGCCTACTAACAGCTGACATAGGACCGGATCCAAACTACAGCTAGTTGGTCGGATTGTTTGGATGATCTTCACAATGTCCACGTAATTCCTCGGGCAGGAAAATCTAACCAGACAGGCCGAGGATAAGACACCACCAGTCGACCACCACAGTCCCCCTCAGGAGAGGTCGGACCGATGCCGGACCTGATGCTGGCAACCTTATCTGCAAAGAAGTGAGCAAACTCCTCGCATCTAAGCTGAGAAAAGGCTTCTCTAGGCTGAAGACAGACTGGATTGCACAGTCTGTCCACAGTCCGGAAAAGCTGAGCCAGTCGATTCTTTGCAGCAGAAATCTCTCTGGACAGGAATTCTGCCTTCTTACGAGTGATTTCTGATTGGTAGCCATCATAATGGGCCAACAATCTAAGCCTGTCAGCATCAAGGCCCGATTTCCCCCAGGCTCTCTCCAGCCTCGGCCTACTGCTTTAACCTTCCAAGGAGCCAACAAACCATGGACTCCTTGGACGGATGGTGAGAGGCCGAACACTTAACAGGAGCAATTTTGTCCAGAGCATCTCCCACAGCCTTATTATAGGCTAATACAAGACCATCTGGACTCATGCATTCACCCGACAGACTCGATAGATCCAGCACGCCATTAGGTCATTGGGGCCAATACCCTTAAAGGCGGTACTGGACCATCTCCGTAGGGGCAGACCTATTAGAGGGGGCCCTGAAACTGAACCTTATGGTGTAATGGTCCGACCAACCGACTGGTTCCACCCCAAGTCAGTGATCTCCATACCCAAGAGAAAGACCAGGTCTAATGAATGACCCCTATATGGTAGAGTACCTGTGTCAGGCCCAGTGTATTCATCAACTGGAGGAGATTTTGACCAAAATGAGATAGTTCATCGTCGACCCAGGCATTAGACACTAGACACCAGGGAGGATGTGTTACCTATCTGGGCAGGTGATCAGAGGGTGGGGATTCCACTAGACACCAGGGACACACTGCTCAAAGCAGGATGGGGGATCGGAGGCCAGGAGGTGCCACTTTGTGGTGGGGTGGCAGGCGTCCATGGGACGAGCACAAACCTGCCGCCGCTTCTCATGCAAATGAGCTCATAATGGCTCCTTAGCACTTTGCATGCCCAGTGGGCACGTTTGCATTTTGTGGTTCAATATCGCGCCTCAGTTTCTTGCGGTATCCAGTCAGAGGGCACAAATCCCTGTGGTCTGCGGTATCCCATTGTTAGGGCCCCATAATGTGGATGCTGCAACAAGTGCATGAGTGATAAGGGCAATCTGAATTTTAGGTTATCGCACACTTGGGCATCCCACAACTTTGTGCCCCTTTCAAGGCATGCCCCCCCAACCCCACAAAAACTAAGGTTTTGTCAGGACAGTCCGGTGGTTCTGTCAGTTTAGGGTGCCAGAATGCCATCCACAATAATTCCGGGCAAATAATTCCGGCGCCCTAAACAGCTTCACCCACATTGCCCAAGCACCATCATGGGTGAACCGTGGTCTGCATATGGCCCAGGTCCATGTTGTCGCTTACCTTAGCACTGTGCTGATATGGCCCTGTATTCAGTCAGATAGCACCATTGCACTGTCTAACTGAATATAGCAACTTCCAGGTTGGGTACAAGTGCAACACAAACCTTTGCGCTCCGCTTTTGCACATATTTGAATATCTAGTCCCTGATATCCAACTAGAAGAGTTCCAGAATGCCTACAGACTTTAAATTGACTAGTGAAAAAAAAGCTGCAGAGGAGTTCTTTTAAGTGGTAGTACAAGACCAGCACAAAATATTGGAAAAAGTTCAGCTCCTATGGAACCAGTTTTAACTATTTAATTCCTTCCAGCACAAAACTGCCTAATGATCTTCCTGAACTTAAAGTCTCCACCACTCATTCACACTAGTGGGGGACTATGCTGGAGGTGCTGTTACCCAGTGGTAGCCAAAAATCTTCAGGAGGCCAGCGTCGAGGTAGGACCGCATGCACACCGCCTCAAGGCTGGCTCGCGCCATATAGGCTATCTCGGCATTGACCCTCCAACCACCTCAGTTCCTTTATTCCCACCATCGAGTGTGCTTCAGTGATGACATCGCCGCCACGGAGTCAAATCTTCACGTCTGTATGATAGCAGCATAGTCATTCAGTATTTCATTTAGTGTTGTAGAATATTTAATTAAAAAAAAGTTTAAATTTTTGTTTCAGGTGACGAAGAAAAGAAGTCTTCTTCAGGCTGTCTTGATGGGTCGAACATGACGGGGCCTATGACGGTGGGAGACTTCACTGAAAGCTATTTTAGCAGCAGGGCTGGGTCGGTCCACCACCCTCTTCGGGGAGGGTCTGACCATGGGCAGTCCAGTGCTCAGGATGAAGAGTGATCCTCCGAAACACAAAAAAGCGGGCCTATTCTCGATTGAGGTCGGGGCTCGGCACCGCTCGACCTCGAGCCTTCTTCTTCCCATCAGTCAAGAAGAAGCAGTACCACTTGAGGTGCTGTCCTCTGTATGTCTGCATGGAAATAGTTTGTAGCGGGGACAGGAGGCCAACCCAGCTCCTTCGGGTCGCCCCACGGCCTCGGTCCCGAGAGGCCACCGTCCCGGCTCAGGAGTCCCTCCCACCCGGGAGGGGTCTTCCAGTGAACAGTTTCATCACTGGGCTGCTCTTATGGAGCAGTGGGTCAGTGGTTGTCCCAACTGCCCTTGCCTCTGGACCCAACCCTGGGGCCTTTGGGCCAAGGGGCCATGGGCCCGTAGGCAGAGCAGTTAGGTCAGCCTGGTCACGAACACCTTCTGGTGCGGTCGATGCCACTGCCTCATGCCTTTCCCCTCACATGGCTGTGGTGCAGGGGTTGGCATAGGTACTGCTTTCTCCTCCTACTCCTTTTCATATTTTCAGGTCTCCAGCTTCGGGTGCCCCAGTGTTGGTTTTGGGGACCCCAGGCGCTCAGCCGGCGCAGGTCGCTGCAGTGCTCTCGGCTCCGGCCTTGGTGGCAGTGCTCCTTGTGCCATGTGTGACAAAGCACCTGCTTGGATGCCGGGTTTTTACTCCGATTCAGGAGTGGCACCTCCTGTCCTTCCTCCTCCTTTGCTTTCTATACTATCCCTTCTGGGGTAGTAGGAGACTATGTTGAGTCTGATCCTGATCTACAGTTAGGGATGATCTGGATGAGGATTCATCCTTTGGAAATGGAAAGTAAGCCCTCCACTTCAGCAGAGCCTGTGGTCAAGAAGCTCTCTTTTAAGTCTCTGCTGAAGAATATGAATTCCACCCTTTCCCTTCAGACTTCTGAGGTGGATCGTGGGAAGCTTTTGAGCCTTCAGTATCTGCATGTTCCTGAAATTCCTGAGGAACTAACACCACCAGTGCAACCCTCTTTTGAGACTCTTTCACAAATGGTGTGGTACAGACCAACGCTCATTCCTTCCAAGGCTAAGTCCATAGACAGGAAGTACACTCCTTCTAAGGATAGGCCAATCCTTGCCTCTCAAGCCTTTGCGGATGCCATAGTGGTCTTCGTGGAGTATAACAAGGCCGTGGTTTCCCAGGAATCCACGGTTCGTCCAGTGAATAAAGAATCCTGTACAACTGAAACCCTGTAAAAGTGGGTGTTTGCTGCTGCTACTCTGGGCACGTGTATTGCTAGCTATCAGTGCTATTTCTATCAGTATGAGTATACCATCTGGCATTCGCTCAAAGAAACAGTGGAGGCTCTTCCAGAGTTGGACGTTAGCTCAGAGCTTCTTCAGACCATTACTAGGGGCATTGAGTCCAACAAACAGCAACTTAAGACTGCTATGGATGCCTTTGACACTACTTCTAGAGCAGCAGCGGCCAGGATATGCACCTGGTGTCACTCATGGCTAAGGATTTCGGGATTCACTAATGATGCTCAGCAGAGTCATGAATTTTCCATTTGATGGTGTTTATCTGTTTGGCCCACAGGTGGAGCAGGCAGTGGAGGCCACTCAGAAAACCAGGACTGCTGTTAAGACTGCCACACCGGCCCCTGCGGAAACCGCCGGCAGTTTCATAACCGACAGTCCTTTCATGGTAAAGGCTGAGGGTCTTTCAACAAAAACCAAACCCCTCAGCCACAAAAGAAAATGCAGCAGAAGGCACAGGCCCTGAAGGCATCCAGTGCCACCCTCTGAAGACCCAACGCATGTCCCACCTGAACTGCCTGAGGGGTACTCCTCTAGGAAGGGAGGAGCATGTGACTCAGTTTTACAACCAGTTGAAGTCCATCACAATGGACAAATGGGTCCTCAGGATAATTCGAGAGGGATACTCTCTAAATTTTTTTGAGACCCCTCCAGATCGCTCACCCAAATGACAGCCCAAGCCATCTACCACTCAGTCAGACCTCCTTGCTTCTGAGATTCAGGGTCTTCTGAACAACAGGGCAGTAGAAGTGGTTCCACGAGCAGAACGGGACACAGATTTCTACTCCCACTACTTCCTAGTTCCAAAGAAAACAGGCAGTGTGTGCCCTATTCTAGACCTAAGGAAGTTAAACGAATACCTGTTCAAAGAGAAATTCAAGGTGATATTACTGGGAACGGTCCTGCCTATGATTCATCAAAAAAATTGGCTGGTGTCCTTGGACATGCAGGATGCCTACCAGCACATCCCAGTACACCCAGGCTACCACATGTACCTTCGCTTTGTGGCTCTGGGTCAACACTACCAGTTCAGAGTCCTGCTATTGGGCTGTCCAAGGTCCACGAGTCTTTACAGAGTGCTTTGCAGTATTCGCGGTGCATCTCAGAAAACTCGGAATTCAGGTGTTCTCGTATGGACGATTGGCTTCTAGCAAGTTCCTCCAGACAAGGGACACAGGAAGTAGTTTCCACAACTTCCAAGTTCCTCACATCCATGGGAATTCTCTTGAACCTGGAAAAATCACAGCTTCAACCCTCCCAACAACTTCTCTTTATAGGAGCTCTCCTGGACACTTCCAGGGCAAGAGCTTTCCTCCCAGAGGACAGGAGAAATTACATTCTCCAGATGGCTCGCTTCATCAAGGAGAACAACTTGGTTCTAGCTCTCTCGATGCAGTGTATACTAGGCCTCATGGCGTCATCTCTGTTCATGGTGCCCCTGGCTCACTTGCACATGAGAACCACTAAATGGATGTTCAGCACTCAATGGTCTCTGACCACACATTCACAATCGTTCCACATCAAGGTGACGGAGTCTCTAATGAGGTCACTCACCTGGTGGACTCAGGAGGACAACCTTCTCCAAGGTTTTCCCTTTGCCCCACTGGAGACGCAGATCACCATCACCACGGATGCATCTCTGACCGGTTGGGGAGCTCACTGTCAGGATCTCCACACCCAGGGCCTGTGGAGTCAGGACAAGTCCCAGCTGCACATAAATGTCCTGGAGATGAGAGCTGTCCTGTACACTGTCCGAGCCCTGAAGGATGTCCTTTGACACAAAGTAATTCTCCTTCAGATGGACAATAAGGTGGTGATGTACTACATCAACAAACAGGGTGGAGCACACTCTTACACACTATGCAGAGAAGCCATGAGAGTGTGGGAATGGTGTCTCGAGCATGAAACCCTGATCCATGTGGCCTACCTGCCAGGAATCCAGAATGATCTGGCGGATCAACTCAGCAGAACGGAGGCGGATCCACATGAGTGGTCTCTCAACTCAGACATCATGGAATCGCTATTGAAGAGTGGGCACTCTGGACCTGGACCGTTTGCGCCCCACTCAATGCAAAACTGCCTCTGTTCTGCTCCAGAAATCCAGAACGTGGTGCTTTCTGTCAGGATGCAGTCAGACTGCAGTGGACAAGATGCTTTCTGTATGCATTTCCTCCTCTTCCCTTAATTCAGAAGGTGCTGCTCAAGTGAGAGGCACAGAGGGGCAGCATGATTCTCATCGCCCCATACAGGCCTTGTCAGATATGGTTTCCATTAATCAACATGTTATCGGAGGTTCCTGCGAGACACCGTCCCCTTCGGATGGACCTTCTGACACAGGGTCTGGTAGTCCACCCCAGCCTGCAATCCCTTCATCTCCATGCCTGGCTCCTGAGGAGATAGAAGTGAGTAGGTTCAATGTCTCTCGGAGAATCTCAGACATCCTTCTAGCAGCGTGTAAGCCATCCACCAAAAAGACTTACATGGCGAAGTGGAAATGATTTTCCATTTGGTGTGCAAAGTCCGCCCTGGACCCCTTTGCTTGCTCACCAAACAAGGTGTTAGAGTACCTTCTAGACCTGTCGAATGCAGCACTGCAATACTCGATGGTAAAGGTGCACCTCTGTGCGATTTTGGCCTACCACGAGTCTATGCACAATATGTCATGGCTCAGTAGCCCTTAGTTAAGAGATTCCTTAAAGGTATCCTACTCACTAGACCACCAGTCAGGAAACTGGCAGCCACATGGGATATCAATCTTGTGCTAGACACGCTCACCCATAAACCCTTTGAGCCCCTAGCAACCTGCAACTTAAAGTTTCTGACCTGGAAGGCAGCCTTCCTTGTGGCCATTACTTCTGCTCGCAGGGTGTCTGAAATACATGCCCTGGTCACAGACCCCCCCCGGCCCCCGTACACAGTATTTCACAAGGACAAGGTGGTTCTTAGGACTCACGTAAATTCCTTCCCAAAGTAGTCTCCAATTCCACCTGAACCAGCCCTTGGTCCTTCTGACCTACTTTGTGAATTTCCAGAATGAAGGGGAGTGTACCCTTCATTCTGTGGATGTGAAAAGGGTGTTGCAATTCTACATTGACAGAACAAAAGAGATTCGCAAATCCAAGCTACTCTTTGTCTCTTTCAGCATGGCCCGGCTGGGTCAGCCTGTTGCCATCAGATGCACTTCAGCCTGGCTGGTAGCGTGTCTTCGACATTGCTACTTGATGGCGCAGGTCAAGCTGGAAGGCAGGGTGAACACCCACTCTACCAGAGTGATCATGGCATCCCTGGCAGAAATTCAGAATGTGCCCATTGCAGACATCTGCAACGCGGCCACTTGGAGCTCTGTGCACACTTTCGTGAAGCACTGCACCTTGGATGTCCATGCTAGACAGCATCCCTCCTTTGGCAGGACAATCCTTAATGGACTTCTGTCCTAAGTGAGCTCCTTTCTCCTGCCGCCCTTCTCGGGGGGGATTGTTTTTAGCTCGGTACTCTCCCACTAGTGTGAATGAGTGGTGGAGACTTTAAGTCCAGGAAGATATGAAAATGATGTACCTACCATAATTCTTGATCTTCTTGGACGAAGTCTCCACCACTCATTCACACACCCACCCACAATCCCCCAAACTCACTCATCCTGTTTTGGTCTTCAATCCCTCGTTGTTTGGGCTGTTGAAGACTCTGTTGAGTTGACCCTTCTTACACAGGTCATACAGACTATCTTATGCCCAGAATAGGTTAGTTTCCTTGGTTAGTTTACACTGCACCTCCTCTGTAAAGAAGGTACTGAGATGGTTGGAGGGTCGGCGAGATAGCCTATGGTGTGAGCCAGCCTCACAGCACACCGCGCATGTGAGGTCTACCTCGGCACCAGCCCTCCTGAAGATGTTTGGCTCCTGCTGGGTCCTAGCATCTCTGGCATAGTCCCCCACTAGTGTGAATGAGTGGTGGAGACTTCGTCCAAGAAGATCAAGAATTATGGTAGGTACATCATTTTCATTTTTGTAGCATAAGCCACTTTGACAGGAAATGGTGGTCGCTCAAGTAATTTCATAGATCAGCTCACAAGAAGCTAGTGATTTTCATTGAGGATAGCTCTTCCATTTGGCCACGCCTTTGGAACTGTAAGCCATTGGCATCAGGATCACTCAGAGACTTTTGCTAGCCAGGGGCCGCCCACAATAATGTGCAACATTGGTGCCTTAATTATTGCTTGTCAGACCTGCAGAGAAACAATGCTGTTGTTTTCTTCAACTTTATTATTTTCTAAACTTTATGTACTTACTTGATGATGATGTCCTGTTATGCTGCGATCTTTAAGTTTTGTACCTGTAGTTGCAAAATCTACAAGGATGATGCTCACATGGTTTCTGTTTGCTGTTTGGGCCTGTCCCAGTGGATACCTTGGCGACTGTCTAGGGTGACATTCTCAGATCCTTTCAGACCCAAGTGTTCCAGAATGATCTGGAGTCCAATCTCCCCATCAGTATTCTGCAGATGAGAGCTGTTCTGCTTGGTCTCCAGGCCTTTCAAGAGCATCTAAGCTCGTATCCCTTGCTAGTTCAGACAGACTATGTCAGCATCATGCACTACATAATCAAGCAAGAGGGCACTCACTCTTATCCCCTGTGCAGGGAAGCAATGAGAGTATGGTACTGGGCCATGTCTCATGGTCTTAAGCTGTGAGCCGTTTCTCCCAGGTGTCCAAAACACTTTGGCAGACAGGCTAAGCAAGTTTTAGTCCTTGGTGCATGAATGGGAACTGCTAACCTCTGTGGTAAACAACCTCTTCACAAGTTTGAGACGTTCACAAATGAACCTTTTTGTGACCCCACACAATGCATAACTGCTGCATTCTGCTCACTCCAGGGCCTGGAGGTTTTTTTGGCAAGATATGTTATCCCTTTCCTGGAAAGGGAGGTTCCTTTATGCCTTTCCTCTGATCCCTCTTATTCAGAGGGTTCTGCTCAAGCTGTGGGCAGAACCTACCACCCTAATATTTGTGGCTTCTTTCTGGCCTTTCCAGATTTGGTTTCCACTTCTACAGCATCTGGCAGTGGAACCTCCTGTTCAGGTCCCCCTTTGTTGGGGTCTGCTGTTTTAGGCTCTGGGGTCCCTGGGCCATCCAGACTTGTGGTCTCTGCATCTGCATGCCTGGCTCCTGAAGATGTAGTCATTGCCCATTTCAGGGTTTCATTCCAGGTGGCTAATGTTAGCTTGTGGCTAGAAAGCCTTCTGCAAGCACACCTACTCTTGGAAGTGGAAGCACTGATCTTCTTTGAGAATATCTCCTCATTAGGCCACACCTTTGGAACTATAAGCTGTCAGTGTTAAGACCACTCAGAAACTTTTGCTAGGCAGGTGCCACCCACAACAACTTTCAGTGTCTCCGCATATATAAACGTGGGTGGCCCCATTACTTCTCAGTACTTTCTCCCTCCATCGATCATCTTTGTCGGTCCTGCTGAAGGAGACGTCATCAACGTAACCATTACTGTTTGTCATTTTTTCCCTTTGTCTTAGTATTCTGTTGTCATCTCTGTAGTGTGCAGATAAAATTTATAAAAAGGACACACATTTAGTTTGTGTGTGCTGTTTGGGTCTGTCTCACAACATGAGGACTTGTGAGATTTGCCAGAGCTTCAACCAGACTATAAGGCAACACTGTAAGAAAGCTTTAGAAAATGTCCTTCTGTTAAAGACATTGAAAGCCATGGAGAAGGAAAAAGGTTCAAAATCTGCTTCTCCTTCACTGTCAACAAAAAGCAGCTGTCGGAGTCTAAGAATAGGGACAAGGAATGGTTGTTGTCACGGCCATCCTCATCGTTTGACCATAAGCACAAGCACAGAGAAAAAGACAAGTCTGCTTTGCCTGCGAGGTCCTGGTCACCATTGAGTCAAGGTAAACCCTCATCAATGCCTGCTCTGGTGGTGTTGACAACAGCCCCCTTCCCCGCCACTGTATTTGAGACACCAAGCTCTGGGCTTGGCTTAAGTGCTACTGTACCTACCTTGGACGGTGCATAGCTACATAGACACTGTCGCAGATAAGGGCCTATGTCCCACCCAGTCTGCCCATTTAAGCTTGCATGTTCCCTTTATGCCATCATTATCAGGCCAGGGCCCCTTGATGCAGATAATCCCAGCCCCTTTGCAGGGCACCATCGACTCCCAGGCTGTGTAGCATCATTTTCTGAAATAATTTGACACATTCTGCCAGGATTGCCAGTGCAGATATTTATTCCACCAACAGGGCCTTGTGGTACTTGACCCCTGTCAGTGAATTCCAATAGCATGCCACAGATTCCTACCTCTCAGCCACCTCCAGCATCACCAATCTATTCTGTGGCTCCCACCATTGATCATGCTGATGATGATGAAATGAAATATAACCCTGTCCTCATGGATTTAGAGGAGGATTTCGAAGAGGAATACGAGGGAAAACAAATTCTGGTGGGTCCCCATCACTTTAGTTCTACCCTCTTGTCCTGTAGTGACGACTCAGTGGTTTTATAACCTGAGCTCTCCTCCTGAGGACCCATCATGCCAAGCCATGATCGACAAATGCAGTCTGACATGGGCTTTGCTGTGGAAGAGGAAGAGTCAGCTAAAAGGAATCTCATGGAATTTTTGGAGGTGCCCTGCTCCCCCTCCATTATCATTCTACCTGTATATCCTGCATTAGAGGATGCTACTCCGACTGTATGCGCCAGACCAAACTCACTGCTTGCAGTGCCCAGAAAGGCTGATAAGCAGTGTCCTATACCAGCTACTAAGCCTTATTATGTTAACCAGCCAAAAACTGACTCTGTGGTCATCATGGCTGCTCATGATAGGTCTAAGGCCCCTAGACATATGAGTACCCTGCATCCTGATAAGCAATCCAGGAGACTGGATGTGATGGGCCAGTGCACTTATGCCTCTGTATCGTTGGGCCTTCGGACTGCAAACTGCCAGGCCCATATGATCAAATATCAGAACAGCCTGTGGAAAGCTGCTCATGCTGCTGTTCAGGCCTTGCCTGATGTCTCTACCAAGACTGATCTGCCTATAACATCATCTGCTGGTGCTGTGGTTGGCAAACATTTGCTGCGTTTAGCTTATGATGTATTTGATGCTTCTGCCAGGGCTGCAGCTTCTGGCATTTGCATGAGGAGATATTCTTGGCTTAGAGTTGCTGGCTTTGCCAATTATGTGCAATAGGCAGTTACAAATGCTCTTTTCAGGGGGTCAGAACTGTTTGGCAGTGATGTTAAAGAGACCCTAAATGGCCTTCAAACATCAAAAATGACTCTAGGGTCTGTGAAGTCCCTGAATCCCACTCCTGCTAGAGGTCATGGTCAGGGCTCCTCTCATTCGCCTGCTGCCTGAGATAGTAGTGCCTGCCATCAGCAAAGCCGTGGTAGAGGTGGCCCTTCTGTGTCTCCTTCCCTGGTGCCCATGCAAAAGCACCTAAAGGAATCCGTCCAGTGGCCCTGCTGCCCCTGGTTCTGCCTGACTCTCTTCTCTCTCCCCCACCTCAGCTGTTACCTCCAGTGTTGAAGGCTTATAGTTCCAAAGATTTGGCCTAATGGAGGAGAGCCTCTTGGATATCTGCTGTTATGGTAAGTTCTTGTGTAACTGTTCTTTTCATATAGTGTGCTTCCTGTTCATTGGGCCTATTTACATGTCCTGTCAATACTGTACTGGACTATCTTCTGTCTCTGTCTGACTCCGGTCTTCAGTACTTGCCCATGAAGATGCTTTTGGCTGATGTTTTGGCTTTCCATGCCCCTATTGATGGGTACACAGTGACACAACTATAGGTATCCCATAGCTTTCTAAAGGTTATTCTGCACATACGTCTCCCAGTTCGTGAACTGGTTCCGCCTTGGGATCTGCATTTCATTTTTGAGAAATTGATTTTGGCTTCATTTGAACCTGCTGTGACCTGTGAGGTGCGTTTCCTTTCATGGAAAGCACTGTTTTTTTGTCACCATGACTTCAGCTCAGAAGTTCCCGGCTTTAACCTCGGATGCATGAGCTTCCTTATTTGTTTGTTTACAAGGACAGTGTGTCTTGGAGACCAGTCCTTGTTTTCTGCCAAGGTTAGTCTCTGATTTTGCATTGAATCAGACCATACACCTTCCTGTGTATTATCCAGAGCATGCTAACAAGGGTGAGGTGTTACACTATACACATGGCCTGATATTCAGAATTGCAGCCAGCAGTAAGCAGGTGGGTGCTTCAGTGCAACTGATTTGGCGCTGAGCAACAAAGGGATATATTCAAAAGAGATGCTCATGCAGCCTTCTTGAATATATCAAACAATGTGCGCTGCACAAATACAATGTGCCGGCAAGATCCCTAGACATGTCTGAATACCAGGAATGGAAATGCACCAGTGCATCAGAGATATGCCATGCCACAAATTCCTGATATTCAGACATCAATATGCAAATGGAGCCATAATGCATGCAAGGCACAAATGGGGCTATTTATATGTCATTATGGCCCCATTTGCATGAGTTGTGCAGGGCTGGCCATGAAATCTTCGGCCCTGCAGAGCATGCAGTCCCAGTACCAGGTAACGCATTAGTACCCTCTCTCCATCCCTACCACCGATTGCTGTAATACTGTGGTTCTAAAAACTCTGTGGTCAAGTGGTTCCCCCCCCACCCGTAAACCAGTCACCTGTAATGTACTGAAATACTATTTCCCTGGTAGTCTAGTGGTACCCTCCTCTCGTAACTCGATCACCCATTTTGAATAACTGAACAGCCCTGGTAATCTAGTGGTAACCCTCTCCCTGCCTGTAACACCGATGCGAAATTAACACAGATCATCATGCCCTGGTGGTCCATGTAGTGCCCCACCCACACAGGACCCTCAGCCTACCCAGCACCCCGTCGCCAGCCAGGCAGCAATCCACCCGCATACCTCCACGGACACCACCAAATGACAGCTTACAGTATCATCTGCAAGCCCATTGGTCCTACAAAGTTGTGAATAGCTATTACAGAATGCACTGCAACCCGTTGATACTGGCTGTCGTTCGGCGGGCAGCACCGTGGATGTATGTGGGTGAGTTACTGTCCGCCCGATGACTGAATGCTGGAGACTAAGCTGGTGCTGGGTGGGCTGGGGTGAGGGTACCACTGGACCAACAGGGCATGACGACCAGGTTAATTCTGGTGACTGGTGTTACGGCGAAGGGGCAACGTTATTAGACTACCAGGGCTGTCTTGTTATTCAAAATGGGTGATCAAGGTTACGGGGGGTACCTACTAGACTGCTAGGGAGTTGAAATGGCCATTTTCACGGTGATCGGTGATTCGGGTTGGGAGGGGGGAACCACTGGGCCACCAGGGAAATTTAAATCAATTATATCACGGCAATCAAGGGTATACGGGATGGGGGGTACCACTAGACTACCAGGGACTATTGTGGGTGCTTGTGCACCGTGTTGGGGGGTTGCCACCCATGGCCGGCAGCTGCTGTGTTGTGCACTGCACTACAGCGGCCCATCTGTGGGCGGCTAGCATTTGAGCCTTTTTTTATGGGGTCAACTTCGAGCCCAGGTATGTGGCACATCTCTGGGTTATGCCAGCAGATCACCACACATCGAGCTGAATATTGGGATGCGCCCATGTTGCATGGGCACTCCCGGAGATGTGCCACGTATTCTTCGCCCCCGTGCGGGTAATTGTGCTGCAGAATTCCCGCTTGAATATTGCCCTGGGTGCATTTCACAACCTCTTTGAATATCTCGGCCATGATGTACATAGAATGCTACATTTCTACCTTGATCACACTAAGGACTGCAGAAAGTCCTCTCAGCTTTGTTTCATTCACCCTGGGAAAGAGGGCACCCCTGTGACTAAACAGTGCATATCCAATGGCTAGCTAACTGTATTGTTTTTGTTATAGGAAAGTACAGTGAGACCTTCCTGGTGCTGTCACGTGGCCACTCTACCACGTGTTATGGCCACTTGCTGCTGGCTTTCAGAATGTTCCTGCAGCTGCCATATGTATGTGCTGCTGCCACATGGAGCACTGTGCATACCTTCACTAAGCCTCAGATTCACAGTCAGGCACTCACAACCTCAATAGAAGGACAACACTCTGCTCCAAATAATTCTTAAATAAAAAGGCATTTTAGTAACATGCAGAGACACAGGGATGTAGGCAAACACCATTTGTATATACCCACCTAACACGTTTCGGACTATCCGTCCCTTTATCAAAGGCCTTTGTTGATGTAGTATAGTTCAAAGGTCAAGAAAAGTTGTGATAATATCGTTCTGACATCACAATGATACTACAGCTTTTGGGACCATTGAACTGCCGTGTTACTCTAGCGCTTTGAAAACCTAAGCAGATTAAAAGGTAGAGCGTCTTGAGGTGCACAACATTAAAATAAGTGTGCCTCCCTCCTCACCCCTGACGTAAATGCCCCAATGGGTAGTTCAAGTTAGATTTTTTTGTAACCTAGACAGCAGCTCTGTGGAGCAGGCTGCCAGCAGCCCTTCGCACGAGCTGTTCGTTGTAGCGCTGTCTCTAACACACTTTCATTTGCCAATTTCTGAAACTCGGGTGTGTCAAACCAGGATTTTTTTTTTTCACTTCTGTCTGCTGATTACTTTAAAGAAACAATTCTGCTTGGTTACATGTGCTCGTGGAAGCAGAATGTTTTTTGTGGGGGTGGCGTTAGCATCATAGCACTTTGCACAGCAGTCTCATTAAAAACTTCTTCTGTTGTTTAAAATACTTCTGATGGAAAAGCTTCCATCAGTATCCAGGAACAGCTTCTATGCCCTCCCAAGGATTCTGTCGCAACTGGCTTCCTGCTGACAGCTGAAAGCCATCCGCTTCCAGAATCACACTTGTAAAGAAGCAGGCACACTGGTTGGAGACCGTTAATTTTGAGAAATGACTTTGGGTATCCTGGAAAAAAAAGTGAACATTTTGAAAAGGTTTTGAAAATTTATTTTCCAAAATACTGTAAACTGATTACATTGATGTGTTTAAAATTGCTTGACAGCCATCAACAAGGCATGAGCCACGCCAAATCATGACTGGAACCTCTCCTTCCCTGGGTATAAGCTATGTAGGAGGGACACAGGGGTGGGAAGAGGAGAGGGAGTGGCTCTGTACATGAGGGAAGGGAAAGTCTGTGCTAGGGAGATGGACGTGGATGGGAGAACAGAGGTGTTGTGGGTACAGATACAATCCACAAAAAGAAAGCTTAGGATAGGGGTGGTGTACAGGCCACCAAGCCGAGCACTGAGAAAGTTTAAAAAAGCTTTTGAAAGAGGTCACCGAAATCTCATTCATGTGCAAAAGCGGACGCTCTCACACATGTGCAGGATGTGTGCTTCATTCCCCTTTCACGCATGCGCGAGATTTCGGCGACCTCTTTCAAAAGCTTTTTTAAACTTTCTCAGCGCTAGGTTTTATTTAAAAACGGGCAGGTCTGTACATCAGTAGAATATACATGCTTTATTCAGTTTGTCAGCATGGACATGTGTAAAATAAGTCTCCAAGCCGGCGCTCAGTGTCAGACGTACTCGCTTGGTTGTCTTATGCTTCCGGGGGACGGGGGACTTGCAGACAGACCCGAATGAAAGTGGACATTCTTAAAAACAACAAATATTGGTAAGAATACTACTCTGAAATATATCTATGTGTATTCTGTGCATCATAGGGAATCAGTGTATGCATAGAGGCACACTGATAGAATTCTGCACAAAAACGAGGGTCAAGGCTGACAGTGCCCCTTTAAGCTTTCTGGAAGAAAATGGGCTCCAGGATGAGAGGCAGCACAGGTTTGTGTCTGGCTCCTGGAAGACTAACCTGATTGATTTCTTTGATTGTGTAACTGGGACAGTAAACAAGGGCCAAGCAGTGGACATCCTGTATCTGGATTTCAGTAAGGCCTTTGACTGTGTTCTCCACAGGAGGTTTCTCAGGAAGCTGGAGGACCTTGGTGTAGGGGGAAAAACAGTTATGTCGGTTAGAAACTGGCCGTAGACAAAAGTCAGAGGGTAGTAGTTGGTGGGGAGTTCTCGGAGACTAGGCCAGTCACTAGTGGGATCCAGCAGGGCTCAGTGATTGGTCTGTTGTTGTGGAGGAGGGGAGAAGGGATCTCGGAGGATCTGGCTAAGTTAAGAAATGGTCAGGTATTTGGCAACTGGGATTCATTCCAAAATGGTCAAGGAATAACTTGGTCATACCCTGGGGAAAGTATTCAGGAGGTCCACCAAGACAGAGTTGCAAGAACAAAGTCAGTCCAAAAACAAAAGAGTAGCTGTATCACTAGTTAACCATGCTTCAGACTTCAGGTTGTTAGCTTTTCAGTTAATTTTTATTTTTCATTCTGGTCACAAAAAATGCTTTCCCCAAACGTTTTGCCACCCAAACCACTAGCTTTTAAGGGGTGGTCATATGAAATATGAAAAATATGTGTGCACACTCGAGCAGACTAGACAGACCGAATGGCCTGTATCTGCTGGCAATTTCGTATATGTACAGTTTGTTATCAAGCACATCAGTGGTTTACCTGTTGATCTGTTTTGGAAAAACAGGTAACCATGAAAAAATGTATTTCTTTTAATCATTCCCGATGTTTTATAACACTTTCAAAAGCTTTCAAGAAGATGCTTACCAACTTTTTAAGTGATCAATTCCTTAAAACACCCAGTAGCTCACACGGTTTGTACTGTATGTAGCTATTCAGGATACTGCAGCCATCACAGTGCTACTATAACACTGATACCTGTTTTAAACATAAAGACATTTATCAAACATGCTGTAGTAAAAGTATAGATTGTTTTATAACTTGAAATGAAGTACCACAGTACTTGAGATTACAGGAGGTTGTGACTATTATAACAACAGTCACCCGTTGTCAACACACACTCCCACAGGAGTGAGGGGAAAGTCATAACCATGTCACGACCAGACGGTAGGCACGTGATGTCATGACGCAAGATGGGGGCTGCTTCAAAAGTCACAAGCAGGAGCAAGCAGCCAGATTAGCACAGTGGGAAGGGAGGAGCAGAGAGGGCAGATCCCTAAGTAGACACAGAGAGGTCTGCAAACTCAAGCAAACATTATAGACCACAAAGCCTTTCTCTGCTGGCTCAATTGTATGTTCGTATGTCAGTATACTCAAAGCACGCTAATGTACTTAAAACGCTTTGACAACAGCTGTGCAGCTATGGAGTACGATATCTCTTTTAGTGTCACTGCTAGACATTCCTACTGTACACTGATAGAAAGCGATGAGTTTCTGTTTTCCAGCATTGTATTGCTTGCGCTACTAGCATATATGGTTCTAGACATATTGTCCTCCACATTTGCATTAGTTAATTCAAAGTCTTTTTGACATATTTAAAACACATCAACACATTCAAACAAATTGACTGCACTGTCATAGCTTGAAGGCCAATATCTCTAGAAACAAGATGGTTGATGCTTGAGCTATTCACCATTGGAAAGGTAACTGTCACCTTAATAACCAGAGACTACAAGTTTCATAAATCAAAGAAAACTTGGGCACTCCACTTGAAGGTCATTCATGAGTGGTGCTACACAATTTAACATAATAGCAATCCGCAAAAATGATTCAGAGCACCCACCAATGACCCCAGCCTAAGGTGTGCTGTAGCTACCATTGTGGTCTGCCTGCTTCTCCTCCTCCTCTAGGATTTGCTGATGATGATTGTAAGTCTTGCTATTTTTTTGGATGTGAATTATGTATATTTGTAAAGTTGTTTCTGCCTGAATTATATTAAATATGATGCTTTATAAAAACGTGAAATACCATGTGTTTTGGCATTTACTTTATTAGACATCCTTTAAAAAAAAACGGGTCATTGGTGGGTGCTCCAAATCATTTTGTGGATAAGTTTCATAAATGAATGAAATATCTTGAGAAAATAGTGATCTTACTTTGAGGTTATCTCTTGCAGCAGGCCGTCACTGGTAGGATTAAGCCATCAGGTGCCAGGACCACACGGAAACATTTCTAGCCAGCAGTCTACCAGAGGGGGCCGCCCACCTCGGACATCAGTGGCTGACGTCAGCCTATCCAATATAAGGCGGGCAGTGCCCACACCCTCTTCAGTTCTTTTCTGCCATTGACCAATGCACGTCGGACCACTGGCAATGCTACAGCTTCAGTCGACCACCATTTTCCCGCGTTTACCATGCTTTTGTTATTTTTTCATTTTGTAAAGTTAAACATTGAGTTTTTCGGTGTTCCTTTCTCATGTTTGTCTTCTCAACCATCTTCTTCTTATTATTCTTCTGACCGCTCCACAAAGTGTACCTGCAGTAAACAGATTCTGGACAAGGATGGCCACTCTGCTTGTCTCTTCTGCCTAGGTCCAGACCATGATGTGCAAGCCTGCGAGGTCTGCCAGAAGTTTAACCTGGCCACCAGGAGATGCCACCAGAAGACCCTGGAAAGTCATCTCCTTCAGCAGAAGGTCGCCATGATGGCACAGGAGCTGCAGGCCTGGAGCTCCTTCGTTTCCCTGGCCCAGTCTTTGGGCTCTTCTTCATCCAAATCCAAGGACAAATCTTCAGGGAAGTACAAATACCGGGACAGGGACTGGTGCCGATCCTGGTCTGTCTCCCGCTCGCGGACTCCACATAAGACTCCACCAACCACGTAAGGGTCTTCCTCCCTTGGGGGGTCAACCTCCTCAGCCCTGTATACCCTTACCCTTTTAGGGCTGCCAGTGTCCCCGCCAGCCACCCAGATCTCGGTTATGGGCAGAGGCTTCTCGGGGCAGAGTCTTCCATATCCTGTCCCTGAACCCCTACTTTTTTAGCCCTTGTTTTCTGTGGGCTCCTTGGCAGGTGGCTCAGCTGGGCTCCTCCACCAGCACATGTGCTACTGGCGTCATTTCTATATCTGCCCCATCACCCATGCCCCTGATTCTGGTCTACCGACCTCTGGGCGCCATCGGTCCTGCCCCTCTTTCACAGGGGCAGGCGCTGCAGACACCAGGCGCTTCCCAGAGCCCTTTCTCCCCTCGACCTTCGCCAGTGGGGCCCTCCTCTCTGGTCCCAGCCTCTCCTATACAGGTACCTGTGGATCTCCTTCCGGTGTCACCCAGCGTGACTCCCATTCTTCTGCAGCCCATGGGCCCTTCTCCAGCCCTGCTGCCTTCAGGGCCAGCAGGGCCTTTGCCGCCTCCCACTACTGATGCCCGTGGGCACCTTCTCCAGTCCTCCCGCTGCTATTTCCAGGGGATCTGCCTGTGCTGCCTCCAGCTCCATGGGGCTGCAGCCTGGGTATCCTGCTCCAACACCTGGGGTCTGACACCGACCTGCTCATACCCAATGCCTGGGGAAGGGGCCGGCTTACCCATACCCTTCACCTGTTGGGTCCTTGCCAGTCTATAACTACCTGACACTTGGATGGACTACCATGGCTTGATTTCTGTCTATGGGCCTTCATGCAGTCATAGGTCCCTTCTCCTGGCAGGCCAATACAGTCACACTCCCAAGGGCTACCTCAAGACCCCCCCACCTCTGGCCCTGGCCTGCCCAGGCCCAAGTGCTCCTCATACTCCTAGGAGCCCTACTGATGTGGGCACCTCTGCTCGCCTAGTTGAACACCAGCCTGACGACAATGGGGATGACAACTCAGTCACCAACGATGATGACAATTCTGAGTCTTTCTCCATTTTAACAGACTCCTCGAGGAAGATGAAGAGGAGCCCAGTAATCCTCAGATCCCCTCCTAATGATCCCACATTCATGGACATCATGAGGCATACCGCATATCCAAGCCACTATGGGGTGGGAGAAAGAGGAACAGAACCCACAGTGATGCCACCTGGCAGTCTACCATCGTTAGCATGACACCCCCTTCCCCTTGGTGGCCCCCCATCATCGAGTCTTATGAAGATGTTACCAGGGCTGTCTGGCACCACCTCCATACAGTACCACCGGTATCTAAGAAGGCTCACCAGCTTTACCATGCAGCTGCTGGCAAATCCTACTTTGGCAAGCACCTGAAAATGGATTTGGTCATCATTATGCGGCCCACGACCACACCAAGAGGCTGAAGTACCTCAGCACCCTCCCTCCAGAGAATCCCAACAGTTGGACCAAATGGGCAAGCGAGCTTTTGCATCTGCCATCCTGGCCATCTGGACCCTGAATTATTTGGCCCATATGGTACAACGCTAAAACCTCTTATGGGACCAGGCCAAGGACGCAGTCATGGCCATGCCAGATGAACCCTCGAAGCAGTAAACCCTTCAGGCCCTTAAGACTGGGTCAGACGTCAGTACCCACACCCTCAGGGTGGCTTATGATGCCATGGATGTCACAGGTCAGGGGGCTGCCATCAGCATTAGTATGAGGCGCTATCCTTGGCTCAGATTCTCAGGATTTTGGGGTCCCAAGCTGTTTGGTGGGGTTGTTCAAGACATTATCTTGGAGCTCCAAACTTCTGGGCAGGCCTTGAAGTCGTTCCACTCCATGTACCACACCCAGCCGAAGTTGGGTCAGAGGGCCCCCTTTCGCCACTCCACCCATAGGCAGGCTGACCCCCACCCAAGGCCCATGGCAAATGCAAGGCAGGTGCTGCCCTTCCCACTCCCACCCCAGTCCCTTCCTGTGCCACTAGAGGAGTGACCACAGCCTAGCCCCATAGGGCTTCAGGAGGCGGTAGTTGGGGGTCATTTCTCCCTCCACCTGGACAGGTTACTACAGACTACAGGGTGCTACAGCTCATCGAGCACAGTCACCTCTAGAGTTCCTGGAGTGGCTGCCAGAAAATCCTCCAGGTCCCGTCCCCCCTCATACGGACGGAGATTCAGACCTTACTTCAAAGAAGGCTATAGAGCATGTTTCCTTATCCCAACTGGGAGGGTTCTATTCCCACTTCTTCCTGGACCCCAAGCATACTGGAGACTTCCATCCCATCCTGGACTTGAGCAGCCTCAATTTGTACATAGAGTACAAGCGGTTCCAGATGGTCATCCTTCAGTGACTGTTCCCTTGCTTCACCAGGGGACTGGCTCTGCTCTTTGGATATGCAGGATGCTACCTGCACATCAAAGTTTTTGCATCCCACCGGCACTTGGTATGCTTTCACTTCCAGGAGGAGCATTACCAATTTCAGGCTCTGCCCTTTAGCATCTCCTCAGCCCCCAGAGTTTTTACCAAGTGCCTGGTGGTGGTGGCCACAGCCTTGAGGCGACAGGATTTTTATATCTTTCCCTACCTGGACAACTTGCTATTGGCAGCCCCATCCAGGGACCAGTTGTTGTACACCCTTGCGAGTACCTGCAGCCTGTTCCAGGCTATGGCCATTACCATTAATATGCCCAAATCGTTCCTCACCCCCTGCTGGCACATCTTTTGCATATGGGCAGTGCTAGACACAGCTCAGGGCAAGGTCTTTTTACCTTCTGACATAGCAGAGCACCTGATGGCTCTGGCCCACCTTCTTTTCTCCCACCGCCATGTTCCGGCGAGGGTGTTCCTGAGGCTTCTGGGCCTCATGGCCACAGCAATTGCTACAGTTTCCTTAGCCAGGCTGCACATGAGAATTCCTCAAGTGAACACTGTGGGTCCAGTGGGACCAATGTATGGATGCCCTGGGTCAATCAGTGCTGGTGTTGGGCCCAGTCAGGAAGGTGCTGTTGTAGTGGCTGGAGTCCAGCCATCTGTTTTGGGGAGTTCCCTTTTCTATACCTCCTCTCAGCAGATCCTTATGACGGACACCTCTGGCCTTGGTTGGGAGACCCACCAAACTCAAGGGACTTGATTCGAGATCAAGAGGGATCTCCACATCAATGTCCTGGAGATCTGGAGCAGTCTTGTATGCCATGCAGGCCTTCCAGACTCAGCTCACCCCGGTACGTTCTTGGCTCAGACAGACAACATGTGTGTAGTTTATTACATAAACAAGCAGAGGGGAACTCATTCCTATCCCTCTGCAAGGAGGCAATGAGAGTCTGGAATTGGGCCATTGATCACGACCTGGAACTCTCGGCCATCCATGTTCCCAGCGACCAGAATGTCCTGGCAGATAGCCCAAGTCGCTAGCAGTCAAGAGCTCATGAGTGGGAACTATGACCTCAGTGGTGAAGACTTCTTCGACAGATGAGTAGGCCGAGTTGGACCTTTTGCATCCCCACTCGACTCAAAACTGCCACTTTTCTGCTCACTAGATCCAGGGCCTGGAGTTTTCTAACAAGATACATTGTCCCACTCCTGGCCAAGGAGATTTCGTGTGCCTTCCCATCCTTCCCACTCCTTTAACAAGTTCTGATCAAACTCCAGATGGAGGGGGCTACAGTGATCCTCATCACCCCCTTCTGGCCTTGGCAAATCTGGTTCCCCTTGCTGCAACAACTGGCAGTGGAACCTTCCCTGTCCCTGCCTTTGCTCTCCCAGGAGCAGGGTGTCCTGGTACATCTGGACCTTAGGTTGCTCCATCTCCATGCATGGCTCCTGAGGACATAGCCATTGCCAGATTTTGGGTCTCCCTCAGGGTGGTTGATGTCTTAGTGGTGGCCAGAAAGCCGTCCACCAGGGCTACATACTCTATGAAATGGAAATGCTTCATCCTTTGGGCTGCGTCGCATCGTTTGGATCCCTTCACCTGTCCAGTGAATCAGCTTTTGGAGTACCTTCTGTCCCTCTCAGATTTGGGTTTGTGGTTCTGCTCTATTAAGGTACATCTCTCTGCCATTTCTGCATATCATGTACCTGTGGATGGGTGCTCAATGGCCCAACTTGATGTCTACCATACATTCTTGTGGGACATCCTGCATTTGAAGCCCCTGATCAGGGACCCTGTCCCGACTTGGGACCTTAATTTTGTGTTAGAAAAACTTACGCTGCCATCCTTTGAACTGGCTGCATCTTGCAAGCTACGCTTTCTGTCATGGAAAGCATTATTTTATGCTCATTACTCGGCTCAAAGGATTTCAGAGGAGCCTTATTTAGTTTTCACAAAGACAGGGTGTCTTTGCTTACAGATACTAAGGTAACCTGCCTGTTTATTTTCCTGAGCATTCCAATCAAGGGAGGCATTGCTCCATACATTGGATGTGCATAGAATCCTAAGGTACTATACACACACAGGACTAAGGACTCTTGGAAGTCCAACCAGTTGTTTGTTTCATTGCCCTTGGAAAGAAGTCGCTCAGTGTCCAAACAGTGTTTAAGTGGTTTTATTTATTTACTGAAATGTTTCACCAGGAAGGCATACTGAGCAACAAGTCTCTCATCTCCCGGTGCAACCTGGTGGCAAGGGGCACAAGTGGAATAAAACATTATACATTCAAGTTACAAGATCAGCATTAACATACAGTTGTAAGGCAGGTGTTACAAGCAGTGTTACAACAGTGTTGCGTATAGCATGTAGAAAGAGTGGACAATAATAAGTGCCAGGTTAATAAGTAAACAGGTGCTACATAAAGAAAAAAAGGGAAAGGGAGGAGGGTAAGGTGGGGAGGGGAAGAGTCATGCCCTGGAGACCCCTTCAGGATGCGAGGAATCCTGCCAGAGGACTGCGGGGACCCGAGAGAGAGAAGGGGATAAGACAGTGTCCCAGAGAGACCACTTTAAGATGGTGGGGAAGGGACTAGATGAGAGATACAGGCCCCTTGGGGGCTAGGAGAGGGACACCTTGGAGAGCATTCAGGATCCTTTACATTCTGTGAGAGATCAAGGGAGGCCAGTAAGGGGGAGCAATTGAGAGAAGAGGAGAAGGGCTAGAGGGGTGGGTGTGCACAGGGTAAAATGAAGGTGAGGGTAGAGGGTAGGATTTGTCTAGGGCTTAGAGAAGGGAATTAGGGAGGGTCATGGCAGGAGCAGCTAGGTGCAAGGTAATTATTGAATTATTAAGGGCAGAGCTGATGGAGTAGGTGGAGGATGAGTGCCAGATTTGAGGGGGGGGAGGGAATTCCACATTTTTGAGAGGTGGTGAGAGTAATTGGATTGGCCAATTTGGGTGGATCTGCAGGGGACAACCAGGGTATGGGATTCGGTTGATCTAAGGGAATGTGAGGGTGGGGAGGGTGTTATAAAGGAGGAGGAGGAGGAGGTGAGGTAGGAAGGGAGCTCGCCCAACCAGTATTTGGAGGTGAATTTAGCACAGTGGGAGAGTTGCCTGTTTGTAAGAGAGGGGAAGGATAGGGCACAATAAAGATCGCAGTGATGGGTGCGAGGGGGGGCATCCAGGGCAAAACAGCAGAAGGAATTGAAGAGGGTGTCCAGTTTGGCCAGGAGGACTTAGTGGCAGCACCATAGACCACGCACAATAGTCGAAAATGGGCAGTATCATCTTCTGAACAAGTTCACGCCTGGTTAGCAAATTGCATTGTTTATTGTTACCAGAGTAAGAAGTACCAGTGTTGTTTGGGTTGTTCATATCAGACATCTCAACAGGCATCAAGAGCAAGATCAGTTTGTTTGCAGATGACACCAAGATGGGAGCAGTAGTGGATGATCTAGGAGGGTGGCATGGGTTGCAGGATGATCTATCAAACCTGGAGACCTGGTCAGACACCTGGCAGTTGGGGTTCAATGTCAAAAAGTGCAAGGTGCTACATTTCGGGGTTGAAAACCCAAGAAGGAGCTACCAGCTGGGGGGGAGAGCTGGGGTCAGCTAGCCATGACAGAGGAGGAGAAGGATCTGGGGGTGATTATAATGGGCTCAATGAACAACTCCGCACAATGCATGAAGGCAGGTGCAAAGGCCAACGAAATGCTGGGTTGTCTTGCCAGGGGTATATCTTCAAGGAGAGGGGAGGTGATCCTGCCGTTGTATAAGTCACTGGTTAGGCTGCACCTGGAGTACTATGTGCAGTAGTAGCGCCCATACCTGAAGAGGGACATTAAGTTACTGGGGGGAGTGCAGTGCAGGGCAACAAAGATGATCCAGGGACTGGGGAACATACCGTACGTGAGCAGACTGACGGAGCTGAACATGTACTCACTGGAGGAGAGGAGAGACAGAGGGGATATTATTGAAACCTTTAAATACATGAAGGGAATAAGCAAGACAGGCACGGTGGGACTATTCAAGTTAAGGGGGGTAGGAACATTCAAGGTCACAATCTCAGATTGGAGGGTGGAAGGTTCAAGAGGAAAATGAGAAGACACTTTTATATGGAGCGAGTGGTGTCTGGGTGGAACACGTTGCCTGTGAAAGTGGCATCCTGTAGAACAGTGGGCTGCTTCAAAGGGGATGGACAGGGTAAGAGGGAGAGTCAGGGAGGGAGGGAGGGAGGGGCAGGTGCAGCATAAGGGTTGATAGCTGCACACTCGAGCAGACCCGATAGATCATAAGGCCTTTATCTACTGGCAAATTCGTATGTTCGTAAGTATGGCAAGGAACTTCCTAGTGGGCTAAAGGGCTATTCCACAAGAGGTATGGCTGCATCAGTGGCTTGCTTTTGTAACATGTCAGCCACTGACATCTACGCTGCTGCCACCTGGAGTACTGTCCATACCTTTACCAAGCATTCCAGTCTGGACATTGCCTCTAGGCATCGAGCCAACTTTGGCCTAGCTGTCCTCCAAGGCTTCCTCTCTTAGGCTGTTCTTTTTTAGCCTAGGTCTGCCTGTTTGTAGTATCAGAACTGCTTGGGACTCAGTCCTATCTGTGATGGCCTGCTGCAAGAGATACCGTCAAAGTAAGACAGTACAGTTATGCAACAACTTACTATAACAGTAAATTTTCAAGATGATCTCTTTCAACAGGCCCTGCTTTCCTTCCCCCCTTTTTTTCTGGGTCTCTCTCCCCTTCCATTGGAGTGAGCCTTCTGCTTTCATCTTTCCCTTTTACAGGGTTACCTTGGAGTCCTCCTCGATTCCCCCTTCTGGTATCCTGCTTATGGTCTCCAGCACTAAAACTGAGGAGGTGTGGGGCCGCCTGCCTTTATAGGATAGGCTGACGCCAGCCACTGACATCAGAGGTGGGTGTCCCATCTGGTAGACTGCTAGCTAGAAAGATTTCCATGTGGTCCTGGCGCCTGACACTTAGTCCTGCTACTATTGATAGCCTGCTGCAAGAGATCCTCTCAAGATCTACTGTTACGGTAAGTTCTTACATAACTGTACTTTTTTTTTCTGTAAAGGAAAACCATATCCTGGTTCTAGTTAGATAAACTTGGAGAATACAGGATGGAAAACTATACACAACCCGTGAGTTCTGCCACAGAGGAGTTCTGAGTCCCTCTGACCTTGAGAGCGAAACTTCAGAGGTTCATGGGAATCAGAACCCCAAGGCGGCAGAACAAATTGCTTGTGCATAAAGCTGCTTTTTCTGCATTTTTTTATAGTGTATAGTATTACATGAATTGTGTGTGTGGCAGTTCTTTCAGTTTTAGAACAAAACTGTCTTATGCAGTCTTTAGAGGTTTCAGAGTGCTGTTGTACCACAGAGGGGTACAATAACATTCAATGACCTTTGAAATATGGTACAACAACATTTTGAAAGGGATGGAATTCTATACAAACCAATGCTGTATTATACACTATAGAAAGATAGACAGACAGATGGATACATTTTTACTGTTTGGCTAAACAGCCTTTATAATCATAGTGATAAGTTCATACAGAAAAATAAACAAGCATTTGTCAATGCCGAATGTTGTTTCGCTGGCATTGGCATTGGTAGTGCCAGAGCTAGAGATGCATAATAGGAATGGCAGTGAAGTATTGAAGTGACGCCAACCCCACACCCACCCTGTAGAGAGCGACAGGCATTGGGGTGTGCCTTTGGGTCGTCAGCTATAACACTCATGCCATTGTACCTCACCCTACCCTGTAGACACTGACAAGTGTCGTGGTGTGTTTTGGGGTCTTTGGGCATTATACTTACCCCATTCCATAAGGAAATACGCTGACGTGGGTGCAGTATAGGAGAATGAGGTGAATTTTGTGGCCGAACAGTGCAAGGCACACCACGATGCCTGTCAGTGGCTGCAGGGTTGGGGTGAGGGTGGAATGGTGCGAGCATTTCATCCGATGATCCCAAGTTACACACCTAGCACCTGTCAGTCTGTACTGGGTGGGGTGCTACAGTTGGAAACCCTAGCACCGTAGGCGTGCGGTGGTATTTTCACGCCAAATGTTCAACATGGGCTGTTTGTGGGCCCACCTTATGAAAAGCGGCACAATCAGTTTGTTAGCTAAAAGGTGGTTTTGCACAGCTATGCCATTTGGTGACACAGGGACTAAACACATTTTGGGCAGGATGTGAGAATGGCAACTGTATTGTTCATGAGGAGGCGAATAAATGGCAACACTGAAAATGTGGAGTGAAAATATGAAAAATTGGTGAAGTCATAAGCACCATAGAAAGTGCACAACATATGTCCGTAACTCCAATTATTTTGGGAGTTTGTCACCCACATTTTAACATAGGCATTTTGGGACCTCCCTCATGAACAGTGGTGCTGTGATTTTGTTAATCTGTCCCAAAAGTTGATTTCCCACAGCGACCACGCCATTGTGTGCCACAGGTGCGGAAACACATTTTAGACAGGATGTGAAAAATGACAGCTGTACTGTTCATAAGGAGGTGTGACAAAAGCAAGTGTTGAAAATCTGGCATGGAAATATTGCAAATTTATGCAGTTACAGAGGTGCATGAAACTGCATAGCACACTTGTAACACAGTCATTTTATGGACTTTCAACCAAATTTTCAACATAGGCATTTTAGGACCTCTGCTCATGTACAGTGCCACCGTCATTTCCTCAAACTGTCCCAAAAGTGATTTCTCACAGCGACCACGCTATTCTGCGCTGGACGTGCGAAAAGACATTTCGGCCAGGATATGTAAATGACAGCTGTACTGTTCATAAGGAGGTGTGTAAAAATGCCAAGTTTGAAAATCTGGAGTGAAAAATATTACAAATTCGCGAACTTACGAGCGTACATGCAAACTACGTGCAAGCACTACGTCATAACTCAGTCATTTTATGGAGTATCACCCCAAAAATTTTCAACATAGGCATTTTAGGACCTCTGCTCATGATCAGTGTCACTGTCATTTTGTAATCTGTCCGAACACTGATTTCTCAGCGACTGCGCTATTTTTGTCTTGAAGTGCAAAAACACATTTAGGCCAGGATGTGAAAAATGACAGCTATACTGTTCACAAGGAGGTGGAAAAATGCCAAAGCTGAAAATCTGGCATGAAAATATTGCAGATTCAGCGAAGTTATGAGTAATGCGTAACAACCGCGCAATGCACATCGTAAAGCAACCATTTTTGACTTTTTCCACCAAATTTGTAACATAGGCATTTTGATAGCCCACCTCATGAACACTGGCACTGTCGTTTCATTAATCGGTCCCGAAAGGTGATTTTGAGCAGTGACCGCGAAATCACCTTTTGGGGCCGAATAACGTCATCACAGTGGCAGAATTCATGAGAAGGGGTCCCAAAAATCACATGTTGAAAATTTGGTGCAAAAATTCCAAAAAATGCCTGAGATATGCATCAAAGTTGAAAAACTCTATTTATACCATTATACAGCTTACTGGCATTTCATCAGTTCACGGTCGGCTTTGAAGAGTGCAGACGTGTTCCTGGTCCACCGAAGATTGTCACGCCGGACTCTGGAGGTAAGTATGGGGTGGGGGTGTGGGGAAGCAGGTTGTGCAAAAGGGTGGGCACGGGTTGTGGGAGGTGGGCAGGAGACGGCGAGGGACCATTTTCTTTTCACAGCTTTAAAAAAAAAAATCGTGGTGACTTTTTTTTTTTTTTGCTGGGCATTTGGCACACTAGGGGTGGGCTGCTAGCGATGCCACCTAAGTCTTTTTTTTGGGAGGGATTCTGTAGCGATGGGATTGGACATCCCCGTCGGCACATACTGGGAGGTGGGGCACAAGCCGAGGGGATTGGGCACCCCAAGAAACTAAAGGGTGGGGACACATTATGCTGACAGAGAGGGCTCCCCATCAGCAAAATAAAAGGGATGGGGATAAATGCCAACAGGATTGGGCCCCGTCAGCAAAAGGAAAACTGTTGGGGGCACATGATGCTGAGAGGATTGGCCACCCTCGGCATACATTGTACATGTGAGGAGGCACATTATGCCGACAGGGAGTGGGCTCCCCCATCGGCATTGTGACAGGCAGCGGCGGCAGTCACTGCTACCATGTTGCCTGCACTTCAGGAGGCGTGTTGTGGTCTTGCTGCATGACAGCTTCGCTCTCATTGCAGCAGACCTTTTCTTTGTTCTGGTGGCCACATTTGGTATGCGTGAGGACAGAGCCTGCTGCTGGCTGATTGGGGAATGAGGGACACACCTCCTGATGCATGCCCTGCATTCGCCCAACACAGCCACGCCTCCAAATGTACCATTCAGAAAGTGTTAGTTGCACGCAAGCGCAAGCCAACATAAAAATGACAATTAAAAGCAATTATTTACAAAAGTTAGAGTAGATAAAGTGCATATAGTACACTATGTATCCTTATGTAAGAATAAGGTATAAAAAAGATCAAACCTGCACAATGATACTGCATATGTCTATGTACTAACTCAACTATAGCAACTAGCTTAATTCAGGCAATTGTGCTTAAAATGCTTTGTAACATGCATGCAAACCAAGGAAAAGACCTTGGCAATCCAACATCCTAGCAACCAATAGTCAGTAAGGCCATAAAATGTCAATAATCCAGGCAGGTACCAGACTCTAAGTACTTTAACCAACTTCAAGTAGTGTGTTAGCTGATACTGAATGTCAGCATATAATCCAGACATCAGCCCAGAAATCCCAATTTTTTTATGAAGTTATCCTATGTGACTCACATAAGTCAGTATCACCTAGATCTAACTGATGGGCATAATTAGTATATAATTACTGGCCACAGTTTTTTCCAATACAAAAACTGAGTTGTAATTTGCCGTTATAACTACCTCAGCCAGTTATAATGGCAAACACGCACCACTGTGCTCTAGAGAAGTGCGAGACACAAACAGCCACAGAGCGAAGAAAACAGCTGACTGACTCCACGCCTTGCAGCTCCGGTGTCCTGTCAGATCCAACCTGACACGCAGAACTACACAGAAAGCAAACGAAAATCAACGCCAAGACATCTTCGAGCCACACCACATAACCAAATTAACAGTTTGAACTCTTAGTTTAAAAGTTTGAAGAGTTTTTATATCGTTAACAGTTTACAACCTTTCACAGTTCCTCCACATGAATGAAGCCATCTAAAACAAACGTAATTTCATTCAGGAACTGGAAGTTAAAACATTTAAAGATGCTGACAAATGTTGTAATGTTACTGTTCATGTTTCTTTTCCAAACATAAAAAAGACATTTTAAAAACACAAATCATTAAAAACTGCAATGTAATACAACACCACAAATAAATTGTTCATTATAGCACAACTGCCTTACCTATTTCTTTGCAAATTGAATAGATTACTGCTGAAAAAATTGTGACCAGCAATTACAAAAAATAAAGTAATGGACAGGTGGTTATTCATGAGAATTTTACACAACCCCTCGGTGTGGGATGCCTAAATAAACCCCTTGGGCTTCGCCCTCGGGGTTTATGGGGCATCCCACACCTCGGGTGTGTGTAAAATTCTCATAATAACCACCTCCCCATACATTATTCTCTATATAACAACTGGGTTTCGCCTCTCAATAGGAACCTGTGTGTAATTTGCCGTAATAAGGTGTATTTATAACGGCTAACATGCCGATTTCCTCACTCTGGCATGCGCCAGTCACAACTGTTCTTTGTTCTGAAGCACGCTGAGCTGTCAGCTATACTGGTAAACATGTGGGCTGGTGTGACAAACGAGCTTCAACTCCATGCGACTGCACTATATTTCACAGCCAACTCAGCGGACATGCACACATGTCTTTATGACCTGACCTTATGATGCTGACGAGTGTCGGATGTCACAAAGGTCACGCACCACTCCACTGGGTCCAAAAGAAACACAACAAAAGCCGTATGTAAATTTGTAAATATCCTGCCATTAGAAGACTGAATTAGCCTTTATAATAGCAATAACGACCTCACTGGTGGTTTCCTGGGGTTAATGACTGGGTGACGAGTGGTGGCTTTCAGCTGTGCCTCGGGCCACCAACCCCCACCACCACCACTACCACCCAGTTGTTAATCCCCAGGAAACAGCTGTTAGTTCGGTTGTTATTGCTCAATTATAATGTCAACAGAGGGAAAATCAACACGATAAGATGAAATAGGAGACACTGAGATCCAGTTGTCATGCAGACACCTTCAGTAATAAAATTAAGGAAAAAAATGCACTAACGAATGTAATATAAGCTGAATTGTGTCTGAATCATATATTTTAAAAGGTTTTCCTGGATTGGCTACTGGTAACTTGCTTTATAAAAGGTTTTTATGATGCCCGTGTTTTGGGCCTGATGTGGTCAGAGATTGCAGAGCTGTGCTTGACCTTGGCTCTGGTTTTTATGCCTTTAGCCTTACCGCCCTATCCTGTCAGATCACAGATGCTAAGCTGGGTTGGTCCTGGTCAATAGCAGAATGGGAGCCCTCCAATAATTGTTGGTGGCTCTGCAGAGGGGACATTCTCCCCTTGGTTAAAGTAGCCATGTTGATGCCTCAGCATGGTGTTTGGTGAACACTGTGCTTTCTGAGGTGCCATCTTTTGGATAAGATGTTAAACCATGTTTCCATCTGCCTATTCTGGTGGTTGTTGAGGGAGAGGTTAAAGACCTCATCACACATGTTGAATTTCCCCTATTGTCCTATCTGTTTTCCTCCTCCTGATGTGGCTGAGCACAGGAAGTATTTTGCAGCCCTCCTTTCCGGGTCAACAGAAATGAGGGAGGGAGGAAGGAAGGAAGGAATATAAGGGAGGGGAGGGGAGGAGGAAGGAAGGAAGGAAGGAAGGAAGCAAGCAAGCAAGCAAGCAAGCTGTGGTACCCTTCTCTGACCCAGTTTGTTTCCTAGCCTGTTTTTGTCCCACAGGCCTTTTACTTTTAGACTTGAAAACATCTGTGCCACATTCATTAACATGGTCAAAGGGCATTCATACTCTAAGCAGTTATCTGAGATCACACCACTAGGAGTGCAGCCCTTTCCATGTTGTACTTTATAATGATGCTATATATTCTTCTACAGTTTTGTTCTGTTATCTTTACCAAATTGATTTGACATTTTAGAGGGATCATAGCTTTGGACCCCCATCTTTAACATTCCCTACTATGCTTTGGATACCCCCTCCCCCGAGGTACTGCTACTAGTCTGCTAAGGTGGCTGTGGATGAATCCATGTTATCAAAATATAGGTGTAACCCCCCTGCGAATGGGGGTTCCCAAAAGACTTCCAGGAGCTTGCTTGAATGCTCCAAGCCTGAATGGTGTTTGGCATTTAAGCCATTTATCAGTGAGTGTTTTTAGAACCTCTGGTACTGTCTCTTTAAGAGCTGTCTGCTTGCAGACATAATTAGTTTGTATGGGGGACTGTGTGTTTCTTTGATTGAGTACCACTCAAGCTGCTGCCAATTCACTTCATTTTGCAGTCACTAGGAGTGCAAAGGGAACCTATCTGAAAGATGTAACTGTTTGCCAGAAATTATTTAGAGTAATAATGAAATTACAGTTTGTCTAACCTGCTTTCTTTGCAGTCAGAACTGTGTCTGCTAGTTCCCATTCTAGTTTTGAACTGCTGAACTGGACCAATCAGTGTGGGGTAAGCTAGCTCTAAAATGGTGCCTTGGACCAATCAGAACTTGGACTCATAATCTGAGCCAGCCACAAGAGGATTGTATGGGCAGTGACTCTGGGAGATGTAGTTTAGACTTCAGTGCCTTTTGGACCAACAGCAGCAGTCTATTGTGAGTGACAGCCAATCCAGTCAAGAACTGGGAGGAACTCAAAGGAAGTGCCCGGTTTTGTCGGTTGGAGTTTCAGTTGAGCTTTGGCAGTGAAGAAGGAAGGAGCCCTGTGCTTTTCAGTGTGCAGTTTTAGTCAAACGTGTGTAAGGCCCAGAGTTCCGGTCTGCAGCTTGTGTAACAGCTTGTTAGGACTGAATCCGTCCTGTGAAAAGAATCAAAGGATCTCTGAAGAGTAGAAACCAGGCTCACCCTGTAGAAGACTGGAGGAATTGCTGAAAATTGCATTAGGTCTGTCAGGAACTGAATCTGCTGTGTGTTCTCCCGGGTATTGTGCAGTAATTGCGATCGGGATACAGATGCAGCCTGCCTGGTATAGTGCTTTCTTTATATGGATGTGTGAAGAGATTTGTGTACCTCAAGTGAGCCCTGCTGACATTGAAGGACCCTATCTTATTTGGAGGTCGTGAGTACTAATTCAGGGTCGCTCCCTGTTGAATTGCACATTAAATCCAAATGGAATTACTGTACTGCTGACTGTTTAATTCCTTTTCTCTGTGAAAGGCCCTCACCAGCTGCCACGGTTTGGACTAGCCACTAGGGCTTGGGCACCCAGGACAGTAACTGATAGGGATAGGCCTGTGCACAGAGCCATAGGTAGATTATTAGAGTGATAAGCTAATTAACCTGATTTCCCCTGTCCTTGTTATATCCCCCTAAATAAATCAGAGCTGCTTGTTTCAGCAAAGTTATACTGCCTGGAGGTATTTGTCTATGTTAAAGTACTGTACTGTGATTGTTGCACTGTATCTCATTTCACAGGAGGTCCCAGTGCCGGAACCAGACCTGGGGTAAGTGTATACTGTGAAGGTAATTCTGATATATTGTGGGGCCACTAGTGGGAAGAAAGGGGTTGCAGTGTCCCAGAGGGCTGTGACCAAGTTAGTTTAACTATTGCAAACCCTGACCTCTGGGTGGAGGCACCGCCATTGGATCCAGGCCCTCAACCTGTTAGTGGCAAATCAGGCAGGGTAGTAGCCCTGGGATAGCCATCTAGGGGTTACATAGGATGTTTTCCAGTAACCATATTTCCAAGGGTTCACTACAGTAAGTGCAGGTCTATGGATAAATAGCACTAGAAGAAACAAGGCTAGAGATAAATTAATAAATAATTCCTTTTATTTATCTCTCATCTGTTTGAAGATTCCCATGTCTCCGATTCCCTCCAGCAGCCTTTCCTGGCTGGAACAATTTCTGGATCAATGTAAAATATTTAGCCTCAGTTCAGCAAGCTGTTAGCTCGAAGAGCAGTGCAACAGAAAATGTATTTTTGTGTTTTTTTCCCCCAAAAAAGCTAGTTTTAGCTACAGTTAATAAAAATATTAGCATACCTGGCAGACTTACCTTTCTGGGTGCAGGTGCCTCCCATGCTGAGCACCATGAGTTTTTGTTTTCTTGAGCCTAACCCCAGCTCAGTCTAAGTTGGTATTTTTAAGCCAAATATAGTGCCCATCTTTCTTTCTTAAGAAAAGATTTACATTAAAACATTTATAAAATACTCACATTTTGGTGCAACTAGAAAATTGTACCACCAAATTAAACTGAACAATGCCTGAAATCTTCAATAGTGAAAAAAGAAAAGATAGGGTCAGATTTTTTGTCCAGTTTTGTTACTCTGCTGCTTTAAGCCCATTCATTATTTCAGATTGTTCTTTACTCGCTATTTAAATGCCCCTCAGGTCACTGCTTGATTAAAGACTATGTAAGGAGAATCAGCTGTTGGCTTTAGGAAGTTAAATGCATAGAAAAGAAAGTGCTTCATGATTACTGCGCTTTTGACCTTGAGAATGCTGAATTGTGGTATTAGGGCCCCACCCTGTAACTGAGATCTTCTGGAAGTGATGGTTGAGCTTGAATGGAAACATGGTTTAGATTTCATAGTCATGTCACAGTGGATTTGCATTTTCAGTTTGGGAGCTTCTTCTTCTGCTTGGTAACTGCTATAGTGAAGCAGTATAGCCTAGTGGTTAAGAGCACTGAGCTGCAAACCGGGAGACCTGGGTTTGAATCCCATAGCCACTGCTTGCATACTGTGCGACCATGAGCAAGTCACTTAACTTCCCTGTGCTCACAAAGCGCACCTGGAAACAAGCCTTGACTTAATGTGTCCTTCCTAGCCAAAAGAAAAATTAAAATTCATAAATAAAATATAATAAGATGCAGCAGTTAGGCCATAAAATAGTTATGTAATCATTATTAGGAAGTACTGTATGCAGAGAACATATAGAAAACACATCCATTAGGGATCCTTCCTCAGTGTAGCAGTTACTCCTGTATGTTTGTATTAATAAAGATGTGTTGGAACTCTTGGATTTTATGATCTTACCAGCTTGTGACTTTGTAAGGTTTCCGCTGCATTTTCATATTCCCTGCTGACATTGTGTAGCATAGTACTGGGTTTTTCCTCTCTGCAGATAAATGATTGTGTCCTCTCAAGTGCAGTGCAATAGGAATTAAAAGCAGAAATCAGCCCAAAGCATTCTTCCAGCTACCAGGGGATCTCATTTCAGTCTGTTTTGGTGCCTTTGTTTGCCTTCCAGCAATTCTGGTAATGTGGTTCCTGGATTCCCAGAAATTATTCTTATTTACTCTTTTTAAGTTCTCCAAACCAGACTTTCAGTTAGAAAAAGTGTGGCCCTTCCTTCCTTCCTTGTCTAACAATCTGTGTTGCATGAAACTGCTAACATTAATTCAGCACTGTATTATCTACACATGCTTATATACGGTATGCAGTGAGCATGCCTGTTTATGGAAGAAAAGACTTGCTAAGAAAGGACATTGTGTTTTCTGAAGGTTTGTGTATGATAGTGTAGGATGAGGATGAAAATGCTTCAGATGTTCAGTGAAGTGTGTAAATATGTACCAGGATTCAAACAATCCACATCATGGTTTTAAAGTTAAGAATTTATTAAATTGAGTCACTATGCATAGATAAGTGCAAATTTCCTGGAAAACTTTAATATGAAGTATGCAGAGCGCATTCTTGGTCTTGGAGCTGTTTAAAAATCTTCCCTTGCAGACAGACACCTAAACATTCTTCCCTGTGGTGCGTGCAAAATAATCTGCTCTTTGATTTGAGCCCCTGCCGCCGCCGCCACCACCACCACCACCATCATCCCACCTTTATAAAAGTAAACAGACTGAGTGTCGTAAGGTGTGGGTGTAGACAACTTAACACAGGCAGAGACCAAAGGTAGGT
This sequence comes from Neoceratodus forsteri, assembly GCA_016271365.2. Lineage (NCBI taxonomy): Eukaryota > Metazoa > Chordata > Ceratodontiformes > Ceratodontidae > Neoceratodus > Neoceratodus forsteri. The sequence continues at coordinate 361,183,844 of JADMNL010000024.1, forward strand.
TGTGACACACAAGAACACCTCGAGTGCCTTTTATTATAATGATCCAAATAAAAGTTCAAACGATATAACCAAGGAGGAAATAAAATAAAACACTGGAAAACTGGTTACAAATCAAGTCCTAGCTCACCAAGAACTTGCAGTTACTTTTTTAAGTTTAACATAAAGTGGAAGTAGTTGTAGTCTGACTCTCCACTATCTTCTGTGTTTCTGGAACAGAGCTTCACCTACTCCCTTCCACTGCTATCTTTCAACTGTGCCTACCATTCTCTTTTTATAGGTATTCACAGAGCATAATTAATCATGTGGTCACTGTAGTCTGTCCCCTAATCTAATAATTAAGCTTCAATCTGCACTAATACACAGAAATGGGGGACTACAGTGACATACAGTCAATATTCTGTTTTACAGATCTGGTATTTCATTTACTAAATTTTTCAAAGCAGGTTTAAAACAAATATTTCAACAGTTTTCAACCTTAATTACTTAAATCAGCTCATAGCTCCACCTACATTGTGATGTCACACAGTTCTAGTCCTCTTCAAAGGTGCTTCATTCTGGGCCGCCAGCCCCTTTAGGAGAGCATACTAAAGACGGCTTTCAGGTAACCTGCAAGGACTTAACCTTCATTTGCTGCCTAGTGTATCTGTTTCTTTTATTTCTTGTTTCTTACGTGCTTGTAGTTAACATATGCCCAAGAAGGAAAAGCATAACCCACAGATCTGCCAAGCAGACTGTCTAAACCCTTTTTAGAGGTCTAATTTGTTAGTAGCGAGTACAGGAGAGAAGTTCTAAGTCTGCACTCGCATGGCTACCCGCTCTTGCTGCAACAAGTGACGACACAGCGTACAGACCGAAAAGCAGAGGTGGGCGTAGAGCATGCCAATTTTATTTTGTCCCTGCTTCCCCTTTGCAGCTGAAATAGCCACACAACTACACACCAGAAAAGGGAGACTTATTTAAATACCATTAACAGGGGGAATGGCTCATGTTGTCACTACTATAACCTATTTGAATAACACAACTAGTGCCATAATAGACGTCAGGCGTCTTGAACTTTTTAATTTATATTTCGGGGGATTCTTGAGACAGAGGGAACAGATAAAAGAGAAAGTGTAGGAAGATACACTATCATGGGTGGCCACTCCATTACAATGCGGGAAAATGAACGATAGCAAAAGTTAGATACTGCTGCAGCAGAGTTTGATAGAGGGAAGGGGGGCAGAAGAAAAGGCTAAAGAAAGAAAGAAAGGCTGTCTTGAGGATTCCAAATTCCAATTATGGGGCAATACTGCCACACTGAAGCAGCTAAAAATTGCCCCCATGTCAAAATGTACATTGGTAGAACTATATTCAGAATTCCTCACTTGAACATTGAAACACGTTTAGTACTTGAAGAAGTCTGAAGATTCTGTTACTCAGACCTTACTACAAAATGGCTTCCTCAGAGGAATTATTTAACACCACGGCCCCTAAACAGGGATTCTTCTGTATCCCATCAAAATTGTAATGTTGACTTTTGGATGTACTGTCCCTCCCAAATCACCACCAAAAGGGTATTTATAGGCTAGTTCCTAAGGATGATGAGTACCTCAGCTGCTTTGGTGAGGTAATGAACACATTACTGAAAAATATTGCATATGAATGTTTAGTTCAGCATAATGTTGAAAGACTTATTCAGAAACTTATCGTTGATCACATTAAACAGGAAGGACAACTAGATCTCTTACAGCATGGTTTCTGCCAGGGAGGTCATGTGTTACTGAATCTGATTAGTTTCTTGAGCCTGTGGAGTGCAGTTTTGGATGCAGGATTATCTGTGGCTTATCTTGATTTTTCTAAGGCCTTTGATAAGGTCTCTCACAATATAGTAATAGGAAAGTTAAGACTATATAAAATGCACTCAAATATAATTAACTGGATTACTTCATGGTTGCATAACAGAAAGCAAAGGGCTATACTAAGGGGTTATGCATTTGATTGGGGAAGGGTGACCAGTGGTGTGCCCCAAGGTTCAGTCCTTGGACCTACACTTTTTAACATAATGATTAGTTCTATGCAGCCAACTTCAGACACTTGGATGTAAATATGCCAACGCTTTAAAGTTGAGGTATTGTTGTTGATCACAAAACTGCAGCTTTTTCCAGACCAATTTGGATAAATTGTCAGACTGGGCTAAAGAGCATAAATTGGTCTTCAATGAGGCAAAATGTAAAATCATGCACTTTGGTAAAAATAATCCATGCTTTGAATATAAATTAAATAATACCATATTAAAGGTAACAGACAATGAAAGGGATTTGGGTATCCATATCACACCTGACCTTAAATTCAACTACCATAGAAACATGATGTTGAAAAAATGTTATGGTATCTATCATTGTATAATGAAAAATATAAAGAGTCGTAGTGCGGAGGTCATTGTACCATTATATACGTCCTTGATTAGACCACATCTGGAGTATTGCACACAGTTTTGTGCACAGTATACCATAAAAGGGAAACATAAAATCGAAACAGTACAGAGGAAGATTACTAAAAAAAATTGATAACATGAAAAATAAATCATGTAGTGAAAGATTATCCTCACTGAAGCTATACTCCATGGATTATAGGAGGATAAGAGGAGACCTATGTCTGGCATATAGAGCATGTTCAGACGAAATTCTTGAATGCACACTGGGCTTTAACAACAAAGTACGAATGATTTAAATACAAGATCTCATAAATATAAGGGAGAGGTGAATAAAACAACTAAAAGGAACCACTGGTATACACAAAGGGTTATTGAAATATGGAAAAAAACTCCCTAGTCATGTGGTTGAAAGTGGTAACATGGAGACATTTCAAATCACATTAGATATATTTATGGAAGATAAACATTAATATGGTGGCAAGTTCTCTATTGGACCTTTGTCTTTGAACTTGTAAAGATTCTGTGATAATGGAATGCATTTATTTATGTATGTATGGAAGTACTTATTTATTTGTTAATTTCACATCATGGCTCAACTCCAAAGGGTTACCTCAGTAGCTTCTGTCTGGCCATTGCTAACATTTTAGAACCTCATCCAATGTTTATAAGTTATGTTTAACTGTTTTATTTCTGGTAACTGTTTATTACTCGTGATGATTATCAATTGTACTTAACATGCATGTTATTCCACCTTCTACGTACTCGATTGTAATGTCTGTATTACTCCATTTGCTTCAAATTGTTCTTGTTGCTTTCTTTTCCCTTGATGTATGTAATTAATCCCAGGTCACCCCTGAAAAAGGGACTGTAATGGTCTCAGTGGGCCTGCCTGGTTACCAAAGTTTAAATAAATAAATAAATAATACATTTCAAGAGTTTCACTAGGAAAATCATACTGAGCTAACAGCTCATTTCCAGATGTTTCCTGGGGGAAGGGGATGTGGAGAGTGTAGTAATAAGTTACATCAGTAATGTCACACTTATAAAACGATGATAATAATTATAAAAAGTAAAAGTTTTGGTCACGTGATGCAGTACAGCTAGAGGCAGCGTTCTCGCGGAGCTCCCGTTACCCACCCGTTTTTAAACTATTTTCAGCCTACAAATTCGACATCTAAAGTCCTGTTCTGCATCTGGAGTATAGATAACACTCTTCGGTACTTGCCAGCATCTTGCTTTGTGCATATTAATGCACTTGGAGATAGATTGAGATGGAAGCGAGATCAGGCCTGCTGGCATGAAGCACACTCCACCATCCACGCCAGAGAAAATCTTCAAAAAAATCCCAAAACCAGAATTCGGGGCCTGCAGCAAAATTGCCCCCTTCCAATACTTCTCCAACTCCTCTTACCGAGGGCTGTTTCTTACAAGAGCTAATACCTTTTAAGGAAACATCGGATGATATTTCTGCTGAGCTGAACTCACTAAGGGGAGATCTCAGCGCCCTAACCACCAGAATGGGAGATTTGGAAGCCAGAACTTCCTCTTTGGAGACCTGGAGGGAGAAGATAGACCCAGAGATCATTCATCTCAGACAACAGATCAGTAAACTGCAACTCAAAATGGAGGACTTAGAAGGAAGGAGCAAAAGGTGATCTTGGCCTCCCTGAGTCCGAGGAGGGCCCTGACATTAATCTCTTCTCCAGAAGTTTCTAAGCAAAGTTGTTGGGCCTTCACCTCTCAATCCACAATATCATATTGAACGTGCTCATCACTCTCTTAGACCAAAACCTGCCGTTGGAGCCCCACCAAGACCTATCATTATTAAATTTCTAAGCTTTCTGGAAAACAGCATGTATTATCAAAGGCAAGAGAATTACAAGCAATTCTATGGAGTGGTTCCAAGCTACGTAGATCTTCCCTACAAGATGAGGCAAAACACTTAGCTGCTCCATTCTACAGTCAGCAAGCTGATCGCAGCGGCATCCGCTAAAATGAACTACCCTGCCAAGCTGCAAGTTGCCATTGATGGTTCTTGGTACTCCTACGAATCCTCAGACAAAGCGCATCAGAGCTCTCAGTCAAGTTACCTAACCTGTTTAAACGGGCTGAATCGCTGAGGCAGTGCCAAGAAGTTACCTCCTGCTACATGCTTTATCTCTGGACTCTCACCTGATGTTTTTGATTTCTCTCTTCTCTTTCATCTGGTTTCTCTGGTGGCTGGGGGGGAGCGGTTCTGGAGTGGACCATTGGGGGGTTGAGTGGGCTCGGTCTGTGCGGTGGTTCATGGGGCCTGCTTGCTGGGGGGGGATTGGGGAGTGGAGGCGGTTTCCACACGGTGCAGGACTGGTGGGACCTTTTGGTCCCTCTAGTACCTATTGCTCCCCCGGTTCCTCCCTTACTTCCCCGTCTCAGGTAATTAGGTTCATTTAACTTTACAGCAAGTTGGACAGAAGTGGTCACTAGGAAATCCTTGGGTATTTGTCAGGTGTAGAGGATGGGTTGGGGAGGCCTTTTGAGAAGGGGTGATGAGCTAGGCTGATTTAGGCAATGAGGACTGTGGCTGGTATTGTGAGCATTTTGGAGGGGGGTTTGCAAGATGTCAGTACGACTCTGCCTGTGGCCAAACACACTCCTACATTTGGGAACATAATTTTTACCGCTGACGGTTTTTGACGGCGGCGAAGCCTAAAGTTAGCCCCCTGAGCTGGAGGGGCTGACTCAATTTTAGCACCGGCCATTGGGGTCTCAGGGTTCTAATCCCCTACTCTATTCAGTTTGAAACTTATGCGGGTAGCGTAGTTCGGCTATCTCTCTTGAGGGGTTAAGGGGTTCAGATGGCAGTCGGGAGGGTGGAGGCATGTGATGAACCAGTCAGTCAGCAATTTGGTCAGGAGCTGTTTTCTCTTGGCGAAGACTGGAATCCAGGGGGCCCTGGTGGGCTCTCACTCTCAATTGCGGTCTGGTTGCACCGAACCCAGATTAATGGTGCTATCTCCGAATAGATTTATCGAGTACATTCCACGTGTATTATTACACTCCTTCTCAAGTTATGGCAGTATAGCAGGGCTAAGGTTTAGATAATCTCAAGATTCTGGTCAGGTTTTCAATTCTCTCAGGTCTTTTTGTAGGGTTTATTTGGACTTCTCTGGCGGGGGGAGGCTCTACGGGAGAGCCGGCCCTGGTGGGACTGCTAAACGCATCAAGGAGAGGGGGGGTGAGCAGCCCAGATGGGGGCTACTTTAGTCAGGAAATTCTCATAGCTTACGAGGGGACTACTCTCTACTTACTAGCCGATACTTCCTCAGGGTACTGGTTCAAGATTATTTTCTGGTACACCCATCTGGTGGTAGCTTTTGGGGCTTTGTTCCCTGACCCAAGTAATATCACTCTCAGTTTCTCTCAGGAGGCAGTCAGGAGAACAGTAGTATATAGGTCGAGGGATGAGGAGGGAGGGGAAGGGTCTTTCTTTCTTAGTTCAGGACCTGGTATAGGCAGTAATACCATGTCTGAAATTTACACGGCTCCAGTTTCTCTTTACTGGTTTCGAGGGGGGGAGGTGGAGGGGCGGGACTTGGTCGATGGTTGGTTCAAGGGGAGAGGCCAGGATGTGCCTTCTAGGGTGGCCTACCTTTTCATGTTTTCATATACTATTGCTGCATTGTATATTTGACAATGAGTGTTACAGAACTTAAAATTGCTACGTGGAATGTAAGAGGTGTCAGAGACCTAACTAAAAGGTACCAGGTTCTCAAAAACTGTGCTGTACTGAATGTCGACATTCTCTTGATGCAAGAAACCCATTTGCTCTCATCAGAAGTCAATGGGCTTCGCAGACAGGGTTATGCTCAGGTTTTTGCCTCAGGGGGGTCATCCTCTAGTAGGGGGGTGGCCATTCTGGTTAAGAAGCACATTCCCTTTCTGGCAGAAGAGCTTTTATCGGACCATGAGGGAAGATTCATTATTGTGAAAGGTTCGCTTATAATGCGACTGATAACGCTTAGGGGCGATTATGCCCCAGTAGGGGAGACCCAGATTTTCTCATGACCTTGGCTGAAAAGCTGAGTGGACTTTACCCTCAATGTTAATAATCGGGGACTGGAATATCGCTCCCTCACAAGATTTGGATAAATCTTATAGACCCCTGAAACCACTCTCCTCTTCACAGTTAGCCTTGAGGAATTTTATGGACTTACTAGGCTTGTGTGACCCTTGGCACTTACTTAATCCCACAAGACAACTCTTCTCTTATTACTCCCAGGTTCACAAGACGTGGTCCAGAACTGACCTAATACTAGTCAGCAATAACCTTTTGTCTAGAGCACTCCAGTCTGGTATTGAGTCCATAGTTGTGTCAGACCACTTGGTGGCGTGGATTCTGGTCTCCCCGAACCGCAAGGTGCAAAGAGACACCGCCTGGAAACTAAACACCCAGCTTCTAAAGGGCAAGGCATAGTCTCCCACATTAGATCCCTTAATCACCTCATTTGTGAGACCAACACAGGTTCAATCGAGAGGAGGATCTGCTTTGGTGCTCCTTAAATGCTTCATCAGAGGCTAATTTATTAAACTCTCATCTAGAGAAAAAACAGAAGGAGGCCAAGATCATGTTATTGTCGAACCAAATTAGGTTGGCAGAGAATAAATTATCATCTTCATCTTCCCAAACGGATCTAGAAACCCTAATGAAACTTAGAAATGAGTACTCAGACTGGATAAGAGATAAGGCAGAGTATGCTCTCCTTAAAACAAAGGCCCTCTATCTCGATCAAGGGGAGAAATCGGGTATAATGCTAGCTCTACGTTTGAGGGAGGTAGAGGGATCGAGATGGATTCCTTCATTATTATCTTCCGATGGTTCCCTTAAAACTTCTCCCAGGGATATTTCGCGAATTTTTGAGGCATTTTATAAGGAACTTTACGACAGTGACTCCTTCCACCTCTCTCATTCCCTTGTGGACCAGTTTCTGGAGGGTCTTCCCCTACCTACCCTCCAAACTCACCTAGGAGAAGCTCTGATTACTCCTATCACGGTAACGGAGGTGGAGGAGGTGATCAAAGAATTTGCTCCGGACAAAGCTCCGGGACCTGACGGCTTTCCCTCCAATTTTTATAAAACGTTTGGGAAGGATGTTGCCTCTTTCGTCATGAAATTATTTGAGTACATGTTTAACGCTAACACCCTGGACCCTTCCCTGCTGGAAGCCACTATTGTTTTGATACCGAAACCAGACAAACCCCCGACGGATCCTGCTAGTTACCGCCCAATCTCACTCCTTAATTATGACATTAAAATCCTAACGAAAATCCTATCCCTAAGACTCAAACGGGTTTGGCTCAACTTGTTGAGTCCCGAACAAGTAGGGTTTGTGCAGGGCAGGTCCTCTATAGACCACCTGCGTACTCTCCCACATATTTTTCAGGCCGCCCAGGACTCTCAAGTCTCTATGGCTCTGATATCATTAGATGTGGAGAAAGCCTTTGATAGAGTCCACTGGGAATTTCTCTGGATTATATTGGAGAAAATGGGCTTCCCGGAGGTCTTTATTCAATGGATCAAATCAGTCTACCAATCCCCTGCTGCCAGAATTTATTGTAACAGGGTTTTTTTTCTTCGATTCTCACTATTTACAGGCACCGGCAGAATTCTGCCCTGTCACCTTCCTGTTTAATTTATATCTGGAGCCTCTCTTCTCAGTATCAAAACTTCCACTGGTCACGGATGTTTATTCAGCAACAGTCTCTGTCTTCTCGCTTATGCAGATGATATTCTCTTACATTTGACTAATCCTGAAGTGTCTCTAACACATATTATTACATTATTGCCCAGTTTGGCCAAGTGGCTAATTACAAGCTGAACTTAGCTAAATCAATTATATTCCCACTGAACGTAAATACACTTCGGGTCAACTTCTCCCAGTTTGGTATGAAATGGGCCCCTTCCTCTCTCAAATATTTAGGCATTTTCCTTACTAAAGACCCTGAACTCTTCAGGAAGCTTAACCTAGATAATCTATTGATTAAAATTCAACAAGACCTTCAGAGATGGTCTGCCCTCACTTTATCGCTGTGGGGTCATATTAATATTGTTAAGATGAATGTGTTGCCTCGGGTCTTTTACCCACTTAGCCTAATGAACATTTATCTTCTGATGTCCTAGTTTCATCATTTTCATAGGTCTATCTCCAAGTTCATTTGACAGGGTAAACAGCCCAGGAAAGCCTTTTTAAAACTTTATTTACCCAAAGGGGGGGTCTGTCTTCCCAACTTTATGCTCTATTACTGGGCAAGTCACATGACGAAAATTGGCAGGTGGTATGACCAGAGGGCGGATGAGTGTCTACCAATTTGGGTACAACTTGAGAAAAAGATTCTAACCGAGTTTGGCCTTCCCCCATCCAGACTCCTCTATTATAGCCTATCCACTTTGCCTCCACTTTTACAGGGGAGCGTCATTGGCACCTCTATCAAGGTGCTAAATCAATGCTGGCATTTTTTCAATCTCTCTCCTAGGAAAGACACTTCCCAACCTCTTATCCTTAATTTAAATATTAGGCTCGGTGGTCTCCCGCTTTCTCTAGACTGGCTTCCTCAGCTGAGAGACTGCTGTGTGGACGACTTATTCCTGAATAACTCTCTTCTACACTCTGGGAAGTTTTGACTAAGTATAACATTCCTCAGAAGCACATTTTTAAAGTTTTTCAGTTACGACACCTAGTGTCTTCCAGCTTCGGCCCCAATCTCATACCATCTCGAATTAAACCCTTCCTAAATCAGATACAGGAGCAGGCAAGCAAGGCTCATAGTATTTCTAAGCTTTATTCTTTCTTACTGGACACTAAATTCCCGGACTCCCTGACTGGCTCCAAATGTTGGTCCTCTCTTCTGCCGGACACCCTCCTAGATAGCAGACACATATCGGTATCTCTCTCAAGACAGACATAGACTCACCCAATACCATATATTGAATAACATGTACTACATCCCAGTTAAACTGGTTAAATTAAATAGATTATCTTCAACTTTATGCACAAGGTGTGGCACAGTGTAAGGGAACCTGGTACATATCTTCTGGCATTGTGAGAAGGTGGCTCTGTTATGGCAGTCCATCCAATCTAACCTAGACCCTCTTCTGGGCCTAGATGATTTATTTACTATAGAAGTTTGTATCTTAGGGATGTTTTCCAATATACAGGTGGTGGAGCATAGATTCCATATGACTTTAATTTCGATGGTTGTTAAAAGACTGGTGCTTAGGCATTGGATGGACCAATTGGTTATCTTGTATGCAGAATGGATCAGTGAAATTTCTCTATGCTTTCGGACTGAAAGGTTAATAGCAAGTTCTCGGAATCGTTTAGTTTCGTTTGAGTGGAAATGGGGCAAACTATATGCTCTTTATTTGAATTAATGTCCTGTTGGGTACACCTCTAGCTACTCTGGTAGTGGATACACCTTTATGCATCTTATATGTATCAGGATCGGCTCCCTTTCTTCTTTTTCCTTCTTTTTTTTTTTTTCTTTATAGAAGGCACATCCTGGGGGATGGGGGCCAAGGGATCTGGGTGAGGGGGGTAGGGGGTTTTTTCATTGGTTTTCCAGATTCAGGGATTTCTGCAGAATGTTGTATATTGTCACACTGCAGCTGCCATACAGTTTATGTCATTGGTCATAATGTGTATTCCCCGTACTATGCTCTTAGGTATATTACCTTTATATAAACAATAAAGAAATATAATTTCAAAAAAAAAAAAGTAAAAGTTTTGCAGTAGACACTTGAGAGGAAGCACAAAGTAAGTAGTGCAGAACATACCATATCAGTAGCAACAATTCAGCAAAGTGCAGCTGGCAGCAAAATTTATTTATTTATTTGAAAAGTTTCACCAGGAAAGGCACACTGAGCTAAAATTAGCTTGTTTCCAGATGCATCCTGGGGGGATAGTGGAGGTACAACTTAAATTTACAGACAGCATAATGTATAACAAATAAGCAAACAAAAAAACATTATAAACAGCAATTTAAATAACATTGAGATGAAAACAACAACTGTCTACAATTGGTCAGAATGAGAAATAAACAGTATAGGCAAAGTGATACAGAGCCACAGAGGGGAGTTCCTCAGGGCTGATAACAACTGGGATGAGGAAGGAGGAGGAGGGGTCGACTGAGAGGGACGAAAGCCATTGACCCTATGGGGTGAAAGCTCCACAGGGGCAGGAATCCAGCCTATGAATGGAAGGGTAGAGGAGGTGAAGCAGGGAGAAAGCCAGCATACAGGAGGAGGTAGAGGAAGATTAGAGAAGGGAGGACAGTAGGACAGGTGGGGGGAGCAGATGGCTTATGGGGAGGGAGTATGGAGGGAAGGGGTGGGGTTTGCGAAGAGAAGGGGTTAGAGACAAAGGTATTAGGTTAGGATTGAGTGTTTGTGAAGGTGGTGGTGGAAAGATGGGAAAAGGCAGTAAGACACAGGTAGTGAAGAATTCAGTTGCAGGTACAGGTATGGAAGGTAAGGTTAAAGCACAAGGGAGGATAGATAGAGGGAGGAGGAGACAGAGCAGATAAGGTGGGGGAGAGAGTTCCAGAGTTTAGGTAGTCAATAGGAGAAAGCAGCTTGACTAGCTGAGAAAGTCCTAGTGGGGAGTGCAAGGGAGCAGAAGTGGGAGCTGAGAAGGAATACCAGTTTGGGAGGGGGAGGAGGGAAGAGGAGAGAGGAAGGAGGGAGCCAAACCAGTATTTTACAATAAAAGAAGAGCAGTGTGCCAAGCATCTGGCTTCAAGGGAAGGAAAGGAGAGGGACGATAGAGGCTGCAGTGATGCGTGCAGGGTGGGCAGTCCAGAGCAAAACAACAGAAGGCGTGAAAGTGAGACTCCAGTCTGGATTGGGTGGATTTGGCAGCAGTGCTGTAGACTGTATTGTCATAGTCGAATATAGGGAGGATCATTTTCTGAGCAACAGCTCTGCAGGCCAGCAGAGGATGCAACCGCAGTGGGGTGTACAGCCCCTAATTTAGTTTGCTTATGGTGTCAATGTGTTCAGAAAATCGAGGTGGTTGTCAAGTCAGATTCCGAGGCACTTGAAGATAGTAGATCCTCAATGGTGGACCCATCCAGGGTGCAGAAGATAGGGGGACTACCAATCCGGGAGAGCTTTTGCCTTGTGACAAAGGTCATTGAGACTGTTTTTTTGGTGTTGAGAGCCAGTTGATTTGAGTGGGACCAGAGCTGGACATTGTCAAAGTCCTGCTGAAGTCTGGTCTTCAAATCAGAAGGGGAGTGGCTGGAGGCAACTAGGATGGTGTCATCAGCGTACTTGTGAATGGACGCTGAGGTGCAGGCAGCAGGAAGGTCATTTAGGAAGACCGAGAATAAAATAGGGCCAAGGACAGAGCCCTAGGGGACACCAGTGCTGATTAGGATGGGCGGGGAGAGGATGCCACCAATACAAACTGATTGGGACCTACCTACAAGGTAGGAGCAGGAACCAGTTAGTGGCTGGGGTGGAGATTCCTGCTGCTGAGAGCTTATAAAGGAGAAGGTGGTGGGTGACAGTGTCAGAGGCTTTGGCCAAGTTAACAAATGGCTGATATGATTTGACCCTGATCCATACCTGTGAGAATGGTATCAGTTAGCTGGAGGAGGGAGGAGGAGGTGGAGTGGGTTTTGCAGAATCCAGACTGGTAAGGGGTGAAGAATGAGGAAGAGTCAAGGAAAGGGGAAAGCTGAAAAAGCACTAAGTGTTCTTGAAGCTTGGCAAGGGTAGGGAGAAGAGAAGTAGAGCGATTGTTCCCAGAAATAGAGGAATGACCTCCTTTAGGGAGGGGAATCACTGTGGCATGCTTCCATACATTGGGCACAGATGATAAGGAGAAGGAGAGGTTTAGAAGGGCAGAGATAGGGATACCAGTTGCAGAGGCAGCAAGATGGAGAAGTTTTGGGTGAAGCCCATCAGGACTTTTACTCTTGAGTGGGCTGAGGGCTAGTAAGGCATTAATGGCAACATCAGATGAGAAGGGAGTGAAAGAGAAGGAGGGGATATGGGATGGAGGGGAAGGGGTAGAAGGGGCGTGGACACTAAAGGGAAGGAGGACAGAAGGGAAGAGGCACAGGAGGTGAAAAAAGTGTTGAATTCATTGACAACTGTCAGTAGGTCAGTAATGGTGGTGGAATTACTCACTTTTAGGACTGGGATAGTGGGCTGGTCCTTGGGAGAGAGTAGGGCGTGAACAACCTTCCAGAACTTTGAGGGGTCGTCGTTGTTATTTTGAAAGGTGGAGGAAAAATACTCTCCTTGGCAAGTCTGGTGGCTCTGGTGCAGGCATTACGGAGGGCACGATATTTGTGTAAGTCCAGGAGGGATCCTGAGGACTTGTGGGCTTTCCAAGCTAGATCCCTAGCATGCAGGCAGGCTAGAAGTTCTGCTGAGATTCAGGAAAGGTTTGAGTCTCTGACCCTTGGTTTCCTTAGGGGGGTCATGTCGGTCCCAGATGGAAAGGAATTTAGATTTGAAGTATTTAAGGGCAGTGTTGATAGTGCTGGAGAATGATATTGGCAAACAGTTGGTTGTAGCCATTTCCTCCTGGAGGGCGGATAGATCCAAGGAACTAAGGGCTGGATAGGAAGTAGTTTGGGAGGGGTTTCTGGATGGTGGATCTTGCAAATACAGTAGACCATATGGTGGTCACTGAGAGCGTCCAAAATGAGGGAGGGAATGGAGATTGCAAGTACTACAGGGGACTAGTCAGAGGGAGAAGTGGACCAATAAACCATGGCAGTAGGGGGGGAGGGAGGAACAGTGGGATTAGCCTACAATCAGTGGTAACTGTAGGAGTGAGTAGTGAAGTCACAAAGGAAGGATTTTAATTATAGGGAAGAGGAATGATTGTGAATAGCATCAGGGAGGGTACTCAAATGTTTGGGTAAGCGGAAAGGAGAAAGCAGCTTGACCAGCAGAGAATTTTACAGGGAGTAGAGTGAGAGAGTGGGTGTCAGAGCTGCAAAGGGAGTAGGAGGTGGAAGGAGGGGAGGAGAGGAGGGAGGAAGGGTTGGGGGGAGGGAGCCCAGCCAGAATTTGGAGACAAAGGTGGCACCATGAGCTAGGCACCTGGGATAAAGGGAGGGCAAGGAGAGGGAGTAATGCAGGGAACAGTGGTGGGTTTTGGGGAAGCAATCCAGGGCAAAGCGGCAGAAGGAGTAAAAGAGGGGATCCGGTCTGGCAAGGCTGGACTTGAGAGCAGCGCTATGTATATTGTCGCTGTAATTGAAAATAGGTAGAATCATCTTTGTGATGATAAAGTGAGATTCTTGTTTTGTTCCTGTAAAGTGACCCAAGTTTAGTGTGCAGCTTCCTATGGATGCACGGATTTATTTAACTCCAAAAATTGATTAGCGTTTTGCTCATGAAAGTGCTAAAATATTGTGAAAATGCATAGCACTTGCCTCACTGTGTCTAACAAACATAACACTTCTACAAAACCTATATAAATACTTTCTGTACAGTTAGCATTGTCCCAAGAAAAAAACTGCTAATCAATTATTTAAAACCCTGGGATGGCGTCCACAAGAGTAGGGAAGTCCAGATGATGATCCAATAGGAGGAGACATCCTCAGTCATAACACCAACAAGGGTCTGTGGGGAGGGGAGAACTTGACAGGTCTCTGCCTAGTGCAAAAGGTCATGCAGACTGTTTTTTTGGGGGGATTTTAGGGACAGCTGGTTGGCCCAAAACCAGTGTTGGATGTTGCTGAAATCCAGTTGGAGACAGGTGGTGAGGTAAGAGGCAGAGGAGCCAGAGGTATAGAGAACCGTGTCATCTGCATACATATGAATAGATGCAGAGGTGCAGGCAAGGGGAATGTTGGTTAGGAAAATGGAGACTAGGATGGGGCCAAGGATGCATCCTCAAAGGATGCCAGAGCAGATAGGGAGAGGACAGACTGGATGGGCCTAGCGACCCTCATCTGCCGACAGCATCTATGTATCTATGAGGGGAGATGGCATCACCAGTACAGACAGCTTGAGTCCTGCTCTCCAGGTATGAACAGAAACATTCGACAGAGGAAGAGAGCCCAGCCATTTTTAGCTTGCCCAGGAGGACTAGGTAGGCAACAGTGTCAAAGGCTTTGGCTATGTCGACAAAGATGGCAGTGGTGGTCCGCCCTTGGTCCATGCCAGAAAGGATGGAGTCAGTCAGCCTAAGGATTGAGGTGGTGGAGTGGGATTTCCTGAAGCCAGACTGGAAAGTAGTGAAGGAGTTGCATTAAGGAAAGGGGAGAGTTGGGAAAGTATTACGTGTTCCTGAAGCTTAGCCAAGAAGGGAAGGAGAGAGATGGCATAGTGATTTCCAAGGAGAGAGGTCTCTCCCTTAGGGAAGGGGGATGACAGTGGCCTGCTTCTATAGATCAGGTACTGATGCACGTGACAAGTAGCAATTGAGGTGGGTGATGGGAAGGGCAATGGCCAGGGTGGAAACACGAGTTTGAGGTCAAGGCCATCGGGACTGTCTCCTTTGTGTGGGTTAAGACCAAGGAGGGCCTTGAGGGTAGTGGAGACAGTGGTAGGGGAGGGGAAGGGATCTTGGGGGGGTGATGAGTGAGTTCGGGCAGAAGGGGGGCTGTTGGGAGGTGGGGGGAAGAAATGAGAGGGCACAGGTGGTGAAAAAGGAATGCAATGATGAGGTGACTGTAGTGGGATCGGAGATGGAGGAGTTGCCCACCTTGAGGAGAGGGGGAGGAGGCTGGGAGGACAGGGAGAAAAGGATATAGATGACCCTCCAGCTCTGAGGGGGTGGTTAAGGTTGATCTTACTTTGAGTGGCAGCTCTTGCAGCAGGTTACATCATAAGGACTATGCCGCCAGGCACTAGGACCCCACGGAAAAATTCTTAGGTAGCAGTACCCACCCCTGACATGCGACCACCTCTGACATCTGCCAGTGGTATAAAGGGGTGGTCCCCAGTTACTCCTCAGTTGTTTTCCCACCCTCGACCCAGTCACATCGGCTCCATGGACACCTGCATGCCAACAGTCGAACGCCATTTTCGAAAAGATTTATAGTTATTGTTTTACCACAGATTTCAGTGCATGTCTTCTCTGCTGTCATCTAGCAAACACCCAAAATCTAAGTGCGCATGCGGGAAGAAAATTTCGGCCTGAGACGGTCACTCTGCCTGCCTCATCTGCATGAGGCCCAGTCATGACACCGACTCCTGCTTGCACTGCAAAAGGTTCAATCGTTGAACTCGCATCCATTGTCTGAAAACACTGAAGACTTACCTTCTTGAACAGCAGCTGGCCACCATGCAAAAGACCCCATCAGGCCTAGGATCCTCTTCTTTGGGGTCGGGGACTTCTCACAAAAAGGAGAAAAAGTCCAGTGGAAAACACCATCACCATGGTAAGGACACCCGCTCAGACTCCCAATCCAGGTCTCTGCATCGGAAGCTCAGGACCAGACGCTGGAGAAACCTAAATCTCCAGAATGTATGCTGGTCCCGAAAAAGCCATCAGGTGCACTGCCCGAGGAGCCTGATGACAGGTCTGAGACGCCGGGCCCATGTGCCCCGGCTATGGTCTCCCTGATCGCAGTAAAGGCCCTTTTCAGTTCCTGGCGGGACACTGTTCGTTTGTTTGTTTGTTTATTTATTTATTTCAGTTTAGGATTAATACCTTTGAGTCCAGGACTCGTTCTCAAAGGTTCCAGGTCGTTATTGTACAAACATTACAAATATAACAGTGATTACAGATAACCAAAAACAGTTACACTGGCATTCAAATATCAGGAAATTATATACCTCCAACTACAGGTAGAGGAGGATAGGGTAAAATAGGGTTCTGCCTTGTAGTTCACTAGTCAGAATAGGCTGAGGGAGGGAGTAGGTCAGCCAGGTATGGCGTCATCATAGAAGAGGTGGTTTGTCAGCCAAGTAGGCTTAGTTTGGGGGGGGGGGGTTGAAGGGATAAAAGAAAGAAAGAAAGGAGGGTATGAAAGGGAGGGGTTGGGTGGCTGGGGTCCTGCCACATTAGTGTAGGCAAGTACAGTTCTTTTTAGTGTCAAGAAGTGATCTGAGCCCAGATTTGAAGGTGCTAATCTTGGTTGATTCTGTGAGGTTAGTGGGTAGCTCATTGCACCATTTTGGTACAGGATGGAGTTCTGGGTGAGCTTTGTTCTTTTGAAGGGGATCACCAGCTTATCTGTACCGCGCTTTTAGTTGATTTGGTGGGAACCGCCGGCGTGAAGAGGCAGCCCAGTGCGGGAGGGGGGTGGGGGAACCCCAGAAGCACTTTTTTCAGGAGTAGGCAGGTTTGATATTGTGCTTTGAGATGGAGTGGGAGCCACCCAGTTTCACTGTAGAGCATGCAGGTGTGGGTGTCCTGAGCAGCCCCTATTGACAGACGGCAGGCCTTATTTAGTAGAGTGCTGACCCTGTTTAGGGCAGTTTAGTGCCTGCCCCATAGATAGGCAGCCCATAATCTATGGGGGACAGTACTGAACTACTGATGGCAAGTTTCAGAGCATCAGGTGTCAGTGAGTGCCTATGGCGGTAGAGGACCCCGAGTTTTGTATTCGCTGACTTGACAACTGAGTCTATATGGCCGGAGAAGGTTAGTGTATCGTCAAAGGTGATGCCCAGGTATTTGAACTTTGTTACTTGTTCCAGTGTTTCCCCCCTGTGGTTCTGAATGAGCAGAGGTTGGTATTTCCTTTTGCTTTGGGAGGTAGACAAGAGTAGACTCTTAGTTTTTTTATGGTTTAGTAGCAGTTTGTTTTCAGCAAACCAGGATTCAAGCTTGTGGAAGCTGTCCTGGAGTTCGGTTGAGATGGAGTTGTGTGTGATCTTTGCCAGCAACCGATGTCACTGCATCATCAGTATAGAGAACAGTGCAAGCTGTACATGCAGACGGTGCAGAGTTTATGAAGATGCTGAAAAGCAATGGGACGAGACTAGAGCCTTGTGGGACCCCGAGGGACACTTCCTTAGTTGATGATAGGGTTTCTCCAATTCTGACTCTTTGTGATCTGTTTGTAAGGCAGCCTTCAAACCACAGTACCATGTCCGGGTATAGGCCTGTTGAAAGGAGGCAGTTTAGGAGTAGTTTGTGGTTAACAGAGTCAAAGGCCTTCATAAGGCCAATGAAGACTGAGCCTACTGCCTCTCCATTATCTAAAGCATTATAAAGCTGGGAAGAGTAATCGACAAGGGCAGTAAGTATGGAGTGCTTTTTTCAGAACCCATGATGCTGTGGGCAAAGTAGGTTATATTTATCAAGATACTCTGTAAGCTGCTCTGAGACCATTCTTTCAAGTGCTTTAGAGGGGGGGTAGAATGGATATAGGTCTGTAGATGGACGTTTCAGTTTTGTCCCCGGCTTTATGGACAGGAGTCACACTGTGAGGAAGGAGATCCTCCCAAAGTAACCACAGGCTCCCCTACCGCAACCTCTTCCAGTAGACTCCCCGCAGCAGCCCCCCGTGGGCACCACAGTTGCTACCTCCCCCAAGGGCAAATCACCTGCTCCATTGGATGACAGATCTCCGGAATGACGTAGTCACCATTCCAGGTCATCCTCCAGGCATTACAGGAGGAGGCACCGGAGTTCCCTCTCCAGATCTTCCTTGAGATCATCTGACTCAAGTTCTTCAGCCTCCTCCAGATCTTCTAACACCCCGATCCTCCAGGGGACTCCCCCCGTTCCCCCTCCCCCGGATGATCCCACTTTCTTGGACGTCATGCGTCGCATCCAATTTTTAAATCAGTAGGAAACCAAGGATCTTGATCCAGAGAGAAGGAGGCTGGCTCATTTCCTGGGAATGAATGAGCCCAAACCTTTAGTTGTTCCACCCTTGGTAGCTTCCTTTCAGGATGCTACTAGGCTAGTCTGGAGGCACCCTTCGAAAGCCCTCGCTATACCCAAGAAAGCGGACAAGCTGTACCGTACCCCAACAAGTGAGCCATTCCTTGGTAAACAGCCCAAGGGTGACTCAGTCATGCTGACAGCTGCCCATGGCAGGACCAAACAGCCCTGGCACATGAGCTCCCAGCTGTCTGGCAAGGAATCCAAATGCCTGGACCAGTTCGGCAGGAAGATATACTCTTCAGCCACCTGCACCATTCGTCCACTCAACTTTTTGGCGAACATGGTGCAGTACCAGAAATCCCTCTGGAGCAAGGCAATTGAGCTTGCAAAAAGGCAGCACAATTCTGAGCACAAAACAGAGCTCTTAGACATGCTCCAGTCTGGTCTGGACATGGGGAAACACGTCTTGAGGTCATCCTATGATTAGGCGGATATGGCAGCCAGGGCAGCAGCCACAGGAGTTTGTATGTGGAGGTACTCTTGGCTCTGAGTTTCTGGATTTAGGCAGGACCTCCAGGATGTCATCATTGATGCCCCACTCCATGGGTCCATGCACTTCAGTCTAGACATTGTGAAAATGATCTCGGACCTCCAGGACTCGGGTAAGGCCATTCAGTCTTACATCAGTTGTACAGATCTGATCAGACCCCTTGCAAACGTCATCAGTTTCGTCGCCAGGGAAGGCAGAAGCCTAAAGGACAGGAACAGAGAGGTAACTTTTGATGTAAAGCTCCCTCTCAACCTGGTGGAGCACAGGGACCTAGGAACACCAAACCCTCCCAGGTCTCCCTGCCCACCCTGGGCTCCCACGCCTGACTCCTTGCCTGACCCCATGCCACTTGGTGAGTCCAGGGCAGAGGTAGTAGAGGGGGTCAGGTCTCACTTTACCTCAACAGATGGACCTCCATCACCAATGATGCATGGGTCCTCCAGTTGATAGAGTGGGGTCATGCTCTGGAATTTCTGCAGATGCCCCTGAACAATCCCCCGATCCAAATGACTTACTCCCCCTCCCACAACGAACTCATCTGGGAGGAGGTACAGTCCTTACTAGACAAGAAGGTAATAGAACCCGTTCCAACACCACAGTGGGGGAAATGGTTCTATTCCCATTTCTTCCTGGTTCCCAAGAAGACAGGGGAGCTATGTCCGATTCTGGACCTGAGCCTCTTGAACAATTACATAGAGTACAAGAGATTAAGGACAGTCACCTTGACGGGCATTCTTCCCATGTTGCATCAAGGGGACTGACTCTGCTCCCTGGACATGCAAGATACCTACCTCCATATTCTGGTACTTCCAACTCACAGGAGATTCCTGAGGTTTTCCTTTCAGGGAAGGCACTTCCAATTTCAGGCCTTGCCCTTCGGCCTTTCCTTGGCACCTCGCGTGTTCACAAAGTGCCTAGCGGTAGTGGCAGCAGCCTTAAGAAGACAGGGACACTTCATTTATCCCTATCTCAATGATTGGTTTCTGACCGCCGCAACAAGGGATCGGCTTCTGGCAGCTTTAGAGGACACCTTCAGCCTGTTCAGCTCCCTGGGAATCACCCTAAACATGGCCAAGTCATTCCTGACACCATGTCAAAGGCTTCAGTACATAGGGGCAATCCTGGACACTGAGCAAGGAAAGGCCTTCCTCCCGCCAGACAGGGCAGTACGCCTTCACTCTTTGGCCCACAGAGTCTCAGCTGCTTGCCAGATCCCAGCTCAGACCATGCTCCAGCTCCTGGGCTATATGGCCGTGGCCATAATGACCGTTCCCTCAGCACGTCTCTTTATGAGAGTTCCTCAGTGGACTCTCAGAGTGCAGTGGGATTAGAGGGAGGACGATCTTGACTAGCCGGTCTCAATCTCCAATGCAGTGGTACAGACTCTTCCTTGGTGGCTGTCTCCACAGAATCTAGAGTCTGGAGTCTCTTTTCAGAGAAAAGCTCTATTACAGATTCTTACAACCGATGCCTCAGGCCTGGGTTGAGGAGCTCATTTTCAGAATCATCAGACTCAAGGTGCATGGTCTTCTCTAGAACTGACCCTCCACATCAGTATTCTGGAGATGAGGGTGATTCTGTATGCTCTACAAGCATTTCTTCTGGATCTTCGTCTAGGCCCCGTGTTGGTACAAACAGACAACATGTCAGTCATTTACTACATCAACAAGCAGGGGGGAACTCACTCCTATCCTCTTTGTCTGGAGGCTATGAGAGTGTGGTTCTGGGCTCTAGATCATGGCCTATTGCTAGGGATGTAAGTTTGCCATGGATGAGGTTTTAATGACTCATTGTTTGTTCATGAAATCATTAGTAAACAGTAGTAAATGTTGTGGCACTGTTATCATTGCTACATTCTGATGACACTAGTGAAAGTCATGGAAGTCCTGAATAAAGATCAAACGTCATGGAATCAATGACGTGTATGACTGCCATGACAGACTTACATCCCTACCTAGTGCTCACCACAGTGCATGTTCCAGGGGTCCAAAACATCTTGGCCAATGCCCTAAGCCAGTCTCGGTCAAGGACTCACGAATGAGAACTCCTGCAGTCTGTAGCAGACAACCTCTTCCAAAGATGGGGTCATCCAGAGCTGGACCTCTTCGCGTCCCCATGCAACGCAAAACTACCCACTTTCTGCTCGCTCGATCACAAGCCTGGTGTTTTCTGGCGAGACGCATTGTCCCTCTGTATGCCTTCCCTCCCTTTCCTCTCCTGCAAAGAGTTCTGCTCAAACTCCAAGCGGAAGGAGCAAAGATGATTCTCGTAGTTACGCTTTGACCTCATCAGATATGGTTCCCGCTACTGCAGCAACTGGCAGTGGAACCTCCCAATTCCACTGCCGTTGTCCTCCTGATTACTGTTGCAAGAGCAGGGCAGGTTGGTTCACCCAGACTTCCAGTCCCTACATCTGCATGCTTGGCACCTGCAGACGTAGCCACGGCACATTTTGGAGTATCTCCCAGAGTGGCCAAGATCTTGGTTGCAGCTAGAAAACCTTCCACTAGGGCTACCTACACCATGAAGTGGAAGCATGTTTGCTTGTGGGCCTTCAGTCGGGGTCTGGACCCCTCCTGTGCCCTCTGAATGCTGTCCTTGAGTATCTCCTCTCCCTGTCAGATTTGGGCCTCCGATATTCTTCCATCAAGGTACACCTGTCAGCAATCTCTGCCTATCATGTGCTGGTGGATGGCAAATATGTTGCCCAGATGGATCTGGCTCAAACATTTTTGAGGAGAATGCTTCACATTAAACCTCCCATTAGGGACCCCATCCCTCCTTGGGATCTTTTGTTTTTGTTAGAAAAACTTACGTTGCCTCTCTTCGAACCAGCCGCGGATTGCGAGCTACGTTTTCTGTCATCATCAAGATTTTATTGATCAGCATCAAAGCTATTACAATGTACTACAAGATTTAAAAAACATTTGCAATAAATAAATATTGTCAAAGACATGTAGATACACTTGATTTGGCTTATACAGTTTGTGTATTCAATATCAAGAAGCAATTATGATTTAAAAGGGAAAAAGTAGAGTTAGGATATAAATGTAAAAATGTATGAAATATAAAGAGTATAAAAGTTACCGTACCATGCTTATATATATTTTAGAGAAGGAGTTCATTCCTATAATAATGTAGTTAACAGGAATTTTGATATAGTTTCTAAAGTCTGCTTATCTCTTACAGTGAATAAGTGCTCAATTATTTTTCCGGAAGGGAGACTGAGACCTCCTAGCAACCCACCCAACCATTTTCTTCTATTGGTCTCATAAAGAGAGCATAGTAAGACCACATGTTTTAAGTCATCAGCTGTCTTAGCCCCACATTTACAGTGTGGTGAAAAAAATCCATTTATTTTTTGTCTGTACTGGATATATTGGGCATTATAACTTTCTGTTCTAAATCTTGTAAAGATTCTTCTAAGTTTGGGGCAGGTCAGTTGTGATAGGGCTCAAGCCCCCATGTTGTCTTAAATAGTTTATAATTGTCATGTAGTTTTAGCAATGATAGTTGGGTAGATAATTAATTATTATCCAGATCTCTAAGCCTAGTTTTAACATCATAAATAATTTCCTCCCATGGTCTAATGTAGATCGTATGCAGAAGATGACCCAAGCCAGATGGCATTATTGTTTTTTTGATAAGCTGGATGAATGGATGTGCATATCTCATTGTTGCTGATCTAATTCCTTCCTCCAGACACATTCTGGGTATCTATGTTCTGGAAATAAGAAGGTTTTTAGTAAAAACGTAATTTGTCTGTCTTTGATTAGAGAGAGTAATATTTTTGTCCCAACTCTAATTTAAGAATACAGTTCGGAGTCCCCTGGGGCAGCATCAAAATGTGCCTATATAATTTATTGAGTATTCTCTCTATAATACTAACATTAATGTAACCCCAAACTTCTGCTGCATATAATATACTAGCTATGATTTTGGCGTTGATGACTCTTAAGATGTCCCTAACCGAAGATTTGCCCATTTTAGCATTGAATATTTTGAGGGCATTTACTGATGAAGCCATTTTGTTTTGAATTAACTCCGTGTTTTTTCCAGGATATATTGTACAGGAATCTGACCCCAAGATAGTCATAACTATTTGTTACCTCAATGTTGTTTCTATTCGTCATAAACCTTGGTGTTTTCCTGATTTTATTTCCAAAAATCACTATACTTGTTTTGTCTTGATTAATTTTTAGTTTCCTTTGATAACATACAGACTCAAAAAGAGCCAGTTTCCTTTTGAGACCCAGTGCTGATGTTGAAAGCAGCACCAAGTCATCTGCATAGGCCAGGCTATCAATTCTGTACTTATTAATTTTCGGTGCATGGAATTCAGGGTCTGTGATTTGTTCTAGAATCGTATTAATGTAAATATTAAATAAAGTGAGGGCTAAGATGCATCCTTGTCTAACTCCTACATTTGTGTGGAATGTATCTATCACATGCCCATATTGGTTATACTGTATTCTTGCCCAGATGTGTTCATGTAGTCTAATTAGGGTGTCCAGTAATGACCTTTCCAAGCACAGTTCCTCAAGAGTGGTCCAAAGGATCTTCCTGCTAATGCTGTCAAAAGCTGAGGAGAAGTCCACAAAGCAACAGTACACCCTGCCTTTCAGTATCTT
The DNA here is from genome assembly GCA_016271365.2 of Neoceratodus forsteri. Taxonomy (NCBI): domain Eukaryota; kingdom Metazoa; phylum Chordata; order Ceratodontiformes; family Ceratodontidae; genus Neoceratodus; species Neoceratodus forsteri. The sequence continues at coordinate 361,207,232 of JADMNL010000024.1, forward strand.
GGTGTACTTCCAGACTAGATGTTGTAACACGTAACCGTGTTGTACTGTTGATCTGTTTTTCCTAAAGCCATTCTGTGACTAATTAAGGACAGAATTCTCCTCAGCCCAATCTAGTAATCTGCCTAAAATAATCTTGGAGAAGATTTTCTGAGACATATCTATCAAGCTAATAGGCCTATACATTTTTGGGTTACTTGGATCTTCTTTTTTATAAATAGGAAATATGACACTGCTCAACCAGCTGGAAGGAAATTTCAGGTTTTATATAAACCCATTAAATGTTAGGGCAAAGAAGGGAACCCACCAATTCTGGAATGCTTGTACACATCTCTAATAATTCCATCGGGCCCGGGTGCTTTGTGGGGCTTCAGGGAGTTCAGTGCAGTATAAATTTCATTCTCTGTAATTTTAATGGGTTTTGGGTAGATGATACCATTCGTATGCTTTTTTTTTTATATTCCATTTCTTCTTCTTCTATGGAATAATATAGGTTGGAAAAATTGGAAATCCACATTTGCGGGCAATATACAATTCAACCCTTGTATGATATTTGTTATATCCTCTGGCTACAATTTTCCAGAACAGCCTGCCATCCCTATTGAGAACTGCTTGTCTTAATTTTCCCCACTGACCTAAGGAGTATTTGTTCCTTTCGTCTTCTAATACTTTTTTGTATTTTTCTCTTTCCTGTTTTAGAAAAGTATGATCCATTTGGTTTTTATTCCTTTTTTGTCTGTATAGCCTGAGAGTCTTGCCAAAGATCTTTTTGCATTTCTGCATTTTTGATTAAACCATAATTTTGAGGAAATATGTTGTTTGATATGTACAGTTTTGCTCAATTTGCAGAATGGTCTCAAAGTTGTACATGTGTTCTCCCAAATATCATAGATATTAAAGGTTTGGGTCTTATCATGGATTAAATTATGAGTACTAAGAAGTTCACCTGAATACAAAATTTCCTCAAACTGAATTTGATAAGTGGATCCCCATCTAATTCTTTTTCATGAATGATTTCTACGTCCTCCCCAACATGTACCTCAGTTTGAGTTGGACTGACAAAAAGGTTACCCAAAATTAGTATTAATGGGAGATGGGCAGATTCCGTCCGATCTTCTGTTTGTAATTTCTGGACCAATTTGACAGCCTCTAGATTGGCCTAGATGGAATCCGAGGTAGAGGCGCCCAGGGCTTCAACAAACATGAATTTCCCTAGTCTGGTCTCCTTCCGTTCTCCCATTTAGTAAGCAAAAGTTTCTTTCTGCAAGACATGCTAGAATCTCCCTCCCTCTAATATTAGTCTTTAAGTGTAGTGTTTTCCTTGTAGACAGCACCATGGGATTTATGGTTGGTAAGAAGAGGGAGAAACTGGAGTAATCCTCTTCAGTGCACCCTGAGGCTATCCTGGCATTAAAGTCTCCTGAAATAAGTATGGGAGACTTTGGTTCACTTTCAGCTAGGTTATCTAGAACCTGTTTCAGGTGCATAATGTAAGGATCTCCAGCCTCTTGGGTCTTAGCTCTAGGGGGAAAATAGATGTTACACAAAACGATTTTTTGTGACCCTTCCATGATTGACAAGACAAGTGTATTATCCAATTTAGGTGAGTGTTCATGAATTCTTAATTCTAATTTAGTTCTAATATGTAAAGACAGACTGCCCTTTAGTCTACCGTGTTTTCTGTCTCTAGTAGCAGAAAACACATAAGCTGTGTACCCAGCTATTTTGGGAGAAGTAATCTCTGTGCACCATGTTTCCTGGAGGCCTATTATGTCAAAGGTCTCCAGAAAACCCGATACCTCTGGATCAACCATTTTTAAATGCAGTCCCTCTATATTCCATGAAAGAATTGTGAGTTTATTAGTTTGAATCTCTATGTTCTTTGTTAGTGTGATGGACTCAGTATGTCATTCTGGCTCTAGATTTATTAGAGACATGAAATTGTTTGTGTCAGCCAGTTTCTCTAGGTCTATGAGAGGAATGTCTTCCTCGAGGTTAGAACCAGAGTGCCCCACATCAATTCTTTTATGTCCTGAGGTGTTTTCTCCCAGGTCTTGGGGCTGTACAATGTGTATTCCCAAGTTATCCAGTTTACTTGCTATGGAAAGTAGCAAGTTTGCTGTTACCAGATTTTTAAAAGTAATGTCGATTTGGGTGGAGATTAATTGCTTCCGATAGATTTTTATGTGCTCCACCATGTTTCTGGTTATTTTAAGACCAGAGGCTCTTGTAAGAAAAGAGAGCAATTCATCTCTTATACTCCTGTATGTGTCTTGTTTGGTGGTTTCCCACCCAAAGACTATAATGGTCCTACATAGACAGCCTTTACTTTGTCTTTGCTCATGTTCTTCTATTGCCTTCATAATTTTAACTGTTTCTTCCCGTTTCCCAGATCTCCTTTTTCTTACTTAAGTTTGGTACGAGAGAGAAAGGGGAACATATCTTAGTCATAGCCCTACAATCTTCCGAGATTGTGCTTTTGGGGACCAAGGTAGGGAAGCTGATTTCTATCCCTTTTGTTTTCAACAAAGGTCCCTTACTTAGGATGTATTCAACCATCCCCTCAAACTGACGGTAGAGAAGCACATTTTCTGAGTAATCCCGGTTAGGAGGTCTCATAATGCAGATCTCCTCTTTGTCTTAATTTTTGTTAATTTCTAGTAATTGTAACATCCATTCAAAAAGCTTTTCTTCAGTTTCATTCTCCAGCTTCTGCACTCCCTTTACCTCAACCAGATATTCTACTTTTTTGGAACTTTGGGTGATATCTGCTCTGCCTTTCAGCTTACCAAGATCTTTATTTGTGGGTGGGTTACCAGTGGTCTCAGTCTTCTGCATATCTTCTGCTTGAAAGTCACCATTTGTTATCTCCTCATAGGAGAGTGTAATTTCACTTTTAGGATCAAGGCCGGAGTCCTTCTGGCTATCTTTCAGAATCTCCTTTACCTCAACCAACTGTTGTACTTTTTTAGAACTTTGGGTGATATCTGCTCTGCTTTTCAGCTCACCAAGATCTTTATTTGTGGGTGGGTTACCAGTGGTCTCAGTCTCCCTCATATCTTCTGCTTGAAAGTCACCACTTGTTATCTCCTCATAGGAGAATGTAATTGCACTTTTAGGATCAAGGTTGGAGTCCTTCTGGCTATCTTTCAGAATCTCCTTTTTTTGGCTTCTCCCTTAACAGTCTGACAGTTCATAATTTGTTTTTTTGTATCTCTGTTTTGATTTTTAGTCCTAGATTCTGCTTGTTTTAATTTCCGAGGCTGTTCCTTACTATTGCTATCTTTTAAATTCCTTAATGAACTGAATCTGAAGTCCGCATGCAACATGTGCAGACTTTATTTTTGTCATTGGTGGGGAGAGCTGCACCTGGGTCACTCTATTTAGTTTACCTTTTGATTTATTTAAGTCTGATTGTTGAGATTGTTTGTCCTTGATGATGTTTTCCAGGAGAACTCGATTATGGAAAACATCTGTTCTAAGATTACAAAGTTCGTCTTTCAGTTCTGTAATATTTTTGAGACTTACAATATCTGCATAATACCTGTTTTTAAGTATTTCTAGCATCTGTTTAGAAATGGAAGAACTTGCTGCAAAATCACCTTTGTTAACAAAATATTTCTCATCATAGGTGATTGTACCCTTTTTTAGAACTTTTAAATTTTTGGCTGTACTGTTTGGTTCGGCTTTTCTAGTATTTGGATGGGAACCCACTACCAATGCTTCTCTATGAGCTGTATCCATTCTTTTCAGGCCCTCAATCATTACTCTTATTTCTTGGATTATATCTTTAAGTTCTGAATTTTCTCCATTAATTGGATCAAGAACTGGAGAATGTAGGGAGAGAGCGTCTCTCTCCGCTATTTTAAAATTGGTCTGTGAGTTCTGCTTTGAAATTAGACCTGGGGTCGGGAGATTGTCCAAATATGAATGGTTAAAAAAGGGATCGGGAAAATTCTGGTTCAGAATAGTTTTAATTCCTCCTCTCGACTCATCCCTTGAGTAAATGTTTCCCACTCATATTGATCATAGGAAATCTCTTCAGGGAGCTCTTTAGATCTGTCTAAGTCAAAATCAATATTTTTTAAATCACTGTAATTTACTGATTGATTTAAGTTTTGAGTCAAAGAACAGATAGGGGCGGAGAGGTGCTTGGGAACATGCCCAAGACCTGCCCACAAATCCGTAATTTTTAGTTGTTTGTTTTCTTTTGATACCTTCTGAGATTTAGAGGGAATATTTTCAGGAGAAGTAACATTAATTTCCTGCTTCTTTGATTGTTTGATTTATTTCTGCTTTTCCTTGGATTCTTCCCGAGAGTCTTATTTTTATTTTTGTTTTGGTTATTCTTCCCTTGAGGTTCTTCCTGTGTTTCTGGTATTACTATTATCTGCATTGTATCTTCCCTAGAGGTTACTGCAGTTGGGGAATTTCCTTTGCCACTTCTGGTTATAACCATAGTGGTATTAACGTTGTCCCCCAAGTTCAATTTAGGCGAAACTAAATCAATAGGTTTTCTGTTAAAGTGACTGAAATAGCACGTTTGCTTACAGAGCCTACTGAGAAGGCATGCTCAGACCAGCAGACATGTATACTGTTATATTTAAGGAAGTACAATCTCTATTCAGTGTTTGATTTTGAAAAGCAAGATTAACAGAGGATTTCAACAGAGAATTTCAATCTACCATATAAAAACAAAATCTAAGAACAGAATCACTAAGTCTCTATATCACTGAGCTCTGGGTAACCAGAAATGCCCCAGAGTCTATTTATGAGATAGAAGCCCTGTCTATTTATAAGGAAAAAGGCCAGAACAGACTATTCTAAATAAGTAACAAATATAATAGGAAGACTCAACTTCAACAATTTATGTTAAGAGTTCAGAGACTTAAAAGTTCTTTCCTTAATTTGTTCTATGTTAGTCTCTGAATTTTTGGAGCATAATGTAGTTAAATTACCGTGGACCACCGTCTCATGCAGGTTGCTCCAAACCATACCAGGGTCTTTACTTCACAGATTGGGTTGGAGTGGCCTTCGCTGAGTTCAAATATGCGCACAGTGGGAGACACTGGCTCAATCGTTTTACCGAAAAAGAAGGTTCTTGAAGTACACAGTTCTTGGTTGTGTCTGTAGGGATCTGCCCAAGATGGTTCTGTGTTGTTTCCTGTTGAGAGTAACAGCTAACACAGCTGACACTGCCACTGAAAGGTAATGGGAGGAAATAGGCCAGTAAAAAGGAACCAGTCTAATATGCTGCACCAAATTTCTATTGTACTACTAGGCTAATTAAAATAGGTTCTCTCACATTCAACTGTCTTAAAATCATTCAATTCATTAAAACATTTTTAAAGGCTAAAAGCCTAATTTGAGTTAAATTTAGAATCAGTTGGAAATCAGAAGGGCAAGGTCAGCAAGACCTTAAGTATTGTCGTACGTAGTATGGGAACTACCCAAACAAACAAATACAGTGAAGGTATAGTATAATGATGTCTAAAAACATATAAAAATCTAAAACTCACTTGGATACTCAGAAATGCTAGCACCGTTAACCCAGTCTCCTGAAAGTGACTACAGAAAACCTCTGTTCAGCCTCCCATAGTCAGGTAGGATTTGGGTGTGGATCCAATCCATTTCCAATTAGTTTCAAAGTGGAGAAATGCTTCAGTTCTTAACAGATTCAAATGGCAAAATGCCCAAGGGTTACCAGCTAAATTTGCCCAGTTAACTTTCTTGGGGCAAATAAATTCAATGCATCTCTAATTTTTTCTATGCCACAAGCTTGGTACCTCTATCTGCTGAAGTTCCTCACAAAAAAGACGCAGAGTATGCGTTGTGTGCCACTCAAGCGTTTAAAGGCAATTTGCCTCAATGGAGAGCTGATTGGCAAACTAATTGACAAGTCAGACTCTGTAAAATACTCTGGGCTACTGGGGAACAATAATGACCTAATTGTCTGGTCTAGATTGTCCTCCCAAAAAGCGTGGGGAACACCCCGAGAATATTAATTGCTTAGCTACCTGATTAGGCTTTAAGAATGACTAAAGGAGCCCAATTAGATTTTATTTTGAAGGTAACTGGCTGTATCTCAGTAGCTGGTCATACTTTCCAAATAGATCTTTATCCAGTACAATCCCCACATTATTAGAACAAATTTGCTCGGGTTTTTAAACTCTCTCCGGGGATAGAAAGAAAAGAAGAGAGCTATTAACAGCTGCTTCTGAGAGCTCAGTTTTCAGAGCTGAGCTCTTAAAAAAGGAAAGCAGTGCAATATAGGAACATAAAAAGCAACAGTAAAAAAGAAAAAACAAACAAAGCATTTATTGACATGAAACACAAAAGCGCTACGCAAGCCAAACCTAGCCCTCAGAAATGCAATTGTGTAATTACTGAGGCTGTAAAACTAAATATAAAAATACAAAAGTGGGAGAATAGTAATAGTCCCAGAGGGGAATGAGAAAAATATTATTGTCGCTCTATTTCTGCGCTTCAGTTTCCTCTGTGTATTTTTAAACTTTTAAGCACAAAACACAGAATGTGATCCTGGGGACACACAGACCTCTGCAGGGCTGCTTTGTTAGTCGCCACCTGTGGTGCGGGCTCTCCACCCAGACTCCAAGCACCAGGGGGGCAGAGGGGCAACAGAAATCACTAGGTGTCTGTAGTTATCTGGTAGCACAAGCTCATCTGGAAAGGCACTACAGTTAGGTTGCTACTGCCAACCCTCTTTTATTCTGTATTTTAGCTTTTGAGCAATTCAAAGCAATTTCACCAGCCCTCATGCAGGCAATGGTGGCATGCCTGCTACAGAAAAAAGGTAAGTGTCTCTACTGCTCCTGCTCAAGTGCTTCTCCACAGCCTCTCTAGCATGCAGCTGCGCATCCAACTCCAGCAACAAACAGGAAACAGCCTCTACGTTATGTTTTCTGTCATGGAAAGCATTTTTTCAAACATGAAGTCTTGCTATATTATGACATATGCAGTTTGACCTAGCCTTCGAACTGCTCCGGAGGTGAAAGAGTTAACTTTCCATGCCAGGCATGGAATCTTGAGCGCGAGCTCGGTTGAGAAACTCTGTCTGTTGTTCTTCAAACTGAAACTGTCAGATTCTTTACTCCGCCTCACTGAACAGTCGCTCCGGAGATTTCTCCTGCTGCTCGGTTCATTTTGTCGGTTAAAAAGTGTAATTTCTCGGTTTTTAAACCGCATTTTGTCTTATTTTAACCGCAACTGGTCGGTTCAAGCTCTGTCTGTGGTATCGTAAGTAATAGATAGGTTTTACATTTTCTCTGTGTGGAACTTGCAAACGATATTATCGGTTCAGGTTTGAACCGATCAGGTTGTTGTTAAACTTTATTAAATTGTATTTAGAGTGCGGTTCCCGGTTCTTATCGGTTCTAAAAAAAACGGATTTCTTTACGGTTTTTTCCACGACCCGTGACACGGTTGGGAACCGATAAGGATGTTTTGCTTGGCGGATTGCCATAAACGGGCCAGTTTTTGGTTAGGCTGGCACAATGTCTGAGAAACCCAAAAGAAAAACCGGGCCCACTGAGTTTCAGCACTGTAGTGTCTGTGCGGAAGCCTTTGCCAAGGCTGACCCACACACCACATGTGTTTATTGTCTGGGGTTTGACCACCTCAATGCAGACTGCCAGATTTGCAAGAATTTCCCTGCAGCTACCCTGGATAAGAGAGTTGGTAGGCTCAGGGAACGAGAGGCCAAAAAGTCCGATGACCCGGATGGCCAGCCCGGTTCGGTGCCAACCGAACCGGAGGGAGTGCCCTCTGACCAGGGCGAGACTTCCTCGGGCAAATGGAGGGCTGACTCGGAGGAGTCAGTCCCAGCAAAAAGGACTAGAAAATCAGCAGGTGTGGAGCCAAAATTTCCTTCTCCAACTGCTGCAGAGATAGCCAAAGCGATCAAAATTGTCCAGTCGCTTTCCCCGGTTCCGACCAAACCGGCACCATCAGGTAAGCGGTTCGGTTCGAACAGGTGTCAACGGTTCAAGAATATGATAGAGGAATTTTATGAACCGGAGGAGGGGAGGAGGATTATGAAGAGAGTGAATGTGATTTTGAAAGTCTGGATGTGCCCTTTCAACCGGACATCTCCCCAGACAGACCTTGAGGAGTGTCTCCCCCTAGGCTTTCTGAGTCCCCTTCTCATTTTATTTTTTATAAGAAAGTGGCTGAAACCCTCCAGCTCCCTTTGGAAGAAGCTGTGGATGAACAGGAGGAGCCTGACTATGTAGAAATGATGGATATCCCAGAGTCTAGGAGATTGTCTATTCCTTTACATAAATCTTTTAGGAAACAGACAATAAAAATTTTAAAAGTTCCTCACACTATACCTCCTGTGGATAAAAAAATGGACAAGAGGTACACATTGTCAGGCCCTGATATGGAGTTCCTTTCACAACAATGCAGCCATGTTGGGGTAGTGCAGGCTGCAGCCTGTAATAAGGCAAATATTCCCTTGGCTTCACACACACCCCCTGACAAGGACTCCAGGAGGATTGATGCCATGGCAAAGAAACAGTACATGGCAGCATCCTTGGGACTCAGACAGGCAAATTATATGGCCTGTGTTGCAAGATATCAGAAATCCAGATGGGATACTGTTATGGCTCTAGCGAAACAGGTCCCTGGCCAGCTTGCCAAGGAGCTGGAACAGGTGGCTGCTGATGGTATTGAGGCATCCAAGGTGCAATTCCATGCTGCAGTGGACTCTAATGATGTATCTTCAAGAGTCATGGCTACATCTGTGGCTTTTCGCAGAATGGCTTGGCTCAGGTGTACTAGCCTGTCACAGGATACCCAGGCTAAGGCCATGGATTTTCCTGTTGTGGGTAACTCTCTGTTTGGGGAGCAGACAGAGAATTACATGAAGAAAATGGATGAGTATAGGACCACTTATAGGAGTGCACAGGCCAAGGAAAGGCAGGCCACTCCTCAGAGGCAGCTTTCCAGGGGCAGGGGCAGGCCTTTTCACAGACCTTTTTACCAAGCCCAGGCCTCCTCTTCAGCCTATGCCCAGAGGGGTTCTTCAGAGGGAGAGGCAGACGGGGTACCAGCAGGTCTGCTCCCACCCCTCAGCCTAAAGCCCCTGCCAAACAGGCACCCTGATGGGAGAGCCAGGGCCGATTCTCCATTACCTGTAGGGGGCAGGCTGGCTTACTTCGTCCAGGACTGGGAGTCTTTAACATCAGACAAGTGGGTCCTGGAAGTAGTAAGCCAGGGACTGGTTCTCAGTTTCAAAAAATTTCCAAAGATGAGAACCAGATCCTTTCCACCTGCAAATCCATCAGAGGCTCTCGCTCTGGAAACAGAAGTCTCAACCCTCCTGGCTCTCAGAGCTGTAGAAAGGGTTCCTCCCCTACACCAGGGCAAAGGACTGTACTCCAGGTACTTCCTTACCCCAAAAAAGACAAGAGAATGGTGGCCCATCCTGGATCTCAGATACCTAAACAAGCACCTTTTAAAACCAAAATTCAAAATGGTAACTCTGGGAGTTATTTTACCCTCTCTAAGGCCAGGCAACTGGCTAGCGTCCCTGGACCTCAAGGATGCCTACTTCCATGTTCTCATCAGAAGCTCCCACCGAAAGTACCTCAGATTCGAACTGCCCTCAGGCCATTACCAGTTCAAGAGCAATGCCCTTCGGCCTCACCTCTGCCCCAAGGGTATTCACAAAATGCCTGGCAGTAGCAGTTGCTCATTTAAGAAGGCAAAAGATTGCCATCTTTCCTTACCTGGATGACTGGCTCATAGTGGGCCAGTCTCCAGACCAGGTCAAATTACACCTTCAGGCTACCCAGCAGCTGCTTACATCTCTAGGTTTCCTTCTCAACCTCCCAAAGTCAGTTCTAGAGCCTGTTCAGCTACTCACCTTCATAGGTGCAGAACTGGACACAAAGCAGGCCAGAGCTTTCCTCCCTCTAGAAAGAACAAAGACCTTGGTGGCTCTGGCCTCCTCCTTCACTCTGCAGGTCTCTCGACCAGCAAGGCATTTTCTGCAGCTCCTAGGGCACATGGCTGCCTCCACAGCAGTAGTGCAGGGAGCAAGATTTCAGATGAGGGACATTCAGTTCCATTTGAGAGCCTTCTGGTCTCAAAGGAGATCCTCTAACCAAATTGATCCCAGTAACTCAGAACCTGATCCAGGCCCTACAGTGGTGGCAGGATCAGAGCAATCTGAGACAAGGGTCCTTTCATCCCTCAATCTCACTCCTTGACCTACTACAGATCGTCCCTCTGGGGTGGGAGCCTCACATGGGCAACCTCACCACCCAGGGATTGTGGTCCCCTCAGGAATCTCTGCTCCACATCAATCTGTTGGAACTCAGAGCAGTTTTTCTAGCACTTCAGGTTTTTTCTGCATCTGTTCAGAACAAAGTGGTACAGGTCAGAACAGACAACACCACTACAATGTGGTACATCAACAAGCAAGGGGGCACTCTGTCTTCGGCCTTGTGCACCGAGGCAATGAAGTTGTGGTCTCTGGCTTATTCCCTGAACACTTCCCTCATGGCAGTTCACCTCCCAGGCAAGGACAATGTCCTGGCAGATGATCTCAGCAGGATTTCCCAGGGCCATCACGAATGGTCTCTGGATCCCCTAGTACTGGAGGTAGTATTTGCCAGGTGGGGCACCCCTCAGATACATCTTTTTGCAGCCCCAGACAATCACCAACTTCCGCTATTTTGCTGCAGGCCCTCAGTGTTGGGCTCAGTCCCTCTGGATGCCTTCCTTCTCAACTGGGAAGGGAAGTTTCTCTATGCCTTCCCCCCTTCCCTCTCTTGTTCAAGGTGCTAGTCAAAATCAGATCTCAACCTTGCAAGATGATTCTGATTGCTCCAGATTGGGCCAGATAGCCCTGGTATCCACTCCTTCTGTCCTTAGCAGTCCACCTTCCCCTGTGTCTTCCCAGAAATCACAATCTGTTAACCTGCGCCCAGGGGAGAGTTTGGTACCCGAATCTCAAATCTCAATCTCAAGGCCTGGCTCTTGAGGAGTTAGAGTTTGCTGACCTACACCTTTCTCAAGGTGTACTCGATATCTTGAAAGCTTCTAGGAAGCCTTCCACCAGGGCTACTTATAATTCTAAATGGAAAAGGTTTTCCATATGGTGTTCTGGCAAGCATATTTCCCCAGAATCTGCTGATTTGCCCACAGTCCTGGATTATATGGTCCACTTAAATACTTTGGGTCTGAGGCCAGCTACCCTGAAAGTGTACTTGGCAGCTGTCTCTGCTTTTATATCAGCAAGAAAGCCCTCTTCTCTTTCTGCTCACCCTGTATTCTCCAAGTTTTTCAAGGGATTACTTCACACCAACCCTCCATTCAGGGACCCTGCTCCTGCCTGGGATCTTAATGTTTGCATTGCTCAGCTTATGCAACCCCCCTTTGAGCCTTTGTCTTCAGCAGAGCTTAAGTACTTGACTTGGAAAACTGTGTTTCTGGTAGCCATCACTTCTGCCAACGCATAAGTGAATTACAAGCTTTGTCAGTGGAGTCTGATTTTATCTCCTTTCACAGAGATAAGGTGGTCCTCAGGACTAACAGGAAGTTCTTACCTAAGGTGGTTTCAGATTTCCACCTTAATCAATCTATATCTCTTCCAGTGTACATCACTGACCATTCCTCCTCTGGCGAGAGGAGGCTGCACAGCTTAGATGTGAAGAGAGCCCTTAGTTACTACATAGAGCGTACCAAGGGTCACAGGTTTGACTCCCTCCAACTATTCCTCACTTATGGTGAGGTTGGTAAGAAACCTGCCACTAAAGATCCATTGTCAGGTGGATTGTCTCTTGTATCCAATTTTGTTATCAAAAACTGGGTAAGGTTCCCCTTCAGGCCTGAGGGCTCACTCTACTAGAGGTACAGCTCGTCCCTGGCTGTAGCCAGGGACATCCCTATCATAGAGATATGTCAAGCAGCTACCTGGAAAACAGTTCACACTTTCACCAAGCATTACTCCCTGGACATCCAGGCTAGGGAGTGATGCTCGGTTCTTTAGCTGTGCTTCAGAGCCTATTTCCTAAGTAGGTTCTGTCCCTCCTCCATGGAGGTACTGCTGTGTAGTCTGCATATGTCATAATATAGCAAGACTTCATGTTGTTTGAAGACAAAATTACTCACCTTAGTAATGTTGTTTCTTCTAATGGAGTCTTGCTATGTATGACCTCCCTGCCTGCCCCTCTCAGAACCTCTGCTTTTGGGATGTGGGTGGGCAGTGCAGTGTTGGCACTTAGTAGATGCCCACCTTGTTTTTTCACCCCCTTTTTGGGGTGTTTGGGTGTTGTGTTTTTATTTTTTGGATCCCCTGACCTGAGTCTTTGTTTTGGGACCAAAAAATGTGTTAATATTTTAGTAGCCAGTTGGCTAGTGTAGGTTTACAGCTTCCACACAGAATCTTAGTGAGTTTTGCTCGTAAAGATCTGACAGTTTCAGTTTGAAGAACAACAGACAGAGTTTCTCAACCGAGCTCGCGCTCAAGATTCCATGCCTGGCATGGAAAGTTAACTCTTTCACCTCCGGAGCAGTTCGAAGGCTGGGCCAAACTGCATATGTCATAATATAGCAAGACTCCATTAGAAAAACAACATTACTAAGGTGAGTAATTTTTTCTTTTAGTTGCCATTACTTCAGCTCAGAGAATTTCTGAGCTTCAGGCTCTGATGGCTAAAGAGTCGTATTTAATTTTCCACAAGGACAGGGTGTCCTTGAGGACTAATCCTAAATTCCTACCTAAGGTGGTGTTCCAGTTTACCCTTAATCAGGACATCAACCTTCCGGTGTATTACCCGGAGCATACTAATCGAGGGGAGGCTCTACTTCACACTCTGGATGTTCATAGCGTGCTTAGGTACTACATCAACCATACTCGGACTTTGAGAAAATCTGACCAACTTTTTGTTTCCTTTGCCCCGAGAACTCTGGGGGCACCCATAGCAAAGCAGACTCTGTCCAGATGGCTAGTCCATTGCATCACCTTCTGCTACAATAAGTACAACAAACCCTTACTGGGCTTGGTTAAGGGTCATTCCACCTGGGGTGTTTCTGCCACTTTTGCGGTATCTAGAAATGTTTCTGTGGCAGATATCTGCGTAGCAGCTACTTGGAGCTTGGTACACACCTTTGTGAAGCACTACAGCCTGGACAATGCTTCCCGTCGGAGAGCTGGATTTGGGTTAGCATTACTTCAAGGCCTGTTATCTTTAAGCCTCTCTCGCTTCTCAGTTTTCCTCCTCCCAGTCCGTTCAGGATAATTTTTAGTACTGCCTGGTACTCAGTCCTTATGGTGTAGCCTGCTACAAGAGTTTTTTATATTGGGCACAGATTTTGTGCCCAATATTGGTCAGCAAAACAGATTTGGCCGTCAAATTTGGGTTGCAAAATTCTGTCTCTCATTTTTCTAAACTTATGGTGTGTGGAGGGTCAGTGCATGTGAGTATATACAGGTAAACAAGGAGCACCACAGGTCTCATGCCTAACATCCAGCTGAGTTTGTAATATATAGAGCAATGATGAGCTTGGCATGTCATTGCTGGTGATTTTTATTTATTTTTGTAGCCCAGGCGCTGTGTATCAGTGGGCTGCTACCCCTGCCTGTTAGCCCTCACACAGGTTAAGGGGCCTGGATCCTGCTACAGTGGTGCTTGGAGGCTGTATCCCAAAGTTATAGTAAATAGCGTGGTGCCTCCATCCTGAGTGAGTGTCTGGTGGGTCAGTTGACTGCTTGGGGCAGCCCCCTGGGATGCTGCACCTACCCACCTCCCCTACCAACCACCTCACACACTGGATACCCAACAGTTTCTCAATACCATGAATCATGTACACTTTACATTGCCAATCACAAAAATACCCTCCACACAGCAATTCCAAACAGTAAAACACAGCTTTATTTGGGGTAAAGGTTAGGAGTGGGATATCAGGACCAGGATACCAGGACAAGGGACAGCTGTGGAAGGAAAAGTTAGGTGAAATAATGCAATGAATAACATAGACCCGTAGGCCAAACAACCTCCAGTTGCCTACCCCCACTGGTACTGGTGCTAGTCCTAGTCCTATCTGGGTACCCAGAAGTTACAGGCCTCTTGTTGCTGCGGGTTGGCCGGCTGTTGGGGCCCTAGAAACTTGAGGTTGTTTGAATAGAACAATCAGCTTAGCTCCTCCCTTGTAGTCCTGGGCAAGCCCTGGATAATCACAGTTTTGAAGATCTAGGTAGGTTCTAGCAAAGTAGGCTTCCACAAAGCCAGGAGCAGAGGGTCCCAGTTCACAGAGGGCACAGCTCGGGGCAGCAGAAAATAGTTTGAAGCCTTGATCGTGACTGAAGGTCTAGCCGCTTGTCCACTTGATTGGAGATCTGGCCACTTGTCACCTTCAGCCTCTTCTGGCCCGTTGCAGAGCACTGGCACAAGGTCCACCAAGCCGCAGAGGACCCAGACCCAAGAGTGGCTCCACAACCTGACTCCCCCCAATGGGTCACAGGTGCCCTAGCACCCCAGCAAGCACCGGTGGCCCCCAAAGACTAGCAGACCCCACTTGGTGGGTGTTAGCGAGTTCCCCACCTGGCTCTGGAATGCACTGGAAACTCCTCCTCAGCTTCTCTCTGCAGGAAAAATTATCGCCAAGGTGCAACCAGACAAGGACACAGCTTCCCCACTTCTCCAGTGCCGTTTGGCAGCAAGGCTACAGTCCTGCTCAACAAGCTCTCCCTTTTCACAAGTTAGGGCAGCAACCACAGGGTCCCAAGACATAGGCCCCCCGGCCACCTTTTGCCTCACAGACTCAGCTTCAGAGCCACTTTCACTTTCCTCTCAGTCAGTTCACAGCCCTTCTAGATTCTCCTAGCTTTTGCAGCTTCCAATCTGTCCTGGCTAGCACCCAGTTCCAGCAAACTCTCAGCTCTCAAAACAGTCTCTCAGAGTCCTAGCAGCAGTGCAGGATTTCTGCAGCAGAGAATCTCTTCCGAAAAGAAACAGCACAGTCCAAAAGTACCTTGAGTGTTTTCACACCAGCACAGTCCTTTTCAGACAGGATTCAATTCACCCTTTCTCTAGATCAATTCCAAACTTAAGACCCGTGAAAGGTCTCAGAAAATTTAACTCTCTCAGCACAGGTCCCTCCGGACCCGATAGGAGCCCGGTCCAGACTGACTCAAACTCTCCAAGTCTCTGGGATTTCTCCAAGAACCCCTGCCCTCTGATTGGCAGCCCAACATTATCAATCATATGTATAAGCCTTCTTTAGTTAGTTATTGGGGAGGTCCCTTGGTGCCTGCGTGAACATAGTTTACTCCTTCCATAAGTCATTTATGTCAGTTTTGGGCGCCTAAGAATTCCATTGGCCATCTCCGTGGGGTCAGAACATCACAAATATGGCTGCCCCCACTCAGTCCCCTAGCAGTTCATATAGTGTCCCCACTTGCAAGTCCTCATGAGGCCAGTAAGAACACAATTATCTATTCAATCCCTCCCAGTTTGGTAGCTCCTTTGGTGCTCTGCATAGTGATCACCTCATGACACATTTATTTACAATATTTTCCTGTCACTGCTGCTGAAATACTGTCTCCCCAAGCAGCAGCAGCATCCTCATTAATATTCATAGGGCTTATTAATATTCATTAGCCTCACTATGTGTCCCATTTTAAAACCTAATTTGTAAGCTCTCCAAAGGCTTTTCACCAGCCTCCTCGAGGTCCCATGGGTCCCCATTTAGCCTAGCAGGAGCACCGTGACCACTGAAACACTCCCCACTGGACCACAAGATTGGTGGTCAGCAGATCAGTGCCCCTTCTCAATTGCACGAGCGCTGTCAGCCTTCAGGATATGCCGGCAGGGCCCAGAATAGAACAAAAGGACTGCTCGGGGGGCCCGTAGCACACCAAAAGAGACTCGGGCTACAGCGGTGATACCAAGGGACAGATCAGGAGACACCAGCAATCAGCAGCCAACGTGGGGCAATTCAGGTGAGCTCCCAAAGTGGGGTTACATTTTACCAGGAAGAGGGCTGGGTTAATAACCCGTTTTATTCCACACCTGACAGAGATACAGGGAAACGATGGTTCAAAAGTGAAACAGAATAAATTACATTTGAAAAAGATTACAGGTGCATAATAAATATTTTACATACATTTCATAGGGAATGTTGATAAAGTATCTCAACGAATGTTTGTGTAAGTGTATCAGAATTCATTCATTCAGTAAGGTTGTTCTAAATGTTGATTTAAAAAAGGCAGGGGCATATCCAGAACTACACTAACAAGTGATTTAAGAGATTGGGTCCCGTGTATGAGAATGCCAGGTCACCAGCTTTGATTTTTACGGAGGTTTTCCTTAAAACATTTTGTAGAAGCTTGCTTTGTCTGATGGGAGATTGGGTTATCTTGTAATTTTTAGATAAGGAAGGGGATTGAGTTTAGTGCCTAGAAATATTGTTAGTCAGTTTGTCGGACCCAAGTATAATTTTGCTTTCAGGCATAGGGACATTTAAATTATTGTGAAGGTGGCAGTGGTGTTTCCAGGAAAAGGCCTGTAGAGCAAAGCAACATATGTTATTTACAGTTGTTTCCATTTTACATTTGATTTTGGGGCTCTCTAATATGGATCATTGGCATAGTCTAGGATCGGAAACAGCACCTGTTTGGCAATGTGATTTGTGTCTCGATGGTGAGGGTATTAAGGTCCCTATAGAAAAATCTACATTTTTTATTCATTTTCTTTTATACAGAATCTATGCAAAACTCAGTTGTCAGTGTTTTGTCCAGATGAAATCCTAGGTACAGTATTTAAAAGGTTTTACAGGGGGGCGCTAATGATCCGACTAGACTTAAGACGTGGTTTTACCTCGCTCCTCGAATTGCTGCAAAAATAAAAGAAATAAAGTGCCAAAAGTTAAAGTAAAAGATAACAAAAAAAGAAGAAAAGTGTACATGAAAACAGGATGGATGAATATGTGATCTCCAATACAGTGAAAAGCTCATGTATCACAGCAAAAAACCAATGGAAGCAACTGCCGACCTCTCAGGTGGAGAACGCAAGCCATATGTCTCTTTCGGCTGGGGAAGTTAGCGCCTTAGGCCGCGAAGTTACTCAACAAGTGCTAGCTGCATTAGAGCCTGAATTAACCAGCCTTGCCACTAATTTTGATCGAAAACTACAAGAATTTGTCGACTTACATGCTTCACAGGCTACCCGGCTGAATGAGGTTGAACAAAGAATTTCGGATCTGGAGGATACAGCAACCCGTCTACCAGAACAAGTTACTACTCTGCAAAAAGAATTAGAGGAATTAAAAGACCTTTTTGACTATCAGGAGAATTATCATCACCGGTTGAATCTACGTTTGCGAGGTCTCCCGGAGGGAATGGAAGGGCTGAGTATGATTGATTTCTGCGTGAAGACCTTGCCAGAATTACTCGGCCTCTCTCCTAAAAATGGCCGCCTGAAGCTGGAGAGGGCCCATCAGGCTGTTATGTCGAAACCTGCACCAAACCAACCTCCACGACAGGCAATCCTGCAATTTCATAACTACCCAGATAGAGAAATTATTCTCAAGGCATACCGGGAGCATTCTGGACTTCAATACGAGGGGCATCGCTTGTTTCTTTCTCAGGACTATTCCGCTTGTTTGTTGAAGCATCGTCGTGCATTCAGTCCAGTGATGGCACAGCTGCGCGAGGCCCAAGTCGACTGCTACATGCTATACCCGGCCACTCTCAAAATCAAGCTTGAGGGAGCTGTATACTCATTCTGGGAAGTTCCTAAAGCAGAGGTATTTGTCTGAGATCTGAAGAAGAAAATGGGGTGACTTGAAGCTTGAAACGGAACCTCCAGGTTGGTTTTTCTCCTTTCTTGTTGCTTCTTTTTCCAGTTCCATAACGATGGCTTAACTAGACATAACAGATCAGATACTGGAGAAGTTACATGACTGGAACTTATACACTTCTGAACTTGAGATATTTCTAAAAATAATTTGTTTCTAGGGACATGGATATGTTGTTCATCCACACTTATTGGCAGGTTCCTTGCCGCTTTAAATCTTGCCGGAAGGTCTTCAAGCTGGCTCCTCCCACTCACCCGGGTGGTAAAACTCTCGGCTCCGCCCCATGACGCCAGATCTTCCTTGCCGCTTGGAAGCTCAGGTTCCCTCCTTAGCACTCTGCATTTTCGTCTGGTTCCTGAAATTTTCGGTCTCCGAATTTAGTTGGAATTTTTTCTAAACTTCGATCTTTTCCCTCGCTGCTGTGATTAATCATTCGTTTTCCGGCTCCCGGAGGCGCCCGGTTAATTCCTCCAGGAAAGACCCGCACTCCACGTGTGTCTACTGCCTTGACTTGGATCATGATCTGCAAGTTTGCGATTTTTGCTGTGCCCTTTCGACCAGTGCACTGGAGGATCGTGCGGCCCGTTCGGGGCTCGGGCGACCTGAAACTTTTTCCCGCCAGAAAAATCCTTGGAGACTCATCGGGCAGTGTCCACATCGGCTGTCTCAGCTGAGCAGCTTGGTCTTCTTTCCTCCATGGAGGGGGCGGCTCCCTCCTCCTCGGTCGAGGCGCTTATCCCGCTCTCCTTGAGTTCTCTTCATTCAGCTCCGTTCAAGGAGCTTCGCCAGTCCCTTTCCTCGAAGGGAGAGGGACCTTCGGGACCTGCCTCTCGGCCTAAGGAGTCGCAGGCTAAGTCCCATCGTCAGCCTGTGGGAGTGGGAGAGTTCCTTCCCTGCCGGGCCGACGCTCGACTCGGCCGAGGGTGAGGCTCAGGCCACTGGCTTCACAGTGTCCCCATCAGGTCAGCCGGCCAAGACTCCCATCGACGTTGTTGAGTCTCTTGACCTGTCATCTGGGCTGTCTTCTGCTGGAGCCGCCATCCCTTCGCCGGTTCCCCCAGCAGAGGCTGAGGTTCTGCCTGTACCTTCAGGTCGACAGGCCTTGGTCCTTTCGTCCGAGCCGAGGGAAGAGCGGGCGCTTCCTGCTCCTTCCCAGGCCCACCCTCGGTTTTCCTGAGGATTTGGGTCTCGGTCTCGGTCCTCTTCTCGGTCAAGCCACTCACGCCGACTTCGGCGTTCTCGGTCGGGACACCGAGTTAAGTGGCATTACCGTTCTTCCTCGTCTCCCTCCTCAGATGAGGAGTGGCTTCGATGCAGATGGCGTCGACGTTACGAGGAGTTCATGTGGCAGCAGTTGTTGTTGTCCGGGAATCAATCGACACCGATTCATTCCCTGTCCAGCAAGCAGCTGCCGCCCGATCGGCCTACACCACCACTCACTGCAGTCGAGGTGCCCACTCCGGGGCCGGCTGTTCGTCCAGACCTTGCTGCCCCACTGTCCTCAGTGGAACCTTGGTCGGGTCACGACCTGTCCCGCAGGTTGTCTGTCCCCCTCACTCCCACCCGCTCTCGGCGGACAAAGAGTGACTCAGGCCTGAGGCAGCTCTTTGCAGACCCCTCGGAGTCCAACGTTGACTCCTCTATGTTCCCCAGTCAGGAGGACCCGGGGTCCTTTCCGGAACGATCTGTGGACGACAGCCCATTGTCCTTTATGGGTCTGCTTCAGCTCATCTCGGAGTTCACCGGGACACAGCTTGAGCCTGTGTCCAAACAGGTCCCTTATCCCCTGACGGAGATTCTAGACCGAGGGGTTCACCCTCGGAGCCTTCCGATGGCGAAGACTTGCCCGTAGGCCAGGCCTTGGAGCTCTGGTGGCGCTACTTCCTGCCCTCGCCTCGGCCAGGATGTCCAGAAGTACTCTGTCATGTCGGTTCTTTGCCCGGTTTCTCAGAGCACCCCTTGGCTGAGGGGTTAGTTACTGATAATGTTTTCCAGTGTTCTGGGAACGCTCGGGATGTGGATAGGCCCCCTGACAAAGAGTCCAAAAGGATGGACTATGTCGGGCGCAAGGTTTACGCTGCGTCCTCCCTAGGCCTCCGACAGGCCAGTTCAGCTGCACTGATGGCACATTTCTCCCACGCCCTTTTGGGCTCCCTGGATGAGGTGCTCCCTCATCTCCTGGCCAACCTGCAGACACGGTCCGGCAGGTACGGGACCAGGGTAGGGCGGTGGCGAAGCAGCAGCTTCAGACTGCTCTGGACTTAGGTGATTCCTGTGCCAGGTCAGTGGTAGCCGCAGTGGCCATGCACCGCAGGGCGTGGCTGAGGTTATCCTCTTTCTCTTTGGAAACCCAGCACAAGTTGGTGGACATCCCCTTCTTGGGGACTGACCTTTTCGGCCCTGGGGTGGAGCGACACCTCCAGGGGACCGAGAAGTCCAATACCACTCCGGACACAGTCACCCCCGCCCGGAGGGACAAGGGCCGCCGGCAGCCTTTGCATAAGCCCCTTGGCCCCTCGGCCCCTGCGGCTTGACCGGCCCATCATATCCAGCATGAGGGCCAGCAGGCTTGCACTGGGCATCCTGAATCCAAGCCAGCGGCTTCCTCTAAAGGGAAGCAGGGAGGTAAAGGCCCAGGAGCTTCCTCGGCCAATCCCTCCTCCAAGCCTGCTCAGTGATGGGCTGAGGGGCGCTGTCCCCGGCCCCGTCACCCCTACCCGGGGTCCCCCCCGTGGGGAGACGGCTTCACCCCTTCTCCACCTGGTCCGCTTTCCCGGACCTCTGGGTGTCGGAGGTGCTAGGGGAAGGTCCTGCCTCGGGATTGTGAGCAGGCCCCACCCTTTCGAGCAGTTGCCCCACGGGGGCCTTGGGGTCCGCAGCCTCATTGTCGGCCTTCCAAGCCGACTTGCCTGGCCTCTCTATCCAGAGGTGATCAGGAAGGTTGCGGACCCTCCTCCAGACCCTGGTTCGTGTCCAGGTATTCCTGGTCCCTAACAGACAGGGGGCTTGCGCCCCATTCTCGCTCTGCACGTCGGGATGGTCTCTCTGTCTCGGATATCCCATCCTCAATACGAGGCGTGTGGCTCTTCCTGGTTCTCCAGGATGTACTTTCACTTTGTTCCATCCGTTTCTTGGGGGAATCCTCCGTTTCTTGCTGGGGATCCCGTTACGAGTTCCAGGCCAGGCCCTTCGGTCTCTGCTCAGCAGCATTCCTGCGGCACTAATGGGTCCGAGCGTAACCCCATCCTGATGGCGGTCTGACAGCAACCCCTCCAGGCGGAGGGGGACGGTCCAGAGCTCTGGCCCTCCAGGTTGCTCTCAGACTGGTCTCCTTTTTATTGGAGCCACATTGGAACTCGTGCCTTAGTGGGTGATCCTTCTTCGGGACGAGGCTCGACTCTTAAGTCCGAGCTCGGCCCCTGGCGGACAGGGCCGAGGTCCTTCCTCCCTTACCTAGTTGGGTCTGACTGGGCAATTTGTGCCCTGACTGGGACTTCCTGCACCTCCTGGGCCTTGCGGTGGCCTGCACCAGTGTGGTCTGTTTGGATCCGCTGGTTTATGCGTCCCCCTAATGGGGGCTGGCCAGCCAGCGGTCACAGTGCTGCATTCCTTTGGACCAGTCCGTGACAACAGCCCAGGGGTTAGAGAATGCTCTCCTTCAGACCATTCCAGCTCTTTTGCAGGAGAACATCCCGTTCGTCCGCCCCGGGTCGACGGTCTTCTCCGACCGAAGCATCTCGGATAGGTGGGGGTGCCCATCAAGGGGAATACAGAGTGCACTGCCTCTGGTCCTCTCGGGAGTCCCGTTGTCTTCCTACCTGCTGGAGCTCCAGGTGGTCCGCTTAGCTTGCACCGCTCGCTCCGTTTGTGCGGGGTCTTGTGGTTTAGGTCCAGGCGGACACCACCACGACCATGTGCTACCTATCCCGTCAGGACCGGATGACCTCCTTGCCTCTGCGTAAGGAGGTTCTCCGCAATGGGTCTTTCACGCAGCCGGGAGGCAGTTTTCTAGCCATTTCTATGGCAGGAGCCTCCATCACCCTGGCCGTTGCCCTAGGCCAGATAAGGGCTGCGCCTCACGAGTGTTTTTTTTCCTGCCGGAGGTAGCACAAGATCTTCTCCCTCTAGGTCACACCTCGGGTGGACCTTTGTTTTTCCCTCCAGGGAGAATTCGAGGCCGAGACCGTCTCATGCCCGCCTCCTCAGCATGGTTTGCTGTAGGGGATGCCCTTGAGGCCGTGGACCCCGGGCCTCTTCTACGCCTCTCCCCCATTTCCCTTGACCCTCAGGCAAGGTGAGGGCGGACTAGGCAGGTGATTCTGGTAGCCCCAGACTGGTTTTCCAGCTCTGGTATCCAGCTCTCCTCAGTCTCAGCCCCAGGCTCCCGAGGCGGCTTCCAGCCCGCCCGGTCCTGATCTCTGTTGTTAGGGGAAGGTACTCCCTCCAGTCCTTCAATCCCTACACCTGACGGCCTGGTCCCTGTGCGGCTAGTGGCCAGGCCTTGAGTCTTCTGGCAAGGTCCTCGACGTTTCGAGGTGTCCTGCCAGGAGTCGACCAGATACGATCGCCTTCAAATGGTGTTGGGATAGGGCCTGGTCCCCTCTCCTGTTCCTCGGCGAGCATTCTGGACTATCTACGGTCCATTCTTTCTTGAACTAGGGCTTCGGTCGACGACCCTCAAGGTGCTCCTGTTAGCCACTCCTGTCTTCCGGGCGCGGGGCAGAAGGTAGTCGGTGGCGCAGGAAAGGTGTTCTGGCGCTTCTAAGGCCGTGATCACATCTCCCCTCTGGGGAGAGTATCCCCCTTTCCATGAGATCTTACGTTGGTATGGGCTTAGCTCACGGGCAAGCCGTTCAAACCTTCGCACAGGTGCAAGTTCCCCACCTGTTGTGGAAGAACACCTTCTTGGGGCTACCACACCTACCAGAAGGACGGAAGAATTCCAGGCACTCCTTTGAATCTCTCTATCTGGTCTTCCACAGGGACAAGGTTGTCCTACGCCCCACCCGAAGTTCCTTCCGTAGGCGGTGGCAGAGTCTCTTTCCCTACCAGGTATTGTCTCTGCCAGGGTTCAACCCCGTTCACGCCTCGGAGGCCGTATATAGGATCCATTGGGACCCTATTTAACGCTCGCCTTCCCAGGGAGCGTAGGGCTGAAGTTCAGGAGAGGTTCACCAGCTGTTTGTCATCTACGCTGAAGCCGCACCTGGCAGACCTGCAGCCAAGTGGATGACAAGGGGTGCATCACCTCCTGCATAATCTCCGCTTTAGGTGGCGGGCATGGAGCCTCCCAGAGGATAAGTGCTCATTTACCCACCCTTCTGCTGCGGTGGCTGCTTCGAGATACCCTTGTCCAGGATATCCGTGGGACTCCTACCGGAAGCAGGCTTATATCCGTTCCCCTTCACATCGACCTTGGGTCACGCCGGGATGTTGGGCGGGCCTCGGTTCTCAGTCTTTATACCTAAGTAGGGTGCGCCTTGCCTCCCTCCTCCCGGAGAACTGCTAGGAATCTGCCAATAAGTGTGGATGAACAACATATCCATGTCCCTAGAAATACAGGTTACTCACCTGTAACAGGAGTTCTAGGAATGGTATATGTTGTTCATCTGCACCACCTGGCCTCCCTGGCTTCAATGCACAACCTGGCTTCCAGCGGGCTAGATCTGGCGTCATGGGGTGGAGCCAAGAGTTTTACCACCGGGTGGGTGGGAGGAGCTAGCTTGAAGACCTTCCGGCAAGATTTAAAGCGGCAAGGAACCTGCCAATAAGTGTGGATGAACAACATATATCATTCCTAGAACTCCTGTTACAGGTGAGTAACCTGTATTTTGCGAACCTGAAAATTAACAGTGACGCATAGAGGGACAGTATGATTATATCCTGCCTGAATTGGGTTGCAAAGCTTTATTTTGAATCAATGGTCAGGCATCCCTTACATATTTTATCCATCAGTGAGTTAACTAATGGGAACGGTGGGAAGGATCTGAATAAAGTCTTTTCTGTTTGTTTTGGGAACAGAGAACTTCATGTTGAGAGCATTTTATGTTTGTAAAGGGTGAAGACTCATTCAGAAAAGAAGGGAATGGGTTGGAGGGGGAATGGCTGGAGGAGGGGAAATTACAATATTATACATCTCTGGTTTCTTGAGATGTGCGGTGCTATGGTATGACCTGGCGTGACTCATTTCCTTTGCTAAGCTATAGCAGTGATAGAGATAATATTTTTGTTTTAAACTATAAGGTTTTAATATGGAAGTAGGTAGGCAGTTCCAGTTTTTTGTGATCTGCGGTGGGTCGAGGGGTGGGGGGTGCATTTTTACTTCCTGTGGAGAAGGGTTAGTAAAATTTCTGCACTATGCAGTTACTGTTACTACGGGGGTGTGGGATATACAGAAACATGGGGGAGTAGAGAAGGGGGATGGAAGAATGAGGGGGAATAACTTTGTATATAGTTACTGTTTGTCTGTTTATCTACAATTAAATGTTAGTTTTCAGATCCAAATATATTACCTTTCAGATATTGTGGATGTGAAGGAAGAAGGGCCATGGGGAAGATCAATCAGATGGTTGGACGGGGAAATAAGAAGCCAGGAATCATGACTACTTTAAAAGATTTGAACATAGTTTCATGGAATGTTAGGGGAATAGCCACTCCCGTTAAACGTACAATGCTACTTACAGCCTTGAAGCGGCAAAACACCCAGGTCGCCATGCTCCAGCAAACACACCTTACGGACAAGGAGCACGCAAAATTAAAAAGGGGTTGGGTGGGGGAATGTTTTTCGGCAGCATTTAATTCGCACAAACTAGGAGTGGCTGTTCTCCTACACAGAAGACTACCATTCCAGAAGGAGCGGGTGGTTGTTGACCCGGACGCTGGGCGTTATGTCTTTGTGGTAGGGATTCTGTATGGGGAGAAAGTTACGTTTGGGAGCATATACGCCACAGCTGTTCATGACCCACTCTTCTACAGAAATCTTATGGCCCTGTTAGTCGCAGAACAATTTCCTAACCTGATAATGGGTGGAGATATGAATAGTCTGCTTAACCCCACCCTGGACCATTCAGAGCATAAGGACGCCCCTAAAGGTGCTATTCTGGAGTGGTTAGCTGGGATGAGCGATTTAGATCTTATAGATGGATGGCGAACAGCTCATCCTACAATTAAGGAATACACCTTTTTTTTGCACCCACATCGGACCTGGTCATGGTTAGATTATATGTTCCTCCCTCGGGACTGGTACTTTCGAGTTACGTATATTAAGCACAGCCCAATTCATATATCAGACCATGCTATGGTCATAATGTCTGTAAAGTGGGGAGAGGAGAAAGAGGCCCAAAGGACATGGAGATTCCCCAACTATTTACTAGCTAATAAGAAATTCCGGGAATTTTTGCAAGATCAATGGAAACAATATGTATGAGCTAACTCAGAGACGGCCACATCTAAAGCAATTTTTTGGGATGCAGGGAAAGCATTCATGAGAGGGGCTATTATCAGCTATGTTGCTTATCATTAGAAGAAAGTTAAGGAATGGAGGGCAAATTTGGAACAGAGACTCAGAGTTTTGGAGAGAAAAGTTGCTTTGGGAGAAGGGGGAGAAAATGTACAACACCTTTTGACAGGGACTAGAGAAGCGCTGAATAATTTGCTGCTGGGAGAAGCACGAAAGACCTATTTATTAGGAAACACATTTATGAATGGGGAAATAGACCTGGCATTATGTTAGCCAACCTCATAAGGGGGCAAAGAGGAACACACCTGATACAAGCTGTTAGAGGGGAAGATGGTACACTTCAGAAAGATAAAAAATCTATTGGGGATAGGTTTAGGAGATTTTATCAAGAACTTTATCACTCTCAAGCTGTGGCAGGAGACAAGGGAATGATGGAATTCTTGAATTAAATTGAGATACCATGGCTAACAGAAAGGCAGAAAATAAGGTTAAATGCAGCTACAACAAGAGAGGAAATCCTCACCGCCATTATAGCCCTAAAGAGAGGGAAGACCAGTGGGCCGGATGGCTTTCCAGCCGAATATTACAAAGTTATGCAGTCTCAATTAGTGGAGCACTTAGAGGCAGTCTTTAGAGAGGCTAGGGAAGATGGGGGAGAACTGCCTTGATCATGGGGAGAGGCGACAATATGCTTGATTCCCAAGGCAGGGAAAGGTTTACTTGAGTGTGCCTCCTTTAGGCCAATATCCCTCTTAAACTGTGATTCCAAAATTATGGCTATTAGGCTGGAGGGACTGTTGCCGGGACTCATTCACCCAGACCAGACCGGGTTCATCCGAGATAGGTACTCCTATCACAATATGCGGACTCTTCTAAATGTAGTCTGGGGGCAAAGAATAATGGGGAAATGGTACACATCCTGTCAATGGATGCAGAAAAAGCATTAGACAGAGGGGTGTGGACATACTTGATTGGGGTATTGGCCCGGTTTGGTCTGGGTGAAGGTTTTATAGGGTTGATACAGCCGCTGTATAAAAATCCTAGGGTCAGAATATTAACTAATGGCACTCTCTCTGATAGTTTTAAATTAGGAAGAGGCACCAGACAAGGGTGTCCGTTATCCCACCTCCTATTTGCTATGGTGCTCGAACCCTTGGCTATTGCAATTCGAATGCATCCTGAAATTACAGGGGTGCCAGGTAAGACAGGCAGAGAGAGTAAATTATCGTTGTATGCAGACGATATGTTGCTTTATGTAACCAAGCCCAACAGGTCTATGCCCATTCTCCTAAATCTGATTGATCAATTTTCTAAGTTTTCAGGATATAAACTAAATTTGGATAAATCAGAAGAAATGGGAGTTGGTGGACAGAGTACGGGGACAGGCATGCAGAGGTCCAAGTGGGGCTTCAGGGTTGTTCAGGAGGCTTTTACATATCTGGGCATTAGAATTGGATGAAATATTGGAGCTTTATATGGCCTCAATTACACCCCACTCCTGCAAAAAATAATTGCGGCTTGTCCAGATGGCGTGATCTCCCTATTACATGGTTAGGTAGGATAAATCTTATTAAGATGAATGCCCTGCCCAGGATACTTTATAGTTTACAAATGCTTCATATAGGCTTAAGAAGAACTGATATAAGAAAACTGGAAAAAGCTTTCTCTGATTTTATTTGGACGGGAAAACATCCTAGGGTGAGATTAGCTCGATTAAAAGCCCCAATTGAGAAGGGTGGGCTCCAATTTCCGGACATGAGGGTCTATCATATGGCCACACAATGCCAATACATACAAGACTGAATTGGAAGGCCCAAGGAAGCTGGATGGCTGGATTTAGAAGAGAGAGGGTGCCCGGGGAGGATTTCAGCCTATCTATCCCTTAAGGGCTGGAAGGCATATCACGGCCTGCCTAATCCCAACCCCATGGTTGAAGCTGTCTTGGAAAGCTGGAGAGGGATGACTAAACAGCGTGATATTAGACCGGAAGATACAGTACTCTTGCCTGTGGGGGAAACCCTTTTTTCCTCCCAGGTCTGGAAGATGTGGGATACCTGGAATGGGAAGCAAAGGGAATTCATTGCCTTAAACATTTATTCACTTGGGATGCACTGGACTCATTTGAAAACATACAGGCTAGGATGGGACTGGGACGTCAACATTTTTTTTTGCTATTTGTAAATCAGGGCGTATATCAGATCAATAGGGAGGATTCAGGGCTCAAACGTACAGTGGGGGCAACTTGAGCAGTTAATAATAATGGGACAGAAAAACCCTAAGGGTACTATCCAGAGAATGGCTAAGGAAGGTAAAATGTGGTTTCCGGATAAGACACAGAATACTAAATTACTCTGGGAAAGAGATCTTGGTACCTCAGTATCAGAAGACAAGTGGAAAGTGTTTGTTCAGCTCCACCAGGGTATACTGCTGTGTAATAAATATAAGGATTCTCATTATAAATTCTGTCACAGATTATATTGTCCTCCACTTGTTGTTCATCAATATAACCCTGTAGTGTCACCTATGTGCCCAGATGTAACAACAATCTAGCATCATATTATCACTATTTTTGGACATGCCCAGTTTTGCAAAAGTTTTGGGAAGCAGTGGTGATGGAATTACAAATGATAGAGGGGCAGCAATATCCTATGTCCCTGCTATTATTGTTTGGAATAGAAGAGACAAGGGAGGAGAATGGATCCTGGCACAGCGATGGCTTAGGGTAGTACTGTATATGGCCAGGCACTGTATCCTTAATACTTGTGGAGGGCGGCAGCGCAGCCTAGTAGCTCAGTGGAAAGCCCTGATATTACAAGCCCTCACATTGGAGCGCTTGACGTATGTTATTAAGGATAAGGGAGAGCTTTTCCATAGAATATGGCAGCCATACTTGCTACCCTTAACAGCTGCAGATAATATGATGCTAGGAGAGGGCTGGGTTTAATGATAACTCTGACAAGGTATTAGATTACTGATAGGCCTTAGGAAATAAAAGGGGCCCCGAATCCTTCACATCCTGGATTAATGCTTGAAGAATGATTTGCTGATTGGTTTTAGACAGGTATTTTACTGAGGAATTGGATCTTAATGTATATAAGTTATGAATTGAGGTTCATGTATTCTTTGTGTGTATGTTTGTATGTCTATTATACAGAAAAATCTGATAAACAAATGATGCAAAAAAAAAAAAGGTTCTACAGGTTCCAATTTTTATACATGCATACCTGTGAAAGATAAGTCTTCTTTCACTCTGGTCAGCTTCTTGGCAGTGCCAAACATCATTAATTTAGTTTTCGCTTCATTTAATACAGGCTTGATTTGTGTGAACCATTTTTGGAGGGAGTTAAAGCTGCCTTGAACTTTCACCTGGTTCGCTTTTACAGACAGGCCTGAGTCATAGATGACCATGACAACAGCATACATGATCACAATGTCAGTGTAACAGGATATTTTTGGAGCTCAAACTTCTCTGGATGCCTTCCTACAAAGACCTTCATATTACTTAGACCTTGTGGAGCCCAGAGGCAACGTACTCAGTTTCTATGACTGTGACTATGGCCTTAGCAAGGTGTGATATGTTTTATTGCATGGGAAACAGGATGCAGCACATCACACTGAAAAGGTGCGTTTATAAATAAACTGCGTTATGATGGCATTATGGTGCCTTTCTGTGGCCTGCAGTGCTGCAGCCAGTTCCAGCACTTCCTCTTACAGGAACTGTTGAGCTTCACAGGCACTTGACTGTCTCTTCTGACCTATTTTTTATTTGAACAATAAAAAATAGAGTGGTTCTTTTTTTTTTTTTTTATATTTCTTTCTCAATGTGGGCACCCTTTCTTTAACTGATGACTCCAATGTATTCATCTTTTAACCCTTCATTTTTCTAACTCCCTTCCTCTACTCCAACTCCCTGCTATCATATATTGTATTTATTTATTTTCATATAGCTTTTTGGCTCATGGCTGCCTCCTCATGCCTGCTTCAGGTGATCTCTAGTTCCCCCAACCCCACCCTTTCCCTTGCTTTCACACCAGCAGGGATCTACATGGAGTGGGATCCAGAGGAGACAAGCTCCCTGGCGCACTGCAGGGGCTGCTAGTGCCATGGAACCTGGCTTCCATCCCTCTCCATCTGGCAACGCTGTTGTGCACAGTCACCTCCCCAGCCTCTCCATGATGTCTGGCTAGCTCTGCTGCAGAATCTGGGTCACCAGTGTAGGAGCACAACATTCTACTAAGTGGGCCATTGGATTGTCCTCATCTTTTATTTTTTATTAACAAAACTCTCCCTCCTGCATTCTCTGTGTTCTCCCTCCAACCACTGGTCTAAGACCGCAAAAAGGTAGTCTGCACCACTGCAGGAGGTGTAGAGCATCCTCAAAAGGATGGAAAATATATGTAGTCTTTCCGGTTCCTACTTGTACAACCATTGAAAAACCCTGCAGTGGATGGCATCCACAACACAGCAAGAGGCATCCACAGTAATCCACTCGCTGTGGATAAGCAACTGTGCACTGCTACAGCATTGTAGAACAATATGCAGGTCTATCATTTCTACAGCTGCTGCTGGTCTCTGAGTGATAAGAGATGCTGGACAACTAAGAGTGCTGTGACTGAAGCATGAAAAAAGATCATAAGAAATACCTATCTGAAAGGACAGGAGTGTGGCGTTTCATTCGGCAAAGCCAGATTGGGGGGGGGGTTACCCTTTATCTGCGGTGTAAAATGGCCTTAAAATGTAAGCTGGGCTTTAAAATACACAGAGGTGCACACAAAAACAATAATTGAAAAATAGTGTGGGCCCATGGACAATCTCCTCCCTGCCTCCCCAGCAAGAATGCTCAGCAATGTTTAAAGTGGCCAAAGTTAGAGAGTCTTCAGGTTAAAAAAGAAAATGCCAGTGGTTATGAATATAGCTGATCTTAAGCCTTCAAAGTAATAGGCAGCAAAATGTTATCTCCCCACATGAGCTTTCTGTGCAGTGTATGACTAGAAATATGAATGTAAACTGTGCCAAGACATTGGAGAAAAAGAGCGTCTTTATTTATCTTATTTATTTAGCTTTTGTTTACCGGGTAAGTACACTAGACAAGTATTATGCCTATTTTCACCCAGCGGTGTCTCAGAACAATACATATATATATATATATAGGCAATTACTTACAACAGCACTAAACCGGTGCAGTATTATTATTACCTCAAATTGCTTTACACCTGTTTAGTTAATATTTTGATCAGGAGATCACACTGAGCTAGTTAACTCGTTTCCGGGTGCATTCTGAAAGGGGAGTGAAGGAACAATAAAAGAGGAGATACATAGAAGAAGGATCAACAGGTAGTTACTGAATAGTTTGACATCAAAAGTGGGAAAGTTGCTGGAGTGCAGACAAAGGACTTCCTGGAAAAAAATGGAGTCATGGACAAAACTCCACATGGGCTTACAATGAGGAGGTCATGTTAAACAAATCTGATTGGCTTCCTGGACTCAGTGATGCAGATGGCAGATAGAACTTGGGCAGTAGACATCCTGTAACTTAATATTAGGAAAGCCTTCGAGTCAGTGCCTTACAGAAGACCAATCTAAAAAATATTTATTTATTTATTTAGTGAAATATTCAGAAACAGCATTGAGCGGAGCTCATTTACAAGGGTTTCACGTCACATTGTACAGAGTTACAAAACTAGTAATTGGACAAAACACACAGTTCATTGGTTCACAGCGACAAGTTGTACATTCCTGTATGTGAGAAAGTCATTTTCTGGAAGCATTGTCCGATAGGTAGGAGAGGAGGAGGAGGGGAAAGAAAGAGATGTAGGGAAGGCGACTGAGGGGATGAGAAGAAGAGGAAATAAGTGCCCCATACAGAGGTGTTTGTGGTAGTTAAAGTGCATGTGCAGGTGAATTTTTCAGTGAAATAGCTTTTCAGGGCCATTTTGATTTGGGTGGGGCTGATTATTCTCCCCAGGATGAAGGAATGGAGCTCATTTAGCTATGATGGCAATCTAACAGAGGAGCGCTTAGCCAGGCTAGTCCTTCGGAATGGTACTTGAAAGGGGTTCTTGAGGGTGCTACAGGTGGTGTGCTTGCTTTGGGCAGGGAGGAAGAAGGAGCTAAGGGTGGGGGAGGAGTGGCCTTGGAAAGTATTAATTCCCAACAGGCATGTTTGATATTTGATGCGTAGGTCCAGAGGTAGCCGTCCAGAATTGATGTAAAGGTTACAGGTGTGTGTCATTCTGTCATCTCCTAGGATGAGGCGACACGCATTATTCAGTGCTACTCTTACTCTGTTTAGGGTAGAGTCAGCAGCGGCTGCATAGACTACTAGCCCGTAGTCAATTATCGGGAGTATTGAGGATGCGACCGCCAGATGCCTAGTCTCCTCTGTCATAAGTGATTTGTGATGGTATAAGGCACCTAGTTTTTTATTTACTGCTTTCACTGTTTGTTCAATGTGATGTGCAAATATGAGAATTAGAAGCTGGGAATAATTAACAAAGTGGACTGAAATTTTGTTGTCTGAAAGGATCTAGAGAGTTGTCCTAAATGGAAAATTCTCAGATGTCAGGAAGGTTGTGAATGCGGTACCCCTGTGGTTGTTGCTGGGACCGGTACTGTTCATTGTGTCACAAGTGACATTGGAATGAGCTTGCACAGCAAGGGGAGTCTTTTCACAGATGACACCAAGCTATGCACAAGGAATTGGTAAACAACAGGAAGGGAGATGTGGAAAGACTCGAGCAGTGATTAAGAAGACGGCAGTTAAAGATCAAAGAGTGAAGCAGAATTCAGTTAAAAACAACTGTGGCATGATGCAATACACTTACACAGTCTGTCATTTATTTAGGCTGCAATACACCCACACTCTGACACATGCTTAAAGAGGATGCACACCTTTACATTGAATCATGCTTAGGAACTTTGACGTTAGCAGGCCAGCCCATATTGCCCATCAGGACCATACTGATCTACTCCGTTGTTAATTCCGATAAGTCCAGTTTCCTCACATGTATCTGTCTAGGCTCACTGTGAAAGAGGTGATTTAGCATATCTGATTTTCCCAGTTCCTGCAGAGGTGTACCATCAAAAGCAGGAGAATGTTTGAAATTGCACATAGTTGTGAAATAAGAACTGCGGAATTCTTAAACGATCCATTTCTCTTTTTTAAATGTTTATTCAGCTTGTCTGAAGCAGCTTGGGCAGAAACCCCTTCTGTCTACAACTCTGCCTGTCCATCCAGGTAGTCCTCCAACTGGTGGCCCTATCTGTGCTATTTTTGTTACCAAGTTCCCACAGTCCCCCCTGTGGTGCAGTCTGGCTGTGTGGTGCCAAACCCAACCAGGAGACTGACCAGTTGGATGTGGAGAGGGCAAAGAATTCATCTACCTGCCCAAAACCTGCTGCAGTTTCCATATTTTCTGTCCTCTCTGGTCAAGTACCTGGTCAAAAGCTCATGGGAATTACAGTGTGGTAAAACAAAAAAATACTGTGAAAATACCGTGACTGAAAAGTGCTACTTGGGAATTATAACATGGGCACTACAGCATTATGCATGTAGCTCTTTTCAGTCAGGCCGAGCAGTATAAAGTTCCGATTGTGCGCTGGGTGACCATGATGGCTGCATAGCTTAGCAGTTAGAATGACAGGCTATGAATGGCTGGTATGTCTGGCTGACCTGGGTTCGAATCTTCCTCCATCATCGTACTTTTTTTTGTGTGTGGTGGTTCGTGTGTTCTCGAGGATGTTTATATAAATTTATGTGGGGTGTGGGGGGTGATGCCCCCTGCATGCAGGGGGTGCAAAGGGCAAAGCCCCCTACATAAAACTGTCATTGCACACCCACCCACTCAAATTTCTCTCCCCATCTGAGTTCTGTGCCACCTGTATGTATCCCTCTTGCCTGACTTGCATGCCGTCCCCCGGAGTTGCATTCCAAAATCTGCACCCCAACTTGCGATATTTCTGAAGTGGTTCCTCGAGCTCTGTTTTTCCTGAGCGCTATCTTTTGTCCCAGTGTTTTTTGCTGCAAGGTTTTTGATCATGCTAATTTGCAGTTGATCTTATAACCCCGTGCCCTCTGGTCACATCCAGGACATCACTCTTGACATAGGAATGTCTTGGAATGCATCCCCACTCATCCCAACCAATGTAACACTGACTCCCAACTCTCCCTGTCTTCCCTAGGACAGTCAGGCACCATGATCAAGATCCCTTCCTCCCATGAGGAGGGATAACACTTGAGTGGATATTCATACCTCTTTCTGCTTGCCCACTTCTGATGTTTTGGGCTTGGGGCAGAAACCCAAGCCTCTGTCTAAGTTCAAAAGGCTACATATGTTAAAGAGCTAGTGCATCCTCAAATAACACACTATGAGTCTTACATTTTAGAAGTAGGCTTTTTCCTCTTTTTCCTAAACTGCTTTGCTTTTTTGTTTTGCAGCTTAGAACATTTTTTGTCTTGGTAGCACAAGCTATGGTCTGTAATACAGTACAGCAGAGTACCTAGAGACTAGCATATTTGATGCTTGTCTCATCAATACATCATTGAGATTGTAACTTCCCTGTGACATCACATGAGGAAAAATCAGACCGAAAGATAAAACTCCTTATGTATATGTTAATAAGACCCTTGGAGCCACTCGTTGCTGTATAAGGGCGGTTTCACATGCCTTCGGCTGGAGCGGGAACAGCGAAGCAAAGCTGAGCTATTCTGACTCAAGCTGAAGGCAAGTGAAACCACTCTAATACAGGAACGAGTGGCAATGGGGGACGTATTAATATATTTTTGATCACAAGCAATCAATGATATATTTAAAAAAAACTGTTACATAGAAACATAGACTTTGATGGCAGATAAGGACCGCTTGGCCCATCTAGTCTGCCCATTTCCCTACCTACAGGATAGGCCGCAGATCCTAGTTAACCAACAGCCTGTTTCTTCCTACCCTCCACAAGAATTGCCTTATGTCTGTCCCATGCATTCTCGAATTCTCCCACAGTTTTAGACCCCACAACCTCCTCAGGAAGGCTGTCCCATGCATCCACTACCCTCTCTGTGAAATAATACTTCCTCACATTGCCCCTGAACCGCCCTTTAAATTGTGTCCCCTTGTTCCTGCACGTCCCTTTTTCTGAAAGATGCTACCCTGTTGGACTTTGTTGATTCCACTGAGGTACTTAAAAGTTTCTATCATGTCCCCCTCTCTCTTCTTTCCTCAAGAGCATACATATTAAGCTCCTTTAGTCTCTCCTCATACAGCTTCTCTTGCAGACCCTGCACCATTTTAGTTGCCCTCCTCTGGACTGCCTCTATCCTGTCTATGTCCTTGCAGAGATGTTCCTGAAATGTACCCCTGTCCAGGGCATCTGCACGTGAGATGTTCCTCACAAAATAAGAGTGTCTCACGTGCAGGGGAAAGGAGCACTCTGATTGATCGGGAGTACTCCCTCGATCTGTAATTAATGTCAAATGTTCTAGCCAGTGAAGTCACAATATTGATATGTTAATGAGAGGACTGGCACTCGTTATGTCAAGCACTATGTAAATTTCAGTTCCATATATCACACCTACTGTCAAATAAAATATCTTCTAACATCATGGGTACAGTTCACATCCACAGTCTGGCAGTCTTCCCAGAGACAGCCAAGTCATCAGAAGTATTCAAGCTAAGCTCCTCTCACCATGCGGGTGGTATAACCTCCAGCTCTGCCTCCAGACATCAGATCTTCCTTTCTGCTGGAAGAGACAGGTCTCCTCCTGCTCCACTCTGCAGTGTTGAAAGTTGTTCTGCTAATCTTCCAGCTCATCTTTGCAATCATGTTTGAAGATGGACAACAAATAAAAACGGTGTTTAAATCCTGAATCTGGTGCAGGCAAAAAATGTCAGCTATGGACTTGAGCAGCACATGCTTGTACTGCCTGGGTGATCAACACAATGTCAAGCAGTTTGTTCCAGGCCATGATGCCAGCGTCCATCAAAGACCAGAAAGCTTGATTGACCTTTGGTCATCCCAAGTCTGCAAAAAGGCCTCAGTTGGATGCTGAATCAGCTGCTTAGCTTGGGGTCATGGAAGAAGAGGCAGCGGTGACTGCAGTGAGTTCCTTGTCTGTCTCGATGCTATTCCCAGCTAGGGCCAACATCGGGGGGTCGTTCTCTGATGAATTCAGAGAAATGTGGCTGACCCTCCAGATCTTCAGGATAGCCCATCTCACCACAGCAGAAACAAAAGAAATGCTGTCCTTGGTCATTGGACTGGAAAAGATCACACTCTTCCCACTCATTTGACACCTCTGACCACTCGGCGTTGGTCACACTCTCTACCATCGAGGGCTTCATAGTAACCACTTCAGGTTTGTTGACCTCTACTCCAGTCAAGCAGGCATCTGCTTCTCCTTCCTTCGGGTGGAGCCACCTCCACCTCAGGCCCTGTTTGGGTACCCTGACCAAGGAGTCCCACTCTGTGGCTGACTTGCCAGGCTGGCTGTCATTGGAGATCATCTAGGCTGAGAATACCAGAATAGTCCATGGTGGCAAGCAGTCGAGGGCTGTTTTTTCGGAGAATCCTCCAATGACTCTGAAAGTGAGGTCATGCATGGTCTCGACCAACACTCATACAGGGAATTATGGGACTGGTGTGTTTGGGGGCTTTGGCCCGACTTATCACAGCATCCATGAATGTGCCTTTTGAGTCTGTTCAAAAGCAGGCCACGATGCCAAATACCCGTTTACTGACATACTGGGTAGGGCCGATTTCCCCAAGGGTTGCCTTTTAAGAGGTTGAGGTCATTTTGGGATCGACCTTGGAGCTTTGGACACATATAGCATCGAGACTGGCACCCACCACTCATAATTTCTGCAAGTACATAGTCCCAACGGGCTTCCTTTCTGGGTTCTCTGACCACCCTTCTGCTGAGGGCTTGGTTTTGGACTCAGCCTTCTGTAAATCAAGGTGCCAAGGATTTGTGAACAAGCCTCCAGACAAAGGTCCAAGAAGACTGACCGCGCAGCTAAAAAGGTATATTCCGCTGTGTCGCTTAGTCTTCATCAGGCCACCAATGCTGGAGTGTTAGGAACCTGCTCCCCTGTCTTCCCGCTGACAAACAGTTGCTGGTGAAAATAGTCAGAGACCAGGGTCAATCAGTGGCTAATCACCAGCTCCAGACGGCATTGGATACGGGTGACTTCTGTGCTCATGCCACATCAACAGCCGTCGCTATGCATTGCAGGACCTGGCTGAGGCTTTCCACTATCGAGATGTCATATTTATAGATCTTACTTCGAGTGGGAGCTCTTGCAGCAGGCTATTACAAAATAAGACTATGCCGCAGGCACTAGGACCCATCGGAAACCTTTAGCTGGCAGTCTCCAGCGGGGACCACCCCTGACACCGGCTTCATCCCAGTGTCGGCCAGTGGTATATCAGGGGGCGGTCCCCAGCCCCACCTTAGTTCTTTTCCTGCCGCAGACCCTCTTCCATCAGCTCTGCAGTTGCATTTAGAACTTCATAGTAGTTTCTAACGAAGTTATTGTTCTATATTGTCTCTTTTTTTTGTCAAAAAGTCCATTTTTCACTTATTTGTTCCTTACTGCATGTCAACTTCACCATCTTCAGTCTCCTCCACCAAAAAGAAGAGGATGAAGTGTGCCTGTGGCCTCCAGATACCAACGAAGGACAAACATGAGGCCTGTGTCTTTTGCCTCGGGCCCGACCATGACACCAAGGCCTGCTCGATCAGTAGTGGCTTTACAGGCATGACTAGGATTCACCACCTCAAGGCTCTTAAGGCCCAATATTTTGGAGCAGCAGGTGGCTATGATACAAAGCTCACCAGTGGAAAAATCTTCCTCTTCTTGCCAGTCCACAAATCACAAGGAACAGAAATGGGACTCTGACCAATGCAAGTCCCACGAAAAGGACTGGGGCTGGTCTAAGGGGCGTTCACGCACCCAGTCACTGCACAGGAAGAAGACCTCCAGGTCCAAATCAGGAGGTTCGGATCATTCGTCCCGCCACTCACAACACTTTACAGGGTGGCAATACTTTTCCACTCCTGCCAAACCATCGACGTCAGGCAATGGTAAACAGGGCCCAGTCTCCACACTGGCCTCTTCTACTCCGAAGGTGAAGGCAACACCCTTGTGGTCACCCTCCACCTTGGGGGTCGGGACCTCAACCTCTTCTTCTGCTGGGACTTCGGTCTCGTCGCACAAGGTCCCGACTTTGATCTCTCCCGGGGCTCCAGGCAGAACCTCTGAGCACAGGGAATGGGAGTCAGGTTCCAAGCCGGCTTTGGCTCACCACCCCTTGATGGCTCAAACTCCAAAGTCCAAACCGATGATGGTTTCCAAGCCGGACGGCCCCAAACTGTCAGTGGTGCAGGAGAAAGGGCGAACATCGGCCAAGGCATCCTCAGACCCCAAATGTTTGCCTGTCCATAGGGCCTCTAAACCAGAGGGCCAGGAAGATGGGTCCACTCCCTCTCCCAGGGACCTACCGGAGCTCCCCTCCTATAGCTCCACCAACACCGGACAAACCTCACCACCTGTTGGGGTCTGCGGCTTCACAGTTTTCTAAGGAGGTGCTATCAGAACTCTTCAAGTTCTGGTGGGGCCAGGTCAACAAAGATGTGCTTCCACCACAGCCGGATCCAACTCCGACCCCGGAAGAAGAAGAGAAGGACAAAGGTCAGGACAAAAAGCCTTCCTCTCCCATGCCTAAAAGATCCTCACCTAAACCCAAACCTAAGTCATGATCACATACTCCAGCTGATACTCATGGTCAGACTTTACACAAGAAACATCAGCACCAACGTTGCTCCAGGTCTCCTAGTACCACCCACTGTCCCTCTCCTATTGGAAAGCGGTCAGACAGCCAACACCGGTCAGAAAGCCGTCGTTGGTGCTCTGCCAGCCATCACCGGTCCCATAGCTGTCGCCGGTCTACCAGTCAGCGACGTTCTTATGAGAGGAGCAAATCCTTATCTTGTTCTAGCTCAGCCTCCTCCTGTTCTGAAGGCCATGGTTCAAATCTCAGTTTTTCTGGGTCCAACCATTCTCTCTCAAGAGAAAGGCCGGTGTCCCCAGATGAGAAGGATACTCCCAGATCTCCTTCTGGTAATCCGACCTTTATGGACATCATGAGGCACATCCAGTCCTCCAACGGATGGGAGACTGAGAACCTGGATCCAGAGCGCCGGAGGTTGGCAAAGTACCTGAGGCAGAAGGAGCCAAAGCCTCTGGTCATTCCTCCTATTGTGGATACTTTCCAGGATCTTACTTGGATCACTTGGAAGCATCCCTCCACCACTCTGGCGGTCGCCAAGAAATCGGATAGGCTGTATAGAGCCCTGAGGGAGGAGCCTTTCTTGGCAGAACACCCTCAAGTGGACTCCATGGAGGTTATGGCTACTCATGATAAATCTAAGAAGTCTAAATACCTCAGTTCCCAGCCTCCCAATTTTGAGTCCAGATTTTTGGATCAGGTGGGCAAGAAGCTCTGTTCTGCCTCCACCTGCTCTGTCTGATCCTTGAACTTCCTCACGCATATGGTACAGTACCAGAATGCCATGTGGGAGAAGGGCTTAGAAGTGGCTCAGGCCTTGCCAGACTCAGCACAAAAGACCGAGCTTCTGGACATCCTGAAGTCAGGCTCGGACGTAGGCACTCATGTCCTGAGGGCCTCGTACGACACTGCAGACACGGCCTCGAGGGCAGCAGCTTCCAGCATTTGTCTTGGATGCCATGCCTGGCTCAGAGTCTCAGGGTTCTCCCAGGATCTGCAGTCCAGGATCCTGGACCTTCCTTTCCAGGGTTCTGTCCTTTTTGGGGAGGAGACTGAGAAACTCATCTCTTGTCTCCAAGATTCCAGGAAGTCCATCTGGTCCATCCAAAATATGTATAAGGGGGACCAGAAACCTTTCCACAAATGGCCTTTTCGAAAGCCCTCACGGCAAAATACCCATGGCCAATTTCTGCAGAGAGGTGACTTTAAGAGAAAGGCACCAACCTAAGCTTCTTGGAGCTCCACCTCTAGAGGCCCCAAGTCCTCCTAGCCCTCTCTGCCAGTTCGTGGATCAAAACAATGACTCGCTACCGCCCCCCCAGTGAAAGTGATGGGGAGGCAGTAGGGGATCGCTTCTCAATCTACCTAGAGGGCTGGAGCAGCATCAGTAAAGGCCTCTGCGTACTAGACTAATAAAGAGAGAACATATTCTTGAGTTCATCCAGATTCCTCCAGAAAAACCACCAGGGTCCCCCCATTATCCTCCTTCACACTTTCCTCTGATAGAAGGAGAGATTCAGGCTCTTTTGGAGAAATGAGCGATAGAGCCGGTACCCCCGGGTCAACAGGGACGGGGCTACTATTGTCATTTTTTCCTGGCACCCATAAAGACCAGGGACATTCGGCCCATCTTGGGCCTCAGTTCCCTAAATCTCTTTAATATAGAGTACAAGCAGTTCAGGATTGTCACTCTGCCAGGCCTCATTCCCCCCTTGCACCAAGGGAACTGGCTGTGTTCCCTGGATATGCAGGATGCCTACATGCACATAAGGGTCTTTCCTCCCCATCAGAAGTTCCTGAGGTTCCACTTCCAGGGAGACATTGTCAGTTCCGAGCCTTGCCATTCAGCTTCTCCTCCACTCCTCAAGTCTTCACCAAATGCCTAGTGGTGGTGGCTGCAGCTCTCAGATGCCAGAGCCATTACGTCTTCCCTTATCTAGATGACTGGCTCCTGGCAACACCTTCCAGGGCTCTGCTACTTCGCACTCTCTGAGACACCTTTACACTCTTCTGAGAGCTGGGGATCACCCTGAATCTTCCAAAGTCTTCCCCAGAGCCCAACCAGTGACTCCTATTTATCATAACAGTCCTCGACACAGTTCAGGGCATGGCCTTCCTCCCACAGTACAGGGGGATCATCTAAGGGGCATTGCCTGGATGGTATCCATGGCTACACAGGTCCCAGTCAGGACCTTCCTCAGACTTCTGGGGCACATGGCGGCGGCCATCCTCACAGTTCCTTTGGCTCGCCTCCACATGAGAGTCCCACAATGGATGCTCAGAGTGCAGTGGGATCAAAGGTCAGATGACCTGGACCAGCAGGTCAGGGTCTCCAACCCAGTAAGAAGGACTTTTTCCTGGTGGTTGGACCCCTTCAACCTGGAACAAATGATCCCTTTTTGAGAAGAGCCCCCAAGATGGATTCTAATGACAGATGCATCCTGTTTCGGTTGGGGCGCTCATCTGGGAGGCAGACAAACCCAGGGGACATGGTCTCCAGATGAGAAGCAGTTCCATATCAACATCCTCGAGATGCGAGTGGTCCTGAACGCCATGCGGGCATTTCAGATGAACCATTCACCAGGCCCTCTTCTCATCCAGGTTGACAACACATTGGCAATGTTCTACATCAACAAGTAAGGGGGCACACATTCTTACCCCCTATGCCGGGAGATGATGAGAGTCTGGTATTGGGCACTAGAACACTGCCTCGACATCACTGCTGTTCATGTTCCAGGCATCCAAAACATCTTGGCCGACAGCTTAAGCTGGTCTCGGTCCAAGGCTCATGAGTGGGAGCTCCTCCAGTTTGTAGCAGATCAGCTATTCAACAGGTGGGGCCACCCAGAATTGGACCTCTTTGCATCTGCACTCAGCACCAAACTGCCCAGTTTCTGCTTGTGAGAGCCCACGCCTGGTGTTTTCTGGCCAGATGCTTTGTCCCTCTGTTTGACAGGGAGGTTTTTGTATTCCTCCCTCCCTTTCCCATTCTTCAGAGGGTTCCTCTGAAACTACAGGCCGAGGGAGCAGAGATGATACTCATCGCTCCATTCTGGCCTCAGCAGATTTGGTTCCCACTACTTCAACAGCTGTCAGTGGAACCTCCAATACAGCTGCCACTGAGCTCGCACTTGCTATCTCAGGATCAGAGAACACTGGTCCATCCGGACCTCAAGTCCCTGCATCTTCATGCTTGGCTCCTGCAGACTTAGTCAAATCCAGGTTTGGGGTCTCTCAGGAGGTGGCGGACATTCTCATAGCAGCGAGAAAGCCCTCAACTAGATCCACTTGTGCCATGAAGTGGAAAAGATTCTGTCTATGGGCTTCACCCTGTCATTTGGACCCTCTCACCTGTCCAGTGAATTCGATCATAGAGTATCTCCTCTCCTTATTGAATCAAGGCTTGAGCTACTCCTCCATAAAGGTACATTGGTCAGCAATGTCTGCTTACCACATACCTATGGAAGGGAAAACACTCACCCAACTGGACGTGTCCCATACCTTTTTGTGGAGCATTTTACACATTAAGCCTTCCATCCAAGATTTAGTACCCCCCGGGATCTCCTAT
Organism: Neoceratodus forsteri; assembly: GCA_016271365.2. Classification (NCBI taxonomy): domain Eukaryota; kingdom Metazoa; phylum Chordata; order Ceratodontiformes; family Ceratodontidae; genus Neoceratodus; species Neoceratodus forsteri. Next base: position 361,248,865 of record JADMNL010000024.1, read on the forward strand.
TTATGCTGGAGAAGTTTACCCTTCCCCCATTTGAGCCTGCCGTGGAACGCTAACTTCACTTTCTTTTCTGGAATGTGTTATTTTTAGTTGGCAGTTACTTCTGCTCGGAGAGTTTCCAAGCTTCAGGCCCTGATGCACAAGGAGCCTTACTTAAGTTTTCACAGAGACAGGGTGTCCTTGCAAACCAGTCCTAAGTTTTTACCTAAAGTGGTGTCCAAACTTACGTTGAATCAGGACATCAACCTTTCAGTATACTACCTGGATCACTGGAACAGAGGGGAAGCGCACTGGCATACCTTGGATGTTCACAGGGCACTAAGGTACTATTTAAAACACACTGCTCCACACCGTGAGACAGAGCAGTAGTTCGTGGCCTTTGTGCTTCACTGCCAAGGCACTACAGTGTCTAAGCAAACACTATCAAAGTGGTTGGTCAATTGTATTGTTTTCTGTTACAATAAGTACAACAAACCTCTAACAGGCTTGGTTAGGGGTCATTCTACCAGGGGAATGGCTACTTCCTTCTTCTCATCCTTGCGAAATGTCCTCATTGGAGACATCTGTGCAGCGGTTACCTGGAGCTTAGTGCATACTTTCATTAAGCACTACAGCCTGGACATTGCTTCTAGGCGAAGGGCTGACTTTGGCCTAGCAGTCCTTCAGAGCCTCCTATCCTAATGGTGCGCTTTTATTCTAGCACTGTTGCTTATAGCCACCTCCCAGTTACCGCTTCCTTTTTGCGGGACTGCTTGGGATTCAGTCCTAATTGTAATAGCCTGCTGCAAGAGTCCTCACTTGAAGTAAGATAGTACAGTTACATAAGAACTTACCATAACAGTAGATCTTCGAGAGGAGCCTTGCAGCAGGCATTGCTTTCCCTTCCTCCTTTCCCCTGGTGAGCTGTTTTGCATTTTTATTCACAACAAGCTTCCACCTGGTCCACCCGCTGGCCTTACTAACGGGTCTTTGGCACTTTAATTGAGGTGCGGCTGGGGACCGCCCCTATATATCATTGGCACCCCGCTGGAGACTGCTAGATAAAGGTTTCTGATGGGTCCTAGTGCCTGCAGTATAGTCCTAATTGTACTAGCCTGATGCAAGAGCTTCTCTCAAAGATCTACTGTTACGGTACGTTCTTCCATAACTGTACTATTCATACATAGCCAAAATGTCTAAATGACAAAATAACTTCATATTTTAAGTAACAGTTACAAAGACAGGATTTTTAAAGGAAGTAAACTATGAATATTAAAATTTGAAATATTATAAAATTACATGAAACAAAAAAGTGGCATACTGCAGGGAAACAGGAGATGGTGTGGAGCAAGGCGACTAGCCTGTTGAAATGTGCAAAACAAAAGAGCTCCCCATCATGGAGTCAAAACAGGCAGTCCTTAGTGAGAAAAGGTGTTTCTTCTGGCAGCATTGAAGTGCCAGCTAGCTCTTCTAGCCCCGCCTTCAATCCACAGGGACTTCGGCCAGGGATCCACCCTGGACGAAAAGTCCTGTGTGGGCTGAAGCGCCGGGGCAGTGGGTGCTAGCAGGACTCCAGTGGTGCAGAAATAAATACACTTTTTTCTCACTCTAAGTACTGCCTGCTGTTTTGATTCCATGAGTGTGGAGCTCTTTGTTTTCTGAAATAAGTAAACGTGGTGTTGTATAGTTTGTCCTTCAGCAGAGGACTTTTAGTCCAGTTGGCAAGGTTTATCCTGCTTTGTTCATGTTATGAACATCACATATGTTCATTTTATGAACATCCCTGTGATATGTATAAAATGCTAAATTAGGATGCACTTGAGTTAAGAAGGGAAAATTATTAGCAACTGTTTGCTTTTAAATGGGTTAAAGGGACACTGACAGGTTTTTGGTGGGCTTTTCTATTCCTGAACAGCTGTATGGGCTGGTTGTCAGCTTTTTCCCAGAGCATGTACACTGGGCCCCTGATTGGCATATTGATATTTTAAAAATAAGATTAAATTAGTATTCATAGCTGCCTGCTCTTCTGGACAAGTGTGTTTATGAGATCATCATGGGTCATGGACACCAATAAACGTAATGCATGCGTAAGTTCTACATCTTTTGTGGGCTGAAAGATAGGAGTATTTCTTGGAAGAATATTGTATCCTGAGTTCAGCAGTGTTAGTTTTATTCCAAAACAAGTGGTCTATGCAAGTAAAAAAAAAGTCTTTAAAAAGTAAAGCCATGACTTCCACATCTGACGAAGAATTTGATTAAACCAACTCACACTCACTTCCTGAGGGAGATGTAATAATGAGATTTTTATGCACTTATTAAGCATACCTCTCAACTCTCTCTGATTTTCAGGGACAGCCCTAATTTTGCCTCATAATTTGTCTCTCCTAGAATTGGTGTTTCTGTGACAGAACTGTGGGGATTGTAAGCACAAAATGTCAAATATTAGAGTTAGACTTGTTCTTCTTCAGAAAACGCATTTTATGCGAATTCCCTCATTTTACCAGTGTCCTGAGTGGATTAAAATGTGTCACTGATTTGGGTCCTTTCTCCCTGATTTGTTGAAGCTTTGTCCCCTGTTTATGAGGCAGGATTTGAGAGGTATGGCTAGGATTAAAATGAAATATGGAAGTATTTACCAACATAGAACACAATGAAAATCCAGTCAGAAATACTGTAGCTGAGAATGTGAGAAAGGAAGAAAATTTCCAGCTGCAGTAAGTCAAGATTTGGAATTACGAAGATATGAAATTTGCCAGCAGATAAAGGCCTAGAGGTCTATCAAGTCTGCTCGAATGTGCAGCTAGCACCCCTTATTCTGCAGCTGCCCCTCCCTTCCAACCTTCCCCTTCATTGACACTTGTCCTGTCCCATCCCCTTTTGAAGCAGTCCACTGTTCTACTGGATACCACTTCTGCAGGTAATGCATTCCACCCAGCCACCACCATCTCTGTAAAAAAGTGTCTCCTCATCTCCCTTCTGAACCTTCCTCCCTCCAGTCTCATATCATGGCCCCTGGTGTCCCTCCCCTTCCTTACTTTGAACAGCCACTCTGTACCTGTCTTGTTTATTCCTTTCATGTACTTAAAGGTTTCAATCATGTTCCCCCTGTCCCTCCTCTCCTCCAGTGAGTACATGTTCAACTCCGTCAGCCTCCTCTCGTACAATAAGTCCCCCAGCCCCTTGATCATCTTTATCGCCCTGCGCTGCACCCCCTCCAGTAACTTAATGTCCCTCTTCAGATACGGGCGCCAGTACTGTACGCACTACTCCAGGTGCGGTCTAACTAATGACCTATACAGTGGCAGAATCACCTCCTCCCTCCTCGAGGATATACCCCTTGCAATACAACCCAGCATTTTGTTGGCCTTTGCAGCTGCCTTCCTACATTGTGCTGAGTTGTTCATTGACCCTGTAATGAGCACCCCCAGATCTTTCTCCTCCTCTGTCTGGGCTAGCTGCACTCCCCCCAGCTGGTAACTCCTCCTTGGGTTCTTAATCCCAAAATGCAGCACCTTGCACTTTTTGGCATTAAACCCCAGTTGCCACGTGTCTAACCAGGTTTCAAGCTTTGCCAGATCATCTTGCAACCCCTGCCATCCCCCTAGGTCATCCACCACTGCTCCTACCTTGATATCATCAGCAAACAGAATTCAGATGTCAGTGTATAATATGAGTGATTGGAATGATGTATGTATCATAATATTGCATTATAATAACTGGTGAGCAATTTTTTTCTATGGTCTCATCCTGGTTATTACAGCAGATAAGCACTGAATCTGAAGGTGTGAGCACAAGTCTTGTTCTCACAACCGTACAGCTACTGTCAATTAAGCAATAATGCATGACAGGGATTTATTGTGAGACTTAAACACGCCTCAGGTGTGGTGTGGTGTGGTGTGGCACGGGGCCGTGGGCTGAGTGCCGTAAACCATCCAAGGTGTGTGTAAATCTCACAACTACACACCCCCTGGAGTGTATCATTGCAATTATAAGATGAAATAAAGAACAACATGTGTTTTTAATTGAGAACAAATCAATATTTTTTCATTAATTTCATAAACTAAAAGATGTTGTTCTTCCACCTATGATAAAATAGTCCCATCAATTTGGCATCGGTTGTAAATTGCTAGCTGTCTTCAATACTAGTAGGTGTGTCCAGCAGGGAGAATGAGAAAAAGGGAGAATAACATAATCAATTGACTGCTATTTAAACCTGGTTAATAGTTAGGGAGAACAAAAATAAATTATTTGGCCCATGAGAAACTTCCCTTCTTACAAGCAGATTAATTAGCAATACCATCAAATCATAGTGAATAAACAATGATGTATCAGCCAAAAAAAAGATGAATCTCATTTCAGAAAAAGTATAATAACCATTGCAACTATTATAAACTCATTACTGTTAACAGTGCTTATGGCAAGTCCAATATCTGCAGTGACCTGCACTTGAAGGCTTGAGCAGGAAGGAGCCCTGAGATGGCGAGAGTTCCCATGTCTACCATGCAGCTGAAGACCCAGAGTTAATGTCCAAAAATGAAATATCCATAGGTCCGTTCCTACAACACCCCCAGCAGTTTTAACAAGTACAGATAGAAAAATAGACTCCCAAGACAACACGGGAAAATAAAACCTAGGGCTGACAGTACACCTCCTACTGAGGTCCAAAACGTAACCACACCCAGTAAAAAAGAGAATTTATTTGTGAGAGTGTACCATGTTCACTCATTCACGAACATTTCAAAACATCGAACAGGCGCTGGCAACCCCTAGCCCCTCGGCTTACAGCCTTCTAACAGGAGTCCGTTGTTTCTCTTTGATTTGGAACACTGAGTCATGACCTTTTTTTACTGGGAGAGCTTACATTTTGGACTTCTGTTTCAAGTTTGGGCTGGCAGCCCAGTCAGCACCCACTTCCATTAGCAATTTGCAGCGACTTGCTATGGATTCTGTTCACCTCCTACTGAGGCAGTGCCTAAGGGAGGAGTTGGTTAGGTGTCATCACTAGCGTGGCCACTGACAGTTTGATATGCCAGGATGGGGAAGAGCAGCCTCACTAACTGCTGGGCTGCTTGTTTCTGCAGTACATGGTGGCGAGATTTCAAAATATGTGCCTGTTGTGCTATGCTGTTGGTCACTGTCAGTCCCGGACAGTTGTCACACTCACTAGGTAAGGTGATTTCACAATGGGTTGTACAGTTGTACCTCCACTGAACCATGACAGAGGTTGAAAAAAGTTACTCGTTGGTTTTATATGGGTTTCTGGTCACTCTTGACATGGTATGCTTCTGTGGTACTTTAATTCGGACGAAACCTATAACTTATGAACATATGAATCTGCCAGCAGAACAGACCAATCGGTCTATCAAAGTCTGCCCGAGTGTGCAGCCAACACCCTAGATTGCAGCTGCCCCAGCCTCCTCCCCCACCGTTCCTCCCATACCTGCCACTGCCCCTGCCCCTGCCTTCCAAATTCTTCCTCTTGCTTTTCCCACTCCTTCTTAAAGCTTCTGTCTTACATGTTGCCACCCCCGCTGGTAGCGCATTCCAGTTAGACCCCACCCTCTCAATGAAGTAGTGTCTCCTCATCTCCCTCTTAAAATGCCCCCCCCCCAAGCTTAGTCCATGTCCCCCATCTCCCTACCTTTCCTCAGCTTAAACACCCCCTCGGTGCTAGGTTTATTAACTCCCCTCAAGTATTTGAATGTTTCAGTCATATCCCCCTATCCCTCCTCTCCTCCAGTGTATACCTGTTCAGCTCCTGTGGCCTCACTTCATAGTCCTTTGCTTCCATTCTCTTTAACATTTTTGTCACCCTCCTTTGTACCCCTTCCAGTAATTTTATATCTCTCTTCAGATATGGCTTCCAGAACTGCACACAGTACTCCAAATACAGTCTGACCAAGGACCTGTAGAGAGGCAGAATCACATCCCTGTGTCTGGATGAGAAAACCCCTTGCAATACAACCCAGCGTCCTGTTTGCCTTAGCCACTGCTTTCCTGCATTGGGCCGAGTTGTTCGTGCTCCCTGTTAGCAACACCCCAAGGTCTTTCTCCTTCTCAGTGGTCCCTGTGGTCTTGAAAACAGTACCGTGGTACAAAAAACAAACGTCAGTTTTTAAATCACTTAACGTTCTGTCACTTAATCTACATGTTTTTACACATGTGATCAGGTGACACAGGTCAGCTGGGACTTCAGCCATGTATTTGTTGTGAGATTTACACATGGCTAAAGCCCAAGTCTTACCAATCACCTACAAGGATTTTCCCTACCCATTTTATAATGAACATCCGCACTGCAGCTATGAGAAGCTTTGCACTCACTGTGTCTCGTTCAGGCTGAAATAGGAACCGCTGATAAAACAAGTGCCCTTTCTAAATACAAGGTCTATAAAGCATTCTTTAGTGTCCTAATCTCTGCACCTTTTTTCCTATCCCTCAGCTCCCTCTACAGAATTTAGTACACGTAACCAGTATCTCTATGGTGACCAGATCTTGTGACAACAGTCTGCTACAGAATTAAACTGGAAGACCAGAAAAGAATAAAACTGTACATTTTGTAATGTTGTTAATACATTTTCAGACGTTTTTCAAAGAATCTAAATATCGGCACCACTGTGCCAAATACAGTGCAGTTCAATTGCTGTTTTTCTCGTGTTTAGAAAAAAGGAGTAGTGGTAACCCAATTTGTACTGTGTTTCTCACTGTGCCATTGTTGCAGATCCATGTCTGTATTCCTGACTTTGCTGTTGAATACCATTCCTTGCAGTTCATAAGGTATTTCTAGTAACTCATGCACTGTTTTCCTGTTTAATTACTCTCTTTGTTTATAAACCCCCGAGCTTCGCTCTCAGGGTTTATGTAGCATCCCACACTTTGGGTGTGCATTAAATTCTCATAATGCACACCACCCTTTGCACTATTCTCTATGTATTTATTAATATATAGAATAATATATGGTGGAGTGTGTATAACGAGAATATAATTAACGGCTTCCTCTTTTTCCCATAGGGAAACCGTGGCATAATTTGCCATTGTAAAGGAGTGTTCATAACTGCAAACACACGCATGGTTTCCCCCTCTCTGCGCATGCGCCCGCTTGAACTTCCTCGATTCTCGGTCACTGTCTTCCAAACCGCAAACCCAGCATGGATATAAACTGCCACGGACACTCTTGAGTAACATTGTAAAATAACTTAAATATACTGTATCACATTTGCTACCAGATTGGCCACAAAATGTTTGAAATAAAACTGAAAGCCGACAGCGCACCATGCCGTAGTTGGACTGCGGCGCACAACAGCGTCTTTTATTTTATATAATTGTTGAGGCGAAAAAGAGAAACCCAACAATTATATAAAATAAAATATGGGTCTGGGTATGCGTAAACTCAAATTTACACACACCCTTGGGGTTCGATGCTACACATAAACCCCTTGAGCTTTGCTCTCAGGGTTTATGTAGCATCAAACCCCTTGGGTGTGTGCAAATTCTCATTACACACCCAGACCCATACTTTATCCTCTATTTCACATGTACCCAATGTGTTGGATACTACATAGACCCCAAGAGCAAAGCCAGAGGGATTTATACAAGCATCCAACATTCTGGGTGTGTGTAAAATGTGAGTTTTGAACACTACCTCATATATTGTTGTATAGAATTGCTGGGTACCATTTTCTCTCCTTGAGAACAGTAGCCAGAAGTTAAAGAAAACAGTGTTTCTGGTAGCACATGATTGCCCTGAAACTAGAGATTTAGGAACTGAACAGCAGCTGTATTTTTCAAAAAGCTTCTAAAAACACTTACTCAGAGATGAGTCCATTTACTGTGCGATGATCGTAATGTGTGTGCAAGGGAGGTAAGCATGTGTAGAGTGAGGGAAACACGGTGTATGTTTATAATGGCAAATTATAACCGGGTTTCCCTATGGGAGAAAATGCACCCCAGTTATTATATTGTACTGTTTTGTAGAGAAGTTAAAAAGCTTTGTTTATTTAATTAATATTATTAGTTCCAGCAGATGGACAGGTGCATTTCAGTGCTATACAGTAATTGCAAGTTTCCACCCTGCTGACGTCACTGGTAACATTGCAGGAGTAGTTTATGTGGATCTGCTTTAAAGTGGCTAGATTGGTGTGCGCCACACGCTCTGGCAGACCGCTACACAATGCAGCATATAATGTAAACATGACTTTAAATAAACCTACAATAAATGAGACAGGCCTGTGTACATCAGTTAGTCGTTTCCTGTTGCAAAAATTCTTATTTTCCTACATTTATTAGAATCAGTGCCAATTTGAAAAAAAAAATACTCAACGTCAATGTATTCAATATTTTGTAATGTCCCTGGCACCTTTATTAGATTGTCCCGCTATAAAATTAATTTCAAGCAAAAAGAGTGGCACCTACTGTGCAACCGAAATGCCGGGTGCTGCTGTAGAACAAGGCAGATGTGGCTAGAAAGGAAAGCGTACTGCACAGAGGCACCATAGCATTATATATGGTGTTTCAAACTTCAGATGAGTGTATTGTTGAAAAGCCAGAAAATGGGTCACAAAACCAAGCACTGGCAGCTCAGAAAACTACCCCGGCACGTCTTCCTGCACTGAGTCGTCATCAGGGAGCTCTTGACAAAGTCCTAGTACAGGATGAAGTGCCAGGGGTATTTTTGTGCTGTCTATTCTACTCATAAAAGTAATTTCACTGTGGAGAAAAATAGGGAAGGTGATTACAGAGTATGGCTACTCCTTGCCAAAGTTTTTACCCACTGCTTATGTCTGTAGCCTCTGCTTTTGACATTTACTGGACTAGCAGTCATTAAGTTGTAACAGTTATCACCTTTGCACTGGCGGCACTACCTTGCAGCTTATTAGGGTTAGTAATATAAGAGGTGAAATGCCTACAAAAAAATAACTTCTAAATCTATGAAACAAAATTATTTGGATATGTTAAGGAATGGATGTCTTCTGGATACAAAGGAGTTAACTAGTAATGATTTTTAAATAATTGGAAACAGCACTTGGGTGCTCGGAATTGGTGGATTCCGATCCATTTGGGCTGTTTAAGAATTTAGGAAATTCCAATTCCGAAAAAGGACCTCAAAATCAGAATTGTATTTGGAATCCTAAATTTTTATGTAAAAAAACATTTTTTTAGTCTTAAATTTAGAAATTAGGATTTTCAGACTGTGGTTTCCAAAAATTGGCCCGCAATCCCATGAATCCAAGTCTGTGACTCGGAGTCCAAGCAAGCCTAAGCAGAACAGTGTTTGGATTCGAAAGAGCTGTCTAGAAATTCAACAGAACTGGAATTCAGGACTCTGTCTGCTACTCTTCAAGTTTGCAGAAGTTCCCTTTCAAAATGCAGTTGTACCAGTCTGAATGATAGAAAGCATATTGTAGCTCACATCTTCCTCTCTGTTTTGGAATATGGAGTGATGCTTTTCGCTGATATGCAAATTTGTCTGGATTATCAGACTTAAGTAACTATCTGTCATTGGATGGTGAGGGTCATTTTAAAGTGCCCTTACAGTACCCACTATTGTGATTTGCTGCTAAGGCTTGATTGGCTATCGCTGGCATCATAACAGGAAATAAACTGATCACAGGTGGTGTATAAAACACAACATGACACCCAGCACCATATCTAACCTAGCTGCAGACTACATGCGGCAGTGCACATCAATTTATGGATGTATGTTACAGTGGTTATTCCAAGTATTGATAGGGCCACATGTGGCTGCTTCTTCTTAGAATGTATAATCTTCATCACTGTGTAATGTAAAATCATCAGGTGTATTTATGTAAGTTTTGCAATATGTGTTTCAGAAAAATGTGTGTACTTGTTAGATTAACTTTAGGTATGTTTGCCAGCATGTGCTGGCTGCTGCTGCTTCCAGGATGCCCCTCTAAACAAGTTGTTTTACCTCAGCAGGCCTGTCCTGGCTACCACACTTTTAAATAAATAGGCAGGGTTGCATAGCACCCAGCTATTCTCTTTTCTTGTGTAAGATATTCTCCACACTGCCCTATGTCAGCCCTCTCAAGGCCCTTCCCCCATGACCGCCTAGACCCATCCTTCACCAGCTCCGCTGCTTCAGTCCCCCACAGTTCAACCTCAGTGGCAGGCCTCCAGGAATGGATCCCTCATCACCAACTGTACATATATTCAGGATCTGAGCTGGCAGCAGGCTTACATGATGTGTGTTGCCCAAGCTTATAGGAACCATCATATAAATGGAGAACAGGCTTTTACATCTGTGTTTTTCTCCCTACCTTCCTCATCCCACTAGATGGTACCACACACTGCCAAGTAAAGATCTTGGACACCTCAGACACTACAGTTGATCCCCTGGGAGAGTAAGCACCCTGGCCTGCCACAGGGGTTACTGTGGTGACAGGCATGGCACTGTCCCCTATCTGGATTATCTCCCAGCCTGGTTGTTTGCCCACCTGTGAATCCGGAGTCTACTTCCCAAACCCACATCACCAGCACAGCACATGGGCCAGTTGACCCCGCCCCCCATTCTTCAGCAGAAATACCTGCTGACTGGAGTATTATATATATTGTGATGCCATGGAGTTCATGATTTCTTATTCATGCATTAATGGAGAGTAGGACTGGCCCCTTTTCATTATATGAGGCCTCCGTCACATGATCCCATATCAGGATTTACTCACTACTGCATTGTTCCGCAGAGAGAAACTGTGCTTTTGCCTGAGAACTTGGCTCTCACACATAATGAATGTTGTTTCTGTTTCAGAGATTTAAAGCTAAACCCCATATGGAACAAAGACAGTAAACCTCTGCTGTACTGCTAGTAAACACTGAGGCCACTAGCAGAGGTATTTATTTGATTAGGGGGGTACCGTACTGCAGCTGAGCCCTCACACCTTTACCTTGTGCTTCCTTCTCACTAGAGCTGACAGCAAATGGTCATTTTTTTGTAATTTAGGATCTTTTCAAAATGATGTCAAATCACATTTGCCAGCAGGCATTAACAGTTGCTCAACTGCAAGTTGCACATCTCCTCTCCATAAGGCGTAACTGTGATAGTATTTCTTGGCTGTAGTAATTTTGCGTGGTGGTAGAGTCTGTGCATGTGATTTGTGCACAACTGATTTCTCAGCTGTGAGAATGAGTTGAGGAACTTACTGGGCAGTAGCACTGCACCGTAAGTGACTGATGAGGCTCACTTCTAAGGCAATGAATGATTCTCCCTCAGAGATGGAGTGAATTTAAACTTCACAGGGCAAAGTTCCTGCGAAATGCCTCACTTTGCACTTTGCAAAGTTTTTGTGAAGTAGCCTCTTTGCACTTTGCCAAAAAATTTAATATCTTTCTGTGGAAAAATTGTCCACGGGGTATAAATTTTTTCCACAGTGTGACTTCGCAAAGCAAAAGAACTTTGTGAAATGTGGAAAACTTTATGAACGGTCTGCGAAGCAAAGTTTTCCATACTTCGCAGTTCTCTTTTCTTCATGCAGTGATTCAAATGCACTCTATTCTAGGAGAATGCACCTTTAATGGTCTGCTAATGAACTGCAGTGAGCAGAATTACACATGAATCAGTCGGTTACCCTTCCTTTTCTCTACCCTCAGCACTCCAGTACAGGTGAGCAAAACCTGCACTGTCTGGATGTAAAAAGAGCATTGGACTGCTACATGGACTGGACAGGGGGAGTCAGATCCCATAGCACACAGCTTTTTGTTACTTATGGAGAGATAGGCAAAGGTAAGCCAGCAGCTAGGAAGACTGTCTCTCATTAGACAATTCCCTGTATACAGTTCTGTTGTGAAAAGGCTGGCAAATTACCTGCGAGATGCCTATGAGCACACCCCATATGGGGTACATCTGCCACTGTGGCAGCTACAAGGGGCATCCCCCTTCCAAAGATCTGTAAAGCAACTACCTGGAAATCAGTGTACACCTTCATAGAACACGATTGTTTGGACAGAGAATCCAGAAGGGATGCCAGTTTTGGAACTGCCGTCTTGCAGAACCTAGGTTCTAGAACTATTCTGCTAGTGAGTCTGCACTTTCGTAAGGCATCATTGATAAATTCCTGTTATTTGAAGAAAATAAATTACTTACTGTAGTAATGTTTCTTCTGAGGGATGATTAACCAAAAAAAAATAATGGTAAACAAGGAGAGGAAGAAGAGGAGGAGTGGAAAGGCAAAAGCGAAAGATGAATATAAGGGAACCCCTCTGATTTTAAACAGAATAATGGACATGTATCTTTTAATATTCGAGGGACATGGATATGTTGTTCATCCACACTGTCTGGCAGGTATCCTTGCCGCTTTAAATCTTGCCGGAAGGTCTTCAAGCTGGCTCCTCCCACCCACCCGGGTGGTAAAACTCTCGGTTCCGCCCCATGACGCCAGATCTTCCTTACCGCTTGGAAGCTCAGGTTCCCTCCTTAGCGCTCTGCGTTAAAGACTGGTTCCTAACTCTTCGGTTTTCCGAAATTAAACTTTAAGGTTTTCTAGACTTCGGTCAACTATTTCCCTCGCGGCTGCGATGGACACATCGACTCCCGGTTTCCGGAGATGCCCATGCGGGCAGAAGATGTCTCGGATGGATCCGCACTCCACGTGCGTCTACTGCTTGGGCCTTGAGCACGACCCGCAGGCTTGCGACCTGTGCTGTTCTTTCTCAGCCTTCGTCCTGAAAGACCATGCTGCCTGTCTGCAATTTGGGCGACCTGAAAAACACTACCCTCCGGTAAAGTCGAAGGAGGCCCGGTTGGCGGTTTCCGCGGCGGCGGGCTCGGCGGAACAGCTAGAGCAGATGATCGCCCACGATGAGGAGGCGGCGCGGGCCGCATCTTCCTCGGCCGTGGCATTTATCCCGCTCTCCCTGGGATCCTCATATTCTGCTTCCTTTAAGGAGCTTTGTCTGTCTCTCTCCACTAAGGGAGAGGGACCAACATCTGCTGGACCTTTCTCTCGGTCCAAAAAAGGACAAGGGTAAGTCCCTCCGTCGACGCTCTTGGGAGCGGGAGAGGTCCCCCTCCCCGAGTGGTCGACCATCGACTTCGGTCGATCCTTCGGCTTCCGCCACTGGCTTCACAGTGTCCCCGTCAGGTCAGTTGACCGAGACTTCCATCGACGCAGTTGAGATCTTTCTCGACCCATTGGACGGGTTGTCAACCGGCGAAGCCGAAAATCCTCTCTCCCCGGTTTCCCCGGTGGTGGTTGAGGATCCCGTGGGCTTACCAGTGCCTCCGTTCCGAGCCTCGGTGACCCTCCGAGCCAAGGGGAGGGTGGGTTTCCCCCTCCCCTTCCCCGCACCCTCCTCAGAAAAGCTGAGGTTCGTGGTCTCGGTCTCGGACTTCTTCGGGGTCCAGCCGATCCTGCCGCCATAGGCGGTCTCGGCACCGCGGCAAGCGGCGCCGCCACTCGTCCTCATCCTCCTCGGACGAGGGGAGGCTTCAACGCAAGTTGCGTTGACGATACGAGGACCTCATGTGGCAACAGCTTCTGCTGGAGCCGGAACAAGCCGGACGTCGCCTTCCCCGCCATTAAGTGGCTGTCACCGGAGCGGCCGAGGCAACCCCTCGCTTTAGCCGAGGTGCCTGTTTCCAGGCCTGTTGCTCAGCCAAAACCAGCTGCTCCACCGATTCTGGTGGAACCTCCGCCTCCACAGCCATTGTTTAGGGCTCCGACCAAGAACTCTCGGTCGGCTCAGGGTCTGCCCCATAGGCTGTCTGTCACCCTCGCTCCCGATCGCCCTCGGCAGGTGGAGGGTGGCTCAGGCCCGAGGCAGCTCTTTGCGGACTCTTCTGAGTCTGACGACGATTCCTCCCTTTTCTCCAGGTGAGTGGACTTGGAGTCCTCTGGAGGTCAGTCGCTGGACGATAGCCCTTCTTCCTTCCTGGGTTTGCTTAGGCTCATCTCGGAGTCCACTGGGATGCAGCTCGAGCCCGTATCCAAGCGGGCCAAGTATCCCCTCATGAAGATATTGGACCGAGGGGATTCCCCTACGGAGGCCTTTTCTGTGGCCGAGGCCATTGTGGGCCCGGCCTTGGAGCTCTGGCAGTGCCCTGCTTTCTGCCCTGCTCCTTTGGCCAGGATGGCTAGGAAGTATGCGGTCCCTACCGGTTCCCTGTCCGGTTTCTCGGAACATCCCTCAGCCGAGGGGTTAGTTACCGACAGCATTTTCCGGCGTGCCGGAAACGCTAGGGACGTAGACAAACCTCCCAACAAGGAGTCCAAGAAATTGGACTATGCCGGTCGAAAAGTCTACGCTGCATCCTACCTTGGCCTTCATCAGGCCAGCTTGGCCGTGCTTATGGCACATTTCTCCCATGCCCTGTTGGGCTCCCTGGACGAGGTAGTCCCTCATCTCCCGGCTGACCTGCAGACCATGGTTAGGCAGGTGCGGGACCAGGGCAGGGCAGTGGCCAAGCAGCAACTTCAGACTGCTCTGGACATTGGAGACTCATGCGCCAGGTCAGTCGAGGCCGCAGTAGCTATGCGCCATCGGGCATGGCTGAGGATATCCACTTTCACATTGGATACCCAGCACAAGTTGGCAGATGTCCCTCTTGGGACCCGACTCTTCGGCCCTGGGGTGGAAGGCCACCTCCAGAGGATCGAGAGTCCAGTGCCACTTTGGACTCGTCTCATCCGCTCAGAGGACAAGGGCCAGACCCTGCCTAAGCCCTTTCGTCTGCCTGCGCTCAAGGCACGTCCGGCCCAGCAACGTTAGGCTGTGCAGGCTTGGCGCTTGGCATCCCAAACCTGCCCGCAGCCTCCTCCAGGAAGCAGGGGGTAAGGCTCAGGAGGTCCTCGGCCGTCCTCTCCAAGCTCTGCCCAGTGACGGGTTGAGGGGTGTCGCCTCAACCTCATCGCCTCACTCCGGTTCCCCCATGGGGGAGCGGCTCCGCCACTTTCTTTCCATCTGGTCTGTTATTACCACAGACCGGTGGATGTTGGAAGTGGTGGGAAAGAGCCTGCCTCTGGAGTTCGAGCAGGCCCGCGCCTCAGAGCCATCGCTCTGGGGGCCCCGGGTCATAACTCACACAGTCGGCCGCCGAGCCGACATCACTATCCTCCTCAAGAAGGAGGTGATCAAAGAGGTGGTGGATCCTCCCTCAGACTCGGGGTTTGTGTCCAGGTACTTCCTGGTTCCGAAACGGATGTGGGGCTGGTGCCCATTCTCGACCTGCACGACCTAAATAAGTTCCTAAGGTCTCGGACCTTCAGGATGGTCACTCTGGCTCAGATAATACCATCCTTAGAATACGGCATATGGTTCTGCTCTCTGGACCTGCAGGACGTGTTCTTTCACGTCCCTATCCGTCCGTCACATCAGAGATTCCTTCGCTTTCGAGCTGAAGGATCCCTTTTCGAGTTCCGAGCCATGCCCTTTGGCTTGTCTCCTGCTCCCAGGGTCTTCACCAAATATATGGCAGTGGTGACAGCATTCCTGCGGCGCCGAGGAGTCCGGGTGTACCCTTACCTGGACGATTGGCTGATAGCAGCCCCCTCCAGATGGGAGGTGGAGCGGCCCAGGGATCTGACCCTCCAGGTTTGCTCTCAAGTCGGCCTTCTCATCAATGAGGCCAAGTCGTAACTCGAACCGAAGCAGGTGATTCTCTTCATCGGGACAGAGCTCGACTCTCTTCGAGCCAGAGCACGGCTCCTGGCAGACAGGGCCGAGGTTCTTTCCTCCTTTGCCCAGTCATTTCTGGTTGGGCAATGAGCCTCCGGGACTTCCTGTGCCTCCTGGTCTCATGGGCGGCCTGCACCAGCGTGGTCCTTGGCCCGCTGGAACATGCGCCCTTCAATGGGACTGGCCAGCCAGTGGTCTCAATGCTGCGATCCATTGGATCAGCTAGTGACGGTGACCCAGGGGATGTGGAACGCTCTCCAGTGGTGGATCGTTCCAGCTCATCTGCAGGAGGGTATCCCATTTGTCCGCCCAAGCCGACGGTCTCTCTATCGACCGATGCCTCTCTGATGGGTTGGGGTGCCCATCTAGGGGAACACCGAGCGCACGGCCTCTGGTCCCCGAAGGAGTCCCGATGCCATATCAACCTGCTGGAGCTCTGAGCGGTCCGCCTAGCTCTCACCGCCTTCGCTCCGTTTCTTCAGGGTCAAGTGGTTTGGGTCCAGACAGACAATACCACGACCATGTACTACCTAAACCGCCAGGGCGGGAGGCGCTCCATGCTTCTATGCAAGGAAGCTCTCCGCATTTGGTCACTCGTGCGCAGCCTGGAGGCGGATCTCCTAGCCATTCATGTGGCAGGAGCCCCAAACTCCTGGCCAATGCCCTAAGCCGGATAGGGGCTGTGTCCCATGAGTGGTTCTCTCTGCCGAGGTAGTACAAGATCTCCTCCCATTGGGGTACACCTCAGGTGGACCTGTTTGCCCAGGAGAACGCGGCTGAGGCTGTTCCATGCCCACCCCTCAGCAGGGCTCGCTGCAGGATGCCTTCTCGAGGCCATGGAACCGGGCCTCTTCTACGCCTTTCCCCATTCCCTTGATTCACAAGGTGTTTCTCAAAGCAAGGAGGGACAAGGCGCAGGTGATTCTGATAGCCCCAGACTGGCCCCCCCAGTACTGTACCCAGATCTCCTCAGCCTCAGCTCCAGGCTCCCGAGGCAGCTTCCAGCTCGGCCTCGACCTGCTCTCAGTCAATCAGGGAAGGTGTTCCATCCAGACCTTCAATCCCTGCACCTGACGGCCTGGTTCCTGAGCGGCTAGAGTTCCATGCCTTGGGTCTTTCCGACGAGGTCCTCAATGTAGTTGAGGCGTCCCGTAAGGAGTCAACCAGAAAATGCTACGCCTTCAAATGGAAGAGATTTTCCATTTGGTGTCAGGGCAAGGGCCTGGACCCTTCCTCCTGTTCCTTGGCGAGCATTTTGGACTACCTGTGGTCCCTTTCTCAGCAAGGGCTTAGGTCGACGACCCTTAAGGTGCACCTGGCAGCCATCTCTGCTACCGGTGCGGGCCGAAGCAGTCAGTGGCGAGGAAAAAGTGGTCGGTGCTTTTCAAAGGCCTTGATCACATTTCCTCCGTGCAAGAACCTCCACCTCTGTGGGATCTACTGCTGGTACTGGCAAAGCTCATGGGCAAGCCATTCGAACCAATGCACAGGTGTGATCTCTCCACCTGTCATGGAAGACCGTTCTTGGTGGCTATTACGTCAGCCAGAAGGATGGGAGAGCTCCAGGCGCTCTCCATCGAGTCTCCTTACCTGGTTTTCCACAGGGACAAGGTTGTCCTGCGCCCCCACCCGAAATTCCTTCCGAAGGTGGTGTCGGAGTTTCACCTTAACCAGATGTTGACTCTGCCAGTGTTCTACCCCAATCACACCTCGGAGGCCGAATAGAGGCTCCATACTCTGGACCCTATAAGGAGCGCACGTCTGAAATTCAGGGAGAGGTTCGCCAGCTGTTTGTCACCTACGCTGAAGCCGCACCTGGCAGACCTGCAGCCAAGTGGACGATAGGCAGGTGGGTCACCTCCTGCATAGATCTCTGCTATAAATTGGCGGGCATGGAGCCTCCCAGAGGAATAAGAGCTCATTCTACCCACCATACTGCTGCATCAGTGGCTGCTTCCAGGGACGTCCCTATCCAGGATATCTGCAGGGCTGCTACCTGGAAGTCAGTACACACCTTCATCTCCCACTACCACATCAACCTTGAGTCACACTGGGATGCTGGTTTTGGGGCCTCGGTTCTCCAGTCTCTATTCCCTAAGTAGGGGGTGTGTGCCTTGCCTCCCTCCTCCCGGAGAACTGCTAGGAGTCTGCCAGACAGTGTGGATGAACAACATATCCATGTCCCTAGAAATACAGGTTACTCACCTGTAACAGGAGTTCTAGGAATGGTATGTTGTTCATCCACATGACCCACCCGACCTCCCCGGCTTCGACGCACAACCTGAGCTTCCAGCGGGCCAGATCTGGCGTCATGGGGCGGAGCCGAGAGTTTTACCACCCAGGTGGGTGGGAGGAGCCAGCTTGAAGACCTTCCGGCAAGATTTAAAGCGGCAAGGATACCTGCCAGACAGTGTGGATGAACAACATATACCATTCCTAGAACTCCTGTTACAGGTGAGTAACCTGTATATACAGTGTATTGTTAAACCATATAATTGACTTCTAAGCAATACCCTAAAAGAGTTACAGCTTACTGATGTGACAAGTCATAATCTATTGACATGATGACATCAGTAAATTATGGCATGAAATTTATACGTCAGCCCAACTATTTTTTTTTTTTGTACAGGTTTTTATCCTCCATCTTCCTGGCTTATCCTCTTCTGATCAACCCCCCCCCCAAGCCCCATCACCTGGCTTCTCCGGGACTTACATTGTGCAGGTGTCCTCTGCCACAGGACCATGATGTGTGTTGGGCCACTGATGTGGGGCCTATGAGGAATTGGTCCTCATCCTGTCTCCGGGTTTTTTTTCCCCCTCCCATTCTCTCCCCATTACTCCCCAGGGCCTCAGCAGTGCACGGTCATGCATGCACATGGAGACGTGCATGTGCGCCAAAACTGACAATGGACCCGCTCCACCCACCCAGTCTAGCGCCAGCTTCCCATTTACCCGATGCTACCATAGAGCCTCCACTCGGTGGCAGCCAAAAGCCAGGAAGGCCTACCTCCCCAATCCGGGAGAGGAGATCTGCCTGGTGGCAGTTCCATCCACTCCCAGCCTACCCCCTCGGCCAATCCTCAGCAACCCATGCGCATTCCCAAACACGGATTGCCAGTGTGATGAGAGGTAAGGCATCCAGAGCCTCAGCCCTCTGCACCACTGGACTGGCCATCAGCCCAAACTTAAAAAAAAAAAAAAAATGAACATTGCTGCTATTATGCACAGCCCTCTCGCAATCTGTGCATTTAAACAATCTTTCCTTCCCCCAATTGTGTTACCTGATACCCAACCCCAATTTAAAAAAGACCCCTGAATGATTTGTGTCCACCTGTCTCTGGCCCCAGTTAGACTGGAGTAGTAGCACATCTGTTCACTGTGCCTTGTCGAATAGTAGAGCGAGAGAAACACTGAAGTCAAGGTGGAGTTAGCATGGCAGAAATTCAGTTAGCAGGAGAGTGCCTTGTAGGCAGAGGCACGGCTGACATTAGAGCATCCAACGGGATACTCCCTGTAGATACACCCCTGCCATAGTGTACTCAGCCCCAGCCTCAGTGTATCTCTACTGTTCGGTAATCCTCAGTGAACAGGACACAGTCGCTATGCTGCCATTTCAGTTAAGTGGAGGCCTGTGGCAGACAGACAAAGATGAGGCACATTTTGAGATGAGCCCCCTCCAGGGGAGCATTGTTTCAATGCACACACACCAGGGGGAGGGATGTTCACTACAAAGAGCACAGTTATGCCACCGCTCAGATAAAACAAGATAAAGATTGAAATCCACGTATTATAAAAGGAAAACAAATGGTCTCTGGAATAACAGGGTAATAATTTCACTGAGGAGTTCTTTGAATTTTCTTGAATTATGAGAGCTAAGAGCCCCTCAGTGAAATTATTTTCCAGCAATTAATTGCAACCCATTGATTATTCTACATATATTCCTATGGAAAATCCAGACCAAGGCCAGTGAGCACACAGAAGGTAAGACCGAAGTTCTGAATGGGTTGTCTCTTAGGTGACAAGGAAACGTAACTTCTGGGCTGTAGGAAAATGCCTTACGAGTGGTATTATGAGTATCTGTTACAGTGTACTCATGCTGCATTCATCTGTGCACTGGAGCAGTTATACCTGTCTGTCATCATGCTTTCCAGCTTCTGCTGAGTCCATCATCTGCTATGTATCCTGCCAGTACGTCTGATTTATAACAGTGTTAAAAAGAACTGCTGATGCTGCTTCTGCCCCTATTAGGGTTAAGTTACCTAGAGCCTCTCTGAAGTAACTTGCCACTGTTTGGAATTTCAGTGTGTGTGTAAGACTGCCCCTTGAGGTTTAACATTTCAGGATGTCAAACCCCCCCCCCAAAATCCCAAATAAAGTACTGTACAGAACTGAGAATGAAATAGATGCTGTAGTTCTAGGAGCAGCTGGGCACTACTGAGCTTGTACGCAAACCGTTAGAACTCTGGTGACACTGCCAATTTACACCAGTGAAAGAAGCGTGCCATGGTATCACAGTTCTAGTCTTACCAATTGCTGCAACTGTATCAATAACCAGGGACCGTCTACAGAAAGAAAGAGAGAAAAAGGACAAAGTGTGTGTGGGGGTTGAAGTTCCAGAAGTGTGTCCTTCCTTAAAGGAAAACAGCATGTAACCTGCAAGTCAGTATTTTTCATAGAAGCTAGTTTTCAGATACTTTTGTGCATTCCCTTATTGTTACACCTTTACTAGCCTTTTAATAAATTCAGGAAGTATTTCCGAGAGCTACACTGCTGCCAAACAACATTTTAGAACTGTATGATATATGTTTATATATACACTGGACACATTTGAAAATAAGACCGTGGTGGCCCTAACAGTTTTATCCTGTCAAAAACTAGCATTTGTCAATGCCGAATGTTGTCTTGCTGGCATTGGCATTGGTAGTGCAGGAGTTAGAGAGAGATGCATAATAGGAATGGCAGTGAAGTATTGAACTGACGCCAACCCCACCCTGCAGTGACTGACGGGCATTGGGGTGTGCCTTTGGGTCGTTGGCCATAATGCTCATGCCATTTCACCTCACCCTATCCTGCAGACACTGACAAGTGTCACGGTGTGCCTTGGGGTCTTCGGGGCTTACACTCTACCCCAATCCATAAAGAAATACACTAAGATGGATGCAGTATAGGAGAATGGGGTGAACTTTGGGGCCAAAGAGTTCAAGGCACACCTCGATGTCTGTCACTGGCTGTAGGGTAGGGGTGGGGGTGGAATGGCGTGAGCATTACAGCCGACAGTCCCAAGTCACACCCCTGACGTCTGTCACTCTCTACAGGGTGGGGCGTTACAGTTGGAAAACCTAACGTCCCGGTCGTTTGTTGGTATTTTCACTCCAAATTTTCAACATGGGCTTTTTGTGGCCCCATCTCATGAACAGTGGCACTATCAGTTTGTTAGCCGAAAGGTGATTTTGCACAGTGACTGTGCCAATTGGCACCACAGGTGTGAAAACACATTTTGGGCAGGATGTGAACAAGGATAGCTGTACTGTTCATGAGGAGGTGTAAAAAAATGGCAATGTTGAAAATCTGGAGTGAAAATGTGAAACATTGGTGAAGTCACGAGCTTGTGTAGAAACTGCACCACGCACGCCCGTAACGCAATCATTTGGGGGATTTTTTTTAACCGAATTTTCAACATAGGCATTTTGGGACCTCCGCTCATAAACAGTGACACAGTGGTTTTGTTAATCTGTCCCGAAAGTTGATTTCACACAGCGACCACGCCATTGTGCGCCAGATGTGCAAAAGCACATTTAGGGCAGGATGTGAATAAATTACAACAGTACTGTTCATAAAGAGGTGTGAAAAAATGGCAATGTTGAAAATCTGGAGTGAAAATATTAATTGTCGAGGTTACGAGTGTGCATGGAAACTGCTCAGTGCACACTTGTAACAGTCATTTTTGGAATTTTTTCACAAAATTTGCAACATAGGCTTTTTGGGACCCACCTCATGATTAGTGGCACTGTCGTTTTGTTACTCAGCCCCAAAAGGTGATTACATGCAGTGACCGCGAAATCATCTTTCGGGACCAAATAACGAGATGGTAGTGCATATGTTCATGAGTTGGGGTCACAAGAACCCAATTTTGAAAATTTGAAGCCAAAATTCTAAAAAGTGGCTGAGATATCCACCTAAGTTGAACACCCCCCCCCCCATTGATGCCATTATACAGCTTACCGGCATGTCTTCATTTTGCAGTTTGGCTATGAAGAGTCCAAATGTGTTCCCGCTCTATCAAAGATCGAGAGGCCGGACCTCCAAGGTAAGTATGGGTGAGGGGTGTGTGGGGAGGTGGGGTGCGCAAGCGTGGATGTGGGTTGGGGAGGTGCTGCACATTAATAGGGACCATTTTATTTTTTCAGCTAAAAAAAAAACGGATATTGCAAGGTTTGTTAGGGTACACTGGGGTGGTCTCCCAGAGTGCCACAATGGGGTAGGGGAACATGCGACACGGTCAGATTTAGGGAAGGGCGGCACACTGGGGTGGGCTCCCAGTGTGCCACACAATGTGGGGGGTGGGGACATGCCGACAATGGGGGTGGGAACATGCAAGCGGTCAGCTTTGTGTGAGCAGCGGCACACTGGGGTGGGCTTCCAGTGTGCCACACAATGTGGGTGGGGTGGGGTACATGCTGACACAGGGATTGCACCCCCGATGTCAGCTTTGTTTGAGGCTTGTGTAGTGGTGGCAGGAGCCGCCGCCATATTTATTGAAATGTTTCACCAGGAAAGGCATGTACGGGAGGTGTTTCATTTCTACTGCTGCATGACGAGCTTGTCTCTGATTGCAGCAGCACATTTCTTTCAAGCTGGTGGCACTTTACGTAATTCTTGCATCAGCGCTAGCATGCTGGCTAATTGGGGAATGAGGGCACGCACCTACTAAAACGTGCCCTGCATTCGCCAACACTGACACACCTCTCACTGTGCAATTAATACCACAAGATGTTGCTTGCGTGTGTGCAAGACAACATAAAAAAGATTTATACTACTACTATTTATATGTACAGTTCTAGGGACATGGATATGGTGCACTATCCACACTTATGCAGTCTTCCTTTCCCCTTTAAATCCAGCCGAAATGTCTTCAAGCTAAGCTCCTCCCACCCACCCACCCAGGTGGTATACTCCTTGGTACCAACCCGTAACATCAGATCTTCTTTTCCGCTGGAAGAGTCAGGTCTCCTCCTTTGCAGCTCTGTGCGTGGTGTAGGCCCAAAAGCAAATATTAAGTGCGCCATTGGCGTTTTTTTCTTCGCTTCACGTTCTCCTTGGTTATTGCTTCATCAGTGGATTGAGAAGAGGCCCATTCTTGTCCCAGTTTCAAGTGTTGAGTCACATGCAGCCAAAAAATGTCATGGACAGATCTGCATTCATCAAGCATTTACTGCTTCAGTGCAGAACATGATGCTCAGGCCTGCAGCCTATGTAAAATTCTCTTGCCCTCATTGCTTGAGGATCATTACGCGTGCCCCGTTCTGGGTTGGCTGGATGAACTGGACCCTCCAGGTCTGCTCAAAGGATGCCCATAAGGCAGTATCCACAGCGGCGGACTCAGCAGCCCAGTTTGCGGCCTTGGAAGACGCAGCTGCCCAAGCTATGACAGATGCTTCCTTGACATCTGCGCTGCTCCCAGTTGGGGCCAGCATTGGGGCATCCTTCATGAACACATTTAAAGAAATTGAAAATCCCCCCAGACACTTGGGGACTGCTCTACCTGTGGTGAAAAGAAAAATGCGAAAAAATCTCGCCATCGGTCATGGGACTGGGAATGAGCACGCTGTTTCCACTCCCATGATTCCTTCAACAGCCAGTGAGTGCTTAGCTTCAGCTGAGCCTGTGTTGGTTGAGGGCCAGGCCACTAGCTCCATGGTGCCTCCCGTCGGGCTTTTTGGCCATAACACTGGCTGACCAGGTGGTTGAGATCTTTCTTGACCTGGTTGAACCGTTGTCTGAGGGGATCGAGGACAACTGTGTTTGCAAGACTCTGGTGCTTTCAACCGTCTCCCAAGAGGGTCATGAGCAGTTGATGAACCAGACTGTCTCCTCCAAGGAGTTACCTCCTTCAGGGGTTCTGTGGCAGGAGCCGGTGTGTGTTCTGTACACAGCCCTTCCACCTGCCACCTGCTTCTTCTTGCCATTGACATGCCAGTCATTGGTCGAGATCTCACTCTCGGTCGTGATCGCAGTCAAGAGACTCCTCCCATTCCTGCTCTCGATCCTCATCCCAAAAGTGCCGCTGGCACTCCTTCTCGGCTTTGGATGAGAAGCAGCTCCATCACAGTCTGCATCAATGCTAAGGAGCTGATGTGGCAACAGTAGATCCTCAGGAAGTGTGACAGGGTTAAATAAGGCCCTGCCCCATTTGTTGTCCAGAAAGAGTTTAATCGCAAGGCTTTGTTCCATCCTCTCCTTTTCTGTCTCTTCTCTATCTGGTTGCACAACCAAATTTTCTTGTGAGACCTAGGAACTGGTCACTCTGATGGTTTCTCAATTCTCCGCGCCTCGCTATCTCTCTGCCTTCCCTTGCTATTTCTGTCTTTTCTTCCCATTGCATATCTGCGGGTATAAAAATATATGTGAATCTATGTGGAAATGTAACTGATACTGGGATCCCTTTGTTTAAAACTATATATAGTTATACTGTTGAAATGATTGCAAAACTATTTGGAACTCAAGAACAAACGCTACAGAGCAGTCAACAAGAGATCCATTCTGGGTCACTATATTCTTTTTGCTGCACCTGCAAAGAATGAAACCGACAAGAACATTCTATAAACTTACAAGAACATTCTGTGAGAAGCAAGCTCTCTTAACGAGTTCCCAGACAAACTGTTATAAAAAGAGCAGCAATGCTTTTGCTAGAGAGGCACGGAGAGTGAGAGACTTGGAGACTGAAACTTGGAATTAAGAGAAGAAATGCTCAGAAGGACTTTGCTTTCTCTGTTTGCACTGCCTTTGTAACTAGTTATGCTCAATTATTTTTAATTTTTATTTTGCTATTATTGAGAAAAATCAAACGCTATTTGCGAATTTTGAAACTGCTCCTGGTTTTCCTATGCTTCCTGATCTATGCCTCGATGACAGATAGTGTCAGACTGAGTGGGATTTATGCCGCTCATACTCTAAGCCAGGAGTTTTGTGTGTTGGTACTAGACCTGGTACCTGGGAAACATAGAAGAAAAGTATGGATTCCACAGCAGCAAGTCCAGGAGTGATTACCAGAAAAATGGCAGCCAAACTGGCAGAGACAGAAGTCCAAGCTGAGACTGTACAGCCAGCACCAGCGATGGAAAAAAAAGAACAGGCAGTGACAGAATCTGAAAACGTGACTGCCTTTTTCAAATGGTGGGCTATACAACAACAAGAGACAGAGAAACAGAAGAGAGGAGATGCAGCAGAGTGAAAAAGAGACTCAATGTTTAGAGGCACAGAGAAAAGAAGAAATGCAACAACTCAAGAAGCAGAGAAAAGAAGAGACGCAGTGACAGGAGCAGCAAAGAAGAGAAGAGATGCAGCGATGGATAGATGCCTTGCAGGTTATCAGTGCTGGAGGATCTGGCACTGGTCCAGCAGAGCAACAAGACACAAACAAATTAAAATACATTAAACTTACAAAGTTGCATCCCTCAGATGATATCGAAGCATATCTGACAACTTTTGAAAGGGTTGCTGCAGCCTGCCAGTGGCCAAAGCAGCAATGGACAGTCAGTCTGGTACCTTACCTGACAGGGCAAGCCCAACTTGCCTACAGCAATATGGACACTGCGCACTCAGAAAACTATGACCTGGTGAAAAGAGAGGTTCTTAAAAGATATGACATCTCTGGAGAGACCTACAGGCAGAGATTTTGGTCTCTGAAGTACAACTCAGTCGAAAATCCTCAAGAAGCCTTCACCCATCTCCGAGAACTCCTTATTAAATGGCTCCAACCAGAGGGCAAAACACTCACACAGATCATCGAAACATTTGTAATGGAGCAGTTCATCAACATCCTACTCACAAACATACAGCTTTGGGTAAAAGAACACCGACCAGAAAGTGGGGAAAAGGCTGTTTCTTTGGCTGAAGACTACCAAATGGCCAGACAGCAGTGAGGTAACAGTTAAGCACTGGTAAGGCACTCTTTTTCCCATTTAAACTCCAAGTCGGATAACTCTGGTGGGGGTAACAAATCTGTACCCAAAGACTTTATTTGCTATAACTGTAATAAGCCAGGTTATATTACAAGAAATTGCCGTTGTAACAAGAGTGACACTGGAGTAGATTTGTCCTTAGCAAATTGGGGCAGGTACTTAACAGATGTGAAGGTGGGAGATAAGACTGTGAAGGGACTTATTGATTCGGGAAGCAGACAGACCCTAGTGCATATTGAAGTGTTGGGAAAACAATGTACAAAAGGACCAGATACTGGTGTCCTCTGCATCCAGGGGGACACTCAATACTATCCCACCAGCCAAGTGACTCTGACTATTAATGGTGTGTCACATCAAATGAAAGTGGTGGTAGTACCTAAGTTACCTGTTCCTGTGATTATTGGAAATTACTTTCCAGGATTTACTGAGTTAATCAAACATGGAGTAAATCCTGATGTTTCAGCAGCTGTGGTGACAAGAGGGCAGGCAAAGAAAATCTCAGATGTGGGGGGGTCTTTTTCTTTCACTGATTTTGATTCAGACTTGTTTGAGTACAGCTCAAAGATCTGAAAGTCCAGGAAAGAAAAACAAAGCCTGAAGAAATAGTAGCAAAAAAGACTGATTGACATAGGGGGTTAACATATGAAAATGCTGATACTAAACTGATCACTGATTGTGATTTTCTTTCAGAACAAGCTAACAATGTTTCTCTCTATGGTTATTTTAAGCAGCTGGGGGTTAAACCAAAACAGGGTGAACCTATGTTTAAAAAATGTAATGGGCTACTGTACAGAGTTTGGGTTAAACCTCAGACACAGGACCAGATAGAACAATTGGTTCTACCACAAAAATATAGATCTGAGTTGTTACAGATAGCACATGATAGTCCTATAGCTGGTCACTCAGGGAGGCATCACACCCTTGCCAGATTGCTGTACAGATTTTGCTGGCCTGAAATTCATGAAGACGTTGCCACCTATTGCAGTTCTTGTGCCGAATGTCAGAAAGTAGCGCCAGTGACTAAAAAAGACAAGGTGCCCCTACCCTTGATAGATGAGTTTTGAGAGAATTGCAGTGGATATGGTTGACCTCTTAGACAAAGTAAAAAGGGTAATCAATTCATTTTGGTAGTATGTGACTACGCTACTCTATACTCAGAGGCAGTTCCTATGCATACTGTCACAGCTTCCAAAGTGGCAACAGAGCTTGCCAAAATTTTCAGCAGGGTGGGCATACCTAAAGAGATTATTTCAGATCAGGGTAGTAATTTTGGTGCTGCCTTACTGAAGGAGCTGTGCCGACTATTAGGTATCACTGCCATAAGAACCTTCACCTATCACCCTCAGACAGACGGTCTTGTTGAGTGTTTTAATCAAACCCTAAAACGCATGTTAAAATTTTTGTAAAAGGGGATGGGAAAAACTGGGACCTATACTTACTTTATCTGCTTTTTGCTTACAGAGAAGTGCCACATGCATCAACAGGTTTTTCACCATTTGAAATGCTGTATGGTTGACAACCTAGAGGGCCACTAGATGTAGTAAAAGAAACATGGGAAGATAACACCAGTCAGAAACAATCTATTACATCTTATATGTGTGCCCCAAGAAAGAAGCTGGCAAAATATATTGAAATCGCCCATAGTAATCAGGAAGAGACCCCAAACCAGCAGAAGGTGTATTATGACCATGGGGTAAAAGAAAAAGTTTCTGAGCCAGGTGAAAAGGTCTTGCTACTGTTACCCACTACAGAAAATAAACTGTTAATGAAGTGGCAAGGGCCTTATAAAGTGCTTTGACGTGCTGGCACAGTTAACTATGAGATTGAGACCCCTTATAGGAAAAATCCTATTAAGATATACCATGCTAACCTCCTCAAGAAATGGGATGAAAAAACACCAAAAGCTGTTTTGCTGGTTTTACCATAAACTGATAAAGAAGATATTGCTGTAGCTTATGATAGATTGGAACAAACTGTAACTGCTGATGTTGTAAAGGTGAATGTCTCCTTAACCTCTAAAAACTGCAGAAATTTGTAACTTGCTAAAGACATTTAACAATACTTTTACCACAATACCAGGCCGAGCAAAAGGGGTCGAGCACATAATAGTGATAAGGAATGCTCGCCATACCTCTCAACTGCTATGAATTTTGCATAGTGTTATGATTTTTACCCTCGCTTCTCATAGGTTTAACGATTTTCTTAATAATGTTAGCGTTATTTCTGGACACAAACTCTTAAATCATTGAATTAAGTTGACAGAACCATTCCTTATCACTAACTGTATGGGGCCCACTATTTGTAGACATATTCTTGTTTAAAATAAGAAAGTCCATGGGGGGGGTATTGTGGAGCCTGAGCTGAATAGAAATGTTGAACTTCAGCTCCTCAACTATAACATTTGTGAGCTTAAAAATATACTATTTTAGACATCCAAAGTGGGACAATTGTATCAAATTTATTAGAGGAAGGATTGGAGATCATAATGGGGAAAATTCATAGAACTCTTACAACAGGAGAGACCCAAAAAGATTGGGTGAAAGGCCCACCAGCAGGCTCAAGTACTCGATTGATGCAGAGTGGTGCAGCCGACGGGGAAGACACAGAGGAAACGCTGCAGTCACTTGGATGGAAAATGCAGCAGCTTTTGGCTTCATTGACTGCTGCTAACAATAAACTGGATATTATGTCGAGCAGAATCGCTACCATTGAATAAGTGATGGATGTTTTGCAAGATGATGTGGAGGACATGAAACACCACTCACGGTTTGTCAAAACACAATACTACAACGTGCAAAGGAACAACAACACACGAATAACAGACTGGAAGTTCTGGATAACCAAATCCTTAGCCAAAATCTGCGGTTGGCTGGACTCCCAGAGGGGTCGGAAGGAGATTCGGCATGTCTTTTTGTAAAGGACTGGCTCTCCGAACAATTCAGAGCTCATCTATTGGAGGAGGATTTTTCTATTGTCAAGACCTATTGCGTGCCACATTGTACCAAACCACCAGCAGAACATCCTACAGTGCTAATGGTGGTACTCGATAGTATGGGTATCATGGACAGACTTCTGAATCTGGCAAAGCGATATGGGCCTCTTAGCTTGGAAAGTACTATGATCCACATATTTCCTGACATTTCCTATGCTACTGATTTCCATGGCAAGAAATTTGATGGTGTGTGAGCAACACTCAGGGATTTAAACATTCTGCACACAATTCAGTTCCCCGTGAAGTTGAGAATAATTTTTCACTGTAAGGTGTATGTTCTTACGGACCCGGTAGATGCGGGGAAATGGGTGGCGAAAATGGCAGCTGCCAGAAAATGCATGCGAAGCGCTGCGACTGAGGAAGGGGACATTGACATAGACACTTGAATAGTTGTCCTTTAGCCTTCACTTCTCTAAAGGGCTTCTGCCTTCAATTTGAATCGTAACCACTGATCCTTTTTTCTACAAGTTTCGAGGCATTATAGCCTTGAAAAATTTTGTAAAACGTTACTTGTTTAGAGATTAAGCTTGAGAAGTATTAATGTGTCTGAGGGGTAAGTAAACCATCCTGTAAGCTGTGTGGGAAATAGGCTGGATATTTGAAATGTTGGGGAGCTTTTCAATAGCTAGGGCCACTGATGTGGCTAACTAGTCTGAAATATATTGCTTAAGGTCAGAAAGTTTGTTTCTCTAGCTTATCCCTACTTCTCTGTTAGATGCATAGTTCCTGTTTCAGATAAAATACTCTGTTAAAATGACCTAACAGTAAGATTATTCTTACTCTTTTTGAAGTAAATGTTTAGCACATTCTCTAACTGAATAGATGAGTAATCCAGAGCTGGAATGTTTAACACATCTGTACTATTTGTGTTTGCATAAAATGTAGTGCAATACATGGCACCAGTAGCCTGTTGGGCACTGGACTAATTAGTTACACATTATAGGAGAAATTATTTTTTATTGATGTAATGGCCATGAGCTCTTGGGTAGCAAATGCACAGCATTTAAGAAAGTATTTTGAAATATTATTAGACATATTGCTAGCCTCACCAGTGTAGAATGCAGTAAGGGATACTGTCTCCTGTATCATATGACGGTTTCCTTCTACTTGTCTGTATTAAGACTGGCTGTTCCTTACATGAGATATTTGTATTGTATGCAATTTATTTTAAAATGAATAAAATACAATTTTGAAATAAGAATGTGCTACACATTCTGGCCATTTGCTATGATTTTTAATGCTGAGAGGTTGAGAGGTATGATGCGCACCCTGTTAGACAAAAGACCTACAGATTGCCAGAGTGGTTAAGAGCTGACGTAGTTAAGGAAATACAAAAAAATGAAAGAATTAGGTATCATAGAAGAGTCAAGAAGTGCTTGGTCATCAACAATGGTGATTGTAAACAAAAAAGAAGGGGGTATAAGAATATGCCTTGATTTTAGTAAACTTAATCAAATGTCAGAATTTGACAGTTATCCTATGCCCAGAATAGATGATTTGTTGGACAGACTGGGAAATGCCAAGTATATCAGTACCCTTGATCTCACCAAGTGTTACTGGCAAATCCCCCTAGCAAAAGAATCCAGAGACAGAACTGCATTTGCCATTCCTGTAGGAGTCCTATCAGTTCACCACCATGCCGTTTGGTTTACATGGTACACCTGCTACATTCCAGCAGTATATGGATGTAATTTTATCCTCTCACACTGGTTATTGTGCTGCTTACTGGATGATGTCGTGGTGTACAGTCCAGACTGGAAAAGCCACCTGTAACACCTGTGAGCAGTTATCCAATCAATCAAAAAGGCAGGTCTGACAATTAATCCTACCAAGTGTGCATTGGGCATGCAGGAAACCAGATATTTGGGCTGTGTTTTGGGAAATGGAGAAGGCAAGCCAGAGGTTTCCAATATAGAAGCTGTAGCTAACAGCCCTGTCCCCAAAACCAAGAAACATGTCAGGTCATTTTTAGGGCTGGCTGGCTATTATCGGAGATTTGTTCCCAGCTTTGTCGAGTTAGCTACTCCCCTCACTGAACTCACAAAGAAACGGTTCCCAAATAATGTGAAATGGACCACAGAGTGTGATGACATTTTTCAGGCCATTAAAGCTGCATTATGTTCATCCCCTCTTTTAAGTCAGTGTCAGTGTCAGTGGCTCAGTAGGTAGCACACTCGCCTCTGAGGCCGGGAGATCAGAGGGCTGTGGGTTCAGTTCCCGCATCTGGCACTTGGGTTAATATCCCAGTACTGACACTGTAATGTAGCATGAGAGGGGTGCTGCATTTCTGAGGTGCCGTCTTTCGGATGAGACGTTAAACCGAGGTCCCATCTGCCTGGATTGGTGGTAGTTCAGGTGGATTTTAAAGATCCCATGGCACTTATCGAAAAGAGTAGGGGAATTTCCCCGGTGTCCTGGCCAAATTTCCCTCATTCACTAAAAATACCACCAACAGCTTAATCTGGTTCAAGGTCAGTTGCCATTCATCTGTATCCCCCTCCCCCCGGGTCGTGCCTGAAAATAGGCAGGATTTGTCTAGTGCACTTACCCGGTCAACAAAAGCTAAATAAAATAAATAAATAAGAAGCCCAGACTTACGTGCAGTCTTGAGTCAGCATATAGATGGGAAAGAACATCCTAGTCTATACAAAAGTAGGAAATTGCACAACAGAAAGAAAAGGTACACCACCACTGAAAAGGAATGCCTTGTGGCAAAGTGGGCCATGGAGTCCCTTAAGTTTTATTTACTAGTAGTTGCCTCTGTGCTTGTAACAGATCACAGTCCTCTCTGTTGGCTTAACCAAATGAAGGATACAAATTCTGGAACCACACAGTGGTACCTGGCACTACAGCCATTTAAATTTAAAGGAAAGCTGTGGTTTGCAGGGACTCCCCGGCCCTACAAACCTTACCCCTGCGGTTTAGGCATAGTCAAAAAAGCTACTTTTATCTGCCGCGGGAAAGTGGTTTCATTTAGTTTTTAAAAGTCCGCTACCTAGAAGCTGCAGATGTTAGAGGTTCATTTATGCAGAAGGTGCGGCGCTGCACCGCGGCGCATGCATTGAACACATGGTGCAGCACCACATCTTTACAGTAAATGGAGCCTCCTAAGCATCTGTAGCGCTTCTGAGTAGCGGACTTTTAAAAGCTAAATT
Organism: Neoceratodus forsteri; assembly: GCA_016271365.2. Taxonomy (NCBI): domain Eukaryota; kingdom Metazoa; phylum Chordata; order Ceratodontiformes; family Ceratodontidae; genus Neoceratodus; species Neoceratodus forsteri. The sequence goes on from JADMNL010000024.1 coordinate 361,280,793, forward strand.
AAACCACTTTCCCACAGCAGGAAAAAAAACGCTTTTTCAACTAAGCCTAAACCGGAGGGTAAGGTTTGCAGGGACTGGGAGCCCCTGCAAACCACGGCTTTCCTTTAAAGTGATGCACACATCTGAGAAAGAGAATATCAATGCTGATTTTCCATCAAGATATGGCTCAGGAATTGAGAATTCCAAAGGTTGAAAAAATGTGAGTTGAAACTTTTCTGTTTGCTATGCTATATATGCACTGAACTGTAAAAGTGATAAGCTAATGCTAGAAGATAATTAAAAGAAAGTTTTGGAAACCTGTTTTTGTAAAACAGGCTCCCTGTTAAAGAGGGGGGTATGTGACAGGGTTGAATAAGGCTCTGCCCTATTTGTTATGCAGAAAGAGTTGAAATGCAAGGGTCTGGTCTATCCTCTCCTTTTCTGTCTCTTCTCTGTCTGGTTGTGCAACCAAATTTTCTTGCAAGACTTAGGAACTGATCACTCTGATTTCGCAATTCTCCGCCTCTCGCTATCTCTCTGCCTTCCCTTGCTATTTCTGTCTTTTCTTCCCCCTTCCATATCTTCAGGTATAAAATATATGTGACTCTTTATGTGGAATTGTAACCAATATTGGGATCTCTTTGTTTAAAACTGTATATTGTTATACTGTTGAAATGATTGCAAAACTATTTGGAAATCAAGAGGTTAAACTGAGATGCTGGTGTGCAGACTTTACAGAGCTGTCAACAAGAGGTCAGTTCTGGGTCACTATGTTCTTTTTGCTGCACCTGTAAGGAATGAAACTGACAAGAACATTCTGTAAACTTACAAGAACTTTGTTGGCCTGGTGGCGCTGAGTGCTGAGGTGCCGGATGCCTTACCTTACACCACGCTGGCGACCCAGGTTCCAGAATGAACTCTGGTTGTTGGGAAGGCTGCACTTGAGGGGGAGGGTTGGAGCAGGATTGGGCAACCGGAAGGCAGCTCTTCTCTCCGGAGGGTGGTCACCGCCCCCCAATACTCCCACTGCCTTCCAGCATTAGCGACAGGGGCGACATGTAGCGGGTGAGTATCTCGAGACGCAACGTACGTATGCCTCCACGTGCATGCGCACATCTAAGGTAGGAGACTGGGTTATGGGGAGAAAAACACTACAAACTAATATAGGGGAAAAAAAACTTACAAGAACATTCTGTGACAAGCAGGCTTTCTTAACAAGTTCCCAGACAAAGACTTATAAAAAGAGCAGCAATGCTTTTGCTAGAGAGACAAGGAGAGTGAGAGACTGAGACTTTGAATTAAGATAAGAAACACTCAGAAGGACTTTGTTTTCTCTGTTTGCACTGCCTTTGTAAATAGTTACACAGTACTGAATAATTTTTATTTTTTATTTTGCTGTTATTGAGAAAAATAAAACGCTATTTGAAAATTTTGAAACTGCTCTTTGTTTTCCTTCCTCCAGCCCCCTCGCTTCCATAGGTACCACCAGTTAAGATGGTCAGAAACCTGGGTCGGACACTGGAAAAACACCAGCTTCACATGGCTTTGAACATAGGAGACTCCTGTGTCCAGTCCATGGCAGCAGCAGTTGCAATGCATTGCAGGGCTTGGCTGTGGACTTCCACCTTTAGGGTGGGCACACAGCACAAATTGACCAATGTCCCCTTCTTGGGCACTGACCTTTTCAGGCCTGGGGTGGACGGTACCTTACAAGGATAGAAAAGTCCAGTACAACCCTCAACTCTGTAACGACATCACAGAAAGATCAGTTGGGAAAGTGGCGGGAGAAAAAGCCCTTTCAGGTTTGGCCCTTTCTGTCCCAGCTTTCCAAACAGCAGCAGCCCAAGTCAGGGCAATCATAGGTCTGGTGACCCAAGCCTACACTTTCTAGCCAGGGACCCAAGAAGCCTGGGGATTGGGGCGGCGGGTCTCCTCTGGCAGCTGGTGCCAGTGTCCCATCCAAGGCTGCTCAGTGACAGATTGGGGGGGTGTCTACTTCCTGCCCATCCAGACCCTGCCTCAGCTCTCCATGGGAGGTTGACTTCACCATGTCTGGAACATCTGGTCTGCCAGCACCTCAGACAAATGGGTACTAGAAGTGGTGGGCAGTGGATTGCCTCCTGACTTTGAGGTTCTGCCACCATACCACATCTGCCAGCATTTTCTGGCCTTTAATCCTGCTATTTATATACGTTTTTGAATATTTTATGTTGTTGAAATGGATGTTTCATGATTTTATGATTTTTCTTTGTAAAACGATATGGTCTTGAGGGAATAGCTTTCCATAAATAAATTTTGCTTGCTTGCATACTGAGCCCATGCTCCACAGGAGTCCGTGATTTCGTAGGACACATCCACTCTCAGGGAGGACATCACTCAGCTCCTAGATAAAGAAGACATAGCCCATGTCCCAGATACCATGACCGGCCAGGGCTTCATGTCCAGGTACTTCCGGGTCCCAAAATGAACAAGAGACTGGCACCACATACTGGAATCTTCATGATCACAATCAGTTCCTAAGGAAGCACAAGTTCCAGATGGTCTCTCTGAACCTCTGAACCAAATCATTCCATCCCTGGAGCAGGGCATGTGGCTCTGCTCTCTGGTCCTCCAGGACACCTTCTTCCACATTCCAGTCCATCTGGCCTACTGGCCGTATCTCTGGTTCCATGTGGAGGTGGTTTTCTGCGTGTTCCAGGTCATGGCTTTTGGCCTCTCCTCGACTCCCAGAGTCTTCACCAAGTAAATTGCACTGATAGCTGCATTCCTGCGGTGCTGAGGAGTCTGGATCTGTACGTACATGGATGACTGGCTGATAGCTAAGCCATCCAGGGAGGCGGTGGAGCAGTCTAGGGACCTGGCCCTCACGATCTGCAGAGACTTGGGTTTTCTGGTCAACCCGGACAAGTCCAAACTCAACCCCTTACAGGTTATCCACCTCATCAGGGCAAAGCTAGACTCCCTCCGGGCCAAGGCCTGACTCCCTGCGAACAAGGCATCAGATCTTACCTCTTTTGCCTGATCATTTCAGATTGGGTGCTCGCGCCCTACCCAAGACTTCCTGCAGCTGCTGGGGTACTTGGCATCCTGCTCCAACATAGTCAGATGGGCCTGCTGGTGGATGCACCACCTGCAGTGGGAAATAGTCCGCCTGTGGTCTCAGCACCTGGGTCACCTGGACCAGCTAGTCATGGCAAAACAGCCAATGTTGGATGCCATCCAGTGGTAGCTCATCCCAGAACATCTGGAGGAGAGTCCCATTCGTCCGTCCAGAGCTGACAGTTACCCTGACAACCAGTGCATCTCTGGTAGGATAGGGAGCACACCTGAGGGACCACAGGGTTCACGGGCTCTGGACCCCCAGGGAATCCGTTACACATCAGATTGCTGGAGCTCCATGCAGTGTGCCTTGCTGTGATGGAATTCACTCCATTTGTCTGGGGTCAGGTTGTGCAGGTCCAGACGGACAATACCATGACCACTTACTAGTTGAACAAGCAGAGAATGCACTCCTTTTGTTTGTGTCGGGAGGCCCTTAGCACCTGGACCCTCATGTGCAGCTTGGATGCCAATCTCTTGGCGATTCATGTAGCAGTAGCCTCCAACTAGTGGATGCCCTTGGCCAGGTGGGTGAGGCATCTCACGAGTGGTCCCAGCATCAGGAGGTGGTGAACCACCTGTTCTCCTGGTAGTGCACTCCCCTGATCACCTCCTGGGAGAACACAAAGCTGAGGCTGTTTTGTGCACACCCACTCTACACAATGCAGGACATTGGTAGGGGATGCCTTAGTGAGGCCCTGGACCTCAGCCCTCCTTTACACCTCCCCCCCCCTTTCCCTTGCTCCACAGAGGTTTGGTCAGAGTGCGGAGGGACAGTGAATAGATGATCCTGGTAGCCTCGGACTGGCCACACCAGTTTTGGTACCCAGATCTCCTCAGCCTCAGCAACAGGCCTTCGTGGCAATTGGCCCTATGTCCCGACCAGCTCTCTTGTCACAAAGGGGAAGGTCCAGCATCCGGACCTTCAGTCCTGCACCTGACAGCCTGGTTCCTGACTGGCTAGATTTACAGGCTTTGAGTCTGTCTGAAGAGGTTTTCCATGTCATGAGACTCCTGGAAAGAGTCAACCTGCTAGTGCTATACCTTCAAATGGAAGAGGTGTTCCATTTGGTGCCAGGTCAGGGAGCTAGACCCTCTAGCCTGCCCTTTGGCTTACATTCTGGATTACCTATAGTCACTCTCTCAATCGGGTCTGAGGCTGATTTCCTTCAAGGTGCACCTGGCAGCCATCTCTGCATACTGGGCAGGGGTTGGTGTGCCAGTGGTGGTGCAGGAGAAGGTGGTTGGGTGCTTCTTTAAGGGCCTTGACAACCTGTCCCCATCAGAGCGTGAACCACCACCACCACCTTGGGATTTCTTGCTGATACCGGCAGTGCTCATGGGAAAGCCATTTGAACCAATGCACAGGTGTGAGATGTCACACCTGTCATGGAAGACTGCCTTCTTAGTAGCTGTCACCTCTGCCAGAAGGATCAGTGGGTGTCAGGCGCTCTTGGTGGAGTCTCCATATTTGGTGTTCCACAAGGACAAGGTTGTCCTCCGCCCCCACCCGAAGTTCTCCCCGAAGGTTGTGTTGGAGTTTCACCTAAATCAGGTGATTAACCTCCTGGTGTACTTCACCACTCCAACCCTGGAGGCCAAGTAGAGGCTCCACTTATTGGAACTGAAGTGAGCACTCGTCTATTACAAGGAGCGCATAGCTGGAGTTTGGGGAGAGGTTCACCAGCTATTCGTAACCTATACTGAAGCTGCACCTGGCAGACCGGCAGCAAAGTGGATTATTGGCAGGTGGATTGTCTCTTGTATCGACCTCTGCTACAGGTTGGCTGGTAGGGAGCCTCGCGTAGGGCTTAGGGCTCATTCCACCAGACATACCGCTGGTTTGGTGGCTTCTTCCAGGGATGTCCCTATCCAGGAGATCTGCAGGGCTGTTACCTGGAAGTTAGCACACACCTTCTTCTCTCAGTATCACATCAACCATGAGTCATGCCGGGATGCTGGTTTGGGGACTTCAGTTCTTCAGTCCCTGTTTGCTAGATAGGTGTGTGCGCCTTGCACTCTCCTTCTGGAGAATGGCTAGGAGTATGCCAGAAGTGTGGATCATGCACCATATCCACACCCTTAGAAATGAAAGTTACTTACCTGTAAACCGTAGTTCTAGGAGTGGTATATGGGCCACATCCACTCGACCCACCCAGCCTCCCCAGCAAGTGGCACATGAATTCTTCTCATTATGTTGAGCGCACGGCTGGAGTTCAGGGAGAGGCTTGCCAGCTCTTTGTAACTTATGCTGAAGCCGTGCCTGGCAGAGTGGCAGCAGAGTGAATGATTGGCTGGTGGATATCTTGCATCAACCACTGCTATAGGTTAGCTGGTAGGGAGCCTCCTGTAGGGCTTAGAGTTCATTCTACCAGATATACTGCTGCCTCAGTTGCTGCTTCCAGGAATGTCCCTCTACATGAGATCTGCAAAGCTGCTACCTGGAAGTCAACACATACCTTCATTTCCCACTGCCGCACTGACCTTGAGTCCTGACAGGATTCTGGTTTTGGGCCTCAGTTTTCCAGTCTTTTTTCACCAAGTAGGGTTGCACAACTTGCCCCCTCCTCCTGGAGAATTGCTAGGTGTCTGCCAGAGTGTGTATAGTGAACTATATCCATGCACTTAGAGAAATAGGTAACTCACCTGTAACCGTAGTTCTAGGTATGATATATAATTCACATCCATACAACCTAACCAGCTTCCACTGGTAAGTGGCACATGGATTCCTGCTTCCAGCATGCAAGGTCTGATGTCACGAGACAGAGTTGTGGGATATACCGCCCAGATGGTGGGAGGAGCTAAGCTTAAATATGTCCAGCAAATCAGACCATTCCAGGGGAACTGCCAGTGTGTGTTCGAGCAAATCAGACTGTTCCAGGGGAAGTGCCAGTATGTGTTATCAGATATGAACTATATACCACTCCTAGAACTACGGTTACAGGTGAGTCACCTATTTTTTTCATGTCCAGTGCACTTACCTGGTCACCAAAAACTAAATAAATAAAGATGACAAAGTAGAGGAAGCGTCAGTGTTATTAAACAGTAGAGACTAATCTATAAGGGAGACATCAGCTCACTGGCCAAGCATCACAGAGGGTGGCGTGGAGCCAGAGAGGTTGTGTGTCTTGAATGAGCTGGCAGCCATTTTGTAGTTAACAGTGGGCTTCCCAGGAGGTGTGGCGTGCAATGACGTAATCCGTCACACGTGACATCCAGCACACCTCCCTGACAGCTCGGCTCCAGCAGCTGTATTCTCCCCCTCCCTCCACCAGGGGTCAGTCACCTGCTGGTTGCTTCCCCCACACACACACACCCCAAGAGGAGGAGAGCAGTCCCTTGGGCGTTCAGTCCTCCTCCCTCCAGCCGGCCCTCCGATGCTTCGCATCCGTATCCAAACCTGGGTTGTCGGCATCGCAGATGGAAATCCAGCCTCTGTGCCGGCGGGCCAGCAGGAGACATCAGCTATAAAATTATCAGGGTCTCGTAACTAAACTACCCTTGGTGAATCCTAGTGGTGCAGTCCCTCCAAACATAGAAGGTGGAAGAACAATCACTATTACACTCGGGGGGGGGGGTGGAGTAATAGAAAGTCTAGTAGGGTCAGATTTAAGTTGTATCAGGTTTAGTTTACTAATAACAAGATTCAAGAAATTCAGTTCTGTGCCCAAGCTAATCGAGGTTCAGGTTTTCCATAATTAACAAGCCACCATTCTTAATATGTAAGCCAGTGTGATCAAGTTAAATGGGACAGGTCAGAAAGTTCACTAGTAGGAGGGTTAAACATGTACAAAATGAAGTTTTTTGTCTATTGCTTAGCAGGAATGCAGAGTGAAGTAATTCACGGGAAGACTTAAGGAAGAGTTCTGAGCAAGGACAGATAGATTAAGATGGCTCTTAAAGTAGATTAATAGGCCAACACCTTTTTTATGGAAGGGATTATCAAGCCTAATAAATTTAAAAATGGAAGCAAACAGACTGAATTGGGGATATGAGGATTCAGCCAGGTTTCACTAATCCCAAGAAAAGGAAAATTGTAATAGGTATCCCAGGATTCAAGTTTGGAATTGTTAGCCTAAAGGCTTCAGATGTTGACATGAACTATTTTTATTATTCCTTTTATTTTATGCTATTAGTGTTTATAAAATGGGTTTCTAAAACTGTGAAGCCTGATTGGCTGAGTGCCATCTTCACACTTGCAGTTATCTCAGCACAACAGCACTGGATAAAGATCCAGCAGCAGCCTTTTCACATTAAAATCGGTACTAGCAACATATAGTCTTACTGAGATGGTGATGAGAAGCAGTTATAAATTGAGCCCCATTTGGAGTTAAAGATATGAGCCTAGTCCAACATTAAGTGAGCTAGTCTCTCCAATCTCAAAACTTCCAAGCACTCTGTCTTCCATTCATTAAAGAAAGGAACACGATCGTCCAACCATAATCTGAGTATGGAGCTCCCAACCAACACTGAAATTAAAGCTATGGTGCAACGCTTTTCTTTAGTCCATATTTTGTTTTATCAAAATAGCAGTGTCAGTGGCTCAGTAGGTAGCACACTCGCTTCTGAGGCCGGGAGATCAGAGGGCTGTGGGTTCAGTTCCCACATCTGGCACTTGGGTTAATATCCCAGTACTGACACTGTAGTGCAGCATGAGAGGGGTGCTGCACTTCTGAGGTGCCTTCGGATGAGACGTTAAACCGAGGTCCCATCTGCCTGGATTGGTGGTAGTTCAGGTGGATGTTAAAGATCCCATGGCACTTATCGAAAAGAGCAGGGGAATTTCCCTGGTGTCCTGGCCAAATTTCCCTCATTCACTAAAAATACCACCAACAGCTTAATCTGGTTCAAGGTCAGTTGGCATTCATCTGTATCTCCCTCCCCCGGGTCGTGCCTGAAAATAGGCAGGATTTGTCTACTGCACTTACCCGGTCAACAAAAACTAAATAAATAAAATAAAAATAAAATGACCAGCAAGAACAGTCTCCTCATTTAAGTTTCCTTTTAGCCATGTAAAGCCTTTTTAAAAAATCAGCAATCTTGCCCCACAAAGACACCATTTTGGGACATGACCAGAACATGTGTATCAGGTCACAATTGGCATCTCCACATCTTTGACAGCTGGACGGGGCTCTCAGTCCCATCATGTTCATTTGGTGTGGGGTGTAGTAAAGGTTATGCATTGTTGTATTTATTGTCTAATTATGGTTTTATTTTTTGTACATTGTATTTTTAATTCAATAAAAATGTTATTGATGAAAAAAAAAAAAGGTACTAAATATACAGCCCCAATTGCGATCACAAACATGGTGGCCACCTTTACTCACTAACATCCTTCAACTAGGCCCTCAAAATAAAATAGCCTTGAATTAAAAAAATAATAATTAAATGTTATTTGCCCTGATAATCCTCTTCTTACACATATGCATAAATTAAAAAATAAAGTACTACAGTACTTACAGTTTTAATTTCTGACGTTTCATTGCTGACCATGAAAAATCCCCCTCCTATGCTCACCTGCTTGCCAGGGAAATCTCTGCTGTTTAACCTGTTATAGATAAAACAGATATAGTGTATGAGAGAGTACTGTTGTGTATAGAAATCGATTACTGGAATTAGTCTGTTGTGCGTTAGTAATGACGTCAAACTGCTGTTGTGCTTCACTGAAGACGTCACTACTAATGCACAACAACATCGAATCAGTGCTCGCGCTGAAATCTCAAGTCATGCCAACCGTTGCCAGAGCTCTCACCTAGTAAGCAGACCTCCGAGCGGACGCCCTGAAAACAGCAGCAGATAAGACTGCTATTTTGTTGTGAATTTACTGTTTTACTTACTTGTCTCTCCCCCAGGCAGCTTGTTCATTAGAATAAAAAAAGTGTTCTCGCTAATTGCGATGCCGCTGAATGTTGTTTAAATGAGCGCCATTAAATTACAGATTTTGGTGAAATGGTGTCCAGATTACATGTTTCTATGGAAATCGTGCTCGGCTTCAGTGCAAGTTTACTTCATTCAAGTGTAAAATTGTGAATATCTTCTCATACACTATAAAAGAGTGTGTATGAGCAGGCATACACAGACAAGGGTATGCTTGGAATCTCGAGGTTTCCTTGGTGACAGGAGACCTCTCAAGCTGCGCTCTCAAGGGCTATTGTCACCAAGGAAACCTCTCGATTCAAGCATACCCTTGTTGTGTATGCCTGCTCATATACAATCCTCTATATAGTGTATGGTAGAATGTTGTTATGGACAGAAATCCATAACTAGAATGGAGTTGTTATGCTGCAGTAGCTATGTCATCACAGCTGTTATGCTGCACTAGCTATGTCACTACTGCAGCATAACAACTTGGAATGCTGCCACATAGTTTCTTTCCTCAATCCAGTTAAGCTGGAAGTTGCAGTTTTTTTTAAACTTGAACTTGCAGAAACATCTGCAGTACACTGTGTCAGTTAAAAAAAAGAAAATGTTAAAATGTCTATTTTCTGTTGTCTTCTCCAGCTGATTTTGTGTGATTTTCTATGCTGTGACTGCCCATACACTATAAAAGATTATATATGAGCAGTCATACACAAACAAGGAAATTCTTGTATCTTGAGGTTCCCTTGGTAACAGAGTACCTCCCAAGCTGCGCTCTCGAGGTCATCTGTTACCAAGGAAACCTCTCAGTACAAGAATATCCTTGTTATGTATGACTGCTCATACATAATCCTCTATGTCCTGGTTCCATCTGAGACCTTCTGTTGTGTGATTGTGAACATTCTGCTAGTGAGAACTGAGCAGAGATTTGAATTCTTATATTCCATCAATGGCAAACATTCTGTCTCTTGAATGTAGGAATGACAGAAAAATAAAATAAGGTGAGGAAAATGGAGGAAATAATATAAACTAATAAAAAGAAACTAATATAAATAATTGTTCCTGTACCAATTTTATTTGCTGTTACTTTTCTTGCATCAATTTATAAACTGTATCCCTGTCCCTTTCCCCGGGTCACGCCTGGAATCCGAGCCTCAGCTCAGTGTGCCTTTCCCGGTTATCAACTTTTAATTAAAGAAATAATGAAAGAAAGAAGAAGGAGGAAAGGTGAGGGAATGGGTTAATGGCAGTGAGTTGGGAAAAATAGAGGGATTAAGAGCTAATTTAAAGAAAATGTATTTTGTTGTACATAAAATATTTAAAACTGAGATGTGATGCCAGTGCTGGGATGTGCTGGGACTATTTTGTTGAGTGGATGAGCACTTAAAAAAAAAAATCATTAAAATGTTTAACAACATTTTAGTTTTGTCCCCCCCCCCCCCACACACACATTTTGGAATAAGACACTCCAGGATGTGTTTTGTGGTTGGATAATGGCACTTCTCGGGTGGTTGAAGGCACTCAATAATGCTTCGTCCCTCACAAATCACCACATGGCACACCGTCATGTCTGACTGCTTAAATGACAGAGTCGGGAGAGTGGGGGGAGGGGGGAGGACTAGGGCTGGGCTCAGTATCGCCAGAAAGATTAAAGCACTTGGCAGTCTACTGACAAGAGGAAGGATCAGAATGACGGCCCCATGGGGTAGAGGAACAACAGAAAAAACAGAGGAAAACAGGAGGCATTATATGGCAAGGAGTTTTCTCTTTTCAGCTATATGTTTTGTTTTGATGAACTTTAAAAACAGGAAAAATAGCATAAGCCAGGGATGATCTTATGTTTTTAGGGGCCCCCAGCAAGGTAATTCATGGCATTCAGAAATTTCTACCCATCCCAATAACTCCCATTATATGCTGCTATAACAGAGGACAGTGTTATAAAGAAATTAAAAGCATTTTAATTTCAAAAACAGCAGTGCTGCACAAGCTTAGGCTGAGGCCCCCTTTGAGCAGGGTGCTTCCAGTGGCCGCAGAGACTGAGGATGCTTAAAGAAGATAGGAAATTATTTTTACTTATAAAATGGGTAGGCTAAACCAGCCAATGAGAGACCTAGCTCACCATGCATGAAATCTGTTCTATGCATGGGTAAAATAGAGGTCAGAGAAGCAGAACCGCATTTCAAAAAGAAATCGGGAGCGTTATGACATTGGCATTTTAAATGCCGCCATCTTTTATTCCCTCGCTAATGCTCTGATTGACCACAAACCGTTACTTGTCTCAGAGATCTTTCCATTTTTCTATTTTTCTGTAATGTCAAGTCTGTTTTTGATGTTTTTTCCCCTGTAGGTCATGTCTCAGTTGGAGGGCAAGAAAACTTCCAGGACGGGTCGGCCCCCCATGCAACGGTGCCCATGCAGCCGAAAATATTCGGTCACCGACCAGCACGACCGTTGTCTTTCATGTCTTGGTCCGCTTCATGACATGGATTTGTGTGATGCCTGTTTCTCCGTGGACCGCCGGGTCATCGAGCAACGAGCATGGAAAGTGGGGCGAGCTCCGCCGAATTTCGGGGGTTGGTCGCGCATTCATTGGGCCAAGCCACGCTCTCTTGGCCTTTCCTCCGGGTCACCTCCCAGTTCTACATGGACCAAGGAGGAGGGATCCTCGACTACTAGTAGCCTAGCCGTTGCTGAGGCTCCTTCTGCGGCACAGCCGCAGGAGGCCCGTCACGCTCCTTTCAGGGACAGGCGGGAGGCGTCGCCACGGCAATCGCCCCTTCAAGGGTGAAGGCTTCCTCGGTGTCAGACCCGTGGTTCGCAAGGCCCAGGTCGGCGCCGTCCTCGATGCCGTCGGTCAGTGCTGTTCACGGTACCATGGGCCCTGATGGAGCCGTCATCTGCACCAACTTTTCGCGTGGCACCATGGCTTCTGTCAGAGCCGTTCACAGTGCCGATACTGTTAGCAGTGCTGTGGGAGCGGCTACAGTGCCGTCTTTGTCTATGTCTCACCTTGGCGCCATTCGCAGCTCCAAGGTTGAGCATGGTGTCATGTTCTCCAGACTCGGCGCCGTGGGGTCGTCAGATTCCACTGTCGGTGCTGCTTCTGCCCTTAATGCCGTTCACAGCACCATGGAGCTGGGCAGTGCCGTCCTCAGTGCCAATGGGGCCGTCAGTGCCATTGTCTGCACCGCCTCTGCCCTCAGCGGTGGGGCCGGATGGTGCCATGGCTGGTCCCAACTCTGGAGCTCCTGTTCGGGCTGGAGCCGTGCCCCCTGTGGATTCCACTCGCGGTGCTGTAGGGGGCACTGGCACTGGCTCAGGTGTGGCTTTAGTCTCTGGCACCTCCTTTGGCAAAGATGGCAGTGGGCGCCCTCCTACGGTCTGCACAGGGCCTCGGCCTCTACCTCCTCAGAGGTGGAGTCAGGCTCTGAGTCAGACAGATGATCTAACTCTTTGGGGTTGACTGTTGGAGTGGGCAGCCCAGTCGTTTCCTCGACAAGCCGGAGTCAGCCCCCTTCTGAGGTTGGGTCAGTGGCTACCAAGACTGGGGTCGGAGGTGCTGACCAGCGGGCAGTGGTGCAGGCCACCATTGCTCTCCAGCCCAGTCTTGGTGGGTTCACTGACCCCTCAGCAGTGGTACCCCCACCTGTGGTGTGCCTGGATCGCCCAACTTTGGGGCCGATCAGAGCACCTACAGGAGGGGAGGGTGCTGCGCCCTGGATAGCTCCTTTGGGTGCTGCCCAGAGCTGTTAGCTACCTAGGCTGGCCCTCTCAAGGAGGAGGGCTCTTTCGGACTCCAAGGGGTTGCGGGGCGTGGGGTCTGCATGGCGGCCTTTTTCCGGGGTCCACCCGGGCTCTGGGAGAAGCTGTAGTATGGATCTCCGCTGTTCCTCCTCAGTCTCTTTGAGAGAGCCCCATTCTTTTGAGATAGGGGACCGTACTTCTGGACCTATACTGCCCCGGTTGCCTCACGGCGGGGATTCTTCTGGGTGCAGCCAAGGCAGTACCAAAATGGTTTTTCAGCTGTCGGCTATGGGGTCTTCCAGGGCACCTTCTTCCGTGGGTGCGCTCGGTCCGCTCCTTAGCCCAGGCGGAAGTCAGCCGACATCTCTTCTTGGCTCTGTACCCATTCCTCTGCCACATTCTCCTGCACTCCTAGGCATCCTTGGTCCTAACGGGCCTCTCTCCTGGGAACAGTTCAGAGTGGCGGCTGCTCAGTTCCTAGCTTATGTTAGGGCGATGGACAGTCAGGTTTTTCAACCTTCCCCCGAGCAGCTGCCCTCTGAACAACCAGTGCCCTTCAGCTCCTCATCCCCCTCTTCTGGGGGTGAGGAACCTTCTGTCCACATCTCTCCAGCTGCTGATCTCGCTGAGTATCAGTGCTTCCTCGTGAGGATGTTGGAGGACTTGCACCTCACCCCTGCCACTGTTAGCAATCCTGAACACTCGTCGCATGACTTTCTAGGCGAGTTTGGCAAGGCCACCCTTGTGGTGCCGCCCTGGCCTGCTCCCTTTCCGGAGGCGTTGTTGCATTCCTGGCAGAGGCCTTTCTCTGGAGTTTCTGCCCCTAGGGATCTCAGCCAGCGGTATTGCGCCCCGGAGTCTCAAGGTTCCATGCCTCATCCGCAGTCCGGACTGACGCAGTTGGATACTCCTGATGGGCTTTGCGCCCTTCACCGTGCCTGGCCCCCAGATCAAGACTCCTCGGATTTTGACTTCTGGGGTAGGAGGACTTTCTACTCGGCACGGTTATTGCTTTCCATTTCTGCACATCAGGCCCACTATGCAGTCTATGACAGGTTCTTGTGGTCAAGGCTAGGTCAACTCCTAGCCTCATTGCCTGATATGGAGCAAACCAGACAAGCCATTGCACTCTCTGGGCATGGCCCAGAGCTAGCAAGGTACCAAGTGAGGGCATCCTATGATGCCAATGAGGTAGCTATCAGGGTCGTAGGGACAGCGATCTGCACTAGGCGGATGGCATGGCTGTGTCTTTACCGGTTGTCACCCTTGGCCCGGCGTAGGGTGATTAACTCCGCTCACCAGAGAACCTATCTCTTCTCCCGTAGAGCGAGACGGTGCTTGTTGGGGCAACTTCCTTCCCCCTCCAGGGGACCCCGTCTCTCTCTTCCCACTCTCGGGCCTCTCCAGGCCCTGAAGGTTCTCCCTCTTAGTGTGTCACCCACTTAGAGCTAAGGGACTTTGTCCCTTATGGTGTAAAAGAAAACCCCCTTCGGGGGCTCAGCACTCACCCAACAGTGATGAATGGTGAAGATTGACACAGATAAGATATGAAAATTACATACCTACCATAATTATGATCTTTCTGTGTATCTTCACCATTCATCACAATCCCACCCTCCATCCCCCTGGGGCCTCAGTCTCTGGATCCCCCCTTCCTCTCAGTCCCCATCCTCCCCCTTCCCCTCTCCTTTCTTCTCAGGAGTGGGATAAAACGGGGGCACACGGGGATAATGTGCTGGGGAGAGTGAACAGCATGGGGGCACTCCTTCTCCAGTGCTTTGGCTCCACCCCTGTGGGGTGGGAGTTGGCAGTTGCCCTCCATTCTCTCCTCCCCCCTTGTTTTCCGTCCAACTTATTTCTCCTTGTTCATTACAAAAAAAAAAAGATTTTTCCCTTTTTTCACCAATAATCTTTTCCTGAGAAGGTGTTAATTCTCTGTACCTGTCCTTCTCCAGAATAGCAGACTCTGCTTATCTGGAGTATTTTGCCAGCCATTCTGTACCTTGAATTCTGGCAGAAAGCCTTTGGCTACTCCTTGCAGTTCCTATGTAATCTGGAGAGGGACCAGAGTCAGGGATGTTTAACTCTCCCCTCTCCTCCTAAATTCTTTACCCACCCTACCTCCCTCTTCTATTTCCAGAGATTGGGGCCCCTCCCAATCCCTTTAGTTTCTGACTACTACTTCATCTTCTGTCCTGTCAGTCATTATTTCTCCTTTTAGTTTATATATCTTTTCCTTTTTCTGTCCCTTGGACTTCCTTGTCCCACCCTCCACTCCCTTCCTCTTACCTCTCCAGCGACTCAGAACTGGCAGGCAGGCAGAGTCGACACTGCCTAACAGCCAACCCGAGAGCGCCATGCAGTGCGTAGGCCTCGAGGGTGGCGCCGATGGTGTGTCGGGTCCACCTACCTTGAAAAAAAAAAAAAAGCTCCTGTGGGGTCCTGACCTCCGGCTGAGTACCCAACAGTGATGAATGGTGAAGATACGCAGAAAGATTATAATTACGGTAGGTACGTAATTTTCATTTCCATGCACACCCTGTCGTGTCTTATTGCTTACATAGTTAACTGCCCTTCCATCATCCTTTCCATGCTAGTTATGTATTCTGATATGCTTTGATGATTTTTTGATAAATAAATAATCTAGCTTTGAGGTGCCTTCAGATCTACATTGAGTTTCACTCTCCTCACCAGCTACTTCTCTTGATTTTTATATTTCTAAGACATTCTGTGACATCGGAAACTCCCATTCCGTGCTATTCATCTGAATGGCCTGGAATGGGTGTTTGTGATGTCATAGAATGTTCAGGCAGTATGAAAACAGAGAGTAGCAACTGCTGAGCACAGTGGGATTCAGGGTAGTTACAAAGGCAACAAAATTAGATTATTAATTCAATAAACATTTTCAAAAACATATCAAAATGGTGGGTAACCAATAAAAGAACAACTAGAGGGCATCTAGAGGTCTAAAAACTGTTTTCTACAACAAAATTTGCAAAAACATATGTTGTGCAGAGTTTTTTATTTTTGTGTGTGTGTGTGTAGTCCTGATGCGTCCTTCCCATTGTTTGCTATTAAGAGTTTTTTTTCTAAGTTAGCCTGCTAGTTACATGATGGTTTTATGGTCCCTGGGGATCTCCATCTTAGCAATTTTTATTTCTCTTCTTTTTCCTACAACCTCCTGTCCCATGTGACAATGATGCATCTGGGACCACAGATTCAGCAAGTACTAGAGATAGGAGCCTGATGTTCTGGCCTCCACTAAATAGCTCTAATTTAATATTTTTGTTTTCTATGTGTTGCGTGTGTCAGGTCTAGCCAGCAGGAGTAAATGTTTTGCTTTTAAAATTTTCCATTTCATCAAACTGCACATGGCCATAGAAAGCACACAAATCACCCCAGATCATCAATAGTATAACTAGTAAAGACTCTAGCTGTTTTCTTACAGAATAATTCACTCAGTTAGCCCTCAAGCATTTGCTAAAGTGTAAATGTAGCCATTGAGCTCACTAAATAATGAGCGTTACTTAATATCACAGCTCTGCTGTTGTAAAATTGACTCTAAACCAGTGCCTGCTGAATCCAGAGTCCCGGATACATCACTGTCACATGGGACAGGAGGTATTGTAGGAACAAGAAGAGCGATGAACCATGGTAACATGGTGATCCCTAGGGGCCATAAACTACCATAAAAATAAGAGGCTAATTTAGAAAACACTCCTAACAGCAGATAACGGGAAGGACTCACTAGGACTACACACGCAAATCAAAACACTCTGCACAACATATGTGTTTGCAAATTATTGACTGCAGTACTCCTTTAAGGATGTCTCATTTAGCTTGCTTGAGATGGTTAACCATAAACAATGACAGGCTCTTTTGGAAATGATAATGTAGAGACTGCTTTTAATTTGAGCTTGAGTGTTCCATCTCAGCTAAAGCTATGGAACGGCCCACCTTTGAGGTCAGTGTTTCCATTATGTCAGTTTGTATACTGTAAATCAGTAGGTGACTCCTCTGGCTTTTGGAACTGTTCTAGGCCTATCAGAATTCCAGTTTGGGTTCTGTCTAATTTGCAGTAGAGTATGAGATGACAGTGTGAGAGAAACGTTATTGCCCGTGCCACTGCCAAATCGACAGTTTCTTTTGAATAAGTATCAGCAACTCTGATAGAGCTTTTGATCTAATCTCCAGACAATAGTACTGATTCCAAGCACCCTCTCACACTGGCACCAGCCTTTGCAGCAGTGCACATTTATCTATGCAAAGAGTTCCTAAGGATTATTCGCCTTGTATAGACTGTGGGCATTGTGAGTTCACCTAAATGGTTCTAGGTTTGTGTAAGAATAGCATTGCTACTGTGAGAGACTTGCTGTGTGGCGCATGTGTGTAGCTTCAGGTTGATCTCATCCACCAGAATCGGAGCTTTCTGTTTTATTTATGCACAATTCATTTACCCATGACAGCTCAGCTGAGATGCAGCCTCAAGTTTTGTGTGGGGTCCGGCTTTTACCCATTTTTTTTTACAGCGGGTGGGGTAGAGCGCATGACTGTGGGAATTCAGAAGTGGGATCTTCTGTTTCTTATTACACTGCTCTAACCACCAGTCCTCATTGCCTTTCCCTGTGAGCAGTCACTTGTTTCCAAACTTTATGTGCAGTGCAAATCACCAACTATCAACAGTATTGCTGGTAGGTGTCTGGTGGCCGAACTTCCCACGCTGCACTTTGGAATAACCTGCCATACAAGGAATACTGTTGTTTCCATCAAAGGTCATTGGGTTTTGTATAGCACCTTTCATACAAACTGTATCACAAAATGCTTTACAGCTTAAAGGAGAAGTCCACCCAAAACTTGAAAAAATATATGTTGTGCTGTGTGTTTTAATTTGTATGTGAAGTTCTAGTGTTTCCTTCCCTCTGACTGATATTAGGAGTTTTTCCTAAATTAGCCTGCTAGCTTTAGGGTAGTTTTACGACCCCTGGAGATCTCCATATGAAACAGCTTAATTGTATTTCTTTGTCCTACAGTGCACCTTGTTTCATGTGATGGTGATGTAGCAGAGACCATAAAAACAACAGAAAGCATTGCTTTACAATCAGTTCACAACAGTAGAGATGGCTATATTTTAAAATCTGTAGAATTCAGCTTGGTGACCACCCTCATCGTAAAGGTCTTGCGTCCTGAAAAACTTTGCTGCTGGTAATTTTTGTGCAGCTTATAAAGCTTCCAAGATATTTAGTTTGTTTGGCATGTGTGTGCTGAATGTTGGGTCTCTTACATCTCTGTCACATGAGACAAGATGCACTGTGGGAACAAGAAATACAATTAAGCTGTCAGGGATGAAGATCCCCAGGGGTTGTAAAACTAGCATAAAGCTAGCAGGCTAATTTAGGAAAAACTTCTAATACTAGTCAGAGGGAAGGAAACACTCGAACTTCACATACAAATTAAAACTCTCTGTACAACATATATTTTTTCAAGTTTTGGGTGGACTTCTCCTTTAATACTGTTTTGCTGCTGTTTATAAAAACTGTTTTCTAGGAGCCATGTTAAAAAGAGTTTTTTTTTTTCCCTAGAAGTCATTAAGAATATTTTATTTCAAGCATTGTTTGCTTCTGCTCTTGTGCCTGTTGGGTCTCAGTGGCAACATGCCTGCTAAAACAGCTTACAAACTGTAATGTTAAACCTTTGTTTCCTTTCAGATAACCCACGTGCGACAGGAATATGAAATGAAAATTAAAGGTCTGATGCCAACATCTTTGAGGCAGGAACTTGAGGATACTATCAGTTCCTTGAAGTCACAGGTAGGCCTGCAAATTCCTGCAATGATGAAAACAAAAAATGCTGTTTTTAAAGGTGACTGGAAACCATTTTAAAAACACCCACTTGTATCTTCCAGTCAGCGATAGCAGAAGTGCAAGTAATGCACCTGGTAAACAGAAACCCAGGGAAAGAATACGCACTGGGGGGTGAGATACTGACAACAACAAAAATGGAAAGGGACCTGGGAGTAGGTATATCAGATGACCTAAAGGTGGGCAAGCAATGTGAGAAGGCAGTAGGGAGGGCTGGGGAATACTGGGATGCATAAGGAGAGCCATCACCAGTAGAAAACAGGAAGTTGTTATCCCTCTGTACAGACAGTTGGTGAGACCCCATCTGGAGTACTGCGTGCAGTTCTAGAGACCCCATCTCCACAAAGGCATAGACAGGGTGGAGGCTATCCAGAAGAGGGCAACCAAAATGGTGCAGAGTCTGCACCAGAAGACATATGAAGAGAGACTAAAGGAGCTTAATATGTATAGCCTCGAGGAAAGGAGGGAGATTGGAGACATGATAGAAACTTTCAAGTACCTCAAGGGAATCAACAAAGTCCAAGAGAGTAGCATCTTTCATAAAAAGAGATGTGCAAAAACAAGGGGCACAATTTGAAGATAGAGGGGGGACGGCTCAGAGGTAACGTAAGGAAGTATTGTTTCACAGAGAGGGTTGTGGATGCATGAAACAGCCTTCCTGAGGAGGTTGTGGAGTCAAGAACAGTGGGGGAATTCAAGAATGCATGGGACAGACATATGGCAATTCCAGTGGGGGGTAGGAGTAAGTAGGCCGTTGGTTAACTAGGATCTGCAGCTTATCCATTAGGTAGGGAAATGGGCAAACTAGGTGGGCCAAGCGGTCCTTATCTGTCGTCAAATTCTATGATGCTATGTTTCTATTTTGACAGGTCTGGCTGTTTTTGGAGTATTATTTCTGTTATGTTTTAGTACCCGCCACCCCCACTACGAGTGTGCCTTATATGCATTACTGTTCATAACTCTGTTACAATAGCATAGCAACAAGGCACTTTAAGGTCAGAAGGGATTCGAGGTTCTTCAGCTCCCACCCCCAGCACCATAAGCACAGTTGAATCAGTATACTGTGCAACATGTACTATTTTACAGGGATTCTGTACTTACTCTGCTACCCAGGATAATTGGTGAGTCCCTTGATAAGTAAAAATGTATCCATTGTTTCCTGGGCATTCTAGGATGTCCATTCTCACTGTTCCATGGACTGGTTAACAGTACAGAACAGTGCAATCTGGCATCACAGAATATCCAGGAATGGACTGTATAAATACTGAAGGGGTAACATGCGGTCTCACTGTACCATAATATTTCGTACTCTGGGTTTTAGCGTATTAAAGGGGGTTTACAGTCTGTGCTGTCGTAACTTGTGTATTGTGTAAGACACCTTCAGCCTGCGGGATGGGGCACCAAATAAGTAAAAAGACTACGACTGCTACTACTACTACTATTACCAGTAAACCTGTTTCTATGTGTCAGTGTTTTGTAACTTTGCAGTCTTAACATTGGGGGGGGGGCACTCTGTCCTCACACCATAGCTCCTCTAAAGGGTCTGTCTGTTGCCACATGATATATACTGGTTGTCCGCAGTATTGATCTGGTCAGCATAACTCCTGCTACTCCCTCCACGCAGTCGGACATCAGTATATGTACCCCTCCCCTTGAATGTCCCCCTGGCCCCCCTGAATGGAATCTTTTTCTGCTAATACGTCATGGTTTGTACAGTAAGGAAGCTTGTTGTAATTTATTCTACTTTTTACACTATGCTAAGGTCAACTCTAATAAGGCATACCCTATCCCACTGTGGGGAATCTTATCTTCCCTTAAACTGCTTCTATCCAAGGACATAGAACTGAATCCTGGTCCCATCCCACCCAGCTACATAGTCTCCTCCCACTCCACTGCTTGCTGGACCAAGACATGAAGCCTAAAACTGGTACACCTTAACACAGGTAGCCTAAGGCCTAAAATCCAAGAAACTGAAGGCTGGGTCAACCTATGTAACCCTGATATAATAGCAATCTCTGAAACTTGGCTAAAGCCCTGTGTGCTCCCTTCTGAAGTTGAGCTATCAGGTTACTCCACCTTAAGAAGAAAGAAGGGGAGAGGCATACTTCTCAACATTAGAACTTCCCTAAATGCATCTCAGGTTTCTATCCCAGAATTTGATAACTGAAAAGCTGATGCTCTGTTAGTTCAGTCACTCCTTTGAAACACCAAACCGCTTTATGTGGGGTGCATATACAATGTATCTAGAGTGGCGTCTCTTGCCCTAGATACCATTATAAAGACTTTATAAGACACGCCCATAGGAGAAATCATACTGCTTGGTGGCTTCAACATAAAGTGACTTACTGAGTCACTTGGAGGGCCCAAGGCAGCCATGTTAAGCCCTGTTCTCACTACAGCACGTTTCAGCGATCCATTTTTGAAAACAGATTATAGCTTACTGTGCTACAGGGTTTACACTGCAGTCCGCTTCATTGATCCGTTTCAGTTGATGCGTGCTAGAATGTTCTCACTAACTATTAATCCATTTCCCGTTCTATTCTGATTCAGCAGCACTTGCACAGCTGCTTACCATGATGCTTTGTGCAATCGCGAGGTGAGAGGACAAACAAGCACAAATGGATCAGACCTTGTCCATTCACATTGTGAGTAGCTCACTTCACTTTTGAAATGGATTTCTAGACGCGTGCTCAAGCCCAGGTCTCATCAGGGTTTGAGCATGCTTCCAAAATTCCGAGTTACAAGCGTGTTTAGTGTGAGCGCAATCCATGCTAGCACGCATTTGAAACGTTTCAAGCGCCGGGAACCATTTCAAATGCCCTAGTGAGAACAGGGCCTTAGATGCCCAGCTCACTCAAATAATTTCTGTGCCCACAAGGTGAAACAACAAAATGGATAACCACACCCTTCTTAACTGGGTTCTTCCCTCCAAGCCAGATCAAATCCAAGCGACAGGCATCCTGTCTGACTCCCTAAGTGACCACTCCCCCACATTCTGTATCCAGGAAAAAAAACACCCCTAAACCTCCACCCAGGATATTTGTGTTCCAGGACTACTCTGGCTCCTTCCTAGCTACCCTATCTGGCATACACCGGGCCACAATAAGAGCCTTCCCTGATGTCAATTCTGCACTGAATTTCTTTGTCAGCAACTTCCTCTCCATTGCCAGTTTGCATGCTCCATTCAAGCAGATTAGGATCAAGGGTCAGCAGTCAAGGTGGCTTGACCATAGCCTAAGGAAGTTGATGAAACAAAGAGGTACAGCCTGGAGTGTTTGTAAAAAAAAAAAAAATACTGTCTCACGTCAGATTGGAACAAATATAGGGAACTCAGGAATAGCTGCAGAAAGACCTGAAAGCTGCCAAATGAAAGTTTCTTACAGACCTGCAAGATGCCAGCCTATCTGACCCCAAGAGGTTCTGGACACAAATTAACTCCCTGTTGAAGGGTCGAGCAACCCCGGTAGAGTGTGGCATCGTGATGACAGCAAACATGTAAAAGACTCAGTTTCAGTTGCAAACGTCTTTAATTTTTTTTTCACGGACCTTGATAAGGTCAGATCTTCCTCCACTGACAGTCCCTTCCATTACATCTGCTAGCCTGTCGCAGAGCGACCATACCCTCAATTCTGCTTTAGAAGAATTATGAGAAAAGATATCTTGCCCTTTCTAAAATAATTAACAGCCAAAGGTTCAGGTGAGAACGACAAACTCTAGTCAAAACATCTAAAATTAGCCTCCTCTGATATTGCCTCCCCTGTAGCAATGCTTTTCAACAAATCCCTAATGGAAGGTAGCTTTCCAGATAGCTGAAAAGTTGCCTTAGTTGTTCTGGTGCACACGGGAGGTCCCAGGGAGTCCATGGAAAACTACTGCCCCATCTCCCTACTCAGCATCTTGTCCTCAATCCTGGAGAAGCTGGTTTTCAACCGGCTGCAGGATTACCTTGACCAAAATCACCTCCTGATGAACAGGCAGCACAGGTCAGGAGGCATCAATGGACAGACACTGCTCTGGTTCAGTTAACCACTGACATCCTGGGGGCCACGGACAAGGGTCTGCAACAGTTGCTGTCTTCATAGATTTAACTAAAGCACTTGATCTGGTTAATCACAGACTATTGCTGGCTAAATTAAGAGAGGCTTGGTCTTGACAGACTCTCCTGCCAGTGGTTCTCCCACTACCTAGAAAACAGATCCCATCTTGTAAAATGGAAAAGTACCCAATCCCTCAAGAGACCCATAACAGATGGCATCCCCCAAGGCTCCATTTTAGAATCCTTGCTATTCTCCCTCTTCATTAATGAAATGCCAAGTCACTGTGGCGGGGCCAATGTACTATGATATGCTGATAATGCTGTGTTATATAGGAGCTCAGCTGACAGTGGCCATATAAGCACCCAGCTTGCGAGTGATTTCTGGGGTCTGGAGAACTGGTTCATTAGCAACAAATTAGTCCTTAATACAAAAAAAACAACAGTTGGTGCCAGGCATTTGGGCATACACAGAAAACATCTGCTAACCCTACCTCCCTCTTCTGAAGACCCCATTGAGCTAGTTGATTCTATTACATATCTCGGAGTCTACACAGACCAGGACATCACCTTCAAGCTACACATAGACTATATTACAAAGCCCCTACATCAAAAGATTGGGCTTCTCTACAGCCTGAGCAGTTTTATTTCTAGGGACACCCAGCAGAAAATAGCCAACAACGCTCTGCTCCCTGTGCTACTGTATGATGCCCCAATTCTACTGACCCTAAGGCACCATGAGGCAAACAGAATAAAAGTCCTTTACCACAAGATTGGATGGTATGATGCTGGAGCTCTGCCCGGGACACACCATTGTGATGTCCTCAGCTTTCTAAATTGGCCCTCTTATAATAGAAGGTTCAATTATCCGCTTCTTTGCTTTGCATTCAAGCTCCTAAAAGGTTTTACCCCACCTAGTCTCGGAGAAGTTCTAGCTATAAAGCAATTGAAAAGATTGCTCCGGTCTTCCAGCTGTATGTTGCTTGAGCTGCCAAGGACTAAATCCAGTGCTGGCAGAAGATCATTCCCTTCCTCTTCCCCCTCCGTGTGGAATGCCCTCCCCTCCTCTCTGCAAGACTGCATCTTGCTGGTCAGGTTTGAAAAATGGGCTTAAAATATTTATCTTAGAGCATAGTTTGTTCACTTGCAATTGTTGACTCCCACCTACTCTGTTCTGAACAACTGTTCCCCCATATTATTTAAAGAGCTACTGATGCCTCAAAGAAAACTTTGAAAAAAATAATAATTAAGTACAATTCAGCTTGCATTCCATGGGTATTCTATATATTTTCTTCCTCATTATTTATTACTGAGTAAATCTGAATGAGTGTGTGATTTATATCCCTTAGATTTCCCTTACAGTTTATCTGCCTCTATAGCTTACTCCCTACTTCAAGTCATAATCATCTGTTGTGACATCACAGTCTCTTGCCATGGGAGTAACTGTGATGTCGCAAGCATGGCATTATGACCCCTGGTAGGGAGAAAGCAACAGGAATAGATGAATTCTTCAGGAGCAAAGATCCTGTTTTCATACAAATGACCTCAGTAATAAATAATGAGGAGGAGGAGGAATACAAAACTAATGTGAAATAGAAGCTGAACTGTGTCTAAGTGTTATGTTTTGTTATAACATGGGTAGGCTCAGGAAGATTCCTGACTGGTAGAGGACCATCACCTGACCATGCAATAATGTACATTATCGGCACAGTTAGGGTGAAGAGGTCCCCAAGATCTGAGATCCCTGGGCAGACCTCCACTTGTTGTGTAGGGGAAAATAATTTTTCAAAGGCAGCCATTTGCAGTCCATGCTAAGTGACTCCCACTAGTACTGCAGAAGACAGAGGTGCTTTTTCAAAATGATTGCCCCCTACACAAGAACTGCATGTGTGCTGCAATGGCAGAGAGGGGGGGATGTGTGTTCCCTTGCCTGTCACTTGCCCCCAGATTGTGTTGTACCCACCCACCCACCCGCAGACCACCGGGCACTGCACAGTCACTGGTGAGAGGGAGTGCAGTACCTGTACTGTGCTTAATCATAGCCACCCACCACCGATCAAGTCAGTTACTCTGAATGGCGTGTTGGCGTGTGTGTTGGCGTGTGTGTGTGTGTGTGTGTGTGTGTGACACAGAGAGAGAGAGAGCAGCAAGGAGAGGGAGAGAGAAAGAGACCCCGACCACCCGTACATCTGTGCTGTCCATCAAGGGCAGAAACAATAGAAGGAAAGTGGGATGGGTGACCATTGTAGGGGCACTGGGTCAGCACAACGCTTGAGAGAAAGTGACAGCAGACGGTCCACAGGTAATCAGTCTGACAGCCAGCACTGGAAAGAAACAGACCCCCTCCTCACCTAGCAGGGATTCCCATGGAATTGGTACCTGGCTGAGTTGCATGAAATGGTCACTGAGAAGAGTGAGAGGGATGGACAGTAGTGAGACAGAGCGGTCACTGCAAGCCACAGTAAAGTGAGTGGTCCCCATGCAGTACTGAAAGTTGCTGCACTCTTGATGTGTGTGTCTTGATAGGGAGCCCTGACTTTTTTCTGCCATCGTGTTGTTCACATAGAGCCCTCCTGACAGAGAGCGAGAGAGAGATGGACACTAACATGGTGTGTTCTTAAAATTTGCTGCAGTCTTCCCTGGAAATGCATCTCTCTCTCTCTCTCTCTCTGCAGACAGCAGCATGCTGACCCATGTTGTGCAGCACCAGCACCTAAAGGGTAACATCTGAAGGCTGGGAAGGGGTGAGAAAAAAAATTCAAGGATAATAAAGGCAGTCCGCAGTGCCCCGTTAGTACAGAGCAAGCAGCCTTCCTTAGTGTGTGCGGCAGAGAGAGAGACACACACACACACACACACACACACACACACACAGGTGCTGACAGTCGGCACATCGAGCAACGAGAGTGGGGCATGTATGTCTCTCTCTCTGTTGCTCCCTGGTGGTCCATTGTGGTACACGAGAACAGCAATGCAGCGACTGCTAGTCAGGATACAGTAAGTGGCAGAGAGAGATCGAGGTTCGGGAGTTCTTGCCAGTGCAGGTGATCTTGTTTCCGACAGATCCACTGTTGAATGTGCTGGAATGCAGGCAGTTCTTTATGCCATGCAGGCCTTCCAGACCCACCTTCTCCCAGGCGTGCTCCTGATACATACAGACAATATGTCTGTGGTCTACTTACATCAACAAGTGGGGGGACACACTCCTACCCCCTTTTCAGAGAGGCCATTAGGGTCTGGTATTGGGCCATAAAGCACAACCTGAAACTATTTGCCGTACATGTTCCAGGCATCCAAAATATCCTGGCCAACAGCCTAAGCAGGTCCAGGTCAAGGGCCCATGAGTGGGAGCTGCTATCCTCCGTGGTCGGAGACTTCTATGGCAGGTGGAATCATCCAGAGTTGGACCTTTTTGTATCCCCACTCAATGTTAAACTGCCCAATTTTTGCTCGCTCTATCCCGGGCCTGATGTTTTCTAGTACGACACATTGTCCATCTCTTGGACCGGGAGGTCCCTGAATGCCTTCCCTCCCTTTCCACTTCTGCAGAGGGTGCTCTTTAAGCTTCAGTCAGAAGGGGCAGAGATGAGCCTCATAATGCCCTACTGGCCACATCAGATATGGTTTCGCCTACTACAGCAACTGGCAGTGGAGCTTCCAATTCCCTTGCCCTTCTGCTCCAACTTGCTCTCCCAGGAGCAGTGCACTCTGGTCCATCCAGACCTCAAGTCGCTGCATCTTCATGTGTGGCTCATACAGACTTAGCTATCGCCCGCTTTGGAGTTTCTTCCTGGGTAGCAGATGTCCTGATGGCTGCTAGAAAACTTCCACGAGGGCTACCTATGCCATGAAGTGGAAGCACTTCTCCATCTGGGCCACCGCTCGGTGCTTGGATCCCTTCACGTGTCTGGTGAACCTCATTCTGGAGTACCTCTTGTCCCTTTCGGACTCAGGCCTAGGATACTCATCACTTAAGGTGCACCTTTCCACCATCTCTACATACAATGACTGGGACCTGTCTGTACCAGGGTACAGATTATTTCGTAGGGACAGAGTGATTGGGAAAGGGGAGGGGTGGCACTATATGTGAAGGAAGGACTGAAGTGTGTAAGGGAGGAAGGAGAGGAGGGTAGTACGGAGTCACTTTGGATGCAAATCCAGGATTCCAAGAATAGGATTCTTAGAATGGGAGTGGTGTACAGGCCACCATCTCAGACGGAGGAGTTAGACAGGGAACTAGCGGGACAGATCAGGAGGACCTGTGAGAAGGGTAGTGTGGTGATTGTGGGGGACTTCAACATGCCAGGAGTGTACTGGAGCACCTCAACAACCAGGAACAGAAGGGAGCAGGTACTGCTGGATGCCTTCCAGGACAGCTTCCTGCTGCAAATGGTCAGTGAACCAACCAGGTTAGGAAATACCCTTGACCTTGTGCTGGCAAATGGGGACTTTGTGAGGGAACTTACAGTGGAGGAACCGCTGTCAGGGAGTGACCACCGCCAGTATGGCTCACATTGGATATGGGCAAGGAAGGAGTGGAATCTGGCACAATAGTGCTGGACTTCAGGAAGGCCGACTTTGGGAGGATGGGGAAGTGGTAAAAGGGTACCTGGCCAGAATTCAATCTAGTATGGACACTAACCAGAGGTGGGAGCTCATAAAGCTGGGGATAGTGGAGGCAACCAAAACATGCTGCAAAGCCCAGAGCAAGAAGACTAGGGCTAAGAAACCGATCTGGTTGAGCAAGGAGGTCATGGAAAAGGTAAGGAGGAAAAGAGCTGCCTTTAGGAAGTACAAGAAAACAGGGAGGGGGAGGACAGGGAGGAGTACTTGACAGAATCGAAGGAGGTGACAAGGGCAGTAAGGGGAGCCAAAGCATCTACGGAACTCAGGCTGGCACAAGGCATTAAGAAGGGGGAGAAGGACTTCTTAAGTACATCAGGGAGAAAAGGAGCTGTAAGGACCACATAGTAAGGATTAGGAAGGAGGGGGTTGGGTGGAAGCAGGGTGCGATAAGGCGGAAGCACTAAATGAGTACTTCTGCTCAGTATTTACTAAAGAGAAGAGGGGGGTGACACCCAAGGTGGGAGAAATGGCAGAAGCGGGGGAGTGGTGACAGATGGGGAAATCATGGAGAGCAAAGTTCAAGAGGGTTTGAAGGCACTGAGGGTGGACAAGGTGCCAGGCCCAGATGGCATCCACCCCAGGGTACTGAAGGAGCTGGCAGAGGTGGCAGACCTATTTAATGCCTCACTACATTCGGGGTGGGTACCTCAGGACTGGAGGATGGCTCATGTGGTGCCCCTCCACAAGAGTGGCCTCAAGGATGAACCGGGAAACTACAAACCAGTGAGCCTCACATCCATCGTGGGTAAGCTAATGGAGACTATCCTGAAGGAGAGGCTGGTGGCCCTCCTGGAGGCCAAAGGACTACAGGACAGCAGACAGCATGGTTTCATACGTGGCAGATCCTGCCAAACCAACCTGGTCGAGTTCTATGACTGGGTAACTAGGCAACTGGACAGGGGCCATGCAGTCAATGTCCTGTATCTGGTCTTCAGTAAGGCATTCAACTCAGTGCCACATGGAAGGCTGGGAAGGAAGTTAGTAGGCACAGGGGCGGGTGCAAAGCTGGTGAGATGTGTAGGAAACTGGCTGCAGGGAAGGCAACAGAGGGTGGTGGTGGGTGGGGAGCTCTCACACCCAAGGGCACTGACGAGCGGTGTTCCACAGGGCTCAGTGTTGGGACCAGTGTTGTTTGGGATATTCATTGCAGACATATCATGGGACATCAAGAGCAAGATCAGTCTGTTTGCTGATGATACCAAGGTAGGCGCGGTGGTGGATGACCTAGGGGGATGGCAGGGGTTGCAGGATGATCTGGCAAAGCTTGAAACCTGGTCAGACACCTGGCAACTGGGCTTTAATGCCAAAAAGTGCAAGGTGCTGCATTTTGGGATGAAGAACACAAGGAGGAGTTACCAGCTAGGGGGAGTGCAGCTAGCCCAGACAGAGGAGGAGAAGGATCTGGGTGTGCTCATTACAGGGTCAATGAACAACTCGGCACAATGTAGGAAGGCAGCTGCAAAGGCCAACAGAATGCTGGGTTATATTGCAAGGGGTATATCCTCGAGGAGGGAGGAGGTGATTCTGCCACTGTATAGGTCATTAGTTAGACCACACCTGGAGTACTGCGTGCAGTACTGGCGTCCATATCTGAAGAGGGACATTAAGTTACTGGAGGGGGTGCAGCACAGAGTGACAAAGATGATCAAGGGGCTGGGGGACTTATCATACGAGAGGAGGTTGAAGGAGTTGAACATGTACTCACTGGAGGAGAGGAGAGGAGAGACAGGGGTGACATGACTTGAAATCTTTAAATACATGAAAGGAATAAACAAGATGGGTACAGAGGGGCTGTTCAAAGTAAGGGAGGGGAAGGCCACCAGGGGCCATGATATGAGACTGGAGCAAGGAAGGTTCAGGAGGGAGATGAGGAGACACTTTTTTTCAGAGAGGGTGGTGGCCGGGTGGAATGCGTTACCTGCTGAAGTGGTATGCAGTAGAACAGTGGACTGCTTCAAACAAGGATGGGACAGGACAAGGGGAAACATAGAAACATAGAATTTGAGGCAGATAAGGACCGCTTGGCCCACCCAGTCTGCCCATTTCCCTACCTACTGGATAAGCTGCAGATCCTAGTTAACCAGCAGCCTACTTCTTCCTACCCCCACCCCCAGAATTGCCTTATGACTATCCCATGCATGCTTGAATTCCACCACTGATTTTGACTCCACAACCTCCTCCGGAAGGCCATTCCATGCATCCACAACCCTCTCTGTGAAAAAATACTTCCTTAAATTACCTCTGAGCCCCCCCCCTCTATCTTCAAATTGTGCCCTCTTGTTCTTGCACACCTCTTTTTTTGAAAGATGCTACCCTCTTGGACTTTGTTGATTCCCTTGAGGTACTTGAAAGTTTCTATCATGTCCCCCCTCTCCCTCCTTTCCTCGAGCTATACATATTAAGCCCCTTAAGTCGCTCTTCCTTATGTCCTCGGTGCAGACCCTGCACCATTTTAGTTGCCCTCCTCTGGACAGCTTCCATCCTGTCTATGTCTTTGCGGAGATTGGGTCTCCAGAACTGCACACAGTACTCCAGATGGGGTCTCACCAGCTGTCTGTACAGAGGGATAATAACTTCCTGTTTTCTACTGGTGATGCCTCTCCCTATGCATCCCAGTATCCCCCCAGCCCTCCTTGCTGCCTTCTCACATTGCTTGCCCACCTTTAGGTCATCTGATATGACTACCCCCAGGTCCCTTCCATTTTGTTGTTGTTAGTATCTCACCCCCATTGTGTACTCTTCCCTGGGTTTTGTTTCCCAGGTGCATTACCTTGCACTTTTAGCATTGAATCTAAGCTGCCATACATTTGACCATTCCTCTAACCTTGCCAAGTCCCTTCTCATCCTTTCCACCCCACCCTGTGCATCAACTCTGTTGCAGATCTTAGTGTCATCTGCAAAGAGACATATTTTTCCTTCCAGTCCTTCTGCAATGTCGCTTATAAAGACATTGAAGAGGACTGGTCCTAATATTGAACCCTCGGGTACCCCGCTAGTAACCCTCCTTTCTTCTGAGTGGACTCCATTTACTATTACTCTGTGTCCTATTCTCCAGCCAATTCTTACCCAGGCTGTCATCTTGGGACCCACTCCCAGGCTGGCTAACTTATATATTAATCTTTGTGTGGGACTGTGTCAAATGCCTTGCTAAAGTCTAGGTAGGCCATGTCCACAGCCCTCCCTGATCTACTACTTTGGTCACCCAGTCAAAGAAATCTATCAGATCTGTCTGGCATGACCTTCCTGCTGTGAATCCATGCTGCCTAGGGTCCTGTGCCCTTCTGGCCTCTAGATACGCGACAGTTCTTTCCTTTAGAAGTGATTCCATCATTTTCCTATCACTGAGGTTAAACTAACAGGTTATAGTTTCCTGCTTCTGCCTTGCTCCCACTTTTGTGAAAGGGAATCACATCTGCCCTCCTCCAGTCCTCGGGTACCACCCCATCCTCCCATGATTTGTTAAAGAGGGTAGTCAGTGGTGTCACTAGTTCTACCCTTAGTTCTTTAGAATTCTGGGATGAATCCCATCAGGCCCATTGCTTTGTCCACCTTCAGTTTTAAGAGAGTTCTTTCAGAACTCTTCTTCTGTAAATCGTTGGTATCAACTTCTGTATCCAGAGTGTTACTACTGTTTGTTTTATGTACCTCCCCTCTTCCTTTGTAAATACTGAGCAAAAATATTTGTTTAGTATCTCTGCCTTTTCACATTCTCCCTCTGCCCACCCTCCTTCCCTTTATTAAGCCTCACTATCCCTCCCTTGGTCTTCCTTTGCTCCTGATGTACCTATAAAAGGTTTTATTCCCCTTCTTAACTGAGTTGGCTATCTTTTCCTCAGTTTGGGCCTTTGCTGTTCTGACTGCCTTCCCAGCCTCCTTTTGCTTTAACTGATACAGTTCTCTGTCTGGGGAGGGTTAATGAAGGAGAAGGGTGGAAGGGAGAGGTAGCTGCAGAATAAGGGGTGCTAGCTGCAGAATAAGGGGTGCTAGCTGCACATTCGAGCAGACTTGATAGACCTCTAGGCCTTTATCTGCTGGCAAATTTCGTATGTTCGTATACCATGTAAGTATTGAGGGCAAGGCTGTTGCCCAGCTGGAACTTTCCCTCACTTTCCTGCTGGGTATTTTGCATTTTAAATCTCCCATTAGGGATCCTGTCCTGCCATGGAATCTTCTTTTTATGTTGGAAAAGCCCACTTTGCCTCCCTTTGAGCTAGCTGCAAGCTGCGAGCTACGCTTCCTGTCGTGGAAAGGCACTTATGGCACTTATGATCAAAGGAGCAAAAAAAGGCAGAGGCCCAAAACCAGCTCCTTTAGAATAGGTTATAATGACTCATGTTTCCATTATTCGCAATGTAACTGTCCAGACGATTTTTAAATATATTTCTGTTTTCACTAATAATAATGTGCTCAGATAGTCTATTCCAAAGGTTTGCTGCTCTTTGGGTATAAAAGTATTTCCTTTTTTTTGGTCCTAAATCGGTTTGTTTTAACGTATAAAGGATGACCTCTTGTTACAGAATCAATATTTTTATATTCAATGTTTAGTTCTGTTGTTAGATATGTGTCACTCATAATGTTGAAGTAGAATAGCATATCACCTCTGTGTCTTCTTAACTCCGAGTTATGCAAATTTAGATATTTTAATCTTGAGGTATACAATAATTCACCAAGATTTCTGAAAGACTTGGTGTATCTACGTTGACCACTTTCCACTCTGTTAATGTCCTTGCTTGTATATGGGCTCCAGATCTGAATGGCATAATCCAACTGTGGTCTTACATATACTGTAAGTACAAAGACATCAGCACCTCTTTACGTCTACTTTTGATACTTCTTTCAATGACCCCGATTGTTCTATTAGTCCTAGCCACTACGTTTATACAGTGATCTTTGAAGTCCAGTTTATTATCAACTAATATCCCCAGATCTCTTTCAGTAGATTTTGATTGTATTACTTGATTTTTTAATGAGTATTGTGTCATTGGATTATGATACAAAATTACACATGCCCCCACAATGCAAAGTATCATGGGCTGCATATGCAAATCACCACAGAATATTATGCTGGTTCAACTTTAAGCAGAAATGCATGGTGCCAAAAGGCCTCTCACACAGTTTGCAAAGGGTGCCAACAGAAGACATAGACACGAGTTTCGTCGTTGAAGTATGAATACCCATATGCAAGACACTGCATTTCTCTGTGTTCAACAACATCCCCCATTTACTTGCCCACTGGGGCTATAGAATCCAAGTCAGCCTAGATTGACTTATTTGATCCACTGTTTTACATGGTCTTCCCAGTTTAGCATCATCTGCATATTTTATAATATAATTTTAGACATTGTCTTCTAAATCTGCAATAAATAACTGAAAAATTACCAGTCCCTGTACAGACCCCTGAGGGACTCCACTGGTTACATCTCGCTCTGCTGAGAGGTGTCCTCTTGTGGTGACCCTCTGGGTTCTAAGATGCAGCCACTCATTTATCCATGAGATGATATGTTTGCCAGTCCCATATTTATTACGTTTTTCAGTTACAGCCCAGTGTGGAACATAATCAAATGCTCTGCTAAAATCTAATAATAGGACATCCGCTGGTTCACCTTTATCCAGGCGGAATGTTTTTGGTTGCTGTTACTTCTGCTCAGAGGATTTCCGAGCTTCTGTCTGTGATGTGTAAAGAGACTTATTTGGTTTTTCACAAAGACAAGGTGTCTTCGCATACAAATCCTAAGTTTCTGCCTAAGGTGGTATCTGAGTTTACGTTGAATCAATCCATCCACCTGCCTGTTTATTTTCCTGAGTATTCTAATCAGGGGAGGCCCTGCTTCATACTTTGGATGTTCACCGGGTGGTGCGGTACTATTTGGTCCGCACCCGCCCTTTTAGGAAAACTGATCAGTTGTTTGTTTCATTTGCCTCCAGGAGAGAAGGGGCTCCTGTTTTCAAACAGTGTTTGTCTAAGTGGTCAGCTAATTGTATTGTTTACTGCTACCGCAAGTATGACAAGCCTTTGATGGGACCAGTTAGAGACCACTCAGCCAGAGGTGTGGCTGCCTCAGTAGCTTCATTTAAGAATGTGTCCGCTACAGACATTTGCACAGCCGCCACTTGGAGTTCAGTCCATACTGTCATCAAGCACTACAGTCTGGACGTCGCCTCTCAGCGTACGGCCAACTTCTGACTTGCAATCCTTAAGGGCCTTCTCTCATAATTTTCACTCTGATTGTTCCTTTTCTTCTCCCTGCTTACCAGGTCAGTTCTGGTACTGCTTGGGACTCGGTCCTACTGGTGTTGCCTGCTGCAAGAGCCCCCTCGAAGTAAGATAGTACAGTTACGTAGGAACTTACCGTAACAGAGGACCTCTTGCAGCAGGCGCTGTTTTCTCTCCCTCTTTTCTCCTGACTGCTACTTCTCTTTCTATGCTGCTCTGCTTTCCTCTGCTTTGAGGAACTGTCTCAGTTTTCCATTTATTTGCCTTTGGTGCCAGAGTCTCCGGCGGGAGAAGTGAGGTAGGTCTGGGGGACCGCCCCTTTTATACCATAGGACGTACATAGGCATGCCGATGTCAGGGGCAGTTCCCCACTGTAGACTGCTAGCTAGAAGTTTTCCGTGTGGTCCTAGCACCAGGTGGCTTAGTCCTGTCGGTGTTGCCTGCTGCAAGAGCTCTTCTCGAAGATCTACTGTTACAGTAAGTTCTTACGTAACTGTACTTTACGGCATCTTATACCAAGATAATGCCTATGAGTACCATACAGCTGATTGACAAAAAAATGACAGAAAGTCCAGTAAGAGTGTCTAGTTGGGTTTGAATGGAAACTGGGGCCTTGAGAGTCTCTCTTCTTGCAATGGTG
Organism: Neoceratodus forsteri; assembly: GCA_016271365.2. NCBI lineage: Eukaryota > Metazoa > Chordata > Ceratodontiformes > Ceratodontidae > Neoceratodus > Neoceratodus forsteri. The sequence continues at coordinate 361,314,845 of JADMNL010000024.1, forward strand.
GCAGTGAATTATTTATGCATTCAGTTGCTAAAAATTAAAAGCATTACTGTCCTAGGTACACCCCAGCTGAAAGTCCAAACTGTAATAGCATAGCAGTAAATTGCAGATGCTTGTAGCTTGAGCTGTAGAAACCAATGATCCCAGTGCATTAGGAAATACTGAAGTGGTGGAATCCCAAGGTGCAAAGCACAACAAGACCCTCTCCCCCAGCATTGGGAGAACAGAGAAATTATCTTGTGGCAACGGTCATCTTAAAAGCCCATTACAGAGTGTTATAGACCGTACCCAGCTCAAATTACCAAGGTATGTAACAGACCCTCCCACATAATTGTACTGTAAAGATCAGTCAACTAAGTACCTTGTCTCCCTTAGTAAATTGTAAAACATTGTGAAAAAAGAACTGATGATATGGAAGTATCCCCTTCTGCATCAGAGTCCAGGACTTTCGCCTGCACTCCAGATTCTGCCGGGATCCCTGACACCAATTTGCCTGCTTAAACAGGGTTCCCAAACATGTAGGATTTCCCAGCGTATGTAATCCTGAGCTTGGCTACTAATTCCAGTAGGTATTTGATTCCCAACTTCCAACAGTTTACTCTCACAGCATCAAAAGACTTCATTCCCTTGTCATGAAACTGAAATCCAGGAACATGTGCAGGCGATCACCTTCTTCTGTCTCAAGCTGTTCAGCCTTCCTGGCTGCCAAAGTGAGTCAGACTTTTTTCCAACAAATTAGCAGTCATCAACAGCAGCATGAGCACCAGAGGCTTATTCTTGGTGTCATCAGGGGTAACTCTGCATGCCTGAATGATTTCAGCTCCTCCAACCGCAATAAGGTAGCGAGCAGTGATGCTGCACTGCTGACAGGGTCCTCACTTTTTCTTTCTTCAGGTAACTCCAAGAGCTGGTCATGGCCCTTGAAGTGTTTTCTAAGTGCTCCAGCCTGAGTCAGAGGAGCTTATTCCTCTGGGCCATGCCCAATATAGCAGTCAGGTCCTTTCCCACTGATGTGACCTCCTTCATCACCTGCATTGCTCTGTCAGGTCCACTTTAGTCTCCAAAGATTGCATGCAGACATGCTGGGCCCTGACCAGAACAGTTTGCATGTCAGCTCCCCTGACCCTGATGTTTCCACAGTCGATGGCTGCATGGTTCCTTCCAGCACTGGGCCTCCAGCTTTTTTTCTTCTTGCCACCCTTCTCTTATGCAGTGGCTTTCAGCCGGACCATACTGCACACAAGAAAACAGTCACCACTCCCAAACTCGGACTCCAAAACACTTGGGATAAACAGACTCAAAGAATATGATTTCCTGCCACAAAAGTCAAGTTCAAATGATTAAGAGTAGGACTTTCAGCCAAGGTTCAGGAGCTCCTGAATAGTGCGATTGGCCTCGGTGGCAGCAGACTGTGCCCCTCGTCCTGTCCTGCACAGGTTTTTTTTGAGTTTCAAAGATTTAACTCGCCCTCTTGCTCAGCTTCTCTTGGGAGCTTGTTGCGTACTCTTCTCACACTTGGGGTTAAAACAAATACTTCCTCACATCACCCCGTCACCCTTAAGCGGAGGATATGCCATCTTTTTCTATTGCACTGAACTAGCTGAAAAGTTTTCTCTGATCCATGTAATTCTATCCATTTAACCTCTTAAAAACTGAAACCATGTCGCCCTCTTTGCCTTTTTTCAGGAAAAACATACCTACTGTAGCCTGTCTAAACATTCTACATAGTGTACCCTCTTCATTCCCCTAATCCTTTTGGTAGCTCTCTACTCTGCCCTCTGGATTGCTACAGTTTACTTTTTATACTGCAGAGACCAGAACAGCACACAGTGCTCTATAAAAGAGCAGAATCACCTTCTTCTCACAGCACATCAGTTCGTTTGTGTTGCAGCTCAGCTTTCAGTTTGCCTCACCTACTGCAGCTAATTGTTGTTTTGATGGCTTCACATTGTTGATAGATGGTCTTGTTTCTGGTCCCTTGCAGCTCTTTGTTTTTCATTTAAATGGTACTGCTGACCTGTTTGTGTGGACCTAAATGAAGAACATTACACTTACCTACATTAAAATTGTACTTGCCCATTTCCCAGTTTATTTGAAGGGGAACAGTCTTGTGAAGGAACGCAACAGAGATCTAGAGGTCCCAACTAAGATTTTCGGACTGTGCAATAATTTTTTCATAACTTACTTCAGTAGACCGCATTTGTTGCCTGCCTGAAGTCCCATGGCTGTGCTAATCAGCTCAGCCACGGTGACCATCTATTCTCCAGGTTCGTGTTATCAGTCTTATAAAATAAAAACATATCTTCACACTGAGACAGCCCAAACCAGTGTATGGCTCAGGACCTCTGTAGACTGTCCTCCTCTTTCCTGGAATATCTCCCCCCCCGCCACCTGTATCTCTCTCCCTCCCTCTCTTCCTCTCTGTCTCTTTTTTCTTACCTCCCTGTCTCTTACCTGTCTCTCTATCTCCCCATCTCTTCTGTTTGTCTTTCTTTCTCTTCATCTTTCTTTCTTTCTCTCTCTCTCTCTCTCTCTCCCCGTCTCTCCCTCTCTGACTGTCCCCGTCTGTCTGTCCATCTCTTTGTCTCCAAGTCTGAATCAATCTCTCCCCCTCTCTTTCTGTCTCTCTCTCTCTCCTTGTCTGTCCCCATCTATTTCCTTTTCTCACTGTCCTTCTCCCTCCATTTCGCTGTACTTAAACCCCTTGAGCTTTCCTTATTATCAGAACTCACCATTGCTCTCATGCAATAAGCCATGCACTTCCTACTATATGGCACGACTTACAAAAGTCCCTCAAACTTTCCAGTCTTGTCAGCCTTGCAAAATTCAAAACTCTCCTAAAGCAGACCCTGCAGGAAAACTGTACCTGCTGCACCTAAGATCTTCCCACTTTTCCCACTTGATGCTATCATCCCTTCAGTACTCACGAGTGGCTGCCTTGTACGTGAGCTGCCATCCTAACCTGCTGGCACAGCCCACTCCCTCTTGCTCTCATAGACACATGCTACCCTTTCCCTATCAACCCCATTATTCACCCCTTATGTGTATACCCCACTCCAAGCCTAAGCATCCTGACCTTATACCTAAATTCCACTCCTCCCTCCAGCATGCCAGCTTTTTGTCTCCCCAGCTTCGATGCCTAGTGCGCATCCACTGTACTGCTGATGGTACCAGCGTCTTATCAATTATAAGCTCTTTCAATGTCAGGTTATAACTTATCATGTACTCACCGTCGCACCTATTGCCATGACCTGCTGCCAAAATGTGTATGCTCCATGTATCCAGCAAAATTGAATTATTGACGTTTAACCCATCTGCATATTTTAATTATATCTATGTACATCACCTCTGTTTGTATTTGCCAAATTGTTCCCTACACCTTTTGCGTTATTGTATGTTACTGTGCATTCACACAGGCCCATCTTGTAAATGAGCATTTGTTCAAAGGTATTCCATCTAGTGTAGTTAAATAAAGACTGATTATCTTTAATATTCCTTATGTCCCCATGTCTGCTGCCAGCTATTCATGGAGTGCTCTGGGATACAGTGTATATGAAATGCATTAAAACTCGTGTCCTCCTTTCTGGTCTTCCTTTATTAGTGTAGAAAGTGAAAGTTCTCTAGAAATAGAAACAAACGTAAAGAAATATGTTCTTTTTGGCCAGCAGAGGCATCATTTAACAGTAGCTCGAGGTTGCAGCTGAGACCCCTGTGATTTCCCTGCAACCTCTGTGATGTCCATTGCAACCCCTAGGAATGAATCCATGGCAGTTGAGCACAGTGAATGCAGTGTGAGTCAATTCAGCTCCATCTTTTCAGCCCCGCATCAGTTTGTCTCCTTTATTTTGGCTCTTGTCAATTCAGCTCCGTTCTATTTTTTTCAAAATGTGGTTCTTTTCCTGATCTAGGGTTAGTTCTCCCAAGTTGTACAAGTCAGTTGCGTGAATTCAAGTGACAAAAGTCCATCGCAATGCAAGCGCTCCCAGTTACATCCAGCTTCTAAAAAAAAAAATCCTGTTATTAACAGCGGTTGCTAACTATGATACAGTAGTTGCTGTAGAAGAGGTCTAAACTGTGCCATTTAAAGTACAGGAGGGGGCATGTTATGTTGTGTTGCAGTCTCCTTCATAGCGTGGTAATTATTTACAAAGGAAACTTGCATTTTGTTGTTTGAATCTACTATATGTGGTGTTAAGATCATAGAATTTTGCCGGCAGAAAAAGACCATGTGGCCCATCTAGTATGCCCGATATAGCCCCCCATCCTCCCTTTTACCTTCGCCCCCACTGCCCCCTCTCCCCTCCCTAGCCCCATATAATTGTCCCATGCTTTTTTGAATTTTTCCACCATGTCGACCTCCACCACCCACTCCGGCAACTTATTCCAAGGTTGTATAACCCTCTCTGAAAAATAACAGCCCCTCACATACCCCTTAAATCTGCCCCCCTCCAGCTTATAAGCGTGTCCTCTGGTGGTTTTGTTCTCGCTCAGCCTGAAGATGTTTTCCCTCTTAACCCTGTTTATTCCCTTCATATACTTGAAGGTTTCCACCATGTCCCCCCTCTCCCATCTCATTTCCAGCGTATAAAGACCGAGTTCTTCCAACCTTTCCCCAAAGATACAGTATGTCAGTTCATTTCGAGTGAAAAACTTTATTTAGTGCCCCTCATTGACATTTTGTTGGATAGTTCCGCATTACATTTTGTATTATTTTGTGGCTTATTTTAACTTTTTTTGTAGGCTGTAATTACTAGCGATTTGTTAGTACATTTATTTATTTAGTTTTTGTTTACCGGGTAAGTACCATAGCCAAGGCATGACTATTTTGAGGCACGACCCGGGAGAAATACATACAATAGACAAGGAATAGACATTAGAAATTAAACAGGATGAAACACGATACAGAGCAGTACAAGATATTGACAAAGATCAGTGAGTTGGTACAAAGTTGCCCAAAATTTCACCGTTAGGTTACAGGACATGACAATGGTTCACTAAGAACACTTCAACTGATACAGGCAAAAGTGGCCAGGATACAAAGCGATGTAAGAAGCCACAGGTAAATGTGAGTAGAACCTGTTTCAACACCTATGTCTTTGCCATGATTTCAGGAGAATTTGACATCCTTCTAGATTCATTTGCAAATCTAATAAACCTGCATGCTTTTTTGCATATTGTATGTGTGTCTGCCTGCTTGTGTGTTTGTTTGGTTTTTATTAAACTTAATTTCTTAACTTTGGTGTTACAGACTAACTGGTCAATCCAACTGTGCAAGCTATAAAAAAGAGAGAGTGAGAGGGAGAGATTCAGCGGCTTGCCAGTCCTAGAATAGTATCGCTCCTTTCCCACTTCTGTTTGTCACTATGCTGAGCGCTGCCCACTAAAATGTGATATGTGTGAAACTAGCTCTGAAGATGTGGGTTGTGTATTATACAACACAGAGCAAATTATACCTATTTGTGAAAAGTGTATTGTTTTTATGTTTAACAAGCATAGTAGAAAGATATAATAGCACACACTGAATTGTCTCATGCACTAAAATGAGAAGTCACTTAACTGAGCTGCGCTGAATTGACAGTGCCAAATTGACGCGTTCTTAATAGTCTGCGCTCAATTGAAGTGACACCCTAGGAACTCTTTAAAACAAGTTTTTGCTAGCATTTGTCTAAAGAAATATGGTGGGTGCAGGAACTTTGAAGCCCACATGATTCTGTTGAAATGGGACTTTGCAACTCCTGTGATTCTGGTGAAATGACGCTACTGCTGACTAGTGTAATATTACATCAATAGAATCTTTTTTTGCAGACTTTCTTATTGTTTGAAGAGGAAATAAGCCACATGAGGAGAGTTTACAATTTATTCATTCAGAAGACGCCCTCTGAGGTGCAACATCTTGTTTACAATGGGGTCCTCTGTAGGGGTGTGCATGTTTGCTGTTCCACTTCTGACGGGTAAGGCTGGGTCAGATTAGGTCAATCGGAATCCAATGTTCAAAGAAGAATAACATCTCCATTTGTGGTTGTGCCAGTGTAAAAACTGTATTGAGATTAGCAGGAAAACACGGCACTAACCGCCAGGATATAACAGCCAAAAATGTTTATTGCTTACAGCTTCCAGAGAATCAAAAATTTTAACAGTGCCATGCAGGAGGTATGCAATGAGTGCCCACACCACAGTGGCCTGACCAGTTTTGCACATTCGCACTTCCTCAGGGACGGCCATTTCCAAACACAAGTCTCATTAAATTGTATTTAGCCATTAAAGTGACAGTACACCTTAAAATATTATGTGTAAAGAAAGGGGATTTCAGAACAGGGCAGTAATACAGAAGCTCATGGAAAATAGTTGCTTCAACAATCAGTTAATCGCATAAGCGAAATATAGGTTAAATTACCAAAATATACTGCATGTTGCCCAATAATATGCCTTGTCTTCAAGAAAGGAGCAATTTTATGATCAATTCATAAAAATCAAAACATCGTATTTCACTTTTTACAGGCACAAGGATACTCTCACTGCAAAAATGAATTACAAAAATGTATATATTATGTTATTTAATTATGTTTATAGCAGTGGATCCAGTGCTACTAAATTTTCTAAATTATGCATCCTGTTGTAAATTAAAACATCACAAGCTGAAACATTGAACTATCAAGTAGAATTTTGTTTTTCCCGAGAAGAGGGGTAATATCAAAGGAATCATTTAGGCCAGAATGAATTAGAGCTCCTAGCTGATAGATCCAAAAAGTTTCTCTACACAGAATTTTATTGTTCAGATTGCCCCCCCCCCCCGGCCTAAACTGATTTTCTCAATTCCTTGAAATGTAAAGTGATATAATGTATCATTCTGATGTGTGAGAAGATGCCTAGCCAAGGCATTTCTCTCATTGCCACATTGGATGTCACTTAGGTGTTCGCCTCTTCTCAATTTTAGTGCTCTGGTTAACGTTTTGGATCATCAAGGGTGGTGAGGGTGACCTCCTGAAGTGGGTCCCCCCTCCACACTTAAGCAGATCATACCTCTGGGTGAGGCACCAGCTAGCTGCTCCGTGCCGGGCAGACCTCACCCAATGAAAGAACTGGCTCCGGGACTGCATTCGTTTGAAAAGGCACACAGCTGTACTGCATCCTGCACTAGGGCTGGAGCTCAGTGTGCCTGAGAGTTTACCACAACTTCTTTAACTCTCAGGCTGTACATACAGTCCCTGCGCCAGTGACTTTTTTTTTTTTTTTTTTACTTTGGGCGCCAAATTTCAAATAAGGCAGAAGCACCTTATTGGACCAGACAAGCTGTGACGCTGGTGAGCCTTGGACAAAAGGCTGCAACTGAGCACCCACAGCTTGCTTCCGTTGGACATTTTGGATCGTCAAGTGTGGCGAAGGTGACCTCCTGAAGTGGGTCCCCACTCCATCCACACTTAAGCATATCGTACCTTGGGGTGAGGTGCTGGCTAGCTGCTCCATGCCGGGCCCTCCCTGTTGAAAGAACTGGCTCCGGACTGCATTCATTTTTCCCGCCCACCCGCCCCATTCCCTCCTCCCCTTAAATGCACGTTTATCCCTCCCACAACCTCATAGTGACCAATCGCTAGGGGTCATGGGCTGCACATCAGCCTAACTGTTAATCAATTTGCTACCCTACTTGAAACGGAATACCCTACGAACTATTTGTAGTGAACTAAAGTCTCCTGAGCTGTCCATACGCATACTTATTTTTTATGAGCTGTATATATGTATCAGTATTTTTTCCCACAGAAACTGCGCTAATTACTGTCTGCTACCGTGTAGTTTGCTGTAGAGCTGGTTTGCAATGTTCTGTTCTACTTAGATGCTAGTCTGCCATAAGGTCATTATGCATAGTCTTGTAATCCATGTTACACCTTAGCAGAAAGTGCCATTAATGAACTGATGGATCAGATAGACACCTAATGCTGGCAGTTGGCTTAAGTTAGGTAAAACCTGGTCCATCTGAGTGCTTCACTGGCAGAAAATATATCTTTACTTGTTTGCTTTCTCTTGGTGACTAATTTCCGGTGTTCGACTCCCTTGTTACCCTTAGCTGCATACCTGGTTTTCCCCTTCTTCTACCAAGCTGAATCCCCCCATCCCCCAAAAGTCATAATTGGCAATAAACTGTTCTGTCTATGGAACTTGTACCAAGGGACTGCCTGGGCCAAAATGGCACTAGGCAACCCACAGCTATTTCCAGCTTATATAGACTAGCCCACTTAGGCCGATCCTTTCCTACTTCTGGACAGGTTTAATGGTCCCGCACCTTTTGAAGTTGCCTTCCATCATGTCATCACGAGGTCGGTACCCCGACCAATGCCCGCCAATCCAGCTGTCCACCAGGCCAGGTAAACCTTACCTTTACAATCCTAATAGAGGTTTTCTCCTGGCCACTGTTTATATTGTGTCCCTCCTCTGGGTGGACTGGCTCTCTTGTCAACGAGACTGTGTCATTAAAGGACCATGGGGACCTGACACCCATACCACCTATCACTACTACTGCCCCACCCCCCTTAGGACCAACTCCCTTCAAATTGCCTATGAATTCACTAAGAAAGGCATATGTTACAGTATGCTTCTCCATACCAGAAGGATACTCAGAAAAGATCTACTCCCCTCACTAAACCCGACCATACTTTGCCTGGTTACTGCCTTATTGCTCCTAGCAGGAGATATTCAACCTAACCCGGGCCCCCCAACTGCAAATCTGTCACTATCCTGTCCTCAGGACCCTTCCTGGTTGTCCTCAAAGGGGCTGCGGATCACTCATATGAATATTTGCAGCCTTCGAACCAAAGATGCAAGAAGTACAAGCATGGCTAGCCCTCTACAACCTTGCTGTCTCAGGAACCTGTCTTAAACCCAATGTCCTTGGACACGAGGTAGCTGCCTCAGGGTACGATTACTATCAAAATGACAGGGTAACCAAAAGAGGGGGGTGGGGTGCTCATCTATGTGAAGGACACACTAAGTTCCTTACAGATCTGCACGCAGTATAGCACCTGCTCTAAGAACGAATCTGTCTTTATATGTCTCACCCTTGGCAGTGTTAAGCACCTTACCATTGGATGCATATACAACCACCCTAAGAATGCTCTCCAATCTTTGGAGGAAATCACTAAAGCCCTAGCTAAAGATGTTTCGACTGAACTCCTCATCCTAGGGGACTTCAACCTAAACTGGGCCCAGGACTCAAACACAGCCCTTAAAGGCCTGGTACAAAAAGCTAATCTTGTTCAGGTTATCACTGAACCTACCAGAATGAACCATAAAATGGGTAATCACACTGTACTAGACTGTGCTCTGGTGTCAAACCCCCTCTAATATCCAGATAGCAGGCACCATGGCTGATGCCCTGAGCAACCACTCACCAATCTTCTGTGTATGGAAGAACAGGTTGCCCAGGATCCAACCCTGAATCCTCACAACACGTGACTACTCTAAATTCTCAGCTGATCAATACAACACCTTCCTCAGTAACATTGACTGGAGCCCGCTAAGGCATCTCCCAACTCTGGACGACGTTGTTGCCTTCTTCCAGAAATCTCTTATGAGGGCGGCTAACCTTTTTGCTCCAATGAAGACTTTTCAAGCTAAAGGCAGATGCTTCAAGTGGATCACTCCTTCACTAAAAGCCATGATGATCAGCCGAGACAAAGCTTGGAAAAAGTTCAAGTGCTCCTCACTCCCTGCTGACCTAGTGACATTTAAAGTCATTAGAAACTAATGCAGGCATGCCATCAAACTCACAAAAAGGGCATACATCACTCACCTCCAGAAAACCAATCTAGTCAACCCTAAGCTATTCTGATCTCATATCAATGAGCTGTTAAAGGGAAAAAGTAAGTCCGTACCTGTCCCTATAGAGGTCAATGGACAGTTACTGAATGATGGGCCCCTTATCGCCTCAGCCCTCACCCATCACGTCACAAACCTAGACTTCTTCAAGGCTTGACTCCCTGCCCCAAACATGGGGTCCAGAATACAAGTGTCCCCCAGCCTTGACCATCCAAATTTTCATCTGAGGCTGGTCAGGGTGAAAGATGTCCTCGTCCTCCTAAAGTCCCTGCAAACCAAGGACTCGGGAGGACCTGACGGGATCCTCCCCAGGATGCTGAAGGATGGGGCACTAGCCCTCTCAAGACCTCTGACCTGGCTCATAAACCGGTCCTTACAGGTGGGTACCATCCCAAACCAGTGGAAACCGGCCCATGTGGTTCCTATTCACAAGGGCGGACATCGGGAACCCATTGGCAACTACAGGCTAATTTCCCTGCTCTGTATCCTGGCAAAAATCCAGGAAAAGTTGGTCTACAGGCAACTTTGTGACTATTTAGAGGCTCACCAGCTTATTGCCCCATCCCAGCATGTCTTCAGAGCCAAACAAGGAACTGACACTGCCCTGACTAAGTTCTCGGTGGATGTGCTTAGACATACAGACAAAGGGATCCATACTGGAACAGTCTTCATTGATCTGTCCAAGGTTTTCAATCTGGTCGACCACAATCTACTGTTACACAAGTTGTGTAACATAGGCCTCGGTCTCCATGCTCTCAAGTGGTTTGAAAGCTATCTAACTGGTCATACTCAGAGGGTTAAGTGGAAGGATGAGATATCAGATCCACTTCCCCTACATGAGGGAGTACCGCAAGGGTCCATCCTTGGTCCCCTCCTCTTCTCCCTGTTTACAAATGATTTGAATGGCCACTGTGGGGGCAGCGCTGTTGTTCAGTATTCTGATGATGCCGTCATCTACCGATCCTCTGACAACCTAGCGGCCCTTTGCCCCCCCCTCCAAGAAGACCTGCTATCACTGGAGAACTGGTTAATAGAGAACAGAATGGTTCTGAATACTGCCAAAACCAAGGCCATGCTGTTCGGACCAAGATTGGCCAAGACAGAACACAACTCCTACAACTTACTTCTAGGGCCGGGAACCGTATAGAGGTGGTGGCCTCCCTAAAATACTTAGGCCTCACCCTGGACCAAGGGTTCACACTAATTTTATTTTGTTTTTTATTTAGTTTTTGTTGAATGGGTAAGTGCACTAGACAAATCCTGCCTATTTTCAGGCACGACCCGGGGGAGGGGGATACAGATGAATGCCAACTGACCTTGAACCAGAGTAGCTATTAGTGGTATTTTTAGTGACTGAGGGAAATTTGGCCAGGTCATCAGGGAAATTCCCCTACTCTTTTCGATAAGTACCATGGAGTCTTTAACATCCACCTGAACTACCACCAATCCAGGCAGATGGGACCTCGTTTTAATGTCTCATCTAAAAGACGGCACCTCAGAAGTGCAGCACCCCTCTCATGCTGCACTACAGTGTCAGTACTGGGATATTAACCCAAGTGCCAGATGTGGGACCTGAACCCACAGCCCTCTGATCTCCCAGCCTCAGAGGCGAGTGTGCTACCTACTGAGCCACTGATACTGGTAAACGTCAGGTAAACATCAGGACACTAAAGCACCATGTCGACCAAGTTACCAAAATCATACATGGGAAACTTGGAACCCTCTACTGCCTCAAGGACCAGTTGATTCCTGAAGCTAGGATTGCTGTTGCCTCTAGCGTCATCCTCCCTACACTGACCTACACCGCCCCTGTCGTTCAAGGCATGGCGATGCTTGAGATCAATAGACTACAGGGCTTATACAACAAGGTGATTCGCTTTGCCACACAGTCCCATTCCAGGAGTCACCACTGTGACACTCTAGCACTAATCAACTGGCCTTCATTTGAAGCTCGCCTCCAGTACCCTCTACTTTGCCTAGCATACAAGCTAATTGGCTCAACCCCTCCACCTAGTCTCTCTGGACTCATTGCCACCAAGCTAAACCCCCGCAACCTACGGACCTCAGGCCAAACTCTTCTAGAGGTTCCTAGAGTGAGGACCAAGGTGGGGGGCAAGTCCTTTTCCTACACCGCCCCGTCCCTGTGGAACAAACTTCCACCTTGGGTGCAGGAAGCCCCCTCGATCAGAACTTTCCACACAAGGCTTAGGGCCCACATGCTCACTGCTAGTACATGCCACTGCCATGGTACCTGAAATCTCCCCATTCTCTCCCATCCAAGTACATGCCTCAACCTATAATAAGCTGGTCTTACCTATTTAATGCTCCTTTTTATGCTCACCTGGGCTCTCTGTTTGACAAATGTTCTATGTCATTCACTTCGCTCACATTCTGAGTGTTGCTCGTGTTTCTGTCTTGTTTCTCACTTTTAGAAATGCTTTTAAATCTTAAATCTGTTACATAACATGTTACTGCCATGATGTGTTTCAACTGCTATGACTTATTTATTGTACTCTCACTGTATATCCTATTATACCATGTAATCCCAGGTCGCCCCTGAAAAGGGGACCTCCAGAGCTCAGTGGGCCTACCCGGTCACCAAAATTTAATAAATAAATAAATAAATTCCAACATAAAAAGTGTTGCATGTACATGCTGCCAGATACACGATGCCTACTGTTGAACAGTTTATAAATTGTTTTACTTCGTAGACCATAGATATATTAACAGAAGTGAAAACACCACTTTTTACTACTACTATACAATATTTTCAGTGTGCACATGGATGACACCCTTTTGGTAGTGGGGGCAACCAGGATGTCTGAAGTATTCCTGTCCGTTTAAAAACTGCTGTAGGCAGTATGTGTGATTCATTAGCTAATGCTGGCTCAGTTGTCAGGATATGCCAATTCTTCTCAATTATCTCTTTTATTTTATTAGAGTTAACCCCATACATTGTAATGAAGTTCATCTGATCTTCAGGCTGCACTGTTTTTTCTTTACATCCTAAAAGATAAGAATGTGGCATAAACCTGACTTCCTGGACAGCCTTGGTCACAAGTTCATTACTGTATCCTCTGTTATGAAATCTGTTAGCCATTTCTGCTACCCATGTTTCAAAGTCAGATGGAGAGCTGCAATTATTTTTTTACCCTCATGAATTGTGATTTAGAGGTGTTCCTGATGGTGTGGTGGGGATGACATCTGGAGGCGTATAAGATGATATTACAATCCGTCTCTTTCCGAAACAGATTTGTCAATATTGCACCATCATCTTGTTTTTTAATTTGAAGGTCCAAAAAATTGATTTGCTGCAAATCTGCATGTACTGAGAATGATTCGACAGATGTAGATATTCCACAAATTCTGTCAGTTCGTCCACTGTTCCCCACCATACCATCAGGACATCGTCAATATAATGCCTCCATAAGTCAATCTTGTGGAAGAACGGGTTCCTTGCTTGATCTTAAATAACATCCCTTTCCCACTGTCCCAAATAAAGGTTTGCATAATTAGGGGCAAATGTGGCCCCCATGGATGTGCCTTTAATTTGGTTATGATAGTTACCCTGGAAACTAAAGGTGTTGCATTTAAGAACAAATTCTGATACAGCGCAAAGAAAATACTTGTGCTCTTCCCCAGACTTGTAACTTTGTTCAACCAGGTACGCAGTGCCAAAAGACCACCCTCATGGGATATGTTTGTATATAACAATTCAGTGTCCATCAAAACTAAAATCCAATCTTGTTCTAACTGCAAATCCCCCAGGAGACCAGAATCTCTGTGGTGTCATGTAAGAATGAAGGGAGCCCTTTAACAATGTCCTTAATATGGGAATCTACATATTATGAAAGGGGCTCCATAAGTGACCCTAATCCAGAGACTATGGGTCTAACATGGGGCTGTTGCAGACTTTTATGGACTTTTGGCAGTACATATATGGTAGAACGAACTGGATGGGCCACCTGCAAAAATTCCATGGTAGACTTTGAAATAACACCGATACTGGCGGCTTGGTTCAAAAAACTGTCAATTTCATCTTTAAACTGTGATGTAGGATCCTTCTGCAGAACCTTATAGAAGGCAACATTATTAAGTTGTCTCAGTACTTCGGACACATAGTCCATAAAATTCAATACAACAGTAGCCACCTCCCCTTGTCCACAGGTTTAATAGTGATAGCCTCATTTGATTCCAGAACCAAAAATGTCCCAATGTATAACAAAGAAAATGTGTGTGTTTATTTATTTCAAACGTTTTACCAGGAAAGATACACTGAGCTGCTAACAGCTCATTTCCAGATGTGTCCTGGGGGAACGGGGATATGGAAAGTCATATACAGCAAATACAATATAACAGGAGCATAATAAAAAAACTGAAGGCAAACAGTATAAAATATATGTGCAATAGATGCAGCTGAGATAATATCGGTGAGGGTACTACTCTTGTAAGTAAAGAACAGTGAAAATCTAATGAGCGAAGCGGACTGCCAAGGCAAACTCTTGGGGGAGAAAGAGGATCATGGACAACTGCAGGAAGGAGAAGAAAAGTCATGAAGAAGATACTATAAGGCAGAGCAAATTGACAGGGAAAGAGAGGACCAGAGTTTAGAAAAGCAGTAAGAGAAAGCAGACTGACCAACAGTATGTTTTCTAGAAGGAATAAAGAGGGGATGGGAAGTATTATTGTGGAGAGGGTAGTGAGAAGCAGGGGGAAAGGATAAGAGGGATGAAAGGTAGGAGTGAAGGGAACCAAACCAGAATTTAGAAATAAAGGAGGCACATTGGGAAAGCTGCCTGGCATCAAGGGGAGAGAAAGCTGCACAGAAGCTCTGGGGTATTGCACTCAAAGGTCCAATGTGAATCATTTGTTTCACTTTATCCCTGTCCTCTGCTACACTGAACCCACCCAATCTGTAGGACTCCTATGAGGAAGTAAATAAACCTGGAGACCCAGGTTTTAATCCCACCACTGATATTTGTGTGTGGTTGGGGGACCTTCCAATGGCTCCCCAGACTCCAGTACTGCCCTACCATTTCTGTCCTTGTCAGGAGAGCCTTGTTCGTCAGTCATTTGAGGGATCTTTTGATGCTGTTGTCCTTAATACTGCCCTGGCCTGCCTGCACTAGTAATTTGCATGCTTACAATTTATTTACCTGAGATGACCCAGCTGAGATGCAATATTGTATCTACTGTGAGGTCCTGATTCTGCCTGTTTCCACTTCTGGCTAGATTGGCACAGTGGGAGGTTAAATGATATGCTTATGGTCACACAATGAGTATTTGGCTCTGGTGGAATTCGAACCTACGATTCCCTTGTTCCCAGACCTGTGTTTTAACAACTGTACCACATTTATTTACTGATCGTGAGCTGTGGTGCTGCATGATCAACAGTATCCCGTCCCCAAGTTCAAGGGGATCAGCCAAATTCCAAAAAAAAAGTATGTAAAGAGTTACCGTTTGTTTATAGTGTTTGATGTTTTGGTATACCATTGTTTCTTTACGATTGGTTCAAGGGTAACAGCTGTTTACTGTAACTCTATAAGTACTGGATCCCTGTACCAATCTTGTTATTGATGTTCTGCACTGCCGCTGTACTGCACTTCCGGGTCGCCCCTGAAAAAGGGACTGTCTTGTCTCAGTGGGCCCACCCGGTTACCAAAATTCAATTAAATAAATAAATTCCAGTATGACATGGGAGGAGCTCCATCCACAGCATTTGACTCTCCTGTTTGGAATGGGCAAGAGTGTTGACTGCACATGATCTATTCTATTGTGAAACCCACAGCGGGTTTGGACAATTTTGGGTCCCCCCCCCAAACCACCAAATATGAGCAGAAGATCCCCTGCCATGGGCAGGCAACAGGAACAGAATAGTTCTGGAATACTGTTGAATATCTCCACCCATGAAAGGTTTACGGTATCGATGCTGGAACCTGTGTTGTTCAATGGTTTCATAAGTGACATTGTTGAAGGCATTAAAGGCAAAATGTGCCAGTTTGCAGACGATAACAAACTGTGTGAGAGAGTGGACGCCAAGGAGAGGATACAGGACCTGAGAGAGGGCCTCACCAGCCTAGTGAGGTGGTCAGGAATCTGGCAACTTACTTTCAGTGCCAAAAAGTGCAAAGTGATGCACTAGGGGCCAAGAACCCTAGGACAGAGTATTACATAGAAGGGGCTCAGATATCTGCTTCCAAAGAAGAAAATGATCTAGGGGTAGTGACTACAAGTGACCTGAAACACACCTCTCAGTGTAAAAAGGAAGTGGTGAAAGCCTTAACAGGATGCTGGGGTGTATTGCAAGGGGATTCAGTGGTAGGTGGAGCGAGGTTATTTTACCATTGTATAGGTCATTGGTAAGACCACATTTAGAATATGGGGTGAGGTACTAGCATCCTTACCTTAAGAAGGAAATTAGCATGCTGGAAGGGGTCCAGAGGAGAGCAACCAAGATGATTGAGGGATTATGGGTTAGGTCCCATGAGGAGAGGGTGGGAGCCCTGGGGATGCACTCCTTGGAAGAGAGGAGGCAGTGGGGTGCTTTGGTAGAGACCTTCAAGTACATGAAGGGAATTAATAGAGTGAAAAGGGTGGGTCTCTTTAAAATGAGTGACAACAGCACCACTGGGGGCACAGACTAAAATTGATTGGGGGGGGCTCAGAAGGAATGTAAGGGAGCATTTCTATATGGAGAGGGTGCTGACTGCCTGGAATGAGCTACCAAAGGAGGTGGTATCAGCAAGGATGGTGGGAGCATTCAAGAGAACCTGGGACAAGCACAAAAGGAACCCTTGAGACCAAGAAAGGGGGAGAGGGATGGACAGTTGGGGGGGTAGGGTCATAGGTGTAAATGGTAAGGCCAGTCCCTGCATCACTTACTAAGCAGACGCAATAGACCAGGTGGTCTTCTTCTGCTGGCTCTTTTCATATGTTTGTATAGTTATGGGGGACAGGACTGGCAGCTCCCTGGCTGGGGGCATGACACCACAGAGGTACCTGCATGTTCCATGAGGTGTTGCTTGGGCCACAGGGTTGAGAGAAACCCAGTGACCTTGCCTTGATTGATTAAAAGTACTCCTCATTGCTAACCCCTTTGCAAACCAACTCCACACCTTACCATAAAAAAAGGATGCTTCCAGGGCACAGCAGTGTGTGTTGGACTCCTCTGCCACATCCACCCCACTCCTTTGTGTCTGTGAAAGTAAGGATATCGAGCATCATTGCTAGCCCCACATTGCTGCCTGGACTCTGACATCTTCGTACATAAAAAACTTGGGCCCAGTCTTCAGAATTCACCACAGTTTTGCCCCTCCTTTTACCCCTCCCATATCCTCAGCCACCCCACCAATGCCCCCTTATGTTGGGGGAGCAGCACAGTAAGCACATTGGACCCATGCAAGTCTTTTAGAAGACAAGAGCATCAGTGAAAATGTGGTTTTGGGGCAGGCCTGGTATAATGTTCCATTGCAATTGGGTGCCCTTAGACAAGTCCTGCCCCCTAACCATATTATCACTAATACTCCACCTCCTGAAACACCTGTCCAACTGCAGTGTGATTACTGCGCTGTTCCCACTATGTAATGGGGTATCTAGGGAGCAGGTATGGATACTGGAGTAACAGAGGATGGGGCCGCACATTGCTGTGTCCCCCATAAAAAGGGCCCAAGTTGTTTTTGTTGTTTTGTTTTTTTGTTACACAAATCACGTCAGAGTCAAGGAAACAGTGTAGTATCTAATTTGATGCAGGATGCATTGCCCTCACAGATTCAGAGTTGGGGCACAGGATGGGAGACATATAACTGTGCCCCTGAAGACATCAGCATTCACGGTGAGAGGGCAGTGGCAAAGGAGGATTAGAGTTGGGGAGGAGTAGGCTTGTGGTAGTAAAAAAAAGACATTTTTAGACAAGTAACAACATCTAGGTCCAGTGGGCCTATTTACAGATATCAACCTTATAAATCAAAACTGCACTGCAAAAATTAAAAACATTTTAAAGGAGAGCTGTGCTGAACCTGTAACTGATATATTCCTGTTGAAGCACTGTTGTTATTCTAACCCCAGGAGTTCATCAGTATATTCACAAAGTGCAGTCATTCCCCAGGAATGGGCAGGCTCAGAGGCTGGAACTTTCTGCTAATTATGAAACATTGGAATCAAGTTCAAACTCTGCTCTGTGATCACACTCCACCCTACCCTCCTAATGTCAGATTTATTTCTCCGCTGAAGAAAGCGGTTGCCCTGAAATCATCTCCAACATTTCTGGCCAGTTTACAGTTTAATTATTTCATTTTAGGCTTACTAAAGGTATTTTAGTCATTTCTTGACTCTGCATTAGTTAGGATTTAATTTGTTTTAATTTTTTAAATTAGTATTTTTTTCTCTGGTTCCCAAGACCTGGAAAAGGTCGCTATTCAGCACATTTCCTGCCTTTATGGATCCACAATATTTTTTTAAATTTTCTTTTAAAAGCTGTGTTGTGTAACTTTTTTGTGATTTATTTATTTATTTATTTATTTTTAAATTGCACTAGCTTCCAATATCC
This sequence comes from Neoceratodus forsteri, assembly GCA_016271365.2. Taxonomy (NCBI): domain Eukaryota; kingdom Metazoa; phylum Chordata; order Ceratodontiformes; family Ceratodontidae; genus Neoceratodus; species Neoceratodus forsteri. Next base: position 361,333,194 of record JADMNL010000024.1, read on the forward strand.
AGGGAATTGAGACGTTCTTTACAAATAATGTTTACCTCACCTCTTTCTAAGGTGAAATTTATATTTGCAGTTCTTGGGAACAGAACCATAATTTAAATTAAGCTCTTGTTTTTAACATATTGGGCTTGTGGTAATGTTTACTTTTTTACCATTTTAGAGCCGATAATATTTTTTTTCTGGTCTTCATTGTTTGGTATCATCATCATACTTTATTTATTCAGCGCACTTTCTTAATTGCATCACAAAGCACCTTACAATAATAACATCGTAAAATATTTAAAACATTAAAACATAACATAGACATAGTTAAAAGATTCTTAATAACAGATTAACTAACTAATCAAATGTGAAGGCTTGATTAAACAAAAAAGGTTTTGGCTCCTGTTTAAAGATATCCAGGGACTGAGAGTCTCTGATGTAGCAAGGCAGGGAGTTCCATAGGGTTGGCACACTATATGAAAATGCCCGGGCACCAGATGTTTTGAGGCAAACCTTGGGAACCTCCCGGAAACCCTCATCAGTGGAGCAGAGGGGACAGGTACTGCAACAGGAACACAGGAGGTCTTGCAGGTAACCAGGCCCCTGTCCATGCAGGGCCTCATAGGTCAGTAAGCCGACCTTGAAGGAAATCTGCCACCTAACCAGCAGCCAGTGCAGAAAGCTCAGCGCAGGTGTAATATGGCACGATCTTGGAAGACCAGTCAACAACCTGGCCACTGCATTCTGTACTAGCTGCAAGCAGTGGAGATAAACCCCTGCAAGCCCCAGGTAGAGAGTGTTGCAGTAATCCAGTCGCGAAGTTACAAAGGCATGGACCAGAGAAAGGAGATCACTCAGGGGAACCAGATGCTTGATTCGGGCTATGTTTCGTAGATGGTAATACGCACTTTGGACTGCAACTGACGCTTGAGATTTAAGCATCAAGCCGCAGTCCAAGACAACACCCAGATTGTTTGCACTGGCTGAAGTAAGCAACTGAGAGTCTCCAAGTATGAACCCGGAGACCTGACCAGGTTGCACCTTCACCCCTGGGTGACTAGCTCCTGCCACTAGAACCTCAGTTTTGTCAGGATTCAACTTCAACCAGTTGGCTTTCATCCAGTCCTGGATCTCAGAAAGGCACTGATTAAACACTGAGACTGCCGCCTGTTGCTTGGATGCAGGAGATAGGTATAACTGTCATCTGCATAGCAGCAGAAATTCATTCCATACCATCTTATAATGTCCCCTAGTGGCAGCATATACACCATGAACAACATGGGTGACAAAATGGAGCCCTGCAGCGCCCAACAGGGCAGGGGCATGGGTGCCAAGGAAAAAATCCCTGACACCACCCTCTCTGCATCCTGCCCATGAGGAAAGATCGAAACCAGTTGAGGACTGTACCAGCCAGTCTATAACAGACCCGCAGGCACTCCAAAAGTACCCCATGGTCCACGGTGTCAAATGCAGCTGACAGATTGAGGAGAATTAGAATGGAACAACTTCCTTGATCACTCACCACCAGGAGATCATTTAGCACCTGAACAAGGGCAGTCTCAGTGGTACATCCCTTCCTGAAACAAGAATGGAAAGGGTAATAGATGTCGTAAGTTGACAAATGAGTCTCCATTTGACGGGCCACCATCTTCTCAATAACCGTACTTGCAAAGGGAAGGTTAGAGACGGGTCTGTATTTAGCCAGGCAATCTGGGTCCAGTGAAGCTTTCTTCAAAAGGGGTCTTACCACCGCCTCCTTTAAGGGTTCAGGAAAGACCCCTGTCACTGAAGAGCACCGGACTATCCTGGCTAGGACCGGGCTGATGACATCAACACACCCCACAAGGAGATGCGTTAGTCTCAGGTCCAGATTACAGTAGGGTTGGCCTCATCTCCTGGATGACCTTCACGACATCTATGACAGGCAACTGGTCGAAGTCAGACCAGACAACCTGATTACCTGTGACTTCCAACCGATCACTACATGCTCCTTTAGAGGGAGCTGACTGGATCTCCGACCTGATGGTGGCAATCTTATCAGCAAAAAACAGAGCAAACTCATCACACTTTAATTGTGAAAAAGCTCTGCTGGACTGAAGACAGGCAGGATTACACAGCCTGTCAACAGTGCGGAAGAGCTGAGCTGGTCTGTTAATTGTTGCAGCAATCTCCTTGGACAGGAATTCTGCCTTCTTACAGGAGATTGCTGATTGATAATTCCTATAATGGGACAGCAATATAAGTTTGTCCTCACCAGATCCAGATCTCTGCCAGGATTACTCCAACCTTTAGCCCCTCATCTTCATCTCCCTATGCATCCCATCAAACCAGCGGGATCTCTGGTGTGAAGTGAGGGGTTGAACATGGACAGGTGCGATGGAGTTGAGGGCTTCAGTAATCGCCCTATTATAGGCTAGAATCAATTCCCCTGGCTCCTTGCACACTCATCATACTCTTAATGGGTGATACTGGATCATCTTCACAGGGGAAGGTCTATTGGGGGGGCCTCAAATGAGAACTTCATGATATGGTGTTCTGACCAAATGACCAGCTCCACCATAAGGTCAGTGACCTCCATTCCCAACAGGAAGAGGAGGTCCAACAAGTGGCCATGTATATGGGTTGCAGAGGTAACAACCTGTGTTAGGCCCAATGAACACATCAGCTGGAGGAAGTCCTGACCAAACTGCGAGAGTTCGTCGACCTAGGTGTTGAAGTCTCTCAAAAAAAATCCATCTGGGTGACTCCAACACCTGTTTGACAATGAAGTCCACGACTGCCTGCAAGAAATCCCTCCCATCCCCCGGTGGACGGTAGACGAGAAGGATCTTGCATCCTACACCTGCAGCCCATTGAGTGGCTACACATTTGAAGGACCTCGTTATTCCTACTGAGAGGGCTGTGAGATTCAGGTCTGACTGAAAGCAAATTGCCACACCCCCTTCCCTACAATCCTTTCTTGGGCAGTGAATCACCGAGTACCCAGCTGGAATTGCTGCTTCCAGTATTAGACCAGCACTTTCATCCAACGGGGTCTCGGTGATGCAGGTCAGATCAGCTGTTAAAACAAGATCAGCAGTAATTGCCGTCTTGTTCTTGATAGATCTGTCATTTCACATCACCACCAGAGAAGGATAGGCAGATGAGGCTGGTCGGGATACCTGCCCACTAACCCTGGAGCCGTTGGGTATGAGCACAAGGCAGGGAGGACCCTTTTTTTTTTTTTTTTTTAAACTTATATTTATTGAGTTTACACTTTCAATTAATACAAGCATATCCTGTAGGACAGTACATAATAAGTACATCTAGATTTTTACAGTTACAGCAACATCATACTCCTACACCTGTTACTTCACAATGGGGTTATCTGCTAAGATTTTCAACATGTTTAACATTCATTGGCTATTGCTGCAATGAGTGGGGGTAAAAATAGGATAGATAACACTTACTATAAGATAACACCCATTTAATAGGTTAATCAACCCCCTCAGCCTTAGTAGGGAAAAATAATTATTTTGAAGCAGCCTGGCAACACTGTGTACTCCTAGCATTTCTAGCTTCAGCATAAAAACCTTGTCCACCCATCAGCCATAAGCCATTATTCTTAAATGAGGTTACAATAAACGGGAACAACACAATGAAACATTACAACCACGTTTAACTCCCTCCTGTAATAAGCCCCGTTTCAGATATTAATTAAAGCAGAGTTCTTACCTCAGTCGGGTAAAAGCCTGGCTAGCACGTCTGCTTGGAGCTTTGGAAAAGGCAAAGAGAGCTACTTTAATAAAGATTCTTACCTCGAAATCCCCCACACCCTTAGGACTGTTTCACCAGGACTTTTTGAAACAATTTTACTATGCTAAATATTACTGCATAACTAAAGTACCCTGATAATCACGTCCACAAGGTATAGAGAGGTAAACCAAAATGTACAAAAAGTCTCTCCATGCCCCTCTCACTATCCAACCCACTCAGCCACTTGCAGAAGCTGGTCCTTCCATTTCAGTATTTTCAAGGATTGTCCTCAGTGTCTTCGGTATCTGATTCCAATCCCGAATGTCTGCCCGCATAATCCTGCTCAATCTTCAACAACATTTTGCCAGCTTCCACTGAAAAATGGTACATTTTGCTCCCATACCCAATTTTAAGGCATGCTGGCATCAGCAGCACATGTTGGCGCAGTTTGGACTGGACTCCGTTGAAACCTTTGCGGCGTTAGCGGGTTGCAAAGCTTAGATCAGGAAAGATGTGGATTGTATTGTCTTGCCACTGAAGAGGACATAACTTTTTTGCCTCTTGCATCACCGAGTCTCTCTCTTTGACAGAGCCCAAGACTACCAGGATGGTGCATGCCAGAGTATTGGCTGCTGCATGGATTCGGCTTCCTCACGGAGAACCACGGTAGGCCCTCTGGATTGTTCATGGGGAGTTCAGCTGCAAGAGGTCCTGGAGCCACTGGTCCAAAAAGCAGGTGATGTTATCCCCTTCTGCTGCCTCCGGTAGACCCAAGATACGAATGTGGGACGCCCGAGCCCCATTTTCTAGGTTCTCCAATTGGTGTCTTAATTGAGTGTTTTCTTTAACAAGGCTTGCCGTTGCCACTATTGCCTTGTCCACTGACCTTGTTGCACCTTTTGCTTCGTCCTCTACAGCTTACATTTTTGTTTCAGCCACCAGCATACGTGCAGTGATGTCATCCATTTTCTTATCTAGCACCTGAATGGCTTTCAGCAGTGTGGCATTAGATGGCTGGCTCTGATTTTCTGCTGTAGGGTCTCCATCTTTACTCGGGCCCATTCATGTTTCTTTCTGTTTGGTGCCATCTCCGCCTGTTACATTTTTCGTACGACCCATACTCCCAATATATGTTCGTTTAGTATGGCAGGAATCTGCTGGTCAAGCTTTCTCCGAATCTAGCTATTAAACTGAAAATAAGCTAGCTTTAACTCTAATTTACTACGTTTGTAAATCTGAAGTTACAGAGCTGCAGAAGTCTGCTATTCACAGCTTGGCTGCTGGCCACGACCCAAGGACCCCTTTCTTGAACCCATTTTGCCCCAGGGCACCTCCTGGTTCTCACCACCCCAGTCCACCCCCTCAACTTCATTCTTCACAATAGACCCCACCAGCCTCCGTCTCCTCCCCTCATGAGCTATTCCCAAGGCCCTGCATTGTCCATAGACTTCTGCAGGCAGTGGGGGACGATCAAAAGGACAGAGGCTATGGAGCTTATTGGGAGAATAACACCTTATTCGGGAAGCTGTTGTCCAACACATATCTAAAGTCTAATTAACTCTTATCACTATTATTCTACTAAATAAATAGACACAGTTCGCTAATCTATCTTAAAAATAAGTTACTATAAATAACTTATTCACGCCATTCACACCCTCTCACTCATACCTAACCCCACACACTTCCACTCTCTCACCACTCATTCACTACAACACCCCAACCCACCCACACAATACCCTCCCAATGTTAAAATTCAAACAGCCACAAAATTAGGGGGTTCATAAGTCTGTGAAGCGGCCTCCCCAATCAGTGTCAGTTTAGATCTTTAAACTGCAAAATCAAAAGGACACTCTCCTCTCTCACAGGGAATGTCTACTTGACCACTGTATAGTCACTGAGCAGCAGTTAGTTCCATATGCAGCAGATGGAGATGCAGGTATGACTAAAAAGACCTAAAAAGAAAACAGGAACTACAGGCTTTAAAATTGTGCTAACTATTTTTTGCTCATAGGAAAGGCAAACTGCCACAAGCATTGTTTAAGGTGCCTAGGTCCAGACCGCTATTTTTTTGAACTGTTATCTCTGCAAAAAGTATTGCCCTAAAACACACAAGAAAGGGCTAAAACAGAGAAGATCTTATGGCTTCCCAGTCTGCCTCTGTCACTTAAAAGCTCAGAGGAGGGTCCTGACCCTCAAAGTAAGCAGCAGTCCCTGTCAAAGGGGACAGAAAAGAAAGATAATAAAGCTGCTTAAGATGGCACAGAAATCAGGGTGTCTGAAAGGGGGAAACCGTGAGTCCAACCACAGATTTCCATATTGGAATGTGAATGAATTGTGACAGTCAGCGAAGAAATAAACAAGGATGTAAGCTACATCCAGGGCCGTAGTAATCGGGGGAAAAGTGGGGCCCCAAGCTCTGGAGGGGCCCACCTGAGGAGCTGGCATTACCCCTGGCATTAGCTGGTTTGGGAAACAGGGGCCCATTTCAAGTGACTTGTCCGGGGCCCCAAAATTCATAGCTGCAGCCCTGGCTACATCACACAGTTCTAAAATGGTCCTTACCAGCAATGTGGAAATCACAAACCCCCACTGTATTTACTAAAAGGCCAAGAAAGACTGAAGAGTGGCAAAATGAAAGCCAGTATTTGAAACACAACTTTTACAGAAAATTACGAGGTTGCAGGTTTACTGCAGTTCTCCTTTAAGCATTTACACTTAGCAATTCATTTATTTATTTAAAAGTTGTTAACCGGGAAAGGCACACTGAGCCTAGGCTTGTTTCCAGGTGCAACCCAGGGAAAGGGGAAAAGCGAGTACAAGTACAGAATACAAAATACAAGTTAGAAAACAGCATAATGAATACAGGGAACTTGTAGACACAGAGGAGATTGCCAAAGTAGTTGATGCAAAATGGTGCATTATAACAGCAGTGAGCAGCTGGATAAGCGTATATGAACATGACGGTGACCGCATATTAAACTGTGGTGGAAACAGGTGTACACAAGGACAATATCGAGTACACCAGCGTAATAGATGCAGCAATTGTGTAGCAGTAAGCACAAGAACACTTCTACAGTAGGCGAGAGCGCACAGTGCATGAGGACAGCGGTTTGAAGCCAGAAGTGGGGATTGGGGTATAGGGTTAGGGAGGTAGGCAGGTGCAAGTAGTTGCTTCAGATGAAGGCTAAAGGCAGGGAGAAAAGGGGATAGACAGAGGGGAGCTGGTTCCATAATGAGGGGAGACAATAGGAGTGGGGGATGGAGAAGGTGCAAAAGTCCCTGAACTGAAACGAGTAGGAAGAGCTGGGAGCAGGGTATAGCAGGGAAGAAAGATAGAAGAGGAGGGACCTAAACCATTTGAAGGCAGTGCAGTGATCCTGGCCATGTGATGACGGTGGGGGCAGGATGGAGAGCGAAGAGTAGAGGGAGTAGTGATGGGTACGGAGGAGAGAGTCGGTGAAACAGCAGAAGGCAATGTACAGGGTATCCAGCCTGGCTAAGGGGGAGGAGGCAGGGGCAACCCCAAAGACTATATCCGCATAATCAAAAATAAAAAAATTAAAATATAGGAAAAAAATAGATACGACAGCCAAGACTATACCTACAATAGATCAAGAAACAGAGATCATGCAAACACATTGCTCCCTCACATTGCTCTCTGGTATGTTCCTACTAGGTCAGTCCTGCACAGAAAATTACCCCCCCCCCCGCACCCTTGACTTGAATTAACGCCAAGCCTCCTCTTGGCTACATTAACATACAGGGTATGAAAGCCTATTTTGAGTCTCCCCCCTCCTGACTTTATATGAAATAACGACAGTGCCTCCCTTGGCTGCTTTACCTCCTGCTAAATTAGTTCCTTAAACCCACAGCGCTCACCATGTACCTTGGGCTGTACTAACTGCAACATGTACCTCTATATGAGATAGCTTACAATTGTAAATTGTCCAATTGCTGTTATTTCTTTTATTTTTTGTCTCTGTACTTGTGCACCCATACTCTATAACTACCTTTCTGTGTTGTCCTCCTGTCAAGATGTGGAATCTTTGAAAAAGTGCATTTTGCTCAAAGGTTATGTCTGAATGAAGAAATAAACAAACACATATTATGTACTCCAGTGAAAATACGTAATACTCACTCTATACAATGATGAGCAAAATTCATTTAGTTCACTATTATTTTTTTGAAAATGCTTTAAATGTGCTATTTTAAGTTTGCAACATGGAGAGATGGGATGGGGTATTTTCAACTAATCTAGGGGAAGTGGACACTGTTGGGTCAGACAGGGAAAAAAAAAATCTGCCCCGGCCAACCAGACTGGATAAAACCCAGCTGATTCAGTTCTCTGGCCTAGTCTACTAACCCCCCTTCCCCCAAACTCCTGTGTCAACCCAGTCTTACATCTGCAAGGGACTGAACCACTTGGAGGTTATGTGACATGCTCAAGGTCACACAGTGTCATATGCTCTGGTGGGATTTGAACATGCACTTCCCGCTTCACAGTTCTACTCTATAACCCCAGGTTACTCTGCATCCCAATTTGTTGGGAGAACTGTATCAGTACCCAGTTTAACTGTGCGCAGTTATATGCCTTGTAAAAGTTCTGTCAGTTTATGAAATGAAGCTAGATTTGCTCACAATCTAAAGTTTCTGGCATGCCCAGCACTTACTGCACAGCTGGTGCAGTGCACAGGAACGTAGGGGTCACCATGAGATCAGAAGCCTTGATTGCATATTTAAAGATGCAGGAACTCATTTTATGACACAAAGTGCAGGCTGCAGTCAACAAGTATACAAAATCACAGGGACTCATTCCGGTCTGAAAAGCTGATAGTGACAGAGAGAGTAATTATCCGGTGTGCTGCACTTCTTCAAACGTATAGTTCAAAGATGCATATTTCTGCCTCCTTCCTAAAACTGGCCTCACATTTTTAGCAGAAGGAAATTCAAGGAGACAGTAGAATGCAAACAAAAGCAGTATTTACATTTGGGTACCGTATCATCACAAACCACAAAGAAATGTGCAGCTCTGTGACTGCAAGGAACAAACATCTGACCGATATCACCAGTACTACATTTGCCATTATTTACTGTAGGCAGAAATATTGTAGACAAAGTGAGGCCAGTCAACTGTAGTAAACTCTGCTCACAGAATCACAGCAAACATTGGTGATATTTAGGGTTGCTACAATAAGGTCCTAGAAATACAGATACATGTTTCCTCCTTAGTAGATGCCCAGGCCTCATTAAAGAACAGTCACACTATGTTCAGTCATTAGTGGTGGCACTGACTGGTCACTGTGACCACTTAGAACCACACGTGACTATGCAGCTTCATCGAGATATACTCAAAAAGAGTTGCAACCCCTTCCTGCACAGTCGTAAAAGTGTTTGTGTAGGGGCGGCGGCTGCCATGGTAATATTAATCACATGGTTAACGTACAGCAGTAGCAAGCAATCTGAGACCCTCTGTGTAATACAGTAAGGCAGTGGTGAAGGCAAACATGACACTAGGTTGTATAAAAAGAGGGTTCACCAATAGGAGGAAAGGTCATGTTACAACTCTACAGGTCAGTAGTGTTGACTGTATCTGGAGTACCGTGTGAAGTTCTGGAACACCTAGCAAAAAAGGGCATCAACCTGCTGGAAGCATTGTAAAGAAGAGTTACAAAAATGATTCAGGGTCAGCAGGGGCTCTCGCATAGACAGAAACTGAAGAACCTTAATATGTACTTGTTCGAGGATAAAAGGGAATGGGGACATAACAGAGACTTTTGTATAAACACTGTTGACCTTGGTGATCTTTTTGTATTCAGCGAGAACATAAGGGGAAATAGTTGCAAACTGGTGGGAGGAAGCCAGGAGGCATGTATTCATGGAGAGGGTGGTGGCAACTGTGAAACAGTCTTCTGCAAGAGACGGTAAACCTGAAAACAGTTGAGGGATTTCAGAAGTGGGTGGGATAGGGTCTAGGGAGGTTAAGGATGCCGAGTGGGCGGGAGGTTAAGGATGCTGGGGGAGGGAGGTTAAGGATGCTGGGGGTTAGTGTCATGTAACATGCGATGCATGAGCTCCACAACAAGCACACTCAATGGTTGGAATGGTCTTTTTCCGCCAGCAACTTTATATGTTTGTATGTAATGGCCCACAGGGCAATAAGTAGGACAATTGTGACCCCGCATTGCAGGTCATGGCATCCTGCCACCTCTCCTGCCTGTAGATCTTCTATAGGCTGGCTGTATATGGGGTTGCAGATGGTGCCACGACCAGATGTGCTGCAGAGGGAGAAGACCTATGTAGGGAAGTGCTGCAGAAACACGGCTTCACTGCAGGACCAAGGCTAGTGACACTGGACATCAGGGAGGGGTGGAGGGCTGGGAAGCAGCTGGTGGGATCCCTTGAACTTTCTTGGAGAATGCCATTGGGAAGGAAAAATGAAGGAATCACTGGTACACCCATGGACCATAAGGTAAAGAAGGGTTAGATAGGATGAAAATTCTGGGCAGCATGACTATACTGCCTTGTTAGTTGAGTAGGGAAGTGTGACTAGTGGTCCTCAGAGATTGGTGCTGGGTCCAGTTCCCTTCAACATATTCATCAGTGGCATCACTGATGAATTGGAAGGGAAGGTTTGCCTGTTCACAGATGATACAAACTTCTGCAACAGGGTATATACACTAGAGGGGGCATTAGGTATGGAAGCTGACCTAAGGAGACTGGTAGAATAGTCCAGAAATTGACAGTTAAAATTTAATTCCAAGAAGTGTAAGGTAATGCACCTGGGAAAGTGGAACCCAGGAAAAAAGTATGTACTAGAAGGGCATCAATTAGAGGAGACAAAGATGGAGCGGGATCTGGGCGTGATCATTACCAACGACTTAAAAGTAGGAAAACAATGCGAAAAAGCAGCACAGAAGGCAAGTGGTATCCTTGGATGTATAGGAAGGGGTATTACGAGCAGAAAGCAGGAAGATATCATGCCCCTCTACAGATCCTTGGTGAGGCCACACCTCGAGTACTGTGTCCAGTTCTGGCGGCCTCACCTAAAAAAGGACTTTGACCCTCTGGAGATGGTGCAGAGAAGGGCCACAAAGATAGTGTAGGGGCTTCATCATAAGTCATATGAGAGAAGACTCAAAGAGTTGATTCTAGGGGCGTGGATATGTTGTTCAATCCACACTATCTGGCAGGTACCTTGCTGCTTTACGATGTGCCGGAAGGTCTTCAAGCTGGCTCCTCCCACCCACCCGGGTGGTATAACCCTCAGCTCCACCCCATGACACCAGATCTTACTTACCGCTTGGAAGCTCAGGTTCCCTCTTTAGCGCTCTCGTGTTTTGCAAGCCCTGGATCTTAAATCTTCAGATTTTTTCCCAAAACTTACCCTTAAACTCATCCGAGTTTGGTCTTCTCCACCTTCTCTCGTGGCTGCGATGGAAGTCCATTCCTGGGTTCCATTGGTGCCCTTGCGGGCAGAAGATCTCTCACACCGCATTCATGCCACGTGCATTTACTGTCTTGGGCATGACCACGATCCGCAGGTTTGCAATCTGTGTCTATCCTTTTCTCCGTCGGTGCTCGAAGACCACGCTGCCAGACTCCGGCTGGGGTGACCGGAGAAATGGTACCCGACAGTCAAATTGAAGGAGGCCCATTGGGTGGTATCCATTGCTGTGGGCTCTGAGGAACAACTGGAACAGCTTGAACAGCTCACTGCCTTCGAGGAGGAGGCAGCCCATGCCACAGCGAGCTTCTCTTCGGCTTCGGCCTTTATTCCACTCTAACTGGCTCTTCTTACACAGCTTCCTTTCGGGAGCTGTACCAGTCCCTTTCAACTAAAGGGGAAGGTCCTTCTGGGTCTCACACCCCTCGGTCCCGGAAGGAGGATCCGAAAAAAGTTAAGACCCACCATCGATGCTCTTGGGAGCGGGAGAGATCTCATTCTCCATACCGCTGGCTCTCAATTTTGGTCGATGTTGCGGCCCGGATGCTGGTTTCACGGTGTCCCCGTCAGACCAGTCGGCTGAGACGCCTGTCGACGCAGCCAAGATTTTTCTTGAGCCCACCAACAGGTTGTCGACCAAGGAGGCCAACAACTCTTTGTCTCAGACACCGGTGCTTCCGGTGCTTTCTGGGGACTCAGCTCAGCCTCCTGAACTGAAGTCTCTGGCCCAAGACCCTGAACCAGAGGGGCGGCGGGTCTCCCCCACTCCTTCCTTGGTCCACCATCGGCAGCGCTGACAGTCGAGATCTCGGTCCGCGTCCACGTCAGGTAAATCCCGCCAACGTTGGCGGTCTCGGTCCCGACTTTGTGGAAAGTGCCGCAGCCACTCTTCTTCCTCTTCCTCCTCGGATGAGGAGAGGCTCCAGCACACGTTGTGTCAGCGCTATGAGGATTTGATGTGGCAGTAGCTCATTCTGACCAGCTCTAAGCCGATGCCGGCTTCTATGCCTGCTATTAAGTGGCTGTCATCTGAACGGCCGACGACAACTCCCACCACCATTTCCTCAGTTGAGGATCCAGTTCCGGCACTGCCGGCTTGGCTGAAACTGGCTCCCCCAACCATTGTGGTGAAACCACCTCCTCCTCCTCAGCTGAAAAATGGGGCGCTGTCCAAGACTTCTCGGTTGGCTTCGATCTGCCCCATCGGCTGTCAATCACTCTCACCTCTGATCGGCATTGGCAAGTTGGGGGTGGCTTGGGTGGTCACCAGCTGTATGCAGACTCTTCAGAGTCCGAAGACTCCTCGTTGCACTCCCATCCAGTGGACCTGGAGTCCTCGGGGGGGGGTGGTCTCTCTGTGGATGAGAGCCCTTCCTTGTTCCTTGGTATTCTTCGACTCATCTGGGAGTCCACTGGGATGCTGCTCGAACCCGTGCAAAAGCGGGCCAGATATCCCTTGATGGAGATTCTGGATAAAGGGGATTCCCCCATGGAGGCCTTCCCTGTTGCCTAGGCCATAGTTGGTCCGGCACTAGAGTTGTGGCAGCGTCCAGCCTTTTGCCCAGCGTCATCGGCCCGGATGGCCTGCAAGTATGCGGTCCCCACAGGTTCCCTCTCGGGCTTCACGTAGCACTCCTCGGCCGAGAGGTTGGTGGCAGACTCTGTTTTTCAGCGCTCCAGTAACACCCAGGAAGTGGACAAGCCCGTGGCTAAGGAGTCCAAGAACTTGGACACTCAAGCAAAAAAGATTATGCTGCCAACTCATTGGGCTTTCGCCAGGCCAGTTCGGCCATTGTGATGGCACACTTCTCGCATGCCTTGTTGGGCTCCCTGGATGAGGTGCTTCCTCATCTCCCAGCTGACCTCCAAACCATGGTTAAGGAGGTCCGGGATCAAGGTAGGGTGGTGGCTAAGCAGCAGCTCCAGACTGCTCTGGATATTGGCGATTCATGTGCCCATTCTGTAGCAGACGCAGTGGCCATGCACCTCAGGGCTTGGCTGCAGATCTCGACCTTCACTGTGGATACCCAGCATAAGCTAGCAGATGTCCCTTTTCTGGGCACCGACCTGTTCAGGCCCAGTGTGGAGGGTCACCTCCAGTGCATTGAGAAATTCAATGCCACCTTGGATTCTGTCACATCTGCTCAGAAGGACAAGGGCCCCCGCTACCAGAAGCATAAGCCCTTTCATCCCTCCAGTCCCCAGCTAGACCAGCCCAGCCCAGAACCACCAGCAGCAGGGCTAGCGGGCTCAGACTTGGCACCCCAGAGCCAAGTCCATGGCTTTCTTGGTCAGGAAGCCCAGGGGCAAGGGTACTGGTGGCTCCTCGGCCAAACCCTCCTCCTCCAAGCCTGCCCAGTGACGGGTTGTGGGATGCCTCCCCCAACCACGTCGCACCTCCCCTGGGTCCCCTCGTGGAGGGTCGGCTCAGCCACTTCCTTTCTGCCTGGTCTGCTATCACCACGGACCGCTGTGTGCTAGAAGTGGTTGGCAGGGGCTTGCCTCTGGAATTCAAACAGGTCCCTCCCTTTCGAGCATGCGCCCCATGGGGGCTACTGGGTCTGCAGCCTCTCAGTCGGTTCTCCGAGATTATATCGATCAGCTCCTCCACAAGGGGGTTATCTGCAAGGTGGCGGATCCTCCTCCCAACCCAGGGTTTGTTTCCAGGTACTTCCTGGTCCCAAAATGGATGGGGGGGGCTGGCACCCCATTCTAGTTCTGCATGATCTAAACAAGTTCCTAAGGCCACGCACCTTCTGGATGGTAACTCTGGCACAGACAATACTAGCTCTGGAGCGAGGAATGTGGTTCTGCTCCCTGGACCTTCAGGACATGTTCTTCCACATCCCGATCCATCTGTCCCTCCAGCGGTTCCCCCGCTTTCAGGCAGAGGGAACCGTTTACGAGTTCTGAGCCATGCCCTTCTGCCTTTCTTCAGTCCCCAGGGTCTTCACCAAATGCATGGCAGTGGTGGCGACGTTTCTGAGGTGCTGAGGGGTCCTCAGGTGTACCCTTACCTGGATGACTGGCTGAGAGCAGGTCCCTCCAGTCTGGAGGTGGAGCAGTCCAGGGATCTGGCCCTCCAGGCTTGCCTAGACCTTGGTCTCCTGATCAACGAAGCCAAGTCATAACTCGTGCCTGCGCAGGTGATCCCGTTCATCGGGGCAGAGCTCAGCTCCTGCCAAGCCAGAGCTCAGCTCCCGGTGAACAGGGCAGAGGTTCTCACCTCCTTTGCCCAGTCATTTCTGGTTGGGAAATTGCACCCTGCCCAAGACTTTCTACATCTTCTGGGCTACATGGCGGCCTGCATCAGTGTGGTCTGATGGACCCGCTGGCATATGCGTTCTATCCAATGGGAACTGGCCAGCCAGTGGTCTCAGCACTCCGGTCATCTTGACCAGCTGGTCCCTGTGACCCAGAGGATGTGGGATGGCCTCCAGTGGTGGATCATCCCATCCCACCTGCGGGAAGGGATTCCGTTTGTTCACCCTGAGCAGATGGTCATCCTGACGACCGACGCCTCTCTGATGGGTTGGGGTGCCCATCTGGGGGAGCACAGAGCCCATGGACTCCGGTCCCCTCAGGAGTCCAGATGCCACATCAACCTGCTGGAGCACTGAGCGGTCTGGCTGGCCCTGACTGCCTTTTCTCCATTTGTTTGGAGTCAAGTGGTCCAAGTCTAGATGGACAACACCATGACCATGTACTATCTAAACAGACAGGGCAGGATGCACTCCTTGCCCCTGTGCAAGGAAGCTCTTCACATTTGGTCCCTCATGATCAGCCTGGAGGCGGATGATCTAGCCATTCATTGGCAGGAGCCTTGAACAGTCTGGCCGATGCCCTCAGCCGGATAGGCGATGCATCTCACAAGTGGTCTCTCCATCCAGAGGTAGTGCAAGATCTCTTCTCCCACTTGGGCACCCCTCCGGTGGATCTGTTTGCCTCCAGGGAGAACGCCAAGCTGAGGCTGTACCATTCCCACCCCCTCAGCAGGGTTCACTGCAGGGGGATGCCTTCTCGAGGCCGTGGACCCCAGGCCTCTTCTACACCTTCCCTCCTCTGCCCTTGACCCACAAGGTGCTCCTCAAGATCAGGAGGGACAAGGCACAGTTGATCCTGGTAGCCCAGACTGGCCTGCCAGTTCTGGTATCCAGATCTCCTCAGCCTCAGCTCCAGGCTCCCGAGGTGGCTTCCAGCTTGCCCAGACCTGCTCTCCTTCAATGAGGGGAAGGTACTCCACCCGGACCTTCAATCCCTGCACCTGACGGCCTGGTTTCTGAGTGGCTAGAGTTCCAGGTCTTGGGTCTTTCCGACGGGATCCTCAGTGTTGTTAAGGCTTCCCACAAGGAATCGACCAGAAAATGCTATGCCTTCAAATTGAAGAGGTTTTCCATTTGGTGTCAGGACAAGGGGTTGGACTCCTCATCCTGTCCACTTGCTATCATTTTGAAATACCTGTGGTCCCTCTCCCAGCTGGGGCTTCAGTCTACGACCCTCAAGGTGCACCTTGCAGCCATCGCTGTTTATCGGGCGTTGGCCGGTAAGCAGTCGGTGGCGCAGGAGAAGGTGATATGGCACTTTTTCAAGGGCCTAGATCACATATCCCCTCTGGTGCGTGAACCACCACCTCCATGGGATTTACTGCTGGTATTGGCTAAGCTCATGGGCAAGCCATTCCAACCAATGCACAGGTGTGACTTCTTTCACCTGTCGTGGAAGGCCGTCTTCTTGGTGGCTCTCACATCAGCCAGAAGGATTGGGGAGCTCCAGGCGCTTTCCATTGAAGCTCCCTACCTGGTCTTCCACAGGGACAAGGTTGTCCTGTGCCCCCCAACCGAAATTTCTTCTGAAGGTGGTGTCAGAGTTTCACCTGACTCAGGTGTTGCCTCTGCTGGTGTTCTACCCCAGTCACACCTCAGAGGCTGAGTATAGGCTCCATACCTTGGACCTGAGATGAGTGCTCACCTACTATAAAGAGTGTATGGTGGAAGTTCAGGGAGAGGTTCGCCAGCTGTTTGTCATCTACGCTGAAGCCACACCTGGCAGACCTGCAGCAAGGTGGACGATTGGCAGGTGGATCACTTCCTGCATTGATCTCTGCTATAGGTTGGCGGGTAGGGAGCCTCCCATAGGGCTTGGGGCTCATTCCAGCCATCATACTGCTGCATCGGTGGCTGCTTCTAGGGACATCCCTATCCAGGAAATCTGCAGGGCTGCTACCTGGAAGTCAGCACACACCTTCATTTCCCATTACCACATCGACCTTGAGTCATGCCGGGATGCTGGTTTTGGGGCCTCAGTTCTCCAGTCCCTGTTCCCTAAGTAGGGGGTATGCGCCTTGCCTCCCTCCTCCTGGAGAACTGCTAGGAGTCTGCCAGATAGTGTGGATTAAACAACATATCCACGTCCCTAGAAAAACAGGTTACTCACCTGTAACAGTAGTTCTAGGAAGCGTATATTGTTCATCCACACGGACCCACCCAACCTCCCCGGCTTCGAAGCACACACCTGGCTTCCAGTGGGCTAGATCTGGTGTCATGGGGTGGAGCGAGGGTTATACCACCCGGGTGGGTGGAGGAGCCAACTTGAAGACCTTCCGGCACATCTTAAAGTGGCAAGGTACCTGCCAGATAGTGAGTAACCTGTTTTTTTATTCTCTCTGGAACAGAGAAGAAACGGGGGGGGCGGGGCATGATAGGAACATTAAATAAGTACGTGAAGGGAATTAACACAGCTCAGAAGGAAAACCTCTTCCAGGAAAACAGGGTGGCGCATACAAGAGGGCACAATTTGCGTCTGGTGGGAGGCAAGTTTAAAAGCAACTCTAGAAAGTACTTTTTCACTGAGAGAGTGATAGACCCACGGAACAGCCTGCTACCAGAAGTGGTGTAAGGGACAGTAAGGGACTTCAAACTCACTTGGGACAGGCAATGTGGGCAACTTAGGAAAAAAATATAATTGAGGGGGTAGCCACCTTGGGCAGACTAGATGGACCACACGGTCCCCATCTGCCGACACTTTTCTTATATTTTTATTTTGCCTCTTTGGACCTCTAAACTATTAATCTAATTGAAAACCCACTCCTATGAACCTCTATGGAGCACACTGCTGCCCCTTCTAAACTAGGACATCACAAAATATCTGAGCACGGGGAGCAGCTGTGGCAAGTCGGGAACCAGAAGAGGTTTAGGGGGCCAGCTCCTTGGAGTGAGAATTACAATTCCTCACCCTCCTAAAAAGAGAAATACAAAAATGTTGCAAATAAGACTGGGTAAGTCCTGATGAGGTAGGTTACCAGTGGGAGCTTTGGGGAATTTTTTGAAAGTGAGCATGATTGGTGCTCATTAAACTATATTGTCACAGTCCCTGGGAGAGATGTGAGGCATGAAGCCACAGGCTGAGTGACTTCAACCACCTGGGAAGTGTGGTGCTTGTAGCTTAAAGGAGTAGTCCACCCAGAACTTGCAAAAACATGTTATGCTGAGCATTTTGATTTGTATGTAAAGTCGTAGTGTGTCCTTCCCTCTGTCTGCTATTAGGAGTTTTTCCTAAATTAGCTTGCTAGCTTTATAGTAGTTTTACAACCCCTGGGGATCTTCATGTCAAATAGGTTTATTGCCTTTCTTGCTCCTACAATGTATCTTGTCTCATGTGACAGTGATGTAGCCAAGCCCATACATTTAGCATATGCACAGTTCAGAACAGCAGGGCTGTGTAACTGTTCTTATCCAGTGAGTCCAAATGGCCACTGTTACATTTTAGCAGATACCTGAGAGCTAGGTGAGTGGGGTTTCTGTAAGAAAACTGCTAGTCTTTACTAATTATAACATTGATGATCTGGGGCAGTTTCTGTGCTTTTTATTGTGGTGTGTAGTTTGATTAAATTACATTTTAAAATTAAAACACTTACTAGTGCTAGTTAGACCTAACACAAATAGTAAATAAGACCCCATTCAGCTAGCTCGCAGGTATCTGCTAAACTGTAAATTGTCATTTGTGCTCACTGGATAAGAACAGTTACACAGCTCTGCTGTTGTGAACTGTGCATTTGCATCACTGTCACATGAGACAGGGTGCATTGTAGGTACAAGGAAGGCAATAAACATATTTGAGAAAAAAAAAAGAGATGGAGATCCCCAGGGGTCATGAAACTACCATAAAGCTAGAAGGCTAATTTAGGAAAAACTCCTAATAGCAGATAGATGGAAGGACACACTAGGACTATAAAACTGGTCCTTGACAAAGAAAATCTCTAAAAAGAAACCAAAACCTGGGACCATACATTAAGCGTTATTGCCACATGGTCACGCGACGGGCCTCGGCCAATCACAGCTCTGTATTTTATCTACCCATTTTCTAAATTCCCATAGTCAAACTTAGTATAGTCATGGTCATGCAGCAGGAGGCATGAACGTAATGAACCATAAGTTTGTTCCATCACCACAACGCTATGTCACTGTGTAAAAGGAGTTTCTTATGAAATGGTAGTAGCTGAATTGTGTATGTTTATGAAATGACAGACTATAGTGGGTACCTGCTCTGTAAGTACAACCTAAATGTGCACATGACCAATGATCCTGTGGCTACAATTTGTGGTATTTACTTCTAGGTAAACTTTCTTCAGAAGAGAGCAGCTGTCCTTCAGGAAGAACTTAATGCTTATCGCAGCAGAAAGTAAGTGCTTTTTCTAACAGAAAAGAAATAAAAGACGCCCTATCAATTTGTACCTTTCCACACCTGTAGGTCAGAATTATTGAAGTATTAAACCTTAATACAGACAATTAAAGATGATTACAGCTTTTAAAGAAACCTTATTTTGAGAAAACAGGCGCGTTCTTCCAGATGTTGCCCACCTCTCATAACCGCAAGTCTTAGTCAGTGCTATTAATAACAGATTCGAGAATCTGCAGGTGTATTACAAGTTCAGACCTTGCCTAAATGTTCAGGATGAAATGAGCAGTCAGATTCACAGCTGCTTGTCTGGGTTTGTGACTCTTGCCTTTAAGAAATATGATGATGCAAGTATTAATATTAAAGTTGAAACCTTCAAAGCTGAGGACTTATTTTAAGCATCAATCATTGTGTAAAAAAAATGAGTTAGAGTCATCAGATGCAAGCTTTGTGAAAGAAACTTCTCACTACTGTCAAGGTATATAGAAAATGCCCCGCACGCACAGACCTAATTTATTAGGAGAACATATTATATGTCCCGCTGTCAGTGTAACCTTTAAAGATATGCCTAGTCCCCATTAATGCATGTTTAAAAATAGATCCTGTGTTACAAATTTGCCTGGATTTGAGCAAAAGACAAGTTAAGGAGCTGTGTGCAAAAGATGGCTTTTATTTCAGATGGTGCAGGAGTTTACATTTATTTTTGCTGTATGCAGAGACAGTAAGTTTCCGGTCCCAGTATGTTGTAGCTCGCCCACTGTAACCTCACTGCACGAAGTGGGTAAACCAACTTACAACTGGAGTCACGTCTATGACAGCTCTGGCACTGAAGCATACTTTCAGACCTCTTTGAAGTCAAATGCATTCCCTGTCCCACAGTGGGTTTTGGCCCTCCTTGCCTGGGAACCAAAGATCTCAGCGGATAAAAATCAGCAAGATATGAAATTCCCAGTGTATGAGGTTGTGCTCTGGAATAAGGCATGCCTTGACAAAAAAAGATACATGTACTATCCCGTTTGTTAGCAGGCTTTAAGAATTAAGCCATTTAATGGTGTAGGTGGAAACTTTTAAAGTACTGCGGACCCACAGATGTCCACTACATCTTTGTCTATAAGCCTTAGCCACCCTAAATGGACAGCTAGGTCATATCTTTTTTTTTTTTTTTTATGAAGGAATGTTACATACTCTTGAGCAATGCCATTTTTAGTAGGAATGTAATTTAGTGAGGTGATGGCATCATAACAAAACTTCTTGAACCTAATGCTTCCTAACTTGAATACCAAGTACACCTGCATTGTTTAAAAAAAAAAAAATGATCAAACCTGGCTGCCCTTATAGGGTGACTGAAGAATCTGGGTAGAATGGAATTGCAAACTGGATTTTTTATAGTGAGATGACAAACATTCCCTGCATATAAATGTTACTTACAAAGCATATATCGGGGTTGCTCTGAGTATTTTAAGCAGTCATACATGACAGGGTGTGGCATATCATAAGATACTGACATGCCTCTAATGCACTGCGAGGCACGAGGTACAGCCAAGGGTCTTCAACCACCTGTGAAGTGATGATATCCATGATATACCGCACCCTAGAGTGATCCTTTTGTTTGCAGTAATTAAAAAAAAAAAAAAGTATTGAAAAAAAGATTTTGTAGCAGCTGAGCATGTTGCGGTAAACATTTTGGCCTATACTTTTTGTACCATTTCAGATCACCCCTTATCTCTTGTCTTTTCCTTCCAATTTTGAGTCTGCTTTCGTATCTTTTTTGACATAGTAAAAGGAGTGCTACTTTTAAAATGTCTTGTTCCAGGTTTTTCATCTGTATTTGCAGCTGTTTCTGTACAGCTATTGCCCCATAACATCAGGGAGCAGTGCCTGCAGTATAATAGTGTATTTTACTCACAAGAAAAGTGATGTTAATTAGTGGGTGTTTAAAAACAACAGAGAGTAGTGATGAAAACCTGGACCCCAAGCCACATTAAAAGCATTCCTTTTATTATTTCAGATGTAAAAAAGAAGTTGTAAAACAAACTCTAAAGGGGGAAAAAGATTTCATACAAGACAGGAGATAGTAGCCATGTAAAATAGAATAAAAATGAAAGGCCATAATTTTCACCACTAATCTGCTGCTTTCATAATGATTTTTGAAACTGTATTGTCTACATATTTAAAAAAAAAAAGTTTATTTAGTTTGCGCTTTTGATCAGTAGCTGGCACTTTGGGGGGACCTAAGTAAGGGCACAGTATCAGAGTACTATAAAGGTGAGAGATAAGTCTAATGGTAGGACCTACTTTCTAACCATGATTATGTGGTTCAGTCACGGCTGGAAAATACTATCAACCAATTGGGTTTCAGCATTCTTTCTATCTGTTTCATGATTTTGGATAGCTGAATTCAAAGGCATTTTATAAGGACTGGCAATCCTTCTGTGGCATACCATCTGGGAAATTACACAACAGTTGATAACTGTTTTCTTTTTAGGTAACCAGTGAGAAGGGGTGTTTTCGTTTTGTGGCACGAGGTTACTGGTACACAGCTATGGTGTGACAGTGAATTTCATTCCAGAGGCACAGATTTGAAGACCGGGATCTTCCAAATGAAGCTGTGAGATTACTGACTATTTTATCAATAAGATGTACTTTTTATGAAGGTCGAGGATCACAGAGCCATATCTCTTTCCAGTATTGTATTGTTTGACAGTCTGCCATTCCATTTATTGATTTTGCAAACCAGATCATAGCCTTTGATGTCCAAAGTAACTCTAACAAATGTGAGAATATATTTGTTTTATATTTTTACATGTGCCATTTGTAAAGCTTCATAATCACGTTTGTATTATTCTGTTATGTAAATTAGTTTTCATTTTTTATACTGCTTTTATTTTCAAACATGTCTCATTAAAATATTCTGTTTATACATCTCTTTACACTGTTGGTGTGTTAAATAGTTCATGTTAGATGATATAAAATGGTAAGAAGAAAAATACATGGATGCAGTTGGTTGAGTCACATCACATGACTGGGCAGTAAGATCTGTTGTATGGCACAGCTAGTTGTCAGTCTGTGTAGTGGTTATTATGAAAAAGGTGTCATTCAGACAGTTTTCTGCACTAATAAAACAATTTATCAGTGCAGTAACTCCCTTCGCAGTGTGTGTGCTGAGAATGATCATTCCGCACTTCCCTGGTGGTTGAAGGGATGAGAAGCACAGTGCATCTGGGGCATGCCCAGAAATCTGTTCTACCCCACCCTCTGTCATGGGTTAGTGCTCGCTTAACTTAAAGCAGCAGTTAATGTTAAGAAAATGTACTGTATATGATTCATAGTCTCTCTTCA
Source organism: Neoceratodus forsteri (assembly GCA_016271365.2). Lineage (NCBI taxonomy): Eukaryota > Metazoa > Chordata > Ceratodontiformes > Ceratodontidae > Neoceratodus > Neoceratodus forsteri. The sequence continues at coordinate 361,355,365 of JADMNL010000024.1, forward strand.
GCCTCTGATGTTCATTCCTGCTACCCGTTTGTGTTTCCCAGTCCATTTGTGTGGTGCCACACACATTTTTGTTTTTATTTGTCACCATGTTAGAGTTTATGTTTAATGACCTGAAGGTAATCTTGATGCTGCCAGTGTCCCATCAGATCAGGGAGTGGTGTCTGTTGCATGCTGGTTCATCTTAGTCACAGGGAAATGATGTCAACCAGTGGGTGTTTAAGGAGCCTCTGATACCACAAGGAAAACCTGTGTCTGGTTGACAGTGTAGCCTAAAGGTTAGAGCAACAGGCTATGAACAAGCCTGTCACATCGAGTAGATCTGGGTTTGAATCCCACAATCTCCACTTGCATACTTTGTAATCCTGGGCAAGTCACATAACCTCACCTTGTCCCCCCCTGTAAACGGTCCTTGTGCCCAGTGGTCATTACCTGTTTACCTAAAAATAATATTAAGGCTGAATTCCACTTTTCAGAAATGCCCTGTTTAGTGATATACCAGCGGGCAGATAGATATAGTTATTGAAAAACATCTCTGTAAAATCCCAGTTTTGCAGAGATGTCTTGAAACTGCTATACCGATATGCCCACTGGTAAAGCAATACAGTGGTTACATGAGTCGGAAGGCAGATGGCTAAGGAGGTGAGAGAAGGGTTCATACTGGCCACCACTGAAAGACAAGGTTGGGGTGTGCTGCAGGGGTCACTGGACTCCAGGTAAATATTAAGTTGGGATGGGGAAAGGGAGGGGCAGCCACCAGACATCAGGGAAATATTATATGGGGACAGGGAGATGAACTGGGGTTGCCACTGAATGCCAGGGATATATTTAATGGAGATAAAGAGGGAGAGGGAGGGAGGTGATCTGCGCTATTTGTGCATTGCTAAAACATGCTTTTGGAAGCATTAACTAGCACTGGGCAAGCAGGCCGTTAGTATGTCCAAAAGGCTTCCAGTATGCCAGTGCACCCTGTATGCAGGACACAAGCCTTTTATTAGTATGTGTTCAGACTGTCCTTTAAGACTCATGCCCTAGCAACTTTGTGCCATGGACTGTGGCTTTAAATATGGCAGTTGACATGCTGTCTACCTCTCCAATGCTCAAAGCCCAGTTTGTACAGCACATACACTGTTAGCACAGCACTAAATGCTTGAACATGGGGCCTCATGTCTAAACTGGGACTGGCAGTATAGCCTAGGGACTACAGTAATGAGCTGTGAATGAGCTTGGCACATCCAGCAGACTTGGGTTTGATTCCCACAACCTCCACTTGCATACTGTGTGACTCTGAGCAGGTCGCTTAACCACCCAGTGCTCCTATATCACCCCTGAAAACAGGCATTCTGCCTGGTGGGCCTTATCCAGTAACCAAAGAATTAAAAACAAAATGACATCATAATCCTCTGTTTATGACATAATCATTGCTACAGGAACAGATTATGATGTCATGAACAGAATGGCGGTGTCGGGTGTAGACAAGGAGATGGAGTCGACAGGGCAGAGTTCATGTTCTCATGCAAATGTCCTTAGTACTAAAGAAATAAGGGTAAGAATTACAGAAAGAGATATGAAACATTACCTGGATTGTGTTGTACTATTACAGATTTCAAAGTTTTCTGAATGGTGTCAATGGTTCTTTAATGTGTTTTACAGTTACACATGTTACACATCAGTATTTACCCTTTTGCCCATCAGATAAGCCAAAACAAGCCAGAAAAAAAATTCTTATTTATCATACAAAACAACAAGAACAAGATGTCATTAAACGTGCAGCTTTAATATGAATTTTGTGGCATGATTTAACATGTTGCCAAAGAAACGCGTTAAGGCAGATGTTGGTAATTGTCATAAAACGAAGCCCTTTATTCATATTACCAATGCTCTGTATACTGGGCTGTGTTTGAAAAGAGAAGTGGATACACAAAAGGAGAATGCAGTTCTTAGAATCCGGCATAAATGTTTACAGTAGATACGTTTTTATCTTGTGTCCAAACTGTGTAAACAATAAGGCGGCAAAGAAAAAAAGACTTTGAGTACAACAGAAAGTGACGGCACTGATAAGCTGATAACCCTTTGGGCTAGACCTGCAGGACTAGGTGAATTGTTGCGTATTTATTCTTTGTTAACCACTTCTTTTTATTGTGCGTGATGTGCAACGGCTCTGTTATTAAGAATGGACATGCTGTAGCACTAAACGTTAATGAGCCTTTCTCATCTGAAGTGGGAACGACTATCTGAGCCTGTCAGTTAATTGCCTGACTTTCGCTGCCTTTGTAATTCTGTGCTGGCTGTGATAATGTGGGAAACCCTGGCCTTGTCTGCTAAGTGGCTCAGTGCACAGGTGCTGTGGTGCATCGATTGCTCATTTCAGTGTTCACACTGCAGTGCTGCAGGTATTGCTGTGATCCCAAGTCACAGGATCAATGGAGAGCTTCCTGACGCTGACCTGGGGAATGGTAACTTGTGAGTTATTTTTCAGCAGAATGTACTGGCTACAAGGAAGACAACACCTGCGCCAGTTAGGATGTATGTTGGGGGAGGTGGTGGCAGGGCTGGCTACAGTTAATATGTCTCACCTGGGATTTGTATACTTGGATCTATAGAAGACATTAGGTGTTCATTTATCGAAAATCACTGTGACAGGACACTGAAGGCAAGTATTTTTTTGTTTGAGTGTGTTTATGATTTGAGTTTCCACTGCACTCAAGTTCTGACACAGGAGCATGGTGGTAGTATCAACAGTTTTCGTGTAAGGATACCCTCTCACATGATGCGCTGCACCACAGCACTCGAATTCTAGGTCAGACCTATTGTTCCACTCTTCTGTCTTAGGCAAACCACATTGGCTTAAGTGGAAAGACATTTAGTGTTATACAACACCGTTGATGCAGACTGTACCCCGAAGTGCTTTTCAATCCAGAAAAGGGAAGGGAGAGAATGTGCTGCCATTTTCAGTGCACAGGGAGGAGATTGGCAGAGCACAGAGGCAGAACAGAGATATTTTAGAGGTTAAGCACAGGGAGGTTATATTACTTAGTCAGGATCACAGAGTGAGTCAATGCTAGTTGTAGGGCTCAAGCCCAGGTTTCCAGAGTCACCACTCTCTGCTCTAACCACTATGCCAGCCTGCCTCCCTAGTGTTCAAAATATGAGTCTTGATCCTAAGCATCTTTACAGTGTATTACTAAGTGCACTGAAGTAGCAGTTAAAGGTGTGGAATGTTTCGGTTAGGAGATGAAACAAAATAAATGGTTGTAGAAATAGGTAAAAGAGGTGACAATCAACAAGCTGCATTCCAGCATGCTTAGGGCCCTATTCAGCAATGGGGCCGGCATACAGGCGATTCGACCGTTGCCAGTCTATGAAGCCCCACCCACTGATGTAGCTCTGTGTCATTCAATTACTGTCCCTGGCACCCCATAGCCATGTGCAAAGCACTGCCAGTGGGGTGGAGCTTTGCACTGAAACGGCTTCCCTTGCTCCATGGCAGCAGGGCCGTGGGAAACATCATTCTGCAGCTAAGACTGCCATATCTTGTTCAGAAGAAGACACTTTCCTCAGAAAATCTGGAGTTCATCCACAGCCAATCTCATGCCTGCCATGGTAGAAAGAAGGGCCGGGCGCATCCAACTTCAAATGGCAGGGTCCTTCCAGTGCCAAAAAACAGCATGGTAGTTACATGTGTATGCATTACATTAGAATCCCCCTACCATAACTTACACAGCCCCAACTGCCAACAGCCACAGGCTGATGTCTTTTTGAACACCATGGATCTGAGCCACACTCGTGGCACACACCCCACCCTGGCCACCCATATAGCTCCGTGGAATACCCAGGATCAAGTCAGGAAGGGTGTTGGTGTAGGTTGCCTGGGTGAGGGGTTATGGAATGCTGTATTCCCCTTCCCTTTATGTAACGGAGTGTCAGATTGAAGTCTATGCACTGCATATATAGGGCTTTTACACTTGAGTTAATGCGTGTTCTGGAAGTCAAGAACGCAAGGAACTGACAAGCACATTCTATGCGTAGGAATGACTTTATTTCTTGTTTAAACCCCGTCAGAAAAGTGGCTTATTGCTATAAAAATGTAACAATAAGCAGGGTTCTGCCAATAAAACAAAATAATTATCTTGATTGTAAGCTAAAAATAGAAAACATGTTATGATTCAAATCATGTTTTGGCCATTTGGCCTTCTGCAGTGACCTATGGAGAAAAACAGTAAACATTGTTAGGCTATTCATACTTTTCCTGAATAATGCCTGGCAGGAGTTTCACCAGTGGGAGACGGGAGGCAATCCTGTCCCTTTACAGATCCCTACTGGTAAGGTCACGCCTGGAGTAATGTGTGCACTATTAGTGTCGCATCTTGGGAAAAAGAGATTGAGTGGAGTCAGTGCAGAGGAGGGCTACCACAATGATACGTGTCATGTAGGGACAGTTCTGCAAGGGAAGATTGAGCAGGCTGAACTTGTTCCCACTTAGGGCCAGAAGGGAAAGGGAGATATGAAATAAACATTGAAGTATTACAAGAGGATCAGTAGGATGGACTGTTAGCAACTTCTTTTCCTTGTCCTTTTTCTCCTCTGGAACCTGGGGTGGCTACTTGGCCCTTGTCCCCACTGACTGGTGTCTGCCTCTCCCATTACCACTTGCGACCGGGCACTCCCACTGATCCCCCCCACCTGTGGCAGAGTCAGGGGAGGGAATGCCACCCCCACCCTCCTACCCCCGAATATATGATGTAGTTCTGACCACAAGGTCTGGGTGGCAGCACAGGTCCTCTGATAGACAGGCAAAGTTTCATGTAGCCCCAATCTACCTTTCCGTTTTTCTCCCTTTCCTCCTGTGGCTGACATGACTCTGTGTGTGTGTGTGTGTGTGTGTGTGTGTGTGTGTGTACCTGTAAAACAGTTTAAGCTGCTTTTAGTGGGCTCTTAACTAAGCTTGCCCAGTGATAGGCAGGAGTGGCAGAAGGTAGACATGGAGCAGACCAGAAGGACCTCTGGTCTTTTTTTTTGGCCATAATCATCTGTTTCCATAAATTATTGCTTTCAGACTTCGGACAGCTTAGAAATTTAAAGTGATTTTCCAATTTCTACTGAAACAAATTCACAGTTGGCATCACCTAGCTACACATAAATTACATCAAATGTGAAATCAGGACTTTTCATTTCTTGTTACTTTTAATTAAAATAGGACCGTTTACCATTAGACTGTCCGTTCCAGCTGCTTATTTCTGCTGTGAAATCATAGTCATCTGCTTGTGAAATAACAACCTGTTGCCATGGAAATTATTCTGATGTCACAAGCAGAGGATTATGACTTCAAATCATGAAGAGCAGCAAGGGCAGAGACAGTCTAAGGGGCAAAGGGCCAGTTGTAATGCACTTTTTTCAATAATGCATAATGGAAATGCCTAGAAATTCAAATGGTTTGGGAATCAGATGAGATCTGAGTGCTGCCGATGGCAACAGTATTGTTTTAGCAGAAACCTGGAAAATCCCTTTTAAAAGAACAGGAAGCAGAAAGTGATACAATAAGTAAAATGTTGGTTCTAACAACGTGATACAGTTCATTATCCACACTCTGGCAGTACTGCTGGAGACAGCTAAGTCATCGGAAGTATTCAAGCTAAGCTTCTCCCCCCAACCTGGTGGTATATCCTTCAGCTCCACCCCTGGATGTTGGATCTTTCTTTCTGCTTGAAAGGAAAGGTCTCCTTTTCCACTGCTTCACAGCATTGAAGGATTGTAGTTGTTCAAGCACATTTTCAGATTAATCTTCAGCTGTTTCAGTCCACATTCAGCCTCTATGTTACTCCGACATCTTCCGACTCCGCTTTGCAATCGACGATGGAGAGCAAGAAACCAGGTTTTAAATTCTGCACTTGGTGTAGGCAGAAGATGTTGGCCACGGACCCACTAGACTTGCCCTTTGTAAGCCAAAAGACCACAAAAAGACCTTGATGGCAGCTGGGTTGGCTGCTCAGTTGCAGTCATGGAGGAAGAGGCAGCTGTGGTGAGTTCCTTGTCAGTCTTGGTGCTGTTCCCGACTGGGTCCAGGATCAGAGGGTCATTCTCTGACGAGTTCAGGGAAATGTCTGATCCTCCAGACCTTCAGGGAAAGCCCTTCTCACCATAGCAGAAAACACAAGAAACAGCATTGTGGGATCAGGAAAGATCACACTCTTCCTGCTCCTTCAATTCCCCTGAGTGCTTGGCCTTGGTTGAGCTCCCTACAGTTGAGCTCCTGTGGGAACTGTATATATATATATATATTACGTTTGGGTTGTGTTATGTATATCTTTCTTGTACATGTGACTTGGAATGTAAATACTCTGCTCCTATCAGTATTGTAAACATGTTGTTCCTTTTGTATTATGCATATTTATATGTAACTGTACAATTTTCCCTGCCAACAGCAGGTCCACCTTGTAAATGATCTTGCTCAATGGTGGTCACCTGCATAAATAAAGATTTGATTGATTGAGTAAATGGCTGAGGGCTCCACTGTAACCCCATCAGGCCTGTCAACCTCAACGCCATTCAAGCAGGCAGTTGAGATCTTTCTCATACTTGTCGACTGGCTGTCAGAGGAGAGTGATGAGGAGTCAGTCTCTCAGACCCCGAGGCTTCCTTTCCTCATCCAGGAGGACGAGGTCAAGTTGGTACCGCCAGCTGAGTTGCCTCGGGAGTGGCCTCCATTGGTAATTGTGCCTCCAAAGCAAGTTGTGGTTAACATGCCAAGGCAGGTGGTTTATATGAACCCTCCAGATGACACCTGTTGATGTTGACCTCGGGTCAGCAGTTGAGGTTGAGACACTGTTCATGTTCTCAATCCCGCTCGACCAGGAGGCATCCCGATCATGCTCCTTGACCTCTTCGTCCTCTGACAAGGAGACGCATCGACAAAAAAATGTGTCTGTGCTACAAGAAACTCCTGGCAACAGTGGACAATTGTTGGAAGGGGTAAGGCTATGGCCCCTAGACCTTCAGTCCCTTGGCCTTCGCTGGTCATTCCCACAAAAGTCCTTGCCTCTCACCAGTCTCCTTCATCTACTTCTTCACCTCTTTGAGTGGAGCCACCTCCACTGCAGCCCATGTTCAGGGCCCTGACCAAGAAGTCTCAGTCTACAGCCAACTTGCTAGGCTGGCTCTCACTGGAGATCATCCAGGATGAGGATACCAGGATGGTCCATGGGTGGAAAATGGTTGAGGCCTGTCTTTGAGGAATCCTCAGACTCCGAGATGAGTTGTCATTGGACTGTGAATGAGTAGAGGAGCTGACCACAGATTGCTGTCATTTGGAGCTTTGGCCCAACTCATGTCAGATTCTGTGGAAGTTTTCTTAGTGCCAGTTCAGAAATAGGCTAAATACCCATTTACCGACATTCTAAACTGGGATGATTCCCTGGGGGTTGCCTTTCCCATGGCTGAGGCCACCTTGGGACTGGCCCTGTAGCTTTAGCAGCATCCAGCATCTTGTCTGGCACACTTCCCCATATTATCTGCAAGTACTCGGTCCCAGTGGGCTCCCTATCAGAGTTTTCCAACCACCCCTCCACAGAGGGCATGGTTTTGGACTAAGCCTTCCATAAGTCCAGAAGCCATGGGGATATGGACAAGCCTTCAGGCAAAGAGTCCAAGAAGACTGACCATGCATCTAAATCGGTGCACACTGCTGCATCACTGGGTCTCTGTCAGGCCAGCTACGCTGTCATGATGGCAAATTTTGGTCATTCACTGTTTGGGGTCTTACAGGAAATCCTGCTCCATCTTCCAGCTGACAAACAGCTTTGTTAAGAGGGTCAGAGGTGACTCCAGTGTCTATGCCATGGGCTTGACTGAGGCTTTCCACCTTCACAGCAGACACTCAGCATAAGCTGGCTGATGTCCCCTTCTTAGGCTCTGACCTCTTCGACCCTGGAGTGGAAGGACATTTCACACGGATTCAGAAGTCCAACACCACCCTTGATTCTGTGGCTTTGTCTCTGAAGAGCCAAAAGCTTAAGAAAACGCTCTTTCATTTCCTGTTCTTTCAGCCACAACAACCTTAACAGCAGCCCCAGCAGGGGCTGATTCAGCACTAGTGTCCAAAACCCAAGTTCAGCAGCCAGGGGCAAAAAAGGGAGGGGGCAGAGATGCTAGTGCCTCTGCAGCCCCAGCAGCTGGAGCCTCCTCCAAGGCTATGCAGTGGTAGGTTGTGGTATCATCCCCCTTCCTGTCCAGTCCCTCTCTCACCTCCTAGTCGGGGGTCAGTTGCACCACTTCTTATCACAGTGGTCTGCCATTACCTCGGACAAATGGGTTCTAAAATTTGTGGGCAGAGGGTTGTCTCTCAACTTTGAGGCTCTTCTGCCATACCAACTCCATGCTTCTCAGGAGTCCAGGGTATCAAAGGACACATTTTCTGTGTAAAGAGCTGACATCACTCAGCTCCTAGAGTGCAGAGTAAGAGCCCGTGTTCCAGATGACATGACAACTCAGGGATGTGTGTTCAGGTACTTCCTGGTTCCGAAATGGACGGGGTCTGATGCCCCATACTGGATCTGCAAAATCAGAACAATTTTTTGTCAAAACACAAGATCTTACTTCGAGACGGCTCTTGCAGTAGGTAATTACATATAGGACTGGCCTTGACGGTAACAAGGACCCCGAGCATTTCTAGCTAAGCAGTCCTGGCGAGGACTGCTCCCACGTCAGGTGACCGGCATCATGCGACGTCGGTATAAAGGGGCGGTCCTGGACGCCCGCCTTCCAGTTCTTTCCTGCCGTTAGCTCGTGCAGCACCTCGCGGTAAAGTTCATGCTTAGCAAAGCCCTGTTCTTTCGTCGGTTTTACCGAAGTTTTCAGTATTTTTTCTCGTAGTCAGGTCAGGCGTCGGTGTATGTCGTCCCTACACCTTCCAAAACAAGTGCGACTCATACAGCGTAACTGCCACACAAGGGCATTCTCTCTGCCTTTTTGCTTAGGCCCCGACCACCCGTGGACAAGTGCCCTTTGCCTGCCTACAACGCAGCTACCCGGAACACGCCAACAGTCCCTGGAAGCCCATCTTCTAAAGAAAATATGTCTTCAATGGAAAAAGAATTGAGGAAGCTTAGGTAGCGTCGACTTCTCCAGAAGGACATCACAAAGCGGGACAAAGAAAGGCACCGGAGAAGGCCTCCTCGCCCACGACCCGGCCGAATCGCGGCCAGAGTAATATCCCTCTGGGGACGTCAAGCGGCAGCCTCCAAGGGTTTGGAGGAGGCATCGGCCCGCCCCGTCGAGCTCGCGCTCAGGCCTTGTGGGCTCCTCCGGGCAAGAGGCCTCCGCCCCCAGTACTGTGCGAGACGACTCCATAAGTCGGACGTTGGCTCTTCCGGCGTCCGCCGGGAGAAGGTTGGTAAGGCGCCCCGACCCTTTGGGCGGCGCCCGACCCCGTCCCCTCGAACCGGGCGCTTCCTCCCTCGGCCCGCCTCCGACCAAAGGACCCGTGCGTCGGACCCGACTCCTCGGTGCCTGCGAGAACCAGCCCCTAAGCCGCGTCGGCCCCGGCGTGCGCGGGTGGCGGAACCTCAGACGGATCCTCCAACCCCGTCGTACCTGGTTCCCGCAGCCTTCGCTGCCATCCGAGAGCCTGGAGTCACCCAGGCTGACCTGGGGACTTTCCCCACTGTCCCCAGGCGTCTGGGGATATTCCACCCTGTCAGACCCTCCTCCTAGGGAACCGGATCTGATGCCAGCCCCTGGATGCAGTTCCGCGCCGGTCCCTTGATGCGTTCGGCCGCCCGGCCCCACCCGGCCTGGCAGGGAGACAATCCCTTCCGTCGGGCCCAACCCCGGGCCTCTCAATCTTGACCCGCCCATGGGGCTCCTTCTGGGCCGTCTGCTCCAGCAGCTCCTCCGGCACCGGGTTCCCACCATCTTATCCGACACCGTCATACCCGGTCCGCGGTATCCATTGCCACAGTACCCGACACCAGTCCTGCCGACACGCAGTACCCGGCCTCAATACCCGCACGGTTTCCCGCGGCGGGTTTGGATCCGCCTTACGGATACAATCGTATTCTTATCCCCTCCTCCTCCACCGCCCCTCGGCCGCGGTGGATCTGCAGGAGACTCTGGCTTCCTGGTGGGCTGAGGCCAAGGCTCAGCTCACCAAGGAAGTAGAGAGCCGCCTTACGGCGACGGCACCGCCCCCGGCCCCCGTACACCCGAGACAGCACACTCCCTCACCAGCTCTGGACCCCAGAGCCCTTCCTTCTGGATCCCGAGAGGGGCAGGACACGCGTCCAAGGATTCCCCCTAAGGAACCCGTTCCTCCCCCTAGACGTGTCAGGGAGTCTTATTCTGCTTCTGATTCTTCTTCTTCACTCTCGGATTCCTCCAACGGATGCTCCGAGAGAGACGACAAGCCTCGCTCTCCATCCAAGCCCCAGCCGAGGACCCCTCCGAAGTCTCCTCCAGAGGATCCTTCCTTCACGGAGTTGCTCAGGAAGATCCAGGAAGTACATCAGTGGCGCTCTCTGGAACCAGATCCTCAGCGGGTCAAACTCGCCGAACATCTGGACCTGCCCCTGACGGCTCCTACTTTAGTGCCACCCTGGATCAGTCTCACGCCCACCTTGTTTCCACTATTTGGAAACAACTGTCAGGCTTAGCCCACTTCCTAGGAAGTCTAACAGGCTATACCAGGTTCCGGAGGGTGTAGACTTTTTGGATTCTCACCCTCGTGCAGACTCGGTCATGATTAGCGCCGCTCACGGCCGGTCAGCACATCCCAAACATCTAAGCTCGTCTCCTCCGGATAAGGAATCTCGCCTCCTGGACCAGTATGGAAGAAAAATATATGCCTCTTCCACACTGGGAATTCGGGTCTGAAGTATGTAGCTCATATGGGGGATTACCAGAAGGCCATCCTTAGCCAGGCGGAATCCAAGATTGATTCCTTACCTGACTCCCAAGTCAAGCAGAAGTTAGCTGACTTAGTCCGTTCTGCTCATTCGGCCAGTCGTCACATCCTGCGGATGACATACGATGCAGTGGACACTGCCGGGCGGAGCTCCGCATTCGCCATAAGTCTTCGGCGTCATGCCTGGCTCTGCGTGTCAGGTTTGGTCCCGGAGGTGCAGTCAGCAATCCAGGAAGCACCTTTCAGGGGTTCAGTGCTTTTGGCGGTGATGTCAAGGACATCATCACCGACTTGCAGGAGAAGGGGACAGCTCTGAAATCCGTGGATTCCATGTACCGTCCCCATCCCCACAGCGCCGATCCTTTCCCCATGAGCCTTGATTGGCCTAGCGAAACCCCAAGGAAGGCGGGCCACTGGCACCGGGCCCCGCAGCTGCCAGGTCCCACCGCCCAAAAAAGCAGCAGGTGCCCCAGCTGCGGCACTGCCCCACACCACCTAACTCCTCCCCTCTCCCACCGCCTCCGGACACACCGGAGGAACCAGTAGGAGGGAAGTTCTCCCTCCACCTTCCGGGTTGGGAGAGGATAACAATGGATTCATGGGTGCTTCAGATCATAGCGGAGGGGCACTCTATAAAGTTTCTACAGAAACCACCCCGCCACCCCCCCCTTTGAAGTCGTCCTATGCAAGGGACCATCTTCCTTTGGTCCGGGAAGAAATATCTGCCCTTCTCGCGAAACAGGCCATAGAACCCGTTCCTCCTCACCTTCAAGGGACGGGTTACTATTCTCATTTCTTTCTGGTCCCAAAGAAGACGGGAGATCTCAGACCCATTCTCGATCTCAGCTCCTTGAACCTTTACGTGGAATACAAAAGGTTCAGGATGCTCTCCTACAAACCCTTCTGCCCCTTCTTGGCGGGTCAATGGCTTTGTGCGCTGGATATGCAGGACGCATATCTGCACATCCCCATTCGTCCCTCGCATCGCAAGTACCTCCGGTTTGCTTTCCAGGGAGACCATTACCAATTCTGGGCACTCCCGTTTGGTCTTTCCTCGGCTCCCGTGTTTTTACCAAATGCCTGGCTGTGGTAGCGGCCCACCTGCGTACTATGGGAGTTCAGGTGTTCCCCTATCTGGACGACTGGCTCCTGGCGGCCTCATCCAGGAAGGAGCTCCTGCATTTTCTCTCCCTCGCTCAGCAGGTTTTCACTTGCCTGGGTATTACCATCAACCATTCCAAGTCTCATCTGGATCCCTCCCAGAGACTACAGTTTATCGGGGCTATCCTCGATATGACGGTGAGCAAGGCCTTCCTTCCTCCGGACAGGGCGGCCTCTCTTCAGTCACAGATTTCCCTGCTATCAGAATGCAGGAAGGTTCCGGCGAGATCGGTTCTCCGTCTCTTGGGGCTCATAGCGGCCGCCATCCCGACAGTTCCCCCGAGCTCGGCTCCACATGAGGATCTCTCAGTGGACTCTCCGCTCCCAGTGGGAACAACTTGTAGTCGACCTAGATCATCTGGTTCTGATCTCCTCGCCGATGACAAGAGACTTGCAATGGTGGATGGTTCGAGAGAACCTGTTTCGGGGGGTCCCCTTCTGTCATCCTCCCCCCTCTCAGACTCTGAGCACAGACACATCAGGAGAAGGTTGGGGAGCCCATCTGGGTCCTCACCGAACCCAGGGTTTATGGTCCAGTTTGGAGCTAGCTCTCCACATCAATGTGCTCGAGCTTTGAGCAGTACTATATGCTCTCCAAGCCCTTCACCAATACATTCTTCCCGGTCACCTAGCTGTCCAGAAGGACAACATGTGCGTGGTGTGGTACATCAACAAGCAGGGAGGGACTCGATCCTACCCTCTATGCAGTGAAGCAATAAGGGTTTGGGACTGGGCAACGCTTCACAACCTTCACCTCACAGCGATCCATGTTCCAGGAGTTGACAATACCCTGGCAGACAAGCTAAGCCGCTCCTCTGCTCTGCCACACGAGTGGGAGTTGGACCAAAAGGTTCTAGACGACATCTTCCAGCTTTGGGGGACCTGTTAGCCTCTTCCCAAGCATAAAAACTCCCCACCTTGCTTCTCGCTTCGCTCAGAGTGAGGTGCTTTCTGGAGTGACGCTCTGTCTCTAAACTGGAAGGACAGATTTGTCTATGCTTTTCCCCCAATTCCTCTGGTCCCTCGTGTATTGCAGAAACTAACAACAGAAGGTGCGAGAATGATTCTGATCGCTCCTTTCTGGCCCAGGCAAATCTGGTTCTCTCTTCTACAACAATACTCAGAGGTTCCTCCTCTTCCTCTTCCTTTATCGCGAGGATTGCTGACCCAGGATCGGGGGACCCTGGTCCACCCGGGCCTCAAGTCCCTACAATGTCATGCATGGCTCCTGCAGACCTAGCCCAGTCTCACTTTGGTGTCTCTCCAAAGTGGCGAGATTCTGGTGGGCTAGAAAACCCTCCACTAGGTCCACTTATGCCATGAAATGGAAGAGATTTTCTATTTGGGCCACTTCTAGGAACATGGAGCCTTTCTCCTGTTCAGTGGCCGTTCTGCTTGAATATTTATGGCATCTCTTCGACCTGGGTCTCAGTCATTCCTCCTTGAAAGTGCACATGGCCGCTATTTCAGCATATCATGTTCCTTTCGCTGATAAAACCTTTGCCCAATTGGAGGTATCTAAGACTTTTCTTAGAGGGGGTCCTTCATCTCAGGCCCCCTGATCGGACTCCTGCTCCTCCTTGGGACTTGAACTTCATTCTTGAGAAACTTACCCTTCCTCCCTTCGAACCTGCGGCATCTGCAGATCTGAAGTTTCTTTCGTGGAAGACGCTCTTCTTGGTGGCCATCACTTCCACTCGAAGAATTTCCGAGCTCCAGGCCCTGATGTGTAAAATCCCCTATTTGATTTTTCCCAAAGAACGAGTGGCTGTTCGCACAATGCGTAAGGTGGTAGCGGAGTCTACCTTAAATCAGTCTATAGAGTTACCTGCCTTTTTCACGCAGTACTCCAACCAAGGAGAATATTTACTCCATACCATGGATGTTCACCCGGATTCTGAGATACTACACTGATAGGACAAAGGATCTCAGAAAAACTGATCAGTTGTTCATCTCTTTTGCTCACAAAAGGGAAGGCAATGCTGTTTCCAAGCAATGCCTGTCGAAGTGGTTGGCTCATTGCATCACTTTCTGTTATGACAAGTACAACAAGACCCTTCCGGGTGAATCAGAGGTCACTCCACGCGTGGAGTAGCGGCCTCCACGGCTTGTTTCAAGAATGTGTCTGCAGCAGACATATGCGCTGCCGCCACCTGGACTTCTGTCCATACCTTTACGAAACATTACAGTTTGGACATTGCCTCTCGCCGTAGAGCAGGCTTCGGGTTAGCTGTTTTGCAAGGCCTCCTGTCTTGAGGTTTGCAAGGTTTTTTGCTACTTCTTGAGTAGTTCCTCCTCCGGTGCCTTTCATTTGTTCCAGACTGCTTGGATTCAGTCCTATGTGTAATTACCTGCAAGAGCCCTCTCGAATTAAGATAGTACAGTTACGTAAGAACTTGCCGTAGAGTAGATCTTGAGAGAGGCTCTTACAGTAGGTAATACCTTCCTGCCCTCCATCCCCCTAGGCTTTTCAGCTCCTTTTCCAGGAAGGAAAACATCTGCTTCTCTCTCGTCTGGGCCTTCCAGGCCTGTGGCGGGAAAGAACTGGAAGGCGGGCGTCCGGGACCGCCCCTTTATACCGACGTCGCATGACGCCGGTCACCTGACGTGGGGGCGGTCCCTCGCCAGGGACTGCTAGCTAGAAATTTGTCCGTGGGGTCCTGCCGCTGGCCGGCGTCAGTCCTATATGTAATTACCTACTGCAAGAGCCTCTCTCGAAGATCTGCTGTTACAGTAAGTTCTTACGTAACTGTACTTTCTGGTTACTCTAAATCAGATCGTTCTGTCTCTGGAGCAGGGCATGTGGTTCTGCTTCTTGGACCTCCAGAATATGTTCTTCCACATCCCAGTCTGTCCATCCCATTGCCAGTACCTTCAGTTCTGAGTAGAGAAGATCCTGTATGATTTCCAGGTCATGCCCTTCAGCCTCACCTCTGCACCCAGCGTCTTCACCAAGTGCATGGCAGTGGTGGTGGCTTTCTGTTGCACACAGGCATCAGGGTATATCCCCTTCCTGAATGACTGGCTGATAGCCGGGTCATCCAAAGAGACTGTGGAGAGGTCCAGGGCTTTGGCCTTCTAGACCTGCCAGTATGTGTGCCTTCTGGTCAACCCGGCCTAGTCAGAACTAGTCCCATCACAGGTGATCAAGTTCATCAGGGTAGAACTAAACTCCCTGTGATCCAAGGTCTGCCTCCTTGTGGAATTGGCATCAGATCTTAACTTCTTTAGCCCAGTCATTTCAGGTTGAGTGCTAGCACCATGTCCGGGACTTCCTGTAGCTGCTGTGGTACATGGTATCCGCCACCAGCAGGATCCTTTGAGCTAGCTGGTGGATGTGCCAACTGCAGTGGGAGTTGGGTCAGCAGTGGTCCTAATGCCTGGTTTGCATGGACCAGCTGGTCATGGTGACCCTGCCGATGTGGGATGCCATCCAGTAGTGGCTGACCCACCAACATCTGGAGGAGGGAATCCCATTTATCCACCCAGAACTATCCCTCATGCTAACAATGGACACATTTTTGGAAGGGTGGCGAACACACCTTGGAGTCCCTACACCACATCAGCATGCTGGATCTCCATGCAGTGCATCTGGCTCTGACGAAATTCGTTGTGTTGATCTGGGATCAGGTTGTTAGGGTACAGATGGACAACATGACCACCATGTTCTACCTGAACTTGCAGGGAGGAATGCACTCATTTCTCTTGTGTCATGAGTCTCTCTGCACCTGGACACTTGTGAACGGCTTGGGTGCAGATTTCCTGGCAATTCATGTCGCAAGAGAAAACAGTCAGCTGGTGGATGCTCTCAACCAGGTCGGAGAGACATTGCACAAGTGGTCCCTGCATCAGGAGGTGGTAAACTACCTGTTTTCCCGGTGAGGCACCCCTCTAGTGGATCTGTTTGCCTCATGGGAGAACAGAAAATTGAGGCTGTTCACTGCGCACCCTCACAGTCTGGGACACTGTTTGGGGATGCCTTTGCAAGGTCCTAGGCCTCACGCCTTCCCTCCCTTTCCCTTGGTTCACAAGGTTGTGGTCAAGGCCCTGAAGCACAAGGCGTGAATGATACTGATAGCCCCAGACTGGTTTAGGCAGTTCTGGTATTCAGATCTCCTTAGTCTCAGCAACAGGCCTCTGTGGAGGTTACCTCTCTGCCTGGATCTGCTGACCAGACAACAGTTGAAGGTTCAGCACCTGGACCTTCAATCCCTGCACCTCTTAACCTGGTTCCTGAGTGGCAAGAGTTGCAGACTCTGGGCCTTTCCGAAGACAGCCTCCATGTTGTGGAGGCATCCTGTAAGGCATCGACTCGTAAATGCTATGCATTTAAGTGGAGAAGGTTCTTGATCTGGTGCCAGGGTAAGGAGCTTGATCTCTTTACCTCCCCCATGGCAAGCATCCTTGATTACCTTTGGTCCCTCTCTCAGTTATGACTGCAAAGGACAACTCTTGAGGTACACCTGGAAGCCATCTCTGCATACCAGTTGCAGGCTGGTATGCTGATGGTGGCTCAGGGGAAGGTAGTTGGGTGCATTTTCGAAGCTCTGTATCACTTGTCTTCTCCAGTGCCTGAACCTCTGCCTCCATAGGATCTACTGTTGGCAGAGCTCATGGGTAAGCCATTTGATACAATGCACTGGTGTGAGATGTCACATCTGTTGTGGAAGACCGTCTTCTTGGTGGCCATCTTGTCAGCCAGAAGGATCAATGAGCTCCAGGTGCTATTGGTGGAGTCTCCTTATCTGGTCTTTCACAGAAACAAGGTCGTCCTTCATCCCTGCCGAAGTTCCTCCCAAAGGTTGTGTCATAGGTTCACCTTAACTAGGTGATTAATTTACTGATATACTTTTCCAGCCCAACCTCAGAGGCTGATCACGGGATCTATACTTTTGACATACAGAGGGCGCTCTCTTATTATAAGAATTGCATGGCTGGAATTCAGGGAGAGGCTTCCCAGCTGTTTGTGATATACACTGAAGCTGCACCTGGCAGACTGGCAGCAAAGCAGATGATTGCCTCTGCTAAAAGCTGGCTGGGAACCTCTACCACAGGTTGGCTGGCAGGGTGTCACCCTAAGGGCTTATGGTTCATTCCATCCAACATACTGATGCCTCAGTGGCTGCTTCCAGGTACTGTATATCCCCATTGTGGAAATATTCAGGGCTGCAATCTGGATTATAAAATGGGCATCTCAAATCAAGAAATCCGATTGGCTAATAGCCCTTGAGAGCCGTGTCCTTATCAGAGGATATCATGCTCAGCTGGCACTAATCTGCCCACTGCGACCGCATAACACCACCATATCACTGAATTATGGCCAGAGTAAAAAAAAAATGGTCTGTGACCTCGAATTAGATGGAGGGAAAGTCCGTGGCTGAGGTGGAGAACAGTCACCCCCCTCCCCCCGCACGCATGAAGAACTACACATCATTAGGTGATTTAATTCACCTTACAGCAGAACATCAAATAAAAGCTGTGCTGCTACGGTAAAGAAAGCTGTCCACAACAAAACAGAGCGATCCACATGCCGCCAGGATCTGTATTTAAACAATCCACCGACCCGATCCTCCAGTGCCTATTTTATATGCCAGTTTTTTAAAGAAGAGCATTCATTTTATAAAACTAGAAAAAAGGTAGTGCTATGATTAAATTAACACTTACAGCTGTGGACCGACTGTCCCGATGAAACTGCACAGAATGATAAGTCGGCCTGCTTGCAAAGCGCAAAGCAGAAAACATTCAGTAGGGCAGCTGCAGAGGGACATGCTCACTTCTATTCAAGTCAGTGACTCACTACCAGACACACAGGATAGTCTGTTAATTAAAATAAAACATTTACTATTTAAAAAAGGCAAAAAAACGAATAAAAGTAGAATGGTCATGTGGGTATTGGGGGGGGGGGCTGCCTGAAGGTGGCTTCAGAGTGACACACTCACTTACGTTCAGAAGGGCAGCTGCACAGGGACACGCTCGCTTCTGTTCATGTCAGCGACTCACTCCCAGACACACAGGATAGTCTGTTAATTAAAATACAGCATTTACCATATAAAAAAAGGCAGAAAACCTGACTAAAATAGACTGTCTAGCCATGTGGGTGTCGGGTGGAGGGGGGCTGCATGAAGGAAAAATCACGACGGTCACTCCCTCTCAAGCTCAGTGACAGTCATCTGTCTGTTGGTCCCTGAAAAAGACAACCTCTAAAAAATAGAAATAAAGAAATACTGTGGGGAGAGGGGACATAAAGACATCACCTTCCCCAGCTATAATCTTAAAAGGAGTTTCAAAACCTTCACTAGTTGGGCAGTAATGGGGGCTATTTTCTTCAGACTAGAAATTAAAAAACAAAAAAACATTAATCTCACTTTTTAAACTGCACTAATTTTGTCAGAATCTGTGTTGGAAATGTAGGGCTCACTTTATAAGCGCAATAACACACTCCGAGGTGTGGGTTACGTCCTGATAAGAGCATGCCCAGGTGCATAAGGCACTCGGCACAAGTGCCTCATGCCCTATAACACACCTGGGTGTGCTCGTATCAGGACATAACCCACACCTCTTTGTGTGTTATTGCTTGCATAAAGCCCACACCTTCATCTCTCATTAAAGCACTGACATGATGAGTCATCAGGATTCTGCTTTTGGGTCTTTGGTCCTGTAGTTGCTATTCACCAAACAGTGGTGAGCACCTCGTCCCTTCCTCCCACAGGACTGCTAGGAGTCTGCCAGAGTGTGGATAGTGAATTGTATCCACGTTGCAAGACATATAGGTTACTCACCTATAACCGCAGTTCCACTAATGGTATATGGTTCACATACACATAACCCACCTGACCTCCCCTGGCAATCTGGCACCCAGGTCCCTGTTTCCAGCATGCAAAAAATCTGACATCACAGGCAGAGCTGGAGGATGTACCACCCAGATGGTGGGAGGAGCTAAGCTTGAAGACTTCTGATAACTCATCTATCTTCAAAAGAACTGCCATTGTGTATGTGTACTGTATACCACTAGTAAAACTACAGTTCTAGGATCGTGGATATGTTGTTCATCCACACTCTTTGGCATGTCCCTTTCCCTTTAAGGATTGCTGGAAGTCTTCAAACTGGCTCCTCCCACCCACCCGGGTGGTATAACCCTTGGCTCTGCCCCATGATGCCAGCTCTTCCTTTCCGCTGGAAGATTCAGGTTGCCTGCTTCGTGCTCCAGCATTTTGTAGGCCCTGACTTCGGTTATTCCAAAAATTCGTCTAGTTCACATTAGTGATCACGACTACCTACCTTCGATTATGGAAGATAAGTCTTCCCCCGAATTTCACCAATGTTCCTGCAGCCAAAAAATGACGCGCACCGATCCCCACACCACGAGCGTCTATTGCCTAGGTGTCGACCATTACACCTTGAAGTGCAATTTTTGTCTATCTTTTTACCCTAAAGTCCTCGACGACCATCTCGTATGCCTGAAGTTGGGGAGGCCGGAGAGACAGAACCCTCCGGTGAAATCTAAGGAGGCTTGGTAGGCGGTTTCCGCGGCTGCGGGATCCACTGAGTAATTGGAGCGCATGCAAGCCTTCGAGGAGGAAGCGGCTCAGGCCGCAGAATCTTCCTCCCAGAGCTTCTTGATTCTGCTCAACCTGGGCTCCACCTTCTCAGGTTCTTTCTGAGAATTGTGCCAGTCTCTCTCCACTAAGAGAGAGGGTCTTGTGGGCACGCACTCCACTCAGTCCCATAAGCGGGAAAATGACCCAGAATCATCTTCAGATGTGGCGAAGACTTTCTTGGTATTGGGAGAAATCTCAATCCCAGGAACCAGCAGTCTCAACTTCAGTCAAAATTGCCTCTTCAGATGCTGGCTTATTGGCTTTGCCATCTGGCCAGTTGACCGAAGTATCAATCGATGAGGTTGAAATAATCATTGACCCATTGTTGCCGACTCCAGTTGACGATTCTGTTAACCGGACGCCAGTCCTTTCCTTCCCTGATGAGGAGACTCAGCCTGCTGGGAATCCAGTCGAGGAAGTGGTCCCTGACCCTTGGAAATCACCAGTCCCGTCAGTGTCTCCCAAGCGACTGAATCAGCCTATCCAAACCCGATCAAGATCCAGGACCCCCTCGACCAAAAGGCTGAGGAAGAGCCACAAGCACTCTAAAAAGAGGCGACACCATCGGTCATCCTTGTCCTCCTTGGATGAGGAGAGGCTTCAGTGGAAACTCAGACGCTATGAGGACCTCATGTGGCAACAACCGATTTTGACCGGGCGCAAGCCGACTCTGGCTCCTACCCCGGCCATTACTTGGCTGTCACCTCCCAGGCTGAATCCGACTCCTGCGGAGCCAATGAAGTCAGTTCCCCTTTCCACAGAGCCAGCAAAACCTCCAGTTCGGCCTAAACTGGTCTCTCCACCGATAGTGGTGGAACCACTGCCCAAGCAGCCTGTTGGAGGGACTCCTTCTAAGGAAGATAGACCGGACACCGGGCTTCCCTGGTGTCTTTTGGTCACTGTCACCCCAGACTGCCCTTGGCAGATCAAAGGTGACCTGGGCGGTTCACCATTGTATCCCGATTCCTCAGATTCAGATGTGACCGACCTGCATTTTCATCCCGGGGATGACAAATTGGCTGGTGGGATAGAGACAGAGGAAGGTCCTTTGTCCTTTCAGGGCATTCTTCATCTCATCTCTGAGTCCACAGGGATGCCCCAGGAGCCTAGCCAGAAAAAGGCAGAGTACCCTCTCACGGATATCCTCAAGAGAGGCGATACCCCAACGGAGGCCTTTCCTGTGGCCGAGACGATAGTTGGCCTGGCCTTAAAACTTTGGCTGCACCCTGCCTACTGTCCAGCTCCATCTGCCAGCATGGCCTGCAAATATGCGGTGTCCACAGGGTCCCTTGCAGGGTGCACAGAGCACCCTTCGCCCAAGAGCCTGGTGACCGCCTCTGTGTTCAGGCATACTGGCAGTTCTGCTGACACAGACCGACCTCCCAAGAAAGAATCTAAACTCTTGGATCATTTAGCTAGAAAGGTCTATGTGGCCTCCTCTTTAGGCCTTCATCAGGTGAGTTCGGCTGTCATCATGGCACACTTCTCCCATGCCCTCTTGGGGTCTTTGGATGAAGTCCTCCCATACCTTCCTGCGGACATGCAGACCACAGTCAAGCAGGTCCAGGATCAGGGCCGGGCTGTTGCCAAACAGCAGTTTCAGACAGCCCTGGACATTTGGGATTAGTGTGCCCGCTCGGTGGCAGCCACAGTTGCCTCCCGTCACAGGGCTTGGCTGAGACTCTACTCCTTTCTGGCAGATACTCAGCACAAACTAGCTGATGTGCCTTTCCTGGGCACCGACCTTTTCGGCCTAGGTGTGGCTGGTCACCTTCAGTGTATTGAGCAGTCCAGTGCCACCTTGGATGCTACTTCTGCGAAAGGTTCTTTGTGTAAGAAATAGCAGAAGAAGAAGAAGCCTTTTTGGCACTCTTCCCCTGTGGCGCAGCAACCCTCTTTTCAAGGAGGGCAGCAGCAGGCTCAAGCTTGGCAGCCCCAGCCCAAGTACGGGCCCTCCCAGGCCCGTAAAAGGGGTCAAGATTCCAGTCCTGGATCCTCCAAGCCTGCTCAATGACGGGGCGGGGGCTGCCTCCCCATCTCCCGTCACGCCAGCTCTGGGTCCTCCCGTGGGGGGCCGGCTCCACCACTTCCTTTCCACCTGGTCCGCTATCACTATGTACAGGTGGGTTCTCGAAGTGGTCAGTCAGGGACTGCCTCTGGAATTCGAGCAGCACCCTTCAAGCTGAGCCCACGCCCCTCGGGAGGAGAAAGTATCCGTCCAGACTCAGTCGGCTTTTCCAGATGACATTGCTCAACTCCTCCTCAAGGAGGTAGTAGCTCCAGTGATGGATCCTCCAGCAGACCCAGGGTTTATCTCCAGGTACTTCCTAGTGCCCAAGTAGATGGGGGGGCTGGCATCCCATTCTAGATCTACGCAACCTGAATCAGTATCTCAGGTCATGCACCTTTTGGATGGTCACTCTGTCCCAGATCATACCATCCTTGGAGTGAAACATGTGGTTCTGTTCACTGGATCTGCAGGATGCATTCTTTCACATCCCAATCTGTCCATCTCATTGGCGGTTCCTCCGCTTCAGAGCCAAAGGGATCCTATACAAGTTCTGAGCCATGCCATTCAGCCTGTCATTGGCCCCACGGGTCTTCATCAAATGCATTGCAGTGGTGGCAGCCCATCTCAGGCATTGAGGGGTCAGAATTTTCCCCTATCTCGACGATTGGCTCTTAGCAGGTCCCGCCCAGCATGAGGTGGAGAGGTCCAGGGACCTGGTCCTCCAGACCTGCTACCAACTCGGCCTCCTGATCAATGAGGCCAAGTCAGAACTCGTGCCTTCCCAGGTGTTGTGCTTCATCGGGGCAGAGCTTGACTCTTGTCAAGTCAGAGCTCAGCTCCCTGCGGACAGGATGGAGCTTCTCTCCTCCTTTGCCCAATCATTTCTGGTTGGGTAATTGTGCCCTGCTCGGGACTTTCTGTGCCTTCTGGGTTACATGGTGGCATGCACCTCAGTGGTCCATTGGACCCAGTTGCACATGTGTCCCCTCCAATGGGAGCTGGCCGCCCAGTGGACTCAGCGCCATGGTCATTTCAGCCAGCTGATTACTGTAACCCGGAAGATGTGGGATGCTCTCAAATAGTGGACCGCCCCAGACTGGTTGCAGGAAGGGATCCCATTTGTACGCCCCAAGCCAACGGCCGTCCTCACGACTGATGTCTCTCTCATGGGCTGGGGAGCCCACATGGGGGACAAAAGGGCCCATGGGTTCTGGACCCCTGAGGAGTCCTGATACCACATCAACCTGTTGGATCTCAGAGCAGTCAGACTGGCACTGTCAGCTTTCACTCCTCAGATCCAGGGTCAAGTGGTTCAAGTCCAGACGGACAATACCACGACCATGTACTACCTCAACAAACAGGGCAGCACACACTCCCATCTGCTTTGCAGAGAGGCACTCCACATCTGGACCCTCATCAGCTGTCTGGAGGCAGATCTCCTAGCCATTCATGTGGCAGAAGCCTCAAACCATCTGGCAGATGCTCTCAGCTGCTTAGGCGAGACATCCCACAAGTGGTTTCTCCTTCCTGATGTAGCTTACAGCCTGTTCTCCCACTGGGGCAAACCGATGGTGGACCTGTTTGCCTCCAGGGAAAACACGAAGCTGAGGCTGTTTCATGCCCGCCCCCCTCAGCAGGGCTCACAGCAGGGGATGCCTTCTTGAGGCTGTGGACACCAGGCCTCCTCTGTGCTTTCCCTCCATTTCCCTTGATCCACAAGGTGCTCCTTAAGAAGAGGAGGGACAAGGAAGGTGATCCTGGTAGCCCCAGACTGGCCGCACCAGTTCTGGTATCCAGATTTCCTGCAGGCCCCCGGAGTGGCTTCCATCATGCCTGGATCTGATCTCTCTCAATCAGGGGAAGGTATACCATCCAGATCTTCAATCCCTGCACCTCACAGCCTGGTACCTGAGTGACTAGAGTTCCAGGCTTTGGGTCTTTCCAAGGATGTCCTCACCGTGGTGGAGACATCCAGAAAGGAATCAGCCAGGAAATGTTATGCCTTCAAATGGAAAAGGTTTTCAATTTGGTGTCAGAGCAAGGGCCTGGACCCTCTGTCTTGTCCAGTAGCTAACATTCTCGACTACCTTTGGTCTCTGCCCACAGGGGGTCTTCAGTCATCGACCCTTAGGGGTGCACCTGGCAGCCATCTCAGCTTACCGGGTGCGGGCTGATCAGCCGACATTGGTGCCGGAGACAGTGGTCAGGCGCTTTTTCAAAGGCCTGGATCACATATTCCCTCCGGTGCGTGAACCTCCACCTCCGTGGGATCTACTGCTGGTACTGGCAAAGCTCATGGGCAAGCTATTCGAACCAATGTACAAGAATATGTTGTCACACTTGTCGTTGAAGACGGTCTTCTTGGTGGCTATCACGTCTACCAGAAGGACAGGGGGGATCCAGGTGCTTTCAGTAGACTCCCCTTATCTGGTCTTCCACAGGGATAAGGTTGTCCTACGCCCCCACCCAAAATTCCTTACGATGGTGGTGTCAGAGTTTCTCCTTAACCAGGTGTTAACTCTGCTGGTATACTACCCTAACTACACCTTGGAGGCCAAATACAGGCTCCATACTTTGGACCTGAGACAAGCTCTGTCTTATTATAAAGAGAGGAAGGTGGAAATTCAGGGAGAGGTTCGCCAGCTGTTTGTCATCTACGCTGAAGCTGCTTCTGGCAGACCTGCAGCAAAACAGTTGTAAGGTGGCTTACATCTTGCATAAGTCTGTGTTATGAGTTGGTGGGCATGGAGCCTCCCAGAGGGATAAGAACTTATTCTACCCGCCATACCGCTGCATCGGTGGCTGCTTCCAGGGACATCCCTAGCCAGGAAATCTGCCAGGCTGCTACCTGGAAGTCAGCAGACAACTTCATTACCCATTACCACATCGACCTTGAGTCACGCCAGGTTGCTGGTTTTGAGGCCTCAGTTCTCCAATCTCTGTTTCCTAAGTAGGGGGTGTGCGCCTTGCCTCCCTCCTCCCAGAGAACTGCTAGGAGTCTGCCAAAAAGTGTGAATGAACAACATATCCACGATCCTAGAAAAACAGGTTACTCACCTGTAACCGTAGTTCTAGGAATGGTATGTGTTGTTCATCCACATGGACCCACCCGACCTCCCCTACTGTGGACGCACAACACCTGGCTTCCAGCATGCTAAGATCTGGCATCATGGGGCGGAGCTGAGGGTTATACCACCCAGGTGGGTGGGAGGAGCCAGCTTGAAGACTTCAGGCAATCCTTAAAGGGAAAGGGACATGCCAGAGAGTGTGGATGAACAACTTATACCACTCCTAGGACTACTGTTACAGGTGAGTAACCTATTTTTACAGGTGAGTAGCCTATATTTTTCATCCCTTTATATCAGTGGGCTTTCATTTTTTTTTCCTGAAGGAAAGATTGATAACACTCCTTAAGTGCATGGCCAAATGGACATAACAGAGGAATTATTACAGCCAAACTGTGAACCAATTCAAGCAATCCAATTAAAATCTGCTTTAAGTAAAAGTCAGTCTTGTCCTGCCAGTTTGTGAGAGTTACATGTGAAAACATTAGTGACTACAATGTAAAAGAAATCCAGACTTCAAAAAAAATGTTAACAGCCCGTCTCCTTCCACTTAGCCAAACTAATACAGTTGTCCCTGAGCATGTGCAAAATCTCCAAAACACAAATGACTGGAACCCTTATCGATCCAGGGCTGGACAAGATTCCCCCTCCTCCCAATAAAAGGTCATGGGGCTGCCTTAGTCCCCAGAAGCTCCTTGGTGTTATATGCACTGAAATTCAATCTAAACATGTTTCTGGCTTTTGTAAGGCTATGGCAACTGTTAATTGGGGGCACAAAAAAATTGTTTTTCAAAGCATTAAGTGCCCTATTTTCTTTTTGTTATTTTTCATTGTTTGTCAGCTTTGCTCCCCACCCTGACTCTTCTGTGTCCTTGCCAAGAAAAACAAACAAATTGTTTATGTGGTTGCAAATAAATTACATTTTTGGCATTATAGAAAACTCCTGTGCTTGCTGTTAGCCACTGGTGGGACAGTCATGATTTTATTTCACCCTTGTCTGCCTGGGCCCTGCCTCAGGCCTTACGGGATTGTCACACAGATGAGATAGGCTTGATCAGGTGAAGCCAAATGTTGCTGGGCTTGATGCAGCTGCACTAAAATCCAGTTCAGGAGTGGGGAGGTGGCTCCTTAGAGCATAGAGGTTGCCCGATTTGATGTTTTAGAAGTCCTTTTAGTGACAAAACAATCAACTAGAAAAACATATGGTTGCAAGTGCAAAGGTTTTTGAGTTAGACGTGTTAATCGATTTGTGTGGACACATTCTCTCTAGAGGTGGGCAAGCCAGCAAGTTTTGACCTAGAGCCAAGACAGGGGTCTGGCTTCACTCCATGAACCAAAATACGAGCCGAGCCATGGCTGCTGTAGGCTGTCCTGTACAATACTGAGTATCCCTCATGAGTTGCACAAGAAGAGTTGAAAGCAGGGCTGAATCAGAATGTTTCTGTGTGGCCAGCAATTTTGTCACAGGGGTAGCACTTCCTTAGTAAAATGTTAACTTTTGAAATAAAATTAGGTTAACAGAGCTAGTTTGCTGGGCTAATAGGTTAGTGAGTGCTGCTGCACTACAAAGCTGGATTGCTTGTGGTTGTAAGTTCCTGCCACTGCACTACTCAGGCTGACAAAATTGCTTGCTTTGATCATAACTAGCTCGGCTTGGCCTTGGCTCACAAATGCTTACAGAGGTCGAAGTGAGCCAGAGCCAAACACTAGGCTCAAGCCAGGCTCCTTGCCTTGGCTTGCCCACCTCTAATTTTTCTGTCTGACACAAACCCTTCACTGAACTATTCCTCTCATCTTATTTGCAACCAAATGTGTATATGCTTAGGACTTTTGTGACAAATTATGCCAGACTAGAATGGCACAAATGAATCTTCTTCCCATTCTGAATTTATAATGGTATAAAAGTAAGCAATAAGACACAACGGGGTGTGTATGAAACATTTTACAGCAAAGCCAGGGGTGTAGCCTCATGTCTTTCATCCCTTGGAAGTGCAGTAAAATATGTTTCATACACATCCTGGAGTGGTTTATTGAGCTTATAAAATTGGCTCCTTTTTCAACTTTTTACAGTTGGGAAAAGCATGTTTATATGTAGAAACAATAGATTTACTTGTGCTCATTTATGATAAAATAGTCCTTCTGCCCACTGCAAATGATGTCATAGATGATGTTATTGTGTTACTGCTGGACAAAGTTTGTCCTTTGCTGGCATCAAGATTCAAGACATGGAATGATTATCATGGAATGTTTTCCATTGAATACATGGATTTCAAATTCTGTTCAGTTCCACTGGCAGAATGTTTCCCTCCTAACATTCTGTACACACACACACACACACACACACACACAACAAAGGCCTCTGTTACAGCCAAAGACTCAATTATCTCACTGTTAGGGTAAGCAGAAGAGATTTCTGTGATGAGCATGTAAAGATTGTAGGGGGATTTTTCATTGTGTAACCCCCGACCTCTGCCTTTTTTGCACATGACAGGTGGCATGCTGTTAAAGCTGACAGCAGTAACTGGTGGGGACTGGGTTCGGGAAGGATAAGGTTACTCGGAACAGGGGGCCTAGGTTTGGCTACTCTGCACAGGGGCACCCAAGTAAATCCGAACACAGGAAGCAATAACTGTAATGTCCAGAACCAGGAATGGGATTTTACAGTGTGGCTTTTATTCACATCCAAGCTGAACAAACAAGCATAGACAGACCCCCACAGGGCTACATTCCTGGTAATGCAGATTAGAGACAACAGAATACTTCTTCACATTTCCAGCCCTCAGGCTCTGAACCCACCAGGCACACAGCCCGGACTTGCACGCAGCTTTGGGTACACAGCCCGACTTGTACACTACTTGGGTTTTCCCCACTGGCCTGGATCCCCCGCCGGCCACTTGATACGGGGTCCATTTTGGGAAATGAACCAGTTTTCCTGTTGGTGGCTCCCCAAACCACCTTAGAGCCTTCGACTCCTAGAGGTAATTTTCCTTCCAATCCCACGTCTGGGTACTTCCCTCATCACTGGCCAAGTGCATGAGGCAAAGTAGAAATCCACAGAGCAAATCCGTAGAGGTGGACCTGGTTACTAAAGATGGGGGGTCTCCCACCTCCAGCTCCCACAATCCATACCCGGCCATTTCTCTGGAAACTAAACAACTCTTTTCTGAAAGCTTGGCAATGTAGATTACTGGGTAGACGTATGTCACATCTCCTCTACATGTCTTGACTTCCCTTATGTGCTGGACTTGAACATACTTTTACTTTTGGCTAAGCCTATTACTCTAGGCCTCCCACTACTTCAGTAGTCCAATCCCCACTATCGCACAAGTCCCAGGGTGAAAACATGGGCCCTTTAGAAAGAGCAGAAACTCGCCCTCCGGTTGCAGGTGCCCCACAGGTGAATCACGAACTCTTCTTGTTTCCCAAAACTCTTGGACCAAATAAGGCAGCTTCTCCACTAGCAGATGCCAGGGGATTGCCCCTGGAATATGCAGGCTAAACTTTTCTGTCCCATCCCCTGAGGGATGGGGCACAGAGACCCGATTCAGCGGCCTCCACCACTTTAAAACTAGCTTATATGTCTCTCTTTAGGTGGAAACACACACCTTTTTCTTAAATGTAGCCCTATGTCAGGGCTGAGGCTCCAAGAGCCTAACACAGAGCTGTTGTGCTCCTTTTCACAACAAGCTCCAAACTCCAACTGACCTACAGACTACTGTTCAAACCTCCCAACATTCTACTCCAACTCTGTGCTGCAGATTCCATTGTGGCTCATGCAGCTGCGACAGTTCTATGGTGATGTCATTCCTCAGTCTCAGCTGAGACTGAGAACAGAGTGAGACAGTGTGAAACCCATTTAACTGGAGTTTCACAAGCTGCCTTCCCTGCCTACCACTAGGTCTTACTGGGATTCTAGTAACCCCGGGTAACAAGGGGGTTACACTTGTCAGGGAATAAACAGTTGTAATGAAAACTATAGACACTACTTAAAGGGAACATAAACAGGTATTCTAGGTAAAGGTGACTGAGAACACAGCAGCTACATTAGAGGCTCATCTGTGGAATCATATGAATAATGTGCTTCCCCCAAATGATTTTTAATACATTTTTATGTTTGTAATAGGTTTCAATGCATGTAAACAAACCCCACGACTCAACTCAAACCTAGCACTCTTTAGAAGTCTGAAATGGTGGTGACGTCCTCGACGTGATGATGTCACTTTATTGAGAGCACTCACAAGCGGTAACACAGGCTGCAAAGGGATGTTTTAAATGTAATGTTACAGTAATGCCAGCTGTTTCTATGGGGAAAAAAAGCCTGACAAAGTGTTTCTGGGCTGTATTACAAGGCTGCAAAGGGATGTTATAAAGCAGCAGTGAAAACTCTGACAAAGTGATTCTCTGTGAACATAACTCTGACAGAGCGCTCTGTCAGAGTTATGTTCACAGAGAAGCAATTTGAGTTATTTTCACTGCTGCTTTATAATGTCCCTTTGCAGCCTTGTAATATAGCCCAGAAGCACTTTGTCAGGCTTTTTTCCCCATAGAAACACTTTGCCGGCATTATGGTAACATTACATTTAAAACGTCCCTTTGCAGCCTGTATTAGCGGTTGGGAGCACTCTCGCTAAAGTGACATCATCACATTGAGGACGTCGCCGCCATTTCAGGCTTCTAAAGAGTTCTCTGTTTGAGTTGAGTCGTGGGGTTTGTTTACATGCGTCAGAACCTATGACGAACATAAAATTTGGATTAAAAATCATTTGGGGAGGCACATTATTCATATGATTCCACAGGTGAACCTGTTTATGTTCCCTTTAATGTTTCTAATTTGTTTATGTGTGTAAGGAAAGTGTGATGATCATGGAAACAATATTTAATTAATATTTTTTTTTTGTTTAAGGTAGTTTTATGTTTAGGGCCCAGTTGATGTTTGTTTACAGTGTAAGGCTAGCAGTCATGTATGTGATGGAAGATCAATTCTGGTTGTAGGGGGACTGATGAAAGATAGTTCTGGTTGTAGGAGGACTAATTTGTCATTGTGTGATGTGGTTTAGGACCAGGATGACTGCAAGTGCAAGAAACACATTTTATACATGGTTACATTATATATTTTGACCAATGACACTTCTTTATTCTGGATGCCCATTTTATAATAGTTAATGAGGAACCCAAATATGAGCTAATGAAGAAGCAAGTCCTGTATAATAAAATTGGCAAATTTGTGGTAATGGCAGATAACGTGACCCAATATTGCACTCTCTGGTTTTAAAATGGAGGCAGTATAGCGCAGTGGTCTAAGGCTCTGAGCTGCAAATTTGGTGACATCCAGCAGACCAGACCTGGGTTTGAATCCCACAGCTTCCACTTGCATACTGTGTGACCCTGAGCAAGTCACTTAAACCTCCTTGTGGTCCCAGGTCGCTCCTGTACAAAAGCTTTCAGCTTAGTGTGCTATACCTGGTTAAACAACAAAATAAAAATTAAAAAATGGCTCTCCCATGGGCTTTGCTGTTTAAATACTTGTTTTACCCATAAGCCTAGTCCGCCTGACACTTCTGTATCTCTGGCCAATAGAGCAGTGTGGAATTTTCAAACTCCACTTCCGTTGGCAATCCACAGAATCTTGAAAATTCCACGGGAACCCATCGGAAGCAGAATTCTGAAAATCTGAAAGCAGAATGTTTATGTAAACTGTGGATTTATTTTCAGCATTTTTGGATTACGTGCTCTGTGGAGTTTTACATGGAGCTGCTTTTCAGAACTTCACAGAATAAAAAAATTCTGAAAAGCATTTTGGATGTAGAATCGCCATCCTGGATGACCTCCGCCAGCACAACAGTAATTATTGCTCTAGGTCTCCTAATGACTTGCACCTGCAAATCTGTCATACCAGCTTTGCTCAACGTGCTCCTACTGCGTGGAATGCACTTCCTTATTGCCTGAGATCGTTGAATAACGTATAGCACTTTAAAGTTGGGTTCAAGTCATATCTGTCTCAAAATTGCACTGTGACTGTAACCTATGAATGATCAATGTCATTTGCTGGAATTAAGTTGTCTATTGTATTGGGATGAGTGATTGTTCTCCCTGTTGTAATGACTCTGACGTGTAATGATATCTGATGTGTCCCTGGTCGTTCCTGTAAAAGAAATGAATATTCCAGTGAGTTAACCTGGTTAACAAAATAAAGCAAGTCCAACTGTTTTGCAGTACTTTCTGATTCTCTGAACATCTCAGGTCACCAGATTAATTCCTTTAAGACGTAGTTGGGACCCATTTCAGCCTTGTGTATCTTGATATTGGCAAATTATGGAAAATCTCAAAATGAAGATGGCTGTATGCTTCAGTGGATTAAGACATAAATTTGACTTGAGGTATGATAACCTAAATGTGTTTTTTAAAGGAAGTTATGTAGATTCAAATACCTCCTAAGTATCTATATATGCTTATTCTAGGTTGACATTATATGGGTAACATTCTTGACTAACATCTACTAATAACCTTGGACATAAATATAACACAGGTATTTAGCTCTGGTTAATTTGTGTAATCTCCTATTTCATCTAATTTTTTGCTTTTCTTACTTATATCTCCTTCTTACTTTAATATAGCGTATATGTTTAAGAAAATTAAAAATATTTTTAACATTTTAAGAACGTTAGATTATTGTAGACAGAATATTTGCTCTCCTCTGATATGGAAGTCTTATCTGAGAAATATTTGAAAATAGGCTAGAATGTAGTACATTAATTTTATTTTATGTGTACATAAGAATATACAGATTTAGCTCATGACTATATATTTTATATGTTCAACTAATCAATTATCTGCCTATTAATACCAGAATTATATTATTATGTAATGTTATTTATTCTATTGAAATAAAAACTGTTATTGATAAAAAAAAAAAAAAAACTAATTTGCCTCTTCTGAAGGCTCCTCAGACTCCTGGATAATTGAAATGGGCTCCCCTTCAAACTAGCTGCCTCTCGTAACTTACCATATCCCTCCTGGAAAATCATTTCCCCTGAGCAGCCCACCTGTGCAGCAGTAGTAATAGTGCTACTGCTTGCAACGCTGGCGACCCAGGTTTGGAAGTGAACCCGGGAGTCGGAGGGCCAGCCGGGGAGAAGGATTGAGCATTCTATAGACTGTTCTCCTCCTACATGGGGGAGGGTGGGGAAGCACCTAGTGCTCACCTGGCCCCTAGTGAAGGCTGGAAGGTTTGACAGCCAGAGCTCACTAACTTGGGAGGCATGTCAGACGTTCGGCTGCATGTCTCAATGTCATTGCACGCCGTGCCTCACCGGACACCCAGCACACAAAAACTACCAGGCCAAACAAGAGGACATCTGACCCACCAAGCCCCTTGCTGCGAGACCCAGGCACCTGGCCTCTCCCTGATCACCTTCAGTCTCCCTGTCTGACAGCCCCACCCTTGGGGGTAAGCCAGGGTACACTCCGGGGGGCCGGGAGCAGAGGGTAAGTCCCAGGGGATGGACCAATTGAAACATCCAGCTGGTAGCAAAATAAAATAATATTCTTATAGTTATCAGATTCGCACTGTGTCCTTGAGCTTCAAGTGCTGATACCTGTCCCTCCTTTCTCAGTTTTTCACGCTAACAAGGGAGCTCTAAAAATTAATGTGCATATTTATTTTTTCTCCCATGCCATGTTTGTATATGATATTATGTTCTCAGGGAAGTACACAGTTCTCAGGGAAGTACAGAGTTCATGCCATTAACCCCTAGCCTTCCCAGATCCTTGTCCACCATGACATCCCCCACAGTTCTCCCCTCCAAGGCAGGGACACTAGAGGAAGGCCGCCCCCCCCAATGCAGTCCACTGTGTGTGCACTAGGATCCTGCATCAGTTGGCACGAGGGCCCAGGATAGTTCATGGAGTTCCAGCCATCAAGTAAATGATCATGGGCTTCTTCACCCCCAGTGTTCTGTCTGGTTCCTCCCTTATCTCCCTACATAGGCATGGCCTGTCAGCCTCAACTGCACGCAGTGACATCCTGTGGTAGGAACAAGCTCCCTTGGCCAACTGCAGTGCCAAGTGGTAGCTGTTGTGATCTGGCCTGCCTCCTAGCATGGTGTCCCGAGCGCCTTCACAAACTCGAGTCACCTGCATGATCCCATCCCACATTGGCTTGGGGCTGTCTGTGTGACTCTCATTTATTTTACAATTTATTTGCCTGGGATAGCCCAGCTGAGATGCGCATCTTGTTTCCAGTGGGATCTTGCTTCAGCCCATTTCTGTAGCTGGAGGTATTTGAGCACTGGGAGGTTAAGTGACTCACCCAAGGTCACACAGTTAGTATCCAAAGTTTCTTCCCAAAGTAGTGTCTGAATTCCACCTCACTCCACTGATCAGCCTATCATCTTTTTCCCACAATTTCATGTCAACCAAGGGGAAATCCTTACTTTGTCTCAGTGAAAAGAGAATCCTGCTGGGTTTCTGTTTGGACAAAACAAAGTCCTCCAATTACAAGTAAGCAACTTGTGTCTTTTGATAGATTTTAATGTAACTGGGCACCAGTTCAGCCCGTTCATCGAAAACTCTCGCTGTCTGCCTTTGATGAAATTATAAAAGAGATCCTACTGCGGATAACAGAACAAAAATAACATGGTACTGTCAATGACCAGTCAGTCAACAGCTGTACTGATAGCTATTCCTTCCAGGCACAACAGATGTCCCTGGAGTACTAGATCACACATTCCACAAACTGGCAATTGTACCTACGAAGGGTGATGTAATAATGAAAGGAAAAGAACAACCTGGATAAAGTGTATAGAAGTCTCCTACTAGCTAAACTAAGCTCCGTTTTCCTTTGTGGTAGTCCAAGTACTGAAGAGGCAGCATAGCATGCTGGTTAAGAGCACTGAGCTTCAGACCTAGAGAACTGGGTTTGAATCCCACAGCCACCACTAGCATACTGTGTAACCATGAGCAAGTCACTTAAGTTCTCTGTGCTCCCAGGACATGCCTGGAAACAAGTTTTGGGTTTGGCTTAGTGTGTCTTTCCTGACCAAAAATTCTAACAACAAAAAAAGAAAAAAGTGGGTTGAGCACGACTGCATGGCTTGAGAGGGTTGCAAGTTCAAATCCTGGGTTCTCTGGTTTGGAAAAAGGGGACTGCTGTATCAGAGAGTGCTCAGCAGATGGCAGTAGCAATGAAGCCCTCAAAGTGCCTTGCACAGTTAATTAATGCATTCAGTAGCCCCTCTTAGTAGCCCGGACCCCCAGACACCAGCTGATAGAAGTGTCTATCTTCAGATCGCAGGATCCTACAAACCTTCTATTGTAATCCTTTTATAGTATATGGTGGAATGCTGTGCCGCATGGAAATCCACGCCTAGAACAGCATTGTACCAGCGTAATGACATCAAGATGTTGTACCATCAGGAGTATGTCACTATGATGGTACAGCAACTTTAAATCCCTAAGGAATGCCAGAGGTTGGAAACCGTGCGCACTGCTGATGGCTCGCTTCCCTTTCATTTTTTTGTCAGTGTTATGTAATGTGAATGAAGCAACTGACTGGCAATGGCTGTAGCGTGTTTTTTTTTTTCACTTTTCATTGTCTCCAGAGGTGATTTTTCTGCTGTATACAGTGCCTTTGAGAAAGGGTCCTGGTGGACCAGAAACGCGTCAGGCGACCTGTTTGTGCAATAAATATGTTTTAACTTTCTCTTGTGTGGTGTAAGTGCAATATGTGGTGGTGAGTTGCCTGGTTTTCTGTTCACATGTTTTAATTTCCGTGTCATAACAACCAACCAAAGACCTCTCGAGCTTTACTCTTGAGGTCAGCTGGTTGTTATGACAACCTCTCAAAGGAAGCACAGCCTTGTTGTGCACAGCGTCCCATACATTATCCTCTGTGTAGTATATGAATATACGAAGATTCCAGCAGATAGAGGCCTCATGGTTTATCAAGTCTGCTTGAGTGTGCAGCTCTCGGTTTTGAATACTGATGCTGCCCCAACCCTCCCATCTTTCCACTTGAATACATGGTCTGCATTACCCCCTCCTTCCCCGTTATGATTTTGCCCTTGACCTTGTCCCACCCTCTCTTAAATCCTCCTACTGATGTTTGCATTATCAGTTCCACAGGGAAAGCATCCCATGGTGCCACCACCCTCTCTGTGAGAAAGTGTCTCCTCATCTCCCTCCTGAACACCCCCTCCAGTTTCTGAGTATGCCCTCTTCTGATCCCTTTCTTTCTATACTTGAACTGACCCTTCTGGTGAACCCTATTTATGCCCTTCAAGTATCTGAATGTCTCAGTCATGTCTCCCCTGTCCCTTCTGTCCTCCAAGGAGTACATATTTAGCCTCCGTAGTCTCTCCTCATAGGGCTTTTCTCGCATCCCACTTAACATCCTGATCACCCTTCTCTGCACCCCTCCAGCAGTGTGCTGTCCCTTTTTAAGAAGGGGCACCAGAACTGCACATAGTATTCCAAGTGCAGCCTCACCAGTGCCCTGTACAGTGGCAGAATCACCTCCTCACTCCTCGAGGTGCTTTCCCTCGCTGTGCACCCCAGCATCTTACTGGCCTTCACCACCACCTT
Organism: Neoceratodus forsteri; assembly: GCA_016271365.2. Classification (NCBI taxonomy): domain Eukaryota; kingdom Metazoa; phylum Chordata; order Ceratodontiformes; family Ceratodontidae; genus Neoceratodus; species Neoceratodus forsteri. The sequence continues at coordinate 361,390,675 of JADMNL010000024.1, forward strand.
CCTACACTGCGCAGAGTGATTCATGTGGCCTGTGATCATCACTCCCAGACCTTTTCCTCGGCAGATACCGATAACTGCACACCTCCCAGCTGGTAACTGCATTTAGGATTCTTGTTTCCAAAGTGCATAATCCTGCACTTCTTAGCATTGAAACCCAACTGCCAGGTGTATGACCATCTCTCCAATGCCTCTAGGTCTTTCGGTAGTCTCTCCCCCTCCCCCCCCCCGTCCACCACTGCTCCCAGTTTGGTGTCATCAGCAAACAGGTTTATTTGGCTTCCAATCCCATCTGCCACACCTGCTATGTAGATGTTAAATAACACCAGTCCCAGTACAGAGCCCTGCGGTACCCCTCTTATGAATGCCTGTGGGCAGCAAAAATATGTGGGTAGGGGCTGTTATGTATGGAAATCAAACATTTTCACAGTGCTGCTGTACCCTAGTAGTGACGTCAGAGTGTTGTACGTCACTACTAGGGTACAGCAAGAAAGAATGCCCGCACACCTCACTTTCACTGACCAAATCTCCAATCTTCGTCTTTAATGTGAACAAGTGACGACGATGATGACTTCAGCGATATTTTCAACACCAGTTACAGTACCAGCAGCTGCCTGCAAATCATCCTGCTGCGCAAGAGGAATGTAATTTATTTGTCACTGAAAAACTGTTCCTGTTAACAAACAAATATTTTCAGTGGATGTTCAAAACCACTGGTTACATCAGCTGACACTGTTCTGTGTGATAAAGATGACTCCGAAATGGTGAGCCCAGAATTGTAACAGAATTTACCGGAAGTCCTGCAACTCCTGCAACAGATTAATTACCCCTAGTACTCACCATTCCCAAATGTCACTGCTCCATCCACTTACCTGACGATGGAACCTCCCAGAAGTCTGACTTCTGTCACATGGTTTTGTATTCATCCTACTGTAAATGCACTCTAATTCAAGCAACATGAAGTCTTGCTGTATTCTGACTATATGCAGTTAGCCTCAGCACTTGAACTGCTCCAGAAAGTAAGGGGTTAATTCTATGCCAGGGCATAGAACATTAAGCTAGAGCTCGGTTTTCAAACCTCTGTCTCTGGTACGTCTCGGTGTAACCGTCAGATTCTTCACTCCACCTAACTGTGAAGTCGTTCCAGAGATTTCTCCAAGAAGAAAACCGGTCCCACTGGGTTTCGGCACTGTACTGAGTGTGGGGAGGCTTTTGCTAAAGCTGATCCCCACCTCATTTGTGTTTATTGTCTGAGGTTTGATCACCTAAAATCAGACTGCCAAACATGTAAAAACTTCCCCAAAGCCACTTTGGATATGAGATAAAGTAAGCTGAAGGAAAGAGAGGCCGAGAAGTCCGCTGAACTGGATGGCCAGTACGGTTCGGTTCCGAGCGAACCTGAGGGATGCCTGCTGACACGGGCGATATACCCTCGGGCAAAAGGGGATACGACTCTGAGGGGATCAGTTCTGTCAAAAAGAAAAAGTAAGGTGACCGGTTCGGATCCTGAACCAAAAGTTCCAACCGCCGCTGAACTGGCCAAAGTGATAAGCATTGTGCAGTCGCTTCATCCGGTTCCTTCCGAACCGATCCCTCCGACTAAGCGATCAGTTCAGTTGGACCCAACTCCATTGGTTTATGATCTGGAATTGTTTTATGATGTGGAGTGGGAGTGAGATGAAGTGCAGGAAGAGGATTTTGAGGATCCTGATTTTGGAGGCCAAGATGAGACTGTAGAGCCTGACATCTCCCCAGACACGCATTCCAATGTCTCCTGTCCCAGGCTTTCTGAGTCCCCTTCCCATTTTCTGTTTTACAGAAAAGTGGTTGAAACTCTCCATTTTCCAGTGGTAAAAGCTGATGAGGAAGAAGAGCCTGACTACATAGAAATGATGGACGTCCCAGAGTCCAAAAGGCTATCTATCCCTCCTCACAAGTCCTTGGGGAAACAGACAAGAAAACTGTTACAAATGCCTAACTTTTTACCTCCTGTGGATAAGAAAATGGACAGGAGATACACTCTGTTAGGCTCAGGTATGGAATTTGTGTACAACCATTGCAGCCATGTTGGGATAATGCAGGCTGCAGCCTGTGGCAGGGCTAACATTCCTTTGGCTTCACAGCCCCCAGATAAAGATTCCAGGAAGGTGGATGCCATGGCCAAAAAACAATACTTGGCATCTTCCTTGGGACTCAGGCTGGCAACTTACATGGCCATACAGCTAGGTACCAGAAGTCCAGGTGGGACACAGTAATGGAACTAGCAAAGAAAGCCTCCCCCAGCTAGTCAAAAAGCTGGAGGAGGTGGCTGCTGATGGAATAGAGACATCTAAAGTGCAATTTCATGCTGCTGTTGACTCTAATGATGTGGCATCTAGAGTCATGTCTACATCTGTGTCTCTCAGGAGATTTGCTTGGCTCAGATGTACAAGCCTGTCTCAGGATACCCAGGCTAAGGTCATGGATTTTCCTGTGGTTGGTAATTCTCTGTTTGGGGAGCAGACAGAGGCTTATATGAAGAAAATGAATGAGTACAGGACCACTTATAGGAGTTGCACAGGCCAAAGAGAGGCAACCCACTCCTCAGAGGCAGCAGTCTAGGGGCAGGGGCAGGCCTTGTTACCAAGCCCAGGCCTCCTCTTCCTTCCCACAGAGAGGGTTCTTCTGAGGGAGAGGTATGAGGGGGATGAGCAGGGCCGCATCCTCTTCCCATTCCAAGGCTTCTGCTAAACAGACACCCTAATGTGTCAGTCTGGGTCACCTCCCCTGTACCAGTAAGGGGCAGTCTGGCTTACTATTTCCAGGCCTGGAAGTCTGTTACTTCAGAAAAGTGGGTCCTGGTCGTAGCAAGCCAGGGTCTGGCTCTCATTTTCAAAAGATTTCCAAAAATGAGAGTCAGGTCTTTTCCTCCTGCATCAGCATCAGAGACCATTACTTTAAAGGTAGAGGTTTCTTCCTTGCTAGCTCTCAAAGCTGTGCAAAAAGTTCCTCCACAACACAGAGGCAAAGGGCTGTACTCCAGGTACTTTCTTAGCCAAAAAAAGACAGGGGAGTGGTGACCCATCCTAGACTTAAGATATCTGAACAAACATATCACAAAACCAAAGTTCAAAATGGTCACTCTGGGAGTAATACTCCCCTCTCTGAGGCCAGGAGATTGGTAAGCATCTGTGGACCTCAAGGATACCCATTTCCACACTCCTATCAGGTGCACCCACAGAAAGTACCTCAGGTTCGAGTTGCCCTCAGGCCATTACCAGTTCAGAGCCATGCTCTTCGACCTCACTTCAGCTCCAAGGGTATTTACAAAGTGCCTTGCAGTAGTAGTGGCCTTCCTCAGAAGGCAGGGTATCTCAATCTTCCCTTATCTAGATAACTGGCTCATTGTAGGCCAGTCCTCAGACCAAGTCAAGTCAGCTCTGGAAGTTTCTCAGAATCTGCTCAGTTCCCTAGGATTCATTCTCAATCTTTCCAAGTCAGTTCTCGAACCTGTACAGCTCCTCACTTTTATCCGAGTACATTTAGATGCAGTCCAGGCAAGGGCCTTCCTCCCACAGACAAGGATAACCGCCCTTACAGATCTGGCCTCCTTTTTCGACCTCTATTCTCTCGACCCACTAGGCAGTTTCTCCAACTCCTAGGCCACATGGCAGCTTTGACTGCTGTGGTACAAGGGGCCAGGTTTCAGATTAGGGACATTCAGTTCCACCTAAGGTCGTTTTGGTCTCAGAAGAAAGATTTTCTCACCAAACTGATTCCAGTGACTCGGACTCTGGTCCAGGCTCTCCAGCGATGGCTGGATCAGGACAATCTCAGACAGGGTGTCCCATTTCACAATCAAGCCCCCTCAGTGGTTTTAACCACAGATGCCTCTTTCCTGGATTGGGGAGCCCATCTGGGGGCTCTCACTGCACAGGGAATTTGGTCACAGCAAGAGTCTTTCTTTCACATCAATCTTCTGGAACTCAGAGCTGTGTTCCTAGCCCTCCAGGCTTTCTCGGAGTCAGTCAAAGGCAAAGTGGTGCAAGTCAGGACAGACAACACCACCACAATGTGGTACATAAACAAGCAGGGAGGCACTCGGTCTATGGTCTTGTGCACAGAAGCCATGAAACTGTGGTCTCTAGCTTACTCTCTCCAAGCTTCCCTGACAGCAGTTCATATTCCAAGGGAGGACAATGTGCTGGCAGATGCTTTGAGCAGAATACCCCAGGGCCATCACGAATGGACCCTGAACCCTCATATCCTGACAGTCATCTTCACTAGATGGAGCACTCCAGAGATAGATCTCTTTATAGCCCCAGACAATTATCAACTTCCTCTGTTTTGCTGCAGACCTCCAGTCCTAGGGACTGTCCCTCTGGATGCTCTCCTGTTAGATTGGACAGGCAGGTTTCTTTATGCCTTTCCTCTACTATTCAGAGTCCTGATCAAGATCAAGTCTCAACCCTGCACAATGATACTAGTGGCCCCAGACTGGGCCAGACAACCCTGGTATCCTCTCTTGTTGTCTCTAGCAATGTCACTCCCCCTGACTCTACCCAGGAGACACAATTTGTTAACCACCTCATGAATTCAGTCACTGTCATCTCGTTATTCAGTCCTGAAAGGTGATTTTGAGGTCACTGCGTGGAATCACCTTTCTGGACCGATTAATGAAATTACAGTGTCACTGTTCATGAGGTGTGATCTCAAAAAGTCTATGTTGCAAATTTGGTGAAAAAATTCCAAAAAATGACTGTTATGAACATGCGTTGCACAGTTTCTACGCATGTCCGTAACTTCGCGAATTTGTGATATTTTCACTCCATGTTTTCAACATTGGCATTTTTCCACACCTCCTTATGAACAGTATGACTGTAATTTTTCACATCCTGGCTGAAATGTGTTTTCGCACTCCCGGCGCAGAATAGTACATTCGCTTTTGGGAAATCAGTGTTTGGGACAGATTAAGAAAATCACAGTGACACTGTTTATGAGCAGAGGTCCTAAAATGCCTATGTTGAAAATTTGGTGACAAAAGTCCATAAAATGACTGTGTTACAAGCGTGTGTTGCGCAGTTTCCGCGCACCCTCGTAATTTTACAAATTTGTAATATTTTCAACAGATTTTCATTATTGCCATTTTGCCACACCTCCTTATGAACAGTACAACTGTCATTTTTCATATCCTGCCCGAAATATACGTTTGCACATCTGGCGCACAATGGTGCCGCTGCTTTGGGAAATTAATGTTTCAGACATATTAAGAAAATCATAGTGACAGTGTTCATGAGCAGAGGTCACAAAATGCCTATGTTGAAAATTTGGTGAAATAATTCCACTAAATGACTGCGGTACAAGCATGTGTTGCGCAGTTTCCACGTGCGCTCGGAACTGCGAGCATTTTTAATGATTTCACTACAGATTTTCAACATTGCCATCTCTTCACACCTCCCTATGAATGATACAGCTGTCATTCTTCACATCCAGCCTGATCTGTGTTTTCGCACATCTGACGCAGAATGGTACTGTTGCTGTGGGAACTCGAAGTTCGGGACACATTGACAAAATCACAGTGCCACTGTTCATGAGAAGAGGTCCCAAATGCTTTCATGAGGTGGGGGTCACAAAAAGGCCATGTTGAAAATTTGTACTGCAAATACCAACACATGCCCTGGACGTTAGGGTTTCTAACCATAACATCCCACCCTGTACAGACTGACAGGCCTCAGAGGTGTGACTTTGGATCGCCGACTGTAATGCTCACGCCATTCCACTCCCACCCCGACCCTGGAGCCAGTGACAGGCATTGAGGTGTGCCTTGCACTCTTCAGCCCCAGACTTCACCCCATTCTCCTGTACTGCACCCATTTCAGCATATGTCCTTATGAAATGGGGTGACTGCGAAGCCGGACATCTCGAGGCACACCTCAACACTTGTCAGTGTCTGCAGGATAGGGTGAGGTGAAATGTCGTGAGCATTATGGGCAACGACCCACAGGCACACCCCAATGCCTGTCCATCTCTGCTGGGTGGAGGTGGGGTTGGCGTGACTTCAGTACTTCACTGCTGCTCCTATTCTGCATCTGTGTAACTCCTACACATCCAATGCTAATATCAGCAAGCTAACATTCAGCATTGGCAACTGCTTGTATATATTGGACCTGTGGAAAGATTGTGTAGGGTGGCTAATGAAATTTGCAGCTGGCACAAACATAGGGAACACTGTATCAATGAGGAACTAAGAAAATCAGTGCAAAATGATTTGGACTGACTTTCAATATGGTTGATAAAAACAAAATGTATTTTAATGCAGGTAATGTATGTGCAAGTATTCATTCTGTTAAAACAATTGTAAGCAGTATCACCATGTGAAAAACATTTAAATAATTGTTTCTGAATCAGAAAGAGACTCGGGAATAACATTTGCTAAAAAGTAAAATCATAAAATGCAATGCAAGGAAGCAGTAAAGAAATGCAAAAAATCTGGGTATTAGGATACAATTTATCAGTAGATAGGTCTGTGCTGTTGCCACTGTATCAGGCTCTGGTTAGTTCTCAGTTGAAGTTCTGTGCTCTGCATTTTAGAGGTGACGAGGAGCACCTAGAGAGAGAGAGACAGAGAGACAGAGGGACACCAGAGTGGTAAACAAATTGAATGGATCTATCACACGAGGGCAGACTTAAAGAATTAAATCTCTTCACACTGGACAATGGAGAGGAGGGGCATGATACAGGTATATAGGGCTGTCTCTGAGAGAACATTACTAACATCCGTTAACTTGTCATTGAAATATAGAACAGCTATTAGGGGACACAATTTAAAGCTGTTAGGAAGCCATTTCAGAACTGAATAATGAAGATGAATTTCTACAGAGTGTGTGATTAATACCTGGAATAAAAGTTCAACAAGAAGACACTCCGTTTGAGTAGCTACAAAAAATCCAAAGGAAGGTTCAGTGCATATCTCCCATTTACTGTAAGTGTAGCAAGGAGTGACGGCACTTCAGGTCTAGCGTGACCCTTCCTCAGGGGGCATCTGGCAAAGGGTCAAATTCATGCTAGACCCAAAGCACCAGGGCTTCTTCCTACACTTTTATCTACATTATCATCTTTTGAAGTGCACTGACTGCAGGACTCAGAGCGCAGGTGCCCTTTTGTTTCCTCTGATGCCTTGAATTGTCTACAAGTAAATGTGTTAGTAAAAATATACTTTCTTTCAAACACACATTGAATGATTGCATATGCATTGCAATGGCTATAACCATGGAGAAACAGAGGATGGTTACTATGAGCCTTTAGCCTCCTACCATCTAAATTTCACATGTGCTTGTGTTCTGCTGCTAACGAGGATGAGCTCAGTGTGTTTGGGGGAGCAATGGAAATATCAAGTGATGCACTGTATGGGGGACAGTGGCACTGTACATCAGGGAGGGCATTAGTGCCACTAGAGAGGAGAAGGGGGAAGGAACAGTAGAGACGCTATGGGTACAGATCCAAAAGTCAGCAGGAAGGAAATTGAGACTGAATGTAGTTTACAGACCACCTAATCAGGTCAAGGACAATGATAAAGAGTTAAGTAACATATTCAGGATGGCAGCAGAAAGGGGTGAAGTGGTGGTAATGGGGGACTTACTTCAATTTGCCAAAGGTGGATTGGAGAGTCCTATCCACCACCTATGCAGAAGACAATTGATCCTGGACACAGTCCTGGATGGGTTCCCTGTTCAGGAGGTCACTGCACTGACATGAGAGGTGACATCCTGGACCTGGTATTATTTAAGATTTTGTTAACCAGGTAAACAGCGTCGGGCCACATGACCCTTTTACAGGTTCAACCTGCATCTAAAATGCACACTATAAAATCATTATACAATTAACACATGTAACTATTCAATTACTCATATACCTTGTACATATTTGTCAGTGTCAGTGGCTCAGCAGGTAGCACACTTGCCTCTGAGGCTGGGAGATCAGAAGGCTGTGGGTTCTATCCCCACACCAGGCACTTTGGTTAAATCCTAATACTGACACTGCAGTGCAGCATGAGGGGGGTGTTGCACTCGTGAAGTGCTATCTTTCGGATGAGATGTTAAACCAAGGTCCCGTCTGCCTGTTCTGGTGGTAGTTCAGGTGGATGTTAAAGATTGCATGGCATTTCTTGAAAAGAGATGGGGAGTTTCCCTGGAGCTCTGGCCAAGTTTCCCCCAATTCACTAAAAAAAAAAAATTATCACCAACAGCTTAATCTGGTTCAAGGTCAGTTGGCATTCATCTGTATCCCTACCCCCTAGGTCATGCCTGAAAATAGGCAGAATTTGTCTAGTGCACGTACCAGTCAACAAAAACCAAATAAACTAAAAAAATATTCACAATATAGATGCAGGGTGGAGACATATATCAATATACACACACAATGTGTACACAAAACAGTATAGTGATATACTGTAATTAATGGCTTTGCCTTTTTCCCATAGGGAAGCTGTAGTGCAATTTGCTATTATAAAGAAGTGTTTATAGCGGCAAATACATGCACAGTTTCCCTCGCTCTGTGCATGCCCCACTGCACCTTTTCTCTTTAGAACGCTGGCCAAATGTTTTCCCCTGGAAGACTGAACCGCCACTCAGAATCGGACTCGGCGGTAAGCTTCATTTTTAAACAAAATCTGCAAGGGGAAAAAAAACTGTTTGTACTGCTCACTGAAACAACAACAAAAAAAAAGATTTAAAATGAATAGAAAATAGCACCAAAGGCGTGAGTCACAGACTGGATGCTGAAAATGAACCGGGTGGGCTGCATAGCAACCTCCATTCATTTTATATAATTGTTGAGGTGAAAAAGGCAAACCCAGCAGTTATATAAAATAATATATGGGTCGGTGTGTGTGTAAACTTGAAGTTTACACACACCCTCAGGGTTAGATACTAACATACTAATTGCCAGCAGATTAGGCCTTACAGTCTATCGAGTCTGCTCGAACAACCTCAGATCCCTAGTTGGGTGCTGAGGCCCCCCCACCTTGTGTTCCAGAAACCCCTATCATCTATCCCCACCCCCCTGGGCCAGGCCATCATCCGATACATCCTCTTTCTGTGTCTGTCCCACCCTCTCTTGAAGCCCTCCACTGTGGATCTCTGAACCAGCTCACCAGGCAGCGCATTCCAAGGGTCCACCACCCTCTAAGGGAAAAACCTCCTCCTCTTTTCCTCCCTCACCCTTCCACCTTCCAACTTCAAACCATGCCCTCTGGTGATACCTCCCTGCTTTAGTCTAAAGATCCCCTCCATGTTTACCCTATTTATTCCCTTGAAGTACTTGAAAACCTCAATCACGTCCCCTCTGTCTCTCCTCTCCTCCAATGAAAACAGGCAGAGCTCCTCAAGTCTGTCCTCATACGTCAAATCCCCTAGTCCTCGTATCATTTTAATTGCCCTCCTCTGTACCCTCTCCAGGAGCTGTATGTCCCTCTTCAAGTGTGGTCTCCAGTACTGTACACAGTACTCAAGGTGTGGTCTAACCAGTCCATTATACAGTGGCAGAATCACTTCCCTGCTTCTAGAGGTGACCCCCCTTACAATGCATCCCAACATCATGTTTGCCTTGCTAGCTGTTCTCCTGCACTGCCCAGAGTTATTCATACATGCATCCACCATGATCCCTAGGTCTTTTTCCTCTGTTGAGGCATCCAGCACCTCTCCCAGAGTGTACCTGTGTTTAGGGTTTTCCCGCCCAAGATGTAACACCTTGCACTTGGTGATATTGAAATTTAATTTCCATGTGTGAGCCCAGCTTTCCAGGGTGTCCAGGTCCCCTTGCAGTGCCAACCTCCCCTCTTCCCCCTCAACTACTGCTCCCATCTTGGAGTCATCGGTGAAGAGACTCATTTCACACTCTATACCCTCCCTGATGTCCAATATGATAGATTAAACAGGATCGGACCCAGGACCGAGCCCTACGGTACCCCACTACCAACCTCTCTAGGGTTCGAGAGCTCCCCACTGACCACTACTCTCTGAGTGCATCTAGCTAGCCAGTTTTCAATCCATCTGACCATCAAAGGGCCTACTCCCAACCTATCAGTTTCTCCACCAGACCATTGTGGGGGACAGAGTCAAACGCCTTGCTGAAGTCCAAGAATAATACATCCACAGGCTTTCCCCTGTCCAGTTCTGATGTTATCCATTCATAGAACTCCAAAGATTGGTTTGACATGATCTACCTGGCACAAACCCATGTTGCCAACTATTCAGACTTCCCACGTCCTCCAAGTATACCCCCAATCGTTCCTTTAGTATACTCTCCATTAATTTTCCCACCACCGAGTTCAAACTGATGTGTCTATAGTTACCTGGTACTTCCCTTGACTCCCCCTTTATGGATTGGCACCACATGTGCCTCTCGCCAATCCCTAGGTACCCTCCCTGTCTCAAGCGACCTGTTGAAGTGCTGTGCCAGTGGTGCAGCCAGTATGTCCACCAATTCCCATAGTACTCTTGGATGAATGCCATCTGGCCCAGGAGATTTATCTTTCTTTAGGGCCTTGAGGGCGAACCACACCCTTTCGGTGAAGATAGCATCATCTGTCCCCTCCACCTTACTGGCCTTTTTATCCTTATCCTGATGTGACACCCCTTGGGTACCTCTCCCTCCCTCTTGCTCCATTTTTGTTGCTCCCCTTATCCCACTCACTACCGCTTCTATCCCCATTGTGCCTTGCTTTGTCGATATCCCATCTCCTTCGATAGTGAACATAGAGGTGAAGTACTCGTTTAATACCTCTGCCTGGTACCTCGCCTCTTCCACCCACCCTCCTTCTGATCTCAATCTGCCGAGTTGGCCCTTAGTTTTTCTCCGCTCCCCAATGTACCAGAAGAACCCTTTTCCCCCCTGTGCCAGCCACTGCTCTTTACTGGACTTTGCCCCTCTCACCATCGGGGTGACTTTTCTAAATGCAAGATGGTACATTTCCTTTTCCCTATCCCCTCTTGTTGTTTTATATTATTTGTAGGCCGCCTTCTTTTCTCTGACCGCTACCTGAACCTCACTGGACCACCAGCATGGTTTATGTGACCTTGCTCCCTTATGTTTCACCTTAGTGCAGGTCCTGACTGCCTCATGAAGTCCCCGTTTTATGACCTCCCATCTCTTTTCCACATTTGTCATTGATGTAATCCTCTTCAAGTCATCCTTGAGAATATTTCCCATGCACACAAAGTCTGCCCTCCTGAAGTCCACTGCCAGTGTCATAGATATCTCCCCCCCCTCCCCCCATGCCTATTTGAAACCAGACAGTATTGTGGCCGCTCCCAGTCAGGGGATCCTCTACAACCAGGTCTCTCACCAGATCCCCATCTGCCAGAACCATGTCCAGGACATGCCCCTCCCTTGTGGGCTCCATCACATGCTGTGTAGAACACATCCTGGGCAACATCCAGCAGCCTCTGCTTCTTGACCACCTTAGAAGACATGGTTCCCCAGTTTGTACCTGGCATATTAAAGTCCCCCATCAACACCACTCCTTCCCCTTTTGGTCCACACTGGGCAATGATGTTGTCCAGCAAACCATCCTCCAGAACATCACCCATCCCGGGGGGCCTATATACTACACCCAACTTGATCTTACTTCCTGCTGGGGTTCGTAAAGTGACCCATAAGGCCTCCACGTTTCCCTCTGCCTCTTCTACCCTAGCAATTTCTATGTCATTTCTAATGAACATAGCCACTCCACCCCCTCTACCCTCCTTTCTATCCTTCCTAAGCTTAGTGTACCCCCACACGTTTAGGTCCCAGTCATGGTTTTTGTTGGCCCATGTTTCCGTGACCGCTGCCACATCCACCACCCCCCCACCCGAACAGCATGGCCTGGAACTCTGGCAACTTGTTTCCCAAGCTCCTGGCATTTACTAACACCACCACCCACCCCTTATCGCTGATCCCCTTTGTCGAACACCACCCAGGTTCCTTATACTTCCATCCTCCCTCTGCTCCTCCTGAAACCTCCTCCACCAGTCTGTTTCCCCCCCTTCCCCACTTGGCTTTGAAGGCTACTCCCCTCATCTGGAGGAGAGGAGAGGACTTCAAACAACATGAAGTCTTGCTATATTATGACATATGCAGTTTGTCCCAGCCTTAGAACTGCTCTGGAGGTGAAAGAGTTAAAGTCCATGCCAGGCATGGAACTTAGAGCTCGAGCTCGGTTGAAAATTCTATCTGTTGCTCTTCAAACTTAAACTGTCAGATTCTTTACTCCGCCTCAATGAACAGTCGCTCCGGAGATTCCTCCTTCTGCCCGGTTCATTTTGTCGGTTAAAGTATAAAAGTTTTTGGTTTTTTAACCGAAATTAAACCGCAACCGGTCGGTTCAAGCTCTGTCTGTGGTATTGTAAGTACTAGATGGGTTTTACATTTATTTTCTGTGTGGAACATGTAAACATTTTTTATCGGTTCGGTTTGAACCGATCAAGTTACTTCTATTACATTACAGTCTTTTAGAAGTGCGGTTCCCGGTTCTTATCGGTTCTAAAAAAAAAAAATTTAATTACGTTTTTTTCCATGACCCGTGACACGGTTGGGAACCGATAAGGGAGTCTTGCTTGGCAGATTGCCGTAAAAGGGCAAGTTTTTGGTTAGGCTGGCACTATGTCTGAGAAACCCAAAAGAAAAACCGGGCCCACTGGGTTTCAGCACTGTGTTGTATGTGGGGAAGCCTTTGCCAAGGCTGACACCCACACCACATGTGTTTATTGTCTGGGGTTGACCACCTCAATTCAGACTGCCAGATTTGCATGGGTTTTCCTGCAGCTACCCTGGATAACAGAGTTGGTAGACTCAGGGAATGGGAGGCCATAAAGTCCACTGACCCGGATGGCCAGCCCGGTTCGGTTTCAACTGAACCGGAGGGAGTGCCCTCTGACCAGGGCGATACTTCCTCGGGGAAAAGGAGAGCCGACTCTGAGGAGTTGGTTCCAACAAAGAAGTCTAGAAAATCAGCTGGTGTGAGTCAAAACTTCCCTCTCCAACCGCTTGAAGAAATAGCCAAAAGCAATAAAATTGTTCAGTCTCCCGGTTCCGACTGAACCGGCATCATCAGGTGGCGCTGGTTCGGTCGGTTCCTCGGTTCAGGAGTATTATTTAAGGAATTTTATGAACCAGAGGAGGGGAAGAGGAATATGAGGGAGTGAATGTGGTTTTGAAGTCTGGATGTGCCCATTAGACCAGACATCTCTCCAGACAGACCTTCAGGAGTGTCTCCCCCTAGACTTTCTGAGTCCCCTTCTCACTTCATGTTTTAAAAAAGAAAAAAGTGGCTGAAACCCTCCAGCTCCCTATGGAGGAAGCTGTGGATGATCAGAAGGAGCCTGATTTTGTAGAAATGATGGATATCCCAGAGTCTAGGAGACTGTCTATTCCTCTGCATAAATCTTTTTGGAAACAGACAGTAAAGATTTTAAAAGCTCCTCACACCATACCTGCTGTTGATACATTATCAGGCTCTGATACGGAGTACCTTACACAACAATGCAGCCTTGTGGGGGTGGTGCAGGCTGCAGCCTGTGACAAGGCAAATGTTCCCTTAGCCTCTCACCACCCTGACAAGGACTCCAGAAAGATAGATGCCATGGCAAAGAAACAGTACATGGCAGCTTCCTTAGGACTCAGACAGGCTAATTATATGGCTTATGTTGCTAGACATCAAAAATCCAGATGGGATACTGTTTTAGCTCTAGCAAAGCAGGTTCCTGGCCAGCTGGCAGAAGAGCTGGAGCAGGTGGCCCCTATTGGTATTGAGGCATCCAAGGTGCAATTCCATGCTGCAGTGGACTCTAATGATGTATCATCCAGAGTCATGGCTACATCTGTGGCTCTCCATAGAATGGCTTGGCTCAGATGTACTAAGCCTGTCTGAGGATACCCAGACTAAGGCCATGGATTTCCCTGTTGTGGGCAACTCTCTGTTTGGGGAGCAAACAGAGAATTACATGAAAAAATGGATGAATATAGGACCACCTATAGGGTGCACAGGCCAGGAAAGGCAAGTCACTTTCCAAAGGCAGCCTCCAGGGCAGGAGTAGGCCTTTTCATAGGCCTTTTACCAAGCCCAGGCTTCCTCTTCAGCTTTTGCACAAAAGGGTTCTTTAGAGGGAGAGGCAGGCGGGTGCAGGCAGGCCTGCTTCCACCCCTCAGCCTAAAGCCCCTGCCAAACAGGCACCTGATGGGGCCCAGGGCCGTTCTCCACTACCTGTAGGGGCAGGCTGACTTACTTTGTCCAGGACTGGGAGTTTCTAACGTCAGACAAGTGGGTCCTGGAAGTAGTAAGCCAGGGACTGGTTCTCAGCTTCCAAAAATTTCCAAAGATAAGAATCAGATCCTTTCCACCTGCAAATCCTTCAGAGGCTCTTGCCCTGGAGGCAGAAGTCTCTACCCTCCTGGCTCTCAGAGCTGTGGAAAGGGTTCCACCCCTACACCAAGGCAAAGGGTTGTACTCCAGGTACTTCCTTACCCCAAAAAAAGACAGGAGAATGACAGCCTGTCCTGGATCTCAGGTATCTAAACAAACACCTTTTAAAACCAAAATTCAAAATGGTGACTCTGGGAATTATTTTACCCTCTTTAAGGCCAGGGGACTGGCTAGTGTCCCTGGACCTCAAGGATGCCTATTTTCATGTTCTCATCAGAAGCTCCCATTGAAAGTACATCAGATTCGAACTGTCCTCAGGTCATTACCAGTTCAGAGCAATGCCCTTCGGCCTTACATCTGCCCCAAGGGTATTCACAAAATGCCTGGCAGTAGCAGTTGCCCACTTAAGAAGGCAAAAAATTGCCATCTTTCCTTACTTGGACGACTGGTTCATAGTAGGTCAGTCCACAGACCAAGTCAGGTTACACCTTCAAGTAACTCAGCAACTGCTAACTTCTCTAGGTTTCCTTCTCAGTCTTCCAAAATCAGTCCTACAGCCTGTCCAGCTTCTCACCTTCATAGGTGCAGAACTAAACACAAAAGAAGCCAGAGCCTTCCTTCCTCTGGAAAGGGCAAGTACCCTGATTTCTCTGGCTTCCTACTTCACCCTGCGGGTCTCTCAACCAGCAAGGCACTTTCTACAGCTCCTGGGATACATGGCTGCTTCGACAGCAGTAGTGCAGGGAGCCAGATTTCAGATGAGGGACATCCAGTTCCATTTGACAGCCTTTTGGTCTCAAAGAAAGGACCCTCTAACCAAATTAATTCTAGTGACTCGAACCCTGATCCAGGCCCTTCAGTGGGGGCAGGACCAGGGCAATTTGAGACAGGGGGTCCCCCTTACCCCTCAGTCTCACTCCTTAATCCTTACTACAGATGCATCCCTATTGGGGTGGGGAGCTCATATAGGCGACCTCACCACCCAGGGATTGGGGTCCCCTCAGGAATCTCTGCTCCACATCAATCTGTTGGAACTCAGAGCAGTTTTTCTAGCACTTCAAGTTTTTTCCAAATCTGTTCAGAACAAGGTTATTCAAGTCAGAACAGACAATACCACCACAATGTGGTACATCAACAAGCAAGGGGGCACTCGGTCTACGGCCTTGTGCACCGAAGCAATTAAGTTGTGGTCTCTGGCTTACTCCCTGAACACCTCCCTTGTAGTAGTTCACCTCCCAGGCAAGGGCAATGTCCTGGCAGATGCTCTCAGCAGGATTTCCCAAGGCCATCACGAATGGGCTCTGGATCCCTTAGTTCTGGAGGTGGTATTGCCAGATGGGGCACACCCCAGATAGATCTTTTTGCAGCCCCAGACAATCAGCAACTTCTTTTTTTTTTTTTTTGTTGCAGGCCCCCAGTGTTGGGCTCAGTCCCCCTGGGTGCCTTCCTTCTCAGTTGGGAAGGGAAGTTTCTCTATGCCTTTCCACCCTTCCCTCTTCTGTTCAAAGTGCTAGTTAAAAGCAGGTCTCAATCCTGCAAGATGTTTCTGATTGCTCCAGACTGGGCCAGACAGCCCTGGTACCCACTCCTTGTATGTAGCAGTCCACCGTCCCTGTGTCTCCCAGGAGTCACATCTGTTATCCTGTGCTCAGGAGAGGGTTTGGGTTCCCGAACCTCAAATCTCTCAATCTCAAGGCCTGGCTCTTGAAGAGTTAGAGGTTGCTGACCTACACCTTTCCCAAGGTGTACTGGATATTCTGAAGGCTCAGGAAGCCTTCACCAGGGCTACTTATAATTCCAAATGGAAGAGTTTTTCCATATGGTGCTCCGAAACATATTTCCCAGAATCTGCTGACTTACCGCAAGTCCTGGTTTAGATGGTTCATTTAAATTCTTTAGGGCTGAGACCAGCTACCCTAAAAGTGCACTTGGCAGCCGTGTCTGCTTTCTTGTCAGCAGGTAAGCCCTCTTCTCTTTCAGCTCATCCTGTATTCTTCAAGTTTTTCAAAGGGTTGCTTCACACCAACCCCCCATTTAGGGATCCTTCCCCTGCCTGGGATCTTAATATTTGCATTGCCCAACTTATGCAACACCCTTTTGAGCCCTTGTCCTCAGCAGAGCTCAAGTACTTGACTTGGAAAACTGTAATTTTGGTAGCCATCACTTCTGCCAGGCGCATAAGTGAATTACAAGCATTGTCAGTGGAGCCTGATTTTATCTCCTTTCACAGAGATAAGGTGGTCCTCAGGATTAACAGAAAGTTCTTGCCTAAGGTGGTCTCAGATTTCCACCTTAATCAATCTATATCTCTCCCTGTGTACTTCACTGGCCATTCCTCTTCTGGTGAGAGGTGGTTGCACAGTTTAGATGTCAAAAGATCACTTAGCTACTATATAGATCGTACCAAAGGTCACAGGTTTAACTCCCTCCAACTGTTACTCACATATGGTGAGGTTGGCAAAGGGAAACCTGCCACTAAATGATCCATTGCTAGGCGGATCATCTCTTGTGTCAATTCTGCTATGAAAACTGGGTAAAGTTCCTCCCTTAGGCTGAGGGCTCACTCCACCAGAGTGTACAGCTGCCTCTGGCTGCTGCCAGGGACATCTCTATCCTAGAGATATGTCAAGCAGCTACCTGGAAAACGGTGCACACTTTTACTAAGCAATACTCCCTGGACATCCAGGCTAGGAGTGATGCTCGTTTTGGCACAGCTGTGCTTCAGAGCCTATTTCCTAAGTAGGTTCTGTCCCTCCTCCATGGAGGTACTGCTGTGTAGTCTGCATATGTCATAATATAGCAAGACTTCATGTTGTTTGAAGAAAAAATTACTCACCTTAGTAATGTTGTTTCTTCTAATGGAGTCTTGCTATATTATGACCTCCCCTGCCTGCCCCTCTCAGAACCTTACTCTTGGGGATGTGGGTGGGCAGGGCAGCATTGGCACTTTAGATGCCACCTTGTTTTCACCCTCCTTTTGGGGTGATCTTTGTTGTGTTGTCATTTTTGGGTCTCCTGACTTGAGTCTTCTTTGTGGCACCAAAAATGTGTTTATTTAATTAAGTAGCCAGTTGGCTAGTGTAGGTTTACAGCTTCCACACAGAGTCTTAGCGAGTTTTTGCTCGTAAAGATCTGACAGTTTACGTTTGAAGAGCAACAGATAGAATTTTCAACCGAGCTCGAGCTCTGAGTTCCATGCCTGGCATGGACTTTAACTCTTTCACCTCCGGAGCAGTTCTAAGGCTGGGACAAACTGCATATGTCATAATATAGCAAGACTCCATTAGAAGAAACAACATTACTAAGGTGAGTAATTTTTTCTTCTGGTTAGCCCCTTCCTTATCCCTCCCCCCTCACAAGTTTAAACTCCACCTTTCTTGAATGTAGTCAGCCAACCCCATTTAAGGACTTCCTTTCCTAATGGGGCAAGATGAAGCCTGTCCTTGGTGTACAGTCCATTATCCTTCCAAACCCCTTTCCAGTTCCCTAACACCCCCAACCCACTCTTTTTACCCCACTTTCTGAGCCAGTCATTAACCTCTGTGATCTTCATTTTTTTCTCCACTGAGGCCTTTGGTACTGGCAATATCGCTGAAAAGGAAATGTTGCATCCATTATCCCGATAGACTCTGGCAAGTTCTTGGAACCTTGCTTGGATTTCCAAAACACTATTTCCCTCTAGATCGTTAGTTCCCAAATGCACCAGGAAATCCAGTTTCTCTCCACAATCCCTAACCAGATCGTACACCATGAACTTTGCTCCACGCACTGTCAGCCCAGAGATACTCACTACCTTCACCTGGCTAAGACATCCACCCCCCTGTCCCTCCCACTGGATACCCCAAATCATCGAGTCTCCCAATAACAGAACCTCAACACTGCCATCATCCTTATGGTTACCTCCACTATGCGTTCTCAACCCCCATCCCCCCCTTTATTCATGATCTCAATTCCATGGGAGTCTTCCTGCCTTATTAGAGACCCCCTTGTCACCCTCCTCTTTCTGCCTCCCTTGTTATTTTGCCCACTTGACTCAGACCCCCCCTTGAATAGGTGTCCCCTATAACCCTCTCTTACCTGAACCATTTATCCTGGCCCTGATGGTTTCCCCTTCCCCCACACCGCTATCCTCTCCCCTTGTAATAGCACCCCTACCTCCAGAGGCCCTCTGTTGGTACCCTTTACCTAGGGGCCCCATCCTTGGTATAGACCCCCCTGCTGAAGGAGGGCCCCCCTCCTCCTTGTCTCCCAGTTTCTCTCCAGTCGTACTCTCCTCCCTCATGTCTGCAATATGTTGCATCTCCCCCATCTGCTTAACATTTATGTTTCCCCTTCTCCATCTGGGACTATTTCTGCCCTTTCCATTGCCAGTCTGTGATGCCCTATGGGTATCTGACTCCCTTCCCCCGGCCTCTGTATCAGTTTTCTCATTTCCACCAACCCCTTCCTCCCCCTCTAGGTTGCTTAGTAGCTCAAATTTATTGTAACACTCTATGCCAGCTTCCATCAAGCAACCTGAGTTTCCCCCGACTGCTCCTCTAAACTGCCCCCTTTCTCCCCTCTTGCCCTGTTCTCCTTAGGAGCTCCCTTCCCACAGTCTGCTCTTTTAGGCTTCCCCACAACAGCCCCTCCCTTCTCACTGTCTGCTCTTTTAGGCTTCCCCACAACAGCCCCTCCTGACTCTTCCCCCTCCACTCTCTTTATATTTGGAATGTTTACCCCGTAAGTTTTCCCCTTAGCATCAACAACCCTATCTAAGGGTCCTCTGTCCCTAATATCCCCCCTCCTGCTTGCTGTAACATAACATTCTGTAATTTCTGAGCGTTGCCCCAGCCTCCCCTCAGCCCCACCCTTCTGCCGCGGATATCCACACCACTTATCCTTGGACACCCCCTCAACTCCCCCAGCTTACTCCTTAACCAATATACTTCACTCCTGATACAAGATAGCTGTCTACAGAGTGGGAAATCTCCCTCTCTCTCCAGGCCCAATTGAGAATTATTGCCATCCCACAGCCTGTGCAGCCTACAACCCTTCCAAAGATGCCTGCCATGCTTGAATGTGGCCACCCTTTTTTTTTTAATTTAACATATTTTATTGCTTATAACATCATAATACAATATAGCCAAACAGAAAATTAGCAACATAACAGGATAACACAGGAGCTAATAATGAAAAGGGAAGAAATGAAAGCAGAAAGACCAACAATCCAAAAAATATAAATCCCAAAAAGAATAATTTAAACAATTTAAACATCCCCTCACCCTCCCCCAAACACTTATGCTGTGGTGTACACAGATATCAACTCACAAGGCCATACTGACGTGTAAAAGGAAGAAAGTGAGAGGTAACTCATAAGAAAAGAGGTGGCCCAGTGGGGGGGGTACACAGATCCTTTGAAAGGGCATAAGAAGGTAGAAAGAGAGGAAATAGTGAGGGAGAGAGACTCGTAACCCAGCTCATGTACCATTATCAATTCAGATAGAGGGCATATAATTTTCCCCATTTACTATTAAAGGAGGATTGGTGGTGATTCACCTGTGCTATTAAATGTTCAACACGGAGTGCAAAAGACATTTTGTGCAGTCACTGTGTGTGTGAAATAGGGGCTTGGTCCTTCCAATGTCTGAGTACCAGTTTTTTAACCGCCATTGAAATTAGGGCCATATGGAATCTTTTCTCTCTCACCTGAATCTCAGAATAATCACCGAAAACACAAATCGCAGGGGAGAAAAGACCCTGTAGCCGCAGCACAGGATCCAAAGTTGATTCTGTTTGCCTCCATAGAGGGGATACTGTGTCACATGAGAATAAGATATGCAACAGTGAACCTTCCTCTTTATTACACCTGGAGCATGTAGTAGCGGATATATGCTTCATTTGAGCCAGTTTAATGGGGGTGTAATAAAGGTTATGCATAATGCAGTATTGCGTTATCCTGTACTGATCCTGAGTGTGATATGTATATAAATCCCTCCATATACGCTGCCAATTAACATCTTTATTTGGGAAGAGCCTTTGCCAGATTTTAGAACCGACAGCTGATGAGATTTGTGGAAAAGTATAAAGTAGGCCATACAACTTAGATATACCATGCGGTTTATTGACAAAAGTAGCGATTTGCTGAAAAAATTCAGCAAACTGGGAGGCTTTAGTTTTACACCCAAATATTTTGATTAAGAGATGTTTAAGCTGAAGAATTTTAAAAGCTGCCTATGATGGCTAGCCAAACTTAGATAAAATTTCTTCCGTAGTCAGGATATATTCCTGTGAATAAAAGTCAGCAACAGTATGCTCAGGGGAAATTGGCAACCATCTTCCAGTTATAAGAGTGTTGCCTATTTTAAGGTTCAGGTTGGCACATAAAGGTTGGGAAAAATCTAAAGTTGGGGATACCTTGAGATATCTAAAGAACTGAGAGAGAACTCTTAGAGAAGTGCCAATCGGGAGACAGTGAAAAGCTTTGGGTATATTTTTCTTTAATATGCAGAAACGAGATACTGGAGCTATTTTCATGAGACATGAGCAAATCTGATTCATTTTGCAACCATAGTGGGGTGTATCCATGGTGAGTAAGGGAATCAGGTAGAGATAACCATTTCCCACATTTGTGTAAATGGGAGGCCCAGTAATAAAATAGAAAATTGGGAAGACAAAGCCCTCCGAAGTCCTTAGACTGGGACAATTTAAAATAAGATCTTCTGGCTGTCTTATTGCGCCATATAAACGAGTTAATCCCTGAGTGAATATGTTGAAAGAAGGATATCGGTAGCCATATGTCTAGCATGTTTAAAGGGTAAAATAGTCTGGGTAACACATTCATCTTAATAGTGTTAATTCTGCCCTAGAACGAGAGTGGGAGGTTTTTCCATCTCGTTAAATCTTGCTCAATACTGTGCCATAAGTCCTCCAGATTAAGCTTCCACGACAGAGTTAGATTCAAGGTAACATGAATCCCTAAATATTTGATGGAACGTGATGTCCACTTCATACCAAATTGACTGAAGGCCGAACTATATGTTACATGGTTAAGAGGAAAAATTTCAGTTTTACCAATGTTGAGTTTATAGTTCGAGTGCTTGCTAAAGTTGTCAATGATAACCAGGGCTTCATTTAGGGAGGAAACCGGATTTGAGAAGTGGAGGAGTATGTCATCGGCATAAACTGAAAGTCTGGGGGTACTATTACCTATGGGGATACCAGCGATTAGGGAGGATTAGTTCAAGCGCCTGATGAGGGGCTCCAAATACAAGTTAAATAGGAAGGGAGAGAGTGGGCAACCCTGCCACGTGCCTGAAGAAAGGGGAAAAACCTTGGATACTACTCCATTACAATGTATTCTGGCCCTGGGAGAATGGTATAAGGCTTGAATCCATCTAATAAATAAATTAGGAAAACCCATAACTTGCAGTGTGGTCCACAAAAAGTTCCAATCTACTCTATCAAATGCTTTTTCTGTGTCTAATGAAATTAGTGCCATTGGGACGGGGGACAGCTTCGCCACTCAGATAATATATTGGAGTTTACAATGGTGATCTGCTGGAGTTCTACCGGCCACAAAGCCAATTTGCTCGGGACTAAGTAGAGAGGTCCAGAGTTGTTCTATCCTCTTAGCGAGTACATTGGCAAGGATTTTAACATCACAATTTAACAGGGAAATTGAAGCGATAACTCACTCGGGAATGTATGCTTTATCAGGTTTGAGAAGGAGAATAACTGAAGCTTCCAATAGGGTTGGGTCTTGTATTTGTCCTGAAAGCATATATTGGTATAGACTGAGCAAGCTGGGTGCTAGATCTTTAGCAAACAATTTATAAAAATTTGACAGTAAGCCATCAGGGCCTGGGGCCTTATCTGGTGCCAGGTCACTGATAGCAGACAAGATTTCTCGGAGGGAGATGGGGCGATAAGAGGGATTGCTGCTCAGGAGAAAGAGACAGTAAGGAAGATGTGGACAAATAATCCAACATCTCACTTTGAGATGGGGGAAAGAGCACCCTTGCTGTATAAGGAGGAGAAATAGTGTTTAAAGACTGAGATAATATCCTTAGGGTGAGTTTTAACAACTCCACTGGAGTCTTCAATGGAGGTGATTAGCCTGGAAGCTTCTAATTTCCTTAACTGTAAGGCTAAGAGATGACTCGCTCTTTCTCCCTGTTCAATGTATTTCGCTCGAGTTCTTAATATGGCAAATTCGGCCTTCTCCTGTAGCAGCAGGAATATTGATTCCTTAAATGTAACAGCATTTTCAGAGTGTCCGATAAGGAAAGGGAAGAGGGGGAGTGTTTGAGTGCCTTAATCTGAGCTAGAAGTGACGCAGCTGCAACCTCTCTTTTCCGTTTACGAGTGGAGGCGAGTCTGATAAACTACCCTCTCAAATAGCATTTTAATGTGCACCACTCATGGTCCACCCTTGTAACAGATCCCTGGTTGTGGCTAAGGAATACCTGGATCAAGTCTGAATCTCTGGTGATAATATAGACTTCTTTCAAAAGTTGCGTATTTAACTGCCAGACCGGATCTCTATGGAAATCTCGGTCTAACACAATGGTCACCCAAGCTGCTGCATGGTCTGATATAACAATTGGTTCTATAGCAGAATCACATAGACCATGCAGTAGTGAGTGGCTAAGTAATAAGTGGTCCAACCTGGACCATGAGGAATGGACCATGGATTGGAAGGTGAACATACAAGTCGCGGGGTTCTGTAGCCTCCATGGGTCACATAACCCAGCGGAATCTAGGAAGTCAGAAAGCGCCTTCTGAGCGATGGAGAGAGGTTTGAGTGAGTGATTGGATCTATCCAAATCCTGGGTGGGGGGTAAGTTCCAATCTCCACCAAGTATCGGTGGTAAAGACTCAAACTTCTGCAGCTTGTCTGATAAATCCAGAAAGAAGTCAGGGTTCCCTCCAACAGGACCGTATACGCTCCCCAGAACCACCTCAATATGATCTAAAAGGGCATGGACTAATACGTATCTCCCAAACGGATCCGTGATGATTGTCTTAGCCTGAAAAGCAACTGAACGGTAGATTAAAATAGCCGTTCCCCCAGTCACTGTCGACATGCCAGAAGCATAAACTTGTCCAACCTCCCGTCTGCGAAAGCTAATAGCTTCCCCAGGTAGGAGGTGGGCCTCTTGAATAAAAGAAATGTTAGCCTGTAATAAAGCTAAGTGTTTAAGTATTTGAATTCTTTCGATGGGTACATGAGCCCCTCTCACGTTCCATGTTACAAATTTCTTAATACCATTGGCCATTCACTTTCCAGTACCTCCTGTACAGCCCCTTTACTAAGTAAGAAAAGTACACTACAGCTCCCTCCCTATACCCATAACCCCTCAATAGGATGAATCTGGTGCTCCACATCCTCCTATAACCACTTAATAAATGCTTGGAACAATAATCATGTAGTACAACATGTGAACACCATACAAAATTAACTGTAACGAGCATTAGAACACTCTTAGTCATAACTAGACACCCCCCCCATATTTTACCCACTGAAAACTATTTACAGCAATTACTCTACCTAAGAACCAATAATATAAACTATTCGTAACGCTCTTACTCGGTAGAGATCCCTTTGGTACCCTAGTAAGTACACCCCCATAAGCCGGTTAGGGAGTGACCTGGAGGTGTTAACCAATCCAAAGTTGTTATATTTCTCACGCCTCGAAATATCCATCATAATAGTCCTCTCAAGAGGCCATACAGCCAAACCCAACATGGCGATAATTATACTCGCACTCAAGGAAGAGACTAGGGTACCCCCCCCCCAAACACCAGTACGTGTGGTTGGCCATGCCTAACCCAATCACCCCAAAGCCCACCTTCGACATCAGCCTACAAAACACAGTAATAGGAAAAAAAGGGAAAACCTCCGAGGATGCAAAGGTGAAGGATAAATCGGTAGAAAACAGAGTGTGAGGTATACATCTTACCAAACTAATGAATCCTTGCTCAAGACCATCTGTGGGAGAGTAGGAGAGAATGAAAAAAAGAAGAAAGGAAAACAAAACGGGGAGCTTTAAGTGAACTAAGCAACAGCAAGAGAGCAGAACAAATAGAGGGCAGCTTGGCATCAACAGGGTTAAAGGATTGGCTCGACCCACAAAGAGCAAGTTGTTTCCCTGGGGACACTAGATGACAATGGACCAACACCATGTTAGCGTGAGGATAAACCAGTCCCCTGGAAACAAACACTGCCTAAGAAGGAGTCCTCCTCCAGGTCAGCATGATGCTGTGCAGATCTCCATCATGCAGGGCTCCTTCATTTCTTGTCAGGTTCCGATCCTGTCGAGTCACTACCAGGAACAATCAGAAATCCAATGGGGACCGTTCCAATTCGATTAGAGTCCAGGTAAACAGCACAGATCTAAGAAAAAAAAGAGAAACTGAGCATAGACAGCACAAGAAAGAGAGAAGGAAAGCTAACGGAGTATAAAAGTGGCCAGAGTCACATCCATATATTTATATTGCATTGCTTCATGGGGCCTTGAACAGGGAGGGCAGCTTCTTTGCTAGTTCAGCCTGGGCTTGAGTGGCTGATTCATATGATTGCCACTTGCCCTCTATTGAGACCTGAAGACATGCAGGGTAGGCCATTCTAAATTTGATGCTGGCTGCTATCAGTTTGCTGACCACAGGATGAAATGTAGCTCTTCGCTGGCGAGTTTCAAGCGGCAAATCCTGAGTAATGCTCAGTTTTTTCTCCTCCCAATGAATGGCTTGTAATTCTCTGACTTTTAGGAGGATATGTTGCCTTTCAAGGTAGTTAAGCAGGTGGATGATCATTGGTCTAGGTGGGGCTGAGGCCTCTGGCTTTGAACGTAGTGACCTATGTGCCCGTTCAATTAAGTAGGTAGGGTTATGTGGTGAGGGCCCCACGATTTTTGTGAGGAGCGACTGTGTAAAAGCAATGGGAGAGGAGCCTTCAGCCCCTTCTGGCAGTCCAAATATCAAAATGTTGTTCCGCCTGCTATGACCCTCTAGGTCCTCCATCTTCAGCTGTAGTTTAGATATTTTCTGCCTTAGTTTTGTTAGCTCAGGGTCAGCCTTGTCACGCCATATTTCTAGGGAGTGGGTACGTGCTTCGTTGTCCGTTGTCCGGATTTTAAGATCTGCCATTTCACTGCTGAGGTTTTTAAGATCAGTCGCTATATCCGATAGTGTGTCCTTGAATGGCTGCAGTTCCTGTAGAAAGCGCTCCTCAGTTAGTGGCAGCGGGGTGGAGAGGGCACTTAATTGTTTGGCTGAAGATACTTGTTGTTGAGGCCTCGCTTTCTTGGCTTGCTTGTCAGGTGAGACCGGTGGTGTATGTCTAGGAAGGGCCGCTCTCATCTCGGTCTCCATTCCAGCCTGTTAATCTCATCAGCAACCCAAAAAACTTTCCGGAGAGCTTCCACTAAGATTGAACACTAAAATCAGGTAGGCAGGCTCCATGTAAATAATTCCAAAGCTGTCGATTTAAGTAGATTATAAAGAGGGAGAGTGGGAGCTTAAGGGAGCAGTGGCTAGCCAGCCAGACGCATCACATGATCTTGAATGTGGCCACCTTGTTTGTCCCTCTCTGTTCATAATGGCACACACACCTTTTCTCAGTCCATTCCCCCTGGAATACAGTCTCTCTCTATACTGACTGCAGTTATTTACGAACCCAATTTCAACCCCACCAATAAAGTTCCCAAGTCTCACAAACACATACAGTCCAGTGTGTGTCCAGTCTCACTAACAGTGTGTGTATGCAGACATCAGGTACCGTATGATGTCACAGGCCCGCCAGTTCCTGTTGCTTCAAATTTCAGTCACAAACAGAAATGCACAGCCCTTCAATCCCAACCCCCAGTGGCTTTTCAGTGTTTAAGAACACCTACAAAACAGGGTGGGTGGGAGGGCTCTACCACCACCAGGCAAACATCACATTTAAATTTCACTCAAATTATCTCTGCCAAACAAGTGCTCCCACACTCAGCACACAAGCCCCAATAGTTACAATATCATAGCCCAAGTAACAGTTCTAACTCAAGGTAGTAATTTTTAACACACAGAACTAATTTCAAGTACAAAACTATTCAAATATTTCAGTTAAAACAGAAGATAAAACCAA
Organism: Neoceratodus forsteri; assembly: GCA_016271365.2. Lineage (NCBI taxonomy): Eukaryota > Metazoa > Chordata > Ceratodontiformes > Ceratodontidae > Neoceratodus > Neoceratodus forsteri. The sequence goes on from JADMNL010000024.1 coordinate 361,417,161, forward strand.
ACCTCTTTCCTGAACAACCTCCTACTTCTATTCCCAGGTGGACAATATGCTTTTAATAAACTCCTCAAGCTTCACTCTCGGGGGTTTATGTAGCATCTAACCCTTCAGGTGTGTGTATAAACTTCTTGTTTCACACACTGACCCATACTTTATTCAATATGTAATGTACATACATATATTAACAATACAACGTTAGTATTAAAAGTGAAATCTGGAGACAAACCAAGGATTATGTCTGGGACATCAAAGTGGAGGAAACCGTGGGGAGCAGTGACCACAGAACAGTATGGTTCTGAGTCAGTATGGGAAAGGAAACATCAAGCACAAAAACAAGATCGCTGCATTTCAGGAAGGCCAACGATGGCAAGATGTGTAGGGTACTGAGGGGACACCTAGCTAGCCTTGTGGAAGATATGGCAGTGGATCAAAGGTTGGCAGGGATCAGGGAAGAGATGGCAGCAACCACTAACATGTGTCTTACATAGATACATAGACAGTGTTGGCAGATAAGGGCTTACAGCCCACCCAGTCTGCCCATTTGAGCTTGTATGTTTACTTTATGTTTTCCTAGAAGTCTGTTGCCCCTTAACCCTGACCTCCAGAATTAAGCAGAAGGGGAAAAACTCCAAAGCCAGGAGACCAAGATAGTTCAATAGGGAGGTGTGTCAGGCAGTGAGGGACAAGAGGGAATACAGGAAGTGTAGGAAGTTCCCAAAGAATGAAAGGGCCTACTTGGAGAACGCTAGGGAGGCTAGTAGGGTAGTCAGGCAATCCAAGGCTAGGAAGGTGCTGTCAGTTGCTGAAGGGATTGACAGGGTGAAGGCCTTCAGATACATTAGCAATAAGAGAGCTACAAAGGCAGGCACAGTGAAGTTAAAAAGGAGGAGGAGTGGGTGGAAGGCAGTAAGAGAAGGTGGATATGTTGAATGAACACTTCTGCTCTGTCTTAATAAAGGAAAAACATGGATCAATGCCACATGGGAGGATGGGGGGAAGGAAGAAGAAGAAAGGGGACATGGCTGATGACAAAATAACAGAAGACAGGGTTAGGAAGGGGCTCCTGTCCCTAAAGTTGAACAAGTCCCTGGGTTCAGATGGCATGTACTCATAGTGCTGAGGGGACTGAGGGCAGAACTGGCAAATCCGCTGGCAGATTTGTTCAACAGCTCATTAGATATAGGGGTGGTACAACAGGAGTGGAGAACTACACGTGTGTACGCCTGCACACGAAAGTGGGTCTAAAGATGACCGTGGGATCTACAGGTTGGTCAGTCTGACCTCCATTGGGGGAAAACTGATGGAGACCATTCTGAAGGAAAAGCTATTTGGGTTCCTTTAAGCAAACTGGCTCCAGAACAAGAAACAGCATGGATTTGCGTCAGGGAGGTCCTGTCAAACCAACCTGATCAGCTTCTTTGACTGGGTAATGAAGACATAGACAAGGGCCAGTCAGCTGACATTCTATACTTGCATTTTAGCAAGAACTTTGACTAGGTGCTCCACAAGAGGTTGATCAGGAAGCTGGAGGGCCTAGGGGCCGGTAGCAAATTTACCAGATGGGTGGCAAATTGGCTCAGTGGTAAGACCCAAAGGGGTTGTGGGGGAAGTTCTCAGGTATGAGGGAAGTTAGCAGTGGAGTCTAGCAGGGGTTGGTGCTAAACCCAGTGTTGTTCAATGTGTTAATTAATGACATTGGAGATGGCATTAAAGGCAAGATCTGCCTCTTTGCAGATGACACCAAGCTCTGTGGGAGTGTGGACACAGATGAAGGGGTACAGGACCTATAGGAAGACCTAGTGAAGCTGGAGAGGTCATCTGGCAGCTGGTGTTCAATGTTAAGAAGTACAAGGTCTTGCACATAAGAGGAAAGAACCCAAGGGCTGAGCACAGGCTGGGGGGGGGGTCAGGGTCCCTATAGTGAAGGAGGAAAAGGACTTGGGGATAACAATTACCAGCAACCTAAAGCAGGCTTTGCAGTGTAGACAAGCAGTAGCCAGGGCTAACAGAATGGTGGCCTATATTGCTAGAGGGTTGATGGGCATATGGGAGGAGGTTATCCTGCCACTGTACAGATCCTTGGTGGAGCTGCACCTGGAATACAGTGTGCAATACTGAAGTCCCTACCTATGGGAGGATACCAAACAGCTTCAGGCAGTACAGATGCCGGTGACAAAGGTGGTTTGGGGACAGCAGGACAGGGTGTACGAGGACAGACTGACAGAACTCAATATGTGCTTACTCGAGGAGGGGAAGGAGAGTGGGAAACTTCAAGTATGTGAAAGGTATAAACAAGGTAGATATTGGGGACCTGTTTCATCTTAGTGAAAACAAGCCCACAGTGGGACACTGTTACGGGGGAAAGTTCAAGAAGGAGGTCAGGAGACACTTCTTTACAGAGCGTATGGTGTCAGGGTGGAATGAACTCCCATCTAAGATCATCAATCAGAAAACAGTGAGTGGGGTTCAAGAGAAGGTGGGACAGAATGAAGGGAAAGGTCAGGGTTCACTGGGTGCAAGGCCAATGGTAATTTCTGGATCAGGGGCTCTGCAACTGAGCAGACTCAGTAGACTGAACAGCCTTGTTCTGCTGGCTAATTTGTATGTTTGTAGGTAGTGCCAAGTGTTACTTTTAAATGTGTATGTAGTCAGCTGTGTTGACAGGTGGCCTTTGCCTTTCTCACTTCATTTACCACAGCTTGCAAAATTGATATTTGGCAGAATGAGCATGGTGGCACCTTCCCCTGCCTCCTTTCATTCTCTGCTTCCATTTCTCCTCCAGTTCTTCTCCTCGTGGATTTTATACACCAGCACAACAGCAGACGCTCACACATGTGCCCATTGCGCACTCTGATACACCTGAGTCCTCCTTCTCAACCACACCGAGAGACTTAGTGTCTCACTGCAGCAGCCCAGTTCTTTCAGTTTTCACTTACAGAAAAAAAATATAAGAAAATAAAGATGAATGTCTGTGCCCAGTACACACCACCAGAAGTCATATTATTTTTCAAATAAATCCTCCAAACTCCCCCTGTGCCTTTTCCAGTCTACTAAATTCACTCTGCCCTGCTAACCAATCAGCTACTATGTTGTGAGGGTTGGTGACAAGTTTACGATAAGTTCCATGCTGGAGCACAAGATGGACTGCTACAGGAGGATCAGTAAGTACTGGCAGTGTACACAGTCAAAAGCTTTTTTAAATGCAGGCACCTCATTTATGTTTGCTTGAGCAAGAAACATTATGACAGCTTAGGAGAGAAGTGGAGTTTTGGAGGTGTGGCACTGTGGCAGCCAATGCCCCCACTGCATTTAGAGACTTGGCCCCCTTTTCCCAATGCGGTGGCATGCTGCTGCTGACACTAGTTCAGCAAGCGTGCCACCAACTTGAAACAAAATCGCTGCTGCAATAAGGCCGACCCGTCATTGCAGGGCGGTACCTTGCCTGGTGTAACATTTCCAGTAACATGGCAGCGGCTATCGCCATCCGCCTCAGAGTCCCCATGAAAGCCAACGGGGTGCCCAATCTCTCTGTTGGCATGCCCCCTTCCCAGTTCATTTGTCGATGGGGGAGCTCACTCCCCATCAGCATAATGTCCCCGTAGGTCTTGTTTGCCGAGGGGGGTGCCCAATCCCACTCGGCATCATGTCCAACCCAAAACAGATCCTTTTTTTTTTTTTGCTGAAGGGGTGCCCAATCTCCATCAGCTCAGTACCCCCAAAAGAAATATCAGGTGGCATGCTGGGAGCTCACTCCAGTGTACCAAATTTACCTGCCAAAAAAGAAAACCTTCCCACAAAGTTTTTTTTTTTACCTGAAAAGCAGAAAACAGTCCCTTGTTGTGTCCCTTGCCACCTCCCCCAACCCACAACCACATTCCTGCACCCCCTCTCCCCATATGTACCTCCAGAGCCCGACGCAACGATCTTCAGTGGATCGGGAACACATCTGCACTCTTCAAAGCCGACCGCGAACTGAAGAAATGCCGGTCAGCTGTATAAGGGCATAAATGTTTTTTTTTTTTCAACTTAGGTGGATATCTCGGCCATTTCTGCAAATTTTGGCACCAAATTTTCAACATGGGGTTCATGAATTCACTCCCTGTCATGACGCTATTCAGTCCCGGAAGGTGCTTTCGCGGTCACTGCGCGGAATCACCTTTTGGGACTGAGTAACAAAATGACAGTGTTACTGTTCATGAGGTGGGTTCCCAAAAGGCCTATGTTGCAAATTTGGTGGCAAAATTCTTAAAAATGACTGTTACGAGTGCACATTTCTCATTTTCTACGCATGCTTGTAACTCCAAGAATTCTTAATATTTTCACTCCAGATTTTCAGCATTGCCATTTTTGCACACCTCTTTATGAACAGGATAGCTGTCATTTTTCACATCCTGCCCAAACTGTGTTTTCGCACATGTGGCGCACAATGGCGCGGTCGCTGTGGGAAATCAGCATTCGGGGCAGATTAACAAAATCACAGTATCACTGTTCATGAGCAGAGGTACCAAATGCTCTCATGAGGTGTGGGTCACAAAAAAGCCATATTGAAAATCTGTAGTGCAAATACCAACAAACACCCAACAAATAGAAGCATTCTGTGCAGGGGGGTTGACACCAGTTAATTTACAGAAGAAAGGGTCCTGTAAGAACTCCTAAAACTCAAGGTGGACAAAGCAATGGGGCCTGATGGGATTCACCCCAGAATCCTAACAGAACTAAGGGGGGATCTAGTGACACCACTGACCACCCTTTTTAACAAATCACGGGAGGATGGGGTGGTACCAGAGGACTGGAGGAGGGTGGATGTGATTCCCGTCACAAAAGAGGGAGCAAGGCAGAAGCAGGAAACTATAGACCTGTTAGTTTGACCTCAGTGGTAGGGAAAATTATGGAATCACTTCAAAGAAAGAACTGTTGAGTACCTAGAGGCCAGCAGGGCACAGGACCCAAGGCAGCATGGATTCACAGCAGGAAGGTCATGTCAGATGAATTTAATTGATTTCTTTGACTGGGTGACCAAAGTAATAGACCAGGGAAGGGCTGTGGATATGGCCTACCTAGACTTTAGCAAGGCATTTGACACAGTCCCGCACAAAAGATTAATAATCAAGTTAACCAGAATGGGAGTGGGTCCCAGGGTGGTAGCCTGGATAGCAAACTGGCTGCACAACAGGACACAGAAGGTAATAGTAAATAGAACTCACTCCAAAGAAGGGGCCTACTAGTGGAGTACCTCAGGGTTCGGTACTGGGTCCAGTCCTCTTTAATGTCTTTATAGGTGACATTGCAGAGGTTCTGGAAGGGAAAGTATGCCTCTGCAGATGACACAAAGATCTGTAAAAGAGTTGATACACAAGATGGGGAGGAAAGGATGAGGAGGGACTTGGCAAGGTTGGAGGAATGGTCAGACGTATGGCAACTTAGATTCAATGCAGAGAACTGCAAAGTAATTCACCTGGGAAACAAAAATCCAGGAGAAGAGTACACAATGGCAGGGCAGGTACTAACAACAACAAAAATGAAAAGGGACCTGGGGATAGTCATGTCACATGACCTAAAGATGGGCAAGCAATGTAAGAAGGCAGTAAGAAGAGCTGGGGGGATACTGGGATGCATAGGGAGAGGCATCACAAGTAGAAAAAGGGGAGTGGTTATCCCTCTGTACAGACAGTTGGTGAGACCCCATCTGGAGTATTGCATCCAGTTTTGGATACCCCACCTCTGCAAGGACATAGACAGGATGGAGGCAGTCCAGAGGAGGGCAACTAAAATGGTGCAGGGTCTGCATCAGAAACCATATGAAGAGAGACGAGAGAGCTAAATATGTATACCCTTGACAAAAGGGGGGTGCGAGGGGACATGATAGAAACTATCAAGTATCTCAAGGGAATCAACAAAGTCCAATCAGGAGCTTAAAGGGCACACAGGCAGAAAGTAAGGAGAGAGAGAAAAAAAAAACAGAGGAAAGAGTAAGGATTGCAAACAGTTAAGAGGCCAGAAATAAGACATGATTGGAGTGGTGCAGTGCAGTGGCTGTGGAGCAGCAGTCTTCGGGAGATGTTCTGGAGGATGCGGTGTTGTCCATCTGCAGGCACCTCTCTGGGCTGAGGGAGGTCGCTCATCTCAGGCTGAGTTGGCCAGGATTTGTGGGACCTCCTCTTCCATTCAGGGACCACCAGTGCCACTGCCGTTGCCTCAGAGGTTGCCAAGAAAGAGGAGTGGTTGGACCACAATGGGCTCAGGGAGGGTGAGGGTGGTGGAACAGAGGCACATCCCTCCCATTGTACCTCTCCACAATTCCTATGCCATTCTGGCAAAGTGTGGTTCCTCTATGGAGGCACCCACAGTGGAGACCAAGGAGGATGCTGGGAACCTCCACAAAGGAGACCCACAGGAGGGTGGCAGGGGACCCTGCAGGAAAAGGAAACAACTCCTGGTGGGGACTCCATTGTTAGGAAGGTAGAAACTGAGGAGGAAGGGAGAGGTGGGGTGCCTGCCTGGGCGCCATGACACAGGGACGAGGCAGATCTCAGGATTGTCAGAGCAGCTGCACAGGGAGCTGGATGTCATTGTCCACCTAGGGACAAATGACCAAGAAGGAAAGGATTAGAGAAGTGCAGGAAGAGTTTGTGGGAATGGGGAGGGCCTTAGTCAAGCATACTTTAGGTAACCTTCTTGGAGGTGCTACCCATCTATGGCATAGGAGAGGCTAGGCGTTCCGCACCATGGGATTCAATCAGTGAGTTGAAAAACTGGTGTGGAGCTCAGGATTTGGCTTCATTGGGAACTGGGGGTCCACCTGGAGTGATGCAAGCCTATACTGGCATGATGGGCTGCATCTGTCCAGGAGGGGAACCAGGATCCTAGGTGATAGGTTTAAATGCTTCATTGGCAAGCTTTTAAACTAGCCAAGGGAGGCACTGGAAAGGAGCAGAAAATCCTAGCCCCCAAATAATCACAGTGTTAAGTCGGCAAACACCAACATAGAGGTGTCGATAGGGAGAAAGAGCAGGGGTAAATGAAGAAAGTGACAAAGGCAAGAAGGACAGGGATGGGGCAAAAGGAGTAAGGCCATCAGGAAATGGAGGGTAATGAGTACCAATGCCCGTGAGTCTGGGCAACAAGCTCCCTGAGCTGATGGCCTTAATGGAAGAGGGATGCCTGGATATCGTAGCAGTCACAGAAACATGGTACACAGAGAACCATGACTGGGATGTTAACATACCAGGGTACATAACCTATAGGAGAGACAGGCAGGGGAGAAGAGGGGGAGGAGTAGTTTCTATGTAAAGGAAGGGATAAAAGCAACTGAACAAAAGAGTAAACAGGGAGGAGAGGAGGCACTGTGGGTCACCTTGGAGACTGGAAAGGGCACCACAATCCGCACAGGGGTTGTGTACAGACCCCCATGTCAGGGGGAAGGAATGGACAAGGATATGATAGAAGGCATTCTTAGAATGGCAGAAAAAGGGGAGATACTGTTGATGGGAGACCTGAATATGCCAGATGTTAACTGGAGCACATTTGCTGCAGCCACATCCAAGACAGGGCCATTCTTAATGCCCTACAGGTGGCAGGCATTAGACAGATAGTTTTGGAACCCACTCATGAGGAGCAATCTTAAACCTTGTACTCTCAAAGCGGGCGGCGGAGAGGATCTCAGATCTAGAAGTGGGTTGCCATCTAGGGACAAGTGACCATCAAACAGTGTGGTTCACGCTAAACTCAGCATACACAGAGTCAAGCCATGCAAAAGTGAGGAAATGGGACTCTAGGAGGCTGACTTTGGCAAGATGGAGAGTGCCTCAGAAAAGCACCAGCAAACAGGCTAGAAGAGTGTGGAGCAACAATGGGGAATTATCAAAACTGCCATCACAGAGCAACAAGCCTTTGTGTGGCGCAAATGAACAAATCAAAATGAAAGAAAAAAGCCACTATGGTTCTCAAAGAGGTGGCTGTGAAAGTCAGGAAGAAAAGATAGCATTCCGGAAGTATAAGAAACACAGAAGGAGCAGGACAGAGAGCTGTACCAGTTAAGGCAGAAGAAAGCAGGGAGGAAGTCAGAATACTGCAAAGGCCCAAACTGAGGAAAAGATAGCCAACTCAGTTAAGAAGGATAAAACCTTTTATAGGTACATCAGCGACGTGAAAAGACAAAGGGAGGGATAGTGAGGCTGAATAGAATGAACAGTGGGTGGGCAGAGGGACAGTGAAAAGCAGGAATACTGAATGATATTTCTGCTCAGTATTCCTAAAGAGAGAGATGTGCCTAATCCAATTAACAGAAGCGCTCTTGATAGGAGGTCGATCCCAGTCCTTTCACAGAAGAAAGGTTCTGCAAGAACTCCTAAAACTGAAAGGTGGACAAGCAATGGGTCCTGATGGAATTCACCCCAGAATTCTAAAAATTAAGGAGGAACTAGTGAAACCACTGGCTACTCTTTTAATAAATCATGGGAGGATGGTGTAGTACCCGAGGACTGGAAGAAGGCAGATGTGATTCCCCTTCACAAAAGTGGGTCCAAGACAGAGGCAGGAAACTACAGACCTGCCAGTCTGACCTCTGTAGTAGGGAAAGTGATGGAGTCACTTCTATGAAGAAAAGAATAATCAGTACCTAGAGGCCAGTGGGCACAGGACCCAAGGCAGCATGGGTTCACAGCGGGAAGGTCATCAGATGAATCTAATAGATTTCTTTGACTGGGTGACCAAAGTAGTAGACCAGGGAGGGCTGTGGACATGGCCTACCTAGACTTTAACAAGGCATTTGACACAATCCCACACAAAGATTAATAGTCAAATTAACCAGCCTGGGAGTGGGACCCAGGGTGGTAGCCTGGAATAAAACACTGGCTGGACAACAGGACACAGAAGGTATTGTAAATAGGTCCATTCTGAAGAAGGGGGGTTACTAGTAGGGGTACCGCAGGGGTTCAGTATTGGGTCCAGTCCTTTTAATGTCTTCATCAGCAGTGACATTGCAGAGGACTGGAGAGGAAAAGTATGCCTTTTGCAGATGACACAAAAATCTGCAACAGGGTTGATACACAAGGAGGCGTGGAAAGGATGAAAGGGACTTGGCAAGGTTGGAGGAATGGTCAGAAGTATGGCAGCTAGGATTCAATGAAAGAAGTGCAAAATAATGCACCTGGGAAACAAGAACCCAGGGAAAGAATACACAATGGGTGGGAGGTAGTAACAACAACAAAGGAATGAGACCTGGGGTAATCTATCAGATGACCTAGGTTGGCAATGTGAGAAGGCATAGGGAGGGCTGAGGCTACTGGTGTAACCCCTGCAAATGGGGTTCCCAAAGACTTCGGAGCTTGTGAATCTCCAAGCCTGAATAGTGTTTGGAGTTCAGCCATTTATCGATAGAGTTTTTAGAGCCTCTGGTACTGTCTCTTTAAGGCTGTCTGCTTGCAAATAATTAGTTGTAGGACTGTGTGCTACTCTGTTTGATATCACAAACTGCTGCCAATTACTACTTTTACAGTCACTAGAAGTGCAAAGGAACCTATCTGAATGTAACTGTTGCAGAAATTGTTAGGTAATAATGAATACAGTTTGTCTAACTGCTTTCTTGCAGTCAGAACTGTGTCTGCTAGTTCCCATTCTAGTTTGAACTGCTGAACTGGACCAATCAGTGTGGGTAGCTAGCTCTAAAATGATGTGAGCGAATCGAACTTGGACTCATAATCAGAGCCACACAAGAGGATTGTATGGGCAGTGACTCTAGGAGATGGATTTAGACTTCAGTGCCTTTTGGACCAACAGCAGCAGTCTATTGGTGACAGCCAATCCAGTCAAGAACTGGGAGGAACTCAAAGGAAGTGCCGGTTTTTTCAGTTAGTGTCAATTGAGCTTTGGCAGTGAAGGAAGAGCCCTGTGCTTTTCAGTGTGCAGTTTTAGTCAAAAAACGTGTAAGGCCAGAGTTCGGTCTGCAGCTTGTTAGGACTGATCCGTCCTGTGAAAAGAATCAAGGATCTCTGGTAGAAACCAGGCTCACCCTGTAGAAGACGGAGATTGCTGAAAATTACACTCGGTCTGTCAGGAACTGAATCTGCTGTGTCTCTCGGGTATTGTGCAGTAGTGCAATGGGATACAGTGCAATACCTGGTATAGTCTTTCTTTTATATGGATGTGTGGGGTTTGTGCACCTCAAGTGAGCCCTGCTACCCCACATTGAGGACCCTATCTTATTTGGAGGTCGTAGTATAATTCAGATCGCTCCTGTTGAATTGCCATTAAATCAAATGGAATTACTGTACTGCTTGTTTATTCTCCTTTCTCTGTGAAAAGGCCCTACCAGCCAACCAGTTTGGACTAGCCACTAGGGCACAGGTACCCAGGGACAGTAACTGAGAAGGGATGGCCTGTGCACAGAGCCATAAACAAGTATTAGGTGATAAGCTAATTAACCTGATTCCCCTGTCCTTGTTATATCCCTAAATAAATCAGAGCTGCTCGTTTCAGCAAGTTATACTACATGATTTGTCTATGTTAAGTACTGTACTGTGATTGTTGCACTGTATCTCATTCACAGGAGGTCCCAGTGCGGAACCAGACCTGGGGTAAGTGTATACTGAAGGTAATTCGATATATTATGTGGGCCACTAGTGGGAAGAAGAGTTACAGTGTCACAGGGCTGTGACCAATTAGTTTAACTGTGCAAACCTGACCTCTGGGTGGAGGCACCCGCCATTGGATCAGGCCCCTCAACCTGTTAGTAGCAAATCAGGCGGTGGCCTGGGATAAGCCATCTAGGTTACATCTTGGAGGCTCACCCTGGGATTGTGTGTCCTCTAGTGGCCATGTTCACAGAACACTGTTAAGAAAAATGGGTACCCGACAGAGTGGCTGTGCCGGCTGGTGGGTGGTGTACTAGGGAGATCGACCCCCAAAGTAATAATAACATCTGGACATCCCCTGGGTATCAATACGGACACTGTGCAGGAGTACTCCAAGGTGGAAGGTTTAAAACCCTGTGGTGGTGGGTCGGCATGCTAATCTGCTCACCACACTTTCCTGGCCTAGTAGGTTTAAGGATCCCATGATAGCTCCAAGTGCCACAGACCATTCCAGAGGAGCCTCACTGCTTGGAGTGATAACAAGGACAGTAAAGACCTGGGGGAATCAGCCCACCACTATCTGAAACTTTTGAGGAGAATTTGCTGAATGGTTGCTGGGAGGAAAACTGGAGGACTTGAAAAACTATTCTTGCCACCAGAGTGTTCCTCCAACACCCTCCTATCAATACCCGTGGTGGCTGAACCAATGCAGACTCTATTTCTGCACCTGCCATTAGTCCGACTCTTACAGGTTGGGATCTTCTGGCACCTCCCCCCCAAGGGGAGGATGACTGGAACCTGGACAGACATATTTGCCCCAAATGCTAGAATGGCAATGCTCAGGCAGCGAAAGGGTTAGTGAAGAACTCCGAGGTCCTGCCTGGCTACCATCCGTGCTAAGCAGACAGTAACCTGACGACTGCAGGCCTATCTTGAGGCCTTGGAGAATGTATAGAAGCCCAATTCTGATGAGGACCTGGTGAGTAAAAATGCACAACAGTACCAAGAGTTGTTGTCCCGTATCTCTCGGCTGGAAAAGTGTTGCAAGAATGCCTCAGAAAGAGTGGTTGCCAGCGTTAACTGGACGAACCAGACTGGACAGAATCCTTAAGTCTGCCCCCTTCTCAGAACTGCTGTTGCTTCAATTCGCCTGGCATCGACTGGAATCCCACCCTCCTATGATGAGTTAATGAGAGAAATTCGAGGAGTTGAAAAAGCGACCTCAAAGTACCTGCACCAACAACTGTAGCTACGACCAGTGACTGAGGGTGACCCATCAAGTGAGTTCACGGGCAGAGTTGACAGTCAAGGTGCTCTGACAAGGAAAAGATATGCCACAATGGAAATGAACTGTTGAGAGATCCGGGGAATTCAAAACAGTCCCTTTATAAGCGCCTGCAAATGCAGACTGACCTATATCCGACTGCATCTGCTATGGGGTGAGTACCACCCATGTATCTCCTGCTGATAACAGCTCCAAACTCAATTCCTTGACCATGGAAGTGGAGAAACTGACGAGATGTCTCCAAATGCTTATCACGCCACGACAGAGATGGCACCAAGGTTTCCAGTTAATAATACCCCGCCCTGGCTCCCAGTGTGGCGCCTTGGCCAGCTCAAACTCAGAAAGTATGTTTTGCTATAATTGTGGGAAAGATGGGCATGAAAGGAATGCCAGTCCCAAAGACACTGACAAAGAGTTGCATATAGGCTGCAAAGAGAGCTTGGAGAAGAAATCAGTGGTTAAGAGGTGCAGGATGATCCCAGTGAGGCACAAAAAATGTAATTCACGTCCTTTTGTGCCAGCAAGGTCAGTTGCCCAGGCCCCACTACCGCCTCTCCAGACTGGTCCAGAATAATGGAGTCCCTCCATGGAGACCACTGTAAAGGTGAATGGAGTGTCTACAAGAGCTGTATAGACCAGTGGCTCCAAGTGACAATTATGTTCCAGGATTGGTATCAGAAGCATTTGTCAGGCGTGCCCTTACAACCATAGAAGGACTGCATGTATGGGGTTAAGTAGAAGGCCTACTATTCCGGAACCATATCGAATTTGGCAGTCTTTCCCCACCTCACGTGGCTGGAGTGGCCGAGACAAATGAGACCCTAGCCTTAGTGTCCCCCACTGGACTGTATGATGGTGTCCCTAGTTGATTGGAACAAATGCTCATATGTTGGGAAGACTGGCACAGTTGTGTTATGAAAAACAGGGGTCAAGACTAGTAGAGCTTTAAGATTCGGCTTTAATAGAAGGCCTATGAGGCACAGAGAGATGCTGAAAAAACAGAGACCAGAGGAACCGGTCGGAATTGTATGGAAGAAGGATCCTGAGTCTCTGATCCTGGCGCCAAATGCCAGTGTACCTTACAGGAGGTCCGTATCAGAAGGATGTTAAGAATAAAAATATTAATGTTGGATGCACCAGGCGATGGAAAAATTGCCAGAGGGACTGCTGGTCAAGCTAGTATTTTGCCCGCTAGAGCCCATGCTTATGCCAGAAGGGTAATGGTCCAAGTTCTATGTGTCTGAAAGGACATTCGAGGTAAACAGAGGTTACATCCTGGCTAATGTGCATTGTGCAGACACTGCAGTGCTACCCAGCAGCAAGAGTTCAAGGAAGAATGACAGAGTAACACACAGCTTGTTTGATTTCGTGACTCCCGCTGCCAGCTGAATGGAAAGTGAGGATCAATGAGAAGCTTGCCCAAGAGACCAGGTGTTTTCTTTAAAGGAATGGGATGTAGGATCGTGCAAGGGCTGAGCACAATATCCGGCTGCATGACGAGAAGACCATTTAGTAGAGGTCTCGACGCCTGGCACCTGCTGACATAGATGATGTGAGACGCATCTGCAAGATGTTAGCTGCTGGTGTAATACAAGAATCCAGAAGCCCTTATGCTTCCCCATTGAGGTAGTGAGGAAAAAGAATGGAACAGTAAGGTATGTCGTGGATTATCGCACCTTAAACCGCAAGGACTATCCCTGATCAGTACACAATGCCCCGCATTCAGGATGCTTTGGACTGCCTAAGCGGGAACAAGTGGTTCTCTGTGCTGGATCTCATGAGTGGGTACTACCAGATCCGATGGCCCCAGAGGACCGTGAGAAGACGGCCTTTATCTGTCAACTGGTTTCTATGAATTCATGAGGATGCCTCAAGGATTTCAGGTGCCCCAGCCACTTTTCAGCGATTGATGGAGCGTGCAGTGGGGGACATGAACTTACTAGAGTGCCTGGTATACCTCAGATGATGTTAGTGTGTTTGGCAGCTCACTGGAGGAACATGAGAGCAGATTATTTAAGGTATTGGACGACTGGAGGATTTGGCCTTAAACTGTCCATTGATAAGTGTCAATTCTTTCAAACATCAGTAAAGTATGTGGGACACATAGTATCCACCGAGGGAATAGAGACCGACCCAAGTAAAGTTGAGGCCTTGACCACCTGGCCACAGCCCAAAAATCTAAAAGAACTGCAGAGATTCCTAGGATTCTGTGGTTATTATCGGCGCTTCATCAAGGACTATTCAAGAGTGATCCGCCCTTTACTTAACCTTACTCAAGGGTATCCCCCAACCCACAAAAAATACCAAAAGTCAGCGTCCCTCAAGACTGAAAGAGTGTATTTCATCCGAGTGAAGTATTTGGGGCCCGCTGGACTCTGATTGAGACTACTTTTCATGAGATCTATATCAACACCCATGCTCCAGTGCTGGCCCTATGCGATCCAAGAAAACCTTACGTCCTGCACACTGATGCTAGCTTGCAAGGGTTGGGGGCTGTGATGTACCAAGAGCCGCGAGAATGGCCTGAGACCAGTGGCCTTTGCCAGTAGAAGCCTGACCCATCCGAAAAGAACTATCCTGTACATAGGTTAGAGTTCCCTAGCTTTGAAGTGGGCTATTGTTGACCAATCTCCATGAGTACTTATGGGGCTAAATACTAGCAAAAACTGACACAATCCTTTTGACCTATGTGCAGACCTCAGCTGTTGGATGCCACTGGTCATAGGTGGCTTTCTGCATTATCTCACATATGACTATGCTCGCAATACCGAGCAGGTCTGGAACCACAGATGTTGATGTCTCTCCCGGAGGCCTGTTCCCAGAATGATTGGGTCCGATTCACAGAACCTGACATTCACACCTGCCGAAGTTTGACAGGGGAGGAACAATGTCCACTGGACTGATGGACTGCATGGTGGATTGCTTGGGAGCCTCTGAGAATTGCATACCTGAGGCTGTGTGCCACTTTTCTGCAATAGACATTGGTGCACTGCCTCAGCTGGACAATGACAGTATTAGCGGGCTCAACTCTGCGATCCCATGATCAAAGCAGCTTTAGAAGCCCTCTATGCAGGAAAGATGTGCCAAGTACGCTCCACTGATTTGAGAACTGCACTGTTATACAAAGAAGGTCCTAAGTTGAAACTGATCAATAAACTGTTATACAGAGAAACAGTAGACAGGGGGACAAGTAGACAAACAACAACTAGTGCTGCCCACTGCCTTTCGAGACTCAGTACTGAGGTTCTTGCACAACCACATGGGCACCTTGGTATAGACAGAACACTTGACTTGGTGAGATCCAGATTCTATTGGCTAAGATGGGGGCGATGGAGCAACACATTCCGAACTTGTAGTCGCTTTCTTACAGAGGAAAGCTTTTGCCCTAGAGGGCTGCCCCCTTGTTAACATCACCACCAGTGCACCCATGGAGTTGGTCTGTATGATTTTCTAAGTTTGGAGTCAGATCAAAGAAATATCAGTAATGTGCTGGTCGGTCACTGACCATTTCACGAGATACCCAAGCTTTCCCACCAAAGACCAGAGCATCCACTGTGGCCAAAGTACTTGTGAAAAACTTTTTGTTCACTATAGGGGCTCACAAAGAATCCATTCTGATCAAGGGAGAGACTTTGAGTAGTCGTCTGATCAAAGAGATGCTTTCTCTGTGGGAGTCGAAAGTCCAGAACCACTCCTTACCACCCCAGGGGACCCACAGCCTGAACGTTTCAACGCACTTTGCTAGATATGCTAGGCACCCTGCACCCAAAGGACAAGCCTAGATGGAACAACAAGTTAGCACCTGGTACATGCTTATAACTGCACCAAAGTGATGCCACTGGATTCTCCCCCTACCGCCTGATGTTTGGAAGAGAAGCTCGATACCAGTAGATGTGTGTTTTGGGGTCTCTCTGATGGGTTCAAGCTGACAACTATTTACAGTATGTGCAAAAGTTAAAGGCCCAGCTAACTCATGCGTACCGACTGGCTCAAACCATGGCTGCCAAAAGAAATCTGGCCAACAAAGAAAGGTATGATAAAAGGTGAAAGCAAGGAACTCCAGGAGGGAGATCGGCATTGCTAAGAAATCTGGGACTGCATGGCAAGCACAAGATTGCTGACAGATGGCACCATCTCCCCACATTGTAGTGGGCAAACTAGATGATCTGCCAGTGTACAAAGTAAGGCCTGAGAATAATTCAAAGATGTAAAACAATGCATAGAAATCATTTACCCATTGGACAAATCCTGAGTTGAGTCTGAGCCCCAGAAGATACCCCTCTGGACCAGTAATTCGACTGCTGCTAAAGAAAAAGACCAAGGAAGTCTGCACCACAGAAGCAGAGTTAAAGTGTTCCCTGCACAAGTCCCAGTTGAGCATGACTGTCAGTCCATATCAGAAGAAAGTGAGAGTGACTTGAATACTATCCTTCTTACAGACTGAGTCAATTATTTGAGGGCAATCCCTAGTCAATACTGGAGATGAAGCTGGGCCTTCTGGACTGTCCAAGCCCCCAGCTTACATCCCGGGAGCCAATGCTCCCAGAAAGTGAGTGCAAAGCATCAGATCAGATGAAATGGAATCATTGTGCATGGTTGAACTGTTTGAGCTTTCAGGGAGGAAAATGATAGATTGGGGCAGACTGGTGATACACCAGACAAGAAGAGTATTTTGAGTGCCCTGACAGTCCACTGCCAGTGTCAGAAAGCTCTCCATCTAGCCAAATGTTGTGGACTCAGAAACCGTAACTCCTGGAGCTGAAAGTGCCCCAAGTTCTAGCCTCTCTACCCCATGGAGACTCCCCTGACAAGTGAGGACAATGTAGAAAATGAGGCTCAGAGTGCAGAGACTATAACAGTTCCCCCTAGAAAGACTGGCGAGCTGTAAAGCCTGTGGTGCACCTCAGTTATGATTCACTTGGGAGCCTGTGGACTTGCCTCTAATGTTGTCCATAAAGGGAGTGTATGTGTCCCGGGCTCATTGCCCAAACTGAGCATCATGCTAACAAGTGCCTTGTGCCCTCTAAGTATGGTGCCTTGCCCATCCAGCCCCAAAGGTAACTGATAGGAAGGGCCCCCTCTCTTCAGGTTTCATGTACAAGAGGTAATAACTTGAGTTATGGTACAATGTGTATGTAATACTGTGTAAAGAGTGACGTACTGCAATGTTTCAGAAATGTGTTCTTGGTAAAATGATATATTGACTGATGATTACATGTGCGAGCCTAATGCAAATGTATATGGTTGCAGTTGAAACTGTAGGTACTTGCAGCACGACGTCAAGCTTTCCAAACCAGGAAGGTGTAACCCCTGCAAATGGGGTTCCCAAAAAGACTCAGGAGCTTGCTTGAATGCTCCAAGCCTGAATGGTGTTTGGCGTTAAGCCATTTATCAGTGAGTGTTTTTAGAGCCTCTGGTACTGTCTCTTTAAGAGCTGTCTGCTTGCAGACATAATTGAATTTGTATGGGACTGTGTGCTTCTCTGTTTGAGTATCACTCGGAACTGCGCCAATTTACTTCATTTTGCAGTCACTAGGAGTGCAAAGGAACCTATCTGAAAGATGTAACTGTTTGCCAGAAATTATTTAGAGTAATAATGAAATACAGTTTGTCTAACCTGCTTTCTTTGCAGTCAGAACTGTGTCTGCTAGTTCCCATTCTAGTTTTGAACTGCTGAACTGGACCAATCAGTGTGGAGTAGCTAGCACTCAAAATGGTGCCTATGACGAATCAGAACGGACTCATAATCTGAGCCAGCCACAAGAGGATTGTATGGGCAGTGACTCTGGGAGATGTAGCTTAGACTTCAGTGCCTTTTGGACCAACAGCAGCAGTCTGTGACGATAGCCAATCCAGTCAAGAACTGGGAGGAACTCAAAGGAAGTGCCGGTTTTTCAGTTGGAGTGTCAGTTGAGCTTTGGCAGTGAAGAAGGAAGGAGCCCTGTGCTTTTTCAGTGTGCAGTTTAGTCAAAAACGTGTGTAAGGCCCAGAGTTCCGGTCTGCAGCTTGTTAGGGATTAACCGTCCTGTGAAAAGAATCAAAGGATCTCTGAAGAGTAGAAACCAGGCTCACCCTGTAGAAGACTGGAGGAATTGCTGAAAATTACACTCGGTCTGTCAGGAACTGAATCTGCTGTGTGTTCTCCGGGTATTGTGCAGTAATGCGATCGGGATACAGATGCAGCCTGCCTGGTATAGTGCTTTCTTTTATATGGATGTGTGAAGAGGTTTGTGCACCTCAAGTGAGCCCTGCTGACATTGAAGGACCCTATCTTATTTGAGATGGTGAGTACTAATTCAGGGTCGCTCCCTGTTGAATTACCACATTAAATCCAAATGGAATTACTGTACTGCTGACTGTTTAATTCTCCTTTTCTCTGTGTGAAGGGCCCCTACCAGCTGCCACGGTTTGGACTAGCCACTAGGGCTTGGGTACCCAGGGACAGTAACTGATAGGGATAGGCTGTGCCACAGAAGCCATAGGTAATTAGAGTGATAAGCTAATTAACCTAGTTTCCCCCTGTCCTTGTTATATCCCCTAAATAAATCAAGAACTGCTCGTTTCAACAAAGTTATACTGCCTGGGTATTTGTCTATGTTAAAGTACTGTACTGTGATTGTTGCACTGTATCTCATTTCACAGGAGGTCCCAGTGCGGAACCAGACCTGGGGTAAGTGTATACTGTGAAGGTAATTCTGATATATTTGTGGGCCACTAGTGGGAAGAAAGGGGTTGCAGTGTCCCAGAGGGCTGTGACCAAGTTAGTTTAACTATTGCAAACCCTGACCTCTGGGTGGAGGCACCCGCCATTGGATCCAGGCCCCTCAACCTGTTAGTGGCAAATCAGGCAGGGGTAGTAGCCCCTGGGATAGCGCCATCTAGGGGTTACACTGGGATGTATAGGGAGAGGCATCACCAGCAGAAAACAGGAAGTTGTTATCCCTCTGTACAGACAGTTGGTGAGACCCCATCTGGAGTACTGTGTCCAGTTCTGGAGACCCCATCTCCGCAAGGACATAGACAGGATAGAGGCAGTCCAGAGGAGGGCAACTAAAATGGTGCAGGGTCTGCAAGAGAAGCCATATGAGGAGAGACTAAAGGAGCTTAATACGTATACCCTTGAGGAAAGAAGGGAGAGGGGGACATGATAGAAACTTTTAAGTACCTCAGTGGAATCAACAAAGTCCAAGAGGTAGCATTTTCAGAAAAAAGAGACTTACAAGAACAAAGGGACACAATTTAAAGATAGAAGGAGAGGCGGTTCAGGGGGCAATGTGAGAAGTATTAGTTCACAGAGGGTAGTGGATGCATGGAACAGCCTTCCTGGGGAAGTTAGGGTCTAAAACTGTGGGAGAATTCAAGAATGCATGGGACAGACATAAGGCAATTCTTGTGAGGGGTAGGAAGAAATAGGCTGTTGGTTAACTAGGATCTACGGCCTATCCTGTAGGTAGGAAATGGGCAGACTAGATGGGCCTAGCGGTCCTTATCTGCCAAGTCAAAGTCTATGTTTCTATGTCCAGGAGGGTAGCATCTTTCAGAAAAAGAGATGTGTAAAAACAAGGGGGCACAATTTAAACATGGGGGGACGGCTCTGGAGCAATGTGAGGTAATATTTTTTCACATGGAGAGTGGTGGACGCATGGAACTACCTTCCTGGGGAGATTGTGGGGTCTTAAACATTGGGGGCATTCAAACATGCATGGGACAGACATAAGGCAGTTATAGTGGGGGTAGGAGAAAGTAGGCTGTTGGTTAACTAGAATCTGCAACTTATCCAATAGGTAGGGAATGGGCAGACTGGGTGAGCCAAGCTGTCCTTATCAGTCAAAGTCTATGTTTCTATGTTCTTTGGGTGTTACGGTTCCTAGCCATAGCATCCCACCATGTACAGACTGACAGGTGTCAAGGGTGTGCCTTTGGATTGCTGGTTGAAATGCTCATGCCATTCCACCCCCATCCTGCAGCCAGTGTCAGGCATCAAGGTGTGCCTTGGACTGTTCGGCCCCAGACTTCACCCATTCTCCTATACTGCACCCATTTCAGCGTATGTCCATATGGAATGGGGTGACTGTGAAACCGAATACCCCAAGGCACACCTCAACACTTGTCGGTGTCTGCAGGATAGAGTGAGGTGAAATGGCATGAGCATTATGCGCAACGACCCAAAGACATACCCCATTACCTGCCCATCGCTGCAGAGTGGAGGTGGGGTTCACTGCCATTCCTATTCTGCATCTGTCTAACTCTTGCAGTTCCAATGCTAATACCAGCAGGCAAACATTCGGCATTGACAAATGCTTGTTTCTTATGTACCTTGTATGTATTACCTCATGAAGCCATGGCTATGTATCTGCCTATAGAAAATACACTCTACCTGCTTATGTTTCTTTTATGTATATCATGTAATTGACCGTACTCTATATGTTTGTATGCTCTCCCATTCCCCCTACCCCCAGGGCGCATCTGGAATAGAGCAGTAGTCTGCTCCGCATGCCTTCCTGGTTAAACACTTGAATAAATAAACAAATAAATAATTTTTGGCGAGGACACAAACAGTGACTTTTTTTTTTTGTGGGGCTTTGCTCCCGGCTCCCCACTTACTTAATTAACCAACTCTGAGGTCATAGCACCTTGGGAGGTGGCAAAACATTTGTCACTGCTTCTCATCCGCTGATTTCAGGGGTCTGCTGCTTTTTTGTGTTCGGGGCCAACATCACAGGCCACCGCTGACAAACTTCCTTAATTACAAGGTTTTTTCCTGTGGCTGTTATCAATATAATGCCTATGCCACCAGGGTGCTGTGAAGCATGAAATAAATGTACAAAAACTCCTCGATGTGTTGGATTCCTTGACTTCGGATACTGGAAGTCAGGGCAGCAGCGTGCGATTCTGTGAAAATCCAGTAAGGTTAGACTGTAAGTTTTCTGGCAAGAGGGTCGTCAAGAGTGGCTCAAAAATAGAAAACCTATACAAAGTGGCTCATATACTATATAACACAATGTATGGGACACTTTGCACAACACTGAGTTTGCTTCTCGAGGTTGTCGTGACAACCACAGACCTTTTGTGCTTTGCTGTCGAGGTCATGACAACCTCTTGAAGCAAACACAGTGATGTTATGCACAGGCGCCCATACATTATCCTCTACGTATCAGTTTTGTATTTAAATTGCACTGCTTGCTTTTCTGTTTTACTGTAATCTTGGATTCTTACATGCTACTCTGTACGATGTTTGTCTTATTGCCTTACTTTGTTAGTCTGCTTACCTGCTCAATAAAAACTAAATAAATAAATATGTCATATACTCTTTTTCTGTACTCCACCTAGATCTCTCCGTACTTAATTCACCAAATAAAGGCCAGTGGCTACCAACTCAAGTCACCAAGGCCGTTAAAAGTCCTACCGAAAATTCTAAAGGAACTGGAAATCTTGTACATTTGAAAAAAAACTTAGAGACAGATTTCGAAGGATGAGGAAGCAAAGACTAGATTTATAAAGGAAGACTAGGATTTTGTTTCAACAGGGATGGGGGAGGATAAAGAGTGTGTTCACAGGTTCTGAGACTGAAAAACCAGAATGTGACACAGAAAATAAATTGTGGCCCTTGTATCCATAGTGGCTACAGAATCATTACAATTTAGGGAATGAAATCTAGACTTGCAGGTTTCCCCACTGAACACCCATACCTTACACTGTCTGTGTGTGTTTTATTTTAGGATTTCACAAACTAAGATAGCATTTAGGCATAACACTTAATTTACAAGAGGGTCACGGGAATTATGACAACAACAGAGTTTTTACATCCTAAACAAGAGCTGCAGTATTAAATATTTACTACAGGTTCCGAGTTTGCATAGACAAGTTCAACTAACTGTATACATTAAGGAATTTTAGCCCCAGATGTGTCTATTCACTAGGTGGCCCGTGACAGGTGCCTACTGCTATGATATAAAGTTCAGTTTCCAAAACAGGCTGGGCTGTTCCTCTTGTGTGGTTCATTGATCTGATCAGACCTCAGGTGTGTCTTCTGTTGTAACATACCAAAGTAGCCAGCAGAAGGAGACCACATGGTCTAGCCTGTCTGTTCGAAATGGTGCAGGGTCCTTGCTTTACCCATACACCAGTGACCCTGGCCCCCTCCCATCCCCCTTCCCTTTCCTTGGTCCCATGACTTCCCTGTGTGTTTGTCCCAGGCTCTTTTGAATGAACCCACTACCTTAGCTGCCACCATCTTCTCTGGCAGCTCATTCCAGGCAAACACCACCCTCTCTGTAAAGAAATGCTTCCTCACATCCCTCCTAAATCTACCTCCCCTTAGTTTTAGGCTATGTCCTTTGGTGGTGGTGTTGTCTCTCACGTTGAATAGACCCTCACAATCCACTCTGTTTACTCCCCTCAGGTACTTGAAGGTCTCTATCATATCCCTCCTCTGCCTCCTCTTTTCCAGGGAGTACATTTTTAGGGCTTCCAGTCTCTCTTCGTATGACTTATCCTGCTGTCCCCTGATCATTTTAGTTGCTCTCTTCTGGACTCTCTCTAGCATCTTAATGTTCTTCTTCAGGTATGGGTGCTAATACCTCACTCCATATTCCAAATGTGGCCTTATTAGCGACCTATTCAGCGACAAAATAACCTTACTCCGTCTACTACTAAATCCCCTTGCAATACATCCCAGCATCCTGTTTGCTTTTGCCACTGCCTTTTTGCATTGAGTGGTCTGTTTCAGATCACTAATAATTACCACCCCTAGTTCCTTTTTCTCCTCTGATGCAGCTACCAGAACTTTTCCTATGTAGTGCTCTGCTCTTGGGTTCTTGGCCCCGATGTGCATCACTTTGTACTTTTTGGCATTAAACCCAAACTGCCATATCCCTGACCATCTCTCTAGCCTGGCTAGGTCCTCCCTCAACTCTTGTATCCCTTTCTGGATGTTCACCTTCCCACAGAGCATGGTGTTGTTGCCGTTTTTCCTCCTTCAGAATGGAGAACATCAACTTCTTGGTGTAGATTCTTCTAGGCTCACTTTCCCAAACAGTACTGGAGTGGCTGGCACTTCTCACTATAGGAGTGTGCCAGAGAGGAACCAAAGATTCTAAGACTATTTTTTGAAACTGCATGACTGTATGTCCTAGCCCCCCCAACACACACACACACACACACACCACCCGCTGACACCCCAGGACCTCTTGTAAATAATCCCCTTACTGGTGGATTTGCAGGACAGTCACAGTTCCTTGACTATCTTAGGTGCTCTATTGGGACAAGCAAAGTCCTAATCATGGGGAGCTTGGCCTCACCCAAATAATCTTCACTCCAACCTACCTGTTCTTATGGAGCAAATCCCACACCCTTCTTGACTGGGTCCTCACAAACAGGTCTGACAGAATTCTACAAGTTGGAGTATTCCTTAATGCCATCTCTGATCATTCCCCAACTTACTACATCTGGAAAATCTGCCTTCCAAATGTGCTGCCCAAGATTATACATCTCAGAGCCTACACTAAATTTGTCCCAGAGTTCTTTCTTGTGGACCTTGCCAGTGCTGACTGGTCCCATGTTTACTCCTCCTTCTTTATTACCACTTCCCTTCCTGTCTTCTCCTAGGCTTTGCCTCCTTTCAAGAGGCCCATGCTCCTTTATTCATAGAAGGGTTAAGGAGGCCCCCACAAAATAGCTGCATAGTAACCTCCTCAAGCTCATTAAACAGAGAGATAAACAGTACCGATACTAGGCTTTCCAAATCCTGCCTGATTTACTTGAGTACAGGAAACTATGCAATGCCTGCAAGCATGAAATCCCTATTGCTAAAAGTGCATTCTGTCGGGGAAACCCTCCTTGTCACTGCTAAACTACAGCTCTTTCTGGAAAAATAGTAAAAGCCTTGTAAGTGACACTACCAAACAGCAAGCTGCTGCTGAGTTACACATTGGTGGTGTTACTTGCAGCAATACTAAGATCATTGCAGATGCTTTTAACTGGCGTGTTACTGACCTCATGCCTTACACATTCCTGTTCCCTTCCTCTAGCCAGCTTTGCTTGCTCACAATTCTCTGCCCCTTTTATTTTTAGCTTTGAGACATTTACCTCCTTTTTCTGTAGCTGCTTGTCTAACTGGATCAATTGACATAGCTCGCAAGTCCGTCGGACCAATTTGGACATGCTGTTCAGTGTCCACCACTACTGATATACAATTCAGCAGTTTTTAAATTTCTTTATACAGGGAGATGGTATAAGCTTCTTCTAGAAAGAAATATCAGTGTTTGGTAAGCGGTCTAGTTTTTACATTTGTAAAGCAAACTAGAGATGGTTAAGGCTCAGCATACCTCAGTGGATATAAGGACAGGGCAGCGTTTGTATGCTCCTGTTGGCATCGGCCATTAGACTGCCATCTTGGATCCCACATCAGGCTTCCCCCGCTTACATGTTTCTGCCCCCTTCCCCTAAATTATCCCCCTTCTTATTTGATGGTTGTGTTGACCCTTGATACTTTGAAGCTACTTGCAGTCTCTCTACGTATGCCATTGCTGGGTGTGATGGTCTCAAGCTGAAGCTTCTCAGACTTGGTGCCCTTATCATTTCCCCCCTGGTTTGGCACATTTTTAACTTATTGCTGGTATCCGACACTGTTCCTGAATGCTGGGAACTCGCTATAGTTGTCCCCGTCCCAAAAGCAGGGGACACAAAATGCCTAGATAATTACTGCTCTATAGTGATCCTCCCTGGTCTCAGCAAGCTACCTGAGCATGCTGTTGCTAATCAAGTGGACTGCCCATCTCTATGCTCCCAACATTCTGGCACCTGAATAGTATGGTTTTCGGAAGGCCTAAATACCACCACATCACCCACTAAAGTGGTCACCAAGACCAAAGCTGCCATGGATCAAGGTCACCTTACCAGGGGTATCTTTGTTGATTTGTCCAAGGCCTTTGACCTGATTGATCACAATCTCTTTTGTGCTAAGTTGCAGGTCCTGGGCTTGTCACAACATGCCAGCTCCTTGTTCTGGCACTACTTGTCATATCATCTACAAGTGGTCAGATTTGACAGAGCCAGCTCCAAACAAGCGTCTGTTAAGCTTGGTGTTCCCCAAGACTCCATACATGGACCTGTTCTGTTCACACTGTTCATCAAACAACCTCCCCAGTGCTATCATATTGTGTGGGATTGTCCTCTGGGCCAATCACCTGGTTCTTACCCATAGCTTGAAAAACATTAACCTTATTAATTCCCAACTTGCCTCTGACTTCCACAGACTGGAAGCTTGGCTTGGTAACAGACTTGTAATGAACACTGAAAAGACCTAAATCATGTTCCTGTGGTCCCCTGCCAAGCTAGAACATGCCCTACCTCCCCTCCAGCAGTTCCTTGTACTGATGGAACACCTCTTAAGGCATTATTGTCCTTCAGATACCCACCTGACCTGTACCTCAACTTCTCCCTACATATTCTCAATGTGTGCAAGACAGTGAATGTTAAGCTTACGTTAGCCTACAGGGCCAGACACTGTCTAACACCTGATGCCCACCTCACTCTTGACAAGGAGGTGTTACGTCTCTCTCTCTCTCTCTATTAGGAGCTCATCTCATTCGCAAATGCCTCAAAGTCATCTTTCTCCAAATGGGATGCTGCCTGCAATCACTTCTACGGATTTGCTTTCTCACTAAACCACAACACCCACCACTGTGATCTTTACAACCATCTTGACTGGTTGTCACCCCCTAGCAGTTGCTCTTTTGCCCTGGGTTGTTTCAACAGCAAAACCTTAAGGCTTGGTGCCCCTGCTTCCCTGGTTGCTCTACTTCAGTTCTCCCATCTCTCATACCCTCTGAGATCCAATGAGCAATCCCTACTTGTTGTCGCCAAGACATCCACCAAGATAGGTGACCAGGCCTTCAGTGTTGCTGCCCCTTTGCGCTGGAATTCTCTGCCTCCCTTTGTTCATAGTGCCTCCTCACACTCCATGTTCAGAAGGCCCGTTTGGGCTCATTTAGTGGTTACATCCAGTTGTATACATGTACGTAACTCGTAATTCTTCATGTCTATTTGGTTGTTGCACCTTATTTTGGTACTGTTATCTGCATTACCATTTGCTTGAACTGTATTACTGGTCAAATACTTGACTTCCGTTTCTCTTTCCCATGGTCG
This sequence comes from Neoceratodus forsteri, assembly GCA_016271365.2. NCBI lineage: Eukaryota > Metazoa > Chordata > Ceratodontiformes > Ceratodontidae > Neoceratodus > Neoceratodus forsteri. The sequence goes on from JADMNL010000024.1 coordinate 361,443,162, forward strand.
TAATGCTTTTCTGTCATCGTCTCTGTTGTCATATTGCTTTTGGTTTATGTGGTTTCATGTACTGTATTGTATTACCTCTCATGTAACCTCCAAGGTCATACCTGGAAATAGGCACACTTGGCAGGTAGTGTGCTCACCTGCTCAATAAAAGCTAATCAGTAAATAAATAAATGAGTTGCTGTACCATGGGAGGCTACCATCTTAACTCATTAATAATCTTCACTGTTCTCTTACTCAGACATGTTCCCAGGAGGTTCCTACTGCTTCCCAGTCCTCTGATTGTGGTGAGGGAATCCCACATCTCAGATCCATTGAACTTTCTCTTCTTCACTCAAACTGGGCAAAGGAGTATCTGGGTGACTTTGAATCCATTCTAATCTGGGCCAGAATTCTAACAGAGAATTAGAAGTACAAGTGCACAAAGTTTAATGCCAATGCAGATTTGTTTATTTAATTTTTAATAACTAGATAAGTGAGCTAGCCCACTGATTATTTATTTCCAGGCATGACCCAGACAACATTACATCACGGTGTAACAAAGTCAAGGAACAGAGACAATGTACACATGAGAAGGCATTGATATAACAGAATCCAAACATTTTTTTAAACAGTTACATGCATTTGATTTTAACAGGAACTTGTGTAAGGCCGCCCTGAGGTGTTGCTATGTGTAGCGTAGCTAGGAAAATAACATTTCTAAGCCATAACCCTTTAGTGCCTCTCTGCCACCCCTTCCCCCAACCGTGGTAGACATGCCCATATTTGTTGCCCAGTCCCCTTGTACACGACATATTGTACTTCAGGAACTGCAAAATAACAGCAAACATTTCTAAGTACTTAACTTTGTGCATTGTACATTATGTTTAATTCAAACAAGCCCAATATTCGCATTATAGAACCAGTAGGGGGATACCAGACAGGACGAGTAACCAAAACCAATGTCTGAGGCCCAGAATGCCGCCTCTCTCTCTCTCTCTCTTTCTCTGCTGTCCTCCAGGAGCTAGTCATAGAGTATAGTACTTGTCCCAGGGAGAACACTGGCACTGGAAAACATCTGATCGGAACTTATAAAAGCTCTTAACAGGCAATTGAATCTGTTACTGCTGCAGCCCTGCTTTGATGTCAGCTGTAGGGGAGTCTGCGATTTGTAGGTTTTTTTTTGTTTGTTTATTCTGTGCTAACCAGGTCTGGCCCACTAGGCACAAGTGCCTGTTTTCAGAGGTGACCCAGGGGCACTGGGGAGGTAAAGGACTGCTCAGACTTACACGGTATGCAAGTGGAGGTTGTGGGAATCAAACCCAGATCTGCTGGATATACCATTCAGAGCTTGTTACTCTAACCTCTAGGCTATATTTCCAGTCCCCCTGATTTGTTCCTGAAAATTTCAGTTTGGAAGTAAATAAAATTAGTCTGATACAATCTACTATACTATAGCAAACAGTAAGTAACAAAATAAAAATGATTTTACACCCAAAGTGTAGATTGGGACCAGCCCATGGAACTCTTGGTGTTGACTGTTCCCCTTTAAGGTGGACACTGTCCACTTTTCTCCACACTGTAGCATGTGTGCAGTTGGCATTTGTAAGCAACAGAATTTCCACAAGGATTAATTTTTTCTGCTTGTTTGTTAAAAAATTAAAACTCAAGCGGGACACCTTGAAATCCACCAGCTGATGCTCCCACGCATCCCAGAGTGTGATGGCATGCCAAGCCATGGGTAAACTTGTTTGTGAATGAGTTTGACATTTTTAGAGGAGTGCGAGATAAATAATTTGCCTAATAGTACCTTTTCTGCTGATTTCAGTAGTTTCTCTTTTTTAGAAATGAGGGGCCTGATTCCAAGTCGCATGGCACAACTCACAGGTGTATGCAAGTTGCGCCATGTGGCACTACGTCGGGGACCCTGCACCCTGTTCCAAGACAGGCAGGATCCCCGACATCTACCACCTGTGACTTGCAGTAGCCGCAGGCTTGCACCACAGGAATAGCGCAATGGACCTGGGTGCTGCAAGTCGTGGCCCACATTTAACTACCCCCCTGCCCTGTAACAATCTTGCAATCCCCTGGGGCCTTGGGGGGACTGGCCAGGTGGCACAGATGCATGGGGGGCATGTCACAAAATGGACCCGGGGGCTCCCCGAAAATTGGGGGGTGGGGGCAGCATCATGTTGGGGGCACGTGAGGCACGGCAATGTGTATTCTGCAGTGCTGCAGGGGGGCATCCATCATTTTGCCAGGACGGATGCCCCCTTAGACCACCTACATGCTGGTCTAACCTGCAGCACCATTGTGGGTCTTGTAATCACGTACTTTGGTTACGGCAGCCTTCCTTTTAGAATTGGGCACAGGTGCTGCCGTAACCCACCCTTGCACCATGCCGCAGTGGGTTGCGGGTGTAGTGGCTGACATAGCACCTTTGGCGAACCAGATTTGGCATGGTGCAAGCCGCATCTTGGAATTGGGACTTGTGTATTCATAGTGTGAGTAAGTGTTTACGCCATGGGGTTTGGCGAAATCACCTTGTGCCAGGCATACGACATCCTGGAATTGGGTCCAAGGGCTCTAACTTGACTTTTTTATGTGTTGAATATTGAAATTGAATGGGCATGCCCATAGTCATGGTTTCAGTATTCGACATGTGAGAAAAAAGGGTAAATATCGAAATAATGCCTGTTCAAAAAATTGAGATTATACCTCATTTAGGTCTTCAGGCAGTCATGAGCTGCCTGACCCAAGGGTGTCAGTTGCTTTTATTTTCTCCTTCCTCCAGAGTAGGAGTACTCAGTGAAGCACCCCCCAGCCCATCCTGTCTTCTCCATCCCCCCTCCACTGCCTCTTCCCACAGACTAACATCTCTGTGGTAGGGTTTTTGGGGGTTCAGCTTACCCTTGCAGTACAGCCAAGGTATGGGTGGAGGGGGAAGGCAGTTGGCATCATGGGACCCTGAGGAACCTGGTGCCATGCTGCTGCACTAAAGGATTTACCCAGTTTGTGCCCCTGCCTTTGTGACACCAAGGGATCTGGCTCAGTGGTGCACAAGCAACCAATGCCTCCACAGCTCCAGATGCATTGTCCATATGGTCACATGATCACCGCAGTGGTGGTGGAACAGCAGCTGCTCACTCTCTCCCTCCCTCCCTTCCTGGAGGAGAGCACCCTGTGGGATGCTCTATCCTCCTCCCCCTGGCCAGTCCCTGATGTTCCAAGTTTGTTCCCAAACAGCGTAATTTTCCAGCCTTTTTTGCAAGTCTGCTTTGGGCTCAGAGTTGCTCAGTGACTTTTCTCAACAGCATTTCTATTGCTGTATCACCTGGTGGGCACAGTAAGAAGGCAGGTTTGTTTGTTCCATTCTTTGCTATCTTGTGCTAATGGCAAAGGAATTTCCTCATGGGGTCACAAGCCCTCTGCTAGGGATTAGGGTCTCTAGGTCTGGCTTTTCCAATTCAGCAGCACATATACTCCTGATAATGGGCACAGCGCAGTTCACTTTATACCAGGTTAATTCCTCTATGACTGTGCAACATTCGTGTAGGAGTATCATGTTAGTATTTTAAGCCGTGCAGTAGCACCCTTTGGGCTCACTCCTAAGTCTTTTCTTTTTTAGATGTGCTAGCACGTTTCTTATGCCATGCTTTGTCAGCAAATATCGTAGAAGTTATTAAATGTGTTGACAGTTACTCTACAGTTCCCTTTGTTGGAACTCCAGATCTTCTCTGAATCAATCTTCACCACTGAGTCACACCGATCTAGGGCCGGAAGCACTAGAACCTCATGAGAGCTTCTGTCTTCTAGGCAGGGAGCTGACATCAGCTATTGATGTCACTCATGTGCAACACATACCTACGTGGTGCCCCATGCCAGCCAGTAACTGCCGTTGATGCCCTCAGTCACTTCAGTTTTGTTCTTCCCGCCATTGAATGCACACCATGGGAGCAAAAAGCTCTGCCTCAGTTCAAAAACTGTCACATTTCTTCTGCGACATCACCAGGTTCTTCTGTTTGCAGGGTTGCCTTCGTTTTCTACTTTGACCATGATGTCCAAGTTTGAGAAAAAGAGTAAGGGACCTAAAAAAGTCCCAGTTATGTGTTGGTGTTTGTGACAAAAACTGCCCCTTGGGCCGACCCGGCTTACAAGGCAGTTTTTTTGGGGACTTCTACTTCTCTGCCACCATCTGATTTTCACCAGGAAACAGGAAACCTGCCTTTGCCTTCTGCTCAAGGTCAGGAAGGTCAACACATTAACTATTGATAGAGTGCCCCTCGGAGATGGACTGCAAACAGAGTCCAGCAGAAATAATAAGACTTACCTGGTCAACTGTCAAAAATAGATTCTTTACTAGAAACTACTATAGGTATTTGCAAACAGTATATATTTACAGTAAAACAAAAGGAATACACTTTTACTGAGAAGTAGAAAATAAAGCACTTTACACAGACAGTTGATGTTTAGAAAAATCTGAGCTTCCCTCACCTAAAACCTTTTATCTGCCCACTAGCTACAGAGAAATTTGTCCTAGTCTGTGCTCTACTCACCAGTCAGCTAACCTTCTGTGGCAGGGCCCCCTTTCATCAGATGTTGAGTGTTCCAGAGAGAGAGAGAGAGCTGGTGTCCAACTCCCTGATTGATACCCTTCAGACTGTGGAGAGTGACTTCAACCCTTGAGTGACAGTTTCCCACCGTCCCCCCACCCAATGTGTGTGTGTGTGGGGGGGCATCATCACCTCTGTGCTTCCTCAGTACCTCTACGACATCCACCTGCACTGTTGTCTGTCCTATGGGAAAAGATCCCAGGAAAAGATCCTCACAACAGCCTTATAACATTATTGCCTCCTGCCTATTTACCCTGTCATTGATTACTGCTACCTTCCCACGAGAAAGTCAGCATCTATACAGTGAGTAACCAGCTTTCCTTAGCTGCCTGTACAAGTGACATTCCAACAGAACTTGTAACAGAGGAATATTTTTAAACTACAGGATAAGATGAATGTCTCTGGTCACCTATCCTGTCACATCTCTCCCCCCCCTACCAAACAATGAAGGCATGTCTCTTTTGAGTGACCCCCACAAGTCATTGCCATTCACGTAAGAACTGGGGAGTGCCTAAAGGACCATGCCATACACTTAGCCCTGCCTCAACAGTCCATCTGCATTGGCATTTTGTGCATCATTCTGGTGCTGGATGGTCAAGTTATAAGACTGTTGGATCAAACTCCAGTGCAATAATTTTGTATTTTGCGCACTTGTCCTGTGGAGCCATGTCAGGGGATTATGATCTGCGACCACAGTGAACTCCTGCCTGTACAAATATGGCTGCAGCTTCTGAAGGGCCCACACTATCCCTCAGACACTCCTTCTCAATTGTGGCATATGCCTCCTCCCTGGGCAGAAGCTTCCAGCTCAGATGCATTATAGGGTGCTCCTTCTCCTGTGCTGTAACCTGGCTCAGGACAGTGCTCAGTCCACGGTCCGAGGCATCCACATGCATTATGAGCCTGAGGTCATAGCTGGGGCTAGCGATCATGGGTGGTCCACATGATGTCCCCTTTAACTTTTGGAAGGCAGATTCACAGTCTTCTGTCCAGAGAGATTTCTCTGGCATTTTATTTTTTGTCAGGTCTGTCAGGGGCTTAGCCACACCACTGTAGTGAGGGACAAACCACCGGTAGTACCTGGCTGTCCCTAGAAATACCCTTACCTGTTTCTTCATGGCAGGGGTGGGGCAGGCCTGGATGACATCTATCTTCACAGGTTCTTGAATGCATCCACTGCCCACCTGGTGCCCAAGGTAGGACACTTCGACCATGCCTACTTGTCATTTTTCCACCTTAACTGTCAGCCCTGCACCTTCAGTCAGTGGAACACCTCCCTCACATGCCTGACATGATCCTCCCATGTCTGGCTGTAAATGGCTATGTCATCCATGTATGCCAGTGCATATTCACCTGCCCTAGACAGAATGCGATCCACAAGCTTTTGGAAGGTTGCAGGTACATTCTTCTTCCCTGACCCAATCAGCATTACTCGACATTCGAATAGACTAAATGGGGTGATGAAAGCAGATCTCTCCCTGGCTGCAGGGGTTAGGGGTACCTGCCAGTATCCCTTGGTCAGGCTTGTCATGGTCAGGGACCGGGTCCCCCCCCCGCCTTCCAAGGTCTCATTCGTTCTGGGCATGGGGTAGGCATCTGACTCTGTGCAGCTGTTGAGCCTCCAGTAGTCAACACAGAACTGTGTGGTACTGTCCTTTTTGGGGGATCAGGACCACAGGTGAGGCCCAGGGGCTACTGGACTCCTGAATCAGTCCAAGTGCCAGCATCTCCCTGAGTTCCTCTTGCATAGTCTGCTTAATCCCCTATGATACTTTATAGGGAGGACTGCCTCAGTGGCACTTGGGTCCCGCTGTCAACTTGGTGTTCAGCCATTGTGGTGTACCCCAGCGTCCACATGATCAAGTCCCCAAATGCTCGCAACACCCTCCTCATCTCCTCTGCCTGGGCCAGTGTCAGCTGCCCTGAGTGGGTGAGGTTATCTACTGAGAATCCCTCTTGCGCTTCCCCCAAGGAGGTCCACCAGGGGATCAGCTTCATTTTCCTCTTCTGGCATGCTGCACACAGTGAGGACCATTTCCTCCCTACCTTAGTGGGGCTTCATTATGTTGCTATGATATACCTTTTGCCTGCACCTTTTTTCAGGTAGTCCTACTACAAAACTGATCTCATTCAGCTCCTGGATTATGGAGAGTGGGCCCTTCCATGCTGCCTGCAGTTTATTGTGTCAGACTGGGACAAGTACAGTCACTCGCTGTCTGACTTTGTACTCCTGGGTTTGGGTCCCACAGTTGTACTAGGTTTTCTGCCACTGTTGTGCAGTGGCTGGGTGCTCCTGGGTGAGCCCCATGAGCTCCTTAAGCCAGATCCTGAAATTCAGGATGTATTCCACAACAGATTCCCCTTGGGAGGCAAGGTCACCTTCCCTTCCATCCCAAACTAAATCTAGGGGCCCCCCTTAGCCTGTGACCAAACAAGAGCTCGAAGGGTGAGAACCCTGTGGACTCCTTTGGGACTTCACAGTACGCAAACAGGAGGTGAGACAAATATTTGTCCCACTCCCTCTTGTGCTGATCAGCAAATATCCTGAGCATAGTTTTGTGGGTCCATTGAACTGCTTGACCAGGCCATTTGTCTTGGGGTGATAGGGTAAGGCATGGAGCTTCTTTCACCCCGCACTTCTCCCACAGATTAGTCAGTAAGGATGACATAAAATTCACCCCCTGGTCTGACAAAATCTCTTGGGGAAATTCCACTCAGCTAAAGATTCCCTGGAGCTCATCAGCCACCTTTTCCACCTCAGTGGAGGGCATGGCCACTGCTTTGGGGTACCTGGTTGCATAGTCCATGGTAGCTGGTATGCACCTTTTGCCCATGTGAATTGGGGTGCTCAGGTGCCCCACTCTGTCTACAGCTACTCTCTTGAAGGGTTCATCAATAATAGGCAGGGGCAGCAAAAATACCTTAGCTTTGTCCCCTACCTTTCCCAACCTCTGGCACTGTGGACAAGTCCTACAGTAATTTGTCACATCTGTGTACATGTACGGCAAAAAGAAGTTCATGGCAAGCCACCTTTTTGTGTAGTTAATACCAAGGTGGCCTGAAAGAGGGATGTCATGGGTCAGGGCCAAAAGCTGCTTGTGGTAGTCGTGGAGGACTACCAGCTGCTGGAGTACCTCTCCCTCTAGCCCCCACCTGTGTGGTGTATACTCCCTGCACAACAGCCCATTCTCTCAGTAAGCTAACGTTTTGCTCCCCTGAGAGTCTTCAACACTATCTGCTATCTCTCTCAGTTTTCAGAGAGTCGAATCAGCCAGCTGAGCACTGCCCAGCTCCTCCCATCTGACCCTCCCCAACTCCCCTTCCAAAAGAAATCTGCCCCTGGCTGATACCTCCTCTGTTTGCAGCTGGGGCTCAGGGCTGCTATTCCTATCTAGCCCCTCACCCATACTAGCTGCTTCCTCAGCTGTGGAGGGAGGGGTTAGCACAGGCTATGTCACCTCCATCTCACCCTCAGAAGCTTGCCCTTTTGAGTGACTATGGGTAGTAATACACACTAAGTTTTCCCTGTGGTCAAAATCATTCCACATGATCACATCCACAGGGAGATCAGGTACTACTCCCACCTCCTGTACCCCATGACCACCTTTCCAGCTCAGGAAGACCCGAACCCTTGGTACTTGGATCACTGGACCTGTGACTCACCGTATCTTGGAAAACTGCCCTGGCAGAACCTGCTTCGCCTGGATCAGATCCTGCCTCACCATGGAGATGGAGGTACCAGTGTCCCTTAATCCCTGTGTTACTGTCCTATTATCTAGGATAGGGTGCATATGCATGGAGGAGTTTGGTGGCACTACAGTGCATGTGCAGGCTGCTATCTGCTGGGTCCTGTCTTGATCACCTCCTCCCCCCAGGCTTTTGCCCTTTGCTCATGTTTTTAAGGCAGTCATAGGACAGATGCCCCACTTTCTGGCAAATTCAGCATTTCTTTAACCCCAGCTCCTTGTTCCCCTCAGGACCGGTGGGTTCTGTTTTGGGCTTGGGTGCAGGCTGGTATACTTTAGGCTGCCCTCCCTGGGTTCCAAGGTACAACACTAGCCCCACCCCCATTGTTCCTATGCTGTGCATGTGGTCTGCTGGCCACATACAAATCAGTACTTTCTGCTGCCTCCCTCATGGAGTTCCATGCCCAATCCAGTAGCCATAAGCACAGGTCCTCAGGTACGACTTTAAGAAATTGCTCCCTTACAAACACATTCTGTATTTGCTCTACAGTCCTAGCTTTAGCCATATCCACCCAACAGTCTAGATAGGCCCACATATGACATGCAGTTCTACATAGCTGTCTCCTGGGCCTTTTCTTAATTCTCTGAATTTTCACCTATAAGTCTTAGGTGTCAGTTCAAAACAATTCAATAAAACCTGTTTAACTTTATCGTAGTTCACACAGTCTTCATCAACCTTTCTAGCAAATGGATGCAAAGCCTATCCAGTAAGCAATAGTGTAAGGTGGATCATCCACGCGAAGCTCTGCCCAATTTAAACTGCACTTGTACCCTTTAAAGTGATTTTAAAAACAAACCAAGATCGTCCACCTGCCTGTATTGAGGAACCATATTTGAATTAGTTGTGGCTTCATGGGTTGGATCCCCTATGCCATTACTTATGGTTTTCTGTGGTGTTTGCTGGCAGTTTCACCATCTCAATCTCATGCTCTCATTCTTTCTCTTGTTCTTCCCGCATCAGGATTTCATACTGGCGAGCCTTCTCTCTCTGTCCTCAGCCTCACGCTGATGAGCTTTCTCTCTTTCCTCAGTCTCCAGCCTTACTCTGTCCCTTTTAGCCTCCAGCCTCGTCCTCTGCACTTCAGTCTCCTTCAGCACAAGCTCCATCCTCATGAACTCCAGCTGATTCTGACCCTCTGCTGCACCGGCTCTTAGCTCAGGTTTGGTCTGTACAGCTCCCTCAACTCATGCCTCGTGGTGCCCCTCTGACTTAGCCACTGTGACCTCAGCCTCACTACCTTGTTCACCTTCCTCAGTGACCCCCTGCTACCCAGGTATTTGGTAAGGTCCCCCTTGAGACTGTCTGCCCCCCTTGTATTCAGTCACGCATCAACAGGGCTTCCATGAGTCCATTCGTTGTCAGGCCATCTTAGACAATCCCCCTCTCTGTGCACAGTTCACTATGCTGATACACATTAAATCTCCCATATGCTGTGGTGCTCATCTTTTCTAACTATACTGCACTAAGCAGTTTTGGTCTGGGACTTCTATTTCTCTGGCACCACCTGATTTTTACCAGGAAGCAGTTTCTGCTCAAGGTCAGGAAGGTCAGCACATAACTATTGGTAGAGTGCCCTTCGGAGACAGACTGCAAACAAAATGCAGCTGAAATAATAAGATTTACCTTGTCAATAAACAGACAGTCACTGGTTCAGTCAAAAATACATTATTTACCTGAAAATACTACAGGGATTTACAAACAGGATATATTTACAGTAAAAAAAAAAAAAAAAAGGATTGCACTTTTACTGAGAAACAGAAAATAAAGTAAGTTACACAGACAGTTGATGTTTGGAAAAATCTGAACTTCCCTTACCTAAAACTCTTTACTTGCCCACTAGCTACAGGGACACACCCTAGTCTGTGCTCTACTCACCATTCAGCTAGCTTTCTGTAGCAGGGGCCCCCTTTCATCTGATTTTGAGTGTTTTAGAGAGAGAGAGAGAGAGAGCTGGTGTCCAACTCCCTGATTTATACCCTTCAAGTTGTGGGGAGTGACTTCACCACTTGAGTAACAGTTCCCCACTGTCTCCCCACCCCACATGTGTGTGTGTGTGTGGAGTGGGGTGACATCATATCCTCTGTGCTTCCTCAGTATCTCCGAGGTTTTACGACATCCACCTGCACTATTGTCTGTCCTATAGGAAAAGATACCATGAAAAAAACACATTGGCTTTATAACTTTATTGCCTCCTGCTTGTTTACCCTGTCATTGATTACTGCTACTTTCCCATAAGAAAGTCAGCATCTATACAGTAGGTAACCAGCTCTTCTTAGCTGTCTGGACATGTAACATTCCAGCAGAACTTGTAACAGAGAAATATTTTTAAACTACAGAAAAGAATAAATGCCTCTGGGTACCTATCCTGTCACAGTGTTCCTGTAGGAGGTTGAACATGACGAAGAACCAACATCAGGTTTGCTGGACCTGTCTTGGCTCACAACATGACATGGATTCTTGCAATGCCTGCTTTTTGATGGACCACTGTACTGTCAAGTTCTGTGTGCTGAAGTTGGGTCATCCAATTCCCACCTTCAGGGGCAGGCAGTGGACCCGTGTTGCCAAGTTCAGGTCTTTGGACTCTTCCAACAGGCTCCTTCCTGGTGCCTATGGTACCACGGAAGAGAAAGGTTGTCCTTGACCTCACCTCGCTGAGGCATCAGAAGCCCTGGAGGTGGGTCGGGTGAACAGCTGGCTCCTTCTAGGCAGCCAGCTAAGCTCCCTCACAGTCCATTTCCCCTGGGCAATGGATGTTCCTGGTGTTGAGGCTGAAGACATATGCTCTGTCTACACTAGGGGACACCTTGGTGTCACAGCTAGATGCTGCCCCAGCTCCTGACACTGTTCTCAATGTCAGTGAGAGGGGGTGGTGCTGGCTATGACATCAGTACCCCTTCTGGTACCATTAATGGTACCAGGAGAGGGACCAGTGCCAGGGCTGAGTGGCATCCTGTTGTGGAGGTGGAGGTATTGCTCTATGACTTGAGTAGCCCTCAAGGCTCTGAGGAGGAGGATGATGGCAAGCCCTGCCATGGATGTCGTGCCGGCTCCAGGGTTGGTTCTGTGCCAGACACCAGGCATGGTACTGGTGACAGTGCCACCTCCAAGTCTGCTCCCAATTCTGGTGCCACTTGCAGCACTGGACCAGCTTACAACACTGCTTGTGGTATTAGGGGCATGGACAGACATTGGTCTGACACTGAATTCGACACCGGGCCCAGCACTGAAGACTGTGCTGGCCTTGGAACTGGGGGGAATCCTATGACTAGGTAATTTGTCACCCCGAGTTTGATGCTGGGCAACACAGACCCAGGATCAGGACAGGCTGGGTCTTGGATTTCTCCCCTGACCCTGTGGCCATGCTTGTCCCTGTTGAGGAGCAGAACTGCCTCAAAGGGACTGAATGGTTCTGCTCTCCTTGCCTGAGGATCTACCTCTATGGCACTGTCAAGGTCATTCCTGTTCTGCAGGTCGACCCTCCTCAGGCGAGTTCATCATGTCTTCCCCTAGGGCAAGGTCTGCTGAACATCCCCACAGCCCGGGCACAGACCTTAGAACCTCCAATTTTTCTCTCCTTCCTCAGTCTATGCCACTACTAATGGAACTCCCAAGTATTGTGGATCCTCTTGGGCCCTTTACCTGGAGTTAGCATGGAAGTGAGGTTGGTAGGCTGTTCCAGTACCATACCAGTGCCGACTGCATCCAGTTCTTACATGACCCCCAGCTGCCACATGCTTCCAGGTCCAATACCTCCTCTCTGTCTACTGCCACCACAGAAGGCATGGAATCCTGCCTACACATGTCCTCGGCCTCTGAGTACTGTCTGATTCCTGATGGACATGCTGTCTGCACTGGATGTTAGCACCATTGCCATACACAATACCCTGACAACACAGCTGGGACTCCTAGGAACTTTCAGTGATGACCACAGCATCATCCCTCCCTGACCTATGGCCTTCAAAGAATCCTCCAGGACAGGCTGGAGACGTCCCTTCCCTCTCCCTCCAGCCCACAGGGACATTTGCCAGAGGTACTGCACACCCATGGGTTCTGCTGGCACAGTCTCTCACCCCACTTTGGTGCTTCAGATCTTGCAGACCCTGGAAAGGCCTTGTCACCCAGTGCTTGACCAACCTCCTGATGCTGACTCTCCATAGACAGATGCATTGGGAGGAAGGTTTTCACCTCTGCTTGCACCGTGATGAGCATCTTGGCACATCAGACACACCTGCTAGCTTACAGCAAGCACTTGTGGGTGCAACGAGGACAGTTTCTAGCTGCCACTCCACCATTGGAGTTAGCTGGGCAAGCCATTTGCCTTTCTGCCAAGGACCTGGATTTGGCAAGGCACTAGACAAGGCCATCTTATGACACCAGTGAGGTGGCCTCCAGGCTAGTGGAAACTTGAGTCTGCATTTGATGGTTGGTGTGGCTTCACCTTTCGTGACTGGCATTTCTGGCCTAGCAAAAGGTGCTAATCTCCCAGTTTCAGGGGACTCACTTTTTCTTCTAGGCAGCTCCTCTTTAATTAGGATGTTTGGTACTCAGACCCATATGTATGAATCAGTGGTGAAGATTGATTCAGTAAAGATATGAAAATTACCTGCTCACTGTAATTGCTGATCTTCCTGAGTATCTTCACCATTGATTCAGATGCCCAGATCCTTCATCACTGCTCAGCTGTGATTCAGGGCCACTGGCAGCCACCCTGTGGTTGCTGGTAGTACTACTACCTCTGTCTCCTCTGCCAAAGTCTTTTTTGGATGGTTTCTTGTTTTAAAGAGGGTTGTACATCCTGATGCTAACCCTCACCCCCAACAACAAAAAAGAGGGAGTGGGGGGGTCTCTGGTTCCTTCTACCAACCAAAACAACAAAAGAGAGCCTTTTTGTTTACTCTAATGGAGTGGGTAGGTGATCACTTTCCCTCCAGTTTCCCCTCCTTCTCCATGCCTGAAGTATATTCCCTTTAGGGTATATCCCTGTTAGTTGCTGTATGCAACATGTGCCCTGGGCACCATTCAGTCTAACACCACTGAGCAGATGCTCTGCCTGTGGAAGGGTGCAATGTACTAGCTTCACACAGCAGAGTACATCCCTGTGGTTGCAGGGAGAAATGGGGCATGTTCTTCTTCTCATGCTGAAAAGTTTCATTGGTATTCCTTGTCACATCTCTCTGTACAATGCATTTTGCCTTCTCTGCCTGGAACATACCAGAGGAGATAACCACATCTTGCTCCCAAAGGACTGCTAATCCTACAACTCCTGTGTTCCTCATCCCTACTTTATTACTCTCTGTCATAGAGAAAAGAGGGTTGTGAGTTCACTCTCCAGGTTACTCAAGCTTCATCTGGTAACATGGAACTATTCATTTTGAGAGTCTAGATGCCCTTTCTCTAATTTTTGGAACTTTTGCCATCTCATTACAAGGCGATCCCAAATTGAACTTCCTCTTTTTTGCTTCTTCCATGAGTGCCATTGCTCATGGCTGCTGTCCTATCCTTCAACCTATCACTACCCATACCATGTCTGGCTAGTGATAAGGGTCTCTGGCTCTTTTTAGACCCACTACCCTTGTGCCACCTAGTAGGCCAACCCTTAGTCTCTAAGTTGGTAGTCAGGTTCTGTTTGTTTGTTTTTTTATATCCTATATCCTTTTACTATCCCTGTAGGCTAGAAAGTCTCTAGTCCTCTCTCTCTGTTTCTCTCCACTGTGTTTCTGTCCTGGCGAACAGAACTGTGGTGCGTGAGGGAGCCGACAATGGTTATTGGCCAGTGCACGGCACCATGTGGGTATGTGCTGCACATAGCCAGTGTCAGTAGCTGACATCAGCTCCCTCCCCAAAAGAAAAAAGCTCCCATGGGGTCCTAGTGCCGCTGGTCCTGGACCAGTATGTGTGAATCAATGGTGAAGATATTCAGGAAGATCAACAATTACAGTGAGCGCATAATTTTCATTTTCCAATTTTTATGTTGTTACTTTGGGAGGTTCTGTTAAACCCCTCTCAGCGTCTTCACTTATAAGCAAAGCCCACTGTTTTCGGCACATCCATAGACTTTGACAGCAGAGAAGGACCGCTTGGCCCACCCAATCTGCCTATTTCTCTACCGATTGGATAAGCTGCAGATCCTAGTTTTACCAACAGCCTACTTCCTCCTACCTCCCACTAGAATTGCCTTATGTCTGTCCCATGCATTCTTAAATTCACCCACTGTTTTTGACCCCACGACCTTCTCAGGAAGGCCTTTCCATTCATCCACCACCCTCTTTGTGAAAAAAATACTTCCTCACATTGCTCCTGAGTCATTCCCCCTCTATCTTCAAATTGTGCCCCCTTGTTCTTGCACATCTCTTTTAATGGCCATGTCTGCATACATTTCTGCGAAGTTGTCACTGCTGGGAAATAAATGCAGAAGTTTGACCTGCTCTCAGATAGACTTGGAATTTGGAAAATGACTGTGCATGTCACCTACCATTTCATGTCCTGCCATGCACAGCCACATCCATTCAGTTATACACAGCTGTGATGCAGTCCTGTGACAAGCAGACACCTTTTTAAAATCATCAGCAGGCAGTAAACATTGTAACAGGTATGACATCACATGCATTTATTCCTGGGGAAAAAGGTGCCCCAAGTCAGCCATGGACCACAGCAGATGCTCCTTCGTGCCCTCTGTTTGGTGGCAATGAAAAGAATAACATTGAACTGGCAGACGAATAACCTGCCGTTGATGGAGGTCAGAAGTCGTGGTAAGAGAGCGTCAAGTAATGGAGCGCATTACAGCCACATTGCAACTAACACAGGAAAAGCATAAAGAGCTTTGGCATAAATGGGACTCCAACAACTCCCCAGTTGGGGGACTAGGACCTCCAGTAGAAGAGGACAGAGAGACACCACCACCACTACTTGATGAGCACTAAACTGGGTGGCCTACTAGGAGGCTTCTGGTGCCAAAGCAGTCCCCAATACCACTAAAAAAGCATGGGGGGGGGCAAGGGCTGTAGTTGAAGGTGGGAGGATGTTCAAGACAAGGCAGTTCCCCACTGCCCCCCCGACCACTTTAAAAGGAAATAGCTGAACTGAGGAGACAGACAGCAACCCACATCTTGTTTGTTAAGGTTTGTTTGACTGATTTTTCTTCAATAAAGTATCAGCCGTTTTCAGTGACTCCTAAACAGAAACTTGACACCAAATCCTATACGGATTTGAAAAATACATGATTTTAGATGATAATTGAGATGCAACAATATGGACTTTTCTTCAATAGTATTTTCACTGATATCTGATTATTGCCATGTCATTGAATGTACTGTGTTTCACTGAAACATGTTAATAAAGCTGAGTTTTAAAAAAATGTATCTGTGCGCACTGTGATGTGATAACCATGTTAAAGTGCCAGGAACTGTGTTTCTGCCTCCCCTCCCCCTCCCCCCACCAGGCACTAGTAGTGCTAGGATGATAAAGATGCTACAAGATGTTTCTTTCAGGAAATTGTCCTGCCAGGACACCTGTCGTACCCCACTCATTACACTTAGTGTTTCTGTCATGAAAGTCTCTTTTTCCATATAGATTTAATATTCTAAGACCATGCCTCCATGGATCACCGCTCAAGGGAAATTCTGAGAAAATAAAAGTGAGGGGTTATTATCTGGATTCAAACCCACAAGCTTTTGTTTATGAGGCTGTAGACCTTTCTACTACACCACAAAGCTGATACGACAAAGAATCATAGCTCATGAGTTGTAGAGGTTAAAACCATGCCAGTAGGCTCTTGACAAGAGAATTTCCTGACAGGAAAATCTCAGTCCTGAGAGGAGAATTTCTGGATAGAAAAATCTCATGGCACCTTTACCATCATATCCACTGGTAGCATTAATGGTGCAAACTCAAACCACAAACTTTGAAAACTTGTGGTTATAGTTGGTTTCCTTAGTTCTACTGAGTTTGAATAAAAATAGCATGCAATTGCTTTCACCTGGCCTGGCAGAATTAAGGCAGGGAAATTAATTAGAGGAAAGAAATACATGTATGGATAGATTTCTTTATTCTTTGGTAACCAGGAAGGCCCATTAGGCACAAGTGCCTTTTTTCAGGGACAATCCAGGAGCACTGGGTAGGTTAAGTAACTTACTCAGTCATAGAGTATGCAAGTGGAGGTTGTGAGGATCAAACCCAGGTCTGCTGGATGTACCAAGCTCATTCACAACTTGTGAAGCTAACCTCTAAGTTATACAGCCAGCTCAGGATATTGGAGAAAACAGAAATGAGAGGGTGAAAAGAATCTAAATAAAAAGGACAGAACTGTAGTAAAGGGGAATATACTGTAAAAGAAAAGGGCAAGAACTGAAAAAAAGAACAGGAAAGAAACAGAAAGCACAGAAAGAAGAGAACATACAGGTACTTCGAAGAGAAAAGAGCCAGGTAGAACAACTGAGGATGATGACAAAACACCAATACTGAGTGGGGAGGAAACCAAAAGCACAGCTATGTGTGCATGTACGTGCACGTGTGTTAGGAGGCTGCTTAAAAAAAAGAAAAAAAAAACTACCCATACAAAACTGTTACACAAAGTTTACCTAATGCTATACAAAACACATATTGTTTAGCTAGCACTGTTTCACAGAAATTTTGGAGTAAAATTACCTGGCTTCATGTCAATTCACACTGGTCAAGTCGGTCCACGACATGTCTTTCCAGACTATAAGCTCTGGCTAAAGTGTGCCCTTGTGCAAATTGTACCATGACAAGTCGCCCCCTGCATAAATATAATAAAGTAAATTCCAGGTGGTACAAAATGGGAACGAGTTGTGCAGGGAGGGGATTGACGTTGGAGCTCATAGCCCAGAGGGAGATGTCTCAGGGCAGAATGTCCAGGGTGAATTGACATGTCCTCAGATTACCCTGCCAGTTGGTCCATCGGTTCAGGAATGCACCCGGTGTTGTGAGTCTTGCAGTGCAGAGCTGCATCCTTTCAGTGGCACCTACCCATAATGCTGTCCTGTGGAAGCAGATGCTTTTTTTTAAAAACACCATCCAGTGGTTCAGGGTGGTGCTTACATTTCCATATCCTGTGGTGTACAGACACATCCATGCAGTGGTGCCTGTGATTCAGAATTGTACCCATATTTTCATGACATGTGGCATGCAGACAGAGCCATGCAATTATACCTGTGTTTTAGGATGGTGTCCACATTTCCATGGTCTGTGGTGTACAGCCACATCCATACAGCGGTGCCTGTGGTCCAGGATGGTGCCCACATTTCCATGCCCTGTGATGTACTGATACATCCATACAGTTCTTCCTGTGGTTCAAGATGGTGCCCACTTTTCCATGACCTGTGGTGTACAGACACAGCAATACTGTGGTGCCTCTGGTTTAGGCTGGTGCCCACATTTCCATGTCCTGTGGTGTACAGACACATCCATACTGTGGTGCCTCTGGTTTAGGCTGGTGCCCACATTTCCATGGCCTGTGGTGTACAGACACATCCATACTGTGGAGTCTGTGGTTCAAGATGATGCCCACATTTCCACGGCCTGTGGTGTGCATGCACATCCATACAGTGGTGCCTGTGGTTTAGGATGGTATCCATATTTCCATGACCTCTGGCATACAGATGCATCCATATTGTGGTGCCTGCCCATGGCAATGTCCTCCAGCAAGCTGTTACTTTTGTAAATAACCAACCTGCCTCAGGTTCTGGATGCCACCCATAGTTCTGTGTCTGGTAGTGCACTGCCACATCCATACAACAGCATATGCGTATGCCTATGAAATTGTCCTGTGGCAAGCAGTCGACACATTTTCAATATCATCACCCGCCTGTGAATCTAGATGGTACTGTGTCTTTGGGTACACAGATACAAATATACAGTGGCGACTGCAGTACTCATATAACAAGGGTTTTGTCCAGGAGGGGGTGGAGACAAATCACTGTGGGCTTGGTTTCTTTGGGCTAGGGGGTGGCAGTCTTCGTTTGTTAATCTCTGCTTTGGGGAGCGAATGAAGAGGTGAGGATTCTGTGTAGCACTCAGTATGTGTTGCGGCTGGCTGTGCTGTCTGTTCGCCATGGTTGACTGGTCATGCCAATGGGCGTGCTTTTTTCTGTGGAGAATAAAATGTTCTTTTTGAGTTTTGAGGGTTCCTGTCACTGTTATTTTCTTGCCATGATAACATATTGCAATCAATTGAATAAGACATGCTACATTTCATTACACAAAGGATTTACAGCTTGAATTACGAACTACTGCAAATAATGAATGGGAAGCCAGATATATTAACAACAAAGGACACCTCCAAATGAAAGTGGACAGCTGACCACAACTGCCAGGTACCCGTAGGAAAGCCACAGTTGCAAGGCAACAGCATTACCATGGTAATGCATGACAACGTAGCAACACTGTCAGGTGGCTTCCTGCGGGTACAAGAGGGTGGCAAATTCAGTTCACTAGTTGCTGCATGAGCTGACTGCCACCACACGCAATGGGAAATGAGCACTCAGAAACAAAGTAAGTTCTTCACTATTTTTTAAAAAACTGAATGTGATACTAAATACTTATGAGAAAGGGATTCTGTACAGCATAGCACGAGGCTCAAATACAATGCACAGGCATGCTTACACTATAGGTGGGAGTCAGATCACCACTCCCACATTTAACCACAGTGCACTGAAAATAAAAGTAAAATAACACTTTGATTGCAGTATGTTATCACTGCAAGAAAATAACGGTTGACAGGAACCCTTAAAACTCAAAAGTAACTTTTTATTCTCCACAGAGAAACGCAAGACAAATGTGATGACAAGAGTTTACTGAGCATTTAAAGGTACATCTCAAATATATCAAAAGAGAAATAACATGATGGACATGTATAGGAGCAATTGGCTGTGTATATATGGGGTCACATTGATTGCATTAAGGCCGATGTTTTACCTTGTTTTACAGACACAGACTGTCGATGTGACAGACTTTAAGTGGGATCATATGCACTTACTTATAAAATGAATAAGATAAACCGCTGCTTAAGAAATAACTTCTAGTACCATTTATTACCAATAGGAGAGGCAAACCTGTCTTTCTCTTCCAAATAATTAGGAAGCATTGTACAGTGGCAACAGGCAATAGCAGTCACAGGAGCCACAAGGCCAAGATAAAAGTCAGGTTGTATCAGTCTGCTACAATACTTAAATAAAGATGGCTGGGTATTATCCAGAGCAGGCAGGAAGGGAGGAGGAGTGGCACTGTATGTGAAAAATGACATAAGGGCCACAGAGATCCAGGAGGAACAAAATGGGGGAGAGATACTGTGGGTTAAGCTGGAAAGGAAAATGGGGACAGCCATCCGCACAGGTGTGGTCTATATACCACCAGCCCAGGAGGAAGAAACAGATAGGGAGCTGATGCTAGCCATCCAAAGGATGGCAGACAAGGGTGAGGTAGTACTGGTTGGAGCCTTCAATATTCCAGACGTGGACTGGAGCATCCCAGCAGCATCAACTAGGAGCAGATTTATCCTGGACTCCCTCCAGGGTGCCTTCCTCAAGCAACTGGTCATGGAACCAACTCGGCAGAAGGCAATAGTGGACCTTGTGCTCACAAACAGGGACAGTGTGATGAGGGTAACAGTGGAGGAGCACCTGGAAACAGTGACCACCAGTCATTGTGGTTTGAAATCACAGAAAGAGCAGAACCAAACCACACAAAATACGATCCTGGATTTTAGGGGGCAGACTTTGGGAAAATGGGGAGATACTTGAAAGAGGCATTAAGGGGAATGGGACAGGAATCAGGGGTTGAGGAACAGTGGGCAGTATTTAAAATGGGATTACAAGAACAACAGAATTATGCATTAAGCAGGTTAGCAAGAGAAAAGGAAGAGAGAGACCATTATGGTTTTCCAAAGAGGTAGCAAAAAAGTGAAAGCCAAAAGATTGCATTCAGGCAATACAAAAGACACAGGCAGAAGGGGATAGGGAGAAGTACCAGGAGAAGCAAAGGGAGGCAGGGAGGTCAGTAAGGGAAGCCAAAGCTCAGACAGAAGAACACATTGCAAAATCAGTGGGTAGAGGGGACAAAACCTTTTACAGGTACATAAGTGAAAAAAGAAAGACAAAGGGAGGGATAGTGAGACTGAAGGGGGAGGATGGGGCCGCATGGAGGATGACAACAGTAAAGCTGACATATTGAACAGGTATTTCTGCTCAGTCTTTACTGAGGAAGAGGAGGGTAATGGGTCTGAAGGGAGTACAAGGGGTGAGAATGGTGCAGAAATGGACACAAGTCCCTTTACACGAGAAAGGGTCCTGAAGGAACTGGAAGTAATAAGAGTTGATAAAGCAATGGGGCCAGATGGGGTGCACCCCAGGGTCCTTAAAGAACTAAGAGAGGTGGTGGCTGAACCTCTGGCTATCCTGTTTAGCCGATCACTGGAAACAGGGGAGGTACCCAAAGACTGGAGGACAGCAGATGTAGTCCCCTTATACAAAAGTGGGAAACAAAGAGGAAGCGGGAACTACAGACCAGTCAGCCTCACCTCGGTAGTGGGAAGATCATGGAAGCACTACTGAAGGAGAGATTGGTGGAACATCTGGCTGTCAATGGACTACAGGACCCAAGGCAGCATGGTTTGACCAGGGTGAGGTCATGTCAGACCAACCTTGTTGAATTTTTTGACTGGGTGACTAGGGAGGTGGATCAGGGAGGGCAGTGGACATGGCCTATCTGGACTTCAGCAAGGCCTTTGACACTGTGCCACATAGAAGACTATTACACAAACTGGGAATATGGGTGTGGGCAGGACAGTAGTGTGGTGGGTAGGTAACTGGCTGGGTGGCAGGACACAGAGGGTGGTGGTAAATGGCTGTCACTCCACAGAGGGAAGAGTGACCAGTGGGGTACCACAGGGATCAGTGCTGGGACCGGTCCTATTCAACATCTTCATCAGTGACATTGCAGGATCTAGAAGGCAGAATTTCACTGTTCGCTGATGACACAAAGCTCTGTAACAGAGTAGACACACTAGAGGGTGTAGACAGAATGAGAAGCGACCTGCAGAAACTTGAAGAATGGTCAGGGTCTGGCAGTTGAAATTCAATGCAAAGAAGTGCAAGATAATGCATATGGGGCACAAAAACCCTGGCACAATATATCAGTTGGGGGTGAGGATATAGCATGCACCAAGCAGGAAAGGGATCTTGGGGTTATCATCTCTGATGACCTCAAGGTAGGGAAACAGTGTGACAAGGCAGCAGGTAAAGCAAATAGGATGCTGGGATGTATAGGCAGGGCATCACCAGCAGGAAAGGGAGGTCATAATTCCGCTATACAAGACACTAGTGAGGCCCCACCTGAGTACAGTGTACAGTTCTGGAGACCATACCTACGTAAGGACATAGACAGGGTAGAGAAGGTTCAGAGGAGAGCAACAAAGATGGTGCATGGATTGCATCACAAGTCCTATGAAGACAGGTTGAAGGAACTGAACATGTACTCCCTGGAGGAGAGGAGGGAGAGAGGGGATATGATAGAGACATAGAAGTATCTTACAGGGAGGAACAAGGTGCAGGAAAACACTATTTTTAAGCGAAAAAGATGTTCCAGGACTAGTGGGCATGGGATGAAGTTGGAGGAGGACAATTCAGAGGAAACATGAGAAAGAATTTCTTCACAGAACGGGTGGTGGACAAGTGGAACACCCTGCCAGAGGAAGTGGTGGGGGCTGAAACAATCACGGGATTTAAGAATGCATGGGATAGACATAAAGGAATTCTGGAGGTCAGGGGTAAGGGGCAACAGACTTCTAGGAAAACAAACTGAACTTACAAGCTCAAATGGGCAGACTGGGTGGGCCATAAGCCCTTATCTGCTGACACTGTATATGTATCTATGTATTAACGAATGGCAAACATTTCTTGGTTAAATGAGAATGATGAATTTACATGACTAACTGTGTATAATATTACAACTGACCAAATTGGAGCACATAATAATGTAACCAATGTTTATATAAGAAAAGCTTTAGAAAATCAATTGTTATCCAGAATGTATATTACATCTGATTTGGATCTATTCTGTGGTCCCCCAGAAGAAGCCTAAACAAGCAAACATTGGGGCTTGTCATAAATGATGAATGAATTAGGACGTATAAGAAAAGAACAATAGTGGTGTATTGGCTTATATTTGCTAGAGCGACCATATCGTTTTTTCACATTTCCATGTCCCGAGGTGTACAGACAGATCCATCCATACAGTGCTGCCTCTGGTTCAGGATGTTGCCCGCATTTCCATGTCATGTGGCATACAGACACATCCATTCATACAGTGGTACCTCGGGTTTATTTATTGATTTATGCTTTTGGTAACCGGGTAAGTGAACTGATCCAGAGGATCATTTTCAGTCATGACCCGGGCTACAAGATGGCAACAACAAAAAATGCAACAGCAGCAAAAGTACAGAAAACAGCAGCAAGAATACAGACAATACAGAGGTACAAAATCTGAACACACCTCAACATGGGGTCAATAAAATACAAGACCAATTATGTGCTAAAGAAGCTGTAACATAAAAACACAGAAGTAAAATAGTACAGAAGTAGCGATTAAATACTCAGAAGTGCATTTTTCTACTAGGAAATAAGGAAACATAGGACAGCAGGGATAAGAGCAGGGAGTAGGAGGTAGGGCAAGCAACAACAGTTCATCCTAGGTCAAGGGCAGTTTGAGGGCCCTGCTGTTGTACATGGAAACAGTTGCAAGTGGATTCAGTCAGGAGCCAGGCTCTTATGTTCATTTTAAAGGACAGGTGGGAGGGGGAAGAAGTGAATAGATGATGCGAGTCTGATCCATAGGGAGGGGGCAGAGACAGAGAAGGCCTTACTTCCCATAACAGTAGTGATGTGTGATACTTCCAGAGGAGGGACAGCCTGAGGCTCCTAGAAGCCATCCTGATTGTTAGCAGAGAGGAGCAGGAGGACAGTTGGTTGCTCCTGAGTGCATTATCTATTAAGCAGCCCATGGCATAGTCAAAGCAGCCTTGTAGTGGGAACCACCCTAGAGACTGGTTGAGTGCATAGTGGTGGGTGGAATAAGGGACTTGAAGGACAAAGTGACAGATGGAGTTGTATATTGCATTTAGTTGAGAACGAAGAGAAGAGGACATGAAGGAGTAGACAGGGGAGCAGTAGTCAAGGAGGGGCAGTAGCTTACCTTGTGCAATAGCAAGGCTAGCTTCAGGAGACAGAAGTTGTTTGAGATGGTAGGCAGCACCTAATGTTTGGTGGATTTTCTGCACAGTATTATTTATATGTTCAGAAAATGTAAGGGAAGGATTGAGGGTAACACTTAAATATTTGAAAGGGGACATTTTTGAGGGGGGGAGTGCTGCTCTGGTAAGTATCAGGAGGGAGGAGGTGGATTTGGTGACCTTGGCAAGGAAAGGCTTGGAGCCAAAGAGCATAGCTTTCATCTTCTTTTCATTGAGTAGGAGTTTGCTGGAGAGGAACCATTGATGTGCAGAGGCATAATTAAGTGTGAGGGTGGATGAGATGGATTCAAGTGATTTATCACTGTAGTAGAGGACAAGGTTGTCTGCATAAAGTAGGGTATCACAGGTGAGGCTAGCTGCAGGGTGAGCATTAATGAACATGGAAAAGAATAGTGGGCCATGTGTTGAACCCAGGAGCACTCCAGTGTGGATAGGTAGGGTAGTAGAGGAGTCTTTACCTATTAAGACAGACTGAGACCTGTCAGAGAGATAACTATGGAACCATGCAGCAGTTGCAGGGGAGCAGCCAATGTGAAGTAGGGTGGAGTGGAGAAGATGGTAGTCGACAAGGTCAAAAGCCTTAGAGAGGGCCACGAATACCACACCTGTGGCCTTGCCCATGTCCATGTTCCTCAGAATGTGGTTGGAGAAGAGGGCCAAGGCAGAGGAAGTACTATGATGCTTAAAGAAACCATGCTGGAGGGGACATAGGAGGTTATATTTATCTAGGTGTTCAGATAGCTGGTAGTGTATGATTTTTTCTAGTAATTTACTTAGATGCAGGAGGAGGGAGATGAGTCTATAGTTTTCAGGGGAGAGCTGGTCACCCACTTTGAAAATTGATACCACATGTGCAAGTTTCCAGGAGTCAGGCACAGTGGATGAGGAGAGGGTGAGATTGAATGAGAAGGTAAGTGGTTTAACAATGGCCGGGGAGATATTTTTTAGAAAGGTGGGGTAAAGTCCATCACTGCTGGGGCTCCCTCTGGCTGGTACAGTCTTCAGGAATTTGGTGGTGATCTTCTGACCAATGGCCCTAAAGTGGAAGGGTGGGGTGGCAGGGCATCGTTTGTGGAGAAAGGGAAGCAGCTGGGCTAGTTTTTCAGGTCTGGGGAAGGCTATGGGGGGGAGTTTACTGAGATAAGAGGATAGGTCGGTAAATTATGTTAAAAGTATCCACAATCCCAACAGGATCTGAGGACCTGAAGGGGATGAGAGTTGAGTAATTTTTTTGTTGGTCTTGGGGTTAAGGAGAGACCCTATGGAGTCCCAGAAACTGCGAGGATTACCGTGGGTGTTATTTTGTTGGGTGAGATAATATTTGTGCTTGAGTGATTTGGCTGCCTGTTTATAGGAGCTGCACAGCCGTCTACTGGTGTTCCAGAGTTGGGGGAAGGGATGCCTTGTAGGCTTTCCATTTACTATCCCTGTCCTTCATTTGTACTAGATGTTCTTTAGATAGCCAGTGGGTGCAGCCCTCTCTAACCCTTCTGGTTGTGAGAGGGAAATGTTTGTCCTGAAGCTTTTGGAGGATATTGGTAAGGAAAGCAACTGTGGCTGAGATGTTGCTGTGCCGGTAGAGGTCGGATCAATTTATAGCCCTAGCATCCCTGAGGACTGGTTTAGTATGGTGCCCACATTTCCATGTCCTGTGGTGTACTACAGACACATCCATACAGTGATGCCTATGATTTAGGATGGGCTCACATTTTCATGTCCCATGGTGTACAGACACATCCATACAGTGGTGCCTGTGGTTCAGGATGGTACCACATTTCCATGTCCTGTGGCATACAGACAAAGCCGTGCAGTGGTTCCTGTAGTTCAGGATGGTGCCCACATTTCTATGTCCTGTGGTGTACTGATACATCCATATGTTATTGTTCCATGTATGCATGTCTTTTAGTAACTCTGGTGAGTGTTTCTGCTTTACAGTCTGGTGGCAAATACCATTTTGTAACTGTATGTTGTAGTGTTATGTCTCAAACAACCACAGAGTTCTGTAGTAGAACATGGATGCATTGTACCAACAATAGAAGAGCAGAACAGGGAAATAAACTACATCATACAGGTTCTAAAATGGTTCTTCCCAGCAACATGGAAAACAGAAACACCCACTAGGATAACTAAAAAGCCTTTATAACTAGAGCAATAACAGAATTTGAACTTGTATTTCAAAAAAGCTTCCACTGAGAAAAAAAATTACTTATAGATTCAACACAGTTCTCCTTTCATGTTATGCTTTGATTCCTGTACTACCTGCACTGCTTCAGAAGATATTCCTGTCAGGCATTTCATCCCACCTCATGCTGTAGTTACGTCACTGCCTTCCCTCTGTTCAGTCTCTGTAGCTTGTTAGCCATGGCTGCTGTGGACAGTAGTAGTGTTTATACTTTCATGAAACACTACCTCCAACATTGGCACCTGATGAAGGGACCTGAGAAGCCTTGAAAGCCTGTGAAAAAATTCTTTAGTTAGTGTAATAAAAGGTATTACCACAAAACATGTGTACTACACCCTAGATGCAGACTAGGATGCATGCAGGAATGAATTCTGTTGACTGCACTGCCGGGTTTGCACCATTCGTGACTACTGTTGGCTCCAACCTCCCTAGTTCAAGGGATTTTGTACAGCTGGCTGCTCATCCGTGGAGTGTGGTTCTATGGAGAATATTGATGATTGAGTGATCAGAAGGTTCCTTACCATATCTCTTGATCTTCTTGAGTATTTTTCCAGAGAGCCTCACTCAACTTGTCACCATCCCATGGACTCTGTCCTGTATCTCTGTGTATTTATTCTTGTGATGATACAATTGTGATTCATCCTCTCTTTAGGGGATTGGTAGGCTATCATTCATCTGTTGTTTTTTGTTTTGTTCTCTAAATTAGTTTCTAAATTTTAGTAGTTTTTTTAACTAATAGATTTTACTATCCTCATTGCTATAAAAAATACACTGAGGCTGTTGGGGCCGACACCACTATTTATACTGTTGGTGCAAGAGGCACCATACCTTAGTGCCATGTGCATATACATGGCATGCACTGGCCCCAAAGGTTTTGGTTCCCACAGGGCCTAGTGTCTCCGGGTCTGAGACCAAAGAGCATAGCACCATTGAGGTGCTACTCTAGAAGATGAAGAAGTATGGCAGTTAGCTTTTCTTTAGTTTCACTCTCTAAACTGAGTACATGCAGTGCACCGCCCCCACCACAAGTCACTTAATTTCTGCCATTGTTGCTTACAGATCTGAAATAAAGTGACAATATCTGATTCCTCCCAAGTCTCATCAAATTTTAGAGAAAAACCTTTGGAAATTCTTTGGGTCATTCCAAACTTACCACCTCTGCCCTCTTGCTTTAATCACTTATTCTTTTCTGTAGTTAGAGTCATGGTTGATTTCTCTGTGAAACTTTCTTCTTTTGTTGACCTCTTTGTGTTCTCTTTGCTAAGATCGATAAGAACAGAAATGACCACCTCTCGCCATTTCTGTCTTTCCCTAAAGCTCATAGCAGGTCTGAAACCTGTTACCTACTCACTTTTGCTTTGGACTCATTTGGTCATAGTAGCAGGCACTAAAACCTCACCATTGGCAGGGGCGTTGCTAGGGGTGGGCATTAGGGGCTAGTACCCCAAATCTTTATTCATTAGCTGTGAATAAAAGGGTCCCAAATCCTAAAACTGACTTCCACCTTAGTTGTTTTGTTTTTCTCTAGACTGGAGGGGTATGGGCTGAATCCGCTAATCTTTTCAGACGCTGGAAACGCTCCTGACTATTGGGCAGGGGTGTGGCCAGGAATTTTAAACTTGTGCTCAAGAGTTGACAAACTGTTGCCCCCATTTATACACAAACCAAAATATGTGCTGCCCCATCACACAAATATTGCCCCACCGCATTTCAGTTAACAATATATAGCGCTTCCACTGGTAACTACCTCCCCTAATGACTCTCTTCCCCCCTTCTTCTACTACTACTGCCTTCTACTTTCCCTCTCGCCCCTTCTACTACCACCTTTCACACCCTCCCCACCTTCCCCAATCTGAGTCTACCAACTGACCACTTCTACCTACCCTCCCTGTAAGGTCAAACTGAATGCCTACTGTCAACCGAGAGTGTACTCACATACTGTCTGAGAGTGTACCTGACACGCCTGTGGGTGTTCTGTATTAATCTGTTTGCCTATTGTCAGCTGTGAATGTATTTGCATATTGCACAACTTAAAGTTTACCAGACAATACTTGTTAGCTGCAACTGCCCCCCCACCGTTCTAGTAACTGTTGCTAATTCTGTACCCCCCCATCACCTTTTGTTTGTGAGAAACCCTTGTCACTTGAGCTTTTAAGCTCAAGGTGTTATTCTGAATTCCTGCTAAAATAAAATAAATAAATAATATATAATAACTGGTCAGCAATTTCTCTCAAAGTACTGACCAGGTTGATGTTTTCCATAACAACCGGCTGGTTGTTATGACATTCATGAGCCATGCCAGTCAAACTATGCTGCTGCCTCATTGGCCAACATTCTGTATGTGAGCGGGGCCAAATAGTCTCACAAATTGCTGGAGAAAAATTGTTTGTCTGTTATTATGAAAAATTAAAGATGGGGAGGGTGATTCATATGAGAATTTAATGCACATCCTCGTTGTGGGATGCTTTGATAAACCCCTCAGGCTTCGCCCTCAGGGTTTATGTAGCATCCCACAACTCGGGTGTACATTAAAGCCTCATATCAAACCCTTCCCCATCCATTATTCTCTGTATAGTAAGCCAGTTATCCTAATAGAGTCACATTTTATTTTATCTAACACACACACTCACTACCAATCAGACAGAAGTTGGCTGGATTTTAGTTATAATGTTTATGATACTGTACATTTTGATATGTCTCTGTATCACATGAAGGTAGCTAGCCTTATAGAGGTCCAAAAGAACAGACTGCATGGGGTCTGACTCATCGCATATAGCCCCCACTCCACCTCCACTCACTGTGAGCTGCTGTGTAATTCCCTCAGGCATAAGAACAGAAAAAGCAGCTTTTATTATTTTACTCCAGCTCTGTTTGTGTTTGTTGCCCTGGCCTGAGGCTCATGTTGCCCCTGGATTATTCAGATTTTACTGTACTGTGTTTTTTGGAACACATTAAGGACATTAGAGACAAAGACTTGGATTCTTCACTTGCAGTGCATTATTTAGCACATGATAGTAATCCCATGTCCTTAAGATTTACCATAATTGAACATGTGAAACTTTTACCAAGGAAAGGTAATAGAAAACAAACTATTTTACAAAAAGAATCCAAGTGGATATACACATTAGAATCACTATTTCCGAAGGGGCTGAATAAGGATTTGGATCTTAGTGTATATTTATAATATTAATCCTGTCCATCTGTTTAGTTTTTGTAGTAGTTTGCTGTCCAATGAACTCTCCATTATTTATTTATTTGTTGAAATATTTCACCAGGAAGGCACACTGAGCAACAAGTCACTCATTTCCCAGTGTGATCTGGGGGAAGGGGTACAACTGGAATGAAACATTATACATTCAAGTTACAAGATCAGCATTAACATGCAGTTGTAAGGCAGGTGTTACAAACAGTGTTACAACAGTGTTGCACATAACATGTAGAAAGAGTGGACAATAATAAGTGCTGGGTTAATAAGTAAACAAGTGCTTACATGAAAGAAAAGGAGGAAGGGAAGGGAAGGGAGGGGTGAGGTGGGGGAGGGAGGAGAGTCGTGCCCCTGGAGACCCCTTCAGGATGCGAGGAACCCTGCAAAGGGACTGGGGGGGCCAGAGAGAAGGGGATAAGGCAGTGCCCCAGACAGACCCCTTTAAGATGGTGGGGGAAGGGAGTAGATGAGAGATACAAGCCTCTTGGGGGACAGGAGAGCATTCAGGGTCCTTTACATTCTGTGAGAGATCAAGAGAGGCCAGTAAGTGGGAGCAATTAGGAGGAAAGGGAGAAGGGCTAGATGGGGTGGGTGTGCACAGGGTAAAATGAAGGTGAATGTAGGGGGTAGGGTTTGTCTAGGGCTTAGAGGAGGGAATTAGGGAAGGACATGGCAGGAGTCGCTAGGTTCAAGGTAATTATTGAAGGCAGAGCTGGTGGAGTAGGCAGAGGATGAGAGCCAGATTTGGGGGGGAGGGGAATTCCACATTTTTGGGAGGCAGTGAGAGTAACTGGATTGTCTGATTTGGGTGTATCTGTGGGGGACAACCAGGGTATGGAATCGGTTGATCTAAGGGAATGGGAGGGTGGGGGTGTTATAAATGAGGAGGTGAGGTAGGAAGGAGCTCACCCAACCAGTGCTTGGAGGTGAATTTAGCACAGTGGGAGAGTCACCTATTTGTAAGGGAGGGGAAAGATAGGGCACGATAAAGATTGCAGTGATGGGTGTGGGGGGGGGCATCCAGGACAAAGTGACAGAAGGAATTGAAGAGGGTGTCCAGTCTGACCAGGGAGGACTTAGTGACAGCACCATAGACCATATCACAGTAGTCAAAAATGGGCAGTGTCATCTTCTGAATTAGTTCACGCCTAGTGGTAGGAGGGATGCAACTATAGTTCCTGAACTGGGCACCAAGCTTGGGGTGCAGTTTTGGCGTCAATATGTCCAGAGAAGTTTAGGTGTTGGTCCAACCAAACATTTAAGTACCTGAAGGAGGATGTGTCCAGAAGTAAAGTCCACTCAAGGGTGTGAAAAGTGGGTAGGGAGGGAAGCCTAGAGAGTCTCTGCTTTGTGCCAAAGGTCATGGAGACAGTCTTTTTGGCATTGAGGAAAAGTTTATGTTTAGCAAACCATAGCTGAACCTTGTTGAAGTCTTGCTGCAAGCTAGTTGTAATCTCAACAGGACAGGAGCCAGAAGCATACAGGACTGTATCATCTGCATACATATGTATAGTGGAGGATGGGGAGCAAACAGATGGAAAGTCATTTAAGAAGATGGACAATAGGAGGGGCCCTAACACTGAACCCCTGGGGACTCCAGTGCTAATTGGGAGGGACGGGGAAGTGGCGTCCAAGATCTTAACTGGGTCCTTCCAATAAGGTGGGCCTTGAACCACTTTGTGGCAGAGGGAAACAGGCCAGCTGCTGGGAGTAAGTTGAGGAGAAGGGAGTGAAAGACTG
Source organism: Neoceratodus forsteri (assembly GCA_016271365.2). Taxonomy (NCBI): domain Eukaryota; kingdom Metazoa; phylum Chordata; order Ceratodontiformes; family Ceratodontidae; genus Neoceratodus; species Neoceratodus forsteri. Next base: position 361,473,887 of record JADMNL010000024.1, read on the forward strand.
TGTCAAAGGCCGTGGCCAGGTCGACAAAAATGGCAGACGTAATTTGCCCATTGTCCATCTCGGTTAGGATGGAGTCTGTGAGCCGTAGGACAGAGGTGGTGGTTGAGTGGTTTTTCCTGAAACCAGACTGGAAAGGGGTGAAAAAGGAGGTGTCAGATAGAAAAGAGGTGAGTTGGGAGAGGACAATGTGTTCTTGAAGTTTGGCAAGGGTAGGGAGGAGAGAAATGAGGAGACAGTTGCCAGGGGATGAGAGATCACCCCTTTTGGGTAGAGGGAGGACCACAGCATATTTCCAAGAAGAGGGGACAGAGGCAGCAGAGAATGAGATATTTAGGATTATTGAAAGGGGGTAGGCAATGGCCGTAGTGGAGAGGGAGAGGAGTTTTGGGTCAAGGCCATCAGGGGAGGCACCTTTAGAGGGGTTGATGGTGAGGAGGGCACTTAGGGCATCATTTGGGGTTACAGTAATGAAAAAGAAGGAAGGTCAGAGGTGGGCGTATGTGGCACATCGCAGAGGGTGGGAGGGGATGGGTAGGAGGAGGGATTTCGCAGCTCAGTGGTGTAGGAATGACTAGTAGGAGTTAAATCGCAGCTTCAGCTGGTGGGTCGGACACTAGTGAGCTATTTACTTTAAGTACCGGTGGTGGTGGGCAAGATGAGGGGGTAAATAGGGTGTGCACCACCTTCCAGTACTTTGAAGGGGAATTTATGTTGGTGATGATAGCAGATTTGAAATATTCGGACTTGACTAACCTTGTAGCTCTGGTGCAAGTGTTTCTGAGCATGGGGAAGTTCACGAGGTCACTCGGATGCAGGGTAGCTTTATGACGCTTCCAGGCTCGATCTCTAGTTTTGAGACAGGCCAGAAGTTCAGGGGTTATCCAAGGTAAGTGGTTACCTCTGACTCCGGTTTGTTTGAGTGGGGCAAAGGCATTCCAATTTACAAGAAAGATTTCTTTGAAGTAGGCAATGGCCTTATCAACTATGGGGAAGGAGGTTAGGGGGGACCAGTCGGAAGTGGCAAGGTTACTCAAGAGAGGTTCGAGGTCAAGAGACTTGAAAGAGTGCCGTTGTATGGTTCTGTGTGGCGATTTAGTTCTGTGGACTTTCCTAACTATGAATATTGGGATATGGTCACTGAGAGCATCGTGGAGGATGCCAGAGGTGATGACGTGGTGGGGGTGGGAGGTAAGGGCCCAGTCGAGTAGGGAGTGTTGTTGTGTCTTGTGGTTTGGGCGGATGGGTTCGGAGATCAGTTGGGAGAGGTTTAGGGTTCCGATTTCATTTTTAGTTTTGGTAGTTTTAAGTGACAACCAATTTATATTGAAGTCGCCTATGGCTAAATCAATTTAACCAATATTTCATATAGGATGAAATAGCGTTTGATGATTTGCAAACCCTCTTCTTTCTTCTTTTTCTTTTCTTTCTTTATCCCTTCTTCCTATACTATCATTTTTTTTCTTTTTCCTTCCCCCTCACCCCATTCAATTTCTGTTTTCCCCTCATTTCTACAGGCACACTATGAAATCAGTGTGGCTATGATTGGGGCATTACATTTTGCCGCAAATTAATTTGATGTCCATAACAAGGTCTTCAAAATTTTGTATAAATCTATATTTTTGATATTTCAAATTGTCTGATAAGAGGGGTCAACCTTAAAGGTTTGCAAATATAAGAAATAATTTTCTACAGCTGTATTTTTGTAAAAGTGTTTTTGTAAAATATTTTTATAAACTGTATTAATACCACCTGAACTATAATCCTTATGAGAAAAGTGGCTGATCTTTTTTAATAATTATTATATACATCATAGGTGTATTTATTAGAAACATCACGGTATTAACATTTGGAGATTTTGAATATGTGCCTTAATAAAGGAATAATGCCTGACAGGGTGGGTGTTATGCTGGGATAACATCCCACCTCGGGTGGTTGGGCCCGAGGCCATCGGCCGAGGGCATCCAACACCCGAGAAGGGATGTTATCCCAGCGTAACACCCACCCTGGAGGGCATTATTCTTATTATACAATGGCTTGTTGTTTTATACAGAAAAAAATAATTTTAAATAATTTTTTTAGTGTTTTTAAAAATATTTTTTTAAGAAAAGATGGAAACAATCGTCAAGCCTATCCATGAGATCATCATCTAGTTGATCAGCAGGGATGTTATGCCAGGATAACATCCCTGCTGTGATAGCCAACTGACCAATCAGGAGCCAGGATTCTTTCTTGCCATTGTATAATATAGGATAATAGCCTAGATCACTGAATTTTTAGCACTAGCACTTTATCAGCATCCCACTGGTTAGTTTGAATTTTGTCACTAATTAATGGGATTACAATTACAAATATGTATGTAATTTTATTGACTTCACCCCCCCCCCCGATGAAGAGGGTGTATGCCCTTGAAGCACCGGAGAGCCGTTGTTATGTGCGTTTGTCAATAAATTGAATGTGTTTTTTCTTTAAATCTGTGTGTATCACTTTTCTAAATGGTTCTTGTGGTTGACGCAGGTAGTAAGGCAGATCCATAGATTTAAGCCCGTTTAGCGCTTCGGTTTTGTGTATTTTGAGGCTCGTGTTGCCCCTGGATTTTTCAGATTTTACTGTACTCAGCAAAGGGAATACATCCCCGACATCGACATGTCGACAGCGGAGTCCCCTACAGTGATAACAGTGCCACGTCACTGTAGGGAACCCGCTGGCACATGGCACTGTCTGTAGGGGGTCCTGCACCCCCCCCGACTCAGCTCTGACTCGGAGTTGAGAATCCTAAGTGGGTGTGTGTGGGGGCGCAGCCCTCTGCATGGGGGGTTCGGGGGCAAAGCCCCCCCAAAGAAAACACTTGTTGCTTCTGCAAACTGGCAACTGACTGCAAAATGCAGTCAACCTGCCGGTTTCGCTGTCAGGTTGTTCGACAAATATTTTGTCGATGACCCATCATGGATCCTCAGCAAAGTACACTTAGTCTGCCTGCCGATGCCTATGCCATTCGGTTCTTATAGATATACAGTACTTCTGATATGAGGCAACAGGCCTGCCAAGTCTCCCTCATTTTCAGGTAGTTTTCCTCTTCTTTCTCACAAATGGGATCCCATTGATACAGATATAGTGTCAGTGGCTCAGCAAGTTGCACATTCACCTTTGAGGCTGGTAGATCAGAAGGTTGTGGGTTCTAGCCCTACATGAGGAACTTGGGGAAAATCCCAATACTAATACTGTAGTGCAGCATCTGGGGGTTGCTGCACTCCTGAGGTGCCATCTTTTTTATGAGACATGAAACTGAAGTCCCTTCTGCCTTTTTTGGTGATTGTTCAGGTAGGTGTTAAAGATCCCATGGCACTTCTGGAAAAGAGTTAGGGAATTTCCCCAGTGTTCGGGCCAAATTTCCCCCATTCACTAAAAGTACCACCAACAGCTTAACCTGATTCAGTATGTTAGTCTGCATCTGTATCTCCCCCCTCCTCCCAGCCCCGGACAAGGCTAAAAATAAGCAGACTTGCCTAGCCCTCCTTTCCTAGTCAACAAAAACTAAATAAATAAAAGATCTGCCTCATACGAGCTAATCATAAGTTCATTATAGTCTCATTTATGACTGCAAACCCCCTTAGTCACTCTCTTGACAATCCTTAGATCTCTGCAATTATGAAGGGCATGGGGGTGTCACTGTTAGGTAATCATTCACACTGTGTGATTTGTGTAGGAGGGAGTCCAAAAATGACCTGCTGTCTCCACTTTCTATCATAAATCAACATTACTCACTGTGCCTTCCTAAGCAAGTCACTTAACCTCCTCTTTCTCAGAATGTCCCACCCTCCTCGTTTCTCTCCTTCCATTTTTCTCTGTGCTTTACCTGCCCTGAGCTTTTTTTAACCTCCACGTGATCTCACTTGCCTCATTATGGTTGCTTTAATCCCTACATGATTTGGTTTTGGGACACAGTGGGATGGGTTTTCAGAACAGGTGGGCACTGACCCAAATGCATGTTCTGCCAGTGTCTGTAAGCACACACACACACATCTGACCTCCTTTGCTCTTATTCTCCCCAAAAAAATCTGTCCATGACAAAAATTCAGGATTTGCATAAAAAATGGCAAATTCAATTTGCATAATTTTTTTTCTGCAAAGGTGGATGCACCTTGAGACCATCTTTCATGTAACAGTTCCAATGCATAAGATGCAAGTTTAATATTGAAAGTCCTGACAGATGGATCTGAATGAGTCCCCATCCCACCACATGTGTATAAATTCCTTTCTACTTTAAGTTTAGACTTGAACTATAACTTCACATTTGAGGGTTCAAATTTGCAATACCTTTTTTTTTTGGGTGGGGGGGCTGGAAAAGGCACAGTGACTCAACGCTCATTGCATCCCGAGAATATAGGGAGGAAAAGTGACTTGCTCAGGCTCACACAGTATGCAAGTGGAGGTTGTGGGAATCCAACTCCGGTCTGTTGGAAGTACTAACATACTAACATACTAAGAAGCCATCAGATTAGGCTCTATGGTCTATCGAGTCTGCTCGATGATCAGTGCCTTCCTAGGGCACTGTTATCAGCTCTTCCTCCTGACAAGATCTCCCACCCCCACCCCCCAGCAGGGCTCTGGGATGCACCCTCCCCATACCTATCCCAGCCTTTCTTGAACCCCTCCACAGTTGCAGCAGTCACCAAGTGCACAAGCAACACAAGTCCACAGCAAGTACCAAGCTCATTCACAGCTCGTTGCTCTTTAGACTATTCTGCCAGTCAAATTTATTTATTTATTTATTTCAGTTTGGGATTAATACCTCTGAGTCAAGGACTCGTTTTCAAAGGTTCCATGTCACTGTTGAACAAACATTACAAAAATACAAGGTTTACAGAGGAAAAAAAAAGATTAAAACATTGAAGCATAGACACAGGCAGTAATAGTAACATTTGAACTTATACACATCAAAGTAGTAAATATTAACAGATAGACTGATTAGATAAGAGGGGGTGGGGAGTCAGCCGGAGGTGGCATTGTCTGAGGTGGGAGAGAGGTGGCGCTTTCAACCAAGTGAGGCCATCGTCAGGTCATTGGGGGTAGGGGAGCGGGTTAAGAAAAAAGTAGTATATAGCAGAAAGATGTAGAGGGAGTAGGTAAATGGAAAACTGGGGGTGAGGTACTATCACATTAGCGCAGGCAGGTGGCATCGTCTGAGGTGGGAGAGAGGTGGAGCTTTCAACCAAGTGAGGACATCGTCAGGTCATTGGGGATAGGGGAGTGGGTTAAGAAAAAAGTGATATATAGCTGAAAGCTATAGAGGGGGGTAGGTAAATGGAAAACTGGAAAACTGTTTGTTTTAAAAAATTTTAAAACAAGTAGTAAAAAACAAAACAAAAAAAAACACAGCAAGCAGTCAGTTAAACACAGGCAATGTCATTAATTTCCCTACAGGAAATCCTTCATATGCTTATAAACGTGTGTACCTCTGCACTATCAGAAACTATTAAAAGTTGTTTAAGCTTTTTTTTTTTGTATATTTTATTTTACCTTGTTGGTTATAACACAAAATACACTTAAGCAATATTGCTCTAAAATGTTAATACCACTGCGGTCCCAGTGCTTAAAAGCTTAGAACACTAGTTATAATATCTACACGGGCTGATCCTTTTTGATTACAAGTGTTTAAAGTGGATTTATGAAAGGACAGTGTATAGTAAAGTATTAGTTCCATAGATCTTAAAAATACCAAAAGTAATACAAATGGAATTGCAAGTTTGGTAGAGCTCTTTTTATAGCCTACTGCAGTATACTTCTCTACTCTTGTAAAATATAAGTCAAAAATTAAAGTTTGCTTTCCTAAATTGTCCCTTCCAAGTGTATCCTTTTAACAATCCATTTCAAAGTTGGCGAACAGAAGACCTTTTTTGACTTTAATAGTGTTATGTACCATGTCCAACATCAAAGCCCTGCTTAAGTCCACACTTTAATTGTATCTTTTTGCTTCATTACGTTATCTCTGCCTTTGATGACAACTGCACCCCTCTGTTCTTTCAGTGCTCCAAAATTATCGCATTTGCTTTTATTTTTAGTAATTAGCTGAAAATTGCATGGCCTCCTGTCGGCCACATCACAGAACAATAGGCTGCAGAACCTTGCCCAACACTCAAGAAAACATTCACACTTTTTTTTTCTTCTCTATTATTCTGCCTGAGCATACACTTGTTTCATTTTCCATTCTCCTGCAAAAAGCCCCCAGTCTGCCCGTAGATAAAGGGATAATCACTTCAAAGGAAAGTGCTAAGAGTTTAACCCCGAGCTAAAGGAGTGGACAAGGAGGTAATTGAGGGTAGTAACTGATCAGAGGCTTTTCTTTTCAAAGGATAGTCCAGACACACTTTCAGGGGAGCTTTAAATTTTATTAACATTTACAACAGGCAGAATGAGTTTTCTTCTCCATGTTGATGTTGCCATTTGGTTCCCACCCTGCCATTATGGTAATCTACATTTACACCTCTGCAGGATCATATTAAGTTATGGGAGTCCCAAAAAAGAACGAAGACTTACACTAAGTATTTTGGCCACATATACTCAGTTCATAGCAAGTACCCTGTATTGGGCCTGACCCAATTAACATCTACACATAATGATTGATCCTTCCTTACCATGGTGTTCTGGGACCCTGGATGGATGGATGAAGTCTGGCTTTCAGTGAAATTCTTTTAAGATACCAGTGTGCCTCAAATGACTATTATCTGTCACAGCAGATAAAGTGTCATTTATTTTATTATTTATTTATTCTTTGATTAGGTAAACTCACTGGGGAATACAGGAGCAACCTGGATACATTATATGCAGGTTATATAAATGCTGTCAGTATGTACAGGATGTAAAACACATATATCAGAGACAACAGTTCAGTTGCCAAATTTATTGTGGCATGTTCAAGTACAGTCTGCGCTTAAGTGATCTTTCAGCTATTGTCAAAATAGTCAGGCAAGGTTTGCCCCATGTCAAGCGGGAGCTCGTTCCACATTTTTGCTGCACAGTAAGAGAAGGATCTCTGGCCGTTGTTAGTCCTCATAAGTGGAATTTTTTTTTTTTTAGCTTTTGTTGACCAGGTAAGTGCACTAGACAAATCCTGCCTATTTTCAGGCACGACCCGGGGGAGGGGGATACAGATGAATGCCAACTGACCTTGAACCAGATTAAGCTGTTGGTGGTATTTTTTTTAGTGAATGAGGGAAATTTGGCCAGGACACCAGGGAAGTTCCCCTACTCTTTTTTCGATAAGTGCCATGGGATCTTTAACATCCACATGGACTACCACCAATCCAGGCAGATGGGACCTCGGTTTAATGCCTCATCCGAAAGGCGGCACCTCAGAAGTGCAGCACCCCTCTCATGCTGCACTACAGTGTCAGTACTGGGATATTAACCCAAGTGCCAGATGTGGGAACTGAACCCACAGCCCTCCGATCTCCCGGCCTCAGAGGCGAGTGTGCTACCTACTGAGCCACTGACACTGCTACATGTGACAATGTTTGTATCAGCAGATCACAGGCCAGTACTCGGATCACTAAAGGTTAGTGCATTTGTCAGAGGATGGTATATTTTGCAAAAAAATTAAAAAGGATCTTCCATACAAAAGAGCACATGTTAAGAATATTTATGTACTGTATGTATGTATTTATTTATTTTAAAATTGGTAACCTGGAAAGGCACACTGAGCCGAGGTTCATTTCCAGGTGAGACCTGGGGGAGGGAGGTAGAGAAAAGTAAGTTACAAACAACCAAGCATGGTAAATACAATGAACAGAACAGCACAGAATCATAGAAATCCGATGGCAGAAAAGGACCCCAATGGCCCATTGAGTCTGCCCCTTCCTCCCCTTTACTCATCTCCTTTTCCACGGGCCCGCCCCTTCCCCCCAGTTACCAGCTCCATGTGTGTGTCCTATGCCCTCTTGAATCCCTCCACCATTTCAGCCCTCACCACTGCCTCTGGTAGTTTGTTCCAGGCCTCCAACACCCTCTCAATGAAGAATCGACCCCTCACATTGCCTCTATATTTTCATCCCTCCAATCTTAAGCTAATCCCTCTAGTTTTAGCCACCTCCTTCCTTTTAAATAAGCTCCCCTGTAACGGGCACAGCCACCCATTGCAGTCAACCCACATTGCCTCTATATCTTCTTCCCTCCAATCTTAAGCTATGAGAAGCAGCAGGAAAATCCCAGCCTCTCCCTACAAAACAGGTTACTAAATGAGAAAAAGACCGAGGTAGAAAGGTCAGTGGGGGATGCTGCAAAAGAAGGTAAAGCCATCAAAAAATGGAGAGCAATGAGTACCAATGCCCGTAGTCTGAGTAACAAGCTTCCTGAATTAGTGGCCTTGATGGAGGAGGAACATCTGGATATCGTGGCAGTCACAGAAACGTGGTACACACAAAACCATGACTGGGACATAAACATACCAGGATACACTATCTACAGGAGGGACAGGGAGGGTAAAAGAGGAGGAGGAGTAGCTCTTTACATAAGGGAAGGAATCAAAGCAACAGAACAAAAGGGAAAACAGGGAGGAGAAGAAGCACTGTGGGTAAATTTGGAGACTGGCAATGGCACCACAATCCGCACAGGGGTTGTATACAGACCCCCTTCTCAGGAGGAGGAAATGGACAAGGAAATGATAGAAAGAATACTTAGAATGGCAGAAAAAGGGGAGATATTGCTGATGGGTGATCTGAATATGCCAGATGTTAACTGGAGTGCAGTTGCAGCAGCCACTTCAAAGAGTGGGGTTATTCTAGATGCCCTACAGGGGGCATGCCTTAGACAACTGGTATTGGAGCCCACTCGAGAGGGAGCAATCTTAGACCTGGTTCTCTCAAATGGAGATGAAGAGAGGATCACAGATGTAGAAGTAGGTAGCCATCTGGGAACTAGCGACCATTGAACAGTATGGTTCACAATAAACACAGCAATAGAGTCAAGCCATACAAAGGCAAAGGTACTGGACTTTAGGAGGGCTGACTTTGACAAAATGGGTGCGTGCCTAAGGAATGAACTAGCAAATGGGCAGGAAGGAGGGGTGGAAGAACAATGGGGAATAATAAAAACTGCCATCACAGAGTTAACAAGCCTTTGTGTGAAGCAAATAAACAAAACGAAACTGTGTAAGAAACCACTATGGTTCTCAAAGGAAGTGGCAGTGAAGGTTCAAGAGAAAAAGAAAGCATTCAGGAAGTACAAGGAATCACAGAAGGAGCAGGACAGATAACTGTATCAGTTAAAGCAAAAGGAAGCTGGGAAGGCAGTCAGAACAGCAAAGGCCCAAACTGAGGAAAAGATGGCCAACTCAGTTAAGAAGGGGGATAAAACCTTTTATAGGTACATCAGGGAGCGAAGAAAGACCTAGGGAGGGTTAGTGAGGCTTAATAAAGAGGAGGGAGGGTGGGCAGAGGGTGACTGTGAAAAGGCAGAGATACTAAACAAATATTTTTGCTCAGTATTTACAAAGGAAGTGGGGGAGGTACCTAAAACAAACAGTAGAAACACTCTGGATACAGAAGTTGATAACAGCCCATTTACAGAAGAAAGAGTTCTGAATGAACTCTAAAAACTGAAGGTGGACAAAGCAATGGGGCCTGATGGATTCATCCCAGAATTCTAAAAGAACTAAGGGTAGAACTAGTGACACCACTGACTACCCTCTTTAACAAATCATGGAGGATGGGTGGTACCGAGGACTGGAGAAGGGCAGATGTGATTCCCTTCACAAAAGTGGGAGCAAGGCAGAAGCAAGAAACTATAGACCTGTTAGTTTAACCTTAGTGGTAGGGAAAATGATGGAATCACTTCTGAAGGAAAGAATTGTCAAGTATCTAGAGGCCAGAGGGCTCAGGACCCAAGGCAGCATGGATTCACAGTGGGAAGGTCATGCCAGACAAATCTGATAGATTTCTTTGACTGGGTGACAAAGTAGTACATCAGGAGGGGCTGTGGACATGGCCTACCTAGACTTTAGCAAGGTATTTGACACAGTCCCACACCAAAGATTAATATACAAGTTAGCCAGCCTGGGAGTGGGTCCCAAGATGACAGCCTGGGTAAAGAATTGGCTGGAGAATAGGACACAGAGAGTAATAATAAATGGAGTCCTCTGAAGAAAGGGGGTTACTAGTGGGGTACCGCAAGGTTCAGTATTAGACGGTCCTCTTCAATGTCTTTATAGCGTACATTGCAGAGGGACTGAAGGAAAAGTATGTCTCTTTGCAGATGACACAAAGATCTGCAACAGAGTTGATGCACAAGGTGGGGTGGAAAGGATGAGAAGGGACTTGGCAAGGTTAGAGGAATGGTCAAATGTATGGCAGCTTAGATTCAATGCTAAGAAGTGCAAGGTAATGCACCTGGGAAACAAAAACCCAGGGGAAGAGTACACAATGGGGGGTGAGATACTAACAACAACAAAAATGGAAAGGGACCTGGGGGTATTCATATCAGATGACCTAAAGGTGGGCAAGCAATGTGAGAGGGCAGCAAGGAGGGCTGGGGGGATACTGGGATGCATAGGGAGAGGCATCACCAGTAGAAAACAGGAAGTTATTATCCCTCTGTACAGACAGTTGGTGAGACCCCATCTGGAGTACTACGTGCAATTCTGGAGACCCAATCTCCACAAAGACATAGACAGGATGGAGGCTGTCCAGAGGAGGGCAACTAAAATGGTGCAGGGTCTGCACCGGAAGACATATGAAGAGAGACTTAAGCAGCTGAATATGTATAGCCTCGAGGAAAGGGAGAGGGGGGACATGATAGAAACTTTCAAGTACCTCAAGAGAATCAACAAAGTCCAAGAGGGTAGCATCTTTCAAAAAAAGAGGTGTGCAAGAACAAGGGGCACAATTTGAAGATAGAAGGGGCGGCTCAGAGGTAATTTAAGGAAGTATTTTTTCACAGAGAGGGTTGTGGATGCATGGAACGGCCTTCCGGAGGAGGTTGTGGAGTCAAAAACAGTGGTGGAATTCAAGCATGCATGGGACAGTCATAAGGCAATTCTAGAGGGTGGGGGTAGGAAGAAGTAGGCTGCTGGTTAACTAGGATCTGCAGCTTATCCATTAGGTAGGGAAATGGGCAGACTGGGTGGGCCAAGCGGTCCTTATCTGCCGTCAAAATCTATGTTTCTATGTTATGCCCTCTAGTTTTAGCCCCCTCCTTCCTTTTAAATAAGCTTCCCTGTAACGGGCACAGCCACTCATTACAATCAATCCACCAAAATTTTAAAATAAGAAAGTAAAGGGACTTACCTGCCACAGGGCCCTGGGTAGGAGTCCGAGGGGGTGACGCCTGTGCACCTGTAAAAAATTAAGACAGAAAAGGGGTCTCAAAGGATCCATGGTTCTTTAAGGGGTCTACCAAGGGGGAAAAGATAGGCTAGAAATAAAAGTAATACTTATCTGATAGTCAGGGGGCCCTCATCCTGTTCGGACCTCTGAAATGAAAGAGAAAAAGGTTAGAAAGTTAAAGGGAAACTGTAGAAGGAAGAGACAGAAGAAAGAGAGAGTGAGGTCTGGGGAAGGGGGGACTCAGCAAAAGCCCCTGTGCCCCTTGTGGTGGCCAAATAGCCAAAATTTTAAATAAAGTAGCCACATGGGCTAGTGTGGGGCTAGTAGCCTTTTGTTAAATAAAGTAGCCAGGTGGGCTAGTGGAGATGCTGTGGGGCTTGGAAATGCCCTGTGAAGGCCAACATTAATTTAAATAAAGTGCCCTGATGGTCTAGGGGTTACTTCTCAGTCAGGAGGCCAGTTCTGTTTTAAATAATTTTTAAAAAACCTTCCCTGGGTTTGCAGTGGGGCTCCCTGTGCCCTGTTAGCTCTGGGGCTCCAGTTATGTGGCAGCTGCAGGCAGGAGAGTAAGTTGGGCTGCAGGAGCAGCCAGCATTAGCATGACCACGCTAAGAGAGTGCCTGCGGGCACACTGTGTACGCCCAACCTGCATGGAATGCAGGCTGCAGCCTATGCTGCTGGGTGGGAGTCGGGGGGACAGCAACAAGCAGCAGGAGGTGGAGAAGGCATATGGAGAAGTGCCTCCCTCCACCCTCCCGATCGCTGCCCCAGCGGCAAATGTTTTTATTTAATTATGCCCAACGGGACTTAAAGCAGGTAGCTGGAGGTAGGAGGAGGCAGAGAAAGCAGCCAGGGTGCTGCTGTTCAATGTAGCTGCTTGGCGGCATTAGAGAGGGCAGTTGGGGAGGAGAAGGCGAGGAGCAGCAAGGAAGCTGCAAAAAGGAAGCCGCTCCACGGCATAATTTGAAGAGCCAAAGGGGCTCGAGAGAAAGCAGCAAAGAAGCTGCAACAAGTGAGCTGCTCCACAACATAATTTGAAGAGCCAAGGGGGCTCGAGAGGGGCAGATGCAGCAAGGAAGCTGCTTAAAAATAATGCTGCACCGCTGCATTAGTGAGAAACTGGGGGGGAAGGGGGTGGACAGAGAACCAGAGAACAAGAGGGGCAATTTCAAGCTATAAAACCCCACAAAGAACAAAAGGCAGTGGTAAAGCCCGAAGGGGCTAAATAAATCAATAAATAAATATTAACAAATGCTATCTGGAGGCAGAAGCAGGCAGTCCTCCAGGTAACAATCAGGCAGGGCACTTTTAGAGCTGCAGGCTGACTGGAACATCGCTAGGATGTCCTGACGTCAGCATAGGAGGCAGGATCAGCCAGATTTCAGTGAAAAGAGTGGGGGGAGGGCTGCATTCGGTGGCTCCCGATGGGAAAACCACAATATTTCTTAAAAAAGTGTGAGGTAGGGTAGTTGGGGTATCGCTAGCCCTACTTGCCTACCTCATCTTTTTTTGTTTTTCACCTCAAAAAAGGATGTGTTCAGGGCATTGAAAGTGGGGCAAAGACAGCAGTTGGGAGGAGCAGCTTGAGACGTCCCGCCTCTAGAGGAGCTCGAGCTCTCTCCTGAGTGGCTGCCAGCAGCATTGACAGTAAAACCACCCAATCAGGTGCCAAGGAGGGAGGGCAAAAAGGCTGAGAGGAGTAGCTAGAGTCGGATTCCCTCTCCTCTTGAGAAACTGACAGGAGGGCTCGGCCACAGGCAACCCTCAGAAGAAAACAAAAACAAAAGAGTAATCCCTGGAAAGTTTAAAGTGACAGGGTAGACAGTTAAGGGGGCTACCACTGCCTAGTTCGAGAAATGTTCAGACAGGAAAAGCTAGTTAGAAATGTTGTTACAGAAGTGTTGGAGGTGACAAATAATTCCAAGTAGGAGAAGAAATCCCAGTAGTAAACCCAGGAAAGCAACACCCCTGCCGAGAGTTTTTTTATTTCCTAAGTTAAAGTCTAGGGAGGCTTCACCTTCGGCCAGCACCAAAGAAGAACAAGAGTGCAGTAGAACTCTGGAAGGACAACGTCTCATCCATCCCTGGCCAGGGCGGCAATGCCGAAGGATCTGCATCATCCTGCCAAAATTTGCCTTTGGGTGAGGTACCATGAACTGTGGGGAGAAAAACAGACTGAATTGTGTCCAGGACTTTTTTCACTGATAACGGGGGGGGGGTGAAAACTGTTGTATGAAGAAGGGATTAGCTGTTCTGTCAGAAAAGTTAGTTTTTGTTGACCAGGTAAGTGCACTAGACAAATTCTGCCTAGTTTCAGGCACGACCCAGGAGGAGGGGGATACAGATGAATGCCAACCAACTTTGAACCTGGTGGTGTTTTTTTAGTGAAAAGAAAGAGATGTTTATCTGTGCAAATGTATTTACTGTTTTGGCTGCGCAGCCATGTTCATGATTATTGTTGTGACAGTAAGAAAGCCATATTGAAACTAAGAAAGCCAGTAATTTACAGCTGATAACTAAAAAGGCTCTCATGGTTAAAAGATAATTCTGCCTCATAGTCTTTCTTCAGCACTGCTATTATTCTTGACTAGTTTTCTAGCCCCTTGATATCTGCCAGCCTTGTGACTAGCCTTCCTTGCAGCAAGCCAGAATCCACCACCCAGGTAGGTGAAAGCAGGTTCGGGCAGGGATTATACCCCTCCTTCACTTTATTGATCCCCTTCACGTATTTAAAAGTTTCAATCATGACCCCCCTCTCCTTTCTGGTCTCCAATGGGTACAGATCCAACTCCCTACACCTCTGCTCGTATGGCTTCCCCTGCATACAGTGCACCATCTTGGTTGCCTTTCTTGGAACCCTCTCTATCCCATCTATGTCCTTGCATAGGTACAGTTTCCAGAACTGGACCCCATACTCCAGGTGCGGCCTCACCATGGCTTTGTAAAGAGGCATCAATAATTCCCTCCTTCTGCTAGTTATGCCCCTCCCAATGCATGTCAACATTCCATTTGCCTTCCCCACAGCTTTGCTGCATTGGCATGAAGCATGAAGGGTACAAGATGTGATGAGTCAGACTGAGTTCGCAAAACATTATGTACGAAATGTGCAAGAAAGCTGCAAATGTGTCGTGGATGAGGTGGGGTCAGTAGTGCTATGGTTACGGAGAAGAGGCCAAGGGTGAGAGCACCATTAACCCCAGTATAGGGAGATCTAAGTGAGGGGGGAGGTCAGCAGAAGTGGGAGAAAGAAGTCAGGAGGGGACAAGAGGGGGAGTGACAGGTGCAAGAGGAAGCAGGAAATAAGTCTTTGCAGGCATCTAAAGGCATAGAGTGAGAGGGAGAGTTGGAGGGAGGAGGGCAGCAGGTTCCAAAGGAATGGGAGATGGTAGGAGAAGGCTGCATGCCCAGAACAGGAGTAAGGGTGGGGAATGAAGAAGGTACAGGAATCCCTGGAGCGCAGTGAATAAGAAGAGGATAGGACAGGACAGGACAGGAGAAAGGAGTGAGGAGAGGTAGGAGAGGAGGGACCCAAATCTGTATTTAGAGATAAAAGAGGCAGAGTACAACTGGCGACCTGAAGTTAGAGGGAGGATTGGAAAAGAGGACTAAAGGGAGCAGTGATGAGTACAAAGAGGAGAATTGGTAGCAAAGCGATAGAAGACATTACAGAGGGTGTCCAATCTGGCTAGTGAAGAGAAGGGGGTAGTGCCATAGACTACATCTGCATAGTCGAAGACCAGAAGAACCATTTTGGTAATCAGTTCCTATCTGACCTGGAGGGAGAGGCAGTTCTCATTGCGGTACAAGGCACCAGGTCTGAGGTGAAGTTTGACGTGGATGGCATCTATGTGGGTAGACAAGTCAAGCTTGCTATCCAGCCACACACCTAGGTACTTGAAGGCAGGGACAGCCTCCACAGGACTGCCATCCAGTGTAGAGAAAACAGAGGAAGGTGAGAGCCTAGCCACATTCTGGCTACTGCCAAAGGTCATAGACACAGTTTTCTTAGTGTTGACCCTGAGCTGATCAGCTTGGAACCAGCGTAACATGTTGTGGAAGTCTTCGTAGAGCAGAATGTCCGCTGCTGAAACATAGACCAGAGGTGTAGATGACCACGTTATCCATGTACATGTGGATATGTGAAGAGGCACAGGCTGGGGGGGTTCATTTAGAAAGATGGAGAACAGGATCGACCCAGGATGGAGCCCTGAGGGACCCCTGCAGGATGGGAAGGGGGAACTGGATGTCACCAACTTGAACAGTCTGTTGACAGCTCATGAGGTATGAATGGAACCCATCCACAGCAGATGCTGAGAGGCCAGCAGAGCTCAACTTGTCCAGGAGGAGTTGGTGGGACACTGAGTCAAAAGCTTTGACCAGATCGATGAAAATGGCTGCAGTAATATGTTCCTGATCCATCCCAGTGAGGACAGAGTGAGCTACATGCAGTAGGGAAAAGTCGGTAGAGTGTTTTTTTCTAAAGCCAGACTGAAAAGGGGAGAGGAAATTAGAGGAGCAGAGGAAATCTGTAAGTCTGGAATATACAGTATTCTCCTGGAGCTTTGCAAGAGATAGGAGAAGAGAGGTCAGATAGAAGTTGCCATGGGAGAAGCGGTCACCCCTTTTGTGCAGAGGTAGAACCTTAGCAACTTTCCAGGTCTGAGGGACAGCACTGAGGAAGAAGAAAAGGTTCAGAAGGTAAGTGAGACGGAGATGCAATGGCTGGTGCCAAGATATGTAGTAGTTTAGGGTCCAGCCCATTGGGGCTGGACTTAGAAGGATTGAGAGACATAAGGGCAAGGAAGACTTCCTGGGGAGAAATCGTAACCATCAGGAAAGTTGGGTAGGGGAGAGGCAGTTGGGGACAGGAGAGGGGATCGATTAGGAGGAGGAAAGGGCAGTGCACAAGTGGTGAAGAAACTGCTGAAATGAGCAGCAATAGACAGGGGAGTCAGAGACCATTGAGCCATCTGCCAGTGGGACGGGGTGTGCGTGGACTGGGCTAGGGGATCAGATAAGGAGTGGATAACCTTCCAGAAGTTTGATGGGGTGTTTAGGTTATTTTGACTTGAAATATTGGGCCTTCGCAGTGTGGATTCCCTTTGTGCAATACTTTCCAAGTACCCTGTAGGCTAGGAGGTCTGATGGGTTGGCAAAACTTGTAACGTGCCCCAACTTGGTCCCAGGATTTGCACAAAGCCATGAGGTCCGAAGTAATCCATGGGTGGTGGGAGCATTTGACCCTGGACTTTTTAAGGGGAGAGTGAGTATTCCAGGTATGGGTAAGTATGGCAATGAAGTGGGAAAAGGCCATGTTGATATCTGGGGCTGAGTAAATAGGGGACCAATCAGAAGGTGTCAGGTAATTTAGAAGGGCATCAGTGTTGAATGACCTGAGAGGCCAATATCAAAGGTATTTGAGTTTGGAATGGGTTTGCTGCACTTTCCTAATGAAATAGGTTAGACATTAGTCACGGAAGGCATCCAAGAGAATGCCTGCTGCAATGATATGGTAGGGATGGGAGGAGCGCACTCAGTCCAAGAGGGAGTGGTTGGGGGAGTGAGGACTGAGCTGGGCGGGTTCAGTGATAGTTGTGTAAGATTTAGGGACTCAATCCTGTGGATGGTGGGCCTGGAAATTGGGGAAAGACAATTTATGTTGATGTTCCTGAGGAGGATGAGCTCACCAGAGGCAGCACAGGAAATGAAGGAAGAGAGGAAGTCAATCAGGGATGTGTGAGAGATTCTGGGAGAGGCGTATAAGATGCTGAAAAAGAAGAAGTCAGTTGTCCGGTGCTAGCCAATTAAGTTTAAGATAAATCTGGCAGTAATGTTCCTTGTGTATTTCTGACAGTACAAATTTTCAGATTGCACTATACAAGACAGTTTTGAGATGTTGCACTTTAGCAAAGACTCTTTCCCAGATTATCGAGTCAAAATTTATGGTTGGTAACAAAGTGGACCAGGCAACAGATGTATTTTTTCTGCATGTCAGGTGCTGCAATTCTTAATCCAGTATAAGACTTCCAATTTTTTGGTGTATTTATTTATATACCTGATCTAGCTAAATATCAAATGAAAGGATTTGTTCCAAGTGAACACCCAGATATTTAAAGCTTTCTACCTGAGTGACAGCTAAACTGTCAAGGGTAGTAATTGAAAAGTTTCTCAAACAGTTGTACAGCTCTGGCTTAGTGCTAAATAACACACAGTCTATTCTCAGCCTTGTCTCCTGTCTGTGTGTTGGGAGGGGGGCAGATAGAGATGTAAACCAACTGAAATTGAACCAGATTAAGTTGTTGGCTGTATTTGTAGTGAATTTATATAGTAAATATTTATAAACAGTGAGAAAAATATGGAGCTTAATCTTGAACACTTAGAAACTCCAGACTGAACAGTAAAGGCATGAACATCACCAATTTTTACCACCAGAGTATGGTCAGTGAGGTATATGCCAGCCTGGGTTAGAGCTGTATCCCCTAAACCCAGGCCTTTGCATTAAGTAAGAAGTAAATTGTGATATTTATCATGAAATCATAAAATTACTTATTGCCTAGATCCGAAGTTGCCCTTTTGCACTAGTATAATCTCTATATTTACTTTAGAGATTGAATTCTCTCTTTTGCTCTCTCTCAATTCAGTTCAGTTAAATGTTGCTTTATGTACTGTATGTAATGAGGAAGTATAATTTATACAGTATATTCCATATATGTTATGTATTTGTACTGTTATACGATTGGGTTATCTTTGAAAATAGACTGTTGCTTAAAGGAGTAGTACAGTCAAAATTTGAAAAATGTATGTTGTGCAGAGTGTTTTGATTTGTGTGTGTAGTCCTAATGTGTTCTTCCCTTTGTTTGCAATTAAGAGTTTTTTTCTAACATAGCCCCCTAGTTGTATCATAGTTTTATGGCCCCTGGGGCTCTCCATCTAAGCATGATTTATTGCTCTTCTTTTTCCTACAAATGCCTCCTGTCCCATGCGACAGTGATGCATCAGAGACCACTGATTCAGCAAGTACTAGAGATAGAAGCCTGATTTTCTGGCCTCCACTACATAGCTCTAATTCAATATTTTTGTTTGCTATGTGTTTGTTAGGTCTAGCCAACAGGAGTAAATGTTTTTCTTTTAAAACTTTTCATTTCATCAAACTACAAACAGCCATAAAAAACACACAGATCACTCCAGATCATCAGTACTATAATTAGTAAAGACTAGCTGTTTTCTTACAGAATAACCCACCCAGTTAGCCTCAAGTATTTGCAAAACTGTAAATGTAGCCTTTAGGTCCCTCTGGATAAGAAAAGTTACCTAATATCACAGCTTTGCTGTTGTAAAATTGACTGTAAACCATTGTTGAACCTAAGGTCCCAGATACATCACTGTCACATGGGACAGGAAGGATTGTAGGACATAGGACTGCAATAAACCATGCTAAGATGTTGATCCCCAGGGAGCCATAAAACTACTGCAAAACTAGCAGGCTAATTTAGGAAAAAAACTCCTAACAGCAGACAAAGGGAAGGACATACTAGGACTACCCACACAAATCAAGAGGTTACAAGGTACTGGTGGTCTTAACTTCAAACTCCTGCATCACTCAGATCCTGAAATAGCTGTCTCTAGCTATTCCCTTCTTGGCCTCCCCTTTCATCTTGGAAGTTCTCCCCCACTATCGTCTCAAATTGGAATCGTCTCCTGCCCAAGGAACTACTGCCCCATCTCTTTACTTCTTTTGCTGGCCAAAGTTCTGGGAAAATTTCTACTCTCTATACTTTCCACTTTACTTGATTTCTTCTCTCTTCTCCGATCTTACCAGTTCGACTTCTGTAAATCCCTTTCCACCGTCTCATCTTTCTTATGGCTTACTAACTCCATTCAAAAAGAGATAGATCAGGGCTTGTTTACCTCTGCCATCTTTGTCAACCTTGCTAAGGTTTTTTAATTTTTACTTCCATTTAACTAGAATATTTTCTTGATCCAGTCCACATTCCTAGTTCAATGGAAATAAATAAAAATTATTAAATATAAAAAGCCTTAGCAAGGTTGACAAAGATGGCAGAGGTAACATTTATCTGTTTTTGATCCAGTCCACATTCCATTTTCAGTCAAGCCTGGGCTTTTTGACACTGTGGCACATCTCAGTCCTACTTAACAAACTCATATGGACAGGCCTCTCTGACCTCTCAGTTGATTTTGCTCCTACCTGTCAGACAGGTACCAGTAAGTCCAGGTGGGTGATGCTCAATCCCCCCCAATCTGCTCAGGTGTTCCTTGTTCCATCCAGTGCACAGTCCTGTTCTGTGCTTATTGACCTCCTCTCATGTTGTCTCTCCTCATACATAGTGCACACATGTAGGTGAATGACCCTTACCTTTTGTCTCTGGAACCTTGTCCCATGAGCTGGATGTGACCATGCAGGGAGACTTCGATGATGTCCAGCGCTGGTCCAACTCAATCCCATTATACAAAGAAAACTGTTTCCATGTCCTTTAGAAGCAGGCAGAGACTACCTAGGCTCCCCAACACCCTGTCTTCACGACACTGCATGACCCTCTTGAAAGAAGTCCCCCCAATTAAGTACTTTTGTGTGTGGCTGAATCACAACCTTGACTTCTCCCCCACCCTATCAATACCATCTATAAAAAGCTGTTCTTCAAATCTGGTGTGTTGTACCGCAACAAAATTACCCTGCTTCTCCCACCCTTGAGAGTATCCTCAAAATGAGCGTACTGGTGTTTGATTACATGGGCATAATTTACATGTTGCCCTGAAAGCTACTTCAGCCTAGCTTGATCCCATTATCCATGCTTTGCATAGTTTCAATGGGAGCTGTAGGTCAGGTACAGTCTGCAGTAATAGTGTAGGCAGGGAGGAATGGGCAGACTGGATGGGCCAAGCAGTCCTTATCTGCCATCAAATTCCATATTTCTAACCTGGCCTGGTGGCGCTGAGGGTTGAGGTGCTGGATGCCGCACCTCGCACGGCGCCGGCAACCTGGGTTCAAGAATGGACTCTGGTCACTTGGGGGTCGGCAGGGATGAGGAAAGATTGGCCATCCATTGACAGCTCTCCTTCCTTGGGGAAGGGGGACAGTATGGCACACTGTTTGCCTGACATCCAGCAGCGGCTGGGTGTCAGCACATGCGTGCCGTCAGAAGGAGAGGGCTCCACGTACAGGGCATATGGCTGCCTGCATGGAGGTGGAGGCCAGCCATCTCCACCCATTGCATGTAAGCGGGCTTGGGGAGAAAAGCGGTGGAAAATACCGGGAGAAGGCAGGTTCCATGACAGCCCGATGCACCACCGCCCCAGCGAGCCCCAATTCTGGATTGTGATCTGGGGTGGGGAGTAAAAGCCTGCAGTCCTCTCCCCGGCCCTGCTGTGGGGGGATAATCCACAGTGGAACTCCAGGGCATGGTTGGGGTGGGGCGAGCGGGGCCAGAGAATGAGTCCCTCCGAGGGAAGGCCAGAGCCACCTGCTGAGCTCCGCGGAGGTGGAGAAAAATGTATAATAAAAAAAAATCTATATTTGTATGTCTCTATCATCCTAAACTGCTATCTTTGCACCCATCAGTACTACTTCTAACCTCTCCCTTCCCTCACTCAAAGGCAGAAACTTTTCCCACTGTGCCTCCTTTTTGTCTGAGCTCTGGTTCAGATCTCTCCCCCATTGCAACACCTCCTTTTCACATACTTCTTCTCTTACTGTGCTCTCTGCTCCATCAGCTCCTGCTCCTTATCAGTCCCCCTACTGCGAAACCTCAGCTGGACAATCTGCCTTTTCTTCATGCCGCCCCTATTCTGGAATAATCTCCCATCCTCTCTGTTCTTCCTTTTCCCTCTTCTGTTTTGACTGGTTGATTACTTTGCTGTCGTTAATGTTTTTATATTATTTTAATTACTGTTCCTCATTTTTTATACACAGATTACCAGACTTTTAAATAATTGCATTTCAACTGCTCAGTTGATATTTTGTGTTACAACTGGGCGGTTGTAATCAGTGCCTGTCAAGCTCACGCTACAGACAGCACAAGATAAAGCAACTGCTCCTGATTTTATAAAAACCCAATCTTATAAAAAATGAGGATCAGCAATTAAATAAAATAAAACATGGGTGGGTGTGTGCAACCAGAATTTCATACACATCCTCGGTGTGGGATGCTTTTATAAACCCCTTGAACTTTGCTTTTGGGGATTATGTAGCATCCTACACCTTGGGTGTGTGTAACATTTGGTTACACACACCAACCCATGTATTATTCTATATGTATTTCCCTTTGTAACTTATATTCTCCTTCTCTGGGTTGCATGTGGAAATCAGCCTTGGCTCAATGGGCCTTCCTTGGCCAACAAATAGTAACTAACTGAAAAAATAAAATATTTAAGCTGTGTAAAACAGTCCAGATAGAATGCACAGCAAAAAGATAAAGTCTGAAACATTCTTTCCTGACATGTGAAATGCTTCAACTACAAAACCTGACAAACATTGGTAACACAGAGAAAGTTTTGCCTCTATCTTATTACATGACTATAAGATCTCAAAGACTGTCCTCCTGTCTTGCATGTGTCAAATTGATGTGTTTTGTTCAAGCATAGAAACATAGAATTTGTCGGCAGATAAGGACTGCTTGGCCCAACCAGACTTCACAATTTTTCCCTGCCTATACTGTCACCTCAGACCTTACCTGATCTCCAGCTGCCTCCACCACCCCGCCCCACCTTCCTGCCAAGATTCCACTGTGCCTATCCCATGCATGCTTGAAGCCCATGACTGTTTTCACCCCCACCACCTCCACTGGAAGAGTGTTCCATGCATTCACCACACTATCAGTGAAGAAGTACTTCCTCACATCCCTTCTAAATGTTTCCCCTTCCAGCTTCATTTCATGTCCCCATCATGTTTAAAGGGGCTCAGGTCTCAGCCCTCCTTACCTGGTTACCAATAAATCAATCAATACCTGATCAATCAATCAATACAGATATACAGATTGACCCCAGCTATCTAATTGAAGGGCCTTAACTCAATGTATTATGCAGCAGCCCACTGTGTGTTAGATATGAAAGCAAATACTCTCCCCGTGATCTGTTAGCTGCTCCAAACTGACCTTCATTAGCGAAATCAAAAGACCTGTTAGCACTTACCTTTTTGAACAGAGTGTGGAGCTCAGTTGCTGATTGATTGCCTGTGGATCAGTGCAGACCCATCTAGGAGCATTGGGAGTCACCCTGTTTACACTTCTTTGAGCTGTTGCAGTGGTGGGGAGCTAAAAATCAACAATTGTTTTTTAGTTCCTATGTGTACCCTCTCCTTCACCTGCAGTGATGCTGTTACCAGGGTCAGGGTAGGGTTGGGGGAAGGAACCAACAGAGGGAATTATACAGTTAAAAAAAATGCACATAGATGACCAGGGTCAGGAGACAGCAGAGGGAGGTAGCGGGAAGGAGGGAGATATTTCAAAAAACACACTTCTAATGGGGCCAGTAAAGGGAAGGCAAGGGAGATATTTCAAAAAACACACTTCTAATAGGGCCACTAGAGGGAAGGCAAAGGAGGGAGTTTTTTTTTTAAACATATGAACATATGAAAATAGCCAGCAGAGGAAGGCTTATTGGTCTATCTAGTCTGCTCAAATTGTGGAGCCCCTTTTCAGCAACTATTGTGGGCTCTGCCCCCCCAGCCCCATCAGCCACAACCCCCTTCACAGTTTTCCTGCCCGTGATCCTGACCTCCCCTTCAACCTGTCCCACCCCCCCTTATATCCATCTACAGTCTCCAGAGAGACAACCTCCTCCATTTGTTCCACCGCATCACCACTCCTTCCATGCAGTAGTGCCTCCTGACCTCCTTCCTGAATCTTCCCCCTGTGATGCTCTGCCCCCTGCTTATGGTTATCTGTATGATATTTGTATTATAAATAAATGGTATGTGTTATGTGATTGTCTACCTGGCACACATCAGCCAGTATGTGAGAGACTTGACCGTTGACCTCAGAGGTGTCAGTATGAAAACAGCAGGATGTGGTAACCAGACCAAGGAAACTACTAATTAAAGCCTTCCTTCCTGAGGGGCAGTTTATTACCCTTTACAACCTGCTCCTGCTTTTGAAGGTGGAAACCAAATATGCATTTTATGACACAGCAGGAAGGGAAGTCACTTGGTTGATCCTTTATGGTTTTCTCACTTAGAAGAGAATCAGTGAAAGATTGTGGGGTTAGGAAGTGTCAAAAGAAATGCTTTGATCAAAGAGACTCATATTTTGGGAAATTACTAGTTGCTGATTTTTTCACAGTAATAACATACATCCTTGTGGATATTTATGTAGAAGTTAAAGTTATAGGAGGATCTAACTATGATCTCACCAAAGGGGTGGGGAGATGGATGTTGAAATGATCAGGCATCTGGGGAAAACAGTGCTTATTATTCTGGACACAGAGAGAGACTTAGTTCTCTAGACTTAGGAAGGCACTTAATGGTAACATCTAGCTAGGCAAGAACTGAAGTATTGGTGGTAGGTGTATTTGTGTTCTGTAACTTCCCATTTATTTTATGTGACTGTAAGCTGTTGATATATTTGTTCTGTGTTTGATATTTTACCGGTGTTACAATTTTTAGTAAACAATATTTTCTTTAAAATACTGCCTGTGCTTTTTCTCAGTTCTTTTGCATGTGAATACTGAATCAGTGTTTAAGTCTGAAAGCTGTTAAGGGCTTGAATGTGTTACTAATCTTGCAAAAAGGTAAGAATATACCTTGGTCTCATATTGAGTCGAAGGGTACATTTTGGGAACCTGGCTGGGTGCCACTGGGTGAAAGATTATATTGCACCCCCCGCCCCAAAGAGAATATTATCCAAGCCTGTTAACTGGGTATGCTAGCATAAGGTTCACATTTGATTCCAGGACTCAAGGCTAGTAGGTGATTTGGACCCAAAACAGACAGGAGGGTTACCCTGTCTGTCTCCTGTTCACATTATTGCACTTCGAGGTTGTCACTGTGGGAGCAGAGGGCCTCACCTCTAGAGTGCATTTGTGACACCTCCTGCCAGCTTATAGTAGTGCCCCCTTGTGGTCTTCCTCCCACTAAAACAAAATATGTCCCTTGCATTTACCTTGTTGATAGCTTTTAGGTATTTGAAGGTTTCAGTCATGTCCCCCCCATCTCCTCAAGCGAGTACATGTTGAGGTTATTTAGTCTGTCCTCTTATGCCTTGACATGCTATCCCTGGACCATTTTTGTCGCCCTCCCCTGGACTGTCTCAAGCAGGTTTATATCCTTTCTCAGGAAGGCTCTCCATTAGTGCATACCCTACTCCATGTGTGGCTGCACCAAGCATCTGTACAGTGACATTCTAGCCTCCTCCCATCTGCTCGTGATCCCCCTCACAATACACCCAAGCATTTTGTTTGCTTTGGCTGCTGCCTTCCTGCACTGCCTCAAGTGTTTCAGGTCAGGTGACTGGTGATGGCTACCCCAAGTCTTTTTCCTCTTCTGATTTGGTGACCTGCCCCCCCCAGGCAGTAGTCAGTCCTGGGATTCCTACTTCCTACATGCATAGCTTTGTACTTCTTTGCATTGAACCCTAGTTGCCATAATCCAGACCACTTTTCTAGCCTGGCTACATCTTCCTTAAGGTCTTGTATTCCTCAGCAGTGTCTACCATCCCACACAGTATGGTGTAATCTGCAAAGAGGCAGATTGTGCCTTTATGCCATCTCAGTGTCACTTATAAACACGTTAAACAATGCAGGGCCAAACGCCGAGCCCTGTGGTACCCACTGGTGACTTCCCTGAACCGGAGAATCCCTCCCCACTATCACACTCTGAGTCCTTCCTCCCAACCAGTTTGCAACCCACTTAGTTTAGCCCCTGTCCCTAGGTCCTCCAACTTACTGATCAACCTCTTATGGGGCATCAAGTCAAAGGCCTTGCTGAAGTCCAAATATTGTATGTCAACCAATTGCTGTCAACTGCTGTTCTTGTTGCCCAGTCACGGAAGTCAATTATAATGGTTTGATAGGATCTTCCTGCCATGAATCCATGTTACCGCTTGTCCTTGAGAACATTTGTCTCCAGAAACCCAAGTAGTTTTTTCCTTAACTCATTCTATCTGATGCTGCCATTTTGGATCAGGTTAAGCAATGGATGGCTCTGACGCCATATGGCGCTAATGGGTATAATGGGGGGATGGTCTCCATAACTTTACAAACAACTGAGGTCAGACTGACAGGCCTGTAGTTGACCTAGGTCATTTCTGGGCCCACTTTTGTGGAGTGGCACCACATGTGCGGCTCTCCACTCCTGTGGTACCACCGCTGTATCCAGCGAACTGTTGAACAGATCCGCCATTGGACCTGCTAGGTCTTCTGTCAGTTCCCTCAGTATCCTCGGGTGAATACCATCCAGACCTGGGAGACTTATCAACTTTAAAGGCCATAAACCCTCTTTTCACCCTTTCCTCTGGGATCCTGTCTTCCACCCTTCCCTCCCCTCTTTCTCTGTTGCAGCTCCGGGCCATCTTTTTGTTTCATAAAGACAGAGCAGAAGAATGGCCATCACTTTCGACACAGTAGATCATGGATTATTATTAGATAAGTTAGGAAAAGGGGGTTCAAGGGACAAGTTTGGATTGGTTTAACAGTTATTTAGGGAACTGTGTATGAAGAATTGGGATTGGTTATAAGTTTTCTGAGCCCATGATAATAAAAGCATGGGCCCCCAAGGAGTAGTGCTGGGCCCTTTACTGTTTTCAATATTTGTGAATGATCTGCCCAGCCCTTTATTTGGGAGTAATAGCTTGTTATACACAGATGGTGTGGTAATATGGGATTCTGCACACATTCACTATGAAACTACAGCCATCCTTACTGATTAAGTATGATACCATGGTCCGTTGGTTTGAATCAAACAAGCTGATTTTAAATGAGGCTAAGACCAAAACAATGATGTTCAGTTCTTTTCAAAGAATATTAAGGAAAAGAACCACCTGCAGATATATGGGAGAAATAGGAAGTGTCTCCCATTGGTTTAATTTTAAATACTTGGGTGTCTGATTAGATCACCTTTCAAGTTTGGTCCCTCATATTGATAGATTGGGCAAGAAAGTGAATCAGAAACTGGGTTTTGTATCGAAATATGGATTCTTTAACAGATAAAGAATGCTCACTTATAGCTAAGCAGATACTTATACCAACAGTAGATTATGGTAATATACTGTTTGTTCAACATAACAGTGTTTTCAGAAATAAATATACATTTTTTAATAATATTTATTGATTCACCCTTAAAGCCGCCTATCGGACAAATCACTGCATACTGTATCAAAACTGCATGCCTTGCCCCTTTGATTAAGATAAAACTCAATGCAGCTACCTTGCTTACAGAGTGGCAACAAAATTGGAACTAAAAACATTTCAGATGCACTTAAGCCATTGACAATGTGACAAAAACTAGAAATACTGTAATGTCTCTATTTTAACCTCCCCTTTATAACACCCACCCTACCCCACCTCCACACACACACACACAAACTAGACATGTGCAAGAAGGCATTGCTCATGCTTTGGACAATCTATTTTAAATGAGTTTGCAGGCTAGGTTATTGAAGCAAACATTGTGACTAATTTTGAATGGTTGTTAATTTAAATTTCTTAGTTCTGTTAGTAAGTGTCAATGTTTGTAAGGTGTTGTTATATGTTGAAAGTTGTTTATTGTATTGTATTGTAATATTTCACATCAGGCGTGGCTGGAAAAGGGCTGTGCCCAGACCACCTTCTGGTAAAAAAAGGAAAAAATCATTCAATACTTCTTCCTTCTCTCTACTACCCCCACGCTTTTTAGCTTCACTATTCCATCCTTCTGTCCCTTTTTCCATGATGGGAATGCTTATACTACAAAGAGACTATGAGCTTGATTTCCAAAATGTGATGCAGGACTTGCCTCAAGCCTTGCATCCATCCCCGGTTTTGGTGCAACTGCACCCGATTTATATTCATGGGCTCAGTTGCAATACTTTCCTCAATTTACAGCAGCTCACGCCAAATGTTTAGTGTAAGCCCCGTAAAAATGGCCGCAGAATGCTGCAAGTTAGACCAGGGGGAAGCAGGTCTAACTTGCGGCATTAACATGGGAGTGAAAATCAGATCACCAGCCAAGAGATTGCAGCAAGCCCCATGCACCGTGAGTAATCGCTACACCAGGGGCTTAAGGCAATCTCGGGGTTTCTCAAAATCCGAGCCCTATGTCTGCATTTCTGATGGTGTGTTTTGTTCAAATATGCCATCATTGCACCTGTACTTGACATCTAAGAGTTGACACTTGTCATGCTTTTATGTGCTACTTTGTTGTGGATTGCTGTGTTTATGTCAGTAATATCTGAATAATCAGAACATATAGCAGTTTTGATCTTAAACACTTAACTATGCCATTGACATAATAGTTTAAGGTACCATTCTTGTAAATAATGTCTATATGTTGCCACCTATGAAACATTTTGACATTGATAACTAAAAACGAGGAATTTTCAGTATTTATATTGAATTCTCTTTTGGTTAAAATTGTTGTTTCATATACGTAGTTGTCACTTCTGGTAGACTTTCCCCTTTTAATTTATGGTAGCAAATCTCTAAACTACTTATTATTACTGTATTTAGTTTCTGATCTTCTCCTTACATTTGAACTCAGTGTTGTAAAAACATTTTTATATATTTTTTTATATATATTAGGTACCTCGCAGTGTGATGTTATTATGTAAATTTATTTAACCTTTTTTACTTTTTTTATATTTCATCATACTGTCATTTGCACACACACACCACCCTCCCTCTACCTCCACTGTCATTAATTTGATTATGCGTAGTTAATTCTTTTTCACTTAGGTTGATTATTTTTCATGTAGTGGTGGTTGAATAAGTAATGTAAGTTTAAAATAAGTTGTTCAATTTCTTATATTTATTGGCATTCAAAACTATACAGTTATTGAGTAAATTATGTATTAATACCTTCAATATATACACATGAAATACATGTTATTTCATTAAATGGTGCAATCTGTAAGAGTCATTCAAAAAAAGTTCTTGTATGGTTTTAGTTTTTCCCCTTTGTGGTTTCCACCTCAACACTTTGCACTGTTGTAACCCCCAGGCCACTTTTTTAACTAGTGAGCAGACCCTCCATTAAAATCTGGAAACACTAGTGCCCATATACTGGCATAACATTTTACTTTACAAAAGGTATGTACCACCCTTGGTGTTAGGATGTATACCTGGCTCATTTTCTAGAGGAAGAGAGGGGAGGGGAAGGGGTACAGAAACAAAACAACATGAGCCGTGTGTAAATAACACAACCCAGGTCCTGGGTGGAGGCTGCTAGGCATATGCTAGCTCTAACCAGCTGAGGGGGCCCCAGTAAATCCACACAACCAGAAGCAATAATCGGAATGTCCATAACAGTGACTGGGATTGTGTAGTATGGCTTTATTCAACAGATGGAAAGTTAAAGCAGAAGTAGACCTCCAAGGGTCAGTCCAGGCTGGACAGGTACAATTCACAAACTCTCCTTGCATACAGTACAGCCTATGAACACACAACAGAACAATCTTCTTCCCAGATTCCCAAAAAGTGTATTAGTGGACACGTGGCCATGCACATGAACATTTTCCTCCCATGAGTGTTATTTAGTGAAATCTAAGCCACACACTCAGAACTTTTCTTTGCACATAGGTGCAATTAGTGAAACTCAGTCACACACCTTAACCTTCAGCTTGGCTCTTGCTCAGATAAAACTGGTGCCCTTAATGAACCAGGAAGCCCTGCCTTGTAAGTGCTTAGATGGAGTTCCTCCCACCCTGGGCCCCAACTGACAGTCTCCGCCATTCTTCAGGGTTACACCATTGAAACCCCCATTCCCCACTGAAATGCTAGAGGTCCCACACTTTAACTCATCACTCTCTGGGGTGACCAAAGAACAAAACTTGAACTCACGTGGTGAACTGTTTAACAGTATTTCAGTCACTTGGATGAAACTAGGGTACTGACAGGTGCGATCCAGCCTTATCTATGGGCACACACACACCAGGCTATCAAATCCCTAAAATTGTGGAGATCTGTCCTCTTAGAACAATACTCACAGAGGTTGTCCTATCCACAGGGCATGGAACAACAAAAATAAAAGAAAGGCACTCTCCTGGGTAGCTGATCAAATAGTCTCTTTCAGGTCCTATCCAAGGCAGCTGAAAACACCACAGAACATTTAGGGGATTGCCCCTTGAGTCCACTGAGAACAAGCAGTTCCTTCCACTTCACTGGGAGTAGAAATCAGGAAATCCTGCTGTAGCACTGGTCTCCATCACTTCATTGGAAGATGGAAATGTCACTCAACTAGGATGAGAAATCCTGGGCCCTCACCTCATGGCCCACTGGCAATCCTTTTGCCACTCTTACCTCCTCACTGAACAACTCACTACACAGAACTCTGACTGACTACTGAGCATTCTAAGCTCCCCAGAGCAGCTATCCACACAGTGTGGCTTATGCTGCTGTGAAAGTTCCGAATGACCTAATCATTCTTCCCTCAGGCTAACTGAGTAAACAATGATGTCATTATGTAAGAAGCCCCTAATGAGCTCTCTACCAGCTGCCTGCTGCCTTTTCTTGCAATAATACTGATAGGATTCTAGTATCCCCAGGGGACTGGGTGGTTACACTCACCTCTGCCAGGCAAATAACTGTCTGCAGTCATACCTCCACCAGGCACCAGGCCATCCTACCTCTGATGCCCCCTATGGGGAGGGTTGATCAAGTCCTTCCCTACCATGTGCCAGGCACAGGCAGGTAACACCCAAGGATTGAGGCCCACTAAAGAAACTTCAGTTCCTATCCCTACTACTGCACTATCTATGGATTCTCAGTGGCTCCAAGAAACTGCCTGAAGCATGTGCTACCAGACAGCATTGGTGACCCCTATATCCAGAGTTAGGGCTACCAACCTGTCTTCCTCCCTAGCCCTCTAGGGAAAATTTGACCTATGCTACCTACCAGGTGCCCAAACCCAAAAAACATTTTGCCCCACACACCTGTAAAATGGAAAAAGGTTAGACATTGCATTACACAGTTACACAAACCTAACAACTCTATACAAAGGAGGACTGCAATGAGTCCCAGAAATCCTCTTCAGGTCTTCTTGTCTTCTTTCAGGAACACCTGCAACAAAAAACATTGCAAAAACACATTCCTGCACACAACTACAACATGTAAAGCCAAAAACAGTGACCAAAACCCTCCCACTGGATACTGCACAAGCCCCAAAAGCATTTTAAATAGGATTTTCTACAAAAGTACAAAAATTTGAAAACAGAAACATTTGCAAAACATTTGGGGGGGGAAGGAAACCTTGCAATGTCCGAATCTAGGGAAGAGTCCAAAGTACCGAAACACTAATACAAGAGTCTCTCCTAGGCCGGAGCCTGCTGAAGCACAGTTCTGGGACAGGCACAAGGCCTGCAAGTACTGCAGTCTAGATGGCAAGTCCATTGGAGATTATTTTTCCAAGGAGTCTTCAACTTGCAGGAAACAGTCAAATTAAAAATGAAAAAGGTCTCTTACCAGTTCTCAGTGACAAAAGGATGCCAACATCACCTCTCTGGACCTGCGGCCTGATGATCTTCGGCTGCTGGATAGACAAAATATTTGGATCAGATGCTTCAATGGCCTCCTACTGGACCCAGACTGGAAATCTTCTCTAAACTGCTGGGTTGATGAACCTGGATGTTACCACAGATGAACCTGGATGCTGCTGGAGCGGAACCTGGATCCTGATGCAGACAAACCTGGATCACGAGAAGAAAGGCACCTCCATCCTAGGTTGCTGCCTCTTTGGTGGCAGATGGCTGAGCTGGCAATGGCTACATTCACTTTTGGCAAGCAGGCACACATTTCAAGAATGGCACAAATTTCCTGGGTAGTACCACTCTGGATCTGGGGTGTAGACTGTCAACCCATCTGGACGAACCATGAGAACATTGTAAAATGTCTCTTGGCCAGCATTGTCCACTATTTTCACAGAGTTAATTAACAAGGTCCTGCCACGCCTCCAGAATTGCAGTCTCTCATTACACACCTTAATTTGGACCCACTTGTTTACTCTAGGGTGCAGGTTGGCACAAGCTTCCTCCCACAGCCAGGCATGTACTGTATGTCTTTCTCAATTTCTTCCCATATCTTCCGAGGATAGAAAGGATATGATTGTCCATACTTGGCCTCAGCTTGTCTACACACAATTCTCTCCTCTTTGCTGCTTTTAACTAACTCATGTCCAGAAGCACAGCTTGGGGTGGCCAGTCCTGGTTGAGCCAGTCATGAACTCTTAGTGCAGAGCAAGAGCAGTCCACCTCTGCACTCAAGGGCACATTTCTTGACCCTTCCTCCACATGGGCATTGGTAGGCTTCATGGAAGCCAAGGACAATGGTGACTCATGGGGTCCCACTGAAGCCATTGCTGTGTCTTCCTGTTCTACACATTCTGCCCAGGAGCTGGTGATTGCACCAACCCCCGCAACTGTCCATTCTCCACTGTCATCAGAGGCACTGTCCTCCCAATGACATGCTTCCTCCACCTCAGACTCTCCCACGAGGCTTGGACTTGGGCCTTCCACCCATGGATCTACTGAACCTGCACTGGCAGCATCCAATTCCACCCTCTGTGGTGTGGAACACTTCAATTCCTCTGGGCCTTGCAAAGCATTGGCGCAGACAATGTCCAGAAACTCCTTTACAAACTCTATGGGGTTACTTTTACTACAACCAGCCTGTCACTGTTGTTCTGATTCTACTAGGTCTCCTGTCTGTGTCCAAGCTGTAGCTAAATGGATGCATTTCACTTTAGCTATCCTTTTGTCGCCTACCATGCTCATCCCAAACCATGTTCTACAGTCTGTGCAATGTGAAATGGGCAGAATATCTCTTCCTGGCTTTAGTCATACTATGCACACATTAACCTGGTAGTTCAGCAAATCCACCTCAGCAGGTGCTGATGAACAGTCATACAATTGCTCAGAATGGGCTAGTTCTTGTTCTTGTTGGGCTACCCACCCCTGGCATGGAGAGGGTAGTGAAGGGGTTGCTGTGCCATGTTCTGTAATTAAAACACACACGTTCCGGCTGGCCAGGTGCACTGAGGGTTGAGGCACTGGATGCCATACCTCACGCCATGCTGGCGATCAAGGTTCGGATGTGAGCCCGGGTTGTCAAAGGTCGGCAGGGGTGAGATAGGATTGAGCATCCGGAGGACTGCTCTCCTATCCGGGGAGGGATGTGGGTTGTTACCGCTCTTCAACAAAACTATAAATGACAATGGAGATGGAGGAGAGGAGACAGTGGGAGAACAGACATAACTGAGGACAAAGGTAGCTGCACAGAGGGTGATTGTGGCAGATGCATTGCAGAGGCCAGGAGCTTGAGCATGTCTCAGGTTTGGAGTTCGAAGGAGTCTTGAGCAGGGAAATGATGCGAGGGAGCTGTGAGCCCTATTAACTGCTTCAATACACGCTTCAGTTTTTTGGTTTTGGCAGAGAGAAAGGGTATTTAAGGAGGCATGAGCAGGGAGATTGTGGCAGCTACAATCCCCATTTTTATTAAATTATTTATGTGGAATATGAATTTGATATCTGGGAAGGCAGGGCACACTAATCGAAGTCTAATGTCCAGGTGTGTCTCGGAGGAGGGACGAAAAGAGGAAGAAAAGAGGATCCATAATTAATAATTAATCCATAATTATTAATAACAAAAATAGTTACAAGGTATATACAATAGTGACAAGGGAAAAACAAGACAAGTTATAGGCAACTAAAAAGTGAAAATTTACAAAATGTTAATACTGTACCGATAAAATATTTCTTTATGCAGTAATTGGTTATTCTGAATTGTGTTGTTTATAATCAAGGGCATGTGACCTGTCAAGTCATGTGGCATAACACAGCATTATAAACCACATCCTGCTTGAGTACCCTGGTCATTGTTGCCTTGCCAGCCCAGCACCGTAGAAGAGTGGGATGTTGGCATTTAGGGGCCCCCAGGCCAGAAAATATGACTTGGAGTAGGGCCCCCACTTCCATTAATCTGGCCATGTTCAGGTGGCATTTTACTTGGCACAACTTTGCTTTCTTATAAATGATTATCTGTTCGGGGCACCACCACCAGACAGGAAGATGCTAGACATACCCTTAGCATGCCTCTCACCCCAAATTAAATCCCCTAAGATGAGCCCCCATTTTCTGTAACCCCCTGGCCACTTTTTAACTAGTGAGCAGTCCCCCATTAAAATCTGGAAACACTGGTGCCCATATACTGGCATAACATTTTACTTTACAAATGGTAGGTACCACCCTTGGCATTAGGATGTATATCTGGCTCATTTTCTGGAGGAAGAGAAGGGAGGGAGTACAGAAACAAAAAAACATGAACCTTGTGTAAATAACACAACCCAGGTCCTTGGTGGACGCTGCTAGGCATATGCTAGCTCTAACCAGCTGAGGGGGGCCCCAGTAAATCCACATAACCAGAAGCAATAATCAGAATGTCCATAACAGTGACTGGGATTGTGTAGTATGGCTTTATTCAACAGATGGAAAGTTAAAGCAAAAGTGGACCCCCAAGGGTCAGTCCAGGCTGGACAGGTACAATTCACAAACTTTCCTTGCATACAGTACAGCTCATGAACACACAACAGAACAATCTTCTTCCCAGATTCTCAAAAGGTGCATTAGTGGACATGTGGCCATGCACATGAACATTTTCCTCCCATGAGTGTTATTTAGTGAAATCTAAGCCACACACACAGAACTCTTCTTCGCACATAGGTACAATTAGTGAAACTCAGTCACACACCTTAACCTTCAGCTTGGCCCTTGCTCAGATAAAACTGGTGCCCTTTACAAACCAGGAAGCCCTGCCTTGTAAACACTTAGAAGGTATTCCTCCCACCCTGGGCCCCAACCGACAGTCTCTGCCATTCTTCAGGGTTACACCACTGAAAACCCCATTCCCCACTGAAATGCTAAAGTTTCCACACTTTAACTTGTCACTCACTGGGGTGACCAAAGAACAAAACTGCACTTACTTGGGTGAACAGTTTAATAGTAATTCAGTCACTCGGGTGAAGCTAGGGGCACTGACAGGTGCAATCTAGCCGTATCTATGGGCACACACACCCCAGACTATTGAATCCCCTAAAAAAGTGTGGCAATCTGGTCTCCTAGAACAGTACTTTCAGAGGTTGTCCCGTCAACAGGGCATGGAACAACAAAAAGAAAAGAAAGGCACTTTCCTGGGCAGCCGATCAAACAGTCTCTTGCAGGTCCTATCCAAGGCAGCTGAAAACACCACAGAACATTTAGGGGATTGCCCCTTGAGTCCACTGAGAACAAGCAGTTCCTTCCACTTCACTGGGAGTAGAAATCAGGAAATCCTGCTGTAGCACTGGTCTCCACCACTTCACTGGAAGATGGAAATGTCACTCCACTAGGATGAGAAATCCTGGGCCCTCACCTCAGGGCCCACTGACAATCCTTTTGTCACTCTCACCTCCTCACTGAACAACTCACTACACAGAACTCTGACTGACTACTGAGCATTCTAAGCTCCCCAGAGCAGCTATCCACACAGTGTGGCTTATGCTGCTGTGAGAGTTCCGACTGACCTAATTATTCTTCCCTCAGGCTAACTGAGTAAACAATGATGTCATTATGTAAGAAGCCCCTAATGAGCTCCCTATCAGCTGCCTGTTGCCTTCCTAACAATAATACTGATTGGATTCTAGTAACCCCAGGGGACTGGGTGGTTACACTGTGTTTTGTACTGCCACACAAAACACCCTGAAACCTGGACTGTGTCCCAGTGGTTAGTTTCGGAGTATACTTGCATCCTCTGACCACTTATAATAGTTATGTTCAAGTTCAAGTTCACATTTATTGCAGGGAAAAAAACTCCATTGAGCAAGCTCATTCACAAGGAGGTCCTGATACATACATACAAACAAGACTGATACTACATACAGTAAGTGCTTATTGCATACATTAAGTGCTAAACATATACTTGTGTACAAGTTATGCGTTACATGTTGTATAGGTCAGTGTCAACTTGCATTTTGTAAACAGCGCCTAAGTTTATAATAAATTAAATTAATAATGTGCATGTGTTTCGAGATGGAATTCCAACAAACAAGTTTCATGGTTTGAGTTTTGTAAAGTTTTTGACACAAATTTATTTTAAAGACACTTTAATAATATTTATTAATTTGCTGCTTGACTGGCTGGGTATAACTAGCAGGCTCTTTCATGCATTGTATACTGTGCCATGGGATTTTATGAACAAGCACCTAACAACACGTTAGTATTTTAATTGGGGTGATTTCACTAATGAGGGTTTTAGTATTGTTTAGGTGCATTAATAACATGCTAATCACTGTGTTTTATTTAGTTTTTTTAATTGCTCTCATTATTTAATCATGGTGTATAATGCACAAGGTTGCACTCCTGGGTTCAATTTTAAAACCCCTTCAATCAGCGCACCAAGTGCCAAAACCCTGACTGTAGCAAACTCGGGTACCCCAGGGACCCTATGCCAAATTTTGCAAATATCGGTGTCCCAGCACCAAACCCCCTGAGTTTGCCGCAAGCCATCCTGTGTGCTGCACAACTGGCACACAGGCGGGGAATGTCACAAGCAGTGGCACATTTGGGCAACAGTGGTGGCCGTGGCAGTGACCTGCTGGCTGTTCATCTGACAGCTGGCAGGACCTGTTGAGGGCAGGCTGAGGGGGGTTCAGGTGAGAGGGTGGCAATGAACCCCAGATGGGATAAGGGCACAGCTGCCACTGTGCCAGACACTGGGTCTGGGGGGGCTGGTACTGTGACTTGCAGTTGGGGGGAAGGCCCTAGAATTCACCAGTCATGGCTCCACCACTGCAGGGACACTTGGCCGGGTACAGGAGGGCAGCAGATGTCTTCTGGCAGTGGCTGCAATGGGGGCATGGACCTCTTCCTACCAAAGTAATGCACTCAGAATGGTGCACGGGCCATTAGACCAGCTCCCATCTGGTCTAACTCTGGTGGCCCATGCACCCATTGAAGGGATTTGTAGAATCCCAATTAAGATACTGCAGCAAACCCCTCTCTGTCTTGCTGCACCGGTGCATCTGTCACAAGGACAACATAAGCTGGCTGGTGCAGGCACCCCCTCCAGTTGCTGCAGGAAGCATCTGAAAATCAGGAATGGGGCACAATGCAGTGCAAGATGCCCCTTGCACCAGTTCATGTTAGTGCCAGCAATGTATGCCAGTCCTGATGGTTTAATGAAAACTGAAAGGTTGAAGTTCTGGGGCTGTGTGTTCTCTGTACTGTTTGTGCCTGGCTGCTCAAGTGCATCCACTTTTCCATGTTTTATACCTTTTTTCCCTGATGTATAGGAAAAAGGCTTTCTCCCTCTTCTTGATTCCCCTCGCTATCTGCAACTCCTTTCTGGCCTTGGCTAGTCTGACCAACCTACTTGCCTCCTTAGCCGTCCCCATGTAATCCTTCCTATTTTCATCCCTTTGGATCTTCCTACATTTCCTGTGCAGGGTCCTCTTCTCCCTTACTTCCTGGGACATGTCCCTATCAAACCAACTTTGTTTCTTGGCTTTGGAGTGTTTTTCCCCTTCTGTCTGATACACTCTTTAGTGGCAGCTGCAATGATGACGGACCACTTCTGATCCACTCCCATACCTTCTCTGAGGCTAGCTAGGTGACCCCCTTAGTACCTTCCTCATCTTCCTGGTATCTGCCTTTCTAAAATTTAACACCTTCATCTGAGTACTTGTGGGCTACTTACTCATATCCATTCTGAACCAGACTGTTCAGTGGTCATTACCCTCCCCCCGGGACTCCTCCACCTTGATGTTCCGTTCTGGATGTGTTCCCCATTCATTAGTGCCAAATTCAGGTTGGACCCCTTTGTTATGGGCTCAGTAATCCCATGAATCAAGAACTGGATCCGGACTGCATCCTGGATATCTAGCTCCTGGTACAGACTGTGGAGGGGATGCTGCAGTCCACCTTGGGTGGATTGAAATTCCCCACCATCTCAACTGCACCCTTACTCACAGCCACCTAGATCATGGTACCCAACTCCCTGTCTCTTTCCTCATCCTGGTTAGGTGGTCTATATACTACCTCACAAGCCTCACATTCCTTCCTTTTATTGTTTGGAGCTGCAACCACGGCACCTCTACTGTCCCATCTCCGGTCTGGTCCCTTGACATTGTAATGCCCTCCCTTATGTAGATTGCTATGCCTACACCCCCCCTTTCCCTTTTTCCCTGTCCCATTTGTATAACTTATGTACTAGCAGTATTTTATTCATGACACATGAACAGGTACATATCCCTTGAGCTAGCACTCATTTTCAAGGGACACCTTGGCAACAGAGGACATAACATAGTTTCTTGGTTACAGAGTTACATGGTTACATATTTACATGAATTACATATACCCTGGAATAGAGAGGTCCCAGTCATGGATCAGAGTAGCCCATGCCACGGTGACCGCCACTATATCGAGTTTCCCTTCTGCTATCAGTGCCTGCAGGTCCCATCCATTTTGTTCCCTAGACTTCTAGGATTGAGGGACACCACCCTCCACCATGACTCCATGCCTCTCTTTCCTCTGTCTGACTTCCCTCCCCCTTCCTGGTCATGTATTGTTTCCCCCTATACATCATCACAGGAACATGGAGAACAATACAGTAAGGTGACAAATTACCAGGTAAATCATATAAAATGCAATTTCAAAGCGCACGCCAATAACAAAATCAAATGACAACCAGCTGGGTATTCAAAATTCAGTTCAACAGTTCACAGTAAGTGAGTGCAGTGGAGTAGACTATACGGAGGTAAAGAGGGCCGGGTGGGGTGGGAAAGAAGCTTGTAGAAAAAGAGGTTTGGCAAGGGGAGACCTCACAAAGGTGGGGAGAGAGGTTTTAAGTTCCTTCCCAGTTTTGTTTGCACCAAAACTGTCCTTCTTCTACCACTCCCTCAGCCAGCTATTAAAGTCTTCTATTCTACACTTCCTTGCTGTGCTGGCCTTCAGCACCAGTAGCACTTCCAAGAAGGCTACCAACCTAGCCACCCCCTGCAAATCCTGAACTTCCCCTACACCGTCCCTACATCCCATCCTGCAAGGTCAGTATAACATGAAAACTATACTTTCTTTATTCCCAATTAGCTGTGCTGCCCCACTCTGCATGGTCACCCCTCAGCCCTGTCCTTACCTCCTTGGACTTCGTATATCCACCTTCAGGGGGGCCACAGAGCAGGTGGATTCCTTTGAGGTGGCAGCAGGTCCTGTAAAGTCTGTCTCGTGCATGGGAAGAGGGCTAGCCCATGGGTTTGGTGGGGCCCAAGAAGGGTCAGTGTCACACTGCCTGCCCCAGGATTTTCTCTTCATTTCATTCCCTCCAAGGACTCTGGCTGCTAGGGCACTATTTGTGCATGCCCATACAGAGGTGTGGCTGCACAAGGTGCCAGCCAACATCCTTCCTCCCCGCATGTTGCTCTAATGGCCCTTCTGCCTGTGGTCAGCCAGGTGGCAGTATTACAGTGGAGCCTGTTGCTTTTTTTCTCTGGAGGAGAGCATCCATCTGCCCAGAGTCAGCTCCTGATGTCCTGGGCTTGTTTCCAAACCTGGGTCCCCAGTATCACAAACAGTAGTGTTACTGCCACACCAGTGGACTGGCAGGAAGGAGAGGTTTTTTTTTATGGTTAAATGCATGCTGGTGTCAGGGAGGGAGTCAGGCCATCTGCAACTCTTCAAATTTGCTGTATGTGGACATGCAGAAAGCAGTGGCCAGTAGCAGTCTGGACCAGATTTGAAGCAGTGAACTAGAGGTGAAGGCTCCTTTATCAGCCGTGGATGGCAGGGGTTAAAGTGGGGAAGAAAAAGTGGAGGTGTGCTCCAATCAGACTTGAAAGGCAGATGTGCGCACGTACAGTCTGAAAAAAGCATTTATTTAAAAAGTGTGTATATTCCATACCCCTCCCGGCCCACATTCCCCTTCAGTTTGAGCCCTGGCTGAGTCCCACAGACTCCAGGACAGTAAACAACATGGCACTGTGAAGGGGAGGTTCTGTCAGACTAATCTCATGAATTTCAATGTCACAAGTGTTGGATAAGGGTCAAACACTGGATGTCCTATACCTGGACTTTAGCAAAGCTTTTGAGTCTGTACCCCATAAGAGGCTGGCAAAGAAATTGGGGAGAAAGTCCCTAGATGGGTGGGGAATTGGCTAAGGAGGAGACCCCAAAGGGTGATATTACATAGTATATACTTTAGGGTCAGGGCAGGGGTTACAGGCGAGGTCCCACAGATATCAGACCCATGCTCGTCAATGTACTCCTTTGTGACATTGAAGAAGGGATCCAGGGCAAGATGTGTCTAGTTGTGGTAACTTGCACAGTCAAAACGCGCGCTGTACAGATACCACAAAAGCGCACGGTCAAAAAACACAATAATATCAAATAAACTAACTCCAAACGATGCACACTTTTTGACCGCGTGGTTTTCAACCACATGTCCGTCCATTCACAATCTTGCCAGGATATCCAATGCTAGACTGGTGATGGCCTACATAACAACTGGGCAGACTGGGCAGATCATGAATCTTTTTTTGTCTGTAAAGATCTATGTATCTATGTCCCTGCTACAATCCACCGAGGCATCCAGCTGCTCTATAAATAACATTTTAATAAAAAATAAATTCTCTTGCTCAGTACTGTGGATAAGACTTGCCCCTCAGTCTAAAATAATGATTTTATCAGTGTTCTAAGGTACTCATTATTCACATACTGTGAGCTGTAACTAAGGATATACACCGTAAAGAGGCTTTTTCTAAAACTTCCTGCAGCAAAAACTGCACTGCTACAAAAGCACAAAATGTCACAGGGTGTTAGAAATGAACTTATGAAGAAGCCAGCAGAAGAATGCCATTTGGTCTATCTAATCTACTCGTATTGCAGGGTACACAGCTTGAGCTACTGTCCCTGCCCTCCCTTCCCACAACTCCCATCCTCCCTACCCATATCCTTACCTTCCCTCTATGCCTATCCCAGCCTCTCTTAAAGCTGCCCACTGTCTTCAACAAGATCATCTCTTCCGGCAGTGCATTCCAAGTGTCCACCACCCTCTCTGTGAAGAAGTGCTTCCTGACCTCCCTCCTACACCTCTCACCCTCCAGCTTAAGACTGTGCCCCCTTGTGTTATGGTTGCTACTCATCTTAAAGAGACCCTCCTTATCCACCTTATTTATCCTTTTCAAGTACTTGAAGGTCCCAGTCATGTCCCCTCTCTCTCTCTCTCCTGTCTTCCGGGGATGTTAGGAGGTGCAACAGAGGAGGGTAGCGCACGGAGGATATGTTATAAATAATACAGCGGTTGGATTCAAAAAGACATATTGCAAAATTTACAGCTTTAATTTGGTGAGGCCATAGGTGGTGAGTCACCTAACAGCCTAGTGCTTTGCCTTGCTCTGAGGCTTCATCAGTGGGTTAGACTTAGAGGTTAGATGTTAGCCCAGAATTATTACTTTTAGTAATATGGAGAAAAAAAATGGTCATGGAAAGAAATATTTAGGTTGCAGTTTGTTTTGTAGTGCCAACCTGGTTGCCTACTGGTAGTACTATCATTTGCCATGCTGGTAA
The DNA here is from genome assembly GCA_016271365.2 of Neoceratodus forsteri. Taxonomy (NCBI): domain Eukaryota; kingdom Metazoa; phylum Chordata; order Ceratodontiformes; family Ceratodontidae; genus Neoceratodus; species Neoceratodus forsteri. Next base: position 361,514,928 of record JADMNL010000024.1, read on the forward strand.
CCCAGGTTTTGGAATGGAATCTGGTTGCTCCGGTGCTGACCAGGAAAAGAGGAGTGAGCATCCAGAGGTAGCTCTCCTCCCTTGGGGAGGGGGGACAACAGTGTCCTGCTTGCATGCCTGCCACCTAGAGGAAACCAGATGGCAGCGCAAGCAGGAACGCACACATTTGGGGAGGGCCTGCCTTCAGACACCAATGGCAGGCTTGCATGCCTCTGCATGCATGCATGCATGGGCATCATCGCATGCTGGTGGCCCTCAGAGGTAGAAAAAGGAAAGAAACTCCCCCCTGATGGCAGGATGATGCCTGCATCCTCGCACGCCCTACACCACTGACCACAGTGCTCGTGGCCTTCGCTACGGATCGGGGTGTTTCTGTTTGCCAGATCCCTTCCCCTTATGACAGTGCAGCCATTTTGGAACTGAGCAAGTGCCTTCGAGAAATCCAAGATTGGATGGTGACCTGCTGGCTGTGGCTTAATCCATCAAAGGTGGAGGTGTTACTGGTGGAGCTGGGTCGGTCAGGTTCAGCAGCAACAAGTGGCAGCACTGCCCTTCCGTGGTTGGATGGCATGGCCCTTCACACTGCAGATAGGGTGAAGAATCTGGGGGTCATTGTGGACTCCCAGCTGACTCTGGAGTTCCAGGTGTCAGCTGTTGTCTGCAGTGGCTTTTATCACCTTTGCAGTATCACCTGGGTCAAGCCCTATCTTGAATCAACGATCTGGCAACACAAGTGCATGCCGTAGTCATGTCTAGGTTGGATTACTGTAGCGCTCTTTACCTTGGGTTATGTGCGAGGCTGATGTGTCACTTGCAGCTAGTTCAGAATACAGCGACATGGCTGGTTGCTGGGACCTTCTGGTTCAATCACATTGCACCAGTTTTCTGTGCTCTCCACTGGCTGCGAGTTCGATGGTGAATTAGCTTCAGGGTGTGCTTATTGACATACAAGGCCCTGCACGGTATGGGTCTGGGCTGCCTGAAAGACTTCCTGGTTCCATGAACTCCTGGTCGCACCCTCCACTCAGTGAAGGAAAACCTCCTGTCTGCTCCTAGATCTCGGCTAAAATCCTTGGGTGATTGGGCATTTGGTGTTGTGGCTCCAATCCTTTAGAATGCCTTTCCCGGGAAGTGAGAAGTGCTCCTTCACTGGCTGCCTTTAAAGGTTCTTTAGAAGCCCGTTTCTTTACCTTATGTTTTGGCCTGGATTCCTGATTTTAAATGACTTACAATTTTCTTATTCAATTGATGTTTTCTTTATTTGTCTTATTTATTGTTAAGTGCCCAGAGTCTCTTGGATTGGGTGCCATATAAATAAAATAGCCTTGCCCATTTACCGGCAGTGTTTTCTTTTTTCAATTCTATTTATGCACTCTGGATCTGCAGGGATGTACCCCTCAGTTCAGCCCATATGACCCCCAAACCCCCTCCTCCGCCGTGGCCCAAACGGGGAGGCCCTTGACTTACCCCTCATGGTGGAGCTAAACTGGGGGGCTGGGGGAGAGACCAATATCTACCTGTTTTTCCCAATGAGACTTTACCAGACATCATTCAGGCAGCAGCGACAGCTCTAGGTCCCTGGTGTCATATTGCATGAACCGGGGGGGGGTTCTATGTTGTGTTGATCCCTGGTCCAGCGGACATGCAATGGCATCAGCACACTTCAGGTGTACTCCCGCTCTCAATGTGCAGATGTCTGTCACATCCACCAATCCCAGCAGATGCACTGGTCGCAGGCGCACCCACCCCTGGCCTCTACTAGGGATCAGGGTGTTGCCGGTTGCCCAATCCCTTCCCTTCCCAGAGGAGGACAGCAGTCCCATGGATGCTTATCCTTCCTCCCTCTGGATGGCTATCTGACAACTTTGAGTTTGCTGCTGAACCCTGATCATCATTGTCATGAGCTGGAGCACTACCTCTGTACTGGTGGGATGACCTAGCAGTGGTCATCTAACAAGGTGATGAGGTAAATCCCAGAGAATGTAGGTAATCGGACTGGAGATGCTAGCAGAAGGGGGCTGGCTGGGACAACTTGGAGAATAATTCTGATCAGGTTCACCAACCTGATCTCCAAGGATCAACACACTCCACTTGTAATGGTTTGCCCCCATGACAGGACTCCCTGGGGGAGGTAGCCAGGTGCAGACTGGATCCAGCTTGTGTGGAGGGCCCTTACAGTGAGCACTGACTCTCATTCAGTCTCTTCCCCTCATTTTCCCCTGTACTATTTCCAGAAACCATAAAAGTTGCATGGCTACTCTCAGCTCCCATGTGACATGCTCCCGTCTCCCCACCAACACCCACATTAGTCTACATGTCATCTGCAACATCCCTATGGAGAAAGTCCAATGCATTCAGAATCTAGCTTTGTCTGTCATGGGGGTTGTTGCAGGAGCAGTGTAATTAAATACCTGGGAAAGAGAGAGAGAACTGCACTCAGTAGTACTTCACTCCCCAGGCCACTTGATGCTTGGGAACCCCGGTTCACCCCAAACCTGGGCGGCCGGTATGGCAGTGTAGAGTACTGCTGCTTGGACAGCTGGGCAGCCCATGCATAGCACATTTTAAAAGGGTTGGGGACATTTTTGGTTTCATTTCATGCCCACTTCACTGGTGCGGCTCCTTTCTCCACTCCGGCCATGCCCCATCCACCCACACCCCTGGCACTTAAGCCCCTTCTTGTCCAATGACTTACCCCCACCCCCCGGCATGATTTGTCCACAATTAGGCAATATTGTATGCCCCTCTTTGGATCAAGAGGTTGGCAAAACTCATGGTGATGGGGTGGCTAATAGCAGGAGATGGGGCCAGAGATCACCACAGGTTACTATGCACATACCAGTCTCTTTCATCCTTAGTTCTTTCTCCAGTCCCTCAGAATGCCAGCTTGCATGGAGCTTGGCCGGCATCCTCCAGCCCACTCAGTCAGTTGGGTTGATCACTACGATGGTGGGTGAAAAAGTTACTTTAGAGGGCAAATCTCATCTTTTTATGTAGACAGTCGAGAGGAAGTAGGGCGCCTTTGCAAGCAGAACAATATATAATGTCACCATAGTCCAAAGCAGACCATAGGAAATGAGAGATCACCTGCTTCCTTGCATATACTGTATCTGTAGGCAGCGCTTGGATCTGTAGAAAAATGATTTATCTTCAGCCCCATGATGGCAAGTATATGTTCAGTATGCTTGCCATATGTTAATGAGGTGTCAAGCCAAACACCCAGGTATTTAAAACATGAATCTGCTCAATAAATATTGCCCTCAGGAGTTTTGAGGGTGAGGGGGACAATCTTTCTTCCAGGAGTTCTGAGACCCCCAATCCATCACCTTAGGTTTATGTGTGTTAGGATCAGGCCATTATCTGTACAGTTAACTACCTTGAGATATTCTGAAATATATCTAAAAGTCAAAGACCTCGGCACAAAAGCACTACAAAAGGACAAAAAAAAAAAGCTGAACGAAGCAGAATCTCAGGGCACACTCATTTTAACCCTGCAGAAAGCACCAGATGCTGGTGACCAAAAAGAGTCAGGGTTGTCAGAACAAGTAGGGAAAGTCGGTGCAGACTAGGTGGGCCAACCAATCCTTTTCTGCTGGCAAAAATCTATGTTTCTATGAGGCAAGGGTTACCTGGAACAGGCACTACAACAAAGCCAATTCCCTTTAGTGATTTGCACATATTTTTCTTGATGCTTTGTTCATGGAGATATGTTAGTTTTACATTCCTTCTAAAATATGTTGTTGCTATGTGGGAGTGGGTGACTGTGCGGGGGCTGGGAAGCATCTGTACATAGCACAGTGCTTCATTTGCATGCCATCCCCCTTCCCTCTCCCTGTGGGGGCACTATGTCTATTGCAACAGCGCTGGGAAAGGCTTCTGACCAGTGTGTGTATGGCAGAAAGAGATGCAAGTCAGAACTATGGTGCAAAGTGGTCTGCTCTACCCCTGTGGAACAGCTTCTCAAAGTTCTGTGGGGAGTGGTAGCGCTGTGGCATTCAATTCAATCTATTTATTGGAAAGCTAGTATGCAGCTTATGGGCAGCTGTGCAGGGCTGGAAGTGTCTGTAAACAGCACAGTGCTTTATTTTCATCCTCCTTTCCCTCTGTTGCAATAGTGCAGGGGAAAGGCTTGTGATTCCTTTTTGTATGGCACAAAGCAGGGGCAACTTACAAACTTACAACTGCATCTGGGGCCCTTGCATTCTTCTTAGGAAGCAGCACAGTATCTGGGGTTTCAAGATGGCTTTCATTCCCCTGCATGGCTCAGCTGAGCAGTAATGCACAGTAGGGCATATGCTGTACTGGGATAACATCACACCTCGGGTGTATTGAGATGTGTGGTGCAAGGCACATCTTCTTGCCTTTAACCCGAGAAGTGAACTTAACCAGTATTACACATGTCTTGTAGTGCCTTATAGTGTATAGCAGAGCATTGTTCTCTATAGAATTCCATCCCTTTCAAAATGATGTTGTACCACAGTTCAAAGGTCATGGAATCTGATTGTACCCTTATTCTGAAACCTCTAGAGACTGCACAAGTCAGTTTCATTCTGAAAGCAGAACTGCTGAGTGCACATTTCACATAATACTATACACTATAAAAAATACAGGATGAGCGGCTTTAAGCACAACCAGTGTAGTTCTGTCACTCGGGGTTCTGATTCCCACGGACCTCTTGAGCTTACGCTCAAGGTCAGAGGAATCGGAACCCTCTGTATAGAACACACTGGCTGTGCATAGTTACCATCCAGCATTCTCTATATTATAGATAAAAAATGGATCCTGTAGCCCTGTGGTGCAGCAGTAGTGCTGCCTCTTGTTACACCAGCGACCTAGGTTTGGGAATGGACTCAGGTCGCTCAGGCACAATCCGGGGTGGGAGGACTTTGCCTCCTGCTACTTAATTGTTCAGGTGACAGCACAGTGAGAGCACATAGAGGGGCAGCCACAGGCTGCCAAGCATGCATGCCTGCTGCCACACACATGCATGCATGTCATTGCATGCAGCAACCTCAGAGAGAAGCCCAGGAACTGGGGGAAAATGCCCTGGTCTGCCACTTTGCCAGCACCCCCAGCAGGCCTGCATATGAACAACATGGCAGGCTAACCACCACTGTCCTAGTCAAGTAGTAGAAATACCAGTATATCCATGAGAAGGACAGTGTAAGGGCTGTGGGGGGGGGGGGGGTTGCCATTGTGCGAGCTGAGGGGAGCATGAAAAAGCTTGAAGGAAGAAACAAAATGGATCCAGAGTAATTAAAACGGCCTTTTATGTAGGTGCTTCTTTAGATTCTTTTGTATGGTATTGTTGTACCAAGATAACATTATGGCTGGAACTGCCTTTAGACCAATCAGCTTTCGAGATTTTTCTGTCTATTTTATGATCCTCTGTTTATTGTGACCTGTAGGCAGGAGCTGTTACTTGTGACAGCGGGGCACATCAAAGTCTTTACAGCTCTGTGCTCACTCACTCAGTCAATGCAGGGAAGATGCTTCACTGCCTAAGGTGCAAATGTAGTTTTTTATCACCCTTGATCTCATATCCCCTTTGTCTGCTGTGTTTGCATGTTTAGAGGACTGGTCCAGAGATGGAGGGTGGCATGAAACCTCCCTGTCCACCTTAGCCTGCGAAAAGGAAAATAATTTGATTTTCTACTGGGACAGTGTATATGACTCTGTATGGGGTCAACAGGGATAACATGTTGAGCACAGTGTTCTGTCCTCATACAACTTTACATGAAGCCTTCCTTCCTTCCTTCCTTCCCTTTAATAGTAAGGATCTGAAACAGTAACTGCCCAGATGCAGCATACATTGCTTGGGCTGTCAATACGAAATCTGAGGTGTAACATACAGTTTAATATAAAGTTAGGCTGCTTTAGTTAACATTTCACTGTGTGGTTTCGCTGGAATGTCTTTGTTGAAACTTCAAGCCACAGGAACCACTTCCAGTGCCAGACATCAACCCATTCATCATCCCAGCTGCCCTTAAAGGGGCACTGAGCGTTGCATCCAAGGGACCTCACTTGTGGACTGGAGCTGATGCACAGCAAGCTGCTACCTCAGTCACACTCCTCCAGTAGGCCTTCCTCTTACCACATTTAAAAGGATCATTTAACTATGTGTCATGTTGAGCTTTTCCGTTTCATTGGCAGCTCGTGGTTTCGTGAAACTCAGGCAGATATCCAGTCACTGCCTGGACTATTTGTAGACAAAACAAGGCAATTTTAAATACATAGTACAATTATTTGACGTGTGCCTGTACTGCAGAACTGAGTAGAGCACGTATATTTGGGAGGCCTATATGCTTATTAAAGGGGAACATTTATGAACAGTATTCATCACAGTTTGGAAGTCCATAAAAGTCTCTTTTAAATGAGGTATCGGGCTGGTAGCTGGCAGCAGTCCAGAGATATTGATGGACAAGTCTGCCCCATATTGATACTACTTTTCCACCATTTTTGGAGGCAGTATAGCGTAGTTTTTAAGGGCACTGCAAACCTGGAGACCTGGGTTTGAATCCCTTCAGCCCCCAGTTGCATACTGTGGGACCATGAGCAAGTCAGTTTACTTCCTTGCGCTTCCAAGTTCACACCTGGAAACAAGTTCTGGCTTAGTGTGGCTCTCCTCGTTAAATAATTTCTCCAATTCCCCCTTCCCCAATTTCCACCATTTTTATAATCTTGTGATACCATGGATAATCAAGCTGTGGCTAGCCATGTTTGTAGTTCAGCATAGCTTGATCATCCGTGACATCACAAGGTTCTAAAAATGGTTGAAATCTAGTATCAATATGGCGTAAACTTAATCATCAGTCTCTTTGGATTGCTGCCAGCTTCAAAGGAGCTTAATACCTCATTTAAAATAACTTTCTATGGTCATTTAAATTACGGTGGGCACAGTTTTAAAACAATTTTTTTTTTTTTTTTTAAACAAATTTTGGCCAGGAAGACACACTAAGCCAAGGCTTATTTCCAGATGCATCCTGGGAGCACAGGGAAGTTAAGCAACATGCTTTTGGTCACAGTATGCAAGTGGTGGCTGGGACTATGTTCATGAATGTTACCCTTTAAGTCATTTCATGGTGCCACACAGAACAATCAGACACCGTGTTTGAACTATTGCATCACTTTTCATTGCTGAAACATACTGATATTTAGTACTGAGACCACAGAGATCCTATAGAAGGAAGGCCATTACTCACTTTTCTACACTGATAGACACATATAGCACACACATTTGTCTATGAAGCTTACTGAAAGCAACCTTTATAGATATTGCTGAACCAAGTACAAGACAGGACCTGCATATCAGCCTGACATATTGTAGTGGAGCAGCACTAGCCTGGTCTCTGAAAGCAGGAGTATTTGTTCGCTGGCACAAATTTCCATCCTATTGTTTTTTTTTTTGCTAAATTGTATTTTTGACACCTTAGATTCATAATCACTATCTTTTTAACTTCCTCCAATATTATAGAGTTTATAACTATTTCTGTTATTAATGATGCATGCCATTAAATATGGCTGCCTCTCACAGTATTTACAGATCTTATTGGTTGAGGGTACTACCTTTTGACTCTAAATGCTGGCTTTATACTGCAGATGTATTATGATGATGGCTAGCACATATTTCAGATTGTAAATAGTGCTGGGCCACATCAGAATGTTTAATGTTTTTCATTGTGGGCAGTGCAAAGAGCACAAACATTTTTTTTAAACTTTATTTTTAAAAAGATTACTACATTACAATACAGCATTGAAAATGTAGGTAAGCAAATACACCATTGATAGACTCTTGAACATTACGATAGCGCATACGACAGTGTAACAGTGAGAAAACTGCTTTGCTCCAAATCCTGGTACTTCACTGAGGGGTGATCTGAAATAAGCCCATACTAGAAATACACCTGAATTGCCTAGTCTGCCAAGAGCAGGGGATAGTTGGTGTCAGTGTGGTTCAGTTGATAGCACATCCGCCTCTGGACCAGAAGGTTGCAGGTTCTTGTCCCACATCGGGATTGGACTTGCACCTAAAAATCGCTGGCATCTGAGTGCAGTATTGAGGGGTGCTGTACTGTTGGGGTGTGCCGTCCTTCGGATGAGATGTTAAACTGAGGTCTCTTCTGCCCATCCTAGTGTTGTCCAGGTGGAAGTAAAAGAACCCAGGGAACTCTTCGCAAAGAGCAGGGAACATTCCCGGTGTCCTGGCCAACATTCCCCTTCCCATAAACTGGTTCATGGAATTATCCAGGCTGTGTGTGGGTGATGATGTGCAATATGGCTGCCACCACACATTCAGTCACTTCACTACCAATCAATCAATCAATCAATCAATCAAAATCTTTATTTATTCAGGCGAACATCATTGAGCAGAGCTCATTTACAAGATGGACCTGAGTGGTCATACAAATGAGGATACAAGTATTATTACATAGACAAGAATAGAATAAATAGCAATACAATGGCATGAAATGATTATATACAACAATTTACATATATACAAGTAACAATAGAACCATTTAGCCTGTAGGAAAAAAAGAGGACAAAGGGTATAGCAGTCCTAAAATATAAGTTATATGGTCTAAACTAGTTTTTAATGAATATAATAGGTGATTCGAAGAAAGAAATTGAGTTAATATAATGGATAGAAAAGGAGGTTTAGTTGGGTCAGATTGGTGGGGATTATGCTTTATAAAAGCAATTGCAGAGCTCTGGAAAAGGGCGGAGAACAATCTTTTGAAGGATGCCAGAGGTAGTAGGCTATCTAGCTTCATGGATTTTTGGAGAGTTCCATGCAGCTGCTAAGGAATAACTGAAAGCAGCCTCCCATACCGGTGCAGGCATTGGGGACCTTTAATGTGATGAGTTTACTGATCCTTAAGGTGTATGGCCTGGTTGTAATTTGGGTAAAGCAATCAGTGATATAGTCGGTAGTTGCCTGTTAACTTTGAGTATCCAGATGACAGCATTCCTATTTCTTCTGTGTTGCAATGATGTCCAGTTGACTGCCATATAAAGGGAGCAATGATGGGTGTTGGAGGGAAGGTCAGTAATAAATCTTATGGACCTGTGATACAGGGTGTCCAGCTTATGTAAGAGATGACTTGAACAATGGCAGTAGAGAAAATCAGCATAATCAATGAGGGATAGGAATGAGGCCTGAATTAACCTTTTTTGGAATCACTGTTTAGGTAATGTTTTATTCTAAAAATAGTCCCAGACTCTGTCTTAGCTTTTTAAGTAACTCTTCAATATGGACAGAATAGTCAAGCCTGTTATCTATCCAGACTCCAAGGTATTTGAAGTTATCAACAAATTCAAGTTTCTCCAAGTAAGGTGGATATATGTAGGGTGTTGGATGCTGGGGTAGTAGGTAGTACAGCTCTTTGTGGTAAAGAACATAGCTTTTGTTTTTGCATTTAGTAGTTTTTGTCAAGTAGATTGTGCTGCAGAATGGAGAATTCGGATTGTGAAGTTCACAGGCTTTTGAAGGTGAGGGATTGCTGACATACAATACAGTATCATCAGCAAACAGATGAATGTTAGATTGAGTGAGGTTGGCATCAATATTGTTTATATAAATAGCAAAGAGGATAGGGCCAAGAATAGAGCCTTGTGGTACACCCCTTAGCAGAGGTTTTGAGGTGATAGGTAATTTCCATTTCTAACCAGTTCGACCTATCTGAAAGGTAATCCTTAAACCAGTTGGTGATAGGAATCCAGGCCTAATGAGTTAAGGGAGGTGGTAATAAGTCATGATCCACTGTGTCAAAGGCTTACTCAAATCCAGGAAACATAGCACAGGTAAAATTTTTTTGTCCAAATTAGTCTGCCAATCGTTGGTTTACCTTGGCTAAGGCAGTAATGGTGCTATACTTGATCTAAATCCAGATTGTGCAGAATTTAGAAGGTTATTGTTATCCAGATAGTCCCTTAACTGAGAGTTTACTAGTTTTCGAGCATCTTAGATAGTACTGGTAGGATGGAGATAGGTCTGTAATTGTTGAGATCCCTAGTATCACCAGATTTGAGTAATGGAACTACTTGAGCTGTTTTCCAAGTAGATGGAATGGATCCAGTAGTTAGGAAAGATTGAAGAGATGAGTAAGGAGGCAGATAAGACATGTGAAGCAATTTTCAGGAAATAGGATCCAGGAGTCTGCACTGCACTTTTAGTTGTGTCTAAATTAGAGAGGAGATCTTCCACTTCTTTCACGGATATTGGGATGAAGGAAAAAGTTGAAGTGGCCATTTGTCCCACAGTAGTTTGCAGGTTCAAGGAAGATCTCAGGATATTTGCAGGTGATGAGTCAAATGCTAGGCCAGCAGTGGTGAAGTGAACATTGAAGGTATTTAAGATTTCTTGTTTACCTGTAATTCTGTGCATTTAGTAGCAATTTGTGGTTAAGGCAGGAGTAGAATTCTGGCCCAGAAGTCCTTTTATTGTACCCCAGAGTCTGGATGGGTTGTTGTAGGAGGCATCCAATTCAGCTGTATAGTAGGCAGTTTGGCAGTTCTTATTTTTTGTACATGAATTCCTTGCTTTTCTGAAATTTAGCCAATCACTGGTGTCCTTTGTTTTCTTGCCTTTTCCACAGCTTGTCTCTGGTTCTCAGAGCTGCTTTAAGCTCAGAGGGGTGAACAAGGAGGCAGGGGATTTTATAGTTCTGATACTGGTGATAGGTGCATGAATATTGAGAACATTGGTGATAATATCCTTTAAAGTCTGGAGTGCTGTTTCAACAGAGGTTGTAAGATAGAAATCTGCCAATATATTGTAGTACTCAGGTCATGGAGGTAACCTGAGATATTGAAATTCTTTTGACCTTTTGAGGATAAATTCTGCAGGATTTGGTGGTTTGAGTGTGGATCTTATGCCAGCTATAGGTAATGGTCACCACATCACTTGGCAGTACTCCTGCAGTGAGTATAAGTGAGGCTTGTTTACCAACATAATATCCAGGAGTGAGCTGTTGCTGGAATTTCTTGAGTTAATCCTAGTTGGTCTTTAATCAGCTGTGTGAATCCATAGGTGCACAAAAGGTTATCAAAGGTGCAGATACATTAGACAACCAGTTTAAATTCAAATCACCAAGGATGACGGTATCTTCAGGGCCTTGCTGAGAATTGACTCCTAGGTGAGAAAGCAGTTTAAGGCCTGCAGAGGGAGCCTATAGCATCCAATCAGTTTAAATGGAGACGAATTAGGAAGGCAAATTTGATTGATAAACATTCAAATTCATTTGGCTCAGATGTGTTGATGAGGCAGGTTGCAGAGATGGTGTCCTTAATGTATATGGCCACCCCACCACCCCTGGAGAGGCGATCTGCTCTGAAGAGCTGGTAATTGGGAAGGTTTACAACACTGTCTTTTGTTGTAGGCCTGAGCCAAGATTCAGAGATGACCAGGAAGTCTGGAAGAGTATGTGCCACCCAAGCCTGTATTAAGATGAACTTTTTAGGAGGCTGCAAGCATTGAAGTGTATGAAGCTTAGTCCTTTATGGTAGTCAGCTCAGAAGGGAAGATAAATTGACAATGGGGCCAGGATTAATCTCAATGGTGCCAATGCATAAAGGAGGTAGAGATTAATTTGACTAGGGCTCCAAGGGATAGGGATAGAGAGTGATCAGAGCATTTCCTCTTAATCCTAGATGCACACTGTGTAGTGGGAGATGGTTATATAGGTGTGTCTTTATCATAACATAGGAGTCTGATGGACAGGCATAGAGGGTTTTTACAGATCCAGGATACATGTAAAGGGCTAGGGAGAGCTGGATTGTTAGAGAGGCTTTATGTGGGACACCCAGGGTTGCAGTGTAATAGTGGTTCAAAGTGAATAAGGAATAGATGGTTGTACATTGTGGATGGCAGTGGAGAGCAGAACATACTCATTAACTTATTCATCATGACAGGGTATAATATGATTATCATAATGGAATGGGGAGATGAGAGGTTAAGGAGCAAAAGGAAACAATTAGCATTGTGCGGGTAGGTATGGGTTAACAGAGAGGGAATTAGATATGGCGTGGATGAGAGAAATGGCGGAAAGAGTGTATAAATACATTAACCAAGAGGGGGGAGGGGGCGGGTAAAATATTATGTGCTTTGTTCAGAGTCTTCTCACACTGCTTCCCGGCCTCCTGGAACTCTTGGTCGGCTGGAGGTCACCGCCCGGCCCATGCATTCGGAGCCCCTTCTGCGGCTGGAGCTGGAGGGCAATGCCGGCTGCAAGTCAGGGACAGAGGAAGGCAGTGAGAAGGCAATTTTATTGCAGGCAATCTGCAATTAGGTGCAAAACAAGAATCTGCACAACAAAAGACTGGGAGGGTTTGGGGGTTAGCGCCTGCCGCCTAGCCCACACAGATCCCCAGAAAAGGCTGAATCACTAGCAAACATCACATCAAAACATGTTTAAATTACCCACAATTTTAAGTAAAACAGCTCTTTAAGGAAATTAACACAAGTTACAGCTAATCAGAAAAATCCCATCCAGAAAAGTGTTGCAGAGTCCAGCTAAAGTCAATGGGAAAGGCGCACCAATCGAAGCAAGGCAGAGACAGCGGTCGCTTCGATTAGTTTCTTGGCTTTGCCGTACCTTTCACACTGCTTCTCCCGCCTCCTGGAACTCTTGGTCGGCTGGAGGTCACCGCCCGCCTGGCGGCTCGGAGCCCCTTCTGCGGCTGGAGCTGGAGGGCATGCCGGCTGCAAGTCAGGGACAGAGGAGAAGGCAGTGAGAAGGCAATTTATTGCAGGCAATCTGCAATTAGGTGCAAGAAACAGAATCTGCACAACAAAAGACTGGGAGGGTTTGGGGTTAGGCAAGCCTGCCTAGCCCACAGATCCCCAGAAAAGGCTGAATCACTAGCAAACATCACATCAAACATGTTTAAATTACCCAATTTTAAGTAAAACAGCTCTTTAAGGAAATTAACACAGTTACAGCTAATCAGAAAATCCCATCCAGAAAAGTGTTGCAGAGTCCAGCTAAAGTCAATGGGAAAGGCGAACAATCGGAAGCAAGGCAGAGACAGCGGTCGCTCGACACAAGTGCTTTGCCCGTACCTTTCACACTGCTTCTCCCGCCTGGAACTCTTTGGTCGCTGGAGGTCACCGCCGCCCGCTAGGCTCCGAGCCCCTTCTGCGGCTGGAGCTGGAGGGCAATGCCGCTGCAAGTCAGGGACAGAGGAGAAGGCAGTGAGAAGGCAATTTATTGCAGGCAATCTGCAATTAGTGCAAGAAACAAGAATCTGCACAACAAAAGACTGGGAGGGTTGGGGGGTTAGGCGCCTAAGCCGCCTAGCCCACACATCCCTAGAAAAGGCTGAATCACTAGCAACATCACATCAAAACATGTTTAAATTACCCACAATTTTAAGTAAAACAGCTCTTTAAGGAAATTAACACAAGTTACAGCTAATCAGAAAATCCTCATCCAGAAAAGTGTTGCAGAGTCCAGCTAAAGTCAATGGGAAAGGCGCAATAGGAGGAAGCAAAGCAGAGACAGCGGTCGCTCCCCATTGGTTGCGGTTTTGTTGCATATTTTTCACACTGCTTCTCCCGGCCTCCTGGAACTCTTTGGTCGGCTGAGGTCGCGCCGCTCGGCTGATGCTCGGATTCTTCTGGCGGCTGGAGCTGGAGGGCAATGCCGGCTGCAAGTCAGGGACAGAGGAGAAGGCAGTGAGAAGGCAATTTTATTGCAGGCAATCTGCAATTAGGTGCAAGAAACAAGAATCTGCACAACAAAAGATCTGAGGGTTTGGGGGGTTAGGCGCCCAGCGCCCAGCCCACACAGATCCCCAGAAAAGGCTGAATCACTAGCAAACATCACATCAAAACATGTTTAAATTACCCACAATTTAAGTAAAACAGCTCTTTAAGGAAATTAACACAAGTTACAGCTAATCAGAAAAATCCCATCCAGAAAGTGTTGCAGAGTCCAGCTAAAGTCAATGGGAAAGGCGCACCAATCGGAAGCAAGGCAGAGACAACGGTCGCTTCCCGACTGGCTGCGGGCTTGCTCGCACTTTTCACACTGCTTCTCCCGCCTCCTGGAACTCTTGGGTCGGTTGGAGGTCACTGCCTGGCTGATGGCTCGGAGCCCCTTCTGGCTGGAGCTGGAGGGCAATGCCGGCTGCAAGTCAGGGGACAGAGGAGAAGGCAGTGAGAAGGCAATTTTATTGCAGGCAATCTGCAATTAGTGCAAGAAACAAGAATCTGCACAACAAAAGACTGGGAGGGTTTGGGGGTTAGCCCTAGCCTAGCCCACACAGATCCCATGAAAAGGCTGAATCACTATGCAAACATCACATCAAAACATGTTTAAATTACCCACATTTTAAGTAAAACAGCTCTTTAAGGAAATTAACACAAGTTACAGCTAATCAGAAAAATCCCATCCAGAAAAGTGTTGCAGAGTCCAGCTAAAGTCAATGGGAAAGGCGCACCAATCGGAAGCAAAGGCAGAGACAGCGGTCGCCGATTGGTTACGGCTTTGCCCGCACCTTTTCACACTGCTTCTCCCGCCTCCTGGAACTCTTGGTCGGCTGGAGGTCACCGCCGCCCGCTGGCGGCTCGGAGCCCTTTCTGCGTGCTGGAGCTGAGGCAATGCCGCTGCAAGTCAGGGGACAGAGGAGAAGGCGTGAGAGGCAATTTTATTGCAGGCAATCTGCAATTAGGGTAAGAAACAAGAATCTGCACAACAAAGACTGGAGGGTTTGGGGGTTAGGCGCCAAGCGCCTAGCCCACACAGATCCCCAGAAAAGGCTGAATCACTAGCAAACATCACATCAAAACATGTTTAAATTACTCACAATTTTAAGTAAAAACAGTTTTTAAGAAATTCACAGTTACAGCTAATCAGAAAAATCCCATCCAGAAAAGGTTGCAGAGTCCAGCTAAAAGTCAATGGGAAAGGCGCACCAATCGGAAGCAAGGCAGAGACAGCGTGTCGCTTTCCCCGATTGGTTGCGGCGTTTTCACCAGATTTTCACACTGCTTCTCCCGGCCTCCTGGAACTCTTGGTCAGCTGGAGGTCACGCCGCCCGCTGGCGGGCTCGGAGCCCCTTCTGCCGGCTGGAGCTGGAGGGCAATGCCGGCTGCAAGTCAGGGGACAGAGGAGAAGGCGGTGAGAAGGCAATTTTGTTGCAGGCATCTGCAAATTAGGCAAGAAACAAGAATCTGCACAACAAAAAGACTCGGAGGGTTTGGGGGGTTAGGCGCCCAAGCCGCCTAGCCGCACAGATCCCCAGAAAAGGCTGGAATCACTAGCAAACATCACATCAAAACATGTTTAAATTACCCACAATTTTAAGTAAAAACAGCTCTTTTAAGGAAATTAAACAAGTTACAGCTAATCAGAAAATCCCATCCAGAAAAGTGTTGCAGAGTCCAGCTAAGTCAATGGAAAGGCGCACCAATCGGAAGCAAGGCAGAGACAGCGGCCGCCTCTCGATTGGTTACTGGCTTTGTTCGCATTTTCACACTGCTTCTCCTGCCTCTGAACCTGGTCGGCTGGAGGTCACCGCCTGGGCTGGCGGCTCGAGCCCTTCTGGCGGTTGGAGCTGGAGGGCACGCCGGCTGCAAGTCAGGGGACAGAGGAGAAGGCAGTGAGAAGGCAATTTTATTGCAGGCAATCTGCAATTAGGTGCAAGAAACAAGAATCTGCACACAAAAGACTGGGAGGGTTTGGGGGTTGGTAGCCAAGCGTCTAGCCCACACAGATCCCCAGAAAAGGCTGAATCACTAGCAAACATCACATCAAAACATGTTTAAATTACCCACAATTTTAAGTAAACAACTCTTTTAAGGAAATTAACACAAGTTACAGCTAATCAGAAAAACCATCCAGAAAAGTGTTGCAGAGTCCAGCTAAAGTCAATGGGAAAGGCGCACCAAGCGGAAGCAAGGCAGAGACAGCGGTCGCTTCCGATTGGTTGCGGCTTGCCCTCGCACTTTCACACTGCTTCTCCCGCCCTCGGAACTCTTGGTCGGCTGGAGGTCACCGCCGCCGCCATGTCGCTGGAGCCCTTCTGCGGCTGGAGCTGAGGGCAATGCCGGCTGCAAGTCAGGGACAGAGGAGAAGGCAGTGAGAAGGCAATTTTATTGCAGGCAATCTGCAATTAGGTGCAAGAAACAAGAATCTGCACAACAAAAGACTGGGAGGGTTTGGGGGTTAAGCGCCTAAGCTGCCTAGCCCACACAGATCCTCAGAAAAGGCTGAATCACTAGCAAACATCACATCAAAACATGCTTAATACCCACAATTTTAAGTAAAAACAGCTCTTTTAAGGAAATTAACACAGGTTACAGCTAATCAGAAAAAGTCCCATCCAGAAAAGTGTTGCAGAGTCAGCTAAAGTCAATGGGAAAGGCGCACCAATCGGAAGCAAGGCAGGACAGCTGGTCGCTTCCGATTGGTTGCGCTTTGCCCGCACTTTCACTGCTTCTCCCGCCTCCTGGAACTCTTGGTTCGCGAGGTCACCGCCGCCCGCTGGCTGCTGCCGGAGCCCCTTCTGCGCTGGAGCTGGAGGGCAATGCCGGCTTTCACACTGCTCCCCGGCCTCCTGGAACTCTTGGTCGGCTGGAGGGTCACCATGCCCGGCCCGCTGGCGGCTCGGAGCCGCCTGCGGCTGGGGCTGGAGGGCAATGCAGCTTTCACACTGCTTCTCCGGCCTCCTGGAACTCTTGGTCGGCTGGAGGTCTCGCCCGGCTGGCCAGTGACTCGAGGCCCTTCTGCGGCTGGAGCTGGAGGGCAATGCTGGCCACACTGCTTCTCCCGCCTCCTGGAACTCTTGGTCGGCTGGAGGTCACCGCCGCCCGCTGGCGGCTCGGAGCCCCTTCTGCGGCTGGAGCTGAGGGCAATGCCAGTCTAGAATTGCTTGTAAAGCACTTTGGGATACTGTGTATGAAAAGCGCTATATAAATGCTGATTATTCTTCTTCTTCTAGATCAAACATATCACACATAAACATTGTTTTCCCTTACGTAAATGGAAAGGCTTGCTCCCCCATAGCTAGACAGACTTTGTAGGCAACCCCTTAATAACAGACCCCCAACCACTCAAAGGCATAACATCAAACATCTAGTACATTCCTACATCTCTTTAAAAAAATACAAAACCATGTAACTCCATTCAGGAATGCAACAAAATCAAACCAAAAATTGGTGTAATAATGTTTTGCCAGAAATACACTACTACTACTACTACTACAGAAAATTACATAATGGCTATTAAATACAGCTGCTTTAAATATATAAAAAGGTCAGAAACAGTCCAACAAATTTACTTGGCAAAGTGGTTACACTTTTAGCAGTCCACCACTGTATTCAAATGTAATTGTCTGTATTTTCTTATTCCAACAGAGTAATTGGAGCTAGTGTTCTTCATGCTTATAAGGAAATGAAAGAAAAATTCCTCATTCAGCAGACGTGAGCCCCTGAAACCCAATTCCTGCTGCTGCTGCTCTTTGTTCTGTTATCTGTAGGAAACATCAAAGGGCCCCTAGTAATTGTTTACATGTTCACAAGTTCGACTAATAATGCGTTGCAGTGCCAGATAACAAATAAAGTGTGGGGGGGGGGGGCTGAAAGACAGAACTTTCAAAGGCACAGGGATAAAAAAAAGACACCCATGTGTCAGTTACACCTCTGAACTTTACATGGCTATTGTATTGGAAAAGTTCAGGCATGGCTGTTAATGCACTAGAAATGGCGAGTCTCAAAAGGCTAATCCCAGGGTTATGTGGCTTCACATCTTAAAGGTGATAACAGTTTTAAAGAAGGTCTCTGGGTCACCAGTAAAAAAAAAACACAGGCATCAGCAGACCCCAATTATCCAACATTGCAAAATGAAACAGAATTGAAAGCTTTTCTTTTATTTATTCTAAGGTTATATGTATTTAAGGAACTATTGGAAAGAGTCACTCACCCGCCCAGGGTTTAAAATGTTCACAAAATATTTATTCTACAACTGATGAAACATACACCATTGCCTAAAAGCCCACCTATGTTTCGGGTGCCATGCAACCTCCTCCTCAGAATGAACAGGTGGTGTCTGAAGCTAGTCCTGTATCTTCAAACAGGGCATCCATTTCATTAGTGGAATGAAAAAATAGGTCCTGCTGCTTTCTCTGTGCAACAGGACACAGCTAGAGCCATTTCATCAACTGTACTACAATACAACAGTTTCAATCATTTTAAACCTCCAGTAGTTTCCTAATTGCATTTGTAGCAATGTTGAAATTGACTACTCCCTAAAAAGCTGCTGTTTAGAAAGTGGATAAGACAAATGCTAGCCTGGGTTTGGCTGACAGCAGTTTCCACCCCTACTTTTATCAGGCAATATTGACTGATAAAAAAAAAAAAAAAAGAACTGGTTTGCAGCTCACAGTTTCCTGCTTGCATCTTACACTGCACTCCCTCTGCTCGGGTCATGATGAGGGACACTTCTCACACTGCACCCCAGACCCAGAAAATGGGTTGTATTGGGCCAACATAACCCATTTTTTAAGCACAATAAAACCCTTCAGAGTTTGGGGTGTTGGGGATACCCAGCCTTCCAGGGGCTATGGAGGCGCTCTGCCTGTAACATCGGGCCATGCCCTTGCAGCAGGTGGGTATCACCCAATGCCCCAAAGCATGTCAGGTCTTATTGCTTACTTAAGAGACAAGTAGCATACCTCTCAACTGCCCCTGATTTTCAGGAATGCCCCTAATATTTCCCCAAACATTTCCTCTGCTTCTCCTAAATTTGAAATTTCTGTCACGTAAAAGTAGGAATTTGAAACATACAACAATGCTAGACACCAGTGTTATTGTCCAATTTGCCTTCACTAAATATGTTTCACACTAAGCCACGTATTGTAATAGTGTCTTCAGCTGACATTACAGTACCACTTTTTTAAGGAAGTGTGAAATTGCACATATCCCCATAATGCAAAGCATCGTGAGAAGTATACGCAAATCACAACAAAAGGGCTGAGACTGGTTCCGCTCTAAGCAAGAGTGTGTGGTGCCAAATCCCCTCTCACACACTTGGTAAGGGCTCAAAACAGAAGACCCAGTTACGTTTAATCCTACACAAGACTCATCAGTGTGCCTCGTCTGTAACATTTGCTTGACAATGAGCCAGGAGCAGCAGGTGCAAAACATTGGGGCTCCAGTGGGTCCTTCTGTGGATCTGCACTTTGTAACCTGCACGTTTATACTGAAAAATAAACATGGAATTTTAACACATTATCTAGTACTGATGCATGTTTCTTTGGTGCTAAGTGCCGACTCCTGAGCCTCTCAACTGTTGCCTTTGGATTGTGAGCCAGTGGTCCTTTGTTCTATAACTCATCTGTAACAGCCCAGGAGAAGGAGGAACCAGACATTGGTCATAGTTTTCTCTTACTGGTTTGGGTCATGGTGGACCCCAAACAGGAAAGTAATAAAAAGTCAAAGACATTTTTTAAGATGTGACCCTGATGTTGGTCCTTTGTTCCTGATTATTTTGAGCCTTGTCATTGATTTCTGAGTCAGGAAGTTGAGAGGTATGACAGGCTGGCTGAACCAGTTTCTGGGATCTAAGATTATATATATGAAAACATAACCCCTATCCTTAACAGTTCAGTTTGTCCTCATGCTGGTCAGGATCTTGGGTCCTAACACTCTGCTTGTGATATAATATTTTGCTACTTCACAAACAGAGGACTAGAACCTCACAGGGAGTGAATAAGATACAGGGAGGGGAGTATTTTTCAGAGGAGAAGGTGCACGCGAATGAGGGGCATGCAATGAAGCTGGAAGGGGGGAATATAGGAGGGATGTGAGAAAGTACTTCATTGAAAGGGTGGTGGATGCCTGGAATGGTCTTCCAGCGGAGGTGGTGGTGGTGGCAAAAGCAGTGGTGGAGTTCAAGCATGCATGGGATAAGCTCAAAGGAATCTTGGTGGGTGGGGGGGGTAGCCAGAGATCATGTAGGGTCTGCAACAATAGTATAGGCAGGAAAAATGGACAGACTATGTGGGCCAAGCGGTCCTTATATGCTGACATATTCTATGATTCTATGTTCCTATGACCTCAGCTCCAGAATGGGACCAGGACAAAACAAATTGTCAAGGACAAGGATCAGGTTTTGATGCACATATCCTTATTTTTAAAGAACAGAACTTCTTGAAATGTTATTTGATTTTGTATTTTTAATTTATTTGTCAGTTGACTGGCTAAGTACACTAGTACAAGAGACCATTCCTCCCTGCCACTTTGTTCTGTGTCTTGTGCCTTTTGGCTCCCTTATCTGTTGTCTTTTGTGTCCTCTCTGCCTTTTATTTATTTCATAATTTTGTGGTTGGGAAAGGCACATTGAACCAAAGCTTGATTCCAGGTGCATCCCAGGAGCACAGAAAGGTTACCTGATTTGTTCAGGGTCACATAGTATGCAAGTGGATGTACCAAGCTTGTTTGCAGGTCATTAACCTCTAGGCTATACTGCTAGCCTAGCCTTGTGCTGCATTACTTTACCCCCTTTACCTGTGTATTCTGTCTGGCCCCCCTTCATCTTGCCTGCCTCCTCTTCCTGCCTCCTGTCTGGTGTTCAGGCCCTTCTGCTTAGCTAATGCCCTCTGTCTGCAGCTTCCCCTTTCAACTATGTCCACTAGTTTTCCCAGGCAGTTGTCTAGGCAATCTCCTCGGCGCTCAACACTTGTACTGTGCAACCCTACTGGGCTAAACCCTCTCTTTCAAACTGACTTTCCGGGCTTCACCCTCCTCATCTCATTTCCTTCTCATTATAGTACCTACCTGGGCTTTGCCCTTTCTTACATCCTACCCAATCAACAGCATCACACCTACTTCAGCTCTTGCACCACATGGGCATGTCTACCTTAGGCCTTGCTCCTCAAGAGCTTGGCTACAGTGATGTCCTTCGGGCTTTGCCCTTAAAGGGCCTGGCTCCAAAATCCATCTGTGAGCCTTGCTTCGGAGGAGAGCATCTGGGCAGCCAAGCCTGAAGCAGCTATACATAGTTTTACTTCTCCTCAGGGTCCTTGAGTAGTCCCATTGTTTCTTTTGGCATCAGGCTTCGGCCTCCTAGTACATCTCCAGGAGTGGAATCCTTCCACATAGGGATTCCTTTAGTTGTGCACTCAGCCCTGCAACGCCTATGGGAAGGAGGAAGTCTCTAAGACAGAAGGAAATAGTTATCTTCCCATTAAACAAAGCAACATGCCCGCGGTCCCTTTTTGATTAAAATTAGTAATCCTTATCTTGGAAGGATTATGACCTAAGCCTTGTTCGTCCCTGGAGGTTTCCTCTGTAGGTTGCTCTGCTCTCCTCTTTCAAAGGTCATAATAATAATAATTGTAATATTTATCATTAATTTTCCACTGAGAGTTGGAGCTGGAAGGTGACCCTATATTCTTGACAGTAAAGTTTCTACCAGGAGTAATCTACAAATCTCCATCTCATTATCAAAGGCTGTGTTTCTTCTCTCCTTACAGAAAGTAACTGTTTATGGTCATTCTATTCATTAGGTCTTCTGGCCAACTTCCTAAGACACCTTTGGTCTAAGAGGTTTGCATCTGTTTCAGGACCATGAACCACATGCACACCATCTGTGACAGGTCTGGTCAACAGAGAGCAATATACAGTAAGTGCATGCATAGCAAATGTCCTTTGTACTGTGTGATTTATTTTATTTTATTTTATTTATTTATTCTAGGATTACAAGTACCTTTGAGCCAAGACTCTTTTACAAAGGTTCCACATCAGAAATAACAAACAACAATGAAGCAACAGTGAAATAACAGTAAACAATTCATGTACAACAGTGCTATTGAAAGGGGTCAATTATAGGAAGAGAAAGGTGTAGAGGAGGAGGAGAAGTGTAGGTAGTTAACAGAGGCAGCTATAGTAAGATGGTGAACACAGCTAGGACGCATATGCCCACAAGGAATGGGTAAGGTCAGGCACCTGGGGGTGGCAGAGAAACAGGAATGAGAGGAGAGGAGAGGGAGGATGAAGATGCAGCCGGAGGCATTTGTCTAAAAATAAATGGGAAGGAGTGATAGAAGAGATAAAGGGGGCAGAGTGGGGAGGGGGATAAGTGCTGTAATGGGGCAAGGAGAGACTAATGAGGTGGTATGAAGACCTGAGATTTGAAGTGGCACCTCAGGAGCTGGGGGGAGGAGTACCTGGGGTTAAGCAGTATAAAAGTTAGGATTAAAGCTGTGTAGGTCATCATCTAGGAGAGGCAGTCACAGGAGCTAGAGGCAATGAGATGAGCCCGGAGCCTGATTTTGAACAGACCTAGTGTTGAGGCATCTAAATTCATCCTCAAATGTCTGAATAAAACAAATGTTAATTAGTTACAACACTAAACAATGCAAACAACTAAAAAAGTGTACCGTATCAAGTGTTTTCAACAACATTGATGCAGTTAACATTCTATATGAATGTGCAAAAACTAACAGAATGTGCACGTGTACACACTACTGTACCCCACCAGGTTGCTGTGAAAGGCCCAGACTTCTAGCTCACTCGGTAGGGGCTGTCACGCTGGGTTCAGAGTCTGTGCAGACTTTAACACTGTTAAGCTTATCCATGAATAGCGTTCCCTTCTCCAAACTCTCTTTGAGAAAAACTGAAGAAGTTTTAGCCCTGATTCTGTAGCTTCAAGGGCCAATGGTTAGTAACCTTAATTCCAAATACATGTGTAACCAGCCTCTCTCTCTCTTCACTCAGCCTGAGGCCAGTTACTAGAGGGCTCTCAAAATGTTAAGTTTGACCCTGGGAGCTGTACTCTAGAAGGGCCTCTTGTTTTCTTGGTGACAGGATGTAAGGATGTTTGTGGTAGAGAGTGTTCTGTCTCAGTTGGAAGCAGGCAACTCTGTCATTAATATTCATGGTCCTGTCCTCCCCCAGTTGTCTACAAGAAGGGGAGGCAAGCAGCAAGGAGTGGTGGTCATGGGTTTTTGTAGATCAGCATCTTGAGGAAGGAGTCCAGCCTCTGGCTGTGACTCAGGCAGGGGCCTGCAGGCCCAGGGATGGTGGCAGGGTCCCTGGGTCCAGTGGCACTGGTCCCTGTCCAGGTCTTCAGAGTTCCACCAGCAGATGCCAGGAGGATGGGTCTCCTCAGAAGCCTTGAGGACCCCAGAGAGAATTAGAGACAGATGGCACAACAGGGAGAGTGGAGGGCCACCCCTCAAAGGTGGTCTCTGGGATCCTTGAGGATCCACTCCTTCCAAAAGCAGTTGGAAGATGGCTCAGGAGTAATTGGAGCTACCAATCTAAAGAAGGGCATCGTTGTAAGCAAGCCTTGCATTGAGGATGTACTGTTTCTGTCACATAAAAATGAGATAACTAAAGTATTTCTCCCTAGCAGTGAAGTCGATTGAATGGTCAGGTGGAGGGGGCCTGATAAGAGTTAGGGTCGGCAAGTCTCCAGGGCTAGATGTGGGAGTTTATTTTTTTGGGCTACTAGGACTATTATTATTCGGACAGAGGGAGGCAGATATGGCTGGACCAACTATATATGAATTTAGTAGTACTGTCATAATGCTGACATGCACACATAATTTGTTCTGCAAGGGCATAAAAAGGAAATGTGCAGGCATACATATGCCCCAGGGATAGTATTCACCCTGTCTGGGAGACTGCCACTGCACTACTGGTCTTGGGAGTGCCAGGGCTCCAGGGACCCTATAGGGAGATGGGAAAGCAAATATAATATAAATGTACTTGGACTCATTCCAGCGATAAATGTAAATATTTATTCTCCTTAAGTGCAGACATAAACCTGGCAACGTTAAAGTGGAAGTATTTTGAGGGAGATTGCCTTGGAATGGTGAGGATGGAAATTGGAGATCCAGATGTTAGAAAGTGCAGTGGATGCATCTATTACTGTACTGACTATAGGAGGGATGGTATGAAGGAATGAGCTGAGTGGGAAATGCCCTTTTACTGTGTAATATTTGCACCATCTAAGTAAATGCACCCAGCTTGATCCCAGCTCCGTGTTTGGTCTCAGTTAGTGTGTTTCCTCTTGCTTACTGGTGCCCCAGTGTACTGGTTCATGATGCCACTACTCCAGTACCCCAGGCCCAAGGTGGTAGCAGTGATTGTGCAGGTACAAGTTTTATGACGTAAGGTGGGTACTTATCTGACAAGACTACTACCATATGCCCCTACACATGGGAGGGGGTCCTTACACATAGGCAAGACAGGTAGAAGCTGCACTTACAATACCAGGTGAAAGTCAATGCTGTGAAATAAGGCTCAAAAGTCAGATGAGTCCAGCAATCAGAATGTAATGCCAGAAATAAAGATGCTGCAGTGTCCAGACCAAAAAGTGCATCCAACAACAATGTGAAAATTCACAAATATACACAACAAATGAACAGACAGGGAGGATACACCAACAGATCAGGTTCCCCAGCGCTTTGCTCAGATGTAGCTTTGTAAGGGGGTGGGCCCTTACATATAGGTAGAATGGACCACAAGTGCCAGCTGTTCTGTATGACAGTTATCAATGGATTCATAAGGTGCAAGAGAAGCATAGTCCACTGACCCATTATAATAAACACAGCTAAGAAACTGTATTCCACAAAATCTTCTTTGCATGGTCCATTATACTTTTATGTTGGCAAAAACAGGTGCTAAATCTAGCATACTGTAAAATGCTGTTCTGTTCCTAGAAACCTGCAAGCAAGTATGAGGCCATTTTGAAAACTACACCCTTAACCTCCCCATGTGTGATATTTTTGCCTTTACTAAGCAACTGTGGGTTTCTGGTGAAGTTGGTAGTAGATGCAGACCATGATGTCAAGGCAATGTTCCCTAGACCCAGTTTATTTCCAGGCTCAGAAAATGCTTCTCTCCATGCCTCGCTTTTTGCCTAGCGCACCTAACCTGGTTAACAAAAACTAAATAAATAAATAAATATTTGCTGGTTTATGTAGAATGTCTGTTTGATTGTAGCATGTGCCTGGCATCAGACTTCCCATTTCTTGCAGAGGCTTTCCCTGCAAATAACATGACATAAGTACCTTCCTGTTGATGAAACCAAAAGCATCCCAGTCTTCTACAAATGTTCTGCTCGCATCCATTTTTCTCTTTGCTGGATGGGCCATTGTATCATAAAATGGTTGCTTCATTGGTACCAACCAGTAGCACCTTACAAATATGGGACAAGCTTGTTAAAAAAACACCATTTCTTGCAGTTGTATGTGCTTGCATGCCTTGACTCAGGCCCCATCTATCTCTACAGTCTCCTATCCCACCCAAGGAACCATTGCCTTCTTCACGTTCCAATGTGATGTAACTGTAGTTGTCTCCCCCTCCCTCCACCCACACACACTAGGACAACTGGTGTGGGACTAGATCCCAACTGATGTGGGGCTATCCCAAGAAAATATGTTGACTGCTCAGTGTCTGTTAAGGGACAGAGAAGGATAACAAAAGAAATGACTGAACCATTCCGTGTGGTGGAGGGTAGGATGTCATCTTGCTGGCCAATCCTGCTACATTTTCTTACATTTGTTCCAACTCTGTCCCTCCCACTTGGGGCACACATGTCTCAGTCAGGCAAGGATGTCTAGGCTTGCCTATCCACCAGGCCCAGCCTGCACTATACAAGCACCCCAAACTAGACGCCTGGTTCCTCTGCATCAAATGGCAGTCATCACAAGCCCTGCTGATGTCTGGCAACATGTCCTGCACTGCAGATCCCTGCCAAAATGATCCCATCCCTTGGGCTACCAGGGAGCATGTGTGCAGAGCCTGGAGGTATCCAACGTGGATTCCTGTCACTGACTTTGGCACTTGATGTGCAAATACCACAGGCTTTGAAACTAACATGGGTTGCTGATTTCATAAGCAGTACCACTTAACATCAGGCCATCAAGTAGTCCTTCAGCAAGCTTTTGTAACTTTGCTGCCCCCCCCCAGCCAAGGTCTACAACAGAGCTGGTAATATTTATACATTATTATTGCATTGATATATAGTTATCTGAGGAAGGGAGAGTGACTAGCGGGGTGCCACAAGGATCAGTACTGGTACCAGTCTGCTTTAATGTCTTTATTAGCAACATTGCAGAGGGGCTGGAAGGGAAGGTATGCCTTTTTGTAGATGACACTAAGATATGCAATAGAGCAGACACTCCGAGGGGGTGGCAAAAATGAATAGAGATCTAAGAAAGCTTGAGGAATGGTCAAGAGTGTGGCAACTAAGTTTCAATGTGAAGAAGTGCAAAATCATGCACTTGGGGTGCAGGAACCCAGAGTCAGAGTACAAAATGGGGGAGTGGTACTGGTGATCACCAAACTGGAAAGAGACCTAGGGGTAATCATATCCGATGACCTAAAGGAGGCCAAACAGTGTGAAAGGGCAGTGGGGAGAGCCAGTGGGATGCTAAGATGCATAGGAAGGGGTATCACCAGCAGAAAAAGGGAGGTAGTGATACCTCTGTATAAATCTCTGGTGAAAGTTCACCTGGAGTGCTGTGTCCAGTTCTGGAAACCCCATCTCTGGAAAGACGTAGAGTAGAGGCAGTACAGTGGAGGGCAACTAAAATGGTACATGACCTGCATCAAAAGCCCTATGAGGAGAAACTGAAGGACCTCAATATGTACACTCTGGAGGAAGGGGGGTATGATAGAAACTTTCAAATACCTCACGGGTGTAAATAAGGTTCTCGAGGAAAGCCTTTTTCAGAAAAAAAGATGCTCAAGAACAGGGAGTCATGCTATGAAGCTGGAGGGAAGTAGACTCAGGGGAGATGTAAGGAATCACTTCTTTACAGAAACAGAGGTGGATGCTTGCAACACCCTCCCTGAGGAGGTGGCGGGGGCAAAAATGGTAACAGGATTCAAGAAGGCATGGAATAGATATAAGGGAACCTTAGTGGTAAAGGAGGCAGAGGGTGGTAAAACCAGAGATCAAGCAGATTCTGCAGTGTTAAAGTAGGTAGGGAAAATAATAGTAATAATAATACCTTTATTTATAACGCACCTTTCAAAAAATCAAGGTGCCTTAACAATAAGATAAAACAGAATGCAGTAAAAAACAGTTAAATACAAACTCTCATAAAATTCAGACTTCTAGTAAAATCAAACAAGGTAGGCTAGATGCCACAAATGGGTTTTTAAGGCCTGTTTAAATCCCTCCATGGTTGCGCACTCCCAGAGCTGATGGAGTAGAGAATTCCAAAGGACTGGGGCCACGTACATAAATGCACGGGCCCCTGAAGATTTTAAAGAAACCCTTGGAATCTCTAGCAACCCCTCGTCAGCCGAGCAGAGCGATCGCCTGGGGCAGTAAGGAACCAGAAGCTCTTTCAGGTAGTCCAGGCCCTGTCCATGTAGAGCTTTATAAGTCAGAAGTCCAACTTTAAAGGTGATCTGCCACTGCACCGGCAGCCTGTGCAGTTCGTGCAGCACCGGAGAGATGTGACAAGTCCGGGGAGTTCCTGTCAATAGCCGGACTGCAGCATTCTGCACCAGCTGCAAGCGGCGGATATCAACCTCAGGTAGCCCTAGATAAAGGGAGTTGCAATAGTCAAGATGCAAGGTCACAAAGGCATGGACTAGTGTAGGAAGATCACTGGACAGAACTAGATGCTTAACCCTACAGATGTTCCTCAGATGGCAGAAAGAGGATTTGATGATTGCCGACACCTGCGAATGCAGTGTCAGCCCATCATCAAAAATTACCCCCCGGTTTCGCACCCATTTAGAGGTGAGGAGCTGGAAGCCTCCAAGGAAAAGTCCCAAAGGTAAACCCACTCCCAACCACTCTATACGGTGATCCGGGTCCACGACCATCACCTCAATCTTTTCCGAGTTCAACCTCAGCCAGCTCAAATTCATCCAACCCTGGATTTCGGTGAGGCAGTTATTAAATACCGAGAGAGCTCTATCCTGGTCAGGTGCAAAAGACAGGTACAGCTGGGTATCATCAGCATAACAGTGAAACCTCAGCCCATATGTTCTTACAATGTCTCCGAGAGGTAGCATGTACAATGCGAACAGCATGGGGGACAATACTGAACCCTGTGGTACCCCACATGACAGAGAGACTGGGTCGGAGGAATAAATCCCTGGCACCACCCTCTGAGTTCTGCCAGTGAGGAAAGATTTAAACCACCTGAGGACTGTATCAGACAGGCCATGGATGAACCTCAGGTGTTCGAGAAGAACCCCATGGTCCACAGTGTCAAATGCTAATGAGAGATCCAGAAGAACCAAGATGGAACGTTTTTTCTGATCTCTCGCCATCAGGAGATCATTGAGCACTCTTTTGAAAACCGGATTGGAGCGGTTCATAGATGTCATGGATGGTCAAATGGTTCTCCAGTTGTAAGGCCACTACTTTCTCAATCACCTTCCCCATAAATGGGAGGTTAGAGATTGATCTGTAGTTGGCAGGGCAGTCTGGGTCCAGAGAAGCTTTCTTCAGGAGGGGTGTTACCACCGCCTCCTTCAGGGAGTGAGGAAACTCACCCGTCTTAAGAGAGCACCAGACTATCTATGCTAGGACTGGGCCAATGATATCGCAACAGCCCATAATCTGGGTAACTGGGCCTGGATCAAAACTACAGCATGTAGGGAGCATACCTTGGACAATCCGCATGACATCTATGAGCTCTGGATGGTTGAAGGTACTCCAGGAAAACTGAGGGATGGTGACCGAGTGCCGATCCATGGCATCTCCCATACAGTGTGCTGGTTGGCACCCTGCCCTGATGTCAGCCACCATAGCTTCAAAGAATCGAGCGAGCTCATCACACTCCACTTGTGAAAAGGCTTTTTGAATCTGCAGGCAGGCTGGGTTGCACAGTCTGTCTACAGTTCGAAAGAGCTGAGCCGGTCGGTTCTGGGCAGCTGCAATCTCCCTGGACAGGAACTCTGCCTTCTTATGGGTGATTGCAGATTGATAGACTTAATAATGTCCCATCAATCTAAGGTGGTTGGCCTCCAGGGTGGATTTCCACCAGCAATGCTCTAACCTTCGTCCTAGTCACCGCATCTCCCTCAAAGTCCCATCAAACCAAGGGGACTAAGGGTGAAGGGAGAGAGGGCGAACACAGGCAGGATCAATAGCATCCAGAGCTGTAGAAATGGCCTTGTTATAAGCCAAAACCAAAGCATCTGGATTGCTGGGCAAACTAGGTGGGTCAAGCGGACCTTATCTGCCATCAGACTCTATGTAATCTATATACAGACTTCAAATAGATGAGACACTACAATTCTGATAGTCTCCCTTAAGTAGCTATGTTTTATTGCCTCCAATTGTCGCAGCAACATGGGCATCAGTGTGTGTGTGTGTGTGTGTGTGTGATGTTGCAGGTATATGTCATGACCTTTGAAAAGTGCCAGCATTCAGTGTTCCAATGTCTTTATTATGTGGCACAGCAGCAATGATGCCAAAAAGCAGAAAAACTGGAGCTTTGAAGGGTCCTAAGCTGCATGAACACAGGCAAAGAGCCACAGGTGGCCTCAAACCTTATGTTGCAGACCTTTGGTCTAAGGAGACCTCATCCTTGTGGCACCTCTAGAACCAGACCCCTCCTCAAGAGGGTTCCTGTGTTTTCACCGCACCTGAGAAAGGTGGTATAGTCCCTGTAGTAGAGACAGTGAACATAAACCTAGTGTACAATCTGTGCTACACAAGCATTCAAACATACAATATTGCCCTGCAACAACTGTACTCATTCCCTCAACTACTCCAGTGCCTTGTACTTGGTACCTGCTATTCTAACCTACCTTAGTACTGTACCCATCATTCTATTTATCAGTTCTTTTTGCTTCTGCCAGTCTTTCTAATCCTATCAGCCTACCAGCCATTCCCTTGTTGTTGCCTAAGCAAGCATTCCTACATAAGTAGCTGAATGTTTCATTGAATGAAATGGCTTTGCTGGTGGCTTGATGGGGCAGTGGGTGACGCATGCCATGCCCCTCCTTGAACACTACTTAAATCATGCATGCCCAAGCATCCTAAGGATGCTCATTTCATACCACCACCATACCCCCCCTTCTCTAGTGACTCCTTTTTCTCCTTTCAGAATTCCTTAGCCTGCTTTGCTAAGGTACCTGGTTTAAGCGGACCTCATCTTGCAGCACCTCTGGAGGTGGAACTCTCCTTAAGAGGGTTCCTGAGTCTTCATGGCACCTCAAAGGGGTGGCAGTCACTGTAGCAGGGACAAGGAAGCATAAGCCAAATTTGCAATCTATGTTGTACAAACATTCAAACATACTACCGTACAGCAATTGTAAGTAAGTAAGTAAAATTTGTATTCATTCTTAAATGAATAGGAGACTAAGTTGAGACAAGCTCATTTCCAATGAGGTCCTTTCATACAAGATTTCTTTAAGTAATAAAGTTTCATAAGATGTTACAAAAATAACAAGAAAAACACGAACAATATACTAAGTACAATATATAAAATCATCTGTAAATTGTCATTTAGTACTGAAAGAAATATCTATACAATGAGTCCCTGTGTATGGATTCTGAAATAGTTTAGTACAGACATTTACAAGAATGCATCAACTAATATGCAGAACTGGAGAACATAATGACTTCTGAGATACCCATGTGTAGAACCATTTCTTTTATTTTGCCCAGATGGATTTTACCATTATGGGGTTTTAAGTAACGTGGAATAGAGTTCCACAAATTAGGGCTTTTAAAAAAAAAAATGTGTCCTTCCTATTTCTAAATTTTTTGGTGTGGTTGAAATTCTACCCCTTCCATTGACCTAAGACAGTCTTTAATAATTCTTAACTATAAATTTTCTAAAATATAATGAGGTACACGGGCCTTATAACACTTAAACATGTATACAAGGATATGGTAATTCCTTCTGTCTCTCAAATTCAACCAATCTAATAATTTACACAGCTTATAACTATGTATCCTTTGAGGTACATCAAAGGAGAACCTGGCAAATCTATTATACATTGTGTCTAGTTTGGCCAACTCTGACGCCAGTGCCCCTACAATCATCAGGTCACTGCAGTCAAAGAGTGGCAAGACCGTAGAGCTCACCACATGTTTTCTAACTTTCTTAGGCATACAATGCTTAAATCTGTACAAAACCACAAGTCACTTTCCCACACTCTTCACTAAATGAGCTGTTTGTACATTTCCACTTGTTTTTTTTTTTTCTCATGGATTTTTCTGTGCCAGCACCCCAAGCTCAGATGGGCTTGCCAGGCTCCAGCAGCTGCCCCCTCATACTCGGGCTTGCCCCCCCCTCCCCGAGTGGGGCCGCTGATAGGTGAGTTCTGGAGGCCAGAGGGGACAGCAATGGAGCCGGCTCATTAGCGGGGGCCGGCATTTTTTTTTTTTTTGGAGGCTGTAATCCCAGCAGGACGGGGACGTGCAATGATGACCCACATCTACCCTGCCCCCTGAAAGTACAGGTGCCGACCGCTGCAGAACTCCCGGCCTCCGCCACGGGTCCGTCGTGCATTGGACACTCAACCCCACCTCCCCCAGAGTAGGAGAGTGGTCCTCTGGATGCTCAATCCTACTCCCCCTGGCCGGCCCTCCGACTCTTGAGTCTGTTCCCGAACCCGGGTCATCGGCGCCGCAGATGGCGATCGTGCCTATGCACCAGTGGGACGGCATTTCCACTTGATTTTATTATCTAACCAAAGACCCAGATACTTACAGCTCTGAACCTGTTGCAAGACCATTTGATCAAAGGTTTTAATTTGTAAAGTAGTTTTTAATGGATCAGTAGCTTTTTCCCTGTTAAATAACATAACCTGTGCTTTTTTGGCATTTAAAAAAAGCCCAGATTGAATGAAATAGTTTTGCAACTCATTAAACGCCTCTTGTAACATATGCTCAATTTGTATTACCAAAGATCCTTCTACATATATGACTGTATAGTCCGCACATAAATGATAATTTATCAAGGTATTTTCCAGGGTGAAATTATTCATACACATGTTGAAAAGAATAGATCCCAGGATTGATCCCTAGGGGCCTCCTGACATGGTATAGGCAAAGTCTGACTCAGTATTATTCAAAGCCACTATTTGTTGATGACCTTTTAAGTATGATTTGAACCACTCCACAGCACTCATCCTCTTAACTACCCCAGTCATGTACTCAGTACCTACCATCCTAACTAACCTCAGTACCTACCATTCTGTTTACCAAATATCTCCCTGTTGTTGCCTTAGCATTCCTCTGTATGTAGCCCGATGGTTCACTGAACAATAAAACTCTGGGATGTATGCATGTCTTACATGGAGGTAGGACCTTGTTTAGCAGGTTTGATTGCGTTCCAGAATTGGCTCTATTTAAATATCATTAAATGGCGCTGCCTGTTGGCCCAGTGGAAGCACACTGTGCTTCCATGCTGGTGATCTGGTTTTGGAAGCAGACTTGGGACATGTGGGGTGGGCATCCTGCAGTGTCAGATCCAAGAGTTTACAATGGGGGTGCTGGGGTGGTGTGCATACTTGATATGCAATTTTTAGTTTTTTTTTAAATCCTTTATATTGTCTGCTATAACAGTGTTTCTTCATGGCAGGGCGGGTGGCTGATTCTGCCCTGACCTGTCAGCCACCACCATTATCCCAACTCTCCTCTGGTGGACTGGAGACCAGTATCCCCCACAGATTCCCCCCATGGTGGGGCCAGGAAGGGAGGGCCATCTTCCCCCAACTGAACACAATCCAGACAGTCCTGGATCCCCAGAGAGAATGGGCGAGCCAACAGCGTGACACACAGGGCATCATAGAGTCCATCCCCCAATTTTTCCTCTTTATGTTTTCCCCTCAGGCTCCGCACATGATGTGCAATAAGCACAATGTGTGTACTCCGCCTATGCAGAGTTATGTCCCCGGTGCTGTTGCTGAGCACCCCCCCAGCAGTGACTTGCACGAACCTCCACCAGGATTCCTCCAGGTGGCGGTCAATTGCCGAGTCACGAGATTCCCCCCTCCCTGAAGGAGGACAGCAGTCTGTTGGACGCTCAATTGTCCCTCCCATGGCCGATCACCGAGTGACCAATGTCCATTCCCAAATGCAGGTCGATGGCATGGTAAAAAGTAAGATGCCTACGGTACCTCAGCCCTCTTCACCACCAGGCTGGCTACTTTATATTGTCTGCTATTATCTTAACATAGAAACACAGATGTGTCGGCAGAAAAGGCCCACCGGCCCACCAAGTCTGCCCAAACTCTCTATCTAGAAGCTAGCTCTAGGGAACTAGCCTTCTTGACTAATCCTTCTGATAATTCCCTTGTATCTATCCCATGCCATTTTGAATCCCCCCACTGTCTTTGCCTCCACCACCTCCACCAGGAGTCTGTTCCAGCAGTCCACCAGCCTTTCCGTAGAGTAATATTTCCTAACATTACCTCTGAATTTCCCCCTCCAACTGTAACACATGACCCCTAGTTTTCGAGTGCCTCTTCAGTTGGAAAATATCATTCACCAGTACTCTATTTATGCCCCTAAGGTATTTGAAGGTTTCAGTCATGTCCCCTCTCTCCCTTCTTAGCTCCAGGGAGCACATGTTAAGGTCCCTCTGTCTGTCCTCATATGACAATTGACTAAGACTCCCCACTATTTAAGTTGCCCTTCTCTGGACCTTCTCTAATTTATCCACATCCTTCCTAAGGTGTGGTCTCCAGAACTGGACTCCATACTCCAGGTGTGGTCTCACCAATTGCTTGTACTGAGGCATTACGACCGCCCTCTTCTTGCTATGTTTTTCATTAATTTTTTGTCAGAAAATATAAATGTTTCTGTAGTTTTAAATGTGTATTTTCTTACAATCAATAAATCATACTTCTTCAACCAACTGAAATGCAGCAGCAGCTAGCAAGTAAGTTACAATGGGGGTTGTGGCGACCCCTTCGCCACCCCCTAGATCTGCCACTGGCATCCTGGCTGGAAAATAGTGCTGACAGTGACAGCACTTCCCAATCTGGGGAGGAGGTGGTACAGCTACCAGTGCTACAGTGGCCCCTGTGGAGGGCATGGGAGCTTGCTCCCCCATGGTTAGCTGTGGTGTCCAAGACCAACTCCAAAGGCGGGCAGTGCCACAGTGTGACTGGAGAGTAGGTTGAGGGAATGACAAAAAGAGGGAGAAACCTCCCTGGTGCCATTAATATGATGGTCATAGTACACTCTGATCCCATGCCACGGATCATGCTACTCATTAAACTGTGCAGGCAGCAGGCTAGTGGGAGATGGGGCTGGGTTGGTATCCAAGACCCAAGGAGGGTAGTTGACACCAGGCTGGGGAGAAAAGAAATCTCTACAGAAAATCTTTTGTTAACCAACTTCTTGTAAAAGGTTGCCCTCCCAGCAAAAATATAGTTCAAAGCATAAATAAAGGCACAATAATAATCACCAAGATTGTCAGGAGGTAAAGTGCAAATACAACTCAGTTACCGTATGCATGTTTTTTTTTTTTTAATTCTATTTGTAGCCCTCCAGCCTGGAACTCTCTCAGGCCACTGCACTCACCAGCTTGCTCTACTGCCCGCTGTGTTCCCCGGTCATCTTCAAGTTTGTTATAGTTCCCCGGGTCGGGGGATCTACAACCTTAGGAGACCGCGGGGGCAGTGGCTGGGAACCAGTGTAGGGCGTATGGCAGCGGCACTGGTGGGGCCATCGCCTATCAGGGCTGGAGGGTATTTCTTGTGGAGTGAGCCCTGAGATCCCCCCCCCCGTGTGGTGCATGCATCTGATGCTGTGGCGCACAGCAACCCTGCCTGCGTCAGCCACGCCCCTTATGTGCGGTCTGGCAGCTCGAGATGTACCTCCGGTCTCCATCGGGGATCGCCTGAGCACCGGACAACCCATGCCCTCCCACCCAGAGAGGAGAGCACCCCAACGGGTGCTCAATCTGTCTCCCTCCCCTGCCGACCCCCAACTCCCAAGCTCGCTCCCGAACTCGGGTCATCTGCGTGATGCGAGGTGTGGCGTCCAGTGCCTTAACCCTCAGCGCCACCTGGCGGGCAACACATGCATGTTGACAAAATACAAATGATAACTGAATCACGCATGATAAATATATACTAACATACAGAATCAGCCCTGAGCAGGAGGGGCCATAGGGCCATAGGCAGGGGGCAAGAGGCAGAGGAATGTAAAAGGGGAAGGCAGACAAGCAGGGGCTAGATGCAGGAGCAATGTGTGTGGAGAGGTTACAGAGGGGAGCTTTGAAGAAGAGCAAGGAAGAGGAGGAGTGGGGTGGCTCTAGGGAGGTTATGCAAGAGATGGGGAGGCAGGAGGCAGACTGTTCTGTGGTTTTACAATGGGACAGAGAAAGAAAGCAGAATAGGAAAGGGAGTAAGATCAGAGGAGGAATGGAGAGACGACAGAGGAGAGGAAGCAGGAAGGGAATCGGGATGTTGATCCATTATTTAGAAACAGAAAATGATGTCAGATAAAGACCTCTCAGTCTGTCTAGTCTGCCCAGGCCTGCCTAGTTATGAGACCATGCCCCTGTCAGTCCTTATTCCTTCTCCTCCTTCCCCAACTAGCTATATGCACTTTTCCCATGTGGCTGTCCCACCCTTTTGAACCCCCCACCTGTCTCAGAGAAGACAACCTCTCCTGGAAGTTTTTCCAGTCCTCCACTGCTCTTTCCATAAAAAGCACTTCCAGACATCTTTTTTGACCCCCCCCAAAAAAAAGATTTCTTGTAACTTCCCGTGGTGCCCATGTTACCACTCATTGTGAACAACGCACTGCTGTTCGCCTTATTTATCCCACGGAAGTACTTGAACATCTCAACCATGTCTCCTCCTTCCTCCTGTCCTCCAGTGTGTGTATATACTGAGGTCCCACCAAGCACCCTTCATAAGACCTCCCTTGTTGCCACTGTATCATTTTGGTAGCCCTTCACTGCTCTGCTTCCAGCCTATCCATGTCATTCCTCAAGCGTGGGCTCCAAAACTGCATATAGTACTCTAGGTGCGGTCGAACTAGGGATATTTGGAGAGGGAGGTGGCCCAATGGGAAAGGTGCCAGGTCTGGAGAAAGGGGTGGGAGTGATTGTAGTTGAGGGAAAAGTGGTGAGTTCAGGGAGGGCAGCTGAGGATGAAGCACATCAGAAGATTACATAGGATTCAAAGAAACTAGGAATCATTAAATGTACAAATTACTACCTATCACCTTTAAAGGTGTCTCTTATGCTAAGCTCACTGACATTGGGCTGACCTGGAGGTCTGCAAGTGTGGGCCCCACATGCCTGGTGTTTAAGGCCCAGCCCTGAGGCAGGCGCCAGCCAGGCCTGCATTTCACCCAAGGCAGCTCCCTTGTTCTTGTCTGGGATATGGTTTGTGGCTGGAAGTTAAATACTAGGTGGCAACGTGACAGCTCTAGAATTTCGGGGTGGGAAGAGCTGTCAAGAATAGTGCTCTTTGTCCCTTTCAGCGTCAAGCTGTTTCATTTTTGTTTTGTTTCATGGTTTAAACAGAACATAAAAAATAACTTAAACACATTTGGCACTTTAATTGCCTTTGACCAAAAGATGTCACAGATATGTATTACAGTACATGGGATAATGAGATTCCCTGTATATTAACTGTACGTGAGGACTTTTTTTGTAAACTATTAAGAATTAAACTTTTTGCACCAGTGAAATTACTAAACTTTGTAATGTGAGGCATCTCCAGCATGGGCCTTCAGTTAGCATAGTTCACTATACTGAAAGTATAGCCGGCTTCTATTTTTTTTGTTATATTTTCTCTCTCCAGGGCTGACCAGGCAGTTACTCAGCCTTGTCCCCAGGTACTGTTGACTGTCCCTTGCCTCTCTCCTCATCAGGGGTAGGCTGCCCCGTGGATTGCCTCCTGCTGCAGGGCCAGGGGGGAGGACCATGCTCCCCCCTCTGGTGCCTCTCATTCAGAAGTCCTCGCAACTGGAGTGGCAGGGCAGGTTGCAGTATCACGGGCGAGGCTTCCCTATGCCCTGGTCCCCTATTTTCCACCAGGCTTTTCTTTCCACAGCCCAGAGCCATGATGGCACAGAGGATGCATGTGTGTGGAGGTGTACATACATTCCAGAACTGTGGCTCCTCCATCCTTCCCTGATTTACGTCTGTCCTCTGAGCATCAGCGCTGCCACCAGGCCTCCACCTAGTGGTAATCAAGAACCAGAAAGACACAGCACCCCAATCCAGGACAGGAGGCTGTCGATCCTCTCCCAGCCCTCCCCGAGCGACTCAAACTCGTTCTAAACTTGGATCACCGGCATGGTGCGAGGTAAAGCGCTTGCAGCGCCTCAGCCCTCTGTGCCAACCAGCCGGCAGGTACAGTAGCCTCTTGGAGATAAGGGGCAGTTGGTGGGGGGAGTTGGGGAGCTGAAGAAAAATCCCTCAGGATGGCAGTCCCCACCTGAGCAAACCCCAAGGGCAGCAGATGTTGGGGAAAGACTGAGGTGGTGGTGGCACACATGCCTGAGATGTATAAAGAGATAAAGAAAAATAAACATTTTATCAATACATACTGGAAATTGTGAATCTTTGCTTCACAGCAAAATCCAGAAATTGCACGTGGGAAACTGCAATTGCTTTACTTGCAGAGAAAACAAATTCACAAGCTCTGGTACTCTGTCATACAATAGTAATTGCAGGAAGAAAGTTGTGCAAGTTCATATTTGCAAGAAAAAGTTCCACAGAATTTAATAGGGAAGTGTGGTCTCGTGGTTAGGACAGCATGACAGGTTCAAACCCTGCTAGAGCAAAATTCTTATTTTGTGACCTTGGGGCAAGTCACTCAAAGGTGATAGGAAATGGACTGGCCCATTGGCACATTGGTAGCACTACTGCTTGCAATGTGGTGACCCGAGTTCAGGAATGAGCTCAGGCTGCCAGGGGCCGGCCAGGGTAGGGAGGAGGATTGAGCATCCTAAGGGACGTTCTCCTCCTTCGGCGGGGGAGGGTCACTATAACCATTGCAATACTGCCACCTGGGTGACTACAGGTGGCAATGCAGCTCGGAGGCGCCATGGGAGGGGAGGAAATAGACTGAGATCTGGAGTGGCAGCACACCTTGCATGCACATGCTCCTTGGACCGCCATGCCTGTCGACATCCTAAGGGATGGGAGAAATGATGGAAAAAGACCCCACACTTGGCCCCTGACAACAGCCTCTGGTACTGCAACAAAGGACCGAACTCAAAAACCCATGGATACCACCTGATAAAAGTTTTTTCAGGTTGGGGGAGTAGAAAGGGTGTGCTCTCTCCTTCCTCACCCGGCACACAATCTGAGGCAGCATACAGGCAGAGTACCAGTGGGTAGTACGCCTGGCCACAAGTACCTTGGAGTACCCTGAGGGAGTGGTTCAGCTGCAGTGTAGAAGGGGCCGTGATAAACAGAGAAGTTAAAAAAAAAGGTAATAGGAAATTATTTTTACAGTTAACTGAACTCCCATTTTCCTTTCTATGCAAGTTATGTATTCTGAATTCTGATATACTTTGATCAATGTTTGATAAGTGGGAGCCCTCAGATCTACACAGGGTTCCACTCACCTCAGCAACTAGTGATCTTTCTTTTCAGGGACCACCACAATGTATGATGTTAGATGCATATTGCATCATTGTTGTCTGATGCAAGCACCTTGCGTTGGTCCAAGTGCTTTTGGAATCGAGCCCACAGTGTTTGAGTGTGGATAAAGGTTCAGAATAATGGAATCTCAGTATGGATTTTTCTAGTGTTACTAAATAGATAGGGAAGAATATAACATAATAATGACATTAGTAAAGTGACACACCACATTCAGTTCATATACCATTTTTAAACAGATTATACACAATGTTCCATTTGACTGAAAACAAGTTAGCTTGATCTACCATACAATGAGCTAATTTTTCTAATCTTAACATTTCTAAGCACTCAATTTTCCATTCATTGAAGCTGGTCATTCCTTCCATAGAAATATAGAAACAGAGAAATGTGTTGGCAGAAAAGGACCCCATTGGCCCATCTAGTCTGCCCCTATCAACCTCCCCATAGTTATCACTGACCATTTCACCTTACTTCCCACCTCTAAGGCCCCCCACACACATATGGCGTCCAATTGCCTTTTCCCCTTCTGGGTGCTTGTATCTTCCATATTTTCAAAATCTAATTTTGTTCCTTACTTCATTAGTCTATTTTTCCTTACCTTTTTTTATTTTACTTGTAAACATGCTTTTTCTCCCCTTTTTTTCTGTTCTGGAAGGCATAGAAGTTTTACCTTTTGAATATTTATATTGTTGTGCAACAAATGTATGGGAAATTGGATTGTCAGGGGAAGCTCATATTCTATATTGGGGTTAAATTGCTATTCTTTTTATTGTTAACAATACACAACTCTGATAAACAGTCCAATTTTTTTATAATGTATGGGGAACACTTATTATTAACTGAAATCAAGCAGATTACAACCTTGTTATTTATTTGATATTCAGAAAGACCTTTGAGTCAGAGACTCATTTACAAAGGTTCCATGTCATACATAAATTGCACAGGAGACGGGACTTAAGATACAGAAAAAAACAGAACATTATATAGTAACATTAAATAAAATTAAAAAAAAAACAGGTTACATAGTTGCTTCATAGTGGGCTAACAGAGAAAATTTACATTTATGCCATCGTTATGACATCACTCTGTTGTTAACCCTTCTTGAGTATGTCATATCAATTGTACAGTATAACGAAACGGAATGCTCACAACAACCAATACAGTGTATGATGAAGCATTGTTATACACCGAATTCCATCATTTTCAAAAAGTTCTTATACTGTACTAGCTACATCAGCTAGTTTCTTATGCTGTACTAGCTACAACTTAAAACGTGATCACTCATGCGTGGTGTGCGATCTTCCCGCTACTTGGCAGCGGCCACAGTGGTGAGAACTTGTCCATTGAAGAAAAAAAAACAAAGTAAGCTTAAAATATTTAACGACGGCACTTTTTTTTACTTATTTTTCCATCCTTCGCTATAAAAAACAATGAATGACTATCAGCAACAAGTTATGGTTAGTACATCTTGAGGTTCCCATGGCGACCGAACTGCTTGAGCTATGCTCTAGAGGTACAAGAAGTCGTCATAGGAACCTCTTGATAAACTAACCGGTTTGTTATCGATAGTCATTCATTATTCTCTATATTCAAACAAAACAGAATGTTCACAACAATCAATGTTCTGTAAAGTAATTCGGTAAAGTAATTCAATCCACGATTATACAATCTTGGTAGCCCATACACTATAAAATGCAATGTATAGTCTTTGGTTAATAAACGCTGAAAACACTTCCCAAGGTTGCCATGGCATCTGAAAACCCCTCGAGCTGCACTCTCAAGGTTTACAATGATGTCATGGCAACCTCTCGAAGTGTTTACAGCATGGATATTAACCAAAAACCACACTTTATCTTCTATGTTGCTGAAACTGGTTAAAATGATACTGTGTTTGTTTTCTTATAACATTCTGTATTCTAATAGTAATTGTTTGGTAGAATTCAAGGTACTGTGACAAATGTGTTAAATTGTTTTGTTATGGTTGAATGATTGTAATTGAAAAAATCCTAATAAAAATGTATTGATAAAAAAAAGTTTGTTAACAATTAGATATTGTTTATTTTTTCAGTTTTGACCCTGGCATTTCAAGATACTCATTTCATGATTCGCCTTATAAACATGACATATGCCATTTATAGTATACTGGTCAAAATGTCACTTTGCACCAGAAGTACAAAAACACATCTCATCCAGGATTTTAAAAATGACACACCACATTTATGAGACGGTGTGGAAAAATGGCTATGTTGAAAGTTTGGAGTCGAAAGAGTGAAAACTAGAGAAGTTATGAGTGAACGTTGAAACATTGTAACATTCACTCATACCCTGGGTATTATACCATATCTGTACACCAAACTGTCAGCATAGCCTTTTTATTACCCCACCTCATGAACCCGGTAGTGAAAATGTTCAAATCCCTCCCAAAGTGTCATTCCATAGCATCAAAATGTCATTCTGCACCACAAGTGCGAAAACATATTTTGGCCAGGATTTGAAAAATGACTACTGTCACATTCGTGAGGTGGTGTAAAAAAATAGCTACATTAATAATTTGGGGTCAAAATATTTAAAACTGCCAAAGTTATGAGCAAGAGCATAATAAAATATTGACATATAACTTTGCCATTTTTACATATTTTGATCCCAAATTTTCAATATAGTCTTCTTATGACCCCACCTCATGAACAAGTATGGTGAAAATTCTCTAATCCTGCCTGAAAGGTGATTTTGCTAAGCGACTGAGAAATCACCTTTTAGGCTTGATTTGCATAATTCCACCACCATTAGTCATGAAATGGGGTCCCAAAAAGGCCATGGTTTTTTTTTACTCTTTTTCCCTCTGGTCATGGTCTGGGGGGGCCTCTCTCAGGTATCCTGCCTGATCCTCCCCAGCCTGAAGTCCTCCATCTGTACCTCCTCTCTCCTCCTCCTCCTCTACTCCACTGTCGGTACCCCGGCTTAACCCTCTGGGGTTGGGCCACCCCTCCTCTTTGGGCACTCCTTGAGACAGACCCTGATGGGAGAGAGGATCTGGGTGGAGGAAACTGGAAGGTCAGATTGGATGGGCCCGGAAATTGGGGATGGGGGCAGGTGCCGTCGCCTACCCCACAGACCATTTTTTTCCTTTTTCTGTTCCCCTTTCCCCTCCATGCATGTCACGCATCTGACGTGGGGCGCATGGCAATCCCTGCCCATGTCAGGGCACGCTAACTACGTGCAGCCAGACATGCTGCAGCGCCCCTGGTCTCCGCCAGGAGCTGCTGGCATGCTGAGCAGTCCCACCCCATCCCACGGGGAGGAGAGCAGCCCATACAGGTGCTCAATCCTCACCTGTCCCCTGCCGACCCCCGGCGTCCTGAGCTCGCTCCCGAACCCGGGTCGCCGGTGTGGTACGAGGTGTGGCATCCAGCGCCTTAACCCTCAGCACCACCGGGCTGGCCTCAAAAGGCCACATTGAAAATTTGG
The DNA here is from genome assembly GCA_016271365.2 of Neoceratodus forsteri. Classification (NCBI taxonomy): domain Eukaryota; kingdom Metazoa; phylum Chordata; order Ceratodontiformes; family Ceratodontidae; genus Neoceratodus; species Neoceratodus forsteri. The sequence continues at coordinate 361,556,922 of JADMNL010000024.1, forward strand.
GATCCAAATATGCACAAATGATAAACTTATGCATCAAAGTTCAAAACCCCGTTGAAATATTTTGAACCTCACTTACCTTAGTTTCTTATATTAAAGTCGGTGGTTCTAGCAGCAAGATGTGTCTTCAATTAGAGAGTGGATCTTCACCCTGTGACCTGTTCAGGTGAGTGAGTTTGTGTGGAGGTGTACTGGGGGTGTAGGGTTGTGGGTGCTGAATGGGAGGGGGGGAGATTAGATCGGTATAGGATAGTTTTCTTTTTTGCAGGCTTAAAAAAAAAAACATCAAGGGAAGTTTTTCTTCATTTCAGACCAGGACGGCAATCGGAGAGTGGGTGGGGGATGGGAAGGGGCACCACAAGACACCAGAGAAAGACAAAAACATTACAGGGATGGCAACCAGAGGGTGGGAGGTGCCACTGGACACCACGGAAAGACAAAAACATTACAGCAACAGTGATCACAGGGTGGCGGTGCACTAAGCAACAGGGAAAGAAAAACATATTACAGGGATGACAATCAGAGGGTGGGGGATGTCATTAGACACCAGGGAAAACAAACATATTACAGGGACAGCAAATGGAGGGTAGGGGGTGCCACTAGATACCAGGGAAAGACAAATATATTATGGGGACAGCAATCAGAGGGTGGGGAATGCCACTAGACACCAGGGAAAGACAAATACATTAAGGGGACAGTAATCAGAGAGGGGGGGGTGCCACTAGACTGTACACCAGGGAAAGACAAATACATTACAGACATGGCAATTGGAGGGAGGTTGTGCCACTAGACACCAGGGGAAAACAAATATATTACAGGGACTGCAATCAGAGGGTGAGTAGTGCTACTTGACATCAGGGAAACAGTAAATAAATATGGGGATGGAGATCGGGGGGAGTGCCACTAGACATCAGGGCAATATTACTTACACAAAGGGATGGCAATGGGGGAAAGGGAACCCCTTAGACACCAGGGAAACAGCTGCTTACTGTAGCCCACAGCACGGGTTCCAGTTGCGGCTGCAGAAGTAAAAAAAAGTCCCACTGTTCTCATACAGAGAAGGCAGGTAAATGGCTCCTCTCAGTAAGCTGGGCTCACAGGATTTTGGGTTCCCAGAAAACATATTTTTGCCAAGTTTAAAAAAAAAATACAAGAATCTAGTTAAATGGGTCCAGTGTAGCTATGTTCAGGTGTTTTTTTTTAAGACATAGGTTTAAACAGTGAAAAGAAAATGGTGGTCATACAAAAAAGGATATTTTTCTCACCAAAAAAGATTGACCCCTTATAAAAAAATTATCCTTTTTTTTTTTATGGCCAAATTCTTTCTTTTTTAGTTTCAAACATCTGTCCTAAAGTGCCTACTGAGCATGTGCTGATCAAAAATTTTAAATCCTTATAACTCTGGAACAGATTACTGTTTTTTCACCAAACTAGAGAAAGACACTATTCAAACACCATGAAGTCTTGCTTATATTAGGACCTTTGCAGTATGCCCCTGGCTTTTGACTGCCCCGGAGATGAAATAGTTAACTCCAGAGAAATCTGGAGTTCCACAGCGTGAGGGCGCTTATTGAAAGCTCTATCTGGGTTGTTTGAACCCAAACTGTCAGATTCTTTACTCCGCTTTCACTGAACAGGCGCTCCGAGACCAGCTCCTTCATTCGGTTCGTTTTGCGGTTTAAAGTATTTTATCGGTTCATTTAACCGAGAAAGTGTTTAAAATTACCATGGTTTTCCGTTTAAAAGCTCTATCTGGTAACCGTAAGTAAAATAATTTTAGTCTGTGTGGAAACTCATTATCGGTTCGCTCTGAACCGATCAGTTCTTAAAATTGTTTTCTTTGCATTTAGAGTGAAGTACCCGGTTCTTATCGGTCCTAAAAACCTGCAATTAAAAGTGTTTTTTCAAATACCCGTGACACGGTTAGGGGACCGATAAGGGTGTCTTGTCCTGCAAGGCCTGAAACAAAGGACAAATTTGGTTAGGCTGGCATTATGTCTGAGAAATCCAAAGAGAAAACCGGGCCCACTGGGTTTCAACACTGTGATGTCTGTGGGGAAGCCTTTGCCAAGGCTGACCCACTACACCACTGTGTCTATTGTCTGGGGCTGACCACCTCCTGTCAGACTGCCAGATATGTAAAATTTCCTGCAGCCACCCTGGAAAAGAGATTGGGCAGGCTCAGGGGCAGGAGGCCAAAAAGTCCGCTGACCGGATGGCCAGCCCGGCCCAGCTACAGCTGGACCAGAGAGGAGTGCCCTCTGACCAGGGCCATACTTCCTCGGCAAAAAGGCTGGTCCTGAGGAACCAGTCAAAGCAAAAGGACAAAGAAATCAGCTAGTGTGAGTCCAGTTTTGTCTCTCCTTCTGCTGTAGAAATAGCTAAACCATACAGATTGTCCAGTCTTTGTCTCAGGGACTTGTTGAACCCTCTGGTTGGAAAAAGGGGTCTCGTTCAGGTCCAGTGGTTCAGGATTATGATGTTGGGGATTTTATGAACCACAGGAGGGGAGGAAGATTTTGATGATTGTAATTGTGATTGGGAAGGTCTGAAGTGCCAATAGAACTGGACATTTCTCCAGACAGACCCTTTGAGTCTCCCCTTTATTGTCTGAGTCCCCATCTCATTTCAGATTTTATAAGAAAGTAGCAGAAACTCTCCAGCTCCCTTAGAAGAGGCTGTGGATGAGCAGAGGAGCCTGACTATGTGGAAATGATGGATATTCCAGAGGCTAGAAGGTTGTCTATTCCTTTACATAAGTCATTTAGGAGACAAACTACTAAGATTTTAAAAAATCCTTTTTCTGTCCCTCCTGTAGATAAAAAAATGGACAGAAGGTATACGTTGCCAGGCCCTAATACAGACTTCCTTACTGAACAGTGTAGTCATGTAGGTGTGGTGCAAGCTGCAGCCTGTGACAAGGCTAATATTCCCCTGGCTTCACATCCTCCTGATAAGGATTCCAGGAAGATTGATGCCATGGCGAAAAAACAGTATGTGGCAGCTTCTTTGGGACTCAGACAGGTTAATTATATGGCTTATGTGGCTAGATATCAGAAATCTAGATGGGACACTATATTGCAGTTGAGCAGGCCCATGGCCAGTCAAGGCCAGTGAGATGGAACAGGTGGCTGCTGATGGCATTGAAGCCTCTAAAGTTCAATTTCATGCTGCTGTTGATGTTAATGATGTTTCCTCTAGGGTCATGGCCACTTCTGTAGCTCTCCGTAGGTTGGCATGGCTCAGATGCACTAATCTGTCCCAAGATACCCAGTCAAAGGCTATAGATTTTCCTGTTATAGGAAATTCTCTGTTTGGAGAACAAACAGAAAATTACATGAAAAGATGGATGAATACAGAACTACTTACAAAAGTGCCCAAGCTAAGGAAAGGCATGCCACTCAACATAGGCATGCCCCAGAAAGGGCAGGCCTTACAATAGGCCTTTTACCAATTCAGGCTTCTTCTGCTTTTGCACAGAAGGATTTTTCAGAGGCAGAGGCAGGCAGGGGCACAGGCAGACCCTCTCCCCAACCTAAAGCTGCTCCTGCTAACAGGCACCTGATCGAGGTGTCTGGGGGACCTCTCCTATGCGGTGGGGGCAGACTGGCTTATTTCTGCCAGAACTGTTGTCCCTAACCTCGGACAAATGGGTTCTGAGGTGGTAAGCCAAGGCTTGGTTCTCAGTTTCAAACAGTTTCCCAAGATGAGAGCCAGGCACTTTCCCCTCAAGTCTTTGAAACCCTCGCACTAGAAGCGGAGGTTTCCGCTCTTTGGACTGCAAAGCAGTGGAAAGGTCCCCCTTGCCACCAGAGCAAGGGTCTTTACTCAAGGTACTTACTGACCCCAAAAGACAGGAGACTGGTGGCCCATCTTGGATTTAAGATTTCTGAACAAGCATCTTGTAAAACCAAAGTTCAAAATGCTGACTTTAGCAATGATTTTGCCATCCTTGAGGCCAGGGGACTGGCTAGCTTCCCTGGACCTCAAGGATCCTACTCATATTCTAATCAGGGCCTCTCACGAAAGTACCTCAGGTTGAACTGCCCTCGGGCCACTACCAGTTCAGGCGTGCCCTTGGGACTCACTTCTGCTCAAGAGTTTTCACAAAATGTCTAGCTGTAGTAGTGGCCCACTTAAGAAGACAAGGATAGCTATGTTTCCCTACTTGGACGACTGGCTTATTGTGGGTCAGTCATCAGAGCAGGTAAAATCCCACTTGCAAATCACCCAGGAACTCCTCACCTTTCTGGGGTTCCTGCTGAATGTTCCAAAGTCAGTTCTCGAACCAGTTCAGGTACTAACTTTTATAGGTGCAGAGCTGAACACAAAGTTAGCCAGGGCATTCCTCCCCTCCGAAAGAGTGGACAAACTCATTGCCCTGGCATCTTCTTTCTCCATGCAGGTCTCTCGACCAGCAAGGCACTTTCTGCAACTCCTGGGGCACATGGCTGCCTCTACAGCTGTTGTGCCAGGGGCAAGATTTCAGATGAGGGACATTCAGTTCCACTTGAGGTCCTATTGGTCTCAAAGGAGGGACCCCCTTACCAAATTGGTCCCAGTGACCAAGACTCTGATCCTAGCTCTCCAGTGGTGGCTGGATCGGAGCAACCTGTCCTCAGGGTCCCATTCCTTCCTGTCCCTCACTCCCTCATCCTCACCACGGATCGTCCCTGTTGGGTTGGGGGCTCACCTGGGCGACCTTTCAACTCGGGAGTTTGGTCCCCTCAGGAATCTCTGCTTCACATCAATCTGCTGGAGCTCAGGCTGTCTTCCTAGCTCTCCAGGTTTTTCAGAAACTGTCCAGAACAAAGTTGTTCAAGTCAGGACAGACAATACCACAACAATGTGGTACATCAACAAACAAAGGGCACTCGCTCTTCAGCCCTATGCACAAGCAATGAAGTTGTGGTCTCTGGCCTATTCCTGAACACCTCTCTGATAGCGGTTCACCTCCAGGGAAGGACATGTCTAGCGAAGGACGCCCTCAGCAGGATTTCTCAGGGCCATCACGAATGGGCTCTGAACCCTCAAGTGCTGGGGTCAATCTTTGCCAGCTGGGGCACTCCTCAGATAGATCTTTTGCAGCCCCAGACAACCACAAACTTCCCCTGTTTTGCTGTAGCCCCAGTTCTGGGTTCAGTCCCCTGGATGCCTTTCAGCTGGATTGGGAGGAAAGTTCCTCTATGCTTTCCCTCCGTTCCCTCTACTCTTCAGGGTTTTAGTAAAATCAGAACTCAGCCTTGCAGGGTGATTCTGATTGCTCAGACTGGCCAGGCAGCCTTGGTACCCTCTTCTTCTGTCCCTATCATTTCCACCCTCCCTGACCTTGCCCAGGGCTCATGACCTGCTGACCTGTGCACAGGGAGAGTGTGGTATCGGATCTCAACTCCCTCCACCTCAAGGCTTGGTTCTTGAGAGTTAGAGATTGCTGATTTACACCTTTCTCAAGGCGTCTTGGATATTTTGAAGGCCTCCAGAAGCCTTCCACTAGAGCCACTTATAATTCTAAATGGAAGAGATTCTCATTTTGGTGTTCTGAGAGGCAAATCACCCCAGAATCAGCTGACCTGCCTATTTTGTTGGACTACCTGGTCCACTTAAATTCCTTAGGCCTCAAACCAGCTACCTTAAAGGTTCATTTGGCAGCTGTTTCAGTTTTATTTCTGCAGGAAAACCAGTTTCTCTTTCTTCTCACCCTGTGTTTGCCAAATTTTTCAAAGGGTTACTTCATACTAATCCTCCTTTGAGAACCAACCCTGCATGGGACTTGAATATTTGCATTGCCAGCTAATGCAACCTCCCTTTGAGCCTCTGGATTCGCAGATCTCAAGTTCTTAACTTGAAAACTGTTTTTCTAGTGGCTATCACTTCTGTTAGGCATATAAGTGAATTGCAAGCCTTGTCAGTGGAAGAGGATTTCATTTCTTTCCACAGAGATAAAGTGATCCTCAGGACTAACAGAAAGTTTTACCTAAGGTGGTTTCAGATTTTCATCTTAACCAATCCATCTCTCTTCCAGTATTTTTACTGAGCACTCCTCTTCTGGTGAGAGAAGCTTGCACAGTTTGGACGTAAAGAGCCCTTAGCTATTATTTGGATCATTCAAGGGTCACAGGTTGAATCCTCAGCTCTTCTTACCTATGGAGATGTGGGTAAGGGAGGCCTGCTACTAGGAGGTCGATTGCTAGGTGGATTGTCTCTTGTATCCAGTTCTGTTATCAAAAACTGGGCAGGGCTGCCCTCAGGTGAGAGGCTCATTCCACCAGGGGTACAGCTGCATCTCTAGCGGCTGCTAGAGATATTCCATTTGGAAATCTGTCAAGCTGCTACCTGGAAGACAGTCCACACTTTCACTAAGCATTATTCCTGGACGTCCAGTCCAGGAGAGATCCAGCTTTGGCACAGCTGTCCTGCAGAGCCTATTTCCTAAGTAGTTCTGACCCTCCTCCATGGGGTACTGCTGTGTACTCTGCAAGGTCCTAATATAAGCAAGACTTCATGGTGTTTGAAGAAAAATTACTCCCTTAGTAATTGCTTTTCTTCTCATGAGTCTTGCTATTAGGACAACCCTCCCTCCTACCCCTCTCAGAATCCCTACTTGGGTATGGGGTTGGCAAATTGGTGCAATCACTGTGTCATGCCTGTTTAGCTTCTAGTTCTCCCCCCCCTTCTTTTCTTTCTTGGGTTAGGAACTAGATAGTTTCTGTTTTTTGTTAATTGGTAGCTGGGCCCCTCTCTGGACTTGAGTCTTTGGGCAGAGGGGGCCTTAGTAGTGATTGTCAAGGGTTATCCTAACAATAATACGTGATACTGTTTTTCTTTATTGGTGTTGTGTTTTTGTGGTTCTACTGTTAGTAGGTAGCCAATGGCTGGTGTAAGGCTTTCCACACAGACTTGCTATGTTAGTTAGCCTCATAAAGAACCTGACAGTTTGGGTTCAAACAACCCAGATAGAGCTTTCAATAAGCGCCCTCGCGCTGTGGAACTCCAGATTTCTCTGGAGTTAACTATTTCATCTCCGGGGCAGTCAAAAGCCAGGGGCATACTGCAAAGGTCCTAATATAGCAAGACTCCATGAGAAGAAAAGCAATTACTAAGGTGAGTAATTTTTTCTTCTGGGTGAAACCCTCTCTAACCAGTAAATTTCAGACAAAAATTCCAAACCATCTGGGTGCTAAGGGCCAACAAAAAAACAGCAACCCCTCCCCCCGGCCAATTTTTACACATTTTGCACTGTTCAGATCTTGGAATCTGCACATCTGATCAGAATGAAACTTTGCATGTCAAGAGTCCTTGGGTTTCAACAGCATATGCAACATTTCGTGGAAATCCCTTGAACGGCTGTGATGCTATTAAAATGCAAAATTGGGGTTTAACATTAAACAGCCTACTCAACCCTAACTATAGTGATGTGACTGCTTCTCTATAATCTATATACAGTACTATCTATATATATATATATATATATATATCCCTTCTTCCTAAATTACGTAATATGCCTACTTACTCCTTAATATTTCTGGAACTGCACTCTTTTTTGTGTAACTGTTATAAAGTTTACTAATAGTTTTATAAATGGTTTATGTATTTAACTTGTTTGTATGTAACATTTTCGATGTATGGTGCAATACAAATAGGACGGCCCTGAAAACAGGCTTTGCCTAGTGGCTTTTCCTGTCTAAATATAAATAAACTTGAAACTTGAACTATAGGGCACGGTTATGCCCCTATAGTTAAGGTTCAACCGTCACTTCTATGTTAAATTTGAAATTTTGTAAATTAATAACTTCACAACCATTCAAGCGATTTGTATGAAATTTTGCATGCACCATCAAGGACCAAGGATCTCTTGACGTGGTATATTTTGTTCTGGTCAGATGTCTGGGTGTGGAGATATGGCCTGTCAAAGAATGTGAAAATTTCAGTTTTGTTGTAAAATTATTTGTCATGCTGCTGTGCAAACACTGTGTGGAATTTTGGTCTGAAATGTTTATGGTTGAAAGGTCTTGGATCACAAATGTGCATTTTGAAGATTTGGTGAAAAAATATTAATCTCACTTCAAAATGAAGGAAAACTCCTTTTTTTATTTTAACCATATGCAGCTCTGTGTAAAAGAAGTCGCTGACTGTACACAGAGGAGAGTGAGCTGAGTGCGAGAGAGTCGGCAGCTTCCAAAAAGTAGACGCAAGCATGAGGAGTTTTCCTTCATTTTGAAGAGAGAATGGCTTATTTTCTACCTCTGCCTTAATGTCCTTCACAGTCGTTACTACTGCTCGGTCACGCTGCATCACAGGACAAAAGTGAAAGTCACTACTAAAACCCCGGACCACAACCCAGTGTGAAAATGGCAGGATCAACCAGATAATTCATTTAAATAACTTTTTTGTTTTAAGATAATGGCAGGATCAACCAGGTAACTATCACCTAAAACTCAGATTTATCACAATTACAGCAGGATCAACCAGACATAAAAGTGAAAGTGATTAGACAGAAAGACAGTCTGATCAACCAGATATGTATTTTTTTTTTGAATAAGCTTTTTGTTTAAAAAATTATGGCAGGATCAACCACATAATTGTATACAATGTGTGGCTGTCATAGAGATTTACGTATGGCTATGGGGATGTAGGTGGCACCCTGTATGCCAGCTGTGTGTGTGGCAGGCTGTCTGTGCCAGGTGTGGAGTGATCTCAAGGCTGGTGAGAAAGTTCTGATGGCTGGAAAGTAGTTCAGGTGTGTGGTCATAATGGGAGGTGTGCGGTCATTGTGAAATAATGCACGGTCATATGATGCATTTTAGCTAATCAGGAAACTTGGATTTCACTGATTTTTCTTACCCTTTTATAAATGTATTATAGGGGTGTGGTCGTACCCCTATAGTTAGGGTTAAACCTTCACTTCTATGTTCAACTCAAAATTGTTCACTTTAATCACTTTGCAACAGTTCAACTGATTTGCAATAAATTTTGCATGCGCCATCAGGGGTCAAAGATCTCTTGATGTGCCAAGCTTTTTTCCAGTTGGTAGTATAGGTGCAGAGATAAGGAGCATCAAAAAATTTGAAAATTATAATTTTTAAAAAAATTCTTTGTCACACCGCTGTGCAAAAATGGCTTGGTATTTTGGTCTGAACTGTTTAGGATAGAAAGAAATTGGGTCACAGATGTACCTTTTGAAGATTTGGTGAAAAATATTAATCCATTCAAAAGTTATTACATTTTAAAATTTCACATTATTTTCAATAGGAAATGTTAGATGTGAGCTTCGAAACAAGATTCTGTGTCACAAATGGGCAACCCTGTGTTGCAAATTAATAATCCTACAGTATGTTGCAAATGGGGACTCTTTTTTTGTGTGCTTTTTGCACTTTAATAACTTTGCAACCATTTAACTTGATTGCATAAAATTAGGCATGCACCATCAGGGACAGAACATCTCTTGATGTGCCAAGTTTCATTCCAGTTGGATGTTTGGGTGCGGAGATACAGAGTGTCAACAAATGTGAAAATTACATTTTTTTTTGTAAAATTCTTTGCCACACCACTGTGCAAAAATGGCTTGGTATTTTGATCTGAAATTTCTGGAGTAGAAGGGTCTTTGGTCACCGATGTGCCTTTTGAAGATTTTGTGAAAAAATGTTAATCCATTCACATGTTATTAAATTTTAAATGTCCCATTATTTTCAATGGGAAAAGTTAGATGTGAGTCTCAAAACAGGATTCTGTGTCACAAATGGGCATTCCTGTGTTGCAAATGAGTAATCCTTTGTCATGAATGGGGAATTTTTTTTCATGCTGCTGCCATCTTGTTTTTTCTTAGTGAGTCAAAGTTAAAAAACTGAAAAAAAATGAAGTTTTTTTAAGTAACCAACACATGCATTCTGCTAATTGGGACCCGTTTTATTGCATTCTGGTGTCAGTTTTTTTCACAAATCACCTGGAAGTGTGTTATTTTGCCATCCAAAATCCTTTTTTGCAAATTTGCGGGAAAAAAAATGAAACGGGATTCTGTTTCGCAATTTGTGAAAAAGGATTTTTTTTTCACAAATTGTGAAAAAAGGATGCAAAATGTGATTTTGTTTCGCAGATTGTAGAAAAGGATTTTTTTCCACAAACTGTGAAAAAAGAAAGCTCAAAACAGGATCCTGTTTTGCAATTTGCGAAAAAATAATTTTTATACAATTTTTTTTTTAGTTTGTCACTTCACATTGAAGAATTGGTTTGGAATTTTGGGTTGAAATTTTCAGGGTACAAAGGGCTTGCTCCACGGGCTGGAGTTCTGGGGGTTTAAATGTTCCTTAGTTTCCCATAAGATAACATTGTAATATGAGGTGTACACAGTTATTTCTTTGTCACTTTGCTGTGAAGACACGGCTTCCAATTTTTGTATGAAATTTTCATGGTACAAAAGGCTTGACCTACAGATGTGCTTTTTGCTGGTTTTGTGAAAAGATATCCATTTGGTGTGCAGGCATACAGGTTTCAAACTTTCCTGTTATTCCAATAGGATAACATAGCAATGTGAGGTCTTTCTTTGGTGCTGTACAGCATGAGATGGGAAATGACTACAGTATCTTTAAAATTATGGGCCTTGCGCTCCCCACAGTGAAATAAGGAAACAATTACAATAGCTCAAAAATTATGGATGGATATAGTGCAGGGGCCCTACCACACTCAAATCTGGATACCATTATGGACTAATGCAAGCACAGGGCCCAGAAAGTCAGGAGATTCTTTGCAAAAAAAACTTGTAATATATGGTTGGCTCTTTTCCCCATAGGGGCTATTATCTTATTTCCCTGTATACCTTCACGTCTATGTTAAACTTTAAATTTTGCACTTTAATATCTTCGCAACCGTTCAACCGATGTGCATGAAAGTTTGCATACACCATCAGGGACCAAAGATCTCTTGATATACCAAGTTTCATTCTGGTCATATGTGAGGGTGCGGAAATATTGAGTGTCAAAAAATGTGACAATTACTGTTTTTGTAAAATTCTGTGTCACACTGCTGCGCAAATATGGCTTGGGATTTGGTCTGACATTTTTAGGGTAGAAAGGTCTTGGATCACAGATGTGTCTTTTGAAGATTTAGTGAAAAAATATGAATCAAAAGTTATTACATTTTGAAATATCCCATTATTTTCAATGGGAAAAGTTAGATATGAGCCTTGAAACAGGATTCTGAGTCACAAATGGGCAAACCTATATCACAAATGAGTAATGTTGCTATTGGCGTATCTAAATATTAACAGCCTCAGACCAAAGCTACCTGATCTGGGAGTGTGGCTGACCCTATATAACCCAGATGCCCTAGCCGTGTCTGAAACATGGCTGAAGCCCTCCATTCTCCCCCATGAAGTACCATTCTTGGGTATTCTACTTTCATGAAGGATCAATGTGCCAGAAAAGGCTGTGATGTCCTCCAGTATGTTAGGGACACCATCAGGGCAACAGAAATTCCCCTACCTGCACTAAATCCATCTCACTGTGAATGTCTGGTAGTGAAACTTACGTTAGAGTATGCTAAGCCCTTGTACATTGGCTGTGTATACAATTCCCCCTCCGTGGCTAGATCAGCTGTTGATGACTTTATTATTTGCTTGGGGTCCCTGTTACTTGGTGAGGTAATAATCTTCGGTGATTTCAACTTGAGTTGGATTAATGATGGCCCCTGCAGCTTTGACTTGTACCTCAGTCAAATCATTACTGAACCTACCCACCACAATGCTGACTCAGGTAACTACTCCCTTCTGGTTTGGCTCCTGGTCAGCAGACTAGATCGAATCAGAACATCTGGAGTACTAGCTGACTTGCTCAGAGATCATTCCCCAGTTTTTTTGTATTTGAGTACTGGTTTCGCTAAACCCCCTCCAAGAACCATAACAGTCAGGGACTTTTCACAGCTTAATGAAAATGCCTTCTTGGAGGACCTCGCTGCCATCAACTGGGAAGAAACTGGGAGAATCAAAAATGTCAATACTGCCCTTGACTGTCTCCTTAGCATAGATAGCAGATATGCTCCCATGATTCAAAGAAGAGTCAATGGCTTGTGCTCAAAATGACTTACACCTGATCTTCACAGGCTCATAAAAAAGGGACAAGGCCTGTGACACTTTTAAAGTATCTGGCCTGTACCCAGAGTGGCAAAAGTATAGAAAACCACAAAATTTCTGTAAGGCCAGTCTTAAGAAAGCAAGGGCATTGTATTTAAAGAAGTACAGTCAGAATTTGCATAAACGTATGTTGTGTAGAATGTTTTCATTTGTGTGTGTAGTCCTAATGTGTCCTTCCTTTTGTCTGCTATAAGGAGTTTTTTTTCTAAATTAGTCTGCTAGTTTTACAAGAGTTTTATGGCCCCTGGGGATCTCCATCCTTACCATGGTTTATTTCTCTTCTTGTTCCTACAATACTTCTTGTCCTATGTGACAGTGACGTATCCGGGGCCATGGACTCGGCAAGCACTGGTTTAGAGTCAATTTACAACAGCAGAGCTGTGATATTAAGTAACTTTTCTTGTCCAGTAAGCACTAATGGTCACATTTACAGTGTAGAAAATACTTCAGGATTGAGTGGGTTATTCTGTAAGAAAACAGCTAGGAATCTTTACTAATTATTAGCATTGATGATCTGGGGTAATCTGTGTGCTCTATATGGCTGTTGATGAAATGAAAAGTTTTAAAAGCAAAACATTTGCTGCTACTGGCTAGACCTGACACACACAGGAAAACAAAAAATATTGAATTAGAGCTATTTAGTAGAGGCCAGAACATCAGGCTCCTATCTCTAGTACTTGCTGAATCAGTGGTCCCGGACACATCACTGTCACGAGGGACAGGAGACATTGTAGGAAAAAGAAGAGCAACAACTCTTGCTGAGATGGAGATCCCCAAGGGCCATAAAACTACCATATAACTAGCGGGCTAACTTAGTAAAAACTCTTAAAGGGACATTGTCAGCTTTTGAAGCACTTTTGATGCTCCCTCTACTGTTTGCCCCTGTAAATTGCACCCTGAAAGCAGTTGCTTACATAATTGTCCAATTGTACCAGTAAAGTGTGTAGACGTTAATTTTAACAAAAAACACATTTTGTGTGGAATGACCTTTTATGTTCTGTGTCCTGCTCCCCCATGTCCCCACTGTTGAATCCTGCCAAACACGTGTATGAACGAGTTTGGCAATTTTTGAGGCTGTTAGCAAAAATAGCTGGCAGTATGAAGTAAAGTGTGCTGATTTTGTCCATACTAATCCCTTGAGAAACTGAGTGGTATTGCATAAAGAAATCATTACTTACAAAGTGAAAATGGGACTCCAGGCATGCACACCTATGGGACGCAGTGAATGCGCACTAGTGCTGGTGGTGCGCATGCGCGGAGTCCCATTGCTGTTTACTGTTGCTGTTTAATGTTTCTCTCACTCAGTTTTTTAAAGGACTAGTATTGACAAAATCATTGCACTTTACTTCATACTACCAGCTATTTTCGCTAACAGCCACAAAAATTGCCAAACTCATTCATGCACGGGTTCAACAGGCTTCAACAGCAGGGACACACAAGAGCAGGGCATGGAACATAAAAGATCGGTCCAAATTAATGCCTACACACTTTACTGGTACAATTGGACAATCATGTAAGCAACTGCTTTCAGAGTGCAGTTTGAAGGGACAAACAGTAGAGGGGTCATAAAAAAGTGCTTCAAAAGCTGACAGTGCCCCTTTAATAGCAAACAAGGGGATAGGCACAACAGGACTACACACAAATCAAAACACTCTGCATAACATATGTTTTTGTGAATTTTGACTGTACTACTCCTGTAAAGACACTGCAGTCCAAAAACTTGCAAAACTCCAAGCAGTTTTGTTCTCAAATTAATGTCTTTCTCAAATGCAAAGGGAGTACCCCCCCAAGACATACCATATAAAACCAATCCACCAGTGACCCTGTCCATGCAGCCAATGCCTTCAACAGATTTTTTACAGATCTAACACTGTTTAAGTGACCCCACAATGTTCCTTCCTTGGATCCTTCTCTATCAGGCCTTATTCCCCTTCCCCAAATCCCAGCCTCAATTCCATGTTATGCTGTTCTCTCGACAGGAGATGCTAGTCCAACTACTGAGGATAAAAATGGAAGGGTCTTCAGGCCATGATAAGCTAGAACCCAGGCTGCTTAAACTTGGAGCCACTTTTCTTGCTGCCCCCATTGCATCGCTGTTTAATATGTCCCTCCTAGCTGGCCTGGTGGTGCTGAGGGTTGAGGTGCTGGACGCCACACCAGCGACCCGGGTTCAGGAATGAGCTCGGGGCACCGGGGTCGGCAGGGGAGGAGAGGATTGAGCATCTGGAGGACTGCTCTCCTCTCTTGCAGTGGGTTCCTGGAGAGCATCGCTCAGTAGTGGCCTCCGGTGGAGGCCAGTGGCAACACAGGAGCAATGCCACAGATAGGGTGGGATGTGACGGATGTCAGCACCATGTTGTGCTGATATCATTGCATGTCTGCATCCCGGGGGGAGGATACCATTCACCATACAAGCAAAATACCCCCTGTTCTTGACAGGATGACACCTCCGACAGGGTCCTGCCCACCACCGCCAAACAAAGCCCATCTCTGGGGCAGGGCTTAAGGGTGACGTGGTCTCCCTTCCCCCATTGTCCCCCATGGGGGGAGGGAGGGCCCCACCATGGGATGTAAGCCACAGTCCTCCCTGCTTTGCTGAGATTGTGGCAGAGGCTGGCAGTTGGCAGGGTATGAGACCCTCTGTAACAGGGCTGACCTGGGGAACAGCTCCCCAGTCATGACACGGGAGATAAACAGAATTGAAAAAAAAAAATGTCCCTCCTGCAGAGTGATCTATCTGAAATATGGAAAGTGGCACATGTAGTTCCCATGCATAAAGGGGATGTTAAGGAACCTGTACAGTAGTACCAGCCAGTCTCCATCCTTTGCACCCTATCCAAAGTCCTAGAAAGACTGGTCTATAAGCAGTTCCAGTCTTACACTGAAACCCACTCTCTGGCCACTGATGCCCAACATGGCTTTTGGAAGAATCATGGCACAGACACAGTCATAGTATGACTCACAATGGACCTTCTTGAAGTCCAGGAGACCAGCAAATCTACTGTGTTATCTTTATAGCTCGAAGGCATTTGACCTTAGCCGTGTTTACATGGCGGCATTTGCACCGCAGCAAACCAAGAGCTCGGGTTGCTGCAGTACAAATGCTGCAATGTGGACACTTACCAAATCATGGTAAGCCCCTCCCTGTACTGCTTGGCAGTCCCAGAAAGTCTGGGGATGCATTCAGGAGCCCGCGGTTTAAGCGGCCGTGTGGACAGGCTGCACCACTCGCTCCCACTTGCGGGCACTTCCATGAGCTGACTGCCCCGACTCTCAGCCCCTCTCTAGTGCATCTTACATTGGCACTGAGGGGGCGGTGCAGATGTGTTAGCCAAGTGTCTTTTGAGTCAGGGCAGCTCTGCAATGCTCCAAAGAAGGAGCGAGGTCAGCCATGTAAACATGGCTCTAGTCAATCATGCATTGCTTCTGCACAAACTCAAGGGGCTAGGTTTTAATAATTTCTCCTGCTCCTGATTTGTTAACTAAGTGGCCATAAGCAGCTGGCTAAATGGAGAGGTAGCAACTCCACCCTCAGAGATATTGCAGATGGGGTTCCCTAGGGTTTTATCCTGGGCCTGCTGTTGCTCTCTCTCTCTCTCTCTCTCTTTATTAATGACACGCCAAAACACTGTGGCACTGCCAAGACTCTGCTCTATGCAGATGATGTGGTGCTATGCAGAAGCCAATCAGACAATAACTCAATTGAGTCAGGCCTCAAAGCCAACTTCCATTGACTGGAAATGCCCTTTAAGGCAAATAAGCTACTGTTAAATGCCAAAAAAACAAAATCCATCCTCTCTGACCCTCACCTTCTCAGCCCTGACAGGAGCGAATTGCTAAAATTTTGCTTATTGAGTGGTGACCCCATAGAGACTGTAAACTCTGTGAAGTACCTGGGTGATATACTGGATCAGGAAATCTCGTTCAAGCCTCATGTTGACCAGGTGACCAAACTGCTAAACCAAAAACTAGGGCTCCTATACTGGTTATACCCATATCTTACCTCTGAAACTGGAGCATCCATAGCTAACAGTACTTTACTGACTACCGTCCTGTAAGGTACCCCTGCCCCGTCTTGTCTTCTCTCAATGATACCAAGTTCAGTAAGTTTAAAACCTTATATCACCATGTGTCCTGTTTTGCTGTGGGTGCCGGTAAAGGGTGCACCACTGCAACACACTATCCATGCTAAACTAAAGCAGAATTCACTATTCCACACTCTGCCTGGTTCATAAATTGTACACTCCCCCCTCCCTCCCCTAACCATGCCCCATCCGGAACTTAAACCTCACAGGAGAGTCCTTTCTTCATTCTCCCAGCTGCTCCTCACTGCCCCAAGAACTGCAACAGTAGCTGGCAAAAGGTCCTTTGCCTCTGTGGCTCCTAGGCTGTGGAACAACTTCCCAGCTGATGTCCAGGCTTGCACCAATCACAAGTCCTTCAAATCCTCCCTCTGGGGCATACTTCTGGTGTGCAACAATGTACCTGTCCCAGCTGAGCCCTCTCCCTCTCCAGTGTCCCCTATAAGATCATTGGCCTAACCTATGTCTTGTTCAGATTACTGGTTGCTGCCGCTACCTTGCTTTCTTAATTTCACATGTTAAAGTCTGTATAGTTTATGCCTGTTAATATGCCTCCACTTTGTAATGACTGTAAATTGTTTGCTAATACTGTTTGTACCCTGTTATTTCATGTTGCTGTTTATATTGTATTATCATGCATGTTACCTGTATTTATAGATGACTGTTAAATATAATTAATTCTGGGTCACTCTTGAAAAAGGGACTTTTAGTTTCAGTGAGCCTACCCACTTAACAAAATCCAAATAAATAAATACATTTGTTGACCAAACACCAAAATTACAACAGCTCAGTAGGTCTATCTTTTTTCTTTTCATTTTACTTCTTTTTGTAATCCTTATGGACCCATTTCATAATCACAACAGGCACTGTAGGGTATGTGTTTTGTACCAGGATAATGGAATTTCTTGGGCAGTGGAAGCACTTGACCTTTGGCCTTGTTCTTCAACCCACCTGAGGTGTGCTATTATCCCAGCATAAAGCACACCCTGTCATGGCCTGTGGCTTAATTATGAGGAGGGTAGAAAAAAATTATGAAAGCTTATATCTCATCGCCGTGATGTGAAATGAGGTGCTGACAACAGCATTTTCAATTACAGGAGATCCATCTGCCTGTTCTCGAGTCCCTATGACCCAACAAACTGACTGCCCTGGCAAAACAGCACCTCTCTCCAGGTCCAAATAGTGTCAATTGCAATTCCCAACCATGGCACTTCTTGACAACAAAACCTTCCCCTGCCCACTCATGAATGCCACCACAACTATCCCACCCACTCTTTTTGGGCCCAACAGCAGGAGATGCTCTGGTTTTCTCCAAGAATACCCTCTCCTACTCTCTGTGGGGTCTGTACTCTTGTCACCAACTGTAGCACACGTCTCAAGCCTCCAGTGAGAACAGCATTTCTGCTGAAAACTGTGGCAACTATCACAAGGCAACAGTGGAGCCAGCACTTTTCCTACTGGCCAGGGAAGCCTCCCATATGGAAAAAGTTTCCTCCTTGAAATAATCTTGCGTATGGTTGGATCATCGTCTAGCTCCCTCAAGTCACAAACTCCTCCACATACTAAGCATAGTATATCGGAACAAGGGTTGTATCTCACTCTCTGTCCACTGTGAGACTGCTGTCAAAATGATCCTCTCAGCATTTATACTGTTTGGTCACTGGGTGACTAAGGAGTTGGATCAGGGAGGAGTGGTGGACGTGGCCTACCTGGACTTCAGCAAGGCTTTTGACACTGTTCCACATAGGAGACGTGTAAGCAAGTTGGATAACTTTGGGGTGGGTAATAAGGTGGTAACCTGGGCAAGAAACTGGTTAGTGGATACTGGATAGGACACAGAGGTTAGTGGTAAATGGAGTTTGCTTCGAGGAAAGGAGGGTGACCAGCAGGATACCTCAAGGATCAGTGCTGGGACTGGTCCTCTTCAATATCTTTATAAGTGGCACAGTGGAGGAACAGGAAGGGAAGATATGCCTCTTTGTGGATGACACCAAGATCTGCAATAGAGTGGACACTCTGGGGGGGGAGGAAGGGCAGGATTCTAAAAAGACTGGAAGAGTGGTCAAGGATATGGCAGCTGGGTTTTAATGCAAAAAGTGCAAAATAATGCACTTGGGCCATAGAAGCCTGGGAACCGAGTACAAAATGAGTGGGAGTGATATTAACAAAGACCATGCAGGAAAGAGACCTAGGGGTAATCATATCAGATGACCTAAAAATGGCCAGGCAATGTGACAAGGCAGTCGGAAGGGCTAATGGGATGCTGGGGTGCATAGGAAGGGGCATTGCCAGCAGGAAGAGGGAAGTAGTGCTGCCCTGTATAGATCACTGGTAACACTCCACCTTGAGTACTGTGTCCAGTTCTGGAGACCACATCTCAGGAAGGACATAGACAGAGTGGAGGCAGTCCAGAGGAGGGCTACCAAAATGATGCAGGGTCTGCATCAGAAGCCCTAAGAGGAGAGGCTTAAGGAGCTAAATATGTACTCCCTGGAGGAGAGGATGGAGAGGGGGAGATATGATAGAGACCTTTAAATACCTCATGGGGTAAATAAGGTACTGGAGGAGGGTATTTTTCAGAGAAAATGGTGCTCTAGAACAAGAGGCATGATATGAACTGGGGGGGGGTAAATTCATTAGGGATGTGAGGTAGTACTTCTTCACAGAAAGGGTGGTGGACACCTGGGACAGCCTTCCAGCAAAGATGGTGGGGGCAAAACAGTGGTGAGATTTAAAATGCCTGGCACTGGCACAAGGGAATCATAGGGAGTAGGAAGGCGGGGTGCACCATAGATCAAGTATGGTCTGCAGCAAAAATGAAGGTTAACAAAAATCTGCCATCACATTCTATGTTTCTATGTTTACAGGGACTGTTTCATAGCGCTGTGTCCAAATTCACTTCAGGCTGGATCCTCTCTTTCAGTCTTTCTGTTGCTTTTTCCTTGACTGTCCTCACTGTACTCACGAATGCTGCTTATTCTTCAGTCTCTCGAAGAGGAGTATTTCTCTCACTATGTTTCATCTCCAAATTTTGGGTTGGCTCCCTTCCCTGCTGTCATAACTCTTCTTAACCCCACCATATACACCCTCAGAATTTCTCACAAGCCTTCCTTCTCCTTCTCCTGCCCTAAGAGCTGAGCCAGACAAGCTGCCATCTCCTAGACTCTCTCTTCTCTGGACTAACACCCCCTCCCTCTAGTCTTCCTCTTTGCCTTCCACCCTGTAAGCCCTGCTTCACGAGTACAATGCCCACACCTGTTCCTATTGCAGTATAGTGCAGTGGTTAAAGGGTCTGAGCTGCAACCCTGGAGATCAGGGTTTGAATCCCACAGGCCCCACTTGCATACTGTGTGACCATGAGCAAATCACTAAACTTCCTTGTGCTCCCAGGTCGCACCTGGAAACAAGGATCGGCTTAGTGTGCCTTTCCTGGTTAAATAATTTCCCCTTTCCCCTTATTTTTAACCTGTCCTCCCACCCCTTCCTCCGTTTACATCCCTTTTCTTTCTCCCCTCCACCCTCTACCCCACTATACCTGGTGAACTCTGATCATTCCCAGTTCCCCCAAGAATGTCAGCACTCTCTAACATATAGTTCTTATTGTTCTGGAGCCTAGATGCCTGCTGATGTACTGCTTGTAGATGAGCCTGTATTTCAACTTGCACAGTGTTCATGCCTGTTAACTGACTGTATTACCCTCTCACTGCAGTTCATGTGCCTTGTTCTCGTATTCATAGTACTATTGTGCGTGTATATTATTTGTTTTTTTTTTTTTTTTTGCATTTGTGAATCCCAGTGATACTTCCACTAGTATATTCCTGTAAACAAGCTCTTTTCCAGCTCAGTATTTTATGTTTTATTTTACAGTTTTTGGTCGGGAATGACACACTAAGCTGAGGCTCATTTTCAGGTGTGTCCTAGGCACAGAGAAGTTAAGTGACTTGCTTTTGGTCAGACAGTATGCAAGAGGTGGCTATGGGATTCAGCCCAGTTCTTCAGGTTTGCAGCTCTGTGCTCTTAACCACTACTCTATACTGCTTCCTTAGTTCGCCCCCTCCTGGCCAAATATCTGAAATAAATATAGAGAATACTGGTTGGGCAACCAGCCTGTGCTGCTGCCGAGGGGTACAGATTACAGCAGACCTCGAGAGAGAAGCTCATGAGGTCCACTGTAATCTGAACCGTGAGGTGGCAGCACAGGCTGGTTAGGCATGGTTTTGCCCAACCAGTATTTTTATAGTGTGTAGAGATAAAAAAAATTATGTGTGTTTTTTTGTATTGCTTAAACTGTTGTGTCCCATTGTTCTGCTATTGTCATGTCTCATTTTCGGCCATTCTCCCACTGTGAATTACAAGTGACAGCTAATACAGAGAAACAGCTGCATTTTTTCCTTTAAAAAAAATAAGATTAAGCTGTCCATAGAAAAGATACATTTTTCAAACTTTTCAAGAAAAAGAGAGGAAATTAGCAAAGGTCCACATTATCGTGTTCCATGTTCTGTATCTGTTGGGAGTGATCTGATTTCTGGTATATGTTGGGAGTGTGGCATTTTTTTGAAGTGCTTCTTTCATTAGAGGTGGTCATGCAGACATTGTTTTCACCTGTGTAGAATGCTGTTGTACCCCAGAAAGGTACAGCCATGTTCCATGATCTTTGCACTGTGGCACAACAGCATTCTGCTTGGGATGAAAATCCATGCAGAACAAGCTTCCTCTATACACTACAAACAAAATAAATATAACCATGAAACAGAGCAGATAGGGCTGGTACTTCTGCCACCAGCCACAGCAACCATAAGAAGACCTCAATGGGGTGTTCTGCTAACAGTGACATTCCTACAAAACACTAATGAAGGCAAAACAACATCAGCTGATCCTGCTGATGCTAACCACCTCCCTGCCCCCAACCCCAGAACATCTGAAAGGGCAGCCAAGGCACCTGCTGGTGCCCAACATCCACTGCTCCTCCTAGAGCCAGAGACCACACTAAAACAAGACAACTCAGCACCACCTAGTGACAAAATAAAGCTTTTTAGAACTACAGGATTTTGTACTGCACACATGCAGGCAGACAATCATTAAATAATGTTTATTAATTTATTTTTTAATATGGAAAAAAAAATCAGTTTCATATTCGCAATACTACATTTCAGAGTGTGGTATATCAGGTAGGTAACTGTTATTAGATATACTCTGTCTTGCCTGACTGGTTGTGCATGTTGATTGCACCAGGACACTTTCAACATTACATCATGCTGTCTCTGCACTGGGACTATTACATACAAGGCTTCAGCCTTTAAAAGCATTCCTGTGTGCAAAAAAATTGTAATTAAGCAATAAGGCATGACCAGGGATTAGATTAACAGTCTGTTAATCACCCACTAGGGGTGTAATGTGGCACGAGGCGCAGCCGCAGTAGCGTAGCAAACTCCTAAAGGGCTTGGGTGCAAGGTGATGTTACAGGGCCCCTCCCCAGTTTTGAATAAACATCAAAATTATGATTTGGGCCCCTCAAACCTCGTGGGCCCGGGTGCCACTGCACCCCCTGCACCCTTGTAGCTACGCCCCTGTGCAGCCAAGTGCCATATTGCCCCACGGGGTGATTAACTGACTGTTAATCTAACTCCTGGGAGTGCTTTATTGCTATTATAAAAAACACACCAAAAGAAAAGAGTTTAAAGTATACCTTTTCAATGTTTTCCTCATTTAGAGGGAGATTTTTTAATAAAATAGTTCTTCCACCAACAGTTTAAGAATGCTGGTTCAAAATCAGAATGCACCATTCCACACATTCAGCAGGGCTAGAGGATTGAATGCTGACAGAAAGAATTCATGTGCCATGGTGATCAGGCTGTACATGAAAGTATAACATGGATTAATGTAAGGCTGTTGGAATCCTAACAGCCAATCAGATTGCAGCATTTCTGAGACCCTTTTTACAATAAATAAATAATAAACCGTGTGTTGTATGTAATGCATCAATTTTCCTGATGTTCTTTCTTTCTTTACCACCTTCATCAACTTTTCTATACTACTGTTCCCTGAGACCTTACTGCAAAAGAGATGTTTCTCTCAAGGGGATGTCTCTGTGCGTAATCAAAGCAGAATTAATACACTAGATGTATAAACAAAAAGTTTACATGGGAAGGAACAAATAAAATCCGTTTTCCGTATCATAGTATTTTGCTGCTTAAGCTTATTTTGCTTTTTGGAACATTCTGTATACTAGAATATCTGAAAGAAAGCGATACATTAACCACAGAGAAATAACCGAGGTAGGAAAAAACATAACAGCCAAGCTCAGGCCAGGGTTCTGAAGAAAGCATCATGTCAGCAGCTAATCGGTTAAAGTAGGAACGCGCGACTGTTCGAGGCGGGGAGACGGAGTTTGTATATACGATATATATGGGAGCCTGTCTCTTTAAAGTGGCGGATTGCAGGGATAATACGATTGGGGCGGCAGATCACTTACTTTCTGACGTCCCAAAGCCTCGGGGAGTTGGCTTGTGAGATCGCTTCTCTTTGATAAGGTCCTGGTAACTTGGTAACAACTCAGAACCTGCCGGCACGGCACTAGGGCGTCTGTGTTCCCCGAAAAAAAAATCTCAGCTGTCAGCCGAGGAGAGTCGGGCACACGGCCGGGGCATCAGGAGCGGCAGAATGGCGGCGATCGATTTTTAATGTGGCCGAGCTGAGCTCCGTTAGTGCTCTATGTGCCTTGCTGGACCGGGGCGGGCTGCTGTCGGCTCCTGCCTTTGATGTGCACGGTTCATGCTGCTGCAGCTCAGTTTGTGTTGGAATCGCCAAGCCTCGAGGACATCGGGTGTATGGAATGACTGCTTGAAACGGGACCTGGTTTGCATAAGAGGTGGAATTGGAGTTTTTTTTTCTTCTCCAGAAAACACTTAAGTCACATTTTGGACCCATTTCTAGATGTCTCGGATCTTTAGGTGGAAACGTTCGCTGCCGTGGATCGGCGCCTTTCGTGGATTACTTTTGCAGAAGGGGAAGCTTTAATAGATGGACAGAAGGGGAAGCAGAGTGCAGGGTCAATGGTAAGTTCCAGGAATGTGTGTGCGAGGGATCCTCCCGCGGATGGCCCCTCTTCGGGACGCTTTGATGTGCTGCTGCCTGAGGCTTTGAAGTGGGGAGGAGGGGGCAATCGGTATGTCGGCGCCACTAGGCAGCAGCCCAGTGGTCGGAGATTTTTTTGTTGTTGTTCTGATCGGGAAATGACATGGTGTTTCTGTGGAGGTCTGTGTGTATTTTATTTATCTGTAGTCCGTGAATGAAAAGGTGGGAT
Source organism: Neoceratodus forsteri (assembly GCA_016271365.2). NCBI lineage: Eukaryota > Metazoa > Chordata > Ceratodontiformes > Ceratodontidae > Neoceratodus > Neoceratodus forsteri. Next base: position 361,580,425 of record JADMNL010000024.1, read on the forward strand.
GCAGTGTGTGAGTGTTGCTGCCTGGCGCTTCCCCTTCCCCTCTCACTCCCACTTCCCCGCCTGGCTCCGAACTTGCTCTGGCGAGGCGCTGCCTGCTCAGTCCGGGGCTCCCTTGCTGAGTGGGATGGGCAGTGACGGGTGTCTGGGGGCTCGGCACTTAAACCGGGCGATCGATTGCCACCACTTGCCATCCCGATACTTTGTCCTGGACCAGTTCTTCCAGTCACCACTATTGGAGGAATAGGTTGTAAGGGTTTTATTATTTTGCTATTCTGAGCTCCTGTGGATGATTATTTGTGTATGCTGCTGATGTGGAGGCTGTTGAACTGCTTGAACGAGAGCGTGTCGTGGTATGCGAACACTTGCAGGTAATGGCCACTTTTTGAATACTTTGTCGATTTTAAGAGGGGGCTGTTTGCATTTTATTTTCTGTCACGCTTCTGATGTCCCGACTCCCGACCCCGTGCAGCCGAGAATAGGGCTGCAGCTATAAATTTTGGGGCCCCGGACAAGTCACTTGAAACGGGCCCCTGTTTCCCAAACCAGCCAATGTCAGGTGTAATACCAGCTCCTCAGGTGGGCCCCTCCTGAGTTCGGGGCCCCAGACAGCACCCCCACTCTCCCCTGTCCCATTACTGCTGCCCTGGCCGAGAAGCAAAGCCTGGACTCTTCATGTTGCTAGTAACTACCTACCATTCCCAGTGATTTTCTTTAAGCCCTGGCTTGGCTCTTCTGTGTTGCTGCTCCCATCTTGTGTATGTCTCTGGGACTGGGATGAGGCAGATAACCTGTACAGGTCCTACCACTTTGTGTGTTTTTTTTCCCTCCTGCAGACCTGGAAGAGAGTCTGATGGCTGGGGCTTGAAGCCATGCTGGTGACATTTTTGAATGATTAGTTTAGCGGATGGATGTCTTTCTAACACATTTTGACTTGACAGCATCACTCCCTGCTGCTCCTACAGCATGCTGTAGTACTGGGATGGAGAAAGTTTGGTATCATCAAACTCAGGCTGCTGCTTGCTAGGCTGATTGGGGCATCTCCTCTAGGAGATCTTGGGGAAACTGAAAAAAGAGCTGGGGGACAGCAATGTTAGTTTCAAGTGTGTGTGTGTGTGTGTGTGTGTGTGTGTGTGTGTTTTGCAGATGGATTCCAAAAGGGCAATTATAAGTGTACTTAGGGTTTTTTTTTTATTTCTTTTTGTTTAACATGGGTGAGCTTGATCTGAACTTTTTTAAGGGAGTGGGAGAGAGGAATGGGTAATGGGAAACAGATGCAGTGGCAAGCAGGGTTCAAACTTATCTGCAAACTGAGTGGCAGAAATTTAACAAAATAGGTTTCACCTGCTAAAAAGTAGTTCTGGCCCAAGTTGTATTCTGGGAAGCCTTTGATTTATGCTAAAGTTATTGTTTCAGTGTTTTGTTTTTGTTCCCAGAGCAATCTATTCTCTAAATTCTCAGTTCTTAGTAGTTTTCTTATCGGTATGGCAACATGAGTGTTTCTTTTACAGAGGTTAACCCTGTATTGTGCCACCTTTCACCCTTTGCCTTTATGAAAGTAATTGGCAGGTAGCTTACTGTACATGAAAATTGAATGGGGGCGGGGAGGCAATGCTACAGATAACTTTAATGCTTTTAAATGCTCCACCTCCCCTTCCCCAAGCCATGTTGAAAACCTGTTTACTCCATGACTTTGAAGTTGGGTGATCTGGTTTTGATTAGATCAATACTTTCTTTCTGTTGCAGAGAGAAGGCTCAGAGGATCCCCTGCTGATTTGAGAGAGAGAGAGAGAGAGCGCGTACAAGAGAGCAGATTACCAGGAAACTAAAGGGGGGGGGAAAACTACACAAGTACAGACAGCTTTTCAGAGCCATGAGCAGTGCTGTCCTGGTGTCTCGCTTTCCAGATCACAGCAGCAGGTTTCGAGAAGATGCCCCACGCCCCCCAGTGCCAGGAGAGGAAGGGGAGACATCATGCCAACCCACCAGCACTTTTGCCATGAAGAGCCAAAGCGTCAAGGTAACTAATGCCTCATGCCCCCCTAGGAGGAACGAGGATGGTCTGGGGGAGCCGGAGGGCAGTGCATGCCCAGATTCACCCTTGGCCAGGTGGACCAAATCTTTGCATTCCTTGTTGGGTGACCAGGATGGGGCCCATCTCTTTAGGACCTTTTTGGAAAGGGAGAAATGTGTGGACACATTGGACTTCTGGTTTGCCTGCAATGGGTTCCGGCAGATGGACCTTAAGGATGCCAAAACTCTGAGGGTGGCCAAAGCGATATACAAAAGGTATATCGAGAACAACAGCATTGTCTCCAGACAGCTCAAGCCTGCCACGAAGACATATATCAGGGACAGTATTAAGAAGCTGCAGATTGACTCTGTGATGTTTGACCAGGCACAAACTGAGATCCAGACAGTGATGGAGGAAAATGCTTACCAGATGTTTTTGACCTCTGATATATACCTCGAATATGTAAGGAGTGGGGGTGAAAATCCTGCTTATGTCAATGGACATGGGCCGGGGAGTCTCAAAGTGGTTTGTGGCTATCTTCCGACCTTAAATGAAGAAGAGGAATGGTCTTGCTCAGACTTTAAAAGCAAGAACATGCCTTCTGTTCTTGGACTTAACAGCAAAACACTTCGGACCACAGCAGGCTTGAGAGGAGCAGCAGAAACTGAAACTGGCTACAGGTAAGGCTAATCTCTGTAGTAGTTGATATTTCCAAAGTACATCAGGTCTGTTTTTATGAATGGAATGTCTAGGCTTTGTGGGGAAGTAGGGAGGGAGGGAGGTAAGTGTTCTGTTGGATGATGGTACAGATGCCAATGCTGAGAAAGGAGCCATCCCACAGGAAATATGGATGTTTGTGGTAGGCAAAGAGTTCACATCCTAAGCATGTGCATGTGTGTCCAATTTAAGCAGTCATTAATGCTGTACTACAGTGGAGGGATTGTTTTATACATACTGTTGTTATATGTTGACCTGAGAGTTTGGATAGAAGACTGAGCCAGTACATTGATTCTGTAAGTTGGAGCTCCTGTACTTTTGGCAGATGATTAAGAAGTAGCTGCAGCTGGCCTGCCGGCGATGCGGCAAGGCATCTGCCTGCAGTGCCGATGACCTGGGTTCAGGAACGAGCCTGGAGGGACAGCCGAGAGGAGTCTGACTGAGCGTCTCAGGGACTACTTTCCTCCTCCAGGGGGAGGGACGGGTCTGCCACCGGCGCTTGCGACCCTAGTGGAGACTGGAAAGGCTGGAGTACCGGAGCACATGGGGGAATGCTGATGTGCTTGCACGTCATGGGGGGTGAGAGGAACAAAGGAAAAAACTATGCTGGTGGCAGGATGCTGCCCCGAGACCCCAAACCCGACAGGTTGCGCAGTCTGTCCAAATACTGGATCCGTGGTATGGTGGGAAGGATGGTCCCACCAACCCTGCGGGGGAGTCCTGGGAGTATGGGGCCAGTATGACCTGGCCATTGTCAAGGCTACAGGGAGTTGGGTGTTAGGGCTGAAGGTGGTCATGGTACAGATACCAGAAACAAATGATCTAAACAAACAAACAAAACAAAAAAAAAAAGTAGTTGCAGGTGTCCAGTGAGTGGGCTTTGTTCCCCTGTGCCTGCACAGTCAACCACGTTTAGTACAGAAAGCATCCTAACGGAAATCGGATTGCATGCTGCCCCACAGCCCATCTCAGGCTTTGTGTCCTGTATTATTTCCAGGTCCCTTTTGTGAGTGTGTTTTGTTTAATTCAGCTGAAGGTTAACTCATCTGCCTCCCATTAAGTCCCCTGTGCAAACATCAGTGAGCTTGCCTGGCCTTGCTTTTAAATGAAAGAAGTGGTTACTAGCAGATGGCCCTCTGCTGGTTCCCAAGTGCTTCCTGTCCTTTGAAAGAACTCGCTGATGGGAGCCCATTTTGTGTGAAGTTATTGGAACAGAGTTTGGCTTCAATTATCAAAGTAAATGATGCCATTGTAGAGCTATGCTTGAAGCAGTGTTCCACAATTACAGCACGGCTAAGCTGTGATTAACATAGTTTGCTAAAATATACTTTTCTAAGTTGTTCTGTCCCCCCCCCCCCACCGATTGCATAGTGATGTGTGTGTCCCAAACATAAACACAACCATGATAGAACTTCACATTTACACTGGGGACTGCATCTTGCTGTGTTAAGCCCACAGAGCTATTACAATTCACTGCGACTCATCAGTTGATAATTTAATGTTTGAATAAATAAATAAATAACACTGCTTCACCAGCATGGGTTGCATTATTGGAGTGAGAACGGGACAAGAAACTAAACATGTAAGGTTATACGTACGTTTAAAAAAAAAAAAAATCAAAAAAATCATTGGTGTAGTGAGTACAGAGAAAGCTACACGTATGTGTCGTGTATATCAAGTTAAGTGGTGGTTGGGGGGCGTGGCCCAAGCCTGGGAAGCATAAGGCATTCTTCTTTAAGCTCTGTAGCAAGTGTTACCTGACAGCTGAAAACGCTTTGCGTATGAGAACTTTTTTTCAAATCTGCATTGGGCAACACATTTTTTTTTTTTTTTTTTTATTCTTTTTGTGTGTAGGAATTCAAATCCTTGTAGGCAGCTTGATGCAAAGCAGCACTGGGAAACAATTAACCCATCTGGGTGCAATTACTGAAATGTGGTCGTTTTTTTTTTTTTTTTTGTTAGTAAATCACAGGAAAAGAGCCTTAATCAGTTTTCTTAAGTATGCAGGGATTTCTTTGTAGCTTTTTTTTTTTTTTTTTGTATGACCCAGATTGCTTTCTGAAGTAACAGTTGCTGGGGAAATAAAAAACTGATAATCCTCCCGGTAAGCTGGGCTCTTCAAACCCTCCAGTGATGCAGCAGAATAGGCACTGTGCACAATCCATATGCAACATGTAGGCTTAGCCAGTAGGGGGCGCATCAGTATGGAGTGTACTACGTGAGAAAGTTCTGACACCCATGTCTATAAACTTTTATTTCCAACATTTGTGGTATTTCGACATTCATTGTCTATCATTTTTTTTTTCCTCCTGGGTTTCTGTTTCAGTGAACCACTTGGCAGTCCAGTGGCACTAATGTTACTTTAAATACACAGGAGTGACCCCTCCGGAAAAAGTGAACTGCTGTCTCTCCTGATAATGAAGATGTAGTTTAGCGAGAGATTGGGGGGAATAGGATTGAATTCTGTGTAGATGCTGGGCATCTTGAAACCAAATCCTTTACGGCTATACCTTGCTTAATGGACCATGGCTGTGTAGAGCAAGCCATGTAGCAGATCCAAGGAAAGTGATGAAGAACAACAGTTTGTGGCACTCGGGATTTACTCCCAATTTGACAGTGGTCCCAGGAATGTATGTGGCACTCCATATTGACACGCTTGATCAAGATAATTGCAAATGTTCTTTTCTTTTTTGTGGGGCAGTTTTGCTTTTATGAAAAGCATGTGGATCTAATTCAACTTTGAAAATGTGACTTTTTTTCCTGTGCCATTCCAGTATTTTATCCTACTTTGTTTCATGCCTTTATCTTCTCATTGAAATAACTGATAGAGAACTCTGGCATATTTTCTAAAAGAATGTGTAATCCCAGCTGTGCTAAATACCTGACTCTCTGCAACAAGGCCTCCAGCAAAGGTCATTCCCGAGCTGGGGCCTAAGACTTTAGTCATGCTGTTAACTCCCAACAGTACTCGTTGGCAGTAGGGTAGGCCTCTTATGGTGAAGAGGCCCCACTCCCCTTTTATTTCTTTGCTTAAGCCTCCGCAAAAAGCTCATGTTTTCCCCTCGCTGGCAAAGTGGAGGAATGCAACACAGCAGGGGGAAGAGAAGGAAGCTCGGTGTCTGTGAGAGAGTTGAGTAAAGACTGCTGAAGAGGTCGGAAGTGGGTAACCAGGGGCAAGTGGAACAAAGGGCCCAGAGATAGCAGAAAGAGGAGAAGTGCTGCTTTCCATTAAGGCAGCTGTACTGCTCACTTAACTCAAGCCTGTCCTGCTCCGATCCAGAGTGGCAGGGGGGATGGGAAGATGAAAGCCCAGTAAAAACCTGCAGAGCATGCTGTCACATTCCTGAGGCCCCAAGTTCTGTGTAAATGACTCTAATTATTAAAATCAGTCAACCTTGGCAGAAAACAAAAGGCTTCCCCTTTGAAGCACCAGCTCTAAAGTTTATTGTAGCTTTGAGCTTGTAATTGGCTCAATTGTATAAATAAGCAAAAAACCCCAGAAAATATGACTCTTGAAACGTTATTTAAACCAAAAGAGGTTAAACGCTGAATTGCTCCTCTTGAAATTGCCAGTCTTATTAGAGAATATTGACAAGCTTTTTCCCCGGTTCAGAACCCATGTTGCCAACTGGTTTCAACCTGAGAGGATTTAATTGTTACGAGAAGATGTAACTGTCCCAAGAACTGATGGTTTTGTTGCATCGGTACTTCTGAAAAACTAAATGTGGAACTTGGAGTTTGCTACATTGTTAAAAGACAGTTTTACTGCCTTTGACTCTAGTTTTTAGCTGTGACCAGTAACGTTTTGCCTCCCTATGTTTATAGTGGCACCCTCTCAGTCCTTTCTCCAGTGGCCTGCTGTGATGTAACAAACTGAAGCTGTCTAGTTGAGTGCAGGAAATGGGAGACTTTCCACCAGAGATCCTCCAGCTCACAAATGTGGTGAACCCATTCATATTATTAAAGTACTTGGCAGAGCCAGTGTGACATTAAAGCCAGTTTACCAAAAAAGGTGACCACCAGTGCCAGAAAGAACAGGTGTGCTGTACCAGCCCAAGTTAAAAAATGAAATTGACCCGATTGAAGGTTTTGAAAAGCCCCAATCCAACATAAAGCATTTTTTTTCCCTCGTATTGACTTCAAAAATAACTTTGCAGTGATAGTTCAAGTACAGTAATCACTTGGCTTATCCCATCTCATGAAGGATGCCTAAATGGATGGAATATCCCCCCCCCCACCAACCCTCATGCCTCCCTACCTCTACTAATCCAAATGTGAGATACTGGCCCTCAAAGCATGAGGAATACTGAGTGATAATGTGTGGACACATTATCCAATAGGGATGCAAGCACAGAGCACTGTAGAAATTGGTGCTTTTACCCGTAAAGTTTACTCTTACTTTAGCATCATAGAGGCACAGGATTGTTGGATAGCTTTTGCCTCTTGTGGCCCTGGAACACCCAAAAATGAAATATTGGGGATCCCGGACCAGGTTCTGGAAATCCAGCAGTGTTCCTCAGAAGCCGCTGTGACTTGTCCCACTGCAGTGCGGGTGGACACCAGACAGCAACTCGTGCATCCTGAGAAGCCAACAGTGCTTCCGAAAGGCCCAACCCACTGATGTACGCTGTCCCAAGGATGCAAGATAACACTGATAAATACAACTTTCGACTTTAAAACCTCACTATGTAGTAAGTGAACTGTACCTTTTTAATGTGGCAGTGAGGTTTTGAGTGTCAGGTTCAAGGGGCCTTTTTCCCAATATGAGAAACGAGCCTTGAGGCCCTGCCCCAGACTATGCAGCCAGTGCATCCTTATCTGAAAGAAGGGATGAATCATACTACTGTGTCCAAAGTGCTGTTGTAGGTCAGATGTATGGCTCGTACAGATCCCATTGCATTATAAGAAATCTTATGATGACCCATGGAAGTTTTTTTTTTTTTTATAATTTTATGTACTTTATTATCATTTTCACAAGTAGGACAATACATAAAAAGATACATTCGTCCACAGTGCCATGTAAGGTACAGAAATGTTCCCCAAACCAGCAATGAGCGGGACCACTAAAATACACATATAAATAAACTAATACAACAAACACTGACAAATACACATAACATAACATAACATCCAAATCCCCCTCCCTGGAGACCTCCACTCAGGGAAAGTGAAACATAGAAACATAGACTTTGACTGCAGATAAGGACCGCTTGGCCCACCTAGTCTGCCCATTTCCCTACCTAGAGGATAAGCTGCAGATCCTATTTAACCAACAGCCTATTTCTTCCTACCCCACAAAAATTGCTTTATGTCTGTCCCATGCATTCTTGAATTCTCCACAGTTTGACCCATAACCTCCTCAGGAAGGCTGTTCCATCGTCCAACACCCTCTCTGTGAAAAATACTTCCTCCATTGCCCCTGGTCTTCCCCCATCTTCATATTGTGTCCCCTTGTTCTTGCAAGTCTCTTTTCTGAAAGATGCTACCCTCCTGGACTTTGTTGATTCCACTGAGGTACTTAAATGTTTCTATCATGTCCCCCCTCTCCCTCCTTTCCTCAAGGGTATACATACTAAGCTCCTTTAGTCTTTCCTCGTATGGCTTCTCTTGCAGACCCTGCACCATTTTAGTTGTCCTATTCTGAACTTCCTCCGTCCTGTCTATGTCCTTGCGGAGATGGGGTCTCCAGAACTGGACACAGTACTCCAGATGGGGTCTCACCAACTGTCTGTACAGGGGGATAACAACTCCCTGTTTTCTGCTGGTGATACCTCTCCCTATACATCCCAGTATCCCCCCAGCCCTCCCTACCGCCTTCTCACATTGCTTGCCAACCTTAAGGTCATCTGATATGATTACCCCCAGGTCCCTTTCCATTTTTGTTGTTGTTACTACCTCCCCCCATTGTGTAAACTTCCCTGGGTTTTGTTTCCCAGGTGCATTACTTTGCACTTCTTTGCATTGAATCCAAGCTGCCATACTTCTGACCATTCCTCCAACCTTGCCAAGTCCCTTCTCATCCTTTCCACGCCTCCTTATGTATCAACCCTGTTGCAGATCTTTGTGTCATCTGCAAAGGGCATACTTTCCTTCAGTCCCTCTGCAATGTCCTTATAAAGACATTAAAAGGACTGGACCCAGTACTGAACCCTGCGGTACCCCACTAGTAACCCCTCTTTCTTCAGAGTGGACTCCATTTACAATTACCTTCTGCGTCCCATTGTTCAGCTAATGTTTTAGCCAGGCTACCACCCTGGGACCCACCACCAGGCTGGTTAATTTGACTACTAATCTTTTGTGTGGGACTCTGTCAAATGCCTTGCTAAAGTCTAGGTAGGCCATGTCCACAGCCCCTCCCTGGTCTACTACTTTGGTCACCCAGTCAAAGAAATCAATTAGATTCGTCTGACATGCCCTTCCCTCTGTGAACCATGCTGCCTTGAGTCCTGTGCCCCACTGGCCTCTAGGTACTCAACAATTCTTTCCTTCAGAAGTGATTCCATCACTTTCCCTACCAAAGAGGTCACACTGACAGGTCTGTAGTTTCCTGCCTCTGTCTTGGTCCCACTTTTGTGAAGGGGAATCACATCAGTTTTCTTCCAGTCCTCGGGTACCACACCATCCTCCCATGATTTGTTAAAAAGGGCACCCATAATACACCACTGACTACCAAGAGAACACCTACATATAGTTGTTCATTGCTGTACCCTTATACCCTGCGTGACAATTTTGGTAAACAAGTATGGTCGACAAGTGGGGGATAACATACTCCCTTAAGTTAGTTGCATAGATATTAGGGAGTAGAGCGGGTTAGTAACAAGGTTTCCAACTTACCCCACCTTTTAGTGTAAGAGATGGACCGGGTTTTGATGCTGGCTATTGTTTTCTCAACCGTGAGGTTAAATAACATGGTAACATACTGAAAGCCAGCAGAATAGGCCTGTCAGTCTTTCGTGTCTGCTCGGTATCCAGCCCATAGCGGGCGCTCCCCCCACCCCCCGTCCCCATGAGGGTCAGTCTTGGCTTCAGTATCCCCATGCATCTGTCCCACCCCTTCTTGAAGCCCTCCACAGTGTCTTGCTCAACCAGGCTCCCGGGCAATGCATTCCATGGCTCCACCACCCTCTCTGTGAAGTAATGCTTTCTACGTTCTCCCCTATAGGTTCCTCCCTCCAGTTTCCATTTATGTGCCCTGGTTTTGACCCCTTGCTTGAGCCTGAACATTTCATTGGCTCCACCCTTGTTAATCCCTTTCACATATTTGAAAACCTCAATCATGTCCCCCCTATCTCTCCTCTCCTCCGGTGAGTACAACCCAAGGGCTTGCAGCCTGTCCTCATAGGTCCTATCCCCCATGCCCCGGATCATCCTAGTTGCCCTCCTCTGGACCCTCTCCAACAGTACTATGTCCTTCTTAAGGCGCGGCCTTCAAAATTACACGCAGTACTCAAGGTGCGGCCTAACGAGGACATTGTACAGAGGTAGGATCACCTCACTCCTCCTGGACGTTATTCCCTGGGCTATGCAGCCCAGCAACTTGATTGCCTTTGCCGCTGTTCTTCTGCATTTCTCACTGCTGTTCATTTTGGTGTCTACCACCACCCTGAGGTCCCTTTTCCCCTGTAGTGGCTTGCAGTGGAACCCCTCCCAAGGTATAAACATGCCCTGTGTTTCTGACCCCCAGATGCAACACCCTACACTTCGGGTTAAACTTAAGCCCCCACCTCCTTGCCCAGCCCTCCAGGGTGTCCAGATCCCTCTGAACTGCCACCCTTGCTTCCTCTCTGTCGGCCAGTGCTCCCAGCTTAGAGTCGTCCACGAAAAGGCTCACCCTACTCCTAACTCCTGTCCCTATATTGGAGACATAGGCGTTGAACAGGAGTGGCCCCAGTACTGACCCCTGTGGCACCCCACTGACGACCTTCCTAGGAGAGGAGATGGTCCCTCTCACCACCACCCTCTGTGTTCTATCTGTAAGCCAGTTTCCCTCCCATCTAAGAAACTGTCTTCCCACTCCCATCTCCCCCAACTTTGCCAACACCCTGCAGTGGGACCGAGTCGAATGCCTTACTAAAGTCCAGATATAAGACGTCCACTGGACTCTTGTCTGTCCAGGGTCCCTGTCGCCCAATCATAGAAATCTATGAGGTTGGTCTGGCACGATTTCCCTGGGATGAAACCATACTGCTTTTCATCCATGCGTCCCAGCCTATCCAGTTGCCTCCCGAGCATCCCTTTTATGAAGCCCTCCATTAGCTTGCCTACCACTGACATTAGGCTGACAGGCCTGTAATTCCCCATCTCCTCCCTAGACCCCCCTTTGTGGATGGGCACCACTTGAGCCACCCTCCAATCCTGGGGCTCCCTTCCTGTCTGGAGGAAGCATAATAGCCCAGCTAGTGGAGCTGCTGGTTAGTCCGCCAACTCCTTCAGTACCCTTGGATGCAGTCCATCCGGTCCTGGTGCCTTGTCAGTTTTTAGTGCCCGTAGGGCCTTCCTCACGCTGTCCTCTGTGATTTTCCCCTCCCTAGTCCTCTCTTCAGAAAAAGCCCCGTGGTCTTTCAGACCTGGCCCACCTGGTACCCCGGCCTCTTTCGATCCTCTCATCTCCCTATGCCCTATCCTCTCAGCTGCCCCCACCTTCCTGATTTAATGTAGACCATGTCTCCCTCCCTAAAAACTGAGGCAAAATACTTATTCAGTACCTCTGCTTGCTCCCCTGTGTCCTGAGCCCATCCACCCCCAGTCCTAATCCTGGGGATCTGTGCTCTCCCCTTTTTCTTTTTCCCCTATGTATCTATAAAAACCCTCCCCCTGTATATCCTTAGCCAGGTTGTACTCCATCCTCACCTTCGATCCCTTCACCACCCTTGTGACCCTTCTAGCCGCCAGCTCATGTTCCCCTCTCTCCCACTCCCCCCGGTACGCTTAAAACATGCGTAGGCAGCCTTCTTACCTCTTACCGCCTCTTGCTCCTCCCTGGTCCACCAACACGGCTTGTTAGCCTTGCCTTTTTTGCTCCTTACCCTTGCACACAAGCTCGTAGCCTCCTGTATCCCTTTTTTTAATGGCCTCCCACCAACTATCTACATCCATGTCTGGCCTAATCTGGCTCAAGCTCCCCCTCAGTATCCTGCCTATGCCCACGAAATCCATCCCCCTGAAATCCATTACCACTGTGTTTGAGCGTTTTTCTTCCCCCCCAGGCACATCATAAACCAGACCGTGTCATGGTCCCTCCTGCCGCAGGCTACTCACCTCAGATCCCTTATCCGGTCGCTGTCTGCAAGAACAATGTCCAGTTCCCCCGTAGGCTCCCCCACCTGTTGGACCAGAAGGGCATCCTGAAACACATCCATCAGCCTCTGCTCCTGGCCACCACTGATGTCATGGTGTCCCAGTCTGCCCCAGGCAAATTCAGGTACCCCATAACCACCACCCTACCCTTTCCCCGGTCACAGTGCGCCTTGATGTGTTCTCTGCAATTTTCCCTCCAGATCCTCATCCATTGCGGGTGGTCTGTAAACCACTCCTACTTTTATTTCCTCCCCCTAATTTTAGGGTTACCCAGATAGCATCCACTCCCCCCTCTGCCTCTTCTATTCCACTTACCATTATTCCATCCTTGACTATCAGTGCTACGCCTCCACCTCTACCCACTTCTCTATCCCTCCTGAATATTTTATAGCCCTCCAAATTTAGGTCCCAGTCATTTTTCTAGGTTGCCCATGTTTCCGTAATCGCTGCCACATCCGCTGATCCTTTGGTCAGCATCGCCTGTAGTTCAGGCATTTTGTTGCCCATACTCTTGGTGTTTACCAGGATCGTCCTCCACCCCCCCCCCGCACAGCTGATTTGGCCCTGCACACTTCCTATTTGACCTCTCCTGCACAGCTCTTGCATTGTGTCCATCGGAGTCCCCTGCCCTTATTTACCACCGTAAGCCAGGTACCACAGTCAGTCGTCCTGTCTCCAGTCCTGCACTAGTCCCTCCCCCCTTTACAAGTTTAAACCCCACTTCACGTTTATGAATTTGAAGCGTCAGCTTTAGGATCTCCTTCTCCTCCAGGTTAAGATGTAGCCTGTCCCTAGCATAAAACTCCATCTTCCCATGTGTCCCCCCCCAATCCCCTTCCAGTCCAAACCCTTCCTCCCTGCACCACTCCCTGAGCCACTGAGTTACACTTCTTAGTTTGTGCTTGGCCTCCCCAGATGCCCTAGGCACTGGCAGGATTTCCGAGAAAGAGACTGAACTCCCAATAGAATGGCAGACCCTGGCTAGCTCCCAAAACCTCACCTGGATTTCCAGTTTGCTGTTCCCTTCCCTTCCAAGTCATTTGTGCCCAGGTGTACCAGGAAATCGGGGGTTCCCCCGCATTCCAAAGCTAAGGAATATAGCTGGAATTTGGTCTTGTGAACAGATAGTCCCGGGTTACATTTAACCCTTACTTTGCTGCTTGTACCTTCCCCTACTCCCACCCACTGGATGCCCCTGGTCATGGAATCCCCCAGCAGGATCACCTTTACCCCCCCCTTTACTGGCCCTTTTGACCCCTTCCAGGCTCTTCCTTTTATCTTTCGCCCTTAGCTTACTCTTCGCACCCCCATTTGTCCTGGGTTTAGTAGTCCGTGCGTGAGCTACCGTGCTCTTCCTTCTGCATGCGGCTTCTAGTTTACTGTTCTCCTGAGCCAGCACAGCTGGCCCCACCCTGGACTCCTTTTAGGGGTCAGAGCCACAGCTCCCCCTCACCTGCCCTCCTCCCTGCCTCCCCCCTTAGATCTTATCTCCCCCCTTCTGACATTTTCCCTCCCTCCCCATCTCCTTCCCACTCTGCAGATACCCCCGGCCCCCTTTAGAGTGCCTTCTACCACCACCCTCCCTTGGCTGACTCCCCAGCCCCTGCTTCCCCGGCTCCCACCCTTCTGTCTCACTGGTCCCTCTCTCACTGACTGCCTTCTTCTCTCCAGTTGCATTTCCTCCTACTCCCTCCTCCCCTCCCGGCAGCCCAACCAAATGTTCTCTGTCCTCCTGCTCCCCCCAACTACCTCCTCTCCTGGGTCGAGCATATTGTATCTGTTGCTAAGGGTAATGCCTGCCCCTGGCGTGTTGTCACCTGCCTCCTCCAACTTCTTTATCTCCCTCTGGCCAGCCCGTCCTGTGGGGTGTTAGCCATTTGTTTCTTGTGTATGCCTACCCCTTCTGAGTTGCATGTAAAATGCCCTCCCCCTCCCCGTAGTCACCATGGGGCCCGTTTCTACCTGCAGCCTGGGTATGCTGTAGTGGCCTCTCCAACCTCCCTGGGACCGATTTCCCTTCCCCTCCATGTCTTCTAGCTCTCTTCTGTTCCGCTCTACCTCTGCCCTAAGTCCTGCCAGCTGGGAACACACTGGGCACCCTCCGTTCTTCCATGCCCACTTTAGGATTATTGCTGCCCCGCACCCTGAACACCCAATCACCCTGCCAAAGATGCCCGCTTCTGATCTGCCCCGAATCCCCCCTCATTTTGGTGTGAGCAGGCTTAGCCACTTGCAGTACAATAGCTTTTGCCCACCTCACTTGAGCAACTGTTTAACCACAGATATCCCTTTGACAGATTCCAAAACCCCTCAGCACTATATAATCAGCAGTTATAGGTCACATATAAGGCAGCACTATCGAAACAGTACTATGATCAGCAGTTAAAACAGTACACACAGTATTGTCAGCAGTTTCCCAGTTCACGACTGTCAAACCCACCTCCGTATGTGACTAGCATGTACTTTATGGTGCCCAAGCATACCCAGCATACCATTTTGCCTCCCTCCCAAGTTCAGTAGCAGTAAAAACAGCACAGCTCAGTATCAGGATCCACACTCCATGCCTTTCAGCCTCAGATAGTCAACTGTTCAATATTTTTCAGTCCTCGCCCACTCTGCTTGCTCCAGTCAGCATCAGCAGCAGTCCAGGCTACCCATTCACAGCCTTTCCGCCTCCAAGGCTCCACCCCCTCCACCTATTTAATAGAGGCCGGGGCCGGGGTGGGTGGTGTGGAAAGAAAAAAAATCCTCTGCAGCTTTTTGTGACTGGGCTAATGGCCTTTATAGCCCAGTCGCTCTTCGAAAATCACGTGCTTGGCACTGATTGGCCCCACCGCTCCTTGTACTGAGCAGTGGTGGCCCTACGATTGTTCCTTTGCTGCTGATGCAGCTTCCTGCAGCCTCCTGGACTCCTGTGACCACTGATGTGGTCCTCTGCTCTCTCTCCCACCGCCGATTCGGCCCCCGGATCCCAGCAGCTCCAAAAAAATCCTTCGCAGCTCTTTGCGACTGGGCTAATGGCCTTTATAACAGTTCATTCAACCATTCTGGGTGAGTAGTAGTCTCCTGATCAAGCCAGTGACACAGTATAACCCTTTTTACCGACATCGAGATTAATGATATGTAAAACTTTCGTTTCTTGACCGGAATATTAGCTACATTACCCAGTATACAGACCTCAGGGAAAAAACAATCTTGCAATCCCAACAAGGGGTCCAGGTCTGCTTTGATCCTGCCCCATAGAGGAGTGACTTTAGGGCACTCCCATAATATGTGTAAAAGATTTCCCTCTGTCGTGTTACACCCAGTGCAGTGAGCAGTGGGTAGTTTCCCCATCTTGTGGAGATGGAGGTGGATGTAATAAATATTGTGCAAAATATAAAACTGAGTAAGGCGTCGCTTGTCGTTTGACACATAGTGGTACATATCTTTCCGTGGAGTATGCCAATTTAAAGTCATGTTGGGTAGAGCAGATTGCCAGTAGTACAAACTGCCAGTAATCTCGGGGAAACGGGTATGTGAATAAGAAGGACACCATATAAGGCAGCACTATCGAAGAGCAGTACTATGATCAGCAGTTAAAACAGTATACACAGTATTGTCAGCAGTTTCCCAAAGGGCGGATTCTTGATGCCCTACAGGTGGCAGGCATTAGACAGCTAGTTTCGGAACCCACTCGTGAGGGAGCAATCTTAGACCTCGTACTCTCAAACGGGGGGCATTGAGAGGATCTCGGATCTAGAAGTGGGTTGCCATCTGGGGACAAGTGACCATCAAACAGTGTGGTTCACGTTAAACTCAGCTACAGAGTCAAGCCATACAAAAGTGAGGGTACTGGACTTTAGGAGGGCTGACTTTGGCAAGATGGGAGAGTGCCTCAGAAAAGCACTAGCAAACAGGCTAGAGGGAGGTGTGGAGCAACAATGGGGAATTATCAAACTGCCATCACAGAGGCAACAAGCCTTTGTGTGAAGCAAATGAACAAATCAAAGCGAAAAAAGCCACTATGGTTCTCAAAAGAGGTGGCTGTGAAAGTCAGGAAGAAAAGATAGCATTCCGGAGTATAAGGAAACACAGAAGGAGCAGGATAGAGAGCTGTACCAGTTAAGGCAGAAGGAAGCAGGGAGGAAGTCAGAATAGCAATGCCCAAACTGAGGAAAAGATGGCCAACTCAGTTAGAAGGGGATAAAACCTTTTATAGGTACATCAGCGGTAGAAAGACAAAGGGAGGGATAGTGAGGCTGAATAGAATGAACAGTGGGTGGGCAGAGGGGACAGTGAAAAAGCAGGAATACTGAACGAATATTTCTGCTCAGTATTCTAAAAGAGGAGGGAAGTACCTAATCCAATTAACAAAGCACTCTTGACAGAAGTCGATCCAGTCCTTTCACAGAAGAAAGGGTTCTGCAGGAACTCCTAAAACTGAAGGTGGACAAAGCAATGGGTCCTGATGGAATTCACCCCAGAATTCTAAAAGAATTAAAGGAGGAACTAGTGAAACCACTGGCTACTCTTTTTAATAAATCATGGGAGGATGGTGTGGTACCCGAGGACTGGAGGAAGGCGGATGTGATTCCCCTTCACAAAAGTGGGTCCAAGACAGAGGCAGGAAACTACAGACCTGTCAGACTGACCTCTGTGGTAGGAAAGTGATGGAGTCACTTCTGAAGGAAAGAATAGTCGAGTACCTAGAGGCCAGTGGAGCACAGGACCCAAGGCAGCATGGGTTCACAGCGGGAAGGTCATGTCAGGCAGAATCTAATAGATTTCTTTGACTGGGTGACCAAAGTAGTAGACCAGGGAGGGCTGTGGACATGGCCTACTAGACTTTAGCAGGCATTTGACACAGTCCACACAAAGATTAATAGTCAAATTAACCAGCCTGGGAGTGGGACCAGGGTGGTAGCCTGAGTAAAACATTGGCTGGACAACAGGACACAGAAGGTAATTGTAAATGGAGTCCATTCTGAAGAAAGCGGGGTTACTAGTGGGGTACCGCAGAGTTCAGTATTGGGTCCAGTCCTTTTTGATGTCTTCATCACTGACATTGCAGAGGGACTGGAAGGAAAAGTATGCCTTTTTGCAGATGACAAAAATCTGCAACAGGGTTGATACAAAGGAGCGTGGAAAGGATGAAAAGGGACTTGGCAAGGTTGGAGGAATGGTCAGAAGTATGGCAGCTAGGATTCAATGCAAAGAAGTGCAAAATAATGCACCTGGGAAACAAGAACCCAGGGAAGAATACACAATGGGTGGGAGGTAGTAACAACAACAAAAAGGAAAGGGACCTGGGGTAATCATATCAGATGACCTTAAGGTTAGCAAGCAATGTGAGGAAGGCAGTAGGGAGGGCTGGGGGATACTGGGATGTATAGGGAGAGGCATCAGCAGCAGAAAACAGGAAGTTGTTATCCCTCTGTACAGACAGTTGGTGAGACTCCATCTGGAGTACTGTGTCCAGTTCTGGAGACCCCATCTCCCAAGGACATAGACAGGATAGAGCAGTCAGAGGAGGGCAACTAAAATGGTGCAGGGTCTGCAAAAGAAGCTATGAGGAGAGACTAAGGAGCTTAATATGTATACCCTTGAGGAAAGAAGGGAGGGGGACATGATAGAAACTTTTAAGTACCTCAGTGGAATCAACAAAGTCCAAGAGGTAGCATCTTTCAGAAAAGAGACTTGCAAGAACAAGGGACACAATTTAAAGATAGAAGGAGAGGCGGTTCAGGGGCAATGTGAGGAAGTATTATTTCACAGAGAGGGTAGTGGATGCATGGAACAGCCTTCCTGAGGAGGTTGTGGGGTCTAAAACTATGGGAGAATTCAAGAATGCATGGGACAGACATAAGGCAATTCTTGTGGGGGGTAGGAAGAAACAGGCTGTTGGTTAACTAGGATCTGCGGCCTATCCTGTAGGTAGGGAAATGGGCAGACTAGATGGGCCTAGCGGTCCTTATCTGCCGTCAAAGTCTATGTTTCTATGTTTCAGTTGAGATACCGTGTGGGGTTGCTCAGCCAGGGACAGGACTGTGGAGGTGAAATGACTATTGTCTATAGTCCATTCAGAGGTTCCAAACCAAGTGACCAGCACATGTCGCAGCTGCAAAATACGGAAGATGTTCCTTGTGGAAAGATTAAGTAGGGTCAGCAAGTCCTTACTACTAGGAATCCGCCTTTCAACCAAAAGGTCTACGATGCGTTTATCTTGCAGTTCTGTAAAAGTCAAAGCGGATAACATTTTGCCCACTAGTTTAAAATTAGGATTGCCCCAAAGTGGTTGCTGGATGTCTAGAAGGTTATTATATTGCAGGGATCTACACAATTGGGCATGTACACATGGAAGCCTTAATAACTGAACCCTGGAAGGCAATCGGTGAATTATTAGAAAAGTGTAAAGTAGGCTAGAGGGTGATATCCCATACACCTGAAAGTGGTATCTTTCCATTTGTAACCATATGGGGGTGTAGACTGATTCCTGAGTTGTGTTTGTGAGCCACTGAGTATATTTGGCCATGTGGCTAGCCAGGTAGTAGAGACACAGGTTGGGCAACTTAAGACCCCAAAGTGCTTTGGGGCACTCGGCTTAGTGTAGGCCCTTCTAGGAGTTTTCCCTTTCCAGATGAACTGGGTGATGATGGAGTGGACCCGTTGGAACCATTTTTTGGGGAAATGTACATTTAAAAGGTTAATAGGGTAAAATAGGCATGGGAGAATATTCATTTTTATTACACTAATATGGGCTTGCAGGGATAGGAAAGGAGGGACCACCTGTGGAGGTCTAGTTTGATTTCTTCCAGATTATCCAAATTTTGTGCTTTCAGGGTAGGTTGACTTGGGGACAAAAGAATTCCTAGGTATTTCAGTTCTCTTGCCCATGTGAAGCTGAAATGGGCCTACTCAGCAAAAGTAGCTTTGGGGTTTAGGGGCATCATAGTAGTTTTGTCGAGGTTAAGTTTATATCCTGAATATTTTCTGAATTTGTGGATAAGATGCAGTACTTCAGGTATGGAGGAGTAGGTTAAATGAGACAAGTAAAGCAAAATATCATCTGCATACACAGATAGTCTCTGTTCTAAGCCTTCAATTGGTATTCCAAAAATATGTGGGGAAGTTCTCCCGAGTTATGAATTGAGGGTTATTGATATAAGTTGAACAATAAAGAGGATAGGGGACATCCCTGCCGTGTACCAAAGTGTAGCGAGAAGCCTTTTGACAGCACCCCGTTGCAGTACACTTTTGCCGTCGGGTGGGAGTATAGTATCCGTATCCATTGAAGGAAAGAAGCAGGAAACCCACATTTCCCAAGTACTAGGAACAAAAAATTCAACTGGACCTATCAAAGACCTTCTCTGCATCCAGAGAGACCAGGGCCATAGGGTGGTCAGCCTCCCTACCCATGAGAGTATTGATGAGTGTCTGACATGATTTTACAAAAGTTCCAGTCCAGGCTGTCGCAACTGATATAACAAAATTAGTTTAGTGTAGAGCCAATCACTTGACTCCTTACTGGTGACATTGAGATTGGTTTGCAAGAACTGGTTGTACAGCTGCTAAAGGTAGTCTGGATACCAACCAATTGAGACACTTAAAACTTATTCTGTTTTTCCCAGTGGTTTCCTCTGTCTTCTACCCTGATGATCACAGTTACTGAGGTTACACCTTGTTCCAGCCTGGAGAGTGGGCTGTAATGTCTATCTCTGGCTTTGTCAGGTTGGGGAGGGGATCTTCTGTAAACTGAACAGGTTGGCTCCTGTTCTTCTATGCTGCAGTCTTCACTTTCTCCACCAGATGGCCCTCTGCATTCGGTTACTCATTCTTTATACACTACATGGGCAAATGACTGCCTTCACAGTTGCATATATGCAGCTCCATGATTGGTCAGTGGGGGGGAGAGGGGAGCTTTGATACTGGGCATCAGAGGCACCCTCCTTTTCTGTACCTCATTTCCATTATGTGCTTGGCCCCAGCCATGTTGACTCCAGCAATAGAGTCTGGGGACTGCAACCAAACTGGGTCAGCCTGATTTTAACCATTTTAATGGTGATGGGAAACATCTGTTATATGTCTAGATACCCTCCTGCTTTCCTTTTATCATCTAACCTGTAATCTGATATGTTTTGACCTTCATGTGTTACTCCCTTTACAACTACCCTGAATCCCTGTCTCCCCAGCAGCTCCTTCTCCCTCATTTCCCATTGCATAACTATTGGATTGTATCAGTTGTACCATTCCAGGCCATTCAGATGAATACATACTAAGAAGCCAGCAGATTAGATCCTATGATCTATCGAGTCTGCTCGATGATCAGTGCCTTCCCAGGGCACTGTTTTTTAGACCCCCTTCCTACAAGGTCCCCCATCCCCAACCCCCAGTGGGGCTCTGGGATGCACCCTCCCCTATACCTATCCCAGCTCATCTTGAACCCCTCCCAGTCTTAGCAACCACCAACTCCTGGGCAGTGCATTCCAGGGCTCCACCACCCTCTCAGTGAAGTATCATCTCCTTGTTTCCCCTCAGTCTCCCCCGTCCAGCCTCATTGAGTGTCCTCTGGTGGCCCCTACCTCCCTCAGGTGAAGCACCCCCCCCAAGTCTTGCCCTATTCATTCCTTTGAGATATTTGAAGACCTCTTTCATATTCTCCGCACCCCCTCCCGTTGCTTCTCTCCTCCAGCAAGTACAGGTTGAGCTCCTCCAGTCTCTCCTCATAGGGCCTTTTCCCTAGTCCCAGTATCATCCTGGTCACCCTCCTCTGGACCCTCTCCAGAAGAGCAATATCCCTTTTCAAGTAGAGATGCCAAAACTGCATGCAGTATTCGAGGGTGTGGTCTAACCAGGCAATTGTAATTTCTAATGCGGAAGGAGCACCTCTCGACTCCTTGAGGTTATCCCCCTGGCTATGCAGCCCTGCATTTTATTTTCTTGGGCCGCAGCCCTCCTACACTGCTCCAAGTTATTCATTTTGGCATGCACCACCACCCTGAGGTCCTTCTCCCCACTAGAAACCTGCAGTATATCTCCCCCCAAGGTGTATACATGAGCTGGGTTTTTGGCCCCCGGGTGCAGAACCCTGCACTTCCAAGCATTAAACTTTAGCTTCCAGGTTCATGACCACCTCCCCAGAGTCTCCAGGTCCCCCTGGAGAACCAACTTCCCCTCCTCCACCTCTACCGCCGCCCACAGCTTCGAGTCATCTGCAAAGAGGCTCATCCCGCTCCTGATACCGCTTCTGATGTCTGAGATATAGGCATTAAACAGGAGTGGACCCAGTACCGACCCCTGTGGGACCCTGCTTATGACTCTCCCATGGGGATGAAACCTCCCTCCAACCCTCACGTTCTGTACATGCCCCTCCAGCCAGTTTCCTATCCACCTTACCATCTGCCCCTCCAGTTTCCCCAGCAGCCTGGGATGTGACACTGAGTCAAATGCCCTGCTGGACGTCTAGAAAGAGGACATCCACTGGCCTGCCCTGATCCAGCACACTTGTCACCCTTCATAAAACACCACCAGGTTGGGCTGACATGATCTGCGTTCACAAAGCCATGCTGGCGATCATCTAGGTGACCTCGTGCCTTCAGAACCTCCTCCAGCCTCTCCTTCAAGATAAAAGCATAGAATGATGTAACTGATGTCATGGAGTGCCTTAGGACTATACAAAGACAGAGCTGTGGCTGCTGAGAAGAAAGGGGGAGTCGAAGTAGATGTGGGGGCACGACAAGGTTAAATTATTAATTTAATCAAAACGTGGTCTTAGCATATCCAAATACATGCCTGGCATGGAAGGAAAAACAAGAGAGCAGTTAACAGTAGAACATTCTTTTGAATCCATCCTAGACCCATTTAACTTTGTTAAACTGCCTTAAATGTCCTAGCCTGGACAGGACCTTCAATGTGAGGGGATGGCCCCTGCAAATTACGGTGAGACTTGCTGTACAGAGAGTGGCTGAAAAATTTCTGGTTACAAACAGTGCTAGGTTTAATTTAAAGCAGCAGTTGTTGTTCTGCTGTCTTCCTGCACTGGGGATAGGACAGGATAATTAAAAGGGTTTGTACCCTTACCCCATTACCATAATGCAGGGGTCAGATTCTCCACCATATAGAGTTGTGGTGGGTAAGAACCTTTTCAACAACTACTGTGAGCTTTGTACACGGGCCCTAAGTGTGCTTTTGAAGTAAATGTAGTGGTGCGTGTGTATGTATACGTGTAGAATAAATGATGAGCAAGTGTGGTACACAAGGAAATAAATCCATCAAGGGGACTGACCAATGTGAGCAGGTTATACACTATTCTCTAAGGCTGGAAGATTGAAAGGTTGTGGGTTCTAGCCCCACACACAGGACTGGGATGGGTCTATAATGTCACCAAAGCAAACTTAACCTTTTCCCAATATTTCATTAGAATTTTAAAGTCTACATTCAGTAGAGTTATCTGATGCCAGTTTTGAAGATCCTATCTATCCCTTTGGTTTCTTTGTTCGGGAAAAAAAACAACCAAAAAAAAAAAAACACTTCAGCAGTCTTCATAGTCTGCGAAAAAGTATTCGTCTTCAGGCAATAATTGAAGACTTTGGTCAGAAGACTACTAAGTTGTACCTGCATTATTTTACATAATTTAGCTGTGATTTATTCCACTCCTGGTGCCATACCTATTTTCAGAGAAGTAGTTGTGATGGAAACTTCCTTTGTAGTAATAGGCTGTACCAGCTGATCCCCTAGTGAGTCGGGCACCTGGGGACATTGCAACCCATTCTAGAAAGAGGGATACATGTGGATCTCTCTCTCAGGAGACTATGATCCGGTGCCAGGTGTCAGTACAGCATCTTCCTGGCTGTAATTCGGCCACTTTAGCTTAATATGTATACCCTTGAGGAAAGGAGGGAGAGGGGGGACATGATAGAAACGTTTAAGTATCTCAGTGGAATCAACAAAGTCTAAGAGGGTAGCATCTTTCAGAAAAAGAGATGTGCAAGAACAAGGGGACACAATTTGAAGATGGGGACGGCTTGGGGCAATGTGAGGAAGTATTTTTCACAGAGAGGGTGTTGGACGTATGGAATAACCTTCTTGAGGAGGTTGTGGGGTCAAAACTGTGGGAGAATTCAAGAATGCATGGGACAGACGTAAGGCAATTTTGTGGGGATAGGAAGAAATAGGCTGTTGGTTAAATAGGATCTGCAGCTTATCCAATAGGTAGAGAAATGGGCAGACTAGGTGGGCCAAGCGGCCCTATCTGCTGTCAAAGTCTATGTTTCTATGTTTCTAACACATTCTAAAGCCTGTTTCACATAGTGATCCAACTCCTGTGTAATGTCAGACCTAGTGTGAAGGATTTGACTGGTTGGAGCTTTCATGGAGGACAAAATCTGTCTTTACCCAGTTGGCACAGCTCCAAGGGCAAACTAGAAGGCTGCCCCATTTTGTGCTGTACCTCTGTTCAGCAAGAAGTGATTTGGCTATATCATATTGCAGGGCTTTCATTTTAGCCTTTACCAGTAAAATTTGGAAGGATATATTTACCCCATGATCATGGGAATATGACATCAGTTTATGTAATTGATGTCTGAGAAATAAATACCAGTGATACCAGTCTCTAACTAGGTTCTTACCAGTTTGCTGCAACATATGTTTGAGGTCCATCTTAGTATCATTCCCACCAGGCCAGACAAGAATTAAACATATCACTGTGGCTTTACCTGAGAGAAACTGACTCAGAAACTCCCTTTCTTCTGTATCCTGCAATAAATTGAGCTTCCAAAGGCCTGTATCCCCGTGACCGACTACCCACCTGACAGCCAAACAGGGCATGATCAGACGCCTGCTGGTATACCTCTGCAGAGCCTACTGGGAGAGAAGAGGACACAAGGAAGTAGAGTATGTGGAGGTCTGTGCCTGGAGACTTTCACCCTGTATTAAAGTCTAACTGCATTTCTGCATTTGGCAGGTTCCGCTAGGCTTTGAAAAGGTCAGCCATGGTAAACTGTGGCTGTTGTTGCTCCCCAGTATTTTCATCTGCTGTGTCTTCCAGTTCTGAATGGCTAAGCTCCACATAGGCTGTGGGACCCTTACCAACACCATCCCCAAAGTAATTTTCTTGAGGCTCAAATGCCTCCTGTTCCTGAACCCTTTGTGACATGCCTTGTTCTGTTTCTCTCTCAGGTGAAGGCATTTCTTTCCTTTGAGCCTCATAAGGAATGGGGAATGATCCAGAGATATCCTGTGTCATGCCTGCAAGTGCTGGCTGAGTTTAAGAAGCTCTGTCCTGGACCCACTGTCCCCCGAAACCGTGCTTTTTATAACAGGTATAGCAATATTATCTGGCTTACCAGCGGTTGAAAGGAAAGGGAACATTGCTTAACCAGGAGTTGCACACTAAGTCGAAGCTTGTTTCGAGATGTGACCGGGAGCACAAGGAAGTTAAGTGACTTGCTCAGGATCACACAGTATGCACCTAGGCAGCTGTGGGATTCAAACCCAGGTCTCTAGGTCTGCAGCTCAGAGCCTTAACCCGCTGTGCTATAGTGCCTCTGTTAGAAGGTTGAGTCTCTGTTAGTGGATCTGGTGGCATTTACACTTCAGCTTGAGTCAGCAGAGTTGTGGTAGATGTAAGTTTCTCCATGCCAGCAAGAGGAAGCCTAGACAGGACCAAAGCTGTAGTAATTAAACCTGGGTCCTGTTCTGAATTGTTTCAACTGCCTTGCCGAGTCTCGAGGATTGGGCTGCCAGCAACACGGAAGCTGAAGTTTTTCCTGAAACCGCCTGAGATGTAGGCGGGTGTGTTCTATTGGGGGAAGCTGCAGTCTTGGATACTCTCTCTTCCATTGCCATACTGGTTGGGAAGTTCTTTACTAAAGGCCTCTGAAGAAGAGATGTCAATTTGGGCTGGCATGTCACTGCGCGGGCTGGTAGCCAGTCTCTTTCTGTGGAACCAACTTAGTCTACTGGGGGTTGGATTCCATAGCTAGCACCATGGTTTTGGCGGTACTGGGAACTGACTAGCTTCCCAACCACATCCGCCTACTGAATGTCTACTGCTGGCTTTCTGGGGATCTCTCTCTCTCTCTCTGAGACCATGATCTGGTGCCAGAAAGAAACCTGTGCAGTAGTGTCAGTGCAACATCTTCCTGGCTGTAATTCGGCCACTTCCCAGCTAGGCTGAAAGTCCCTTTGATCTACCAGCTGCTGCAATGAGGGATGCATCTTCATTGGTGAGCATTTGTAAAAGGAGGGCTCTGTTTTCCCTAATCCTGGCCATCAAAACCTTTTCAGCAGGTATCTGCTTGTTCTCCATCTGAGCTGGGACACCTCTGTGGAGTGCAGGTATGGTTTCGATTTCTTTCGTACCATTGTCTTGCATAACATCGTCTGTGCTAAGAGCAACTGGTGCTTCAGGCTTGGGAATAGCACCTTCCACCTCCATACCAACTTACATCTCCAAGGCTGTCAGGGATTTCCATAGAACTCGCAGAAAACATAGCAGGATCAGAAACAGTAATAGCAGCAGTTACACCCTGCCACCTCCTCCAGGGTCCTCCATCTTGCCGGGTAGTGCTCTGGACAAAGGTTCCTCTTAGTGGTAGAGTAGAGAGCTTTCCCCAGTGTCTTGCCAAATTTTCGCTATCAAAAAATGTACCAACAACAGCTTACTCTAGTACAATTTCAGTTGGATTCCATCTGTCTCTAACCCCCTCACCCAACGAGGCTGAAATTAGGCAGAATTGCCTAGTCATCCTTTCCTGATCAACAAAAACAAACTAAATAAAAACAGATTATAAAAGCACAAGCCTGAAAGGCTTTATGATCTGGTTAGCCCCTAGATGGGTTTATTTCCTTGTATGCCACTTTTACCCAACATTTATTTATTTGTTTATATACATACATACATACATACACATATATAATAAACCTTGTTCAGAATGATGCTTTTGGTTATTGGATTTTGTTTGTTAGCCAGGTAAGTGCACTAGGCACAAGGATGCCTATTTTCAGGCATGACCTGGAAAACTACAATACATTAAAATCCGTGTCAACATGACAATACGAAACAGTGGTAATACAGCAATACAAGATGGCATAACCAGATCACAGCTGAAAAAATTGACAATAACCAAAAAAAAAAAAAAAGGGGGCAGCTGGCCCGGTGGCACTGAGGGCTGAGAAGCTGGTCATCTTACCTGCGGTAGACACCGGCCCCAAGTTCGGAATGAGCCTCGCACCAGGGTCATGGGGGGAGAATGAGAGGGGAGAGAATGAGTGAGAGAGATAATGAGAATGAGAGAGAGAGGAGGAGAGAGAGAGAGAGAGAGAGGGGGGAGAGAATGTGAGGGGGAGAGAGAGAGAGAGAGAGTGTGAGGGAGGGGAGAGAGAGAATGAGAGAGGGGAGAGAGAGAGAGAATGACAGAATGAGAGAGGATGAAGCATCCGAGGACTGCTCCTCTCTCTCTGGGAGGGATCCAGGGTT
This sequence comes from Neoceratodus forsteri, assembly GCA_016271365.2. NCBI lineage: Eukaryota > Metazoa > Chordata > Ceratodontiformes > Ceratodontidae > Neoceratodus > Neoceratodus forsteri. The sequence goes on from JADMNL010000024.1 coordinate 361,606,908, forward strand.
TGCCCGGTACTGTATGGCCCCGTGGAAGCCAGAGGCACCACACAAGCTTAAGGCAGAAGTAGGAGGAGTGCAGCGGATGTCCATGCGCTGACGTTATTGCACAACGGCACTCCAGGGGGAAACCTAATGGGGAAAACCCCACAGCACTGCAGGGAGATGAAGGCCTCTAGGACAGGCTCCATATCCCACCGCTGACCATCACTCGGGAGGACTCTACGGCCACCTGACGCCCAGGTAAGGCCTCTCTACTTACAGATAGGCCATCATGGGAGGGGCAGACTCCACCCTGGGGTGGGGAGTCCGTGGGCTAGGCCTGCCTGGGTGGTCGGGGAGTCCATCTGAAGATGAAGGGTTCAGGCAGGGAGTAGAGGTCTGTCGAGCGAGCGCCTGGAAGGATGCCCGGCTGAGGAGGGAGCAAAAATAGAATATACAAAAGAAAAAAGAGGAGAGAAAAAGAGAGAAGGAAAAAAAAAAAGGGGGGGGAATTTTAGCGTAGCAGAAACTGCAGTAAAACCAAGATCATCCTATATGTAATAGATAGCAAATGTTATTTATTATGGAATTAATTAGCATGAGGAAAAAAAATCTTGTTGTCCCATCAATTACTTTAATGTCATAAATTCATTAGTATCAACAGCTCTAAAGATTGGTCAAAATTAATTTTATTAAACCATAGTGCTATAGTACCAAATGCTAAAAGGGGGGGGGGTCTGGGCGATGGTGTCTGCCATAGTTCTTGGCTAGCACTAGTATGCTACAAATCATTTCTGATCAAAGAAGACTATCTTTTGGAAATGACAATGTGCATGTAGTAGGATTCCCAAAATAAAAAAAAAAAAAATTGGGGGTCCATAAGTCTAGTCGAGTTCAATTGGCACCTTTCAGTAAATCCAGCTACAGTGTGGGTGGGTGCCAGATAGTGGCTTATGTGTCTTGAATAATTGGCAGTGCATCCCAGGGATGAAATGTGCTGAATGTTGTGTCCCGATGGACTGCCAGTGCATCAAGGTTGTGGGCCTGAGTCGCTGGAAGGGCCTGCCGCCCTACTAGTAATGATTTCAGGTAATGTTTCTTCCATAATTGGGTACCTGATTTCAGATACACTGCTACTTTTAAGTTCTAAAATAGTCCTTTTACCTCTATCCTCAGGTCCTACAGAAGAAATAGTGATGTTAATCCATACCATGTCAATTCTGGTTATGTTTTTGCACCAGCAACCAGTGCAAATGACAGTGAAATTTCCAGCGATGCTTTGACAGATGATTCCATGTCTATGACAGACAGTAGTGTGTAAGTATTAAACAGGTTTGTTGCAGTAGTGACAAGAGGCTGATTTTATTTTATTTATGACTAGTTTACCCAGGATAGCCCAACTAAGATGAAGAAACCTTATTCATAATATCAACAGTTGGCGTTTATGGTCCCACGCTGTATAACCACTAAGCCATGTCTTCCAAATGAAACTAAAGATTATTCTCACTGCCTACAGTATAAGGTTTTTGGGAGGGGGCAGTACTAGGGTGTTTGACCATCATTGGTCTACCGTTATATATGGCTTGTTTCCAAAAATTGCATTTTCCAAAATATACTCGGGTCAGCTAGCCTGTTGTGAGCTGATAGCTGTGGGTTACATTTTAGCCAATACTGTACTGGAAATTTGGGGTCATATTTTTTTCAACGACTAGTGGATGCCACAAGCCCCTGGTGCGGCATTCCATTGTCACTGATTGCAATTTTCATTCAGTGCTCCAGATACAACAAGTTAGACCAGCTCCCCCCTGGTCTAACTTGTATCATTTGGGGTGGACCCTTTTTACGGGGCTTGTGCCAAAACTTTGGTGCAAGTTGCTGTAAATTGTGGAAAATGTTGCAAACTGCACCAGATGTACTAAAATTGGGTATGGTTGTGTCAAAGGAGTTTGGCGTGGAGTTGAGCGTTTGAAAATCAGGCCCCTGGTTTCAGTAGCAAGTACAGTACAGTATGTTGGTCACATTTGGCTAACAGGTAAGGTAAATTCTATACACAGTTTGCGGTGTCTGATGAATTGGACTTCCAGTCTTAAGGGCATAGGGGCAGACCAGAATTGGGTTGATACCTTCTAAGATGATCCTATCAGAAGGTAATATCATGGACATTTGGCCTCATGAGTTCTTTTGGTGCTTGTGGCATTAATTTTTAGAACCATGGCACACTGTAAGGTTAAATGGAAGTGTAGTCTTTCACCACTAGCCTCCTTGCTCAGTGTTTCCATTAGAAATGTCTCCGCCAACATGAGCTGTCACCTTTCCATTTCTGAGTTTTACTTTAAAGGAAGCTCCCTCAGCCTTTTTATTCTGTTTACCTGTGAGTTTGTAGGCATGATCAATGATTGCCTGCATTGCACCTTCCTAATTTCATCAGGATTTAAATGTAAACAAAGATACCTTATGTCTGGTGTGAAACCTGCTTGACTCATGTAAGGTATTCTGGAATTTTATGAAGTTTTGGTGCTAAGACCTGCAGTAGTTATACTGCATTAGTCAGTGCTATTGATGTTCTTGCAGTCCCTGTATTTTTGTTTAAAGTCGTAACAACTAAATGAGAGTATAACTTCTACTGACTTGTGCATGTATGTATCTTCAACTCCCATGATGCCTTGCATGATTGGGGTAATGACCTTTGCAATGGGGACAAACAGATGTTCACACCGGGGCAAAACCGTGAATCAACTTCATTTATTTTAAATTAGGATGAAAATAGGGGATGAAAGAGAGGGAATAATTGTTCATGCCTACAAACTACCACAGGTATACAGAAAATGGGTTGAGGGACTTTCCTTTAAAGAAAAATGAAACCATTTCTAATTACACTTTAAGCCATTGTGGATTTGTGCTGTCATCGCAGAGTCCGGTAGTGTTGGTAATAATGGATTTGGACCTTACTCTTGCATTTGATAAGAGATCTTTTGTGACAGCACAGCCTCATAGTGGTCCCAAAGGGTGTTCCCATTGCACCTGTCTTTGCATTTACACAAAAGGAAAGTTGAGTGAGCCCCAATCTTTGACTAGACAGTGAAAGATTTGGTTTAGACTGGGGCAAGATGAAAACAAGTTCTTTAATGTGATTTTGTAATTTTTTTAGAGAACTTTGAAAACCATAGCATTTGGAAGCAAGTATGTTAGAATGTATGCATTTCTGTTACCCCTAGTTTAATCTTACTAGTTTATTTGCATGGAAACTGGACCCTTGTCCCCTAGAATTCATCTGAATCTGCTGCCTCATCATTTGCTGAACTCATAATCTTCTGCTTATGACACCACAGCTTGTTACTAGGGAAATGCTTTTGGTATCTCGAGCAAATAATTGTTGTTTCATCAGAGGCTTAAACAGCAGGAAGAAGGTCAACTATTCGGGGACAAGAGTCCTTTTTCCACATAAATGAACACAGCAGTGAAACATAAAAGGAACACAAATATCAAAAATGTGTTTTCCATAAAGTAACACAATCATGTGAAACACAGTACTGTACCCTAAAATGAAAGACGGCCCGCTAAGTTTTACAATTAACAGCCCCCCTTACCCATTCTGTTACACTTTACACTGAACATGCTGTGGCCTTGTCACTCATTTAGCATCATCAAAATGTCGCTTTGGAAACTCCAAAGATTGTACTTAATTTAATCCAGGTGGGTCCTACAAAGGTTATCGTCCTGATTATGATACAAAAACAATTAAAAATGTTATCTAGACCTTGTGACAGGTAATAGCCTGGCGTGACTTGCCTGCCCGATCACGTCAGCTGCTTTTTAATGAGTTTCGGTGTCGCAGGGAAACTTGAAAAACATCACATTTGGACATAATTTAACATACAAATCAGATATTTCCTGCATTTACTGTGCATTTCCCCTTATTCTTTGTTACTGAGGATATCTGCAGAAAACAGGATCCCCCTTTCCTTGGTTTTCATTTGCTTTGGCTGTTTGTCTACAAGTGTCATCCTAGTCATTCCTGCAGCAACCAGTAATGATGTCTCGGGCAGAGGATTATGATATCACTTTAGGATAAGCAGCCAGAATAGGTGAAGATCAAATGGTATAGATGTGGGTATCATGAAACAGTATTTTGCTTCAGAAATGAAAGAAAACAAAAAGAAAATAGGTATCTTGATATTTTTGCCAAACATTATTGCTAAATTACAAAAAAACAAAACAACAAACAAAAAACAAACTATATGGTGACTAACAGAGCTGCTTTAAAGAGCTAGTGCAGTGTCTGAAATTAATATTAACATTTAGATGTAATCAATTGCTATTTTGCTATATCTGAAATGTTTCTCTTTTGTATGTTAATATGTCCCCCGGAGCCACTCTTTGCTGTATTAGAGTGGTTTCACGCGCATTCACTTTGAGGCGAGAACAGCGAAGCTGAGCTATCTGGCTCGCTGAAGGCAGGTGAAACCACACTGATATAACAAAGCGTACATAAGGGACATATTAGTATATTATTGATTAAGCACAATCAATCATATAATTTTTATTTAAAAACATTCCCTGACCGTGCTCCTTTCCAGGGCAACTGCGCGTGAGATACTCTTCACAGAATAAGAGTGTCAACGCGCTGAGGAAAGGAGTGCTCCAGTTGGTCGGCAGTGCTCCCTTGATGTACAGTATAATCCCTTTTGCAAAGTAGCCATATTTACTACCTTGCATTACTACTGAGTTTGCGGAATGGAATAGTACTCAACCTAGAGGCTGATGTCCATTAACAACTGACCAAGAGGAGCCAGTCACTTTCTGCCAGACGGGTCACTTGTGAGGTCGCCTTTTAAATGAGGTATGAAAGAGAATCAAATATGTCAACCTCCGCATAGCATGCTTAAAGACTAGTACTCTTGGGTAGAAAACCACCTGATGCATACAAGGAAAAATACATTATTTTAGAAATAATGAGTTACAGCCGAATACATTTAAAAAAAAAAAATAACATTTTCTATCTGCTGTTTTGGCTGGTGCTAACTCTTTAAATTGTTTTCCAAAAACATGCAGTTTTAGACTATTGTGTATGCAGGTATGTTTTATTATTTTAAATGAAACTTGTAGAATCAAACCTTTACTATTGCTGACCTGTGGGAGTGAAGTATAAAATTATTCTGTACGACTGCTTGTTTTGAAAAGCACGTGATTCTGGATGTGCTGAAGCTTGACTGCCCAATTACTGGATATTAGAAAGGACAGTTGAAGACTGAAAGGGCTGACTTAAAAGTACCAAAAATGTAGCTGGCTAGAAGCAACATCTCCTTAGGGTCTTTTTAAGCTTATTTACAGGGCCTTTGGCCAAACACGTTCTGTTTAGAATCTAATTAGCACTCATAAAATGATACACTCATATAGGAAGTGCATCCTTTGCCTGGTGTTACTTTCAACACTGCAGGTATATTCCTCAGGGTGCTGAAAATGAACCCAGGGTTTCACTTGGAATGTTCAGGCAGTAGTCAAATTGCCTAACACTAGTTCCCACCTCCATATGGCCCTGCTTTCCTCACTGGAATGTAATAGATGATGTTCAATGTTTTACTGGTTAGGGACTCCAGATACACTCCCCATTAGGAATGCTGTTTTAAAAGATGTGTAATTCCACGTGATCATAACAGATGTGTTCTTGGACATGCAGTCATGAGTGCTGCTATGTGACTTGAATAGTTGGGGCCTTTTGTCCTTTCTGTAGCAAACCAGTTCTTAGATGTTTGTTTACTTAAATCCAGTTTGTGTGTTCTCACAACCCCATGCGCACACTAAAACCACAAACCCAGTGAAGTACATCATTGGTTGCAGTATGCAAATAATTCCTGTGTTGTGCAGACTGACAAGGTTTTAGAAGACTGAAGATTGTCTGAAAATGGGCTTTTATGTTGTAACTGCTTAGAGTTATGCCAGTTGGTCAGTGCAGCAGTAGGGCTAGCACACGTGCGACAGTGGTTCAGGAACAAGCCTGGGTCACCAGGGTTAGAAGGATCGCTTCCTCTCCGGAGAGGAAGGCTGCCATGCTGCTGTTGCAGTACCACCTGGGTGACTTCGGGGTGGAGGTGCCAGTCAGTGCACCACTTGGGGGTGGGGTAGAAATGCAGGATGCGTGACTGCACGACTTTATTGCATGCTTTGTCATGGCATTACAGCTGCTGACATGTCTGGGGGGTCGAAACACAAAATGGTCCCATGTGAGGATGATAGATCTGGTTATATCTGTGTCCGTTTCCCTGCTCCGCCACCTGATGAGATGGACCCTGTTGGCGGTATATCTTCACACCTGACACCACCTGGGGGTGAATTTAAGGCAACAGGGAGGCTAGGTGAGTGTGGGTAGGGGAGTTGTGGGTGGCTGAGTGTACCATGAGGCTCTGAGGAGAGGTGTGGAGAGGGAAAACATTTTTGATACCCCTGTAGTGCTGTATGTCTCGCTCTGAAATCTGACAAAGTTTATTTGGCTATAAGGCAGCCTAACGTTACCACGTGCAGTAGACAACCTAGGGTATATAAGATAAGAGCTTGAAGCCCTAGCTATCCACATCAGAGGTATATTTATATTTATATTTATATTTTATGTGAAATTTACACCAAGCAGAAGTCCGGATGGCCCCGAGACACAGTATCTTGGTTTTGTGGGGATCCTTGGAGCAGCAGTGAACAAAGTGGTTAGTTTTATCGTGGAAGAAAAAAACAAATTTTGCTTTGTTCTGCCTTTTCACGCCTCTGGACTGACTGAGAAGTATTGTTCCCTCATGGGCTGAAGCAGTAGGCAGGAGTAACTTCTTGCTTCTGTCTATCTGGAAATAAGTTTCAATTTTTTATTTTTATTTTTTATTTTTATGTGGTAAGCATAACTTGCAGCACCTCTTGGAGGCATGCGTACTCTTGTGAAGATTGTAAAGATTATTGTTACATTTAGTGTTAGTGAGGTGGCTGTGTTGAGGCCTGAGTAGTGACATGGCCTGCCCTCTATGCAGTGCCACTTGAGAGTCCCTATATAGCTGCCCCTGTATGTAGAAGGATTTGCATACCCATGATGCTTTGCATAGAGCTTTATGCTTTAGAATGCATGCATATACCTTGGAGTATCAAAACCAAACAACTTGGAAGTTATTTGCATTCTTTCTTTGATTACTTATGTAGCTTACATGTTGCTCTTATTTGAAACTGCCTCTGTACCGTCTGTAGTGGAAAACTGACTACAGTATTTTGCTGAAGGAGCAAGTGCATGGTGTGCTCTCTTGCCTTCATCTTTAGTGGACTTGCAGTGGTCAAAAGAGCTTGTTGCTCTATATGGCACCTTAATGGTCTGTTGCTGAGGAAACTGGTGACCCTGCCTGTGGTCCTGCAATGCAGGAGATGTTGTGGGGAGAAGCGAGATCCAAGCTTACTGTGGAACGTAGGATGGGAAAGTGAGAAACATTATTATTTAGGAACTTCTAACTATGGTATTTTGATGAAATGCTGTTAGTGTGAGGACTGTAGGAAACAGTAAAGTTTTCTCTTGAGTTGAGATACCACATCTCATTTTCAGTGGAGTCCTGTATATGTTTTGAACAGCTTGACACCTCTTGGTACCATTGCTCCTTGTGATCGTCTCCCCGTTCTTCACTGCTAAACCATTTACTCAAGAACAGAATCTTTGTCTCTTGGAGTTAAGCTACTCCACACCAGCACCTGATGTAATGTTCTGCCTGTGACATCATGTTCATTTTTATGGCAGCTGATCATGATGTTACAAGCCAGATGATTCCAAGTTCGGTTGTAGGCGAGCAGCTGGAGCACATGAATTCTAAGTGACAGATCTGCTTTTCAGGCAGATGCCCTCAATAGGAAAGAACAAGGGGGAAGGGAAACACAGAACATCTGTGGAGATCTATGACTGAATATATCTAAATATTCTGTCTTTTAACGTTATCTCTAAGATTGGATGTCTGAAGCTGGGGTTGCCCCTCTGTATAGGTTTCTCTCGCCTTTATCTCAGACTTACAAAAGAACCCCAGAGCAAATGCACTGGGGTATGGGTTATCCGGAGGATATTGGCCTTATAGCCAAATTTTAAAGAAAACACAAATTGCACATATCCCAGTAATGCAAAGCATCATGGGAAGCATATGCAAATGCCATGAATTAATTTGACTGGTCAATTTTACAGAATTGCATGGTGCCGAAAGACCTCAATACAATCAGCAAAGGTTAAGAACAGCAGACACAGACATGAGTTTCATCCTCATTTGGACTCATCAGTGTGCCATATCTGTATCTCAGCCGGGAGAGGGAGCCAGCCACCCCATGGGGGATCTTATTTGTTGGGTCATGAGCAGCCCAAAAGCAGAGGGAGAAAAGAACTGCAAAAAGAATCCCAGAAACAAATGCACTTGGGTATGGGTTAAGCCGACATATTGGTCTTATTGCTCTGCTTAAAGTTGAGCCAGTCCAAATTAATTAATGGCCATTTGTATATGCTTCCCATAATGCTTTGCATTATTGGGGTATGTCAATTTGTGTTTTCTTTATCTCTGACTTGCCTTCCACACAGCACCCCTTTTCCCCCCCTGCCATTTCACTGGCCTTCTACAGGGCTCATGCCCTGGACTCCCCAGGGTTGGCAAGACTCCTCCGGAGACTGGATCTGGTGTATGAGGTGCCGGGTTGGCCTGCTGGCCATCATTTTGCTGTGATTGGGTGTTTTTTCCACTGCTTTTCTTCCTCCCCTTGGATGCTGGTGACAGAGGGCGTCCGGGAATTTGCATGCACTCGGTCGCCCAGTCGCATCTTTGTCATGCAGCATTCCCCCTTCCCTTTATTAAGGTTCTGGTGGTATTGTCACCTGGTGAATCCAGGGTGGCCAGTAGTGCTGTGGAGCACAAGGAGACTGTCTCTCTGGTAAGCAGTCCTCCTTTACTGAGCTGACACACGGTGTCCCAGCCTCATTCCCCAGCCTGTGTCACCAGTGACGCACGTGGTAACCCTACTGCCACAACAACCGGTTGGTAGAAGCTGGCTGTTATTATCTGCGCAATGAATGGGGTGGGATCAGGAAGATTGGGATTGCTTTCTGATCCAGCCTGTTGGTTGGTACCTGCTGAATTTTACTTTTTAGCAGTTTTTAGAAGAGATTAAGTTACATTTAGAATTGTATCACCTTTCATGCACAATAAAGATGTGTTGACCTTTGACCCAGCGACATCCCGACCGCTCATACACACTTCAGATTGAAAGGCCATTTGAAGTGTGCAGAAGTGAATGGGAGTTTATTGGGGGGGACACAGGTAACCACTCTTCATCACTCACAAAAGAAGGTAATTTAAACCACATTCAAACCTCTTTTGAAATTGGGGAAATTCCATGAGTCAGCAGGTAGCAACAAGTGGGGCCTGGATATAATCTGGATCGCTCTAGCAAAGACTTGCTGTTGTGCCAGATTTGTGTGATGGGTACTGCAATTTAGATTGCTGCCTAAGTAGAAACCAAGTGGAGTCCACTGGGCTCTCATCTTGCGTGCGACTGGACTCGCGATGAAAGGGCACTGAGCTACTGTGCCAGTCAGCCATCCAGAACCTAGTTCCTAAAGGAGCAAATAATATCTCAGTCCAAGTACAGGGCTATAGTCCTCTTCTGCCCCGTGTCGTTCTTAACACTCCATAATTTGCACTTCGTCTGCTTTTAATGTAAGGCCTGTTTGCTAAGTGAATCTAAGTGCCTACATTTGTAAGATGCTGTTTAACAAAGTTAATGAGTAGCCAGCCTGTTAAAATAGGATCATTTCACTAAGGTAACAGAAGTTTAATAGCAGTTGTTTGTTCTCTGTCTTGGGCTACTGTTATTGACTGTTAAATTGAGTTGGCCAACTGCACAGTATAGTGTCTAAGGTTTCCATGGCAACCAGAGAAATGTACAAGTTTGTCCTCAGCAAATTTGTCATAAACAAGTGTGTGTTTTTTTTGTTTTTTTTTTATATATTAATAGGTGGTCTGTTTTCCACTGATTATTGTGGAAAAAAATAGCTGCGTATAGTTTTTGGATACACTTATTGAACAATATTGGCATTAAATAAAAGAAAGCTGAATCACATTGGCGTTTTTTTTTCTTATTCCTTCCTACTGGCTCCAGTTGTGTAATCATGTGTCAACAGAGCATTCATCGGGTTAGTCATTTCAGGACCAGTGTAGGGTCACCTGGGATTCTCAGGGCCAGGATTATACCCCCTCGTCACAGGGCTGCCAATTGTAGGCCATCTACAGATGAGAGCACTGACTGAGTGAGAAATAAAGTGCATGGCGGATGAAAGGCTTAACTGAATCGCTTTCAGTCTATTGTTAGTCTAGGGGAGCTTAGAGGGGATAAGAGGGTAGCAGGCCGCTTTGAAATTTACTTGAACAAGTGAATAGGAGATCCCCATAAAGCAGCGCATGAAAGGAGCCTGGCTGTTTTTTCCTGCCATCACAATAGTCGTCCAGCACAGGCTGTGAGGAGCTTGGGGAAAGCTTGGCTGATTAAACTGCTGGGGGGATTTAGTTTGGGGGGGGAGGGAGAGACGGTGGTGGATTTCAATAGCATATGGTGGGTTCGCTTGCTACTTCTACAGACAAACTGCAAAGAAAAGGTACAGTCATCATCCCCCTGTAAAGGAACACAAACAGCTAAAGTTACCAATGATTTTATTCTTGTAGGACATTGTAAAAGTAAAAAAAAAAAAACAAAACTATGACCATGGTTAAAACATGACTTTAAAAATAAAAGTACTCTTAACTGAGCTGGCCTTACTGAGAGTGCTAAGTGCATCTGCCTTTACTTAACCCTGAGAGCAGAGGGCCCGGAGAAGTGGGAAGGAGGGGAGGCAGTGTGGCAAAGTGGTTCCAGCGGAGTCTTGAGGACCAGGAGACCCAGGTTCAAATTCCATAAGAATCACTTTCTCACTTTGTGACCCTGAGCAAGTAACTAGACCTCCTTGTGCTTCAGGCCTCCCAGCTGCATGACTTCACTGAAAATGAGATGCTGCGGCTGAGTTAAGTTATCCTGGGTAAATAAATTTAGCAAAAAAAAAAAGTGAGCTTGGGAGTCGACTTTCATTCGTTACACACTGCTGTTTCCATTGACTTCCTGGTAATTTTTGATAAGGATTCTCTTGGTGGTTCTTTCATTTGGAAAAGTGACACACTGCAAGTACTGGGCCAACTGGATAGGACTGGGCTACCTACTCCTCTAGGGGCCTCTGTGAACAGGGGTTGAACTTGTTGCTAGTGTGGTTCAGGTGGGTGCCATACACAGTTTACCTTAGTGATCACTATCCCGCAGCAGTTGGGATGCAGAGGAGTTCATCTAGGATCCCTATATCATGGGAAGACTAACATGAGAGGTGGGAGCTTCAAAAGGACATGGACCAAGCACACTATTTGCAGTGACTGCATCACAAATGTGAATTCCAGGTAATTAGGTGATTTCCTTTTTGACTGTCTAGCAGCATGTATTTCCATGAAGTGCCACTTTGAAATGTAGGAGTTGTCCTTGGAAGTTGCATGCAAGGTCTTTGGTTTGTTTGAAAATCCTAACTCAAGATCTCCTCTTGGGCAACCATTGATCAGTGAACCTAGTGTTAAAGGACAGTGTGGTTCAGTTTAGGAAAAAGAAGGAATATAATTCTGTGTTTCTATACAGTGGTTGAATTCAAGCATGCATGGGACAGACTATAAGGCAATTCTAGGGGTAGGGGTAGAAAGAAGTAGGCTGCTGGTTAACTAGGATCTGCAGCTTATCCATTAGGTAGGAAATGGGCAGACTGGAGTGGGCCAAGCGGTCCTTATCTGCCGTCAAATTCTATGTTTCTATGAATTTGGTTTTACATAGTGCTTTTCATATATGCCCTGTCCCAAAGCACTTCACAAGACACGATCAGTTGCAGCAGCCATAATGCATACACAGAGAGACTAAGGAAAGCTGAGGGTAAGGCCAGACATTGAGTTTTTTTTTTTGGGTGGGGAGGGGTGGTGTTGAGCACAAGGAGGTTAAATGACTTGCTTAAGGTTACACAGTGAGAAAGTGGCAGTGGTGGGATTCAGACCTGTGCTCGCAAGTTCACAGCACTGCCCTGTAACCACTAGCTTGTGCACTACGTAGTTTTATCTTCATCATTGCCATATGCTGCAAAAGCTGTGCATGTCAATACCATGCACCTCTGTATCCATTCTAGCCTGCCTTCTCTTAATGTGTGCATATATAAAAGAAAAGTGCTAGGAGACTGCTGTTGTGGCCCTCCATATGCTACATTGCAAATGAACAATTCTTTCTTCTTCTTCTTCTTTAGAAATAATAGCTCCACAAATCATTTGTGGCTGATGCAGAAAAAAATGAAATTATAAGTTGCATGGCACCACATTTGAGGAAGACTGCTGTGTATACTTCCTTTTATACCTTTTATAAAGCTTTCTTTTATCCTTTAGAAAACAATTTGATTTGTGTATCTCTTCCTTTATATAGTCAACAAGCAGCAATGTAAATTTATATTTCCATTTCTTGATAAAGGAAAAGTCAGTGAGAGAGAGAGAGAGAGAAGAGAGCGAGAGGATTTTTTGCTTATATCTTATTTATGGCTTTACTTTGGACACAGGGGAATGCTGCAGTGCAAACTTCAAACATTACCTTATCTTACAAACCAGGCTTTTGATGTTGGCAAGATCAGAGGCTCGTTTCAGAGTCGTTGCCAAATGAAGATGGGAGTGAATGCGTATGCGCATTGAGTCTGGTATTTCAAAGCTGCAGTAAAACTGCATTCAGGTTAGGTCAGGCACATCTGAGTCAAAGGCTAACATAATTGGCCCAGCTTAAATGGCAGCTGACTGGAGTGCAGAGACTTCAAACCAGAGCGCCCCAGAAATGGGATTGGCTTGAAACCAGATTGGTTCGCTAAAATGTTTTTATAATTCAACTCAATACTTTTTCAATGAGCCAGATCTGTGGTGCTGCTTTGGCTGGCAGACGGACAGTTGTTTCTTGTGGAAAAAAAGAAGTGAACACGGCTTATTAACTGTAAGAGACAAGATGGGCCATACTGGGTGGCACCTTCTGTAGGCACTTTGAAACCAGCTTAGAACAAAAGTGGTTTCTTGCGCTCTTATTCTCAGAAAAATGTGCTGCTGTGCAATGCCTAACAGAGTTGAGGCACTGCTTCCATAAAATTATTTATTTTTATTTAGTTTTTGTTGACCGGCTAAGTGCACTAGACAAATCCTGCCTATTTTCAGGCACGGCCCTGGGGGATACATGAATGCCAACTGACCTTGAACCAGATTAAGCTGTCACTAGAAATGATGGCCAGTGTCACAATGGCACTCAACCCAGCAAGTTTTCGGCTGACAAATTGGCAACACAATGCAGGTTCGTTTATTCATAATGTTGCAGATGTTGGGGGAAGCACAGGGTTGTATGCTCAACCAGCACTACTGTTTGCACTGTTTGCTTGTTTTTTGTTCTGCAGAAGTTACTAGGGAAGAATACCCCCAGCCCCCACCTGCCATGCAGCCCTCCTTGTATTTGTATAACGTCATGGTCCAGCTCTGGGGCACTTCTGTTGACCTTCCTTTCCCTGTGTCTCAGGCCTTGCTCTGACCTGTGGCTTGTTTATCATTTTTGTTTTTTCGGTTGGATGAAATTAGTGACATATTTAATGGTGACATTTTGAGTGGTGTTAGTCATTGTATTTTGGGGGTGGGGGGGGCGCAACCCCTAACTCTACTCCTGCTCTGTAGTTATTCTGTAACTCTTATTTTGCATCTTTCCTGATGTTGTTCATGGTTCAAAGTTTATTAAAAAAAAAAAAAATTATAAGAACAATTTAGTAACCTAGGATAGCCTGACTGAGAGGCAACATCTCATTTTCAGTGCAACCTGTTTTCTGCTGAGTTCACAAGCTGGTATGGGGGGGGGGGGACTCGAGCACTGGAAGGTCTAGTGACTTGCTCAGTGTCACACAGGAAACTGAAGACTGTGGTGGGCATGGGTGTATCAGGCATTAATGAATGCCCCCAGTGGTTGTGAGGCACAAGGCCGAGTGTCCTCCCAACCACCTTGGTAGTGCATTAGGGCCTGATAACATCCATGCCCTGAAGTTGGTTATAGGCAGCACTTATAAAATGGGGGGAAAAAGTTTTACTTTCCTTTTGTTAAACTGCTGCTAGGTAGAGTAGTTACAAACTGTGCATATATCAGAGATTAATCAATGGTCAGCTGATGTGTTTAGACCAGTGAAGTTGCTGGGATTCTAAAGCACATTTTATTACTCCTGTTCCACAATTCAGAGCTCTAACCCCTAGACCAAAGGAGAACAATTATTATTAATATTAACTCCCCACCAGGCATTCAGTGTAAAATCTAATACTGACACTGTAGTGCATCATGGGGAGGGGGCGGGGGGGTGCTGCACTCCTGAGGTGCCATCTTTTGGATGAGATGTAAAATGAGGTCCTGTCTGCCTCTTCTGGTGGTGGTTCAGATGGATGTTAAAGATCCCATGGCACTTCTAGAAACAGTAGGGGAATTTCCTCAGTGTTCTGGTCAAATTTTCCCATTCCTAAAAATACCTCAGACAGCTTAATCTGGTTCAGTTTCAATTGGTTACGATCTGTGCCCGAAGCAGGCTGAAAAGGGACAGACCTGTCTAGCCCTCTTTTCCTGGTCAACAAAACTAAATAAATAAACCAGGCCCAGAGTTCTGATGAGCAACGCATGTAACCTGTCAAACTTAAGTTTCTGCTGTTAGATATTTAAACATCAGGTGTAGCTACAGATTTCTTATATTTGCTTTGATTTTTACAATTCTTTACAGACTGCTCCCTAATGGTCTTTGGCTCTTTAGGCTAATTGTGTTGTATACTCTATACCTTGCAGAGATGGAATCCCGCCCTATAGAATTGGCAGCAAGAAGCAACTTCAGCGGGAAATGCAGCGCAGTGTTAAGGCTAATGGGCAGATTCCTCCCTCACTTTCCAGTAAGTATTCCCATATCACTGGATGGGTGAATTGAAAGCAAAAATAGTAACAACATAATTTAAAAGGACACTGTCAGCTCCCCCCTCCCAATTTCCAGCTCGGGGTCACACTATGTGTGACCTGTAATCTTTTGCAAACTACTCTGCACACATAATACAGAGATGCTAGTATTTTTGTTAAGTAAGTTGTAACTTTTATTTCAGTTAAAGAAACATTTATGTCAGCCTGACCGAAATGCCCCCCGCTGATGCTCTTTGTGCGTCTTGAGGTGACATGGCGCTGAGGCGCGGGGTGCACTCGTTTGCGAACGTGTTTGCAATTTTAGAAGGCATACTGGAAAAAATTTCTTCTGCTTCTAAATTATTCACTGATCTTAGTAAAATGATCCTCGCTTGAAAACGAGTGCTCTAACCATTTGAAATAAGCGATTGAAAATGGTTAGAGCACTTGTTTTCAAACGCGGATCATTTTCCTAAGGTCAGTGAAATGATTTAGAAGCAGAAGACATTTTTTACCAGTATGTCTTCTAAAATTGCAAACAAGTTCAGGAATAAGTGCACCCCGCGGCTCAGCGCCATGCCACCTCATGGACGTGCAGGGAGCATCAGCGGGGGGCATTTCGGTCAGGCCGACATAAATGTTTGTTTAGCTGAAATAAAGGCTACAACTTACTTTTTATCAAAAATATTGGTGTCTCTGTATTATGAGTGCTGAGTAGTTTGCAGAAGATTACAGGTCACACGTAGTGTGATTAAGCTGGAAATTGGGGGGGGGAGATAGCTGACAGTGTTCCTTTCAGGTTGGACAGGACACTAGGTCCATCATGTCTGACCCTCCCCCGCTTCTTAAGCAGGGACGAGAAAAGTATTTTGCGTAAAATAGAATTGCTTTTACATGTTAAAAGTTTCTCATGTTTTAAAGGGATAACGTCAGCACCCCCTGACCTTAAACTGTCCCCAATTAAAAAAAAAAAAAACATAATTACTCACCATCTGTAGAATGTGTTGATGTATCTAGTAGTTTGATTCTGATTCCTTTTTTTTTCTTTTCAAAAGTGAAAGACACACTGCCCATCATACTGGTATTACCACACAAAAGCATGTTTTGTTTACAGTCCTTGATTCACTTCCACTGCATCTTTCCTGGACTTGGGAACACCCCCAACAAAGTCTAGACATCCAGGATGCAGTGGGAGGAGAGGAGACTACTGCATATTGAGTGGCTGCACTGTTTAGGGGTGTTCTAATGTTCAGGAAGTGAACAGTAAGGGTAATTCATGGATTTGAAACAAAACATGGTTGGGTATAACACCATTAGCATGCGTTTTAATTCTACTAAGAAAGGAAGCCAATTAAAAACCAGCATCATCAATGAAGTTTTTTAGAAGGAAAGTAATCAAAAAGGTTGTTTTAAACTAGAAATAATAAGATGCAAAAAGGGTTGATAGTGTTCTTCTAAAGGAATGTCAGTGTCAGTGGCTCAGTAGGTAGCACACTTGCCTCTGAGGCCGGAAGATCAGAGGGCTGTGGGTTCAGTTCCCACATCTGGCACTTGGGTTAATATCCCAGTACTGACACTGTAG
Source organism: Neoceratodus forsteri (assembly GCA_016271365.2). NCBI lineage: Eukaryota > Metazoa > Chordata > Ceratodontiformes > Ceratodontidae > Neoceratodus > Neoceratodus forsteri. The sequence continues at coordinate 361,623,478 of JADMNL010000024.1, forward strand.
TGCAGCATGAGAGGGGTGCTCCACTTCTGAGGTGCCATCTTTCGGATGAAACGTTAAACCAAGGTCCCATCTGCTTGGATTGGTGGTAGTTCAGGTGGATGTTAAAGATCCCATGGCACTTATCGAAAAGAGTAGGGGAATTTCCCGTGTCCTGGCCAAATTTCCCTCATTCACTAAAAAAATACCACCAACAGCTTAATCTGGTTCAAGGTCAGTTGGCATTCATCTGTATCCCCTTCCCCCAGGTCGTGCCTGAAAGTAGGTAGGATTTGTCTACTGCACTTACCCGGTCAACAAAAACTAAATAAATAAATAAAAACGGCACAGATGGACATTATTTTGCCTAGTGCTATACGCCTCCTCCTCCTAATTAGGGTTTTAACCATAATTGAAATTTTTTCTGTACCTTTTTGTATGTATAGTCTATTAATATGAGTGCAGTAACTTCCTGCATGCAGGGACAGCCACTGCCATCCCATGCACACCAGCTGGCTTCTTGTATAGTCCGTATGCTCATGGGTGCTGCCAACTAGTGGCAGAAGTTGACAGCACTCCTGAGCATAGTAAGTGCATAGCACGGCTGGTGCACATGAGATGGCTGTGGCCTTCCCTGCGTCTAGGAAGTTGCGGCACTCATATTTAATGCATTATGCATACGAAAAGGTACAGAAAACATTTCAGTTATGGTTAAAACCCCATATCTGGGGTTTTAGGAACACTATGCAGAATAACAGCTGTTGGGCCATTTTCCTTTTAAGCAAAAGTTGTTTAATGTTGCACCATCCTTCCTAAATTTGCTCGTCAGTTAGCTTGTATTATTGTCATCTACCTAAATTTGATCATGCTTTAGTCTACAGTGCTGTGAAATAATATATTTTCTGCTTGCAGGGCATGATTATTGCATTGCTAAATATTTCTGTTTATCCCTGGAGCTAGCAGGTGGGCTCTGGCTCCCCTCTTGGAGGGCTCATGTCTGTCCCAGACCCCATCACTGGGACCATGGTTGGGAGCTTCATGGAACCTGCCAGCTCCATTTTCCCCCCACCCGTGCCATGACCGCACGTACGCGTGTGGAGGCACGCTGCAGTTCCACAGCACCTTTCATGCTGCCCTCCCACCTGCATTATCCTCAGGCTTCCACTTGGGGGCAGTTGGACTGTGGGGGCGACAAGGCTCCTCGCCGGGAGAGGAGAGTTGCCAAATGGGTGCTAATCCTGTTCTCCCTCCCTCCCACCCCGCGTCGACCCCTGATGACCCAGGCTCACTCCCAAACCCGGTCCGCTGGCGTAGCACGAGGTGTAGTGTCCAACGCCTCAACCCTTGGTGCCACCGGGCCAGCTAGGATTATCAATTTTTAACCTGCTCCCTTTCAGAAAAAGATGGAATTAAGCGAGGAGCCAATTTGTTTGAAACAGAATTGTTTTTTATCATACTATATGCTTAAAGTATGTTTTTACCCTATTTTTGTAGTTTTGACACGTAGTACATGAGTACAAACAGTAACGAAAGTTAAAGTTGTTTCCCTATTAGGTTGGCCCTTTTTTAGATTCCTAATGAAATAACCTTGAACCTAACTGCACATTTATCTGTGAAAATATTGTCAGATGGGACCTTGTTTTCAAGTATGAATGCTCATTTTCCATCCCTTGTCATTAGCATACCAAAATTCTTCTCTTCCTTCTTGTTCTTAAATGGCGCAAAAAAAAAAAAAAAAAAAAACTAAGAAGATGTCTCTAGTTTTATTTTTTTAAAGAAAGTTCTATAGACCAAGCTTGTAAATTAGATTATTTTGTCCTGGGGCGTGCAAATCGACTTTCTCCATCAGGCAGGACTTTGATCAGGGGCTGAATAGTGCCGGCCTGTGTAAAAGTGACAACTTCCAGCAGAGTGGCCTTTTTCTCCCCTCACATCATTTCTGGGGCTGAGTGGTTGCCGTAGCGAGGACCTAGCTCATCTGGGTAGGATGATAGAGTTGGCAGATCAGCTTTCCGCTTCAAAAAAAAAAAAGGGGGGGTAAGGAAGGGAAGGTGTGTTGGGGGGTGAGATGACAGGAAGAAGAGAGAACACGGTGGTGGGCTTTCTCCATGTTTGCTCTCTTGGCAGAAATGCTCATTGCCTTTTATATTCTGCTCTTGATTTGGAGATGTTCCCTTTTCCCTTGATAGATCTGCTTCAGGCAGCCAAGCTCAGCAGTATACCACTACTAGCCTGCAGCAGCACTCTTCATTTCTTTACAAAGAGATAGGGAAAGAAAAAGGATCTGGGACACTGTAGAGACAACACTACCTCAAAGGTGCCCAGTGTGTTGCCAGGGAAATAAATTACCACTTCTTCTCTGATCTGGAGCCGTTTGACTTCTTTTCTCTCCATCTTATTTTTTAATTTTCAACTCCTTTCTGTTTATAACTGCTTCTGTTCCTTGAGTTAAAGTCTCTCCTCCCACCTCAGAGTTTTGATGTTTGACAACGGTCTTTGAAGATCTTCTACTTCAGAGTAGCTACTGATGGGTTGGTTGTACTACAGAGAGAACAAGCAGGGCTCCTCAAGAGTGCGACCAACTGCTCCTGCCGTGGCTGACGCTGATGGGAAGGATGTCTCGCCATGAGGCCACAGCACTAACTCATAAAAATCCAGCACAGACCATGCCCGTCTGCGGTCCTCTTTTCATCCAGACATGGAGACGTAACAAGCATAGAGCGGGCAGAAATGCTCAGGCTAGGCTTCCACAGCTTGTACTGCCTGCTAAAAGTGGCTTGTTCTTTTTGTTCCTGCTCTGTGTAGAGAACCCACCGTCTTCCTAAGGAGATGACCCCTGTGGAACCAGCCACCTTTGCAGCTGAACTTATTAACCGACTGGAAAAGCTGAAGCTAGAGCAAGATACTATGGACAGCTTGGAGGAGAGGCTGCAGCAAATCCAAGAGGTACGGGGTTAACCATTTGTGCACCATGGACATACAGTATATAGCATCACATCTTCTTGACTGCCTCATGCCTGTTTCGAATACTAAAAAGTATAATTCTGGGTTAATGTAAAATATCTTATTTGGGTAATTTGCCGTTTTGGTTTAATTTACTTTCAGATTGCTGTAATTTTATTTCATGGTTACCCTTGAGCATTGCATAGTACTAACAAAATGTGCTGTATTTATTGGGTTGTGCAAATACAAAAACATGGCATCAGCAAGCTGTACTAAAACCTTACTTTTATATTGCATTCTTCAAGGATGAAGAGAAAGAGGAAATGGAGATGAGCCCACAGACCACCCATGAGGTGGTGCCTCCTCACCACGCACAGCACCCTCTTACACTTTTGCAGACGGGCAGTTTTGAAGATGATCCCCAGGCAATCCTAGATGAGCATTTGTCGAGGGTACTGAAAACGCCTGGCTGTCAGTCACCTGGGATAGGCAGGCACACACCACGCTCTCGATCCCCAGACCACCTCCGAGACCGGAAGCTCCAGCAAACGCTAGCCGTCCCGGCAGCATGCACCAACCTTGGCAAGGGATTCTTTACAAAACAGAGTACCAAGCACGTGCACCACCATTATATTCATCACCACACCGTGCCCAAAACCAAGGAGCAGATAGAGGCAGAAGCCACACAGAGGGTTCAGTGCATCTGTGCCAGCACAAGCACCACAGACTATTGTTCTTACACAAAAAGTAAAAGTCACTCAAAGGGCACAGAGCTACCTCTGGGATCAGTGGAGCAGTTTGGGTTTAGGTAAGTGATCCATCCTGTAATTACTATGTAGAATGCATTGGCAAGCCTTGTACAACCTATGGTGCCGTGAATTAGTAATTCTGCTTGTTTGGCAGAGCTGCAGGCAACTAATATGAAGATCGCATTGCTTGAAATGATTGTGCAACAAAGCAAGAGATAGGAGTAGAACTTTTACACTTTGGTGAATAGAACAGGTTGAATGAGAGGGTTTGTTTAGGCAGGAGTTTGTGCAAACATTTTCTCATAAATACTGAACCTGCTTCTTGTTAACAGTAGTAGAACAAGCACCATGTCCAAACGAAACTGTAAGATAACAGACGGTGCAGCACTGCCGGCATGCGAAGGAGGGATTTCGTTAACCGCACTCCAGTTGCCTTGCGACGAGACAGATCGGTCACAGAATGTCTGGCTGTGGATGCTTGAAAGTGAGAGACAGAACAAGCAGCACAAACCCCACAGGTAACATACACCCAGGTTTTCCCAGTCATTTCTGCCATAGTGAATGTACAACACTGCTGGTTTAAGTACTCAGAACCCACCAAAGGACTATCTACTAACCTCTCTGTTGCGGTTTCTTAAAATAGAAGTAGCTGTTTTGATTGTGCAGTGGCATTTGTTGTACAGCTGCCTCAAACCCTTAAAGTACAACATCATGGCAGGAGTAAATGTTCTTAAAATAAACTAGGTTTTGCTAAATTGTAACCAGCAGATGCTTAGGACAGTTTGTCCTTTTCAGTGTGTTTCACAACGTCTTTTTTTTTTTTTTTTTTTTTTATTAGCAGTAGCAGCAGCACACAAGGAACTAAGAAAGCCCACAACTCTGACCCTTCCAGGGGTGCCAGCAGTGAGCGCGCAGGTCGACAGTACTCCTGGAATAGTACTGGGCATCCCCGAAATACGCAACCCGCCCACCCATTTGTACAAGATCCTGCGATGCCACCACTAACCCCACCCAATACACTTGCTCAGCTGGAAGAGGCATGTCGCAGGCTATCTGAAGTGTCTAAACCTCAGAAACAGAGGTGAGTTGTCTTGGCATGGGCACTGGTGGCTGCTGTGTTCTCCCTCTTGTGGACTAGTCTGAAAGATAGTAGATTGTTTTTGGGAAGCTGGCATGCAGTTTTTCATTGTATGATTCTTCAGGAGTATCCAAGGACTGACCTATCCACCAGTGCATGACAAGTGAATCCAGGATGGTGAGACACAGAAAGTTAGTGTTTTTAGTGCAAAAGGCATGGGTGGTGGCCATTGTAAATCTGACCGTCAGACAATGTAGTAGGGGACTTCAGTCAGCATGCAAGTTTTAGTAGAGTTCTTGGACTACCCATAGTTTGAAATGCCATATTCGTTTGGGACAGAAAAATACATTTCTCAACTTAATACAGATTGTCCTCAATCTTGCAAAGGTATATTGAACCGAAAATGTTTTTACAAATGTATGTGCTCACCACCCCACTCGGGTAAAATAATGTCTTGTTCATGTATCATTAACGTGACAAATTAAATGCAAACTAGCAAGACGTGTGTGTGTGTGTGTGTGTGTGTGTGTGTGTGTGTGTGTGTGCTGCTTTCGTTTTAAGATTTTTCAAGGATCAACTTAATTCTTTTACTTGCATCTTAGATGCTCAGTATCTGCTCTACAGAGGGATCGGAACCATTCTTCCTCTGCCCAAGGTGGAAGCGCATCACCTGCCAATACCTGCCTTCTTACAGAAGAGTAAGTTCGTATTCTGAACACAACTTTAGTTTTGCAGCTCATATTAAAACCTGAAGCAGCTTTTTTCTTTCTTTGGACTCCACCTTCCCAAAATGTCTTGTTTCTGTTTATTTCTCTTCTGAAACATTAGTGTAAGTGGAGGCTAAGCCACTGGATTAGTCTAATTACAGGACAATTCTATTCAGAAGAAATCTGGGACAGATAGGCCAAAATGGCCTAAATAATTAGCCTTTCTCTTTTTCTGTCTCTGTCTTTAGCAATGAGTTCTTGTTTGAAGTCCACACACAGCCACCTGACTAGAGCCTTTCATTTTAATTGGTTGACCTTAAGTCCACCAGCTGTCTTTGCTAGCAGCTTTTTTCTGAAGCCTTTCTACAAAGACTTGAACAAATTAGGAAGACTAAATTACTGTGAACTAACACTTTGTGACCTTTTGACATGCAAAGTATACACTGCCTCAGAAGTTGTTCCAAATGTGGCTGCATAGCATTCATTGCACTGTTGCCATTTTGTGAAGAGGTTCTTGAAAAAAAAAAAAAAATAAAAAAAAAAGTCTGGAAAATGTACTCCCTAGGAGTTTGGAGAATGTTCATGATTTTCAGTTGGCAGAGTCTTGCTAATTTGACTTCATGTATCATTATTAAATCAGTTCATTTGCATTTTTTATATCTGTTGCAGAATGAATGAGTTTAAAGTGATTCATCAGTTTCCTTAAATAATTTATGTTCGCGTCTGCCGGACTTGAATCTCATAAAATTCCCCAAATTTTTGAATTTCAAGACTTGCTATTCTTTACTGCTAAAGACATTTGCATGATGCAGGGCTCTGTGCGCCTTAAAAACTTCCATCTGTTCCTGCTGATTTTCCTGCCCTGAAGCTCCAACGCTCAGCTTGGGACATCAGGATTATTTCCATAGCAACAGGTTGTGATGTCATAAGCAGAGGATTATGATTTCTTGGCAGGAATGGCAGAAATATGTAACATGAACAGATGAAATTAAGTTCTTGCTTTCACGAAAATGGCTTTAAGAGCACCTTTCCTGATGCTTACACCAAAAACCTGGAAGGACCCATACCTGCCCCAGTTCAAATGGTGCCAGAATTGGCATTTTTATATTCTACTATTTTAGAAGGGAAGAGATCATAGTTTGTCTTCATGGAGATGAGCCGTCAGTCTCTTCCACATCCTAATACTGAGAGCTGTGCTAGCATGTTTTGTGATATTATATGGAGAGCGAGGTTGTGACTTGTAGATATCAGTGGAGCCTTTTTTTAACTTCATATTTGTGTTTAGATGAATCTGAACAAATCAAGGCCGCCACTTAAGTAACGATCACCTTGTTAGTTGAGCAGTGGCTTTGATTTGTTTGTGAAGGGCATCTAAAATATGAAAAACAGTTAAAGAAACGGCCCATAATGTCTATGGAGTGTGCCTTCATGCTTTTCATGTGCTGACATCATGAAACGTGCCAGTGCTGGGGTGTCTCTCAGTATCATGAAGTGAAAGGAATCGACGTCTCGGCTCCACGGAGCTAAAATATGATACCTTCTAAAACAGGGCATATAAAAATTTGGATTCTGGCACCATTTGAATTGGGGTAGGTAGGGTCTCTTCATGGTTCTTGTTGGGGGTGCAATTTCAAAAAGGTGCTCTTTAAAAGAAGCAGTATTTGTTTGTGAATCATTTCTCTGTACTGTTATGTTTAGCAAACATGTATTTGTGACATCATTACATTTTTCCTTAGTGTATATTTAATCTTCTCGGATATTTTTAAAATGCTGTAATAACTAATTTTGTAATTGATGTCGCTGGTGATCACCACTCAGTGTTTACAAACCTCTGCCGCTGAGGTTGCATTTTGGCTGTACAGTACTAGATGCATACTGTTAATGTGTTATGATGGTGTTGGCACATGTTTCTGATGGTAAACAGCATAGAACCCCACAAAGACTTTAATATTTTCATGGTGGGCATGGTAAGGGAGGGACCTTTTAAGAAACTTGAAACTCCTGTATCTTAGTTGAGGGATTAAAAAAAAAAAAAAAAAAAGTATATTGACGCTGATACCATAATAAACATTATTACTGAAGAAAAGTCACATGGTGACTTTTATAGGTACTGCTGCTTTAAGTAAAACAAAAAAAAAAATGTAATTCAGTGTAGTTGCAAATTTGGGGGGAATAGCCAGCCCATCACTGACATGATGGGGTTAATGCTCACGATGATGACAGTCTGGGTTCGGGAGTGAGAATAGCCCATGAGGGCTGGCTGGGCGAATAAGGATCAGGCAACTCCGGGACATTTCTACTCCCTTGGGGTGGGTGGATCCTGCATCTTGGGGCAAGACTGCCTGGCAGATGCGAGATGGCGGCACAAGCAGGAGCATCAGAAGGGGGCCAGGCTGTCTGCAGATGCTGGTACACAGACACGCCAACCCATGCATGTCATTGCAGACTAATGCCCAGGGAGGAAACACTGCAGCCTTATCTGGCACCTTTTGCAGTCATCACATGACCGACACTGCAGGCCACCCACCACCATATGTGGTCCTTGGAGAGTGGTAGATACCCATGACCTGTAAGTCTACGAGAAGGTTGGTGACGGCAGTGGAAGGGTGCTGCAGGGACCAAGGGTCAAAGGAGCAAGAAAGAAGGGTGGAAAAATTGGGTGGTTTGGGGATGTTGTGTAACTGAGTTCTGCTGATGCTAATGATGATTTTTTGCAGGAACCTGAAAAATCTCTAAAAGTTCCCTTCTGTTTCAGCTTAAGAACAGTTTAGTTGTACAGGGTGGGTGCCACCTTTATTTTATTTTTTATTTTAGTGCCATCTGATGCCTATTTCAGCCAAATCTAGCTGTTTGTATGCAACTGATAAATGTACTAAATATTCGTATTAACTATATTAAATGTATTAAAAATAGCAGCGAGCAGTCAGCTGTATTCCCACTTTCCTCTTAGTCAGCAACCTCCATTACCAGTGCTGCCCACTCATAGCTTCTGTTATAAAATGGGTAGGGAAATCCCTGTATCCTGATTCACCATGACCTGTGCATGGTGACAGTACTACCAATGAGTAAAGTTTTTTAAAGTTTTTACTTTATTTTTTAAAATGTTCCTCATAAACCCATTTTATAAGTGTGCTGAGGCACTCCAGGGCATTGGTGGTACTACGACAACCGCACTTCTACACATGCTAAAGGCATTCTGCTTGTGGCCTTATGCCTCACTGTGTCCCCGGGTGTGTGGTTGTTGGGAGTACTGTCAACACCCTGTTATGTCTTACTGCGTACACAGATGAGAGCATAAGATGAAATTGGTGCCTGCGGGGTGAACTGTTGTTGGAACATGGTTAACTGGAAGTGTGATTAAATCCAACTAAAATCTGAAACTGAAGGGTGGAGGGATATAAACACATTAAAAGTGCTCCCACCTCAAAACAAACACATACATACATATATATATATATATATATATATATATACATACATACACACACACACACACACACACACACACACACACACACACGCTCTTTGGTCGCACTGCCATTGGGGATAGTGATCACTCACTGGTTTGTTAACGGTATTATATGTGGAACTGTAACGTTTTTGGATAACCACTGCATGTGTGTTTTTGTCTTGCCACAACCTTTTCTGTAATATTCAAAAAAAATAAACTCACTGATTTTACAAAATTGTTTATTTTCAGACACAAAGAGCCAAAGAAACAGCCAGTAGTTCACTCCTCACAGTCCAATGAGCTGGTCGTTACTTACTTTTTTCATGGAGAGGAAATCCCCTACAGGAGGATGCTGAAGGCTCAGAGTTTGACACTGGGTCACTTCAAGGATCAGCTGAGTAAAAAGGAAACTACAGGTAAGAGCTGACACTGCTCCTGCACAAGTAATTTAAAGCCATTGGATGTGAAATCTCTGGCTCCCCAAAAAAAAATGGAGCCCCTTGCCAATGCTGTACTCCAGTATTAGAAGTCACCAGTAATATAAAGTCCTTGGATAGCTTAATTCCACCCCCTCCCCCCAACACACACACAATCTGGAGGAAGTTGTGTAATAAAACATACATAGATACATAGAATTTGTCGGCAGATAAGGACTGCCTGGCCCATCTAGTCTGCCCATTTTTCCTACCTTGTACTTACACTGTAGCTGGTCTGCGGCTTTCTCTCTCCTCCCTGTCTCTAGGGTTTCCTTGTGTCTGTCCATCACTTTTTTGAATTCTTCTACCATTTTTCCCCCCATCACCCCTGGGGAGGCTGTTTCAAGAATCACCCATTCTGTGAAGACTTATTTCCTCACATTACCCCTGATTCTACCTCCCTTCAATTTCATGTCGTGTCCCCTTGTTCTTGTCAATTTTCTTTTCTGAAAGATGCTACCCCCGGCCCCCTTGTGTATCCCTGTAAGGTATTGGAACGACTCTTTCATGTCCTCCCCTCTCTCCTCATCTCTAGAGAATAATATATTGAGGTATTTTAGCCTGTCCTCGTATGATTTCTGGTGGAGCCCCTATACAATGTTTGTAGCCCTTCTTTGACTATCTCCACTCTGTCCTTCCTGAGATGTGGCCTCCAAAACTGGACACTATACTCCAGATGAGGTCTCACCAGTGAGCTGTACAATGGTATCACTACCTCCATTTTTCTGCTGGTTATACCTCTCCCTATGCACCCCAACATCCCTCTGGCCCTTCTAACTGCCTTCTTACACTGTCCGGCCACTTTTAGGTTCTCAGATATGATCACCCCTAGATCTCTCTCCTGTTTGGTGGCCGACAGTACCTCCCCCTCCCCCCACTGAGTACTACTTCTCCCTCGGGTTCCCATGTCCTAAGTGCATAATTTTGCACTTTTTTGCATTGACTCTCAGCTGCCATGGTTTGGCTTGTCCTATTCAAGAGTTAATTGGCTCTGTATTCATTTTGTTTACAAAATTTGTTTGCACTGGTTGACTTATTGTAGCTAATTTCCAAAAGTTTGTTGCCCAATACTTTGCATAGTGTTTCATGAAGGAAAATTTCTAACTTTTAACTTTTTGAGTGGCACAATGTAGGAGCTCATTAGACCACTACGTAGCAATATACAGTATGTAATAATGAGTATGGTGATTGCTGATTGAGTCCTACAATTTTAAAGAAGACTTCCCAGTTAGCTTTCATTATGAGTGTGTAGTTTTTTTGTTAGTACCTATATCTTCTTCAGTTTAACTTAACTTAGGGCTCTGTAGTGCCTAGAACAGTGCCTGGTCCAAGAGCATGGTTCTACTTGTCATACAGATGAGCACTGCCACTGCCACATCTGCATTTTGTAGGCAGTGCACATTTACATACAGTGCGTGACAGCATTCTGCTCTTGGGTTAAGTGAGGTCACAGCAGGGATGGGCGGGGTCTTAAACTTTTGTGCAGTTCTCCATTAACAGGATGCTAGGATATTTGTTGTTTTGTACTTCAGTAATTCTGAGTATTTTTGTACCATAAGATAGTATTATAATGCTGGAAGGAACATAGGGTCCACCTTGTCAGCCCCTCCTGCTGTACGCAGTGACTACCTAATTTTGAGTATCGGCACACATCCAAGCTCTGCAGCAAGAATTTTACCCGACTCGCACTGTGTGAACCTCAGTGCCATTCCCCCGCAATAATTTGTCTAATCCTGTTTTGTTTTCTCTCCAGGTGTTTACCTTTTTTTATATTTGCTTTTTTCGAAAATACATTTAAAAGCAGCTGTTCATTGAATTGTTAACAATTCATAAAAAGCTACAAGACAGTAACAGCGGAGCATGTTCGTAACAACATAGCAATTTCCTTGTTACAATTAGCCATTGATGGCAAACAGTAAAACGGAGGTAATTCAAACATTAAAATGTAAAAGAAATGAGGTACATAAGTACCGTGGATTAGCCCATCTCAAGAACGCACTGCAAAACTAAAAAATTTTACCTGCAGGAAAAAATAGAATATTAAGGTCATATCGCTGCTCCACAGTTATAAAAGCCAGCTTTTCTGCTCTCTTAGAGGCCTACCAAGTCCCCATGTGGTTTGAGTCGGGTGACCCCTAGATCAAGCTCACCTGGTAACCTCCTCCTCGGGCATCAGTTGATTCAGTGCCAATAGAGAGGGGAATTAGGATGTAAATGACAAAGAGGGGGGAACCAGGTCCTAGAAACTCAAAGGGATGGGCTCCAACCCCACACAACACACACATGCTCGCACTTCTATAGACTAGACTGTACACTGCTGCAGAGACAGGGGTGGCATTCTTTCAGAAAGGCTTATGGGCATTTTCTTCCAGGGGCCACAGCTGCATGCTTTTTATTTTTTGGCTGCATTTACAGGATGTTGCCACAAGTTGTTGTTAATGGGCATTCTACAACGGTCTTAAGGAATAACAAAACTTGATTGGCTGACAGCTGTTATGAATTCTCACTCATAATTACTAGGATAACGTTCTAGTTAGAGACTTCATAAACGTAAGCAATAAATCGCTACACTGCCATTCTCTTCAGTGGCGCTTACCTCAGATGGCTAAGCACAGTAGCATGCAGGGCATCCCTGTGAAATGTGTTGTTAAAGCTTATGACCTGTTAACTTGTGATTACTTATTTCTCAGGGTGTATATAATTGAAAGTTGTGACTGTTTCAAGTCTTTTTGTTGTTGTTGTTCTTGAACAGTAGCAGTAATATACTTCAGCGTGTGTTCTGTCATGGGGTGTCATCACTTCTCTGATGCATAAGTCACTCGGCCTGCATCTTCTTGACTTATAACACATTAGAGTCATGATGATAACCTTTGGTATGCCACACCTTTTCATGTATTATTTGTCAATTATAAAATGGGTAAGACAGACCAAAAAATTGATTGGTTAAATGTGATCACATGACAAGGCATTGTTTCAGTGCAGTCAACTTTCTGTCCTCATTACTCTGTTTTTAAATTACAAAATCGGTGGGGGAAGGGGAGAAATGTTGGACTGTTCAAATGGTCCAGCAATAGCACATTGTGCTACAGTACGGGTTACCAGGGTTCAGGAGCATGCCGAGGTGGAAGGGCAGGGAGATGACGGGTGTAAAACAACCATGGGCATCAGAATTATGGTAACTTATGATCTTCCCTTGTCAGTCTTTGGGTAGTGCCGGAGGCGCGCACCCGCTACGGGAGATTTTTTTTTTTTTGGAGCCGGCTCCAACGGCGCCGCCCCCAAAAGAGCGACGTGCTGTGTCATGCGCGAGGGGCGGCCGTTAGGTGCCACAGACTCCTCCTCCATCTCAGTTCTGTTTCTCCCGCCGTTGAGGCTGCACCTGCTGCGCAGTTAGATACAGTTAGGCCTTCTGCATCATAGAATTCCAGACTCCTTCTCCTGCTTTTCTCGACGCCGTCACCAATGAGACCGTTCTTTTTATAACTTTCTTCGGCGCCGAGAGCTTTTGCTGTTTTAGTCTAAATTTTTTCGCATCATGTCAGGTTCGGGGGCAAAATGTAAGTTGAAGGCGGGCCGCACGCCTATGAGTCGGTGCTCCTGTGGCTGGCATTTTTCCGTCACGGACTAGCATGATGTTTGTCTGCCTGGGACCCAACCACGTATATGGATGCGCATACACCTGTTTCTCGATGGACCGTCGGCGTCCTAGAAGTCCGCATGTTTAAGATCGGCAAGGCCCTGCCAACTTTCAGGGGACAGCGCAGCTCCAGGGATTCCCAGGTAAGGTCTCTAGGCCCTTCCTCTGGGTCCCCTCTCAGGCCTATACGGTCTGTAGAGAAGGAGGCTTCCTCATCTTCTCTTGCCGAAGAGGAAGCTTCTTTTGCGGTGTCGGAGGAATGCCGAGGTCCCTCCCGGGGCTGCGACAGGGACACCGCCTTGGCAGTCACCTCCTCGGAGGTGAAGGCTCCCCCAGTGTCGAGGCCTATGTCTGCTGGGCCCGGCATCGGTGGACCCTCGACGCCGCCTTCTGGTGCTGTTTTGGAACCCGGCACTGTTCGCGGTGCCGGTGATTGAGACGGCACTGTTGGCGGCGACGTATTGACTCTTGGCGCCGTGGGCCCAGTTGGCTCTTCTGACGGTGCCCAGTGGGTTTGGCCGGCGCTGTTAGGGAGTCGGGCCGGGCCTAGGTGTTGGGGGGTCGGGCTGTCCGGCGCTGCTTTTCAGCACCGGTGCCGCCCACGGCACCGTTTCACTGGAGACCCCTGGGGTTGCCAGTATTGTGGTCCAGCTGATCTCTTCCTCCTCGGAGGACGATGACTCAGACGTGGACCCATCCTGGCACCCTGACTCTTTGGAGTCAGGGTCTCTGGTGGCACGAGATGTTAGGCGGCCCAGCACGCCTATTCCTCTGTCCCCACTGCCGTCCTACCCTGAGGCCCCCCAGGCTGGGGGTGGTCTGGGGTCCCTGGGGGGCAATGGAGCGGAGGTGGAGGGAGAGACTTTCCCTCCTGAGGGGGGTTGTGGCAGCTGCCGACCCTGGTGTTGCTGCTGCACCCCTCAGGGTGGGGGGCGCTGGGGTCAAGAGGAGGGCGCTTCGGAGTCCGGGAGGGTCGAGGACAGGGTTCAGGCATCTCGGCCTCTACCTACCACCCTTCGGGTGCGGGTAGGAGCCGTGGCGCTGGGCCCGGCTCTTCCCTCTTGGACCCCAGGGACCCTCTGGTGGAGTTGCTATGGGCTGCCCTTCTGGATCCATGCAGTCCCAGGTTTGTCACAGGGAGGATCCCTTCTGGGCTCTTCAGACTTCGCATCCCCAGGGTGCAGTTTTGCGACCTGGTCTGTTGTCCGAACCTTGCTGCTGGACTCCGTTCCTCGGATTCCAGAGCCCCAGCAGAGGACAGTTACCTTGCCGTAAGTGCCCTTCTCTCATTCCTCTGCAGCCACCCCCCGCTCTCCCAGGCCATGTCAGTCCCACGGGCCCGTTATCCTGGGAGACGTTCAGAGGTTCTGCGGCGGCCTTCCCCTCATATGTTAGGTACATGAATGAGCGGGTTTTTCACCTATCCTCACCGCTGCAGGAGTCCTCTGGACACTCAAGCTCTCCATCATCCTCGTCTCCCTCCTCTGAGGGAAAAGAGCCCACTGCTCATCTCTCCTCTGATGCTGATTTCACTGAATATCAGCGATTCCTTTCGAGGATGATGAGGGATCTTCAGATTTCCTATGTTAGGTGAGACAATACTGAACGGGAGACGCGTGAATTCCTTGGCGAATTCAGTGCCCAGCATTTGGTGGTACTATCCTGGCCTATTCCCCTCGAGGAGGCGTCTATCCATTCCTGGCAGTCGCCAGCCACCCTTTCTCCAGCCCCGGGAGATTGCCAGCGTGGGTATTGTGCCCTAATCGGAATCTCTAGGTACTCTTCCCAAGCCACCCTGGGATTGGCATACCTAGAGACTCCCCAGGCGCTGCCGCTAAGCGCCGATCATTCAATCGGACTCAGATTCTACAATTTGACTGGTGGGGGCTAAGAGTGTTTTTTCCTTCCGTATGATGTCTTTGCATTGCATCTCATCAGGCCCACCATGCTGCCTACCGTAGGCACTTGTGGTCGATGCTTTCCCAAATCTTAGCATCAATGCCTGATACGGAGCAAACCAGACGAAGCTATTGCCTTCTCTGCTATAGGCCTGAGCTGGCAAGACACTGCCAAGGGCATCTTATGATGCCAGTGAGGTGGCTTCCAGGCTTGCAGGGACAGCGATCTGTATTGATGGCATGGCTTTTGTCTATCAGGGTTGTCGCCTCTGGCCTGGCATAGGGTGATTTGCCCCGCTTGGGACCTGCCTCTTTCCTCCAGAGCTAGGAGACTTCTGCAGGGGCTTCCTCCGTCTCCCCATCCTCGGGGGACACCTCCTAGCTCTTCTCCTCCATAGGCTTCTCACTTGATTAGCCCAGGGTCTTCCCCTTCTGTTTCTCACCAACAGGAGGCTGGGGTCTTGCTCCCTCAGGGTTTCTTATCCCCCCCTTTTTTTTTGGGGGCTTGTACTCACCTAGCAGTAATGAATGGTGAAGATTGACAAGGAAGATATGAAAATTACGTACCTACCGTGAATTCTTGATCTTCCTGTATCTTCACCATTCATTACTGATACTTCGCCACCTTCCCCTCAGTGGCCTCCCTACTGTGGCATGCCTCCCTCCTGTCTCGTTCTCTCTCCCTTCCTTTGGCCTTTATGCAAAAAAAAAAAATCTTTCTGTTTTCCGTTCTTCTTGAATGGATCTTTTTTCCTCAAGGTAAAGAGGAATGAGTAGGGTATTTTTCACCTATTCTGAGGGAACTCTTTCTGACTGTCCCTAGGGGGCAACCTCTGGGCACCTTAACCGTGTTGTTCAGTTCACAGCTTAAGAGTCTGTCCCTTTGGCTCGGCCTCAAAAATTTAGATACCCCCTGGCAGGTCTTATTATTGTCAGCTCATTCTGGCTGGTGCTTCTGGCACTTCTTTAGCCTTAAGCGATTGTTCTTGCCTTGCCTTAAGGGAGTCTGATTGAATTCCCACTCTATCTTTTCATACAAAGCTGCCTTCTGTGGGGCTTAACCCCTCCCCATACACGTCTGTGTTAGCACTTAACAGGGTGCTAAAGGGACTTCATCCCCTTCCTAGTTGGGCGCTCTCTTTCCAGAACAGATTTTCTGCCCAGGCAGTGTCTGAGCTCTCGGCTAGAGTGTAGGGGGTTGGCAAGCTGGGAGGTTAGAGAATCTGCCCCTTGTGCCCAATCTGTACAAGCGGTTCAGTTGAACCTTCTCTCAGTCCTATCAGGAGGGATTCTTGCTCCCTTGTTTTTGGTTCCGAGCTTATAAGCCTCTCAACCAGTGTATCTATGGGCAGTGTTCTCCCCTCTCAGCATCCCTTGTTTTCTTCCCTTTCTTCTTCTTCTTCCTCTTCTTCCTTTTCTCTTTCTCTCTCTCTCTCTGTTCCTCCCTTGGAGCCACCACAGAAGTGAGGCCCTGCGGTCCCTTAGAGTAGGAATTCTCTCTCCTCTGTCTGTTCTCTACCGGCTTATTCCTTTTTTCAGTCCCTCAGCTCTCTTGCCTCGCTTTCCTTTTTTCCTTACCCTTTGTTTTCGCCTCTCCGGATACCAGAACTGAGATGGAGGAGGAGTCTGCAGCACCTAACGGCTGCCCCTCGCGCATGACGCAGCACGTCGCTCTCGGGGGCAGCGCCGTTTGAGCCGGCTCAAAAAAAAAAAAATAAAAAAAAGAAATAAAATCTCCCGTAGCGGGTGCGCACCTCTGGCACTACCCAAGCAGTAATGAATGGTGAAGATACAAGAGAAGATCAAGAATTACAGTAGGTACGTAATTTTCATTTCTCGGGCCCCGCACCACAAGTAAATCGGTGCAACAGAGTCCAAGCTGGGGGGTTGCTGTTGCGCCAGGTGGGGGGGAGGGATAAAAACTGATACGAGGGGGAAAAACAAACAGGAGATTTTTTCTCCCTTCATACTCTTTACCTCACCTCCCTGTGTTCTTTCAGAGCTTCCCCCTCTGGTGGGGGTGGCGGGGCCCTCCATACCCCCACTGCACACAGATCCAGTTTGTGAGGCAGGGCCTGAGTACCAGGTGCGGAGCTTGTGGGTAGGGTCGACGTCTTCTTTTTTCCATTGAGATCTTTGTCCTGTGGTTGGTTTGCACTCTTAGGAGCACCCCCCAACTCTGACCCCCCCCCCACACACACACACACACACACACCCTGCAGGGGCTGTTAGCCTCCTTCCTCCTTCAGGTCTGAATCCTAAGGGTGAGGCAGGGCCATGTATGGTCAGCAGTGCAGGGTCTACACCTTCATCATCATCATCATGCTTTGGCCTAGCTGTTTCTCACCTCCTGCTCTTATTTTTTTTTTTTTCTTTTTTTCCCCCTTCCCACCACCTTCCACCCATACGATTGTTGGCACTGCGAGCCTTTCAGTGACCTCAGACATTACAACAAATCTTGGGGGAGCAAGCTCTCTGCCATGCCACAAGGGTCACTGTGGCGCTGTGCCCTTTCTAGCTGGGCCAGTGCAGCCCTTCCATTTCATATTCTCTATATTTGATATTCTGTCTTTCAGAAGAATGTTAAACCAAGGTCCTGTGTGCCTGTTCTGGTGGATGTTAAAGATCTTTGGAGACATTACCCTCCATAGAGCCCCACCTTTGAATCTGTAAGCAATCAGTATCGGACTGCAACTTTTGCCTTGCTGTGGTCACCCATGATGACATACATTGCTGGTGCCTATAGGGTGCAAATTAATGAAACAGTGTGTAGAAATAAAGGAGGAGGGAATGGGAGCATTAGAAAGAGAGGCAGGAAAGAGGGAGGGCAAAAGAAAAAGGGGCAACAAGCAGAGTGGAAACAAAATCTGGAAGGTCATGTGTGCAAATGCTAGAAGTCTAGGAAATAAGGTTCCAGACCTAGAGACCATCACGGCAGAGTCTGACCTGGATATTGTGGCCATTACCGAATCCTGGTACACTGAAAACCATGACTGGGACATGGCCGTACCAGGCTATACTCTGTTCAGGAAGGACTGTGTGGGAAGGAAAGGTGGTGCTTTATGTGAGGGACAGCAGAAAAGCAGCAGAGATGCAAGTAATTCAGGGGTAGGTAGAGGTACTGTGCATCACCCTGGAGATGGGAAATAGGGCTACTATTCCCATTAGAGTGATATACAGACCTCCAGCACAAGGGGAGGAATTGGATGAGGTACTGTTGGAAGCCATTGGCTAGATGGCAGAAAAAGGAGGAGGTGTTGCTGGTGGGGGACTTGGCCTGCCAGATGTAGAGTGGAGCCTCCCAGCAGTGGCTTCAGCTTGAAGCAGGGACATCCTGGACTCTCTGCAGGGGGCATTCCTAAGACAACTAGTCGGTGAACCCACTCATGATAGGGCAATACTGGACCTAGTACAGACATCAAGGTGGGAGGCCACTTGGGGACAAGTGATCACTGTATAGTGTGGTTCAATATAAGGATGGCTGCAGAATCGAACCACACAAGGGCATGGGTCCTGGGCTTCAGGAGGGCAGATTTTAAAAAGATGGGTGAGTGCCTCAGGGATGACCTTTCGGGGGCATCACCTTGGTGGGGTGGAGGAACAGTGGTGTAAGATAAAAGGGAGTGTAGTAAAGGCAACAGACTTCTATGTCAAATGAGTGAGCAAAAGCAGGAGAAAAAGGAGATCACTGTGGTTCTTAAAAGAGGTGACTGAAAAGGTAAAGGCTAAAAGGGTAGCATTCAGAAGGTATAAGAAGGTATAAGGAGATGCAGAGGGAGGAGGAGGAGGATAGGGAGGTGTATTGGGGGAAACGGAAGGAAGCATTGAAAGCAGTAAAGAGCACAAAGGCACAAACTGAAGAGAGACTAGCTCAGGAGATAACAAAAGGGACAAGACATTTGTTTAGATATGTGTTTAAAAGAGGAAGACCAAGGGTGGGATTGTAAAGTTAAAAAGGGAACGGGGAGGGGGGGACTGTGCAGAGGGGGGGTCCAGGAAAAAGCAGACATCCTAAACAATCACTTTTGTTCATTATTCACAGAAGAAGGAGAAAGGGTGGAGCCACAAAATGTAAAAGCTTTGGATGGAGGGAGGGAGGAGGACACTAGTCCTTTTTTGGAAGTGAGCGTTCTAAAGGGGCTTGCTAATCTGAAGGTGGACAAAGCAATGGAACCAGATGGAGTGCATCCAAGGGTAATGAAAGTTAATGGAATCACTGATGAAGGAAAGGATTGTGGAATATCTTGAATCCAGTGGGTTACATGACCAGAGGCAGCATGGTTCCCGGGGGAATCATGTCAAACGAATCTGATAGCTGCCTTTGACTGGGTGACCAAGGAACTAGATCAGGGTGGAGCGAGGGACGTGGTTTACCTAGATTTTTCCACATAGAAGACTAGTAAGCAAACTGGGTAGCTTAGGAGTGGGTCCAGAGGTGGTAAACTGAATAAGAAATTGGTTAAGGGATAGGAGATGGAGGGTGGTGATAAATGCAGCTCACTTCAAGGAAGGGTGGGTGACCAGTGTGGTGCCTTAGGGATCAGTGCGTGAGTCCTCTTTAATGTCTTTATAAGTGACATTGCAGAGGAGCTGGAAGGGAATGTCTGCCTTTTGGTGGATGACACCAAAATATGCAAATAGGGTGGACACTTGGGGTGTGTGAAAAGATGAGTAGAGACCTGAGAAAATTAGGGAGTGGTCCAAGATGTGGCAGACGGTTCCAATGTGAAAAAGTGCAAAATAATGCACATAGGGCACAGAAACCCAGGGTGGAGTAGTATTGATGACCACGAAGCAAGAAAGAGACCTGGGGTAATTACAGTATGACCTAAAGGTGGCCAGGCAGTGTGACAAGGCAGTTGGAAGGGCAAGAGGGATGCTGGAGTTCATAGGGAGGGTATCGCCAGCAGAAACAGTGAGGTGGTGTTGCCTCTGTATAGATAACTGGTAGGACCCCAGCTAGAGTATTGTGTTCTGTTCTGAGGACCACAGCTTCAGGACATAGACAGAGTGGAGCAGTCCAGAGGAGAGCAACTAAAATGGTACAGGGTCTACATCAGAAGCCCTACGAGGGGAGAGACTCAGACCTCAGTATGTACACCCTAGAACAGAGGAGGAGAGGGGGATATGATGGAGACTTTAAATACTTCATGGGGTAAATAAGGGACCGGAGGGAGTATTTTCAGAAGAATAGGTGTTCAGCAACAAGGGTACATGCTATGAAGCTGGAGGCTGGTGGATTCAGGAGAGATGTGAGGAGGTACTTTAAAAACAGTGGTGGGGTTCAAGAATGCTTGGGATAAGCTTGGAAATTATAGTGGAGAAGGAGCTGTGGGGTAGATCAGACACGTACTGCAGTAATAATGTAGGACAGGAGAACTGGGCAGACTGGATTGGCGAAGCAGTCCTGATCTGCCATCAGATTCCATGTTCCTGTATATTGCAGGTGGCGACATGCTGCCTCAGTTTTGTTTCTCCCACTGTTGACGTTATGTCGAACCACAGAAACACCATTGTCAAATTCCATTGCTGATGTGCTTTTAGTTTTCTCAATGCTTTTTATGTTTTGATAACATTTTGATTTCACCGTTGTGGTTGAGGAAGCCACCCATTTATTTTGGTTTTTTTTTTGTCTCTGTTTTGGTGCTGCCTTTCTGTGCAGCTTTTTTGTAGAAACAGTCCACACCATGAGGCACCCTTGGCTCTCAGCTGTGCCTGGCACCCCTGCTGCTTTTTCATCCCAACCTTCCCTTATGTTGGTCTCCCTCCTCAGAAACAACACTGCCACCTCTGGATTGTATGATTTTTATCCTCGGGTGCATTGCTCTCAATTCACCGTTAATGCTGAACCTGTCCATTGGGTCCTGATGCCCTGCTGTTTCATTCCTTCTGTGAGTGAGTTATGGCCATGTACTCATTTCTAGCAATGCTCTAACCATCTTTGTGACACCAAGGTTGGTTGCTGACACTGAGCTTGGTTCCTTTTGCTGGCTTGCAGCTCTCCGTTTGCTGGTCATTGCCCAGATCTGTCTCTCTGAAGTTCCCGGTGCTCTTTTTGGTTCTGTTCCCTGTTTTTCTTCATGATTTGTGTGTTGCCTTCTTTGCTGTTGATGTTGTTCTTGTCTGTTCCTGCTGCTGTGCCAGTCATTATAACTCCACGGTCAGTTGCTGGCTTTGTGCCCAGGTCCTTACACTGCTCTGTTTCTCTGTTTGCAAATCGTCACTTGCTGCCGTGTGTTCTCTGTTTGTTCCAGGGCCTGTTGCATTCTTTGCTGCCCCTGCACTCCTCAACAGCCTCCGCCATTTTGTCTGTCCTGATGACACCAGTGTCGATTGCTGACTCTGTGTCCAGATCCTTCTGCTGTGGCTTGTTGCTTTGTGGTCATTGCCTGGCATTGCCTTGTCATTGTCCTGCGCAGCTTTGGCTACTACTATATTTGGTTTTAATCCAGATACTGTTGCCATTCACACCGCCTCACTGTTGACCCCCATTCAGCTGCTCCAGCCATCTCATTGAGGTCTCTCTCAGTTGTAGTCTCTAACCCAGGGCCTTGCACTGTCCAGCGGTGTTTTTACTTGCTGGTACTCTTCTGGCTGTGCTTCCCAGTTCATATGCTGCCTTTTCAGCTGTTCTCTGTTTTTCTTCAGAGACTGTGGCCAGCTTTGCTGTCAATGTTCCTGTTATCAGCTTCACACCTGCGCTGCTTCACAGTGCTTGCAGCTTGCCTCACCTGTTAGCTGCTCCTCCTGTGGTTTTGATGCAAGGTGGTTTGGGGTTTTCTGGGTGGCAGCCCACTCTAGCTTTTGGTTAAACATATCAATATGCTGTAGTTTCTGGCCTCATTGGTACTGCCCATGTCATCACTTTTATTACTATATCAGGACTTACTGGGCTTTTTCTAAGACTCAGAATACTGGCTTCATTGTCAGCATTTCTTTTATCTCCATCATCAGTTGTTGGACTTGGTCGCCAGTTTGTTTGGTACTGTCACAGGCCTGTTGCCCATTCTTGGGTTTGTCAGTGATGTTACCATTATCAGTGCTGTGTTCCTCTTCAGCTTTCCATACTGCCTGTTTCCACCCCCCACCAAAACCATCCCTTACATTTGTAGTGGGCTTGGTCCCCGTCAACAGTATCATCACTTGGGATTTGGCCGTTTTGTCTGCGTTTGCTCTTGGGTTTTGTTCCCTTCATCTTCCTGATACTGTGGTGGGGATGTGGCTTCTGCTGTTCCAGGTCTGGTGGGTTGGACCTTGAAGGCTGCCTCCCTCATTGTTTGTGGGTCTGACTGTTTTGTCCCACTGATTTTTGGGGGGCCTGTTGCTGTAGTGCTGTCTACACTCTTCTGTCTTCCTGTGGATGACTCTGCAGGCAGTGTTTGTTGCTACGGTGCTGGGATTGTCCATGTTATGGGCTTCTTCTCTTCTTAAGCCTTCTTATACACTGAGTGTCGGCTGCTGGTCTTACCAGCTGTTCACCCTGTGGGTCTTTCTGGTTCCAGTTCTAGTGTCTTGGTGCCTCTGGCCCATATCCATATCGGTCTTGCTGCAGGCCTTTTTAGGAATTTGTCCCTCTGCCTGTGATTCTAGGAGCTCCAGGAAAAACTGCCCCTCTCCTAGCTGTGTCCTTCATCCTCTGCTCCTAAGGAGTTTACTGCCATTATGTTTGGCACTAGCTGTCTTGATTTTGGTGGCCCACTTCTGGTAATGCACGTTACAGCCGTGGCCCTTTCCATTCGGCCTCCTTCTCCACGCCCTCATTTTCTTTGCATTGTGGATTTCCTGTCCGTCAATAATTAAATTGTACGACTACTAAAATAGTTTCAACAATGGATTAAAGTAAGGGTAGGCAGTTGGGCCACCATCTGTGATATACTGGTAGTACATGCAGTAGTTTCTGTCTTAGACTACTAAACTGTCCACTCTGTTTTGGCAACTACTGCTATTTGAGTTTCACCTGTTTGGCTAGAATCTCCTGGCATGTGATGTTCTTTATTTTCTCCACAACAGCTGCAATTGTCTAACTTTGAATGACAGCTGATGTTTATAGGAGATATATTAAAAAAAAAAAAAAAAAAAAAAAAGTTTGTTTCGTAAGTATTTAATCTTGCAATATTGGACAGTTCTTTCTTGTTTACTGCTAGATAAACATCCTCCCACAGTTTATAAAAAGCGGAGGCAGTTCAGTTAATAAATAAAAACTACAGTTCTTTTCACTAATTGATTTTGATTTATTTGTGGAAGGAGGATATTTTCCTTGCTGGTAAACAACACAACTCCCATGTTTTTATTATTTTAAATGACCTAAGGGGTGAAATCAGAAATTCATTTGATGTATAATCCTTGGAACTCTTAGGTTATCGGGGTTGGGGGAAGGAAGCAAGTTCTTTTTTTCATTCCCCAATTCACATTTCTTAATGACTGGGGATTCAGCTAGGCTTATTAATCTTTTAGTTTTACCTTCTGAATGGCCAGTTTGAAGTGGGAATCAAAAATCAAAAGTTAGGAATAGCATTTCAGCCATGAGGCTTCCTTCAGGGGTAATTTGCAGCAGTAAACTTATTTACTTTATTTATTTTTCACCCCGTGTTCCTACACCAATTAGGGTCCCCACAGCAGTACCCTTTCTTTGACTTGGAAGGTGAGTGAATGACTGCCTTCATAGACGGCACCACTGTCAAAGGCTATCTGGAAGAGCTTCTGCCCACCCTCTTCATTCCGCCAAGGTGGGCCTGTTATCTGTTCTTCACTCCAGATTGCAGGGACACTGTAAACTTATATTGCATCAAATTATTTTGAGTTGAAAACTCACGTTATGATTGCTTACCTTCACTAAAATTCACTGATGTTGCTGGTTGTTTAATTTGCTTCCTTTCTTAGTAAGACTGAAATGCATGCTAATGGTGTAATTATACCCACTTTTGTTTCAAATTCTTGGTCTACTCTTAGTCCATACTTCCTGAACATTAGGACACCCCAAGCAGTGCAGTCACTCATGATACAATAGTCCCCCACTGCATTGTGGTGGTTAGACTGTTGGTGTCCCCAACTCCAGCAAATATGCAGTGGGAGTTGATAAAGGACTGTAAACAAAGACGTGTCTTTGTGTGGCAACACCAGCATTGTGAGCAGCCAGTTTTTCATTTTTACAAAGAATAAAGGAATTGGAATCAAACCGTTACCAGCTATAGCAACAAATTCGACAGAACGTGATCAATCGTGAAATGTGTTTTTTAAACTAGACACTTTGTGGCCTAAGGGAGTTGACAGTGTCCCTTTAAAGGAGAACTGTGCAGAACCTGAAAGTAATTTTTTCCAGTAAAAGCTGGTTCCAAATCTGTTGTTTTGCATCTATATGGACCTGTTAGTGACCTCACTTGATGTTTCTGATGTACACACTGGTGTCAAGTGCCATTTATTTATTTATTTAATTTTTGTTGACCGGTAGGCGACTGGGCCCTGGAGGTCCTTTTTCAGGGGCGACCTGGGGTAAAAAAATAACATACAGGTAAGCAGAACAGTACAAAATTGTTAAATAACATAATGTTTGACAGTGAAAGACTTCATAGGTTACAATCAGATGGGTGGTGGGGAACATACAGTCAGTGGGACATATAGAGTTAGAAAAATATAAAACATTTTACATGCACATATCAAGAGATCTAGGGAGTGCACAAGATAAAGGCTAGTAGTTGCCAAATAAACAAGATACCTTCCTTAGAGCTTAGAGGGATGGAGGTATGTGGTTACAATAAAGCTCACCTTCCTATGAGGGAGGGGCAGAGACGTAAGGTCAGGTCCTAAGGCATTGGCAATTACTCCTGTCGAGCAGGTGTGCTTTGAGTTTAGACTGGAAGCAGGGGCCAGACCCTGCCTCCTGTACCTCCAGTGGGAGGTTGTTCCAGTTGGAAGGGGCTGTGAACGAAAAGGACCTGGAACCACGAGGAGAGTTTGGCCTGAAGTACTGAGACTCCTCTGATTGGATTTAACCCTGACTAGCCCTTTGAGGCTAGGGGGAGATGAGGGCCCAATAGCTTAAATGTGAGGCAGAGAGTCGGGTAGATGAGGCGAACTTCCAATGACAGCCACCTGAGCTCTAGCTTGGGCCTCGCAGTGGTGAGTCCTAGGGTGGGACAATGGCAAATCGACAGTCTTGTTGTATAAGGTCTGGAGCCTGCCTAGTTCCATAGAGGCCACACCTTGGAGAACCAGGGCCAGAGATGAGCTTGGGGAGTAGGACGCTAGTTGCGATGGCTACCCTGGCTTCAGGGATAATCTGGTCCTTTATTCTATAGAGGATACCGAGTTTCACATGGATGGCTTTGGTGAGTTGGTCAACATGATTTTTTAGAGTGAAGCCTTGGTCAAGGGTTAGACCAAGGTATTTAGTGGAGGTAACCACCTCGAGTTTATCTCTCCCTTTGGACTGCAGCTGAAGGAGCATCGACCGCTCAGTTCCCAGGGATCTGGGCCCGAATAGCATTGCCTTAGTTTTGCTGGTGTTTAATACCATTTTGTTCAAAGTGAGCCAATCCTCCATCTGAAGGATGTCCTCTTGAAGGGCATTCTCCAGTTCTTTTACATTAGGGGAGGCTCGGTAAATGACAGCATCATCCGCGTATTGGATGACGCTGCTGCTCCCACAGTGTAAGTGCAGATCATTTATGAACAGAGTGAAGAGAAGGGGGCCGAGTATAGACCCCTGTGGTACCCCTTCTTTGAGCGGTGCAATCTGGGAGACATTGTCCTTCCACTTGACCCTCTGGGTACATCCAGTGAGGTAACTCGCAAACCATCCTGTTGCATGGGTGTCCAGGCCAAGAGAGCACATTTTATGCAAGAGGAGGCTGTGGTTTACCAAGTCAGATGCTTTACAGAGGTCAATGAAGACCGCGCCTGTGCTGACCCCTGAGTCATTATTACACAGGATTTCTGCTGAGAATTTGGTTAGTGCAGTATCTGTCCCATGCTTAGCTCTGAAGCCGTGCTGAGACGAGGAGATTACCTGGTGTGTTTCCAGGTATTCGCGTAGTTGGGAGTAGACTAGCTTCTCTTGTATTTTCGCTATAGCGCACAGCAAGGAGATAGGCCTGTAGTTCCCTATAGGCTCGGTAGACCCACCCTTGTGAATGGGAATCACTAGGGCCTGCTTCCATGGCTCAGGGACCGACCCCTCCAATATGGACCGGTTAATCAGCCAGGCTAGTGGCTTTGCTAGAGCTGGGGCACCCTCCTTAAGGATTCTAGTCTGGATCCCGTCAGGGCCTCCAGTGTCTCTCGACTGCAGGGATTTAAGGATGAGCAGAACCTCCTTTACCTTAACCAGCCGCAGATGAAACTGAGGGCAGTCTAGTTCTCGGGCAGGTGCTCGTTAGGCTCATTCCTGTTAATTATTGGTCCCGTCTTGTACGCTTCCAGGTTGGTGAAGTAACCATTTAGGGCCTCTGCGATGAGTGGCCCTCATCAAGCACGCCCGCTCACCAGGATAGGGCCGGTTGTTGATTTATTATGTCCTTTAGGAGTTCGTTAATGTGACCAGAAGAACCTGGGGTTTCCAGGTTAGTTTTTTGGAGATTGGTGATATAATCTTTCTTAGCTTTCTTTATGGCGTATTTGCATTGGTTTCTGAGGGCCCTGTAGCTGGCTAAGTCCACAGGAAACTTTGTTTTCCTGAGCTTTTTCCATGCTTTGTGCCGGGTAGACATCAGGGCTTTTAGGTGGGGTGAGATCCACTTATAGCAGCTACCCTTAACCCTATGGGTTTTCATAGGGACTACAAGGTCGGTGACTGTGATGAAGTTTATGACCTTCTCAACCACGGAGCCCTATAGTAGAAGATAGATGCATTGTGCCAACAGTGAAAGAACTAAGCAAGGATGTAAACTACATTATACATTTCTGAAGTGGTACTTACTACCTGTGTGTAAATTGGAAACATGCTCTAGGGTAACTAAAAAGCCTGTAGAAATGGAACAGTAACATTTGAAACCAGTATTTGAAAATCTGCTTCCAGTGGGAAATATTGCATACAGTGCAGTTCTACTTTAAAGCTGTCGGAGGACAGAGCCTGGGGTGGCTGCCCCGTTGATCTGGAATGGGCTCCCATTCTGTTTGTAGTGCTCCCTTGGTGGAAGTTTCTAACAAAAAAAAAAAACTCACTTGTTTATGTAGGTGTATAATGATTAAGATTATAATTCTGTGTTGGGTTTTTAGTGGCACTGTTTTCAGTTTGATGTTTTTTTTTTTTTTTTTTGGTTTGCTATGTTTGTAAGGCTCCAAGGGCTGTTTGGATTGTGCTCCATATAAGAGAACTTGCCTTGCCAGTGTCACTCCTTGGTTAGTCAGTAGGGGGTACATGATTGTCAGACAGTCTGGTAGCCAAATGCCACACCTCTGCATGCGCTTGTCCCTCCCCCTGTGGTCCCGACATGAAATTTGACGGCTCGAACCTGAACTCTAAATCCTCAATCTGCCAACAAGTCACTGGACCAGTGTCATGTTAATATTGTCAGTAGACAAAGAGGGTAGAGATGCACTTTACTGTGCTTTCAGTAAACAGAAAATCGTGGCACTCGCCACTGTAGCGAAGCATAATAAAAGTGAGTTTGCACAGCAATTTGTTACCAAAAAAATGTGATTTGCTAATCAGTGCAGCCTTGATTAGCAGAAGTTGCTAATCAAGTGATTTGCAGCATTGTAGTAAAAATTTCCAAACTGCAGTACTTTCTTCCTGCAGCTGTGGTAAAAAGTACAGAATTGTGGTAGTTTATCTTGCAATTTGACACTTTTTCACTGCAACTGCAGTCTGCTGGACTGTAACCTATAGATAAAAATAACCATTTTGTGGAATTGCTCCTCATACCCGTCTGATTGCTAATGAAACATTTATTGATTAGCAAGTACAGCTAATCAAAAACTAATGTATGTTTTGAGTAGTTACTCTAGACTTGTAGCAAGCACAAATGGGGTTCTAGACTAAAGTCCAAAAGTGCTGACTTGTAGTCAGGTGCTCCAGAATCAAAGTGCAGGTGTACACTGTCAGGTTACAGGTACAAAAATAAAAAAAGACCCTTCTTGTAGTCTTGCCAGACACAAATTGCAAAAGTTTAAAAGGCCTACTATAGTGCTTGCAGTTTCCTTTTCACAAATAATTGTCATATAATTTATGTTACGGTTTTGTTTTTTTTCCCCTATTTTACATCCCCCTTATTCACCTTGTCTTCCATCCCAGTGCTAAGGGTCACCTTGGCAAGACCCTTCCTCCAAATGGGAGGCGGGACAACTGAACAGTTGCATTTACAGCTGACACAGATGCTGCTTCTTGTGGCAGGCCTTGGGTGTAGTAATGTTTTGGCAACCTGTGACATCCCTCCTCACAGCCAGGCGCCTCGCTCCGCAAAGCACCCAGTCCCCAGCCGGCCTCACATGGGACGCCTTAACCATATCTTATCACTTTATGAATAAAACAAAAGGCACCATTTATTATCCCGTAGTGCATTTTTAAATGCATGTGAACCAGAAATTGGAAAATGTTGAAAAAAGTATATATTTAAAAAATTATTGTATTGGTGCATAGATGTAGTGAGTTCATTGATGTGATGTTTACATTAGTGGATTGTTTTTACATCAATGTAAATTAAGAGATCCAATATTTCCGCAACTGTTCATGCCGAAATCTAATGCTATAGAATGTTGGAAAGGTGAGGGTCGGACTGGCCCATTAGCGCAGCAGTAGTATCACCGCCTGGAGGCTAGTGAGCGAGTTCAGGAGCAGACCTTGATCGCCGGTGACCATCGGGGTGAGATTGAGCATACAACAGGACCTTCCTCTGCAAGAGGGAGGCAGTGTGCCGCCTATTGCTATGGTGCCGCCTGGGTGAAAACAGGTGGCATTAAAGGCAAGGGTGCTCCTATTGTAGAGGAGGAAGTTTGGGCCAGTGCCACGCAACTGCACGTGCATGTGCTTGGCATCATAAAGCCAGCATCCTAGTGGAAGGGGCTGAAACAAGGAGGAAAAATGGCTCCTTGCTGCCAGTGATGACCTATCTGGTAAATTTGGGCTCCACGACTTCATCGCCCACCGTCTGGCATGAACCACTGTCAGGTGGAGGGGGATTATACCCCCCACTTCTCTTTGTAAGGGTCAGTCACACATTTCGGAGAAAAGTTCTTTCCACAACTTTTGTAAGTAGTTCTTTTGTTGCATGTACCACCATTTGAAACAAAGTGCTTTCCAGTGCAAGTAAACATTTTACTGATTTCATTACAAAGACATAAAATTAGTCCTGAGGCAGTCTCATACTAAACGGCCCGGCACTTCGCCTTAACAAGAAGGCTTCATCTGGGAATGAGGGGTTATATCCCCCACCCTGACCCTGCCTAGTGGCTATTCAGTAGCAGAATAGAGGTAGTTGTGTGCAGGGGAGAGGTGCCGAGGGGGTGTTGGATGTTCCTTGAGGCTCCTGAGGGAAACGGACATCAGTGAGGGGGGCAGAGGAGGTGGGGATTACAGATTAAAAATAAAAAGTGCAGGTCCAGCCTTATCAATTCAGTATAGCACGAGGTTCTGGCACACAAGGTACAAAATGTATGGGCTTATAAAGTTGCGTTGTCATTATCAATACAAAGACCATTTATCCATGTAAGAATGATTTTATTGATGCATTAGTACTGTATTCACATGTCACAGCTGTAATGACATGATACAAGGCTTTAATTTAAAAATGATTTTGTCCCTAGCACTAATGATTCCAAAGTTAGTTCATGTTAAAGGTAATTTTTTTGAAAACGACAAACATTTTTTTTTTTTTTTTTGTTGATGAAAGCTTGGAGCAAAGTTGACATGATCCAGTCATGTCAGTACAGGCTTCATGCATCCATGCACATCAGATCAGGTGTCAGTCTGTTAAACAGTAGCTTCACAGTTCTGTACTGCTGCCCCCCCCCGGGCCCCCAATCACATGATAAACTTTACCTGGCCTCAAGTGGACTGCAATGTAAATTTTCATTTATTTCTTCATGTATTAAAAAAGGCAAGAGATCGTATTTTGCTCTGTGGAGCCCAAACACTTAACACTTCCTTACTGAGACACCTCCATGCTAACATGTTTGTGATGTCAGTAAATTGAGAGTGTGGGGGTGCGCTCCATAGAGTTGAATAGTGCTGTTTTTTTAAATGTTTATTATTAAAATTTAGAGTTCCGATTATAATAAAGCCACTGCTCGACTAACAAGGTCCTTGTTAGTCGAGTGGTGGTCTTGATCTGTTATAATTGGAACTCTAAATTATAATAAAGAGCACTTAAAAAAACATCCTTATTCTAATCTGGAGTGCACCCCATGTTCCCCATTTATGGACATCACAAAATGTGATCGCGTGGGGGCCTGTCTTACAGTAAGGACGTGTTAGCATTTTGGATTTTGGCTTCATGGAGCAAAATATGATCTGTTACCTTTTTTAATACTGAAAGAAATATGCGACCATTTCTGTTGGAGTCCACTTGGGGCCAGGAAAGGTTTATTATATGTTTTTTTTTTTTTTTGGGGGGGGCAGCAGTAGGAGGCTGCTCTTTAAATGGAGGTGGACAATGTTTGATATAATATTGGCTGCTCTGTCGGAAAATACTAGTGGTATTCTGTCAAGGAGAACCACAAACTTTTTTTTCCCCCCTAGTTTGCGAAAACTAGGGTCATTTGAAAATCTAACCAACACATTTTACAAATTGCTTGAAGTATTGTCTGTTATAAAACATAGAGCCAGAAAGATAAGCATTTAGATGGAATTACTTAGGAACTTCATACAAGGCTGTCACTTATTATTCATAATATGCTTAGGAATAATCCTGCTTCCTGATTGATGGAGAAGGTTCCAAAGCAGTGATTCAGGAACAGTAACCACTTGCTAAAATTATCCTAATTTGTTTTATTTGTGTATTTATTTGCAGTGGACCTATTTTATTAAGTGTAGTGAGACACTTCAGTGTGCGGGATACTATTTCTGAACCTCACTTCCAGGTGGTTTAAGGCACTCTGTGCAAATGCCTTGTGCCTCCCAACACACCTTGGCGTGCAATTTAAGAATAGTTACCCACGCCCTGTTGTGTGTTATTTTGCTCAGGATGCTTAGGATTGATTTACCCTGCTCCTGGGAGCCAAGCATGTTGGATGCTCTAGTGAGATGTCCTGAGGGCATTTATAATGGACTTCAGTTCAGTTAGGAGCCGGAATACAGCTGTCATATCTTGGATCACACTGTTGTGAATGCCTGATACACTTCTAGAAACTGAAGTATGAAAGTGATGCTTGAAGAGCCCTGCAGAAATCTTTTAAGGGAGCAGTGCAATGAACTGAGATTGACTGAGGCCTGTTCGGTTCTGTTGCTTTCAGACTCATTCATTGCTGCCTGCAGAATTGCAGTATTTTTTTTAATTTATTTACTCGCCTTTAAGTTGAACTTTAATTGACCTCCACTCCATGTACGATAAAGGTGATATTGACCTTGACCTGTGTGACATTCAGCTCACATGTACATGCTCCTGGTAGAAAACTATTACGAGCGTTCCCAGGTGGGCTGGATATTGTGTGGCAGAGGTCAGTGCCATCATAAGCACGTGTTTGAGAGAAGGTAATTTAAAATTCAGTTTTAATGTTCAGTAAAATTTGTACCATGATTCCTACGGTGGCCTTGAATTGGGCCAGATCACAGCATAATACCAGACGGTCCCATTTTGACTGAATTTGTTGTACTGATGCTTTTGTTTGTTCAGGGTTTATTTTAGAAAGCATGGATGTTGCAGATTGCTGATTTGGGATTTACTGTCTCTTCCTAAATATAATACTTTTAGTCCTGTTAGTGTTTCGCCGGCATTTCACTGTTTGAGAACTTGTCATGTGTTAGAGTCATTGACAAGGATGAACAGTGTTGTGCTTAGATCTCTACCGTTTACACTAGGGTAAAAAGACAAAAGGCTAATACAGGAATTATTAAAGGCGTTTTGGTAACATGCCCAGCATTTTATCTTGCAAAGTCGCAAGGTGAAACTAATTCTACAGACGTGTGTACCTTAGGGATTCATTTTGATCTACGCTTTGACTTTTGGCTGGACTTTGAGTGAAACTGCAGGTGACCTTCAGGAAAGGGGGCCACACTGCCCGGAGTAGCAGGGAATGGGGAGGATCTTAACTCGGCAGCTTTGGTCACATCTGGCATTGATTTCTTTTTAAGGCACACTTAATAAGCATGTCTTTGAAGCCCCTGCCTTTCATTTAATGCACAAAGAGGCACACAAATGGTAGACTCTCAAATTCTTTATTGATTGCATCAGGCAGATACATGGGCACCTAAGGCTCTTTTAAAGTCCCCCTTTTGATACATGTCATGTGTGCAGCTATACAATGGGTATGTCGAGAATGCTTCATTTTTTTATAAGATTTGAGTTAATGCATATGGCGTTAATAGTAGAAAATAGGTGGTGTTGGGTAATCTCAGTATGGCAGACATTCAACAAAGAACAGTAACACCATGCCTGCCAGACTATATTGGTGCCAGATGTTTTTTTTTGGGGGCTTGCCACATAAAACATGTTTCTGTGGAAAGCTCATTTTTCCAAGCAAATAAGAGCAGCACAATTCATTTGAAGATGCTGTGGGGGAGGATGTTTTCCTGTCTCTCTGTCTCTCTCTCTCTCTCTCTCTCTCTCTCTCTCTCTCTCTCTCTCTCCTCCTCCTCCCTCCCTCCTCCTCTCTCTCTCTCACACCCTCCTTCTCTCCATTTCAGGCAGTAAGGCTGTAATTAGACAAAACGTAGCACAGCATTGCATGCTTTTCCCTAAGGAAAGCTGCAAAGTATTTACACAAAACTTGTAAATATGAAAATAGGGTAAGACTAAAACAGTGCTGCAGTGCACAGGAGAAGTTATCAGTCATGAAAGTCTGTATAACATTGGGGGGGCAGGATTACTTTTTTACAATTTAAATTCACGACTCATTAATATGTGAGTTTCTTAATTATTTCTGATATGTTTTCTACTCACAAGTTACTGACCATGCTAGGAAAAAGAGAGTGTGTGTGTGTGTGTGTGTGTGTGTGTGTGTGTGTGTGTGTGTGTGTCGACACAGCCTGGGACATCATGATTTTGATTAACAGTGTAGTATTCCTCTCTGTACATAAATGTATGATTTTAAATAAGTATCAGATACGTTATCATTAAAATACCCCTCCATCATTGCCCAGCACTTTCATTACTGAAAGTTAGTACTACAGTTGTTGTGTACTGAGTTGTGTGACCTTTATCCTTCAAAAGCCCCCTTGCTGATAGGAAATTACAGAGCAACCGACATCCTAAATCCTCACTTGGGCTATTTGCAATCTATTTGAAAGTGATCTCATGATCCATTTTCCTTGCTAGTGATCATATGGCAAAGCTTGGCTAAAAATGGACGTGTGTGTTTTTTTGAGGAGGTGTGTGGTACCAGGCAGCCACGCAAGCGTTCTAAATACTAACCTTCTGAATGGAAGCCCTTCATTTTGTGCATATGCAGTTAAGCAGCCTTGTAGGGAAGAACGTTAGAAAGGGATAAAAGGAACCTTTAATCAAGAAACTGAACGGTCTAATTCAGGATAATAGAGGGTCCTTACTGTTTGACACAGGGGTGGGGGTTGTTTTGTGCTTTCTCCATGATCCAAAGACCTAGAGTAAAAGAAAAGGAATGCAAGAGGCTACTGCTTGACCTTTCAGTGTCAAATGTTGCAACACAAACCAAAATTGTCCATGCCACGTGACCACTAAGAAGTGTATCTGGATAAACACAGTTATTTAACTGGAAACCCGTATGTTTGTCATTAAACTTTTTTTTTTTTTTTTTTTTACAAGGTGAGTAATGGGTTTAGTTCAAAAAGAATCTTGCTTCATTCTCTCTCAACTCATTTTGGAAAGTGAGACTAAAAAATTAAAGCTTTGGTCGTTGCAGGAAAAAAATATCCTTAATTTGTATCTCCTTTGAGAATTGTTCCTCTGAACCCTTGTTAAGAGTTGTTAAACATTTTTATCAGATATTTCCCCAATTTTACTGTAGCCTGTTGCAGCTTGGGTGATAGGCACAAAGCATTATCCCAAAGGCATTCATTTTTATTAGCAGCATAATACAATTCTTTGCTGTTATTGCTTAAAACCTTCCTGTTCAGTGCTACTTAGCTGCCATTAATTGCCACCATAAACTAGATTTTTTTTCCTTATTGCTAGGGTAGTGTCCCTCCATCACACTGAACTAGGAATTTCCAGTAGTCATCCCAGCATTTTGAGCCTCTTCCTGTCTGGTGGCCTTTTCATGCTAATTAGTTTGATGTGACAACTGCTTGTCATTAATTTATGGGTACGTGAATTGGGGTGAATTAGGGTGGTACTGAATGGGAATGTAGTTGGGATCATCTAACCCATCTGTACTCTCTTTGTAGGTACTACTTCAAGAAAGCTAGCAATGAATTTGACTGTGGTGCAGTTTTTGAAGAAATTTGGGACGATGAGACAGTTCTGCCTATGTACGAAGGAAAGATTTTAGGAAAGGTTGAAAGAATAGATTGACTCTTAAAAAGCCTGGTATTAAGCTAAAGAAGATTCCCAAACCTGGGCAACAAAACAAAGCTATTGAAGGAAAATTAACCAATGAAGAATAAGAGAAGACAGGGTCTGTGAAGATTCACCTGACCAGCCTTACGGAAACAAATACACGGCATTTATTATTCATTAACCATGTATGGAGACGGAAGAGTCCCAAACTATTTATTGAAAACATTACCACTGTTGACTGTTTCAAGATGAAGGCCATGTCTGAGAGATTTCCAAACATAATATGGCTTCCTGGGGATACTAAACAATGAACTGAGAGAGACTATGTATAGTACAGTTTTAACATTAATTCTTACTGATATTTATTGAACTTCTCTGTTCCTCTTGTGTCCAGTTTACAGATGTGCTGCTTTAAGAAGTTGGGGAGAAAATCAATGTGTTGATGTTCCCACCTTCGAATTCAAGAATTTAGCTACATGAGTGCATTTATTTTTTCTACCATTAAAATAAATCCTGCTGCGCCAAGTATTTTTCCAAGTAATGACAAACAGGCTTTTCGAAATAGGCTTTTATGCCATTTGTTGACAACAGAAGTCAGTACGTCTTAACCTATGCTGCTCTTATTTGTAAATAAACCTAAAGATCTTAAGGGTAAAATGGGTTGCTAGTTGCA
This sequence comes from Neoceratodus forsteri, assembly GCA_016271365.2. Classification (NCBI taxonomy): domain Eukaryota; kingdom Metazoa; phylum Chordata; order Ceratodontiformes; family Ceratodontidae; genus Neoceratodus; species Neoceratodus forsteri. Next base: position 361,658,631 of record JADMNL010000024.1, read on the forward strand.
AAATGGCAATGACCCAAAATGTGTCCATCTTTCTTTTTAATTTTTTTGTAATGTCATGTAATGTCTAGTGCCTATTTCTGGCCAGTTGTGACACAAAACAACGCCAGTGCAAATCCCAAGGCCTAAGAGGTGCATGCAGTAGTAAAACCTCATTTGTTCATGTTGCATACAGTAGTTCAGGGGCACACAGTAAAGTATCTGCTGAATCACAGCGTGTGCAGAGGTACAGTGCCACCCACTAGGATCAAGCAGTCTTGTGAAGAAGATGTTCTACGTTCCTGTGTAACCAATTGGAATAATTGCCATTGGATAGCTTTGTGGGTATCCTGCAAGATATCACTGACAGAGACTGTGATAAGAGTACTTCATCCTGGTTGGGTGGCACTGTAGGTAGGTTTCATAAAGTGCCCTTTTGTAAACTCTGAGCACTGTTGTGCTTTCACTGAATACGCACACTTTATGATCACAGTGGTTTTGAAAACCATTGGAAAGATGCACGTTTTGGCTCATTAAGGTCAGTTGCATCATAGAGGTTACACTTTACTAGGTGTGGGATTTCTATTGATTCAGTTTTGTTTGCATTTTCTGGCCACCACAGCTACCATGTATAATACATTGTTATGTATATACTGTTAAAAAAAAAAAAAAAAAAAAAAAAAAACTATGGTAAAGAATTTTATACACTATCTGTAGTGTAAGTTTAATCAGTACAGTACCTGTGCCTACATGGTGTTAATATTCCATGCATTGCCCTGTGTTCAGGGCTTGTTTTTCCCTTTATTTATTTAAGGGCTTATGTATAAATATACTTCTATGCCATTTAAAAAAAGAGTCCCTGTAATCATAATTTTTTTTGCCATGGCATTTTGTTAAACATATACTGTAAATTATGCATTATAAAGAGTTTCATTTAAAGAATCCTTGGTACAGTAATTATTGTAATTATTAAGAGATGTAGCCTTTATTAAAATTTTATATTTTTCAAATGAAATTCTCAGTCTTCCAATTCCTGTGGATTTTTTTGCTTTGTTTTTGCTGTGATTGTAGAATGAAAAATCTGTAGGCAACAAACAAGAGAGACCCTTTTGAAAATGGGGACCATAATAGTTCAGATGGGTGCAGTTAAATGTTACATCTGGCAAGATTCGTGGGTGGTGTAAACAGCATCTGTAACATTCTCCCCCCGCCCAGTCCGTAATGGTCCTTGACTAGCATACACTTAAATATTCAATATACCAGTGTCTGCCGAGAATGCATGTTTCCCCCCCCAGTTTGAACTTACACACACACACACACACAGACACACAGACACACACACACGTGTTCAACAAGGCTGCAACTCTCAGCTAAAGAAGCTGCTACTCACTGAGGCCCACTTGTGTGTTGAAATTACAGTAGGGTGTACAGGAATCATTGTCTGGATGCTTATTTCAGATAACCAAGAACTAACTGTTACAGTGCTTTCATTCTGTAAGATAACATTTATGTTGCCACACATATTCCAACTTGTTATGCACAATATTTATGCAGTCTGTAGATAGTGAGCCACTGAGATGTAGCTGAATTGCCTGTTTCTGTGAACTTTCTCCCGATTTCCAAAGGTGAAGTAACTAGTTCTTGGATTACATATTTAGCTTCCATGTACGTGGGGTTGCCTCCATAATTCGTAAAACCTGACTGAATAATAATTACAGATACTGTTCATCTTGGCAGCGTTTCTACCCAAGTTGCCTATCCCATTTATTTTCTTTCATTAAAAAAAGGAATAAATCTGGAGTGGCTCTGATTCTGATAATAGTTATACGGTTAGAAATGGATCTGTCTTTTGTAAAACTGAACCCCCAAAAAAAGGGCATAGGTCACCAGTCACACAGTAATTTCTAAAAATGTGTGCAGAAAAAAAAAACCAAAAAAAACATGCATGATTATGGTCGATGTTTCTACTTGCTTTTTTTCCCCGTGAAAGTTGAACTGTCCATCATAATCCATTTTTAGTAACTTGAGTTTCTGGCTAATTACTATGTGACCCAGGATCCTTGCCCTTCTAGTGAGAATTGCACCAATGTACCTAGAAGCATCAGCATGTCATATAGAACCAACTCCCTGGTTAAAGCAGCAGTATTTGTCAGTTACCATATTGGTTTTTCAGCAGTAATGTTTGTCTGGCAAAAATATCAAGATACCCATTTCCCTTGCTCTTTTCCAATTATTCCTGAACCAAGATGCCGAATCTTGACGTTTTTTAAAAGGACATGCTTCTGTGCCATGCCAGCCATAACAAATTAAATAGCTTTGTACAGTATAGGGCCGTTTGCCATCTGAAACGTATGGTAACACCATGCTAATACATCTACGCTATGAATCTAGCACATACATTCAACAGGTAACCTCCGAAGAAAAGATTCTTTAAAATTGTGAGTGGCAGCCATCTTTAATGACACAAGTCATTAATAACAAAATAAGGTGGAAAAGCTGTTTTCATAGTGTCTGAGAAAATCAAAAAATACACTGAGCATGAATCTAAGGATGTCTGAAATGCATTTTTGCTTTTTAAAAAAAAGCTATACAATGAATTTTTTGCCAAATAACAAATAATGCTGCGTTAAGACAGGGACAACCTTCGATTATTTTGTAGCTTGAATCTGAAAGTCTGACATGAGTTGTACAAGTATCAGTCTGTGAGTTTTCTGTACATATTGTTACAATTTTTCATTCAACTCTTGTGTCCTGTGGTTCGGCTTTGCAAAATAACCTTTTAGTTTAATTATAATGAATATATATTCATTAAGTGTGAGGGTGCGAAACCCTTGAAAAATAGGCCATCTTTTGTAGTGCCCTGCGGCTGTTAAGGCTATTGTGCCAGGGATTTAGAAAACCCTAGGAACTGCCCAGTGAGATGTATTTAATTGCCAGGTAGAAGAATTTTTGAGGATCCATTTAATTATTTGTGCAGTAACCAAAGAGCAAAGAGGGCTGTTGCCAGAAGACACTTCAAAGCAATGCCTTGATGTTTGTGAGTAGGCATTAATGGTTTCTGAAAGCAGGAGATTGCTTAAAAAATGTAAAACCCTTCTCACAATCCCGCCAGCCAACTACAAAAAATGCATAAACATTGGAATCCTTGGCCAGAAAAAAAGTTCAAAGGGATGGGAGAGTTTTCATGTAAAGTTTAGAGTTTAAAGGCGTGACTGCTGGCTGTGGAGTCCCACTGTTTGAACTCTTGTTTATTAAAACAGCTTTCTTCCAGCTGTGGAGGGCTCTGAGAGAGAGAGAGAGAGCGGAGTGTGAAAGAAAAACACTTCGGGGTCTTCAGTGTTGCATGTTTTGAAAATGGTTGTGATTTTTGTTTTTTGCTTCATTTTTGGGGGGGGGGGCAGGAATGCAAAGAGAGGCTGTTCTCTCACACTTGTGTGGGAAAACAGTAAACTCCAGAAAATAACTACAAAAAATTGATAACTTTTTGTTTCTTTGTATTTGCCCAAAAAGAAATATATTGACAGTAGGAACTCTAAATAATAACGCTAAAAATGGAACACAGAAACCGAAAAGAATCAGAACAGAAAAAGACCCTAAGTCCATCAAGTCTGTCCTGAAACCCTATGGTTTAATACTGCATAACCAACCCCATTTAAGGTGTTCCATTGTGTTTGAACCCAGGTATAGTCCCAGCACTGACCACATTGCTTGGTTGGCTGTTGAATCCATTAACTGTCCGCTCTATGAAAAAATACTTCCTTAAGTCCTTTTTACATCCCCCCCCAAACCAGCTTGAGATAGTGCCCCCGGCAGGGAACTGTTGCTTAGCTTAGCTCTGTGGAGTTCACCCTGTTGTATTCCTGTGTGTATTGGAATGTTTCTTTCATACTCCCATCTCCCTTCTGTCCCTTAGAGAATATTGAGGCTCTCCAATCTCACCTCTTAGGATCCACTCTGCTGCCCCTGGACCACTTTCATTGCCATTCTCTGTATGGTTTCCAGACCATCTGTTGTTCCTCAGATGCTGGCTCCAGAACTGCATACGGTACTCCAGGTGTGGTTGAATGGTTGAACCAATGACCTGTATAATGGCAGTATTATCTTCCTTCTGCCTCTGGTGAAGCCCTGTGTAAAGACCAGTCAGAGCGCGGGGAGGAAGGGCTCATTGCCCGATAGCTTGGGCTACGTTTTGGTGGGAGACAGCTTTACAGAGGAGACTCGGGTGGTGTGCTGTATTGGATGAGTAAGTAAGGATGTTCAGTGTAAGAGCTTTGGGTACCATGAGGTTGTTTTTTTTTTTTTTTAGAATAGAAATGCAAGGATAAAAAGATTGTGTGTGGAGGGTTGGCTTTTCAGAGTGCAAAGGCCAATCGGAGCAGGGGAGGGAGGGGCCTTATGCCCCATTTAAGGAGGGCAGTCCAAGCATTATTACGCATATGCATCCCTGAGCACGAGTGCCACAGAGTGGGAGTGTGGCATCTGCAGGGTAGCCACAGGTCAGCAGGGAACTCTGCCCAGGGCAGCAATGCAAAGGAGTGACTGCAAGGTGGTAACTAATTTAAGTAGTAATAATGGTGAGATGTGGTTGGGGGCAGTAGTGTCATGTCGATCTAACACACCTTATCTAGGCTAGGCTGACAAGATGGATAGGGAAGGGGGGTTAAAAAGTGCATTGGTGGCAGGGATTTCTGAAACTACAATTAAAGGGGAGCAGTCAGCACTAAGAACCCCACACTTGGTGTGTGACATGTCCCACTTTTCAGTTTGTGTGCAAAAACTTTTTTTTTTTTTTTACTTACTGTTTACTGCAGGGTAGTAGATTATGGCCGGCTAATTCTGATGCTTCCCAAGGTGACATTTGTTGCAACCGTAAATCCCAGAATCCTCTGCAGAAGATGTCCGAGCTAGGCTGCAGCAGTGGGAGATTTAATAACCTGCAGTGTATGTAAGAGTCCCAGGAGGAAAGCAGGACCAGCAAACGAAAGATCAGAGCTTAAAAAATCTCTGAACATGTACTGAAGGCTATTTAATCTCCCACTGCTACAGCCCAGCTCTGACATCAGCTGCAGGGGATTCTGAGATTTCTGGTTATAGCAAATGCAATTTGGTGGCCAGCAGAATCAGCCTGCTAAATCTTCTGCACTGCAGTAAATGGCAACTCATTTTTTGGTTTTGCTGCACAGAAAGTACACATTGGGACCAGCACCACAGCTGGGTGTGCGGCTCTTACTGTGGCCTGTTTTATCCTTAATGACTGTAACTATCAACTTGAACACCTATCGGAGGAAGGGGATCAAAGAAATGAGAGAGGGGGTTGGAGAACTGTGAAAGGAGGATCAGAAGCAGCACATAGGAAAAATGCACCATCTAGGGTAGGATAATAAAACAAATAGGGAAGGGGGGATTTGAGAGTACTTTTGTAGGGTGGCAAGTAAAAAGCTGTGAGTGAGCTTGATATGTTTAGCAGACCTTGGTTTGATTCCCACAACCTTCACTTGTGTACTAGGTGATCACGAACTAGGCACTTAACCTCACCAGTGCTCCAGGATCACCACTGAAAACAGATCTGCCTAGTGGGCCTTACCTGGATACCAAAAAGAATATTAAAAAAAAAAAAAAAAAGCAGAGCTTATAAGTAGTACTAAGTAGCTAAAGGGAAGTAGACAGTACGGAGGATAGATATGATTGGGGGCTAGTTGAGATTGTGGAGTGACCATCTCCCGGGCAGCACTCTGGACCCTCAGAACTCTGGTCTCAGCTTGATGCAACATGGGATGAAATTTGTCTGGTGCGCAGACAGCTGGACTGGAATCTGGGACCACATCCCCCCCCCCCCCAATCATCCATTAGTTCAGAGGATGAGTATATGATTAAGCCAACATAAAAAGGCTTTGTGGTCTATTATGTCTGAGTTTGCAGACCTCTTGGTGTCTATGGCGGGATCTGCCCCCCTCCCAGTTATTTTGTCCTCCTCCATCCCCGCCAGTGTCCTCCTTTCCCTCCCACTCCTTCTCCCCTTCATGCAACTTCTCCTCCACTCTGTCCCAACCTGTCTTGAAGCTGTCTGCTATCTTCAGGGAGACTACTTCCTCCAGCAACTCATTACACTTGGCTACCACCCTTTCCATGAAAAAGTGCCTCCTGATTTCTCTCCTAGAGGGTGGTGGGGAGGGGGCAAGATTAAAGTACAAAGTCTTGCAATCATGATTGCAAATCCATTTTCAGCCCTGGAAGAGGCCCTGGTACCTGACTTTACCAGTGGAGGCTGTGAGCCAGTTGTGAGGCAGGATCAAGTCAAAAAGGCAATACGGTGTGGGGGAACTTAAGAAGGCAGATGCGGCAGGGTACTAGTGGTAGAGAATTAAATGATTAGGGACAGGGAGAGGTTGGTAATGGTGGGGGCATAGTAAGGGAGGAGAGTAGTCCGATGCCTTCCAGGGGGCCTCTGACAGAAGAGATGCACTTAGAATTAAGTGAGTAGTAGGACAGATTGGGGGTGGTAGTGCCGGAGGTGCTAATACATTTACTATAGGTACTAATGAAATAGCCAATCAGGAGATGGAGGTAGTCAAATCAAACTTGAGGCAGCTGGGGGATAGGTTTAGGGGGAAGACCGCATTGCTAACCTTCTTGTAGGTCCTGCCAGTGTTGCATGGAGGCATGACAATGGTCAGGCAGAAGACCACAGAGATCTTCAATAAGTGGTGGAAGGGTGTTTTCCAGAAGTGGGGTTTAGGTTTGTCGGGGGCTGGGGTGGCTTCTTGGGTAGAAGACTCTTTGGGGAAGGTGGCCTTCATCTCACGAAGGAGGGAATTGTTTCACTGAGAAGTTTGATGTCTGTATTGCTAGGCATTTAAACTGAATGAGGGAGCAGGGAGACTAGAACTAGGGGAGCTCTTGTCAGGGGGAAGAGAAAGGCAGCCCATCTAATACTCCCCCCCCAAAATGGGAAGGAGGCACAGGGTAGCTAGGGACTGCATAGGCAGAAAGTGCCCTGTATCAGGGGGTCACGAGAAACCATTTGGGGACAGGGATAGCAGGAGGGGAAGAAATTGAGGTGTGGGCAGTGGATGGGGTACAGGGACTATCTGGGGAGAGGAATCAAGAAAGCTGAGTGGAAAGTGGTATCTGAGTGCCAGGGGCTTGGGAATCAAAAATAACAAACTCCATGTAATGGTGGTGGAAGCAGCCATAACAGAGACATGAGGAACTAGATATGACTATTGGGATCAGGCTGTCTTAGGTTATATCCTGTTCAGGAGGGATGAGGTAAGGCTCTGGCAAAGGGGAGGTGTAGCCCTTTGCATTATGGAGGGCATAGACACCACTGAGGATGCTGCTGCCAAGGGTTGGGGGAGGAAGTGGAATCAATTTAGGGGCCACTGAGAACAGCTGTAGGGGGAAAAAAGACAAGGCGTGGTCCACAGAACAGGGCAGGAAGGGGGATGGAGATCTATGGGAGGAAATTGGGAGAAGGACAGCAAAAGGGGAACCAGTGGTTGTGGGTGACCTGAACCTACTGGAAGCTGACTGGGCAATCCCAGCAGCAAAAAGTGCCAGACGTCTGGCACTGCTGGGGACAATGCAAATCAAATCAAAATCATATCATCTTTATTTTTATAGCAACTTTCAAAACCAAGGCGCTGTACATAAAAACCATATACATAAAAATAAAATTCTAAAACAGACATTAAAACAAATCATGCAGGACTGCTTCTTGGTGCAGTGGATCAGGGAACTCACCAGACAGGATGCCATCCTTAATTTGTTGCTTTCTGACTCAGAGGTGGTGAATGTGATAATGAGAGAACCACTGGGGTTTAGTGAGCACAATACTCTGTGGTGTGAACTGGTCCTGGGTAACTGCAGGCCCTCATGAAAGGCTGTGGTGCTGGACCTCAGAAGGGCACACTAGTAGAATGCAGGAAAGGACTGAGGAAAACTGGATGGAGTAGAGGGGTCAGAAGGGTTGAGGAAATATGGGCAGTGATAAAGGGTGCCATATTGGAGGAAACTGACTCAAATATGAGAAAAGTAACTAAGAGGAACGGATTTGAAAGGCTAATATTGTTTCCCATGGAAGTACTGAGGGTGGTGAAGGCCAAAAGAAGGGATTTCCAAAGATATAAGGAAAAGCAAGGGGAGGTGGGAATGGAGAAATATCAGGGAAAGTTAAAAGAGGCAAAAGGGGGTGGTTAGGAGGGCAAAAGCAGACACAGCTACACATGTCTGAGGTTGTCGGGGGGGGCAATTTTATAGGTATATTAGATGAAACAAGACAAACGAGGAAATTGTCTATTTGTGGGTGTAAGGGTAGTGGAGGATTACAAGCAGAATAGAAATGTTTTGAACAATTACTTCTACTCTGTATTTATGGTGGAGGATGAGGAGCCATTAGCAGAAAGTGGTATCAAAGCTTATGCGGGAGGGTACAAGAAATAGGGTTGGTGGTGGCCACGGTTGACAGAGTGAGGAAGGGGTTTGCAGCCCTCCAGGTGGATAAGGCACTGGGACCAGACAGCTTACATTCGAGGTTGCTGAAGGAGTTAGGCTCAGAGCTCCTGGCAGAGCTGTTTAACTGCTAATTGAGACATGTGAGGGGCTGGGGGAGTGGGGGTCAGAGAAAGTGGTTCCGCTCCATGGGGGAAGGAAAGGCCAGGAAACTACAGGCTGGTCAGTCTTAACCTCCACTGAAGGTAAGCTGATGGAGACCCTGGTCAAGGAGATTAGTAGCTTACCTAGAGGCAAATGGTTTGCAGGACACCAAGCAGCATGGATTTGTGGTGGGAAGATTGTGCCAGACTAACTTAGTAGTATGTTTTGACTGGGTCACAAGGGTGGTTGACTGAGGGCAGCCAGTAGATATACTCCACTTTGATTTCACCAAAGTCTTTGACTCGGTGCCACATAGAAGGCTGTTGGAGAAATTGGAGGACCTGGGAGTATGAAGAGAATTAGTCAGAAAGGTGGGAAACTGGCTGGAGATCAGAGTGTGCTAGTAAAACAGGGTCAAGTCAGAAGGCGGAGAATCAGAAGCGGGGGTGCCACGGGTCAGTCCTGGGACTGATCCTGCTCAATATGTTTACTAGTGATAAGGGGTTGGAATCCTGGACAAGATGTGTATCTTTGCAGATGACACAAAACTACGTGGCAAGGTAAAGTGAGGAGGGGGTGAGGGAGCTAATGAGGAACCTGGTGAGGCTGGAGAGATGAACCAGAACATGGCATGGCAGAAAGTGCAAAGTGATGCACATAGGGAAGAAGACCCCACTTAAGAGTACTGGATGGGAGGGGCTAGGTTGGCCACAACAACCAAGGAAAGGGACCCAAGAGTCATCATTAGTGACCTCCTCAAACAAGCTAGTCAATGTAAAGGTATAAAGCAAAGCAGCAAGGATGCTGGGATACATTGGGAGAAGATTTGATAATGGGAGGAAGGCGGTGATGAGGTAAAGCCTCACTTGGAGTATTGTGCCCAGCTGTGGATCCCACACCTGAGAAAGGACAGGGACTGGCCAGAGACTGTGCAGTGCAGAGTCAGCATGATGATCCAGGGCCAGCACGGTAGCTCCCATCAAAAAGGGCTGGAGGCCCTTAATGTATACACTTTGGAGGCCAGAAGGGAGAGGGGCAACAAGGTAGAGATGCAAGTTCCTGAGGGGAATTAACAGTGTGGAGGACCTGTTTAATTGGAATAGCAGTGCAGTGACAAGGAACATGAATAGAGGCTAGTTAATGGAAACCTCAGGAGGAACGTGAGGCAGTTCTTCACGGAAAGGGTGGTAGAGCCATAGAGTAGAATAGATTACCAGCTGTAGTAGTGGTGGACAGGGACTATAAATTGGTTCAAAACAGGTGAGTCATGTATAGAGGGTTGATAATTCCAAGAGGAGGAGCTAGGGAGGTGGGGGGTTGAAGAATGAGGGATGGTTTGGCATAGACATCAGAGCTAAATACTCCTTCAAGACAGGCCAGGGGGATAGGTGGGAAATTCTTTATGGGCAGACTGGATATACCCTTGGTCTTTATCTGCCACAATGCCTATGTTTCTGAATCCCATTCATTTTCTTTATTAGAAAGAGGTTTTTAGACTTGCTTAAGTATCACCCAGGTCCCTTTCTTTTTTGAGTGCTCTACTAATGCAATAATCTGTATGCGGATTTCTCCTACCAATATATATTATTCACATTTCTTGGCACTACATTTCAATTGCCAAAAACAAGGCCGCCTTTCCATCCCTTTACATCCCACCTCATGCTATGAATTCCCTCCTCAAAGTCCACTCTATTGTTGAATTTTGTGTTGTCTGCAAAAAGACTCACTTTCCCCTGCAGTCACACCCCTATATAAGCTATATACTGTCCATGCTAAGAGTAGCAGCCCCAGGACAGACCCGTATAGTTAACTACCCCAGTAGTGAAGTCCCTGACACAAAACTTTCAATTCAAAACCACCCTCCAAGTCCTGTTAAATCAATTTCTAATCGATCTAGTTCACCCCATCCCCTAGTCCTTAATCCCCAGCCTTCATTAGGCTGATGTGTGGCACTGAGTCAAAGACCCTGCTGAAATCTAGGTACAAGATGTTGAATGCTTGGCCTCTATTCACCATTTGTGCCATCGAATTGAAATAAATCAAGTTTGTTTGACACAACCTGCCTCTTGTGAATCCATGTTGATTCCTATTCAAAACCCATTTACTTTCAGGAATTCAGTAGCTTGCCAACCTTGGATGTCAGACTCACTGGCCTGTAACTGAGCAAAAAGACATGACAGGGTGTGTGCTTCTGTGGGATAATGGCATGCCTGAGAAAGTGAGGCATGAGGTAATGTTGAGGGGCTTGCACTCCCAAGAAGTTCCATTATCTCATAATTATGCACACCCCGGAGGGTCTTAATGTGATTTTAAAATGGTTCTTCTTATTTTTATTTTCAAAACTGAGTAATAAGGTTTGAAAGCAAAATATTTCTGACATGTACTGTTGTGCTGGAATAATGCACAGTCACGTGATCACATCTGACCAATAACAGGTCTTGGTTTGTCTTACCCATTTTATAATTTCCCATAGTCTATCTATCCCCACTTACTTGTATGGGAGGACTATGTTTGCCACCCTTCAGTCACTCGGCACCACACCCTTTGTTAGTGAGTCATTAAATATGCCAAGGATGCTGCAGGGCCTGCCTTGTCTCACTCAGTACCCTTGGGTGTATCCCATCTGGTCCCAGGGACTTATCTTTAGATCCTGAATACCCTTAAGCATTCTCTTTTGAGATATATGTTCCATCTGTGACTTGAAAATAAAATCTACTACACCTATTACATGTGACTAGCGGTATCCCCAAATTTTGTCATGCTGTCCTATGGTGGCCGTGTAGCTTCCTCCATAAACACAGAACTGAAGTACTCATTTGATATGTTCGCTTTCCCTTCTCCTCCACACACTCTTCATTTTTCATCTTTACCATGCTTTTGCTTATTTGCCTTTTTTCCCCCGATGTACCTGAAGAAGGTTTTATCATTTTCCTTGGCCTCTTTTGCTTTTCTTAGCTCTGCCCTTGCCTTCTTAATGAACTGCTTGCTTTTCTCTAGCTTTTCCTTATGCAACTCCGTATTAGCCTCATTCTGCTTCCCTTTGTAGACTAAAAGCTCTCTTTACTGAATTGCCTCCTTCATTTGTCTGTCCAGCCATATCGGTTTCCTGTGCTTTCTTGTCTTATATATTTATCGCATTCATTGGCTGCTTCTAATACTGCCCTTTTTATTGCTGCCCCCTCCAACTTATGAATGTTCTCTAACTGACTTTCCATTACTTGTCTTTTTTTTTTTTTCTACATGTTCCCAAAATCATGGACCACAGTGCTGCAATTTAGTCACTGGACAATGTTGAACTTCACAGTGTTGTAGATGCTCTGTACTGTTGAGATCCCTCTACCTTGACATCCCTAATAATGTCCTGGTTGGATATTACAAGATCTTAAATTGCTTTCCCCCTGGTTAGTTCCCAAACTCATTGGGAGATGTCTGGCCTTCTGGGCTCCTTGCCTCCTGTTTGTCCCATTTAGTTTCCAGAAGGTTGAAACCTTCCATCTTGCAATCCTAATTTCATATCTAGCTCCTCATCCCTGACAGCTGTCTGGTTTGCTATCCTACTGACTGCTCATATCCTATGAATCCCGCCCCCTTCAGCCACCTGAAGCCACAGCAAGTTCTCTCCCTGTCCTCCTGAGATAGTTATCCTCCCAGACCTTTATGAACTCCCTAACATACCCTGCTGCTCCCCTTTTCATGGTATTTTCCTGCCCTTTTTAAATGGGACGTATTCCAGGATATTCATGTCCCAGCTATTATTCTGGTTAGCCTGTTTTTATTGATGCTATGTCTATCTGCTCTGTAGTCATTATCGCATACAACACGTCCACCTTATTCCATAAGCTCCTTGCATTCATATACCGTACATGCATTTCCACCTGCTCTTCCTATCCCCTCCTGTCTTCCTGTTCTTGGGTGCTGCTTTTACCTCTGCCTGCCACCATCTCCACTTTTTCCTGATCTTGTGACCTGTGGGAAGAACCTTCCTGGCTCCTTTTCTGTATCTGTGCATTCTCCAATACTGTATTGCTGCTCTCACCCTTACCTAGTTTAAAAACTTGCTGTTACATCCAGCTTTTGCTATAATGCACTTGTTCCTAATCTGCTATGGTGTCAGCCATCCATTGTGAACAGCAAGCTGTTGTCACCAAAAGATCCACAGTCCCTCAAGCTATGGCACCCCTCCTTATCACAACAACCCTTTAGCCACATGTTGAGCTCTATTATTCAGTTTTAACCTTTCTGGCTGCACGTGGAATGGGCAGAACCTCAGAAAAGGCTACTATCTCAGCAAAAATCCTCAGATTGCAACCCAGTTCCCTTAATCTTCCTTTAACCTCTTCTACACTGGTCCTCACAGGGCAGTTGGTATTTCAGTGTATCACAACACCTGGCTACCCCTACACTCTGTTCAGTGGCTAACTTGGAAATTACCTTTTCTGTGGTTGCCCATGGGAGACAAACTGGTGTCTGCTCCTGTTTTTAGTTGCACACCAGCCTTCCCTGCCCCTCCATCTATGGAGTCCCTGATGACTAGGAAGCTCTTCCTGTCACTTTTTTCTCCACATGAATCCCTTCCATCAGGTGCATTCATGTTGGAGGAAGCATTCCTCATGAGGGAATTGACTGCTGTGTCCTTACCAGCACAATCATCCTGAACCAATTCTGCAAGTATGGCAGATCTGTTTTAGGTTGCCACCTCTGGAGATTCACCTGTGCCAGTCCTGCTCCTCCTCCTGCACGAAAACAAAGAGAAGCATGCTCCTTCTCTACCCCTTCCTGCCTTGCCTACAGCAGTCCATCCCCCAGAGTGGACAAGTGATGCCTGTTGTGGTGATGGGACTGCTTCTCCCCATATTTCCCATGCTGAGATGCTTCTCAGATGTTGGAGCATAGCCATGAGGGAAGCTAACTCAGCACTTAGGACAATGACTCTCCTTCACAATGGGCATCCCGCAATCCCCACCAATCTTTTAGAGTACCATCTGGAAGATGGTTGAGCCACATTTCATGCAGCTAACCAACTGCCTGCCCCACCACTCTTTGAATGTTTTATCATTTTCCTTGAACCCTTCCGCTTTCTGTTTTTGCCCTCACCTTCCTAATGAACTGCTGTATTTTCTTTAGCTTTTCCTTATGCCCTTCCCTGTCTGCCTCATTTTGCTCCTGTCAACTCTTAAAAGTTTGCTGTTTTCCTGTATTGCCTACATCACTTGTCTGTCCAGCCATATTGGTTTCCTATGCTTTTTTGTCTTGCTGACAAATGTATTGCACTCGTGGGCTGCTTCTACTACTACCGTTTTATTGCTGTCTACTTTTTCTGTCCCATAGCTTATAAATGTTCTTTAGCTGACCTTTGACTAATTTAGCCATTTTGTTGAAAGTCCATTTTCCTAAAATAACAGACCACAGTCTTGAATTTCCGTCACTGGGCATTCAGCAAAATGTTGAATTCATACTGTGGTAGTCACTATGTCCTACTGGGTTCCCTACCTTGATAACCTTAATAATGTTGTGGTTGGATATTACGAGATCTTAGATGGTTTCCCTGGTTGTTTCTGGAACCCATTGGGAGAGAAAGCAGTCATCAAAAACCTCCACAAATGTCTAGCCTTTTGGGCTCCTTGCCTCCTGTGTGTCCCAGTCAATTTTTAGGAGGTCGAAATCTCACACAGTAAGTTTTTCCCTGGCTTGTTGCCATACTACCTTCAAGTTCTAGCACATTGCCCGTCAGCTGTTTGCGTTGGCAGCCTATATACTACTCTGTGTATTCTGTGCATTTTCCCCTTGTTTAGCCACCTGAAGCCATAGCAACTCCACTTCCAGTCCTCCTGAGACTCCAGCTGTTGGGTTGATGGCATCTCTCCCAAATGTCTTGCCCTAGGAGCTCCTGCCATAGCTGCTTCTATTGCCCACATTTACAAAAGGTCCCTCTGCACAGGCTACTTTCCTCACAACTGAAAGCATGCCTAGCTTGTCCTTGTCCATAAGGGTAGTCATGTGATGTATGCAGAAGCCAAGTACTTCACAAAGCTTGGAGATCTTTGTAGGGTGAAGAGCTGCCTGCCCATAAATGCTAGGAAACAGGTGGCTGAATGCTTGATCCTCCCAGCGCTGGACTATGTGATGTTATCTACTCCAGAGCCTCCCTTTCCACTCTAGCCAAACTCACCACACTGTTAAATGCCCAGAGTAGGTTCATCCTGGCCTGGCCTGTCCTTCCTGTACCCACTGCTGCTCCATGTACGATGACCTAGGTTGGGTCCCTCCTCCATGAGACACTTGCTACACACCACCTTGGTGGGTGCCAAATACTGGTCAGGCACACTTCCCAGCTACCTCACAGATATCTTCTCCCCCTTCTTTAATTCATCCTGTGCACTCAGGTCAGGGGAAGGTTGCTGGCTCTACATCCCATGCTATGGGCATAATTTATGGTAGGCCTTCATCAGATACAGGCTGCCCAACATATGGCACAGTCCTCCTGTCAAGATCACTACCTCATCCAACTTTCAGTCGGCTAAGATCTTGATCAAGGCACACTACAAATCACCTCAATCTTGTCACAACTACCCTAGACATTCCCTGGACCCTCCTCCCTGAGATAATATGGCTTGTGCCTTGGAGCAGCTTGTTCAACATAGGTTCTTGTACCACAGACATGAATGTTGATATGTGAAATAATTCTGTTTTTCTGTATCATAGATGTCTTTGACCTAATCATTATGTATGTAATATAATCTTACCTGCACTATGTACCTGTACATATTTTTCCCAGCAGTCAGTTAGGGGTAGACAATGTAAATGTGTCTAGCTGCACTGTGTATATATGTATCTCCTTTGTATTCTCACAGCTGTAAGTATTCCTATGCTATCCCATGTTCCATTCCACCCCCCCAGGTTGCAACTGGAAATGAGCCTCTGGGCTATGTTTGCTTTCCTGATAAAATATGTTTTAAAATAAATGCATTTGTCCTCCGAGATCCTTATGGATTCCTTCCATAATAAGCATTGCCACTCCTGTTGCATTTTCCATGTCATAAAAACACAGAAATATAGAGAATGACAACAAAAAAAGGCCCAGAGATCCATCCAGGCTACTTTTCCAACTTAATTACCCTATGTAGGGCCTAGTGGCTATCCCTCACCCTTACCTCTCCCACCAACTCTCTAACTAGAGCCATATGCCTGCCCCCCTCTACTTTGAAGCCCTCCATAGCTGTGGCCTTCACCACTACTTCAGGCATTCTGTCCATTTGTCCACCATGCTTTCCGTGAAAAAGTACTTTCTGATATCCCTTCTGAAACTCCAGATTCAGTGAATTCCCCCTTGTACATGTATTATTGCTTAAGGTGAATATGTCTTTGATACTCACCCTGTTAACCCTGTGGCGATATTTGTATGTCATGTGCCCCATCCATTCTAACCTCCAGTGTGTACATGCTGAGGTCTCGTAACCTTTTCCTGTACATTTGCTGCCATGTGCTCTGAATCATTTTAGTTGCCATATGCTGTACTGGTTCCATTCTTTTGCAGTCCTTATGAAGGCATGGATTCAAAAACCTTGCACAGTACTCCAGCTGTGGTCTCACCAGTGATTTGTATAGCGGAGGGATACCTTCCCAGCTTGTGTGACTAATTCCCCTTCCAGTGTACCCTGGCATCCTAAAGCCTTGCATAATGGGAATAGGAACCCCAAAATGGAGTATTGGATAGAGGGTGTCCGCGCAAACTGGACTACAGAAGAAAGGAACTTTGAGGTCATCGGCAGTGACAGCCTCAAACCCTTAGCTCAGCACAGCAGGATGTTTGCAGATGCTGTGCTGTATTGATAGGGGGCATCACCAACAGGAGGTGATCCTGTCCCTGTATAAGTCCTTGGTGAGGGCCACACCTGGAGTACCATGCACTGTATTGGAGACCCTATCTCAAAAAAGACCATGACTACTTCGAAACTATGCAAAGAAGGGCCACTACAGTGGTGTGGGGGTATGCAGGAAAAATCATATGAGGAGTGGCTAGGCAGCCTATGTACTTGCTTTAGGCAAGAAAAAAGCAGGGTTATGACAGAAACTTACTAACATCTCCATGTGGTCAACAGAGTGGACTGGACAACACAGTTCAGGCAAAGTGAGGGGTCATTCACCATAGGCCATGAGTACAAACCGGTGGGAGGTAAATGTAGGAGGGATGCAAGAAAATATTTCACAGAGATGGTGGTTGACATCTGGAATCAATTGCCAAGGAAATTGGTAAGGTCAAAGACAGTCATTGGGTTTAAAGTGGGTTGGGACAGGTACAGGGGACTGGTGGCTGCAGGAACTGGGAAAGGGTCAATAATACACTGTGGACAGAAGTCACATCACGTGGTAGAGTCTAAGACCACAGAGTGGTAGGATGAACTTGTTCTAGGTAGAACAGTGGAGACTCAAAATTTCTGTTTTTATGTAAAAACATAGAACTTGCAACTGTACTATCACTAGAACCAATTAAACTTTCAAATTCAAATGTCCCAGGAAGCAACAAGTGCTAAGTATAAACTCAAAATCCTAGTCCTCTGTACCTGTGCTAGTCAGTCTCTTGAAGATATTTCGGCCCAGAGGAAGGCTTGCCTATAACTCCCAACAAAAAATAAATAAGGTGTACCTTTCCTTTTATGTACGGGAAAAATTAAAAACAGGTCTAAAACAACCACCTGTGGGGAGGCATCTTCCTTGAAACCTTCCGTAACCAATACTCGATGCACCAACTTTCTGGCTTACTCCTGGTCTGAAGTATCACATTCCTCCTTCACTGGGACTCTAGATGCTATGCTGCCCATTTCCAATCATCATAAAGGTAGTGTCGTCGAGGCATAGGTCAGGACGCATAGGAAAACCAGGAGCAGTTGTAGAATTCACAAAAAATTATTTTACACTAGCAGTATCATAAAATAAACTTGTTCAGTATAACTATTTACAAAGGCAAAATAAAATAAAGACCCATCAGAGTTTTTCTTTAGTCTCTGTCCCTTTTTCTCTTTCTG
Organism: Neoceratodus forsteri; assembly: GCA_016271365.2. Lineage (NCBI taxonomy): Eukaryota > Metazoa > Chordata > Ceratodontiformes > Ceratodontidae > Neoceratodus > Neoceratodus forsteri. The sequence continues at coordinate 361,676,225 of JADMNL010000024.1, forward strand.
CAATTACAGCTCAGCTCTCTTATAAGTCCTTACAACCCCCATTCTTAGCAAGCATCCTGTTTTGGTAAGTGTTCTGTTCTTGTAAGTTTCAGGAGCTGCTAGAACACAGTGTGCTTGCTGAGGCCTCTACAGCTTTTGCAAAAAGCTTAAAGATTTGCACTCAAGTAACCGTTGGAGTTTTCCATTAACTTTTTACAATCATCTCAAATTATAATCATATACATTTCAACAGTAACATTATATATTTTCTAAACAAAAGGATCCCAATATCAGTTATATTTCCATACAGTGAATTGCATATAGCTTTCTATTAGCAGATATGCAAGGGAAGAAAAACAGACAGCAAGGGAAAACAGAGACAGTGAGAGCCAAAGAATTGCGAGATTGTCGCAGTGATCAAATCAGAAGTCTCACAGGAAAATTGGGTTGTGCAACCAGACAAGAGACAGAAAAGGACAGATCCTTACATTTTAAACACTTTGTCTAGCAACTGGGACAGGGTCCTATTCCACCCTGTCACATACACCCCCCTCCTTAAGAGGGAACCTGTTTTATTAAACAGGTTTCCAAAACTTTTTATTCTCTAATAACATTTGCTGCTTTCAGCAATTAAGCACATGTGCATGATCTGATTTTTCTAACAGTACAGCAAACAGTAAAGTTTAAACTCATACATTTGTTTTCAACCTTCAGAACCCTCAATTCCTGATCCATATCTTGACAGAAATTCAGCATTGCAATTCTCTACCAGATTTGTGTATCACAGTGAATTTAAATGGCTGTAGTGCCAGGTACCAGCTTGTGATTCTGGAATTTTTATCTTTCATCTGGTTAAGCCAACAGAGAGGATTGTGATCTGTTACAAGAACAAAGGCAGTTCCTAGCAAATAAAACTTAAGAGACTCCATGGCCCACTTTGCTGCTAAACATTCCTTTTCGATAGTGGAGTACCTTTTCTCTCTGCCATGCAACTTCCTACTTATGTACAGAATGGGATGTTCTGTCCCATCTATATTTTGACTCAGTACTGCACCTAGGCCTGCCTCTGATGCATATGTTTGAAGCAAAAATGGTTTCTCAGAGTCTGGGCTTTTTAAAATGAGCTGAACATAATGTAGCCTTAATGGCTTGAAAAGCTTCAGCACACTCTGGGGTCCATTTCACATTATTTGGGTATCATTTTTTTGTGAGTTCAGTGAGGGGAGTAGCTAACTCAGAAAAGTTGGGAACAAATCTCTGATAATAACCAGACAGCCCTAAAAATGACTTGACATGTTTCTTTGTTTTAGGGACAGGGCTGTTAGCTACAGCTTCTATTTTAGAAACCTCTGGCTTAACTTCTTCATTTCCCAACACATAGCCCAAATATCTGGTTTCCTGCATGCCCAATGCACATTTGGTAGGATTAATAATCAAACCTGCATTTTTGATAGCTTGGACAACTGCTCATAGGTGTTCCAGGTGGCTCTTCCAATCTGGACTGTACACCCCAACATCATTCAGGTATGCAGCACAATAACCAGTGTGAGGAGATAAAATGACATCCATGTACCGTTGGAATGTAGCTGGCACATCATGTAAACCAAATGGCATGGTGGTGAACTGATAGAATCCTATAGGGGTGGCAAATGCAGTTTTATCTCTAGATTGTTTAGCTAAAGGTATTTGCCAGTAACCCTTGGTGAGATCAAGGGTAGATATACTTTGTACTCCCCAGTCTGTCCACCAAATCATCTATTCTGGGCATAGGATAACTGTCAAATTCTGACACTTGATTAAGTTTCCTAAAATCAAGGCAGATTCTAACACCCCCTTCTTTTTTGCTTACAGTTACCATTGGAGATGACCAAGCACTCCTTGACTCCTCTATGATACCCAATTCTTTATTTTTTTGTATTTCCTTAACCACATTAGCTCTTAACCACTCTGGCAACCTGCAAGTCTTTTGCCTCATAGGACGAGCATTCCTTGTCACTATTACATGCTCTGCCCCTTTTGCTCAGCCTGTTACCATGGTAAAAGTACTGTTAAATGTCTTTAGCACATTACGAATGTCTGCAGTTTGTTCTGAGGTTAAGGAAACATTTACCTTTACAGCATCAGCATTTACAGTTTGTTCCAGTCTGTCATAAGCTACATCAGTATCTTCCTCATCAGTTTCTGGTAACACTAGCAATGTAGCTTTTGGTAATTTTTCAACCCATTTCTTGAGGAGGTTAGCATGGTATATCTTGCCCTTGCCACTTCATTAACAGTTTATTTTGTGTTGTGAGTAACAGTAGCAAAACCTTTTCACCTGGCTCAAAAACTTTTTCTTTTACCCCTTGGTCATAACATACTGTACTTTCTGCTGATTTTGGGCCCCTTCCTGATTACTGTGGGCAATTTCAACATATTTTGCCAACTTCTTTCTTAGGGCACACCTATAAGAAGTTATAGATTGTTTCTGAGTAGGGTTATCTTCCCACGTTTCTTTTATCACATCCAGTGGCCCTCTTGGCTGCCTAGCATACAGCATTTCAAATGGTGAAAACCCTGTTGATACCTGTGGCACTTCTCTGTAAGCAAAAAGTAGGTAAGGCAAGTATTGGTCCAGTCTTTTCCTTCCCCTTTTACAAACCTTTTTAACATGCGTTTTCGGGTTTGGTTAAAACGCTTAACAAAATCATCTGTCTGAGGGTGATGGGGGGAGGTTCTTATGGCAGTGATACCTAGCAGTCTGTACAGCTCCTTAAGCAATGCAGCACCAAAATTACTACCCTGATCAGTAATAATTTCTTTAGGTATGCCCACTCTGCTGAATATTTTGGCAAGCTCTGCTGCAACGCCTGGGGCTATAACAGTATGCATTGGAACTGCTTCTGGGTATCGAGTAGCACAGTCACATACTACCAGGAAAATCTATTACCCTTTTTACTTTTGTCTAAAGGACAAACCACATCCATTGCAATTCTCTCAAAAGGCACATCTATCAAGGGTAGGGGCACCTTGTCTTTTCTAGTGACTGGGGCTACTTTTTGACACTAAGCACAGGTATTACAATAGGTAGCAACATCTTCAAGAATTCCAGGCCAGTAAAAGCTACACAGCAATCTAGCAAGGGTACAATCCCTCCCTGAGTGACCAGCCATAGGATTATCATGTGCTATCTGTAATAACTCTGTTCTATACTTCTGTGGTATATCCAAATTGTTCTGTCTGTTCCTGTGTCTGAGGTTTAACCCAAACTCTGTACAGTAACTCATTACATTTTTTAAACATTGGTCCACCCTGTTTTGGTTTCATCCCCAGCTGCTTGAAATAACCCTGGAGGGAAACATCGTTTAGCTTGCTCCGAAAGAAAATCACAATCAGTTAACAATTTAGTTTCAGCTTTTTCCTATTTTAACCCTTCCTGTCCATCAGTCATTTGTTGCCACAGTTTCTTCAGGCATCATCTTTCTTTCCTGGATTTCTGGATCTTGGAGCTGTGCTCAAACAAGTCCGAATCAAAATCTTTGAAAGGAAAAGTGTCTCTACCATCTGAAATTTTCTTTGCCTGAGCTCTTGTCACCACAGCTGCTGAAACATCAGGATTTACTCCCTCTTTGATCAACTCAGTAAATCCTGGAAAGTCATTTCCAATAATCATAGGTACAGGTAACTTATGTACTACCCCCGCTTTCATTTGGTGTGATACACCCTTAATGGTCAGAGTCACTTGGGTGGTGGGATAGTATCAAGTGTCCCCATGGATGCAGATGACACCAGTACCTGGTTCCTTTGCACAGTGTTTTCCCAGCACTTCAACATGCACTAGGGTCAGTCTGCTTCCCGAATCAATGAGTCCCTTCACAGTCTTATCCCCCACCTTCATATCTGTTAAGTACTTGCCCCAATTTGCCAAGGAGAAATCTGCTCTAGCACCATTCTCCTTACTGTGGCAGTTTCTTGCAAAATGGCCTGGCTTATTACAGTTATAGCGGATACTGTCTTTAGGCCCAGATTTGTTACCCCCACCAGAGGTCTTATCAGGCATGGAGTTGAAATAGTAAAAAGAGTGTCTTACCGGTTGTTGGCTGTTACCTCACTGCTGTGGCATCTATCTGGCCATTTGGTAGTCCTCTGCCAAAGAAACAGCCTTTTCCCCACTCTCTGGTCAGTGTTCCTTTACCCACAGCTGCACATCTGTAGGCAAGATGTTGATGAATTGCTCCATGGCAAATGTGTCGATGATCTGTGGGGCTGTTTTGCTCTCTGGTTGGATCCATTTTATCAGGAGTTCTCTGAGTCGGGTGAAGGCTTCTCGAGGATTGTCAACCGAGTTGTAGAGAGATCAAAATCTCTGCCTGTATGTCTCTCTGGAGATGTTATACCTCTTCAGGATTTCACTTTTCACCAGGTCATAGTTTTCTGACTGTGCAGTGTCCATATTGCTGTAGCCACATTGGACTTTCCCTGTCAGGTAGGGTATCAGTCTGATTGCCCATTGCTGCTTTGGCCATTGGCAGGCTGTGGCAATTCTTTCAAAAGTTGTCAGGTATGCCTCTGTATCATCTGAGGGGCACAACTTTGTAAGTTTAATGGCTTTTAAATTACTTGCATTTTGTTGCTCATCTGGATCTCTGCTGGATCCTCTGCCTTTGATAGCTTGCAAGGCATCCAGCCATCGCTGCTCCTGTCACTGCATCTCTTCTCCTCTGCTGCACATGTCACTGCATCTCTTTTTCTCCTTGCTTCTCAGTCTTGTTTTGTTATGTAGCCCACCATTTGAAAAAGCCCATCAGGCTTTTAGGTTCTGTCACTGCCTGCTCTTTTTCCATAACTTGTGCTGTCTGTAGAATCTCAGACTGAACTTCTGTCTCTGCTAGTTTGGCCGCCATTCTCCTGGTAACCACTCCTGGACTTGCTGCTGCAGAATCCATACCTTTCTCTGTGCTTCCCTGGTACTAAATCCAGTACCCACACACAAAACTCCTGTCTTAGGGTATGCATGGCATAAATCCCACTTAGGCTGACACCATCTGTCATCGAGGCAGAGGTCAGGAAGCATAGGAAAACCAGGAGCAGTTGTAGAATTCACCAAAAATTATTTTACACTAGCAGTATCATAAAATAAACTTGTTCAGTATAACTATTTACAAAGGCAAAAGAAAATAAAGACCCATCAGAGTTTTTCTTCAGTCTCTGTCCCTTTTTCTCCTTCTGCAATTGCAGCTCAGCTCTCTTATAAGTCCTTACAACCCCCACTCTTAGCAAGCATTCTGTTTTTGTACGTGTTCTGTTCTTGTAAGTTTCAGGAGCTGCTAGAACACAGTGTGCTTGCTGCAGCCCCTACAACTTTTGCAGAAAGCTTAAAAATTTGCACTCAAGTGACCTCTGGAGTTTTCCATTAGCTTTTCACAATCATCTCAAATTATAATTATATACATTTATATACTTATACATTATATACATTTCAACAGTAACACTGTATATTACTACAGTAGTCAGTGGCTCAGTAGGTAGCATACTCGCCTCTGAGGCTGGGAGATCAGAGGGCTGTGAGTTCAGTTCCCACATCTGGCATTTGGGTTAATATCCCAGTACTGACACTGTAGTGCAGCATGAGAGGGGTGCTGCACTTCTGAATTGCCATTTTTCGGATGAGACGTTAAACCGAGGTCCCATCTGCCTGGACTGGTGGTAGTTCAGATGGCTATTAAAGATCCCATGGCACTTATCGAAAAGAGTAGGGAAATTTCCCCAGTGTCCTGGCCAAATTTCCCTCATTCATTAAAAATACCACCAACAGCTTAATCTGGTTCAAGGTCAGTTGGCATTCATCTATATCTCCCTCCCCTGGGCCGTGCCTGAAAATAGGCAGGATTTGTCTAGTGCACTTACCTGGTCAACAAAAACTAAAAAAAAAAATATATATATTTTCTAAACAAAAGGATCCCAATATCAGTTACATTTCCATACAATGAACTGCATATATCTTTCTATTAGCAGATATGCAAGAGAGGAAAAGCAGACAGCAAGGGAAAACAGAGACAGTGAGAGCCAAAGAATTGCGAGATTGTCGGGGTGATCAAATCCGAAGTCTCACAGGAAAAATGGGTTGAGCAACCAGACAGAGAAGTGACAGAAAAGGACAGATCCTTGCATTTTAAACACTTTATCTAACAACTGGGACAGGGTCCTATTCCACCCTGTTACAGGTAGGTTTTTCTGTCTAACGCAATCCAGAGTCTTGCAATGAAAATTATAGTGTGGCACCTCCTCTTCTTTAACAGTACACCTCACCTTATCACATTTTCTGTGTCACAGCAGGAAAGGATGGAGAGTTGTACATCACTGTCAATCTGGGGACAAATGACCTGGCTAGGGATGAGCCCGCAATTGTTCAGGAGAAGTTTAGGGAATTGAAGTGAGTTCTTAGACAAGTGGCATGATTTGTGACCTTCTAGGAGGTGCTACCTGTGTACAACAGGAAGGAGGATAGGATTCTCCACACCAGGATCTCCAGTGCATGGTTGAAGGAATGGTGCAGAGAGTAGGGGTTTGGCTTCATTGGAGACCGGGGCCCCACCTGCATGGATAAGGGCCTGTACAGGGGTGACGGCCTACATCCATCCAAGAGGGGAACTGTGGTCCTCAGTGAATGGTGTAAATGCTACACTGGCAAGCATTTAAACTAGCTGAGTGGGGAGGTGGAATGAGGCAGGAAGACATAAACTGTCCCCCCCAACAGGCTCACGAGGTCAACAATGGGAATCCTGAGGGAGTGAAATCCCAAATGGAACCAAATAACAAAAGAAACCAAGGGGTAAAAGGAAAGTGAGATAGTAAAAAAAATAGTGGAGGAAATAAGGGGTGGAAGGACAATATGGAGAGCCATGTGTGTAAATGCTAGAAGTCTGGACTACAAGATTGCAGACCTTGAGGCCACCATGGCAGATATGTACCTGGACATAGTAGCAATTACTGAGTCCTGGTGCAATGAATTCCTGGACTGGGATGTAGCCATACCAGGGTATACTCTGTTCAGAAAAGAATTAGGGTAGGTAAAAAAGGGGGTGGAGTGGCTGTTTATGTCAGGGACAACATAAAAGCTAAGAAAATACATGGAGAGCAGGGAGGAACTGAGGTACTGTTGGTCACCCTGGAGATACGGAGAGGGACCACTGTTTGCACAGGCGTGATTCACATACCTCCAGCACGGGGGGGGGGGAGGTGGATAAAGATATGCTAGAAGCAATCCAAAGAATGTCATGCAAAGGGAAGGTGTTGCTGGTAGGGGACTTTAATCTACCGGATGTGGATTTGGAGCCTACCAACTGCGGTAACAGTAAGAAGCAAAGATGTCCTGGACTCCCTGCATGGGGCACTCCTCAGGCAACTAGTTAAGGAACCCACTCGTGGGGAGACAATACTGGACCTGGTACTGACAAACGGGGACAGTGTTGCTGTTGTCACAGTGGATGGCCACCTGGGGACCAGTGATCACCGTACGGTGTGGCTCAATATAAGAACTTGGCCAGAATCAAGGCGCACTAAGAAGAAGGTCCTGGACTTCAGGAGGGCTGATTTTAAGAAAATGGGAAAATGCCTCAGGGACACCCTAGCAGGCATAGGAAAACTGGGGAGGTGGGGGGGTTGAAGAGCAATGGGCAAAAATAAAGGGGGACATTTAAAAGGAAATAAATTGCTGTGTCAGGCAGGTTAACAAGGGCAAGAGAAAAAAGAAGCCGCTATGGTTTTCTAGAGAAGCAGCGGAGAAAGTAAGGGCCAAAAAACTAGCATTTAGAAGGTACAAGAGGACGCAGAAGGAGAAGGATAGGTTGAGTTACCAGGAGAGGCAGGGAGAAGAGTTAGGAGTGTGAAGGCGCAAACAGAAGAGAACATTGCCCAGTCAGTAAAAAAAGGGGATTAAACATTCTTTAGATATATAAATGAGAAGAGAAAGACCAAATGAGGGATAGTAAGGCTAAAAGGGGAAGAAGAGGTTTGTGAGGAAGAGGACCAAAAAAAAAAAGCAGACATATTGAACAATTACTTTTGTTCTGTATTTATGGAGGTAGGGATAGGTGACGGGTCAAAGATAAGGGACAAGGGCATTAAAGGAATGGAGGTAGACACTAGTCCTTTCACAGAGGAGAGAGTCCTCAAAGAACTAGCACAATTAAAGGTAGACAAGGCAATGGGACCTGACAGGGTGCACTCTAGGATACTGAGGGAGCTCAAGGAGGTGCTGGCTGCACCTCTTGACAGCTCTGTTCAACCTATCACTAGAAACAGGGAAGGTTCCGGGGACTGGAGAAGAGCAGATGTGATCCCACTACACAAAAGTGCAAGTAGGGAGGAGGCAGGAAATTACAGACCTGTCAGCCTGACTTCGTTGGTGTGTAAAGTAATGGAATCATTACTGAAGGAGAGGATTGTGAAATACCTTGTAACTAGTGGATTAGAGGATCTAAGGCAAAACATGGTTTCACAGGGTGAGATCTTGCCAGTCAAACTTGATCGAGTTCTTTGACTGGGTGATCAGGGAAGTGGATCAGGGAGGAGCAGTAGATGTGGCCTACCTCGATTTCAGTAAGGCCTTCGACAACGTTCCACATAGAAAACTGGTGAGCAAGCTGGGCAACCTAGGAGTGGGTCAAAAAGTAGTAAAATGGGTAAGAAGTTGGCTAAGCAATAGGAGTCAGAGGGTGGTGATAAGTGGAGTCCACTCTGGAGAAGGCAAGGTTACCAGCGGAGTGCTACAGGGGTCAGTACTAGACCCAGTCCTCTTCAATGTCTTTATCAGTGACATTGCAGATGGGCTAGAAGGGAAAGTATGCCTGTTCACAGATGACACAAAAATCTGCAACAGAGTGGATACACCCAGGGTTTGTGGAAAGAATGAGTTATGATCAGAAAAAGCTGGGAAAATGGTTTAGGGAATGGCAGCTGGGTTTCAATGCACAAAATTGCAAAATCATACACTTGGGACACAGAAACCCAGGGGCAACTTACCAATTGAGTGGGGAGGTATTAGCAACCACAAAACAGGAAAGGGACCTAGGGGTAATAATTTCTGATGTCCTGAAGGTAGCCAAGCAGTGTGATCAATCAATCAATCAAAATCTTTATTTAATCAGGCGAACATCATTGAGCATAGCTCATTTACAAGATGGACCTGAGTGGTCAAGAAGTGCAAGTGTTAATACATTGACAAAGGTAGCATAAACAGTAATACAATGACAGTGGTAACATAAACAGTAATACAATGACATAAGTGCTAATATATAACAATATACATATGTACACGGCACATTAAAACTATTAATCTGTGAGACAGAAGGCAATGGACACATCAGGAGTAATATGTAGATTATAGGACCTAACAGGCATTTTGAGGTGAATCTTGGGACTGGAAACGGGAGTTTTATCAGCATATAGGAAAACGAAAAAAGAAAGGGGGGGGGATAGGTAGGGCCGGGGTTTAGGCCTTGTGGAAGCAGTTGCAGAGTTCTGGGAATAGGGTGGTGAATAATCTTTTGAAGGATATTAAGGGTAGGAGGTTATTTAGCTTCATGGTTTTTTGGAGTGAATTCCAAACAATTGCTAGTGAGTAGCTGATAGCAGCCCTCCCAAACTGGGTGCAGACATTGGGACCTTAAGAATGATAATTTTGCTGATCCTTAGGTTGTATGGCCTAGAAGTAATTTGAGTAAAACAGTCTGAGATATAGGTAGGTAGCTTGCCTGATAAGGCTTTGAATATCAAATTGCAGCATTCCTATTTCTTCTGTGTTGTAATGATGTCCAGTTAACTGCCTTATAAAGGGAGCAATGATGGGTGCTGAAGGAAGGTCAGTAATGAATCTAATGGACCTGTGGTATAGGGTGTCCAGTTTATTTAAGAGGAGTGAACAATGTCCGTACAGAAAGTCAGCATAGTCAATGAGGGATAGGAATGAAGCCTGGATTAATCTTTTTTGGGTCTCTGTTGTGGTAGTGCTTTATTCTAAAAATAAACCAAGCCTTTGTCTCAGTTTCTTTAGTAGCTCCTCAATATGGACAGAATAGTCAAGCTTGTTATCAATCCAGACTCCAAGGTATTTGAAGTTATCCAGAATTCCAGCTTCTCCCAAGTAAGGTGGTTAGTTGTAGGGTGGTGGATGGTGGGGTAGTGGCAGAGCAACTCTTTGAGGTAAAGAACATAGCTTTTGTTTTTGGCATTTAGAAGTAGTTTTTATCTAGTAGGTTGTGTTGTAGGATGGAAAATTCAGATTGTAGCAGTTCACAGGCTTTAGATAATGAAGGATTGCTAACATATAATACAGTATCATCAGCAAACAGATGGATGTTGGATTGAGTGAGGTTGGCATCAATATTATTAATATAGTTGGCAAAGAGGATGGGGCCAAGAATAGAGCCTTGTGGTACACCTCTTAACAGTGGTTTTAAGGTGGATAGGTAGTTTCCATTTTTACCAGTTGTGACCTATCTGATAGATAGCACTTGAACCAATTGAGTGAAGGGAATCCAACCTAGTGAGCCAAGGAGGTGATTAATGATTCATGATCCACTGTGTCAAATGCTTTGCTCAAATCCAGGAACACAACACAGGTACTGTTCTTCTTATCATAGCAATCTGCCAGTCGTTGGTTACTTTGGCTAGGGCCGAAATGGTGCTATGCCTTGATCTAAATCCTGATTGTGCTGTATTTAGGAGGTTATTGTTATCCAGGTAGTCCCTTAATTGTGAGTTTACTAACTTTTGAGCATCTTGGATAGAACTGATAGGATGGAAATGGGCCTGTAATTATTGAGGTCCATGGGATCACCAGATTTGAGTAAAGGAACTACTTGAGCTGTTTTTCCAAGTGGAGGGAATGGATCCAGTGGTGAGGGAAAGATTGAAGAGATGAGTGAGGGGGTAGATAAGACTTGAGATGCAATCTTGAGGAAGTAGGGGTCAGGGAGTCTGTACCTGCACTTTTGAAGTATCTAAATTGGAGGAGATCTTCCACTTCTTTCAAGGATATTGGGTTGAAGGAGAAGGTTGATGTAGCCTTTGACCCACGGTGGATTGAAGGTTCAAGGAAGATCTCAGGAGATTTGCAGTGAAGAGTCAAATGCTAGTCCAGCTGTGGTGAAGTGGTCATTGAAGGTATTTAGGATTTCTTGTTTGTCCGTAATTTCTGTGTTATTTAGTAGCAGTTTGCAGGTTAAGGCAGGAGTAGAGTTTTGGCCCAAGATACCCTTTATAGTTCCCCAGAGCCTGGTTGGGTTATTATAGGAGGCATCCAATTCAGCTCTATAATAGGCAGCTTTGGCAGATCTTATTTGTGTTGTACATGAATTTCTTGCTTTTCTGAAATTTAGCCAGTCTCTGGAATCCTTAGTTTTCTTGCCTTTTCCACAGTTTGTCTCTGCTAGAAAGGCTGTTTTAAGATCAGTGGTGAACCAGGGGCAGGACCTTGCTTTAGTTCTGATATTGGTGAATGGTGCATGAATATTGAGAGCATTAGTGATAATGTCCTTTAAGATCCGGAGAGCTGTTTCCACTGAGGTTGTAGGTAGAAATCTTGCCAATATATTGTGTTGCTCAGGTCATGGAGGTATCCTGGTATGTTGAACTTCTTTTGACTTTTTGAGGACAAATTCAGCAGGGTTGGGTGGTTTGAGTGAAGATCTTATACCAGCTATGGGACAATGGTCACTTACATCATTCGGTAGTACTCCTGCATGCGTATATAAGTGAGGCTTGTTTACCAACATAATATCCAGGAGTGAGCTGTTGCTAGAATTTTTAGGTTAACCCTGGTTGGGTCTTTAATTAGCTGTGTAAAGCCATAGGTGTCACAAAAGGTTACCAATGGTGTAGATGCATTAGATAGCCAGTTTAAATTCAAATCACCAAGGATGATGGTATCTTCAGGGCCTAGATTGGTTATTGACCCCAGGTGAGATAGTAATTTGAGGCCTGCTGAGGGTGGCCTATAGCAGCCAATCAATTTAAATGAGGACAAGTTAGGAAGGGATATTTTGATTGACAAACATTCAAATTCCTTTGGTTCAGATGTGTTGATGAGGCAGGTAGCAGAGATGGTGTCCTTAATGTATGTCACCCACCACCCTGGAAGGAGCAATCTGCTCTGAAGAGCTGATAGTTGGTAAGGTTTACAACACTGTCTTTGGTCGAAGGTCTGAGCCAAGATTCAGAGATGACCAGAAAGTCAGGCGGGTATGTGCCACCCAGGCCTGTATGCGAGATTTTTTAGAGGCTGCAGGCATTGAAGTGTGGGAAGCTTAGGCCATTTATAGAGGATAGATCAGCAGGAAAATAAACTTTCAATGGGGCCAGGTTTATTTCAATGGTACCAAAACAGATCAAAAGGTAGAAGATTAATTTGAGGAGGGCACCAAGGGACAGGGATAGTGAGTGGTCAGGCGTTACCTCCTAATCCTGGGTGCCTGCTGTGAGATGAGTGATGGTCCTGGTATATAGGTGCGAATTTTATCATAGCATAATAATTTAATGGACAGCATAGTGGGTTAATAAAAGCCATGATACAAGTAAGGTGCCAGGGCTGTGCTGAATTGTTAGGGTGGCCTTATGTGGGATATCCCAGAGGTTGCATTATAGCGTGGTTCGGGGTGAATAAGGAATCCGTGGTTGGCCATTGTGGATGGCAGAAGTGGGCAGGTCGTATTAACTGAGTTATTTATCTTGACACTGGGCATAACATTAATATCATAAGGGATTGGGTGAGATGTGAGGCTCAGGAGCAAAGGAAGCAAAGTAGCATTGTGGAGGTTAGGTATGGGTTAAGGGAGGAAGAAGGGATGTGGGCGTGGATTAGAAATGGCGGGAGAAAGTGTATAAAGGAATCAACCAGGAGGGAGGGGGCGGGCAAAATTTTGCGGCTTTGCCCGTACCTTTCTGCCTGCTCTCCTGGCCTCCTGGAACCCTTGGTCGGCTGCACAGGTGCCGCCGACCCGCTGGCTGACTCGGGCCCTCGCTCCCTGGACCCGAGGGCTGCGCCTTCAACAAGGTGGGGACGAGGAGAGGCAGTCAACAGGGTACCTTTATTGCAGTAATCTGCAATAAGGTGCTAAAACTAAGATTTGCACAACAATAGACTGGGAGGATATGGGGGGTTAGGCGCTAAGCGTCTAGCCACACATCATTCAAAGACTGTAACACTTATTTTAAAATACAGAAAAACAGCCCATAAATCAGGCACAAAGTAAGAGAAAACAGCACTTTTTATGAGGAATTCCAAATAATTTAAAGAATAGCAGAAATCCGGCCAGAATAGTGCAGCAAACACCAGTTTAAGTCTATGGGGAAGGCGCACCAATCGGAAGCAAGGCACAGACTGCGGTCGCTTTCCGATTGGTTTGCGGCTTTGCCCGTACCTTTCTGCCTGCTTCTCCCGGCCTCCTGGAACCCTTGGTCGGCTGCACAGATGCCGCCGACCCGCTGGCGGCTCGGAGCCCCTCCGCTCCCTGGACCTCGAGGGCTGCGCCTTCTACAAGGTGGGGGACAGAGGAGAAGGCAGTCAGCAGGGTACCTTTATTGCAGTAATCTGCAATAAGGTGCTAAAACTTAAGATTTGCACAACAATAGACTGGGAGGGTATGGGGGGTTAGGCGCCTAAGCGTCTAGCCCACACATCATTTCCAAAGACTGTAACACTTATTTTAAAATACAGAAAAACAGCCCATAAATCAGGCACAAAGTAAGAGAAAACAGCACTTTTTGATAACGACATTCGGAAGGCTAGCAGGATTCCTGGGTGCATAGGGAGGGACATCACAAGCAGAAAGAAGGAGGTAGTATTACCCCTGAATAGATCACTGGTAAGACCCCACCTCAAGTATTGTGTCGAGTTCTGGAGACCCCACCTCTGGAAGGACATAGATAGGGTGGAGGCAGTACAAAGAAGGGCTACCAAAATGATGCATAGCCTGAATAAAAAACCCTGCGAGCAAAGACTCAAGGAACTAAATATGTACTCTAAAGGAAAGGAGGGAACGGGAGGATATGATAGAAATGTTCAAATATCTCACAGGTATTAATAAGGTACAGAAAGATGGCATTTTCCATCGAAGAAGATGCTCCAGTACAAGGGATCACACTATGAAACTGGAGAGGGGAGGCTCAGAGGAGATGTGAGGAAATACTTCTTCACGGAGAGGGTGGTGGACACCTGAAACAGTCTCCCAGCAGAAGTGGTGGGTGCTAAAACAGTAAAAGGATTCAAGCATGCATGGGATAGACACAAGGGGACCCTAGGAGTAAGGCAAGGGTGGGGGAGGAGACCGGAGATCGAGTAGGGTCTGCGTTGGCACAGTAGATAGGGAATATAGGGCAGACTAGGTAGGCCAAGAGGTCCTTCTCTGTCAATAACTTTGATGTTTCTGTGTTTCTTTTGCCAGTGACTAGTGGCATAACTAATGTCTGGTAAAAATAATGCTGGTTTTCCATCAAGTAGAATGGGGCCTTCCTGTTGTGCCGACCATAAAATGTGGTCTCTGGTTCCAATGTCATTGATGACCATGAGGATAGCACATCGCATGTTGCCCTCTGGCTAGTGGTCTATGGAAGTAACTCGGTATGCCTTCTTGAATAGGCAAATGCAGTGCTTCCATATTTTTGAACAATGCACTGCTTCCATATATTTGAACAAAGTCTGTCAACCATTCTGTAAGACACAGTACTATGTGGTCCCCTCGGCCCAGTCTAGTATTCCCAATGTACAAACCTTTGCACTTGATTCTCTAATATTTTAGCTGGGATCTGTGATACTGCCTTTTTTAATGAACGTAGTAGAGGTGTGTGACATGAATTCTGCCTGGTGCTGAGAGTCTTGCTTGTGTAAGCAATAAGACACGATAGGGTGTGCATTACAGTGTGATAACTGCACTCCTAGGGGTGTAGTTAGGCACGAGGCTGAAGGCCGAGTGCCGGTCGTCCTTAGGAGTGCGGTTATCACACCGTAATGCACAACCCCGGAGTGTCTTATTGCGCTTATAAAATGTCTCTATTTTTAGAAGCAGTTTTTTTTATTTTTAAATAACTAAAAATGTAAGTGAACCTGTGCTTTTAACATAAAATAGTCCTTCCGCTTATTGATGCTAGATTAAAGTAGTGTTATACAGTGTGTACCTCCCTGCCCACTTAAGCTTCGTATTCCCCTGCCAGCTACAACAATTCACAAATGCTGTTTTTCTCATTCTAAGTATGACACATAGCCCCCTTATTTTATTTCATTCTCCTCAGTCTGTAGACAAAACTAAAAGGAAGCCTTAACAGAGGCTTCTCAGTTACCCAAGTGCTGCAAGCATGAGCATGGTTCAAAACTGCCACACTCACTGACTGCATCATGAACTGCTCGCTCTGTCCTAAAAGATAAACAGCTGGGTGAGTAATTTACCACCTTTTCTATTCGTTTATATAGTATTATTGCTTACTTTCTTACTAACATACTAACATACTATTTGCCAGCAGATTAGGCCTTATGGTCTATCAAGTCTGCTCGAACCTAGATCCTTAGTTGGGTGCTGAGACCCTCCCATCCCTTGTGCTCCAGAAACCCCTATCATCCATCCCCACCCCCCTGGGACAGGCCATCATCTGATACATCCACTTTCTGTGTCTGTCCCACCCTCTCTTAAAGCT
The DNA here is from genome assembly GCA_016271365.2 of Neoceratodus forsteri. NCBI lineage: Eukaryota > Metazoa > Chordata > Ceratodontiformes > Ceratodontidae > Neoceratodus > Neoceratodus forsteri. The sequence goes on from JADMNL010000024.1 coordinate 361,691,870, forward strand.
CTCCACTGTGGATCTCTGAACCAGCTCACCAGGCAGAGCATTCCAAGGTCCACCACCCTCTCAGTGAAAACCTCCTCTCTTTTCCCCTCACCTTCCACCTTCCAACTTCAAACCATGCCCTCTGGTGATGCCTCCCTGCTTTAGTCTAAGATCCCCTCCATGTTTACCCTATTTATTTCCTTGAGGTACTTGAAGACCTCAATCATGTCCCCTGTCTCTCCTCTCCTCCAATGAAAACAGGCAGAGCTCCTCAAGTCTGTCCTCATAAGTCAAATCCCCTAGCCCTCGTATCATCTTTGTTGCCCTCCTCTGTACCCTCTCCAGGAGCTGTATGTCCCTCTTCAAGTGTGGTCTCCAGTACTGTACACAGTACTCAAGGTGTGGTCTAACCAGTCCATTGTACAGCGGCAGAATCACTTCCTTGCTCCTAGAGGTGATCCCCTCTGATGCATCCCAACATCCTGTTTGCCTTGCTAGCTGCTCTCCTGCACTGCTCAGTGTTATTCATACATGTATCCACCATGACCCCTAGGTCTTTTCCCCTGTTGAGGCTTCCAGCACCTCCCCCCAGGGTGTACCTGTGTTTAGGGTTTCCCCGACCAAGATGCAACACCTTGCACTTGGTGATATTGAAATTTAATTTCCATGCGTGAGCCCAGTTTTCCAGGGTGTCCAGGTCCCCTTGCAGGGCCACCCTCCCCTCTTCTCCCTCAACTACTGCTCCCATCTTGGAGTCATCTGCGAAGACTCATTTCACACCCTATACCATCCCTGATGTCTGATATGTATGCATTAAACAGGATTGGTCCCAGGACCGAGCCCTGTGGTACCCACTACCAACCTCTGTAGGGTTCGAGAGCTCCCCACAGACCACTACTCTCTGGTGCGTCCAGCTATCCAGTTTTCAATCCATCTGACCATCAAAGGCCTACTCTAACCCCATCAGTTTCTCCACCAGACCATTGTGGGGACAGAGTCAAACGCCTTGCTGAAGTCCAAGAATAATACATCCACAGGCTTACCTCTGTCCAGTTCTGATGTTACCCATTCATAGAACTCCACAAGGTTGGTTTGACATGATCTACCTGGCACAAACCCATGCTGCCGACTATCCAGACCTCCCACCTCCTCCAAGTAAACCCCAATCGTTCCTTTAGTATACTCTCCATTAATTTTCCCACCACCGAGGTTAAACTGATGGGTCTATAGTTTCCTGGTACTTCCTTGACCCCTCTATGGATTGGTACCACATGTGCCTCTCGCCAATCCCTAGGTACCCTCCCTGTCTCAAGTGACCTGTTGAAAAGCTCCGCCAGGGGTGCAGCCAGTATGTCCGCCAATTCCCATAGTACTCTCGGATGAATGCCATCCGGCCCAGGAGATTTGTCTTTCTTTAGGGCCTTGAGGGCAAACCACACCCTTTGGTGGGATGGCATCATCCGTCCCTCCACCTTACTGGTCTTTTATCCTTATCCAAATGTGACACCCCTGGGGTACCTTTCCCTCCCTTTTGCTCCATTTCTGTTGCTCCCCTGATCCCACTCCCTGCCGCTTCTATCCCCTTTGTGCCTTGCTTTGTAGATATCCCACCCCTCCCTAGTGAACACAGAGGCAAAGTACTGTTAAATACCTCTGCCTGGTCCCTCGCCTCTTCCACCCACCCTCCTTCTGATCTCAATCTGCTGAGATGGCCCTTAGTTTTCTCCGCTCCCCAATGTGCCGGAAGAACCCTTTTCCCTCCATGTATCCCTGTGCCAGCCGTTGCTCTTTACTGGACTTAGCTCCCTCACCATACGGGTGACTTTTCTAGATGCAAGCTGGTACATTTCCTCCCTATCCCTCTTGTTGTTTTATATTTTTTGTAAGCCGCCTTCTTTCTCTGACTGCTACCTGGACCTCACTGGACCACCAGCATGGTTTATGTGACCTTGCTCCCTTACGTTTCAACTTAGCTAGATCCTGACTGCCTCATGAAGTTCCCGTTTATGACCTCCCATCTCCTTTCCACACTTGTTGTTGAGGTAATCCCCTTCAAGTGATCCTTGAGAATATTTCCCATGCCCATAAAGTCTGCCCCTGAAGTCCACTGCCAGTGTCCTAGATCTCACCCCACTCCCCCAATGCTTATTTGAAACCAGACAGTATTGTGGTCACTCCCAGTCAGGGGTCCTGTACAACCATGTCCCTTACCAGATCCCCATCTGCCAGAACCACATCCAGGACCTGCCCCTCCCTTGTGGGCTCCATCACATGCTGTGTTAAGAACACATCCTGGAAGCCATCCAGCAGCCTCTGCTCCTTGGCCACCTTAGAGGACATGGTTCCCCAGTTTGTACCTGGCATATTAAGGTCCCCCATCAACACCACTCCTTCCCCTTTTGGACCACACTGGGCAATGATGTTGTCCAGCAAACCATCCTCTAGAACATCACTCATCCCGGGGCCTATATGCTACTCCCAGCTTGACCTTATCTCCTGCTGGGGATCGTGGTGACCCATAAGGCCTCCACGTTTCCCTCTGCCTCTTCTACCATAGCAATTTCTATGTCATCTCTAATGAACATAGCCACTCCACCTCTGCCCTCCTTTCTATCCTTCCTAGCATAGTGTACCCCATTATTACATTTAGGCACGCTTCTGTGACTGCCGCCACATCCACCCGAACAGCATGGCCTGGAACTCTGGCAACTTGTTTCCCAAGCTCCTGGCATTTACTAACACTAACCCCCACCCCTTATCCCTGATCCTTTTTGTCGAACCCCACCCAGATTCCTTATACTTCCATCCTCCTCCTGCTCCTCCTGAAACCTCCACCTCCAGTCTGTTTCCCCCCTCCCCCCCTTGGGCTTGAAGGCTACTCCCCTCATCTGGAGGGGAGGGCTTCTGGTCAGCCCCTCCCTTATCCCTTCCCCCCCTTACAAGTTTAAACCCCACCTTTCTTGTATGTAGTCAGCCATCCCCTGTTTAAGGACTTCCTTCCCTAATGGGGCAAGATGAAACCTGTCCTTGGCATATAGTCCCTTATCCTCCCAAACTCCATTCCAGTTCCCTAACACCCCCAACCCATTCTCTTCACCCCACTTCCTGAGCCATTCATTAACCTCTGTGAGCTTCATTTTTTTCTCCACTGAGGCCTTTGGTACTGGCAATATCTCCGAAAAGGAAATGTTGCATCCATTATCCCGACAGACTCTGGAAAGTTCTTGGAACCTTGCTTGGATTTCCATAATGCTATTTCCCTCTAGATCATTAGTTCCAAATGCACCAGAAATCTGGTTTCCTCCACAATCCCTAACCATTTCATACACTATGAACTTTGCTCTGTGCACTGTCAGCCCAGAGATACTCACTACCTTCACCTGGCTATGGCATCCATCCCCTGTCCCTCCCAATGGATACCCTTAATCATCGAGTCTCCCAGTAACAGAACCTTAACACCGCCATCATCCTTATGGTTACCTCCACTATGCCCTCTCAGCCCCCCCACTTTATTCATGATCGCAATTTCATGGGAGTCTTCCTGCCTTATTAGAGACCCCCTTGTCACCCTCCCCTTTCTGCCTCCCTTGCTATTTTTCCCACTTAACTCAAACCCCCTCTGAATAGGTGTCCCCTTTAACCCTCTCTTATCTGAACCATTTATCCTGGCCCTGATGGTTTCCCCTTCCCCCGCACCTCATCCCCCTTGTAATAGTACCCCTGTCTCCAGAGGCTCTCTGTGGGTCCCCTTTAGCTAGGGCCCCATCCTTGGTACTGACCTTCCTGCTGAAGGGGGGCTCCTCTCCCACCTCCTTGTCTCCAGTTCCTCTCCAATCATGCTCTCCTCCCTCATGTCTGGAATATATTGCATCTCCCCCATTTGCTTAACATATATGTTTCCCCTTCTCCCTCTGGGACTATGTCTATCCTTTCCATAGCTGTTCTGTGATGCCCTATGGGTATCTGACTCCCTCCCCCCGCCCTCTGAATAAGTTTCCTCATTTCCACCAACCCCTTCCTCCCCCTCTAGGATGCTTAGTATCTCAAATTTATTGTGACACTCTATGTCAGCCTCCATCAAGTAACTCGAGTTTCCCCTGACTGCATCTCTAAACTGACCCTCTTCTTCCTCTCTTGCACTGTTCACCTTAGGAGCTCCCTTCCCACAGTCTGCTGTTTTAGGCTTCCGCACAACAGCCCCTCCTGACTCTTCCCCCTCCAGTCTCCTTGATTTCAGAATTTTCACCTGTACGCTTTCCCTTAGCATCAACTTCCCTATCTAAGGGTCCTCTGTCCCTAATATCCCCCCTTCTGCTTGCTGTAGCATGATGTCCTGCAATTTCAGGCGTTGCCCCAGCCTCCCTCAGCCCCACCCTTCTGCTGCCCATATCCACACCCTTATCCTTGGACACCCCCAGCTCCCACAGCTTACTCCTTAACCAATATACCTCACTCCTGATACAAGATAGCTGTCTACAGGTGGGCAGCCTCCCTCTCCAGGCCCAATTTAGAATTATTGCCATCCCACAGCCTGTGCAGCCTACAACCCTTCCGAAGATGCCTGCCATGGTGGAATATGGCCACCCTGATTATCCCCCTCTGTTTATAATAGCACACCCCCTTTTCTCAGTCCCTTTCGCTGGAGTACAGTTTCTCTCTATACTGACTGTAGTTATTTACAAACCCAATTTCAACCCCACCAACAAAGTTCCCAAGTCTCACAAACACATACAGTCCAGTATGTGTTCAGTCCCACTAACAGTGTGTGTAAGCAGACTCCAGGTACCGTATGATGTCACAGGCCCCAACTCCTGTTGCTTCAAATTTCAGTCCCAAACAGAAATACTCAGCCCTTCAATCCCAACCCCAGTGGCTTTTTAGTATTTAAGAAAGCCTACAAAACAGGGTGGGTGGGAGGACCTTACCAAACACCAGGCAAAAACATTTAAATTACCTTCTAATTTTCCCTGCAAACATCTATCCCCAAACCTACAATATCACAGCCCAAGTATCAGTTCAAATTCAAGGTAATCATTTTTAACACATAGAACTAATTTCACTAACAAACTATTCAAATATTTCAGTTTAAAACAAATATAACTCCTGGCCTCTTTTCTACCAACCTGTTGCTTAAGCTCCCAAGTGAACAATGAAAGCCACAGTAATTCCTGTTTAAAGACAAGTTAATTGCAGCTAATGTCCCTCCTCCAAACACCAGGCAAACAACACATTTAAATTACCTTCTAATTTTCCCTGCCAAACATCTATCCCAAACCTACAATATCACAGCCCAAGTATCAGTTCAAATTCAAGGTAATAATTTTAACACATAGAACTAATTTCACTAACAAACTATTCAAATATTTCAGTTTAAAACAAATATAACTCCTGGCCTCTTTTCTACCAACCTGTTGCTTAAGCTCCCAAGTGAACAATGAAAGCCACAGTAATTCCTGTTTAAAGACAAGTTAATTGCAGCTAATGTCCCTCCTCCAAATACCAGGCAAACAACACATTTAAATTACCTTCTAATTTTCCCTGCCAAACATCTATCCCCAAACCTACAATATCACAGCCCAAGTATCAGTTCAAATTCAAGGTAATCATTTTTAACACATAGAACTAATTTCACTAACAAACTATTCAAATATTTCAGTTTAAAGCAAAATATAACTCCTGGCCTCTTTTCTACCAACCTGTTGCTTAAGCTCCCAAGTGAACAATGAAAGCCACAGTAATTCCTGTTTAAAGACAAGTTAATTGCAGCTAATGTCCCCTCCTCCAAACACCAGGCAAACAACACATTTAAATTACCTTCTAATTTTCCCTGCCAAACATCTATCCCCAAACCTACAATATCACAGCCCAAGTATCAGTTCAAATTCAAGGTAATAATTTTTAACACATATAACTAATTTCACTAACAAACTATTCAAATATTTCAGTTTAAAACAAAATATAACTCCTGGCCTCTTTTCTACCAACCTGTTGCTGAAGCTCCCAAGTGAACAATGAAAGCCACAGTAATTCCTGTTTAAAGACAAGTTAATTGCAGCTAATGTCCCTCCTCCAAACACCAGGCAAACAACACATTTAAATTACCTTCTAATTTTCCTGCCAAACATCTATCCCCAAACCTACAATATCACAGCCCAAGTATCAGTTCAAATTCAAGGTAATAATTTTAACACATAGAACTAATTTCACTAACAAACTATTCAAATATTTCAGTTTAAAACAAAATATAACTCCTGGCCTCTTTTCTACCAACCTGTTGCTAAGCTCCCAAGTGAACAATGAAAGCCACAGTAATTCCTGTTTAAAGACAAGTTAATTGCAGCTAATGTCCCTCCTCCAAACACCAGGCAAACAACACATTTAAATTACCTTCTAATTTTCCCTGCCAAACATCTATCCCCAAACCTACAATATCACAGCCCAAGTATCAGTTCAAATTCAAGGTAATCATTTTAACACATAGAACTAATTTCACTAACAAACTATTCAAATATTTCAGTTTAAAACAAAATATAACTCCTGGCCTCTTTTCTACCAACCTGTTGCTTAAGCTCCCAAGTGAACAATGAAAGCCACAGTAATTCCTGTTTAAAGACAAGTTAATTGCAGCTAATGTCCCTCCTCCAAACACCAGGCAAACAACACATTTAAATTACCTTCTAATTTTCCTGCCAAACATCTATCCCCAAACCTACAATATCACAGCCCAAGTATCAGTTCAAATTCAAGGTAATAATTTTAACACATAGAACTAATTTCACTAACAAACTATTCAAATATTTCAGTTTAAAACAAAATATAACTCCTGGCCTCTTTTCTACCAACCTGTTGCTGAAGCTCCCAAGTGAACAATGAAAGCCACAGTAATTCCTGTTTAAAGACAAGTTAATTGCAGCTAATGTCCCTCCTCCAAACACCAGGCAAACAACACATTTAAATTACCTTCTAATTTTCCTGCCAAACATCTATCCCCAAACCTACAATATCACAGCCCAAGTATCAGTTCAAATTCAAGGTAATAATTTTAACACATAGAACTAATTTCACTAACAAACTATTCAAATATTTCAGTTTAAAACAAAATATAACTCCTGGCCTCTTTTCTACCAACCTGTTGCTTAAGCTCCCAAGTGAACAATGAAAGCCACAGTAATTCCTGTTTAAAGACAAGTTAATTGCAGCTAATGTCCCTCCTCCAAACACCAGGCAAACAACACATTTAAATTACCTTCTAATTTTCCTGCCAAACATCTATCCCCAAACCTACAATATCACAGCCCAAGTATCAGTTCAAATTCAAGGTAATAATTTTAACACATAGAACTAATTTCACTAACAAACTATTCAAATATTTCAGTTTAAAACAAAATATAACTCCTGGCCTCTTTTCTACCAACCTGTTGCTTAAGCTCCCAAGTGAACAATGAAAGCCACAGTAATTCCTGTTTAAAGACAAGTTAATTGCAGCTAATGTCCCCTCCTCCAAATACCAGGCAAACAACACATTTAAATTACCTTCTAATTTTCCCTGCCAAACATCTATCCCCAAACCTACAATATCACAGCCCAAGTATCAGTTCAAATTCAAGGTAATCATTTTTAACACATAGAACTAATTTCACTAACAAACTATTCAAATATTTCAGTTTAAAACAAAATATAACTCCTTGCCTCTTTTCTACCAACCTGTTGCTTAAGCTCCCACGTGAACAATGAAAGCCACAGTAATTCCTGTTTAAAGACAAGTTAATTGCAGCTAATGTCCCCTTCTCCAAACACCAGGCAAACAACACATTTAAATTACCTTCTAATTTTCCCTGCCAAACATCTATCCCCAAACCTACAATATCACAGCCCAAGTATCAGTTCAAATTCAAGGTAATCATTTTTAACACATAGAACTAATTTCACTAACAAACTATTCAAATATTTCAGTTTAAAACAAAATATAACTCCTGGCCTCTTTTCTACCAACCTGTTGCTTAAGCTCCCAAGTGAACAATCTTCATTCTGTTTTTTATCCCTCTGTGTTTTCCCCACATTCAAGAAATGGAATGTTTACCATGGAATACAGGGATTCAAAATGCTGCTCAGTTCTAGCAGAATGTTCCTCTACTAGCAAACTGTACACACAGACAACAAAGGCCTGTTTTAGAGCCAGATACTCAATTATCTCACTTGTCAGGGAAAGCAGAAGAGATTTCCCTGATGAGCAGGTAAAGACAGAAGGGGGATTTTTCACTGTTAGCAAACAAACTGTTGTAATGAAAACTATAAACAATACTTACTGTTTCTAATTTGTTAATGTGTGTAAGGAGAGTGTGACAATCTGGTAATTAAATGTTGTTTAATTTGTTTTGTTTTATATTTAAGATCATTTTAATTTCAGAGCCCAGTTGAAGGTTTCTACAGTGTAAAGGTAGTGGCCATGTTTGTGGTGGAAGATCAGTTCTGGTTGTAGAGAGACTGATGAAAGATAGTTCTGGTTGTAGGAGGACTGATCTGCTCATTGTGTAAAGCGGTTTAGGACCAGGATGACTGTACATATACAGAGAATTAATGCACGGTCAGCTGATCTGCCTTGGCCAATGAGATTTCTAGATTTTTTCTTGCCATTTTATAACCACTTTTAAAACATTAACCAATATTTCTGCAGATGTTAAGTGCCTGTTATACAGTCTAGTTTTCATCCAATTTTGGCACCAAAATGATCAGGTGTAACTTACCACCAAGAATCTGCATTGTCTTTTCAGTGGCCACCGAGTCACTTTGGTGCTTTGAGGCGGAGGTCTGAGACTGGTTTCATCCATACGTCTGTAACGAGGCGATGTATTAGGTTAAAGTTTTCCCATGATTATTGTTGATGTTCCAGAGTGCCAAGCTGTCAAAGAAATAATTAAGAGCTGCAGAAGGATATATTTTTAAATATTGAAACTCAGTATCCCAAACTTTACAAGACTGAGTTTGAGAAATTGAATTTCAAAAGACTGCAAGGTTGTTAAATGTACTGTGGGAGTCTCTACCACCTGCACCCCCCGTAACTAAAATAACCAACTCCGAGGGGGAGTGGACCTCGGAGTAAGAATAAAAAGTTACGGGGGTGGGGCGTAATAGCATGGAACACAATTGTCCACGTCTGGGAAATGAACCTGGATCTATGAGGTCATGCTGGCCAAGCTGCCAGTCATTCATGCCTCCATGCCACGGGAGCAGCTCGGCCAGCTTCCACATTTTGCAGGGAGTTGTGATGCCTGGCTAGGGGTAGGGTAGCGGTCCGTCACATCCACTACCATACCTCTGTCAGCACTGGCTTCTTCCTGTCGGGCATGTAGGTGTTGGGAGACTGAACTCAGTCCCATGAGTTTCGGGATTCTGAGTTTCAGTCTCTGGAATAGTTTTCCTGCAGAAAGTTTATATTTGAAGCACAGTTGTAACTCGGAATTGCTGTGCTCTAACAACCATCTTTTCTGGGTTTGACAGCATCCCTTCAACATCTTTTTTTTATTGTTACATTACGTAGCTACGCAAAAGCTCTAAAGCTGTTTGTAAAAGTGGCAGTACTGGAAGGAAAAGCTAAAATATCCTTCCGATTTGAATTCAGCTAGCACCCACCAGAAAAAGTTTGTCTGTTAAGGTAAATATTTTTTCTCATATTTGTTCTTGTTTTTTTTTCTTTTGACTGCCCATCATGGCAGGTTCAGCTCAAAGGGTTTTATTATTTCATATTCCTGAGGTGGCAGGTCTCATCTAACTTGATTGCTGTCACTACCTTGACTCTCTGTTCCTTCTAGAGCATTACAGGGGTCTAGTCCAAGACCAATATGCCACACAGGGCAGCAGTATTCCAAAGTGTACCATATATGTGTAACCAGTCAGTACCTGGGGTTACTAGGATCCCATCAGTTTTAGATCAGGCAGGTAGCCTGGGCAGTTCTAGAGGGTTTAAGGCTCTCTAAAAAACATTACATCATCACCTGCTTAGCTCTGCTGGGGCAGGACATGATGTGATGGCATTTAGAACTCTTGCAGCAGCTTAAGTCTCAGTGCTGTGCTGCTGCTGGACTTCTGTGAGTCAGTCTGTAGTTGGAGTCTGGAGAGTGAAGTTGAGAGTTCTACAGGCAAGTGGTACTCTGCCAAGGCCACTTGTCAGAGAGAAGAACCCACAGTTTGGTTATTTTCTGCCCTAGTACAGTAACCAGCAGCCAGTTTTGTGGGATGTGGTGGCTACTAGATCCTGTGAAACCCCGAGGGGGTGAAGATTTCCTCAGAAGGAGAAATGGTACTGATGGATCAGTGAGTAGTTTAGGGCAACCCCCAAAAGACTGTGAGAACTAATAGAACTGCTCAGAATGTAGAGACTGTGTGTTTGCAAACCAAAAGCTATGGATTTTGTGTGAGAACTGTGGAATTTCAAGTGTTTTAACAAATGCCTTGGGGGGGCACATCATGCTGGAAGTACAAGGTTCATTTGTTGTTCAACTGTGGGTTGGCTGGTGCCTTGCTAGGAGCCCAGCAAGGTTAATATGCAGGCTCTCAGAACCCCTGCACAAAGAGTGTGCTGTAAGGATGTCTTTTGTGGCCCCTGTGTGGCTAGAGAATCCGGTTTTCCAAAAATGTAATGGCAAAGAGAGTCTAGTTTTTGCCAGAGTGTGCTGACCCATCATCCAGGTTTCAAGGGGGACCTAACTGGTTACAAGGAAGGGTCTGAGGTGTTAACTTAGTTCACCTAGTGGTGCTTGATTTTAGTGCTGTGGCATCAACCTCTATAAATGCACTGGTAAAGTCCAGAGATCCCTAATCAAATGGATGGACACCCATAGGAAATGTTCTTGTGAGGAGTCTCAGTACTGCAAGAAAGAGTTGTGAAATGTTTTTGCTTCCTACAAATGTGCCATCTGCGTCATACAGCTGCAAGCCATGGGGGCACCACTGTATTTCTGTTAACATTCTGTCAGGAATAAAGCCATATGGTAAAATCCCAATTTCTGGTTGTGGACATTCCATTTCTGAATACCTGTGTGAGTTTTTTGGGCTCCCACAGATAGAAGACACACCATAGCCCTGGCACCTCTCCCTCAGACCTGGGTATAAATATTAAATGTTGTTTTGTGCCCTTCCCCCCCCACCTCTGAGATGCTCGAGCCAGGTGTTGCCCTAATGCCAGGGGAGATATCTTTTCTGCCAACTGTGGTTGTTGCCTTGTCTGAGTAACACAAAAGGGGGCTTGAGGTTACAAAAATGGGGGCTCGTCCTAGGATTTTGGAGGAGAGCAAAAAGGTTGCCATGCTGAGGATATGGTTGTGGTCTTTTAGTCTGGTGGCAGTGCACCCACCAAAGGACTGTTTTTGGGGAAACAAGTTGCAATTTACCAAGGAAAATGCCTTCTGCATATGTACAGCTTTTTGAGAGTGGACTATAGTGTGAGACTCTGTGGAAACATATATTGCTATGGATTGTTTTGGTGAAACTCTGAAACACTGCTTTAAAAGTGCTGGAAAACTGCTAAAATTGTCAAAATTGTTAGCTGCAGAGTGATTTTGGGCAAAGAAATGTTTGTTGACTGTAGATACAATTTTTCCCCCATGGCTGAGAAGGAAAGTACTGCAGTCACTGTAAAGAACTGTGTTTTGAGTAAAAAAATCTGTGAAATTGCGTGTTTGGACTGTACGCAGAAGCCGAAAAGATAAAAGGTAGTTGCGCTTTAAAATTGGTTCTCACAGCTCGAGGATCATCGAGGGGAGAGAGAGAGAGAGAGAGAGAGAGAGGGAAAGTGCCCCTAGCTCATTTGCATGGCGTTGAGTGATTGTCTCTTTCCCTGAAGCACTGCCCTCTAGCTAGAGCTCTGTGAACTGGTTCAGTGTTTGAGGAGGAGGAGAGAGAGCAGGAGCATGAGAGGCAGCAAGGCCTAGCAAAAGTGCTTAGTTGGTGGACTGGTGAAAGAAAGCAGAATCATTTGTTCCAATAGCCAAACCAGCATTTTTCCCTGTTGGTCATTGGGTGGGACCGTCCACAGTGCATGCACGATTGCCATCATCTTGTGCACAGGACGCAGCAGCGAAAGAGGAGAAAGCAGCTTCTGTAAGTACAAACAAAACTTTCTATGCCAAAAAAAAGTATTCTGGGCAGTTAGAGAGAAAAATGTAACTGGATGCAAGTGAAGAGCATCAAAGGGAATGAAGTGTGAACCTGGTAGTGACACAGTAGTAAATGCAGCATGCCATGCTAGGGCAGGGGCCAGAATAAACAATAACAGCAGCAGTAGTAAAAGCAAACTGCAGGTCACCAGATAAAGTAGGCAGGCTACAGGAAAGACTTTGCAAGTGACAAAATGAGAAATTGTGCACATTGTAACAGCAACTTTTCTGAAAATGTTTTTGCAGATCGTAAACATGGCATGTGTCAGCAAGCAGTATCCATTACATGTCAAAACATGGGTGGCACAGAAAGAGCAAGAGCTAAGAAAGTTTGAAGAGGAGTATGACTGTGTGGGAGCGCCCCTTGACATAGAGCTCCCTGGCTATCCAGTTAGTGTGTGTGCAGTATGCCTAAAAGTTGGATGAGATGTCATAGCCAGCCCCCCACTGGCAGGACTGCAGGAGAGATTTTGGCATGAGTATGGCTAGTGGCCCTCCCAGAGAGACTGTCCAATGTGTCTGGTAGGCCTCTACTTGGACCCTCAGTGCAGAGCATAGCTGTGGAATGCAGAGTGGTACCCAGTGTGAGCAGGAGGAAGCAGAGGATTTCCTCAAGGACATTTTTGAGGGTGTGACTGAGTGCAGCAAAGAGGTGCAAGCAGCAAGTAGCCCCTTGGTCAAGGAAGAGGCTGAGAGGTGTTTGGCAGTGGCAGGACTAGAACTTGTGCACCCTTGGGCAGAAGGCCCAAGTCTGAGTGTGCTCAGGAGGGATGAGGAGCTGGAGAACCTCATCACATGGGAGGCCCATGCCTCTGGCAGCAGTGAAGAATGGGTGTTCACAGAGGTCGAACCAGTAGTTGACTCTTGGGTAGTCCATTTGGAAACACTGGAGGAGGTGGAGGCATCTGATGGTAAGACTGGGCCATCAGATGCAGCAGTCAAAATTTTGGAGCCCTCAGCAGAAGAGAGGGGCTCCAGTGTGCAAGAGGTGGAGGAGGACACAGGATGGACTGCATTTTTTCTGTGTGGGACAGAGATGCCCGGTTGCATCAGACTTGGCCGCCCCCAAGCCAGGCTGAGGGCCTGCATCTGCCAAAGAGCAGGAGGAGAGAGTGATCCAGAGGAGAGCAGAGAAGGAGTTTGGATTAAAGTACTCATTCATACCAAGGCGGATATGGGAAGAAATTGAGGACCGGAGAGAGGAATGGTTGCTGGAGGAAGTCAGGGCATCTACAAGTGTGCTTTGGTGCTGGATGAAAGGACTTAATCCGTCTGGCAGAGAAAAAGTTTGCAAAGACAAAGTTAACTTCTGGAAGGTGGGCCATACCCTCCACCTGGACTCAGTAATTGTAACTGATTGAGAAGGAAATTAAACAGTGCACTCAGTAAGGATGACCCATCCAGATGGAACAATCATGTGTGGTCCTCATCCCCAGTGGTACTACCCCAAAAAGTACCTGGAGGATCCATCATGAACAAGTAACCCAAAAGACTGTAAGCCGTGGCTGGCAGGCCACAAGATCAGTAGGCATTCAGCCGAAGAAAGAAGACTCGGAAGGTCAACGTACATCATCCCCCCTGGGAGCAATGAGGGATGTCATGGCTGTAGTTTCTTTTTTGGTCAGCAGAAACTAGATCCAGAGGTGTCATGGAAGAGTTTGATCCAAAGGCTTGTCTTCAGCCTGAGGCGAGAAGAGGTCCTGAACAGTGCCAGAGGTGATGCAGTAGTCAGACTGTACATCTGAAATGGCAGGCCAAAGTTTCTCTGATTTTTCTGTTTGAATAAATGTCTAACAATGTGATGCCCTACTATCTTGGTCCAGTGGACATCTAGTCTGGACAATTCCAGTAGGCCTTGTGCTTGCTTGCAAGAACTGTTCTGGGACTGGCTTTGGTCATAATCTGCAAGACTTTCTTGAGTGTGACTGCTGTGTGCACTCAGCACATTACATCCTTAGAGGGACAATAAGGGTTCTCCTCCCCCCAAAAGTGTGTTGTATGCATTGTTTTTGTACTTTTATACTGCCTTTTTGTAGAAAAAAAACATTAAAAGTTTTTGGGATTGTGCTGTATCTTGCTGGTGGGGAGTTTGTTGTTGTTGTTTTTTGTTGCAGGTTTTCTTTTACAGGTGCACCTGGAAGAAGAAGAGAAGAGGATTTGGGGCTCAGCCAGAGCCCTGGTGTTTTCCTAATCTTTTAAAGTGTTTGAAAGTGCGATTTAGAAATGTTTCAGCATTCTTAATTACAGGTGTAGAGTGTGTAGTATTGGGTTTGGGAAATGCATAGCAATGTCATATGTATGTTTCTAGCCATGTACAGTGTGAAGTGTGTAAAGGTATAGGCTGACCCTTGGGTAGTGTAGAAATTAGATAGGTTTTTTTCCTACAGGGTTGGGGTAGATAAGCTGGTGGCCCTGATCTGGATATGGGTGACCAGTCCTGTCTTGTCAGGAGTGCTTCAGGATGTTCTTTTGGGACACCATGGAGTGGGTCTTCCTTATCTAGTTTGTTAGTGGTGGCTGAAAATGCTTCAGCATGCCTCCATGTTCCCTAAGGTAACCTGCCTACTCGTAGGGTGCCCAGGGGTAGGATGGCCTGTGTTGCAGTCTAAAGCCCTTGCTGTGAACAGCAAGGTTGCTTGGTGGTGGTGAGTGTAATCAGCCAGTGCCTGGGGTTACTAGGACCCCATCAGTTTTAGATCAGGCAGGTAGCCTGCGAAGTTCCAGAGGGTTTAGGGCTCTCTGAAAAACATGACATCATCATGTACTTAGCTCTGCTGGAGCGGAGGATGATGTGATGGAATTTGGAACTCTTCCAGCAGCATAAGCCTCAGTGCACTGCTGCTGCTGCTGGACTTCTGTGAGTCAGTCTGTAGCTGGAGTCTGGAGAGTGAAGTTAAGAGTTCTACAGGCAAGTGGTGCTCTGCCAAGTTCAGTTGTCAGAGGGAAGGACCCTCAGTTTTGTAATTTTCTGCCCTAGTACAGTAAACAGCAGCTGGTTTTGTGGGACATGGTGGCTACCAGATCCTGTGAAGCCCCGAGGGGGTGAAGATTTCCTCAGAAGGAGAAATGAGATTGAAGGTTCAGTGAGTAGTTTGGGGCAACCCTCAAAAGACTGTGAGAACTAACAGAATTGCCCAGAATATAGAGACTGTGTGTTTGCAAACCAAAAGCTATGGATTTTGTGTGAGAACTGTGAAATTTCAAGTAATTTAACAAATGCCTTGGGGGGCACATCATGCTGTAAGTACAATGTTCATTTGTTGTTCAACCGTGGGTTGGCTGGTGCCTCGCTAGGAGCCCAACAAGGTTAAGATGCAAGCTGTCAGAACCCCTGTACAAAGAGTGTGCTATACGGATGTCTCTTGAGGTCACTGTGTGGCTAGAGAATCTGGTTGTCCTAAAATGTAATGGCAGAGAGAGTCTAGCTTTGGCCAGAGTGAGCTGACCCCTTATCTAGGTTTCAAAAGGACCTAATTGGTTACAAGAAGGGTCTAACGTGTTAACTTAGTTCACCTAGTGGTGCTCAAATTTAGTGTTGTGGCATCAACCACTGTAAATGCACTAGTAAAGTCCAGAGATCCCTATTCAAATGGTTGGACATCCATGGGAAGTGTTCTTGTGAGAAGTCTCAGTACTGCAAGAAAGAGTTGTGAAATGTTTTTGCCTCCTACAAATGTGCCATCTGTGTCATACAGCTACAAGCCGTGGGGGCACCACTGTATTTCTGTTAACATTCTGTCAGGAATAAAGCCATACAGTAAAATCTCAATTCTGGTTGTGGACATTCCTTCTCTGAGTACCTCTGTGAGTTTTTGGGGCCCCCACACATAGGAAACACACCATAGCCCTGGCACCTCTCCCCCAGACCTGGGTATACATAGAAATGTTGTTTTGTTCCCTTCTCCCCGACCTCTGAGATGCCTCAGCCAGGTATTACCCTAACACCAGGGGTGATACCTTTTCTGGCAACTGTGGTTATTGCCTTGTCTGAGTAACCAAAAAAGGGGGTTGGGGTTACATATGGGCTTTGTACTCCACTAAAAATTCCTTTTCAGATAAACCAGCTCTCCTAAGAGCATTTAAAATGCACTCCCTCATAGTCCTTCTTTACCGGCCATCCAGTAGATGGTCCTCACTTCAGAGCATGGAGTGACACATTTAATGTTGGCATCACCAATGTAAAACTGGTGAACATCAGCCTATCTCCCAGATCTTTATTGAAAAACCTTTTTTTAATTTTATTATTTGGCAACTAGGTAAGGCCCACTAGGCACAGGTGCCTGTTTTCAGGGGCGACCCAAGAGAACTGGGTGGTTAAGTGACTTGCTCAGAGTCACACAGTATGCAAGTGGAGGTTGTGGGACTCAAACCCAGGTCTGCTGGATGTACCAAGCTCATTACTCTAACCTCTAGGCTGTACTGCCAGTCTACTTTGGCTTTGGAACTATTGATACAAATCATGCTGCAGAGATCCCAATGGAAGGACAAGGAGCGCCCTTTCCCAAAGGTTCAGGGTGCATTCCAATTCATACAGAAATATCACCGAAAAAGACAATTATAGCAAACAAATAAAAATAATAAATGATAAGCAGTGCAAATGCAATAAAACAGGAGCAATGGTTTATTTTAGAATTCCTGGGAATTACGTGTTCTCAGACTGTGAAAGCTTGCTGACAAAAATAAAGAAATAAAAAATTACAATAATAAAAAGTTTGTTTATTCAGAAATAAATAGGAAATGTTACAGACGATGAAGTCATAGAGGCATTTGCAATGGCGTTCTTCTGAATCGAGATTACATATAAAGCTATATAATAGATACAGCATTTAAAATTTAATTTTTAAAATACAAGAACAACATTAAACAGAAGTTAATATGTGTACCATGGGTGAAGTTTTAGAAAGCTTCCCATAAACCATGCCTTAATCTTGGCAAACGGCATCATAATCTAAAACTAATTGGAATTGAGTTCCAAATTCTAGAGCCCTGTAGGTAAATGATGTATATGATCTTTTAATAAGAGTTTTTTAGTTCTAGGCTCTACTAAATCATGTTATCTGATTTGGAAAGAACCCACAAGATAGGGACAAGATTAAGATGAAACAGGAATCAACTAGAAGAGTTGACTCTAGTTTTGTTTCATGAGTTCTTTAGTATGCTTGGAGGCAGCATACCAGAGAGGCAGTTTGCAAGAGTGGTAGTTTGTACATAGATTCCATAAAGGATGCAAGGAGAGAGCAAATGTTCAGATTGTTGGATTTCTGTGTGTCTCTTCAAACCACACACATACAGTAGACTGTAATGCTCCAGACTCAGTGTAAAGCATCATGGGTAGTGATATGTAAATCCTTGCCTTGAATAGGTTGACAAGACTTCACTAGAACAAATGTTGCCTGAAGACCGACTTTTACAAAGTGTTCCAGTTTGAACTGAGAATGTGTTTCATCCTTTGGCGACTTCTCACTGTTAGTAGAGTTGTATATGTACACAATAAGACACGACAGGGTGTGTGTTGAACAGATATTACCGCACGCCCAGTGGCGTAGTAAGGCACGAGGCCACTGGCCGAGTGTCTTCAGCCCCTGGAAGTGCAGTAATATCTGTTCAACACACACCCTGGAGTGTTTTATTGTGCTTATAAAATGGTTCTCTTTTTTTAATATTTTTGTCAGCTTAAAAAATATTACTAAACTGAAAAAAACTGAAATCATTATGTTAATTTGAGATAAAATAGTCCTTCCACCTACTAAGTGATGACATCATTGTCTTCTGACACATTAACATTTGTAACTGTTGTGGCCCCCCCCCAATCGAGAGAACAAGTGTGGTTAGGAGAGGAAGTAACAAGTTCTCCCCGACAGGTTACGAAATTGTACCTCCATAATAATTGCCTAGCATGCTGTTTAACTTGTAATTACCTTTCATCCTGAATACCCGTTGGGTATTCTGGGCGCCTGTAGTTCGCTCGGTAGCTGAAGCTCTGTCGCTACTATGAGCAGCCCAGCCAGATGAGAACTACAAACCCCATCCAGACGTGGCAGCAATATTATGGCTCCTTTTAGGCAGCGGCACTGGAAAGGGAGTTGGATGGTGAAAATGCTGCTCTTCACAGTGCTGGTGAGTAGCCGACGCTTTTGGCAGAGAAAGAAGCTCATTGGGAAGGGGGAGTTGCTGCAGTGTGTCGCTTTTTACGGGACTGATTAATTCATCTCTGACCTTTCAGTCAGTAAACAAATTTATAAAATGGGCATGAAAAAAAAAGCTCAGTGATTGGCAGAGTAGCCGAGTTGTTGGCATCAGTCGGTCAACTTCCAAGACATTCACTCCCTCTCTTACCGAGACTAAAAACAATGGCGGCTTTTGAAAAGCGAACGTTCCATGCCTAGCTATGAACATTCCATTTAGGGGCATTGATATCTTTGCCTGTACTTTTTTGTTCTATATGTAATACAGATATTACACTGGTTTTCCAGCCAATCACTGAGTTTATTTTGTCATGCCCATTTTATAAATCCCGACAAGTACCAGGTCAGCCACAGAGGAAAACTGGCATTTAGTGCACTTGGAGCTAACACATACTGAGATATTTGTCATCTTAATGTTTGGATAGATTACAAGGACTGTATTGTACTGTATTGTATTTATTTAACGTTTGGTGACCAGGATACGCATACTGAGCTGGGGCTCATTTCCAGGACGGGTTTGTTTCCAGAAGGGAATACAGCAGAGATGGACACAGCAATAACAAAGTGACAGCAACAGGTGCACATGCATAAATAACAAAATCCCAGTACATGTAATAAATGCTGTGAAAAATGTATTATTTTATTTATTTATTTAGATTTCGGAAATACCTTTGAGCCAGCGGCTCTCTTACAGAGGTTCCACGTCAATCATTGGATGAATAATAAAAAAGTCTAGGAGTTAATACTTTTAGGATAGAATGAGACTGTATGGAAGTGTACAATTTAAGGTAAAAGGTTAATACAATATATAGCATGGTAGATAAGTATGGAGAGTTAGTGGGAGGGGTATGGACTAAATACTATATACAAATTATACATTGAGGTACGTACATCAGTTTCAAATTGTAATACTTACATCGGTTACAAGTTGTTATAGTTACAGTAGCAGTGTTTAGTCAGAACATGTTATACAGGTAGTTCTCTTGTCTAAGTGCAAAACAGTATGGCCTCCAAGTGCCAGGCAGAAAAGAGTGATGGCGCCCGAAAGGAGTGAAAAGGCCATGCGTTGAGGGTGGGGAATGAAGGGAGGGTGGGGCAGGGGATGAAAAACAGGTTAAGCAGGCAAGGCTAAGGGCATGTGGTTCATGTGGAAGGTAAGGTATTGGCAGACCGGGGGTCACCAGTGGCAGAAGGAGAGCTGGCAAGGGTGGTTTGGTGGGGAGGGCAGGCCAAAATCTATATGTGGTTACAGTGCAGTCAGGGTAAGAGCCAAGGCACCATCCTGCCAATGTATGGCAAGATAATTGTACAGCACTACAGTGGCATAACATTCAAATTAAACTGAGGTGTAAGCTGTACAACAGAGTAAGGGGCAAAGTGGTTAAAATAAGTACAACAGTGTGGGTGTGGAGTGAATGGGGCATGGATTGCTGTAATGTGGAGAGAAGAGGAAGAAGCTTAGCAGGAGGTGCTTATTTTTGTGAAGTGTTATCATTAAGAGATGTTTGAGAAAGTGCAGGGAGGAAGAGAGATTGGTGGGGAGAGGAGGATGTTCCACATTGTGGGATGACCAATAGAGACAGCAGACCGGCCTGCTACAAATTCTCTGTGAGGGATGTGAAAGAAATGAGTAGTGGATGAGCAGAGGGAGTAGGAAGAGGGAATGGCAAGCTTATGGAGAGTGGAGAGGGAAAATTTAGGCACGGTTGATACGTGCTCTGCTTCTGAAAATGCTGCAAAACTATTGATTTGTCCTCATAACCTTTAAATGAATAAATAAAAAAGATGGTTAAAGTGCTAAATGAATTACCCTTTTCAGAGTTCCATCTCAAAGAAGGTTGTGGTTGCTTTGACTGCGTTTTGCAAGTCGCACAAAATCCCTGTCAATTATATAATGTTATTTGCATGGTTTTTGAGTATAATGACATGCAAAGTACTGACTGTAAACGAGTTTTAATGATGCAGTTAATAGAAAATTGCATGAAGAGTTTGTCTCCAGTAATGTTATTATTATTCAATGCGCTCTAGGCTTGGGATTGTGATGGATCTAATTTTACCAGGCATATTTTTTTTTTTATCTTGCCTTGTTTGTATAAATGTTATCTTGTTCTTGTATTAACTTCAACCTGGCAGGTTTCTGCTGATTGCAATCAAGTCCAAATGAATTAAGTGCTAATGAGTAATGATGAATCCAAAGGCAGTGTAAGCTGAAGGTGGCAACACCGTTTTCACTTGATACACATTCCTCCTGTTTATCTCTCATTAATTCCTGACTCAAAGCTATTGTAACTTTATTCAGATTTACGTAATGAGATCCAAAGGTCTGCTGTTTGGCAGGAATGAGATCTTAAGGTAAACCCTATCACTTTGACTGAGCTACTGCCCTTTCAAGTTTTTTATTCTTTGGTAACTGGATAAGGCCTACTAGGCACAAGTGCCTGTTTTCAGGGGTGACCTGAGAGCACTGGGGTGGTTAAGTGACTTGTTCAGAGTCACATAGTATACAAGTGGAGGTTGTGGGATTCAAACCCAGGCCTGCTGGATATACGAAGCTGATTCACAGCTCATTACTCTAACTTCTAGGCTATACTGCCAGCTCCATACTGGGTATAACCCTTGGAGTAGACTGTGTGCACAAAGCTGGAGTCTTTCTTGAACTATAAATCATGACATCATTCTTAGCCAATCAGGATTGTTTACTTCAAAACATTCCAGGTACTCTAAAAGCATGTCTCATGCAAATAACTCTGGAATTTGGGAGTTCTGTGTTCTGTTGGAATACTTAATTTGTCACACAGGGGTTTTCTAACTTTCTGCAAAGAAAAATATGTTTTGACCTTAAATTCAAGTTCTTTTTTTTTTTAAAGAAATCCTCATTATAATTTATTAGCTGTTTATCTGTACAATTCCAGTGTCTCTTGTGGTTGTAAGAGTTTCTTCTTAAGTCCTCTGTGCACCAGAATGGCTCAGGTTCACTTTGCAATTCTTTCACCCAAAGAACTCAAGAATGCACTTTTGTAATCACAAGAGATGCAATAATATTGTGTATGTTTTGCATATAAATATATACCTGAGCTAACTCTGAACTCTCCATTTACCATATGTTCCCTTACCCATACACATTGTTCTGTTGAGGTGCTGCTTGGATCTCGCCCCTTCAAAAATTAACCGTAATTTATTTATATTTGCATCAAAGAGATGATGGGAGGGCCTTATGAGATGCAATATATTGTTTCATGAAGGCCCCATGGTTCAATAGAATACAAAGGTACATACTGGTAGCTTAAAATGTAGTGCAGTTGAATACATGGACACTAGTTATAAAGGGATACACACATGCAAATTATAGTATCATGCAAGTCAATTCTTGCTAACAGTAGAGGACAATGTTTTAAAATTTTAATTGGTTACCCAGTTGGTCAACGGGCCTAGCTACAGCCAATTAATCATAGAATGGTAAATGGTTGACAAACTTGGGCTTTCAGATTTAACCCTTTGCACACACAAGAACTTAAGAGAGAGGACAAGTATGCTGATAGTATTCCATGAAAATCATAACATATATGGGTAATGATAAGAAGGGGGTATAGGTGAGAGGACCAACACATACTGCATATCTCTGAGAAACTCAAGGAGCAGACTTCGAGAAACTGAGAAGGTTTGGGGTTTGTTGCATTGTCGGCTGGTAGATTCAATTTATTTTTCAATTTATTTTATTTATTGTAGAGCAAGCTGAGGACTGGACTCATTCTCAATTGCATCCAGCAGAGCTGAGAAAAACTGCAGCAGGTAATCACAGTAATAGGTAAAAATAAATAGGGGTAACAATAAAAACTATATGTTGCTCTGATAAGGTACAGTGGTGCCAGCCTGGATGCAGTGCAGAACCTTGCAGTATTACTTGAAAATGCTGCAGTAGGCTGCAGTGAACGGTGTAGTTCAATGGCAATTTAGCCCTTTTGTCATACAGCATTTTGCGACCTGTCATTTGCCACAAGTTATTGCATTGCATTGTAGCTGACTCTATTTTATTTATTTAACACATTTACAAAGATTAAACAAGATATTGAGAGTCAGATACTTAAATTTGGACACAGTAACTAATATTCGCAGCTTTAGAGATGTTTATGGTGAGGACACTCACTACAAACTATGGATCAGTTCAGCATTGGTTCCTCTCCAAAAAACTTCTTGTAAATAAGAAACAAATGAAGGCCATGCTCTTTGGCTCAAAGCCATAACTTGCAAAGGCCACCAAATCAAAAACCTTGTTACACATAGTCACCCCTGCAGGCCCTCCTCTTGACACAGTATCCTCCTTCAAATACCTAGGAGTGACTCTTGATCCCTCCCTTTCCTACAATGACCATATTTCTAACACTATGAACAGAGTCCCCCAGAAGCTAGGGTAAGCCTACCATGTTAACCATCACCTGATCCCAGAGGCTCATCTTGCAATTGCCCAGGGAAATCTACTGCCCCTACTTAACTATTGCTCCCCAGTGTTCTTATCTATGTCCTCCTCACTTCTTTCTTGTCTAAATATCACAAACAACTCTGTCGCTTTGCTGTACAGGTCCCCTTCCTCCACTCATCACTGCTCTCTATATCAGTCCTTAGGCTGGCTCTCTCTGCAGGGCCATTTTGAATATGCTATGGGCTGTCTGGTCAACACCTCTCTCAGGAACTCACATAAGTCCCTGTACTCCTTGCTTCTCACGACATGGTGGTAACTCGGTATCTCAGGGTCTCTTCCGCCCCCCCCCGGTAGTCCCCCAAGTATCTACTGTCATGGGGAGCAAGGCTTTCTCTGTCTCTGCCCCCTACCTCTGGAACAGAATACCACCTGCTATCCATATGTTACCCTCTCATCAGTCCTTCAAATCGAAGCTAAGAGATTGGTTCATGTCTCAGGCCACCTGTGCCTGCTCTCTTGGAAACACCCTTGCCAGAAATCTGCTTCTGGGGCCCAGAGTGCCATTTGCCTTACTTCCCAAGTACTGGCTACTACATATACAACTGACACGTTTTTGACTCCATTGTGAAAATGTTGATTGCTATAGTGTAATGCCTTATGCACTTTATTGTAAACCTTGGACTGGCTGAATAATGTCTTGATTTGCTGTAAGTGTATGTCCTAGTTCTCAGCAAGTAGAGAAGTGTCACTTCATTTGTCATGAACTTGTTTTTATATCCTTCACCCCTATTTTTAAGATATGACGTTTATGTATCACTGTTTCTGATACCACTATACTCACTGTATTATATGTACTTACTGTATTATAATGTGTACCTATTGTCTGTGCCACTGTACGGCCTGGGTCGCAACTGAAAATGGTTCTTTGGATCAGTTTGCTCACCCAGTTACCAAAAACATAAATAAATAAACCATGAATGGGCTGTTGAAAACCTGAATGAGTAGTAACCAGCTTTAGAGAGGAATATAGGTTTGGTAAGCAACATTAAACTGGCAGAATAAAGTCACTTTTTTTATGGTTCTAGTTTTGGTCTCAGGCATCGGCCGGTGGGATCCCCCCGTATCGACTTGGTCCCAGTACTTACCATGATCTGGGTATTACGGGGCTCACACCAAGGTGTTTTTCTTTTTGTACGCCCACCCCATGATCCACCAGAACAGAGTTGGTTGTGCAATGACCTCGGCGCACTGTCGGATGTGTTCCCACCCCCGACTTGCAGAGGTCTGCTGGTTCCACCCGACAAGGTTGGGCAATATGGTCCTGGGTTGCTGTGCCCCCCCACCAATGCTAGGGGTCAGAGTCACCGGGTGCCAGGTCCCCTCACTCCCTGGGCCCTGGTAAGGCAAGCAGTCCATTTGATGTTCCACATCCTCTACTCCAGCTGACATTCCGGCATCCATGGTCCGCTCCAGAACCTGGGTCATTGATGCGCAGATAGTAGCGCTACCGCTGCACCTGCGGGCCAGCTGAATGAAGTCAGTTTTGAGTGGGTTTAAATGTAAGAAGCAGAGTTAGGAAGGAGGGAACATTGCAAATGATGTTGTAACTAAAGATATACCATTGATGGATTTTTCAGTTTGCTATGGATGACCAACCCACAAGGTTGTAAAGAGTGCAGGGATGAGTACAAAGGAGGAGCCAGGGATGAAGTGAAGGGCAGCGTGATACAGAGGTTTGAGTACAGAGTAAGGTTTTAGAGGTGGTGCAATGTATAACCATCATAATCAGGTTTGGAAAGAAAGAGAGCCGACACAAGTTGTTCTCTTAATTCTAAGGCTAAATAAGACCTTGTGCCCTTAAAAAAAAAAGTACAGCATCAAGAAATCAATCTGATGCTGAAATGAAAATGTGCTACATAGGTAGACTGGGTATTTATAGCATGGGACATGATCAAGCTGGAGATTGCTAGTTGTTGACAGTGGAGAAGTAAAAGAGCCAGTGGCACAATGTTTACTTTTAAAGAATAGAGTCCATTGTGTTTTTTAGCATTGAGTAACATGTATAAATCCAGCAAGGCACTCTCTATACTGTGGACATTTGATTGAAGGTAAAAGCAGTTGTGACAGATTTGGAGGAGCAGTAGGAAACAGTGTCATCAGTGTAAGCAGAATGTTGGAGTTAAGAATAGAATTGGGGAGGACACTGATGTAGAGAGAGAGAGAGAGAACAGAGGAGGCCCTAGCACTGAGCCCTGTGGGACACCTTTATTTAATGGTTAGGAATTTTGTTAAGTTTTTTATGTTTTTAATGTTTTTTTATGTGGTTAGAAGTGTGAACACACTCAAACCTTTCTGATACATAGCTGCTGAACCATAGAAGCACTTGGAAATTTAGACCAACTGCCGGTCAGTCTGTTGATCAGGATATTATCGTAAACAATGTGAAATGCTTTCATGAGGTCAAGAAATACAGCTGGGCACACCTTGAGATGAAAATGTCATTCACAACTTTAGTAACTGCATGAGTAGTATGACCTAAATCCTGCTTGGTGTGCAAGACGCTTATGGTAGTTCAGATGATGCAGTAGTTGCGTACAGACAACCTTTTCAAGCAGGTGGACAAAGTAGAAGTTGTAGCGGTTAGGGACAGAGACAGTGCTGCCTTTAAAGATAGGGGCAGTTGTTTTCCAAGCATCTGGTAATGCCTCCTCAGAGATGGAGAGATTAAACAAGTATGTGATTTTTTTAGCAATGACAGAGGCAGTCAGTTTAAAGAAAAATGCACAATCCATTTGGCTACAACTGAGCAACAGAATTCACTATCAAATCTGCCTGCTAGCCAAAAAAAACACTCCTAGGGCTTGTGCCTACTGGAGTAGCAAACCTTCTATGCCCATTCTCTGGCACGCAGCATACCAGAAACTCTGTTCACCAGCTCCTCACAGCTCCTAGGTGCAGAACTTCTCAAGGTCAGATATCCTATGTACACTGGGCACCCTTCTGGTTCAATAACCTTAGTACTGAACTCACTACTGTGCCGAAACTGGGCAGTTTCGAAAGGCTGCTTCATCAACACCTGCTGTCGAAAAGTAGCTGTGATTGCATCTGATATATGCCCTCTGGACCCTCTGTCTCTGCACTGCAACACTTAGTAGCC
Organism: Neoceratodus forsteri; assembly: GCA_016271365.2. Classification (NCBI taxonomy): domain Eukaryota; kingdom Metazoa; phylum Chordata; order Ceratodontiformes; family Ceratodontidae; genus Neoceratodus; species Neoceratodus forsteri. The sequence continues at coordinate 361,717,760 of JADMNL010000024.1, forward strand.
CTACCCCCGCCACATACCTACTGATACCTCCCTGTCCTACTATGCTTCCCATCCTCCCCTCTAAATTTCCTCCTACCCCACTCTCAAGAATCTTATTCTTCCTCTCCTTTTCACCTTTTCTCTTCCCCCTCCCTGCTTTGATATCTCCCACTCCACACTCTGTCTTCTACCATCCCTGAGCTTAACATCTGACCTGTGTTTTGACTTAGGCACTTTAGGCAGCACTAGTCCCTCCCTATGACATGGCTTCTGAGTGTGTACCCGTGTATGTGTATACTGTTGTTCCATGATTGCAGCCCTATACCATATAACCCTGTTGACTGTATGATTAATGTTTTACTGAATGCATTCAATTGTTACTGTACAATTTTGTTAGCTAGTGACTTTTTGTGATGTTCTCCAATGTATGTTCTCCCACCCTTTCTGACGTGGAACCTTTGTAAATGAGCGGTTCTCTGCTCAAAGTTATTGCGATCCTAGATCAAATAAATAAAAAGGGAAGCCACATGTCCAGCCAGGGCCCTTATTACAACTTAGACCAGCCAAGAGTTTATTCTATTCTACTGGCCCGGTAAAGGAGAGAGCTTGCCTACTGGAATAGTTTTGGAATTTAGGTACTGCCCAACTAGCAGCCTCAGTTAAAGTTAAAGACTAGGATGTAGGAACAAGAACAAATAGGGATGTAATGTATGTAGATAATGGGGAGTGGATACACTTATGGAGCAATGTGCACCAGTAGCAATACCTATGAGTAGTTAGTCTTGTCCAGTTGAGTTGGCTGTATTAATGGTAATGTTGGATTCCTAAGTCACTCTCAAAGGTGAACCTGCACAACATATTGTACAGGATATCAACCTATGAAGTGTGATTTTCAAGGGTGAGCAATATACCACATCACAATAATCTAGCAGAGTGAATAGGAGTTGTCTTATTACCTGTATTCGTATGAGACAGTTGTAGTTCTTGACCCTTTAGAGAGAGAGAGATCCTAGCTAAAGAACCACTAAGCAATGCTGTGATCTGCTTGTTACTGATAAGTGAGTTGGGTGTCCAGCCACACCTCTGTTTAGTTGAAGGATTGGGCGTGGTCAAGAGGAACAGTGTTCATAGTGCGGATAGAGAGGATATAGGGAGGCAGTATAGTGCAGTGGTTTAAGGGTCTGAGCTGCAAATCTGGAGACCTGGGTTTGAATCCCACAGCCCCCACTTGCATACTGTGTGACCCTGAGCAAGTGACTTAACTTCCCTGTGTTCCCAGGTCGCACCTGTAAACACGCTTTCAGCTTAGTGTGCCCCTCCTGGTTAAACAATTGAAAAAAAAAAAAAATATATATATATATACAATTTGGGGATTTTGAATGATATTGAATTGGCATTGAGAATGAGGCTGATCTTAGTTAACCAGGCTTATATTGCCTCAAAGTCAGTCTAGAGTTCATTTTCTACACAAGTTGGTGTGGAACCAGTAGCACAGAGAACTATATCAGCAGCATACATGTGTACCTTATTTTGAAGACACTGTTTGGGTAGGTTATTAACACTGAGAAGAGCAGTGGGCTTAGGCTAGAATCCTGAGGCACACCCTCTTTTAGGGGCTCAAATTGGGAGAAGTCTTTACTAAGACATACCTGTTTGCAACCCTTCAGTGAATTCTTGAGGAATGGTGAGATCTAATCCCAGCACTCTCAATTTCCCAAGGAGGAGCTGGTTATCAACCAATTAAAAATGTTGGTCAGCTGAATATATATTATTTCAGTGTTCTGACCTTTCTTTGTAGCTTCATGACTATTGACTGTCACCCTCAGCAGTACTGTAGCAGTGAAGCATTTAGGATGGAATCCTAGCTAGACAAGGGTTAGGAGTTGGTTCTGGAGCAGGCTTTTTAAGTCTTGGGTATGAACGAATCTCTCCAGAAGTTTGGGCAATACATATAGGATGGAGATAGGCCAATAGTTGTTAGCATCCTATTTCTCTCTACCTTTGTGCTGGGGTGTAACCATAACGCTCTTCCAGACTTCCAAACAAACAACTAGAGGAGAGGGAAAGGCTAAATAGTGTGTTAGTCGGCAAGGCTATGGCTGGGATGATGAGCCTAAGTAGTTTTTGTGTAATATTAACTGCACCTGCACTCTTATGGGAGTTGAAGCACTTCAATGATCCACAGCTGTTTCTCCCCCTCCACAACATGTGCCTGTCAGCCCTTCTTCTGGTACTGGTCCAGTAGATGCATAAAGTATTGTTAGTGATTCTATTACTGAGACAGACAGTGTGCCCTCAACTCCCTCTACACCACTTATAGCGCATCCCCACAGTAGCATCACCCATTCTGTCTTCTTCTGCTCAATCGTCTATTATTGTAACACCCTCCATCATGGGTTCAAAGTCAAAATTGATGTGATGTTGTAACACTTTGACTATACCCATCATGCAAGCCTTCCATGCCTGCACCAAATACCAGGTGTCACACCTAACAGCACAGCAGATCACCAGTTTAATTGGTGAGATGATGACCTTGGATCTGCAGCCATTTTCCATTGTGGAAAACACAGGTTTCTGTAGGCTGCTACAGCATTTGCACCCTAGGTATAATATACCATTACGGACCATATTTTCACGTACTATAGTACGCAACATTTACAATGATTTGAGAAAAGAAGTTGCCAGACTACTAGCACAGGCTGTTGGTGGAGTTTTCCACTGCACAACTGACATATGGACCAGCATGAATTCAAATCATGCATATATGTCACTGACAGAACACTGGTATGTTGCAGATGTGATAGTCAGTGGTGGTGATGGTGGTACTGGTGCTGGGTCTGTCTCTTCTGTCTCTTCTCCCTCTCCCTGCAAGTCTGCTTTGCTAAATGTCAGTGTTATGGAAAAGGATCACCGGGCTGTAAACATACTGTCATTCCTGCAAGAGATGTTGAGCTCATGGATTGATGGCAACAATTTCCAGGTAGGGTTTGTGGTCACAGACAATGCCACAAATATGATAAAAGCACTTAGAGATGGTAATTTTGAGGGGATATGCTGCTTTGCTCATACAATAAATTTAGTGGTGACAAAGGCTTTAGCAACACAGCAGAGGCAGATCACACAGTCAAAGTATCCAGAAGTATATGCAGCCACTTCCATCACTCTGTAAAAGCCACAAACCGTCTACATCAGCTACAAGAGCATCTTCAAATACAGCAGCATCATCTCATCCAGGATGTACAGACCCAGTGGAATTCCACCTACTACATGCTGCAAAGGCTTCTGGAGCAAAAGTGGGCCCTTCATGAGATGAGCATGGAAACTGATATAGGGGGAGTCCTCGGACGTCAGGACTGGGCTGTGATTAAGGGCTTGGTAAATGTTTTAGCCCCATTTGAAAGGAGCACTCATGACCTTAGCTCTGATTCTGCACTGCTAAGTCAAGTAATTCCTGCTGTACAGATCCTGAAAAAGCCATGAGGAGATTCAGTGAAAATACTGGAAAAGATCCAAACCAGACACCAGGAACAGTGCTATCCCTTGTGGAAAACCTCACCACAGAATTAGAAGTTAGATTTTCTGATCTCTGTTCCAATAAAAAGCACATATTTGCCACTATGTTGGATCCACGTTTCAAGTGTGAAGTATTACACCTTATAATGCCCACTCACAGGGTTACAGACTCTCAGAAGCAGATGTGCTCAGAACTTAGTTTCTGCATCCTTGGGTCGATGAGACCAGCAGGTAACCCTATTGATGAGCCAGTCTCAGAATCACAAACTGAAAGCAGTATGGAAAACCTTGAGAAGGAGGGTGACTGTTGGGCTGAACTCAGCTCATCGCTACAGGCTGAGCAGCGGAAGAGAACACAACAGCAGCCACAGTCGGCACCCAATCTGCTGAACAGTTATTTCAATGAGCCTCTGGAGTCATTCTCCATAAATCCAGTGAAGTACTGGATCAAAAAGTATTTCCGCACATGCAACAGTTGGCCCTTAAATATATCTGTTGCCCCCCCCTACCAGCGTACCTTCTGAACAAATGTTCAGCATTGCTGGGGATGTGGTGGAACCTCACTGATCCTCACTTGACCCAGCACATGTGGAGCAACTTGTGTTTACAAAAATAAATCTACCTCACCTTGGGTACACATATGGCCACTAACAATTGCATTAAATAATTGTCTTGTACTGGATACGACATTTGTGTGTTGTAGCATTGACCCATACGCAAGCCATTCTGTGTTAACCATCAATGTTCTGTTAGCAAATAAGCACATGTTAACATTCATATTCAAAGTCATACTAACACAAATCTGTGACCAGTACCCTTTTCCTTTATTACTTCCACTGTCATGGTGTATTCTTTTGAACGAGCATGCCCTGCAGTTCCCAGTGCCTAAAACTGCCACCCACTTATTGATTGCTGTTCCCAATACAAAATCCTCAACTGTTATTGCTACATCTCTCATCCCCTGTGTTGCTTGTGTCCATATTCCATCGATCTCTTTAACAGCTTTCCAGGTGCCAGTTACCAGTGTGGCATCACCAGTCTCAAGTATTTCACGTGCATAAAATATGGCAGTTAATAGTGTGTCATCTCCAGTCTCAAGTATTTCACGTACACAAAATATGGCAGTTAGTGTGGCATCTCCAGTCTCAGTATTTCCCATGCCTGAAATATGGCAGTTACAAGTGTGGCATCACCAGCTCAAGTATTTCACATGACTGAAATATTATGGTTACCAGTATGGCATCACCAGTCCCAAGTATTTCACATGCCTGAAATATTCCACTTACCAGTGTGGCATCACCAGTCTCAATTATTTTCCATGCCTGCAAAATTACTGCAAAGTGCTGCAGTATGCTACAAGGAGCAGTGCAATTCAATGGCAATTAAGCCCTCTAGTTATCCAATATTTTGTGACAGCATTTACTGCAAAGTACTGAATTGCATCTTTTCTTGCTCCAGTGTATACTATTGATACATAATACAATTCCAGAGAAGGTGGTGAGATAGACTACATGGACGATGATAGACAGGCATCTCTTTATTAGATGGTCTCAAATATTTTTCTCCCCAGGCAAGCCTTTTAGTTCTTGTAGCATTGGGAATAGTACCACTACTACTAATACCAACGGCAGTACTATTACTACTACTACTACTACTGGTGTCATCACCTGCTCCATCTATACATTCACTGTCACGTTCTTTTGTGCAGTAGTAGGAGGGCATTAGTGCTTACATGCTTTGTGCAGGAAGCAGTAGACACCACCACCAGTGTTCCCACTGCTATCACTATGGCTGCTACATCTACAGTCAGTGTGCTTCCCACCACCACCAGTGCCATTCATGCAGCAGCCACCCTTTCAGCTGTCACCAGTATGGCAGCCACTGTTACCACTATTCTTATGCCTAGGGCCAAAGCACCATCTACCCTGTGTCTGTGGATTTATGTGATGACCATGAAAGCATAATCGTGACTGGTGGCAGGGCAAATACATATCACCGAAAATCTATTTCAGGGATGTACACCCCCAACGCACAGAAAAACAGTGCCAAGGACTTAAATTTTGATTGTTCATGCAGTGGGCTGTGCCCCCTGCATTCCCCACACCCCCTACTAAAGAATTCTTAACTCCAGTGGGGTGCATGTCAGGGGGTGAAAAATCTGGAGAAAAAAAAATTGGGGGCTGGGCACACAAAAATGTAGGTATGCTCGGACCCAAACCTGGAACCCTTACAGCTTTAGGTTGACAACCACCAACCATGATATGGGGCCAGTGCAGCAGTCCCACACCAACCACACTAGGCCAACCCTCCCTCACTTCCGACATGCTGGACCCCCCCTGCACGCGTACACGTATAGTAACATCCTGTCACTATATGCACCCACCTCCCCCATCCAGTCGTCCCTTCTTCAGCAGTAGCCCCTTCGACATGCACCAGGATTGAGTTGCCGGTATTGCAAGCACTCAATCACCGATGCCCATGTCATGGGCTACCCTGTCTGTGACCAGGAACACCCTCCAGTGCTGACCCAATGCAATGCTCGATATCATTTTCGGAGTACTATATGTGTGGTGTGGTGGATTGAGTGTGCCACATGTAGCTTTTTTTGCATTAATGAGAGCTCTGCATTGGTGGTTGAAGTCTTATTGAGGTGTATATAATACACCAGGTTTAATGGGTGATTAATGGTGTTGTTAAACTGCTTTTTTAAAGTTACCTTAAAAAAACACCTTTTCTGACTGAATACCAAATACCTGGGATCCGAATACTGAATATTCGGCCGAATATTTGGGAAAAGGTATTTGCACAGCCCTATCAAAAGCCCTATGAGGAGAGACTGAAGGACTTCAATATGTACACCCTGGAGGAAATAAGGGAAAGGGGGAATATGTTAGAGACTTTCAAATACATCACGGGTATAAATGAGGTTCAAGAGGGAAGCCTTTTTCATAGAAAAAGATGCTCAAGAACAAGAGGTTTATGCAATGAGGTTGGAGGGGGGTAGGCTCAGGGGAGACGTAAAGAAGCACTACTTCACAGAAAGAGTGGTGGATGCCTGGAACAGCCTCCCAGTGGAGGTGGTGGGGGCAAAAACTGTAATGGGATTCAAGAAGGCATGGAATAGGCATAAGGGAACCTTAGTGATAAGGAAAGGGGGCAAAAGCCAGAGATCAAGTAGGGCCTGTGGTGTTACAGTAGGTAGGGAAAATTATCAGACTAGGTGGGCCAAGTGGTCCTTATCTACTGTCAGTTTCTATATTTCTGTGTTTCTATGTATTCTTGTAGTGCTCATTAAGACCTTTGTCTTGATATATAGATTGTCCCTTAAAGAGCTAGTATACTGCCTGGAAACTGCCTGCAATTAATTGCAACTTTCAGATGTAGTCAGCTATCACTTCTTATATCTTAAGTATTTTTTCTTTTCCATTTGCTAAATACAAGATTTTCTACCTGCCAGTACTGGGGTGATGTGTGGAGCAGCACTCTGAAGGAAAAAAAGTATGTTCTGTTCCTCCCACTACATCAACGCTGCAACCACACTAACTATGAAATCACTGGTAACCAATGAGAAACCATTTCTTACTGCCAAGTTTCACTTTCACATGAAGCAGCAGGGACTGGCGCTTCCTGGTTACTAGTGATGTCACAATTTCCTGCATTTTGATTGGTAACTTATGAGAGTCACTGCTCAAGCTACAAGGAGTGTGGTGCTGCAAGGTGTTTGGTCTCATTTCTGATGTAGTGGAACAGAACTGACTTTTTTCCCCCTCCAGAGTGCTACTCCACACATTACCCCGGTAGTGCCAGGTGGGAAATCTTCTAATTAGCAAAAAGAAAAGAAAAAATACTTGCGAGATAAGAAGTGAGAGCTGACTGCATCTGAAAATTACTATTAATCCCAAGCAGTACACTAGCTCTTTAAGTCCAAATATTGAGGGAGTTATGGCTTGTTAAAGTTACAATGTTATCCTAGGAGAATTATCATTTTCTTTTAATTTTATTGTTTTTTTGTAGGCCCTGAATTTTATGGAGGGTGTGGTATTCTTGCAGTACTCATTATAACCTTTGCTTTGATATACAGAATGTCCCTTAAGTCCAAATATTGAAGAAGTTATGGCTTCTTGAAGTTCAAATGTGGGAAAAAACTAAGTTCAAAATATTTTTACATATGAAGGAATCCTTTTTTGTATGAACAAAAAAAGCTCACAAAAAAGGATTCCGTCATATGAAAAAAGAATCATAAAAAAAAGACAAAGTCAAAATAATGTTTTTGAATGAATGCATCATTTTTTGTATGAATGAAAAAAGCTCATAAAAAAGGAATCCTTTATACGAAAAAAGAATCAGAAAAAAAATCCAAATTCTTTTTTTTTGTATGAGGACATCCTTCTTCATATGAACGAAAAAGCTCATGAAAAAGGATTCTTCCATACAACCCCCCCCCCCCCAGCAAACAAACTATGTACAAATTATTGTTTGATGATATTCTTTTTTTCGTGGGCTTTTTATATTAATAAAAAAGGATGCCCCACATACCTAAAAAAGAACTTGGACTTAGTTTTTTTCCAGATTCTTTTTTCATATAAAGGGATCCTTTTTTATATGGCCAAATTCTTTTTTTCTATGGCCATATGAAAAAAGAAAATCAGCTCATGAAAAAAGGTTTTAAAATGAAGAGAAAAAACACATTTGGGGTCATTTTTCCAACAGTTAAGTGGAGAATCCATCTAATGGGGTCCTAGTGATCAAGATACATGTGTTGATGTGTGTCCAGGATGTCATTTTGTGGGTTTTGAAAAAAAAAGAAAAACAGAAACAAGATGGCGGCCATATGAAAAAGGATTTTTTATTCACAAAAAAGATGACCCAAAAGAAAAAGGATATCAATCAATCAATCAAATCTTTATTTATTCAGGTGAACATCATTGAGCAAGGCTCATTTACAAGATGGACCTGATAAGGTCAAGGTTCAATAGTTGATAGACAGCAAATACATCATATGCTTTATAAGAAAGTTATACATACAGAGAAAAATAATGTTTATACACAATGTTGTACAGTGAATTCACGTGTTAAAACTCGGTTAAAGGAAGGTTAAGCTAATATCTACAGTATGTACAGTACATACATATCCCAATGGGGGCCATGACAGACACACAACATAATGAATACTAGGATGGTGAAGGTATTATTGGGTGCCATAAGCTGGGGGTGTCTGACTGGAAGGAATATGCCATATATGATTGGAAGCCAGATTTGTAGGATGACTATTCTAGCTCTAGCGGTAGCAACTGCATTTCTCTGCGAAGAAGGCTGTACAATGCTGTTTAAAGGATGCAAATGGACCGATAATGGACAGTTTTAGGGATTTTTGTAGGGTGTTCCATGCTATAGCTAGAGAATAGCTGATTGCTGCCCTCCCTAGTCTGGTGCTGACTTTAGGCAATTTGAGCAGGATGATATTGTTGCTTCTTAGGGCATAGGAGCTAGGTGGTCTGGTTGAAGCAGTCCAGGATATAGTTTGGGAGTTTTTGATAAAGCTCTGTAAATCCATAGAGCTGCATTTCTGCTCCTCCTGATATGAAGGGAAACCCATCCAACTGCGTCATAAAGAGAGCAATGGTGGGTATTATATGGCAGATCTGTAATGAACCTTATTGCTCTGTGATGTAAGGTATCCAAACTTGTGAAGGTAGGAGATGGGGCAGTGACTATAAAGCAAGTCTGCATAGTCAATAACTGATAGAAAGATGGCCTGGACTAACCTCATCTTTGAGTCTCTGTTAAGGAAGGGTTTTAATCTATAGAGGAGGCCAAGCCTTTGGCGAAGCTTTTTTAACAGTTCTTCTAGATGATGGGTGAAGTCGAGTCTGTTGTCAATCCACACACCTAGGTATTTGAAGTTTTCAACATACTCCAGATTTTCTCCAAGTATAGTGCATAGCTGGGAGAGTGATTGAAGAGGATGTGCTGGTGGAGTTTTGAGTTGTGAACATCATTGCTTTAGTTTTCTTTGCATTTAGCAGAAGCTTTTCTCGAGTAGCTGATGTTGTAACAAGGAGAATTCTGTTTGTAGGATTTCATGAGCAACTGTAGGCGAAGGGTTGCTGACATACAGAACAGTGTCATCAGCAAAGAGGTGTACTGAGGACTTGATAAGGGTTGAATCAATGTTATTTATATAAATGGCAAAAAGGATAGGACCCAAAATAGAGCCTTGGGGGACTCCTCTTGACAGTGGTCTTAATGGGGATAGGTCACCTTTAGCTTTTACCTGCTGTGACCTACCAGAGAGGTAGCATCTGAACCACTTAAGGGAGGGTGGATCTGGGCCAAGGGAGTGCAGGGATGAGAGTAGCAGCTCATGGTCCACAGTATCGAATGCTTTGCTCAGGTCCAGGAATACTGCACAGACATTATTCTTTTTATCCAATTCGGTTTGCCAGTCATTTGTGACCTTGGCTAATGCAGTGATAGTGCTATGTTTGGCCCTGAATCCAGATTGAGCTGGATTTAATAGGTTAGCATTGTCAAGATATTCCCTTAGCTGATTACTCACTAATTTCTCCAGCTTCTTGAATAGCACAGGTAGAATGGAAATGGGCCTGTAGTTATTAAGATCCATAGGGTCCCCTGATTTTAGAAGGGGGACTACTTGGGCTGTCTTCCACAGTGTGAGAATAGAGCCAGAGTTTAGGGAAAGGTTAAAGAGGTGTGTTAGGGGCACTGCAAGTACATGGCACGCAATCTTTAGAAAGAAGGGGTCCAGAAAGTCTGCTCCTGCACTTTTTTTGGTATCCAGATGCCATAATAGATCCTCAACTTGTTTCAACAGTATAGGTTTGAAGCTAAAGGAAGAGTCAACTCTTTGATCACCAATGTAGTGGGAGCTTAATTGGTCCCTCAGCAGGTTAGCTGGGAGGTGTCAAAGGCAAGGCCAGCCGTTGTGAAGTGGTTGTTGAATGCGTCCAGGATTTCCATTTTGCCAGTGATAGGGCCATAACTATTGAGTAGTTGAGTTGGAAGGGGGTTGATAGTGTCCTGTCCCATCATACCCTTGATGGTGCCCCAAAACCTAGCAGGATTATGGTAGGAGGAGTCGAGCTCGGCCAGGTAGAAGGCAGCCTTTGCATCCCTAACTTTCCTGGTGCAGCTATTCCTGGCTTTCCTAAAAATCATCCAGTCATTTGCATTCTTAGTTTTTCTTGTCACTTTCCAGAGTTTGTCTCTCTCCAGCAGTGCAGCTTTGAGGTCAGTTGAAAACCAGCGACAGGATTTGTTTTTTATTCAGATACTAGAGATTGGGGCATGGGTGTTAAGGGCATTTATTATAATGCTATTTAGCACCTGCTGAGCTTTTTCTACAGAATGTGCAAGATAAAACTTTTGCCAGTGTGGAGAGTAAGCTAGATCATGCAGATATCCTTCAATATTGATGTTTTTCTTGGATCTCCTCATGAGGAATTTTGCAGGATTTGTTGTATGCTGGTGGATCTTACCCTGCGATGGGCAGTGATCACTTATATCGACAGGAGCACTCCAGCTGTGTGAATAGATGTGGTTTACTTACTAGCATGATATCAAGTAGTGTGCTGTTACTACTAATCCGCATTTATTCTTGTTGGTTCATTAATTAACTGTGAGGCCATAGGTGTCACAGAATGATACCAGAGGTGTAGCTGCCTGGGTGAGCCAGTTGAAATTCAGGTCACCTAGAATAATGACTTCTTCAGTGCTGGGCTTCACCAGGTTCCCCAGATGGGATAAGAGCTTGTGTTCAGCAGAGGGGGGTCTGTAGCATCCAATTAGTTGAAAAGCTGCTGTATTGGGGAGAGAGACTTTTAGAGATAGGCATTCAAACTCCTTGGGCATAGATGTTGCAGCAGTACAGGATACAGCTATACCAGCTTTTGCATATATGGCTACTCCACCTCCCCTTGTTTGGCGATCAGCTCTGAATAGCTGACAGTTAGGTAGGTTAACATCCCTGTCCGCTGTGGTGGGTTTGAGCCATGTCTCAGTTACCATGAGAAAGTCTGGCAAGGTATGGGCAACCCAGGCTTGTATCAACGTAAATTTTTTCAACAGACTGCATACATTAATATGCAGGAAACTGAGGCCTTAATTGAGGTTAGGTCTGATGGAGAGGTGATACTTTCAAGAGGTCCAGGGTTGATTTCCACATTACCAATACAGAGCAATAGAAAGAGCAGTAGTTTCATGAGGGCTGCCAGTGATAGGGAGAGGGGGCTGTCTTTGGTTCTCCTTCTTTTATTCTGTTGCCACTCTTTTTTTGAGGTGCTCCCTGTGGTTTTAAGGAAGTGTGTCGGGATACCAAGTAGCAGTTTGACGACTAGGCTTAGGGGGGGATCTATATATCCAGCAGTGGAGCCTTGGCTGAAATATATGTGTGGTGGTATGTGTCTATTTATGGTGATTATACCACTGTAGTCGATGCAGCAATGGTAGAGCATATATGAGGGTTTGAGTGTCAGCCAAAGGGGATGGTTCAGAGAGACTGGGCGGATGGACCACTCTAAATTGTATGACAGGGACATCTTCTTTGTGGAACCCTATGGCTGATAGTGAAAGGAGTATCAGAAGTAAGCTCCCCATTCTGAAAGAGATATTGGTAGTTGGCTGTGGGGGAGTAGTGAAGTTGCTGATTGGTTGGATCAGCAAGCTGGTGTGACTCTCTGTTGGTTTAGAAAATATGCTGAGGGCAGGGAAGAGATTTCAGCTGGAAGATGCTAACACACAAGAGGGGGGAAGGGCGAGTGGGCAAAAATTTTGTGCCTTTCCCGACTGCTCCCTCACTGTTCCTCCTGGCCTCGTGGTTCCCTGGTTCAGCTAAGGTGCCGCCGACCGCCTGCTGGCGGAGCAAAGCCCCGGCGCTCAGCTGGGTGCTGTGGGGTGGGAGTTGCAGGCTGGAGAGAGACAGAGGAAGGTGCAGCAGTTAATAAAGGCAGTATCAAGCATTCCTGAGTGTCACTGACCAAATCTGCACTACAAAAGGACTGTGGGGGGGGTGCTGTGGCGCCTCAGCGTCTGGCCCACCTTACACATGCAAAAAAGGAGCTGTAATTACAGTAAAGAGCAGTAAAATGGCAGTTTCCCCTTGCAATACAATAGTGGAAAACAGCACTTTTTAGGTAATTTACACAGTTAAAATAGAAGGAGAGTGGCGCCTCAGCATCTGGCCCACTGCTGCTAACAGGATCCAGCAGAATTCAAACAAAAGCAACAACAGATTCCCTCTACAGATGCCTCACAAGTTGGAAGCAGCTGTTTTGGGGATTTTGCAGAAAAACAGGGGAAGAGTGAAAAGCAAAATCAAGTCCCACACAGATTTCGGCAATGCAGGCTGAGCCAGTGTAAGTCAAAGGGGGCAGGAGAGCCAATCGGCTGCTGTGCCTGGAGCAGCGCTCGCTTACCAATTGGCTGCGCCTTTCCCGACTGCTCCCTTGCTGTTCCTCCCAGCCTCGTGGTTCCCTGGTTCGGCTAAGGTGCCGCCGACCGCCTGCTGGCGGAGCGAAGCCCCGGCGCTCAGCTGGGTGCTGTGGGGTGGGAGTTGTAGGCGATTGGCTGCGCCTTTCCCGACTGCTGCCTCGCTGTTCCTCCCTAATTTTTCATGTGGACCAAACTCTTTTTTTTTTGTTCCAAGCAGCTGTCCAAAAGACTGCACTGATGATGCGTAAAACCAAAATTTTAAAATGTAATAACTTTGGAAGATATTAATATTTTTTTCACCAAACCAGTGAAAGACATATCTGAGGACCAGGCCCTTTCTACACTGAAAATGTTAGAGCAAAATTCCAGACCATCTGGGCACTAGGTAATGACAAACAAAACAGCAACAGTGATTTTTTTAAAACTCTTTTGCTATCCGCATCTTGGAATCTGCACATTTGACTGGAACAAAACTTGGCACGCCAAGAGATCTACCACCCAAAACTGTGCATGCAAAATTTTGTTCACATCCATTGATTGGTTGCAAAGATATCAAAGTGCAAAGTTGGAGGGTTAACATAGAAACTCCTGCTTAACCCTAACTATAGTGGCACTACACTGTTATAACACGTAGACAGGAAATCATCAGTAACAAGGCTATAATAACTGGGGAGCATTTTCTCTCATACAAACATGCCAGCAGAAGCAGGCCTTGCGGTCTATCGAGTCTGCTTGATTGTGCAGCTAGCCCCTCATCTCGCAGCTTCCCCACCCCCACCCTTCCTCATCATAACCCCCCCCCCCTATTCCACCCCTTCTTAAAGCTACCCACAGAACAACAGGCAACCGCCTCCTTGGGCAGAGTATTCCACCTATCCACAACCCGTTCCATGAAATAATGTCTCCTGATTTCCCTCCTGAATCTTCCCCCTCCAGTCTTAGCTGATGCCCTCTCGTATCCCTCCCCCTTCTAATCCAGAAAATTGCTTCTGTATTAACCTTGTTTATCCCCTTGATGTATTTAGAGGTTTCAATCATATCTCCTCTATCCATCTTCTCCTCCAGGGAGTACATGTTCAGCTCACCCAATCTCTCCTCATAGGACTTCCCCTCCAATCCATGTATCATTTTTGTTACCCTCTGTTGCACCCCCTCCAACAATTTTATAACCTTCCTCATGAATGGACACCAGTACTGCATGCAGTATTCCTGGTGTGGCCTGACTAGAGACCTGTATAGAGGAAGGATCACTTCCCTATTTCTGTAGGAGATTCCTCTCGCTGTACAACCTAGCATCCTGTTGGCTTTCACTGCCATCTTCCTGCACTGGGCTAAATTGTTCATGCTGCCCATTATCAGCACCTCCAAATCCTTTTCCTCTTCTATGCTTTCGAGCTGCAACACTCCCAGGTGATAGCTCCTCCCCTGGTTCCTAGCTCCAAAGTGCAGTACCTTGTACATCTTGGCATTGAACCTCAGCTGCCATGTTTCCAACCACTCCACCTTCAGTGTCATCCACCACAGCTCCTGTCTTCATATCATCTGTGAACAGACTGATCCTACTCCTTATCCCGTATGAGATATCCATTATAAATATCCCAAACAGCACTGGTCCCAGTACCGATCCCTGTGGCACCTTGCATGTCACCTCCCTCAGTGTTGAGAGTCCCCCCCACCACCACACTCTGCTGCCTACCCTCAAGTCAGTTGACGGTCCATTTGATCATCTTTGTTCCCACCCCTTTTACTCCTGCTTCCCCCCCTAGCCTCCCATGCGGCATGGAATCAAATGCTTTGCTGAAGTCCAAATACAGGACATCCACTGCATGTCCTCCCATCCAGCTCCCTGGTCACCCAGTTGTAGTACTCAATTAAATTTGTCTGGCAGTGTCTGCCCGAGATAAACCCATGTTAATGTCCATCCAGGAGATCATTTTCCTCCAGAAATGCTACTAGCCTCTCCTTTAGGATTGTCGCCATGAGCTTCCCCACAATTGAAATGAGGCTCACTGGTCTGTAGTTGCCTGGTTCATCCCTTGGGCCAGTTTTGTGAATGGGCACCACATGGGCCATTCTCTAGTCTTGTGGTATGCATCCTGTGTCCAGGGAGGTATTGAACAGATCAGCCAGCAGTCCTGCCAGGATCTCTGCTAGCTCCCTGAGTACTCTAGGGTGAATGCCGTCCAGTCCTGGTGTCTTGTCCGCCCTTAGTGCCTTTAGTCCTTCCAGAGCCCTGTCCTCTGTAATTCTTACATAAGTCACCCCTTCCCCACTATCCCACTCCACCCCTCCCTTGAGGTATCTGCCTTCCTTTCTTACTCATGAACACAGAGCAGAGTACTCATTTAATGCCTCTGTAAGATCCACCCCTTTTCCACCCATCCGCCCTTCTTCCTTCTTAATCCTTACAATCTGGTCTTTGTTCTTCCTTCTTTCTCCAATGTATCTAAATAAGTCTTTTTCACCTTCCTTGATACCCTGTGCCAGTCTCAGCTCTCTTGAAGCCTTGGCTGCTCTGACTAACTTGGTGACCTCCCTGGACTTCTTTGCATACTCTTCCTTGTCATCATCCCCTCCCGACTCCTTGAATTTCTGGAATGCCCTTTTTTTGTCCCTCACTCCTTCTCTAACATCACAAGTCAACCAACTGGGCTTCTTTGCTTTCCTCTTCTGCTCCCTGTCCTTGTACAAGTCCCAGTGGCCACTGCCGGCCCATATTTAATAAACTCCCATTTCTGACTAGCATCCATGTCTGGTTGAATTCCTGCCTGATACCTACCCAATATTTCCCCCATCTTTCTAAAGTCTGCCCCTTTAAATTCAATCACCCTGGTTACTGTACCCCCCCCCGTTCCCCTACCCATATTGAGCATGAACCACAATGAGTGGTGGTCACTCCCAGTCAGGGGTCCACCACCCCCAGATCCCTTACCCGCTCCCCATTTAAAAGTACCAGGTCCAGCATCCTCTCCAACCTAGTCAGTTCATATACCAACTATACCAGGAAGCTGTCCTGAAATGCTTCTAGTAGTACCTGCTCCCTTACATTCATGGTGGTTGGAGTGGTCCAATCCACCCCAGGTAGGTTGAAGTCCCCCACCACCACAGTGTTCCTCTTCCAGACCCTTCTGACTTTCTCGGCTAACTCTCTATCCAGGTCAGCCTCTTGCACCGGTGGTCTGTATATACCCCCATCCTTAGCGTCCTACCCCTCCATTCCTGGAACTGCATCCATAGGGCCTTTGTTCTGCCTTCCTCCTCCTCCTCCCTTATTCACCTTATTCCTTCCAGTACATACATTGCCATGCCCCCCACTTTCCCCTTAGCCCTATCCTTCCTAAATATTCTATACCCTGCTTTCATCATATCTCAGTTCTTGTACTGGGTGGCCCACATTTCTGTGATGGCTGCAATGTCAACCCCCCCCCCCACTGCAAGGAGAGCCAGTAACTCAGCTGACTTATTACCTAGACTCCTCACATTCAGCGTGACTACCCTTCACCCCATCTCCTCCCTTACCCTTCCCTGGACTTCCCCTTCTTTTCCCCGTGCCCCTACCCCAACCTCCTCCCTATTAACTTGGGGGGTAAGCTCATCTGGCACCCCTCTCTAGGATCCCTGCCTACCAGCAGTCCACTCATTATCACCCACTCCTAGTTTAAACTAACCTTTGTTGCTATGTACCCCTCAATCCCCTTCTTTAATACTGCTTTCCCCTCCCCGCTCAAGTGTAGCCTGTCCCCTGCGTATAGGTCGTTATTATCCCAGCTGCCCTCCAGCCCCCCACTACCTCGTACCCCTTGGATCAACACCATTCCCCCAGCCATGCGTTGAACTCTCTGTTTCTCCCCTTCCTTGCTGTACTTGCGCAGGGCACTGGGAACACCTCCAAGCAGGGCTCCAATTCCCCCAGCTCCTCACACAACCTTCCAAGTTCCTCGAACCTCTCCCTCACAACTTCCACTGTTTCCCCTGCCAGGTCATTCGTACCCATGTGCACCACGAGGTGCAGCTTCCTCCTACCCCTCCTGGCACACTTCAGAATAGACTGCCCCGCCCTGCCCACCGTTAACCCAGGTATGAACTCATGGGGAAACCCGGTTATAATTCACTGTTATAACCTTCAGGTTATGATGGTGAACACATGCCAGGTTTCCCTCTCCCCGTGCATGCGTGAACTGCCACCGGACAGACTCTTTCTTTGCCACCTTATGCCACCACACACATATTTGGAGGACACCTTACCTCCCCCCAGTTCAGTTTTTCTCCTTGCTGGACTTCCTGGTTCATAGACAGTCAGTAGCTAAAACAAATGAACAAACAAACAAATAAAAAAAACAAACAGTGAAAGCAAAAACGGCAATTCAGCCCGATCACAGCTGAACTACTAGTAGTGCTTCAGCTCGTCTAGCAATATGCCAGGCTAGAAGCACAGTGAGAGCGTGGGAAATGATGTGTGTGGGGAGGCGGAGTGTAGTGATCACAAACTCCTGGGGATTTTAACTCAGTGTTGCTTTACTGCTATAAACAGCAGTACCATATATTGGCCACACATTGGGTTTTTTTCTTATTAATTTGAATGAAGCAGGTGAGAAAACGCTCCCCCAACAATTATATAAAATAACACATGGGGAGTACAAAACTTGAATTTAATGCACACCCTTAGTGTGGGATGCTTTAATAAACTCCTCGGGCTTCACCCTTGGGGTTTATGTTGCATTCCACACCTCAGGTGTGCATTAAAATGTCATTATGTGCTCCCTCCCTGTGTGTTATTCTATATGTAATTCTATTGAGGGATTCTGGTGACATCATAAACCATGAGAGCAAAGCTCGAGTGCTTTATGATGTCACCAGAATCCTGAGATGGAATGACCAACCTAGTTACTACTGGTTTCCCATCTGTTATTTTTTTTGTATATATGGAATGCTCCAAATATTCTGTTTCATAATACTGTTTGTTTATTGTTTATTGAACATTTTCGGAATTACAATCCTTTGAGTCATAGTCTCCTTTGCAAAGGCTCCACGTCAGTACAAAAGCAGAAACATTACATTTAAACATATTATACATAGGTCACAGTACAGTGTATTTGCATTGGTTGGTTACCATCTCTAGGGTCATTAGAGGATCCTGGGTCATCGTTGTGAGATAAGTCAGGTTACAAATTCGGAGGGTCTTTTACAGAGCCCTGAGTTGAGGTTTAAGAACAGCTAGGTTGTAGACCTAGGTATATAGTCATGGAATAAGCTAGTCATCTATCAAATTTGTACAGGGAAGGAATGTTGGAAACAGCCACAGGCCTCCGAGTCAAGAAGAAGGCTCTTGATAACAGTTTTAAATTGGCCAAAACTAGGGGCCAGGGAGATGGAGGGTGGTAGGTTGTTAAGCCAGAGGGGAGCACGATAACAGAAAGACCTTTGCCTTAATGAGGTCCTACAGTGGGGGGCTAGGAGGGAGGTGCTTGCTGGGTGCCTAGGGGTACTCCTGTCAGGGGCTGACTGGATGAGGGAGTGAAGGCCCTTAGGTGTGAGATTCATAAGTATTTTTCTGGCTTGGAAGCAAGTATGGTACTTAAGTCGCCCTTCGTAGGTCAGCCAGTCTGTAAGCTTATAGAGCACACATGTGTGGGTTAATCTATCACAGCCTGTGACCAGTTGCCAAGCTTTGTTGAGAGCTAGACTAATGCAGTATAGGGCTGTTTGGTCAGCGGTGCCATAAATTATTATACCGTAGTCGACCAATGAAACGACTGAGCAGGTTACAGCCAGATGTAAGGCCGGGGGGGGGAGGTTAGGCAGTGTTTATGTCTTGAAAAGTAGAGGTCCTAGAATCGACCCTTGAGGGACACCCGCTAGAACTGGTCGCTTGGAGGAGAGGCTGGAGCTAATTCTGACTTGTTGCATCCTGTCAGTGAGATAGTCTTTGAACCAGAAGATAGCCTCAGGGGTGAAATTGTGGGAGGGAGTGGAGAAGTAGTGCGTGACTGACGGTGTCGAACGCTTTGGTCAGATCGACATAGATTGCTCCTGCTATTGACCCCTGTTCCAGTGCCTAGTGTATGTAAGATGTAAATTCGAGTAGGGCTGTGGTAGTGCTGTGTCCCTTTCCGAAACCGTGTTGTTCGTGGCAGAGCAGATTGTGTTTGGCCAGGTAATCGGTGAGCTGGTCCGACACAATTTATTTGAGAGCTTTGGGGGGGAGGATATAAATGGGTCTATAGTTACCAGGGGAGGTGGGATCACCATTCTTTAGGATCGGAGTGATAATTCCTCTTTTCCAAAGAGTGGGGAATTGACCTAGGCGCAGTGAACAGTTTAGTAGTTTGGTGAGTTGAGGCAGGGTCTCATCCAGAGTTAGTCAGAGAATTTTGAGGTCTAGGGAGTCGCTGCTGTAGCGCGAGTTGTGCAAGGCTTTGGAGAGGTAGCATTTAGCCTCCTTGCAGGTGATGATTCACAGCCAGAAGGGGGGGGTGTTGTGGGAGAGGTGACCGAGGGGCGGCTGGTGGTAGGGTCAAAGAAGTTTTGTTAGAGGATGTGACTGAGGTCAGAGAAGGTGGTCTTTAGGGCGGGGTCCTGGGAGAGGGCTCCCTTGACTTGAAGCTGTGTCGGGGCAGGGAAAATGGTTTTCCCGCAGAGTTCCTTAATGTTGTTCCAGAAGTTTTTCCCTGAGCCCCATGTGATGGTGAGTGCTTGCTTATAGTAGGTTGCCTTAGCTAGCTGAATGGCCCAGGTGCATTTGTTTCTCGCCTCTCTGTAGAGTTGCCTGTCCTGGGGAAGCTGGGAGTTCAGGGCCCTATGCCAGAGGTTATCTCTGTGGTGCATCTGGTCAAGGAGGGTCTGTGAGATCCAAGGGCTGTCCCTGTTTTTTATGACCTAGTTTGTGAAGGGGTGAAGATATCACAGGCAGTGTTGAAGGTGGTAATAAAGGAGGTGAGGGCAGTGTCTACAGTCTGGGCAGTGTGGATGGGTGACCAGTCACAGGAGGAGAGATACATTTTGAGGTGTGAGAGGGATCCTTTTTTAAGGCACCTTTGGGTGGCAACTTTAGGGTGGCTGGCAGGGATTTTATTCAACCACCAGCAGGAGATGGGAGAGTGGTTACTTAATATGTCAGGGAGCACTTTAACGTTGGAGAAGTGGTTGGGAAGGTTTGTAAAGATGAAGTCGATAAGAGTGGAAGACCCTGATCTGGGGTCATGCCTGGTGGGGGACTGGACAACCTGGGCAAGGTCGTAGGCTTGGACGGCATCTTTGTAGGTGGCTGATGCAGAGGATAGCCAGTTCATGTTAAAATCTCCCATAATAATCAGTTTGCTCTTGGGTGGGAGGTGGGTGATGCTGGACAGTATAGAATCAAGGGCGTGTTTTTGATTCGAGGGGGGGATGTAAACCGCCATAATATATAGCAGTTTACTGGGCGTGCCAAAGGTGACTTTGATAGTTATGGCTTGGGCACCGTGTGCAGGTGGGGCAAGGGGGACCAAGAGGGCTTGCAGATATGTTTTGGCATAGATGGCACAACCACCTCCTATCTTGCCTGTCCTGTCTGCTCGGAAGATGGAGTAGTCACTGAGTGTGACAGAGACATCGGAGATATTTTTAGAGAGCCAGGTTTCAGATAAGGCCAGAATGTCTGGGGTGTGTTGGGCGATCCAGCCCTGGAGAGAAGTGAGCTTCCTAGGTAGGCTACAGATGTTAAGGGAGGTCAGTAGTAGGTCACCATGCCTGCTCTCCTTGGGAACACTAGTCGAAGGTGGTCCTGGATTAGGATGTACATTCCCTGAGAGAAGAAGGAGGAGGAGGAGGAGGAGAGCTTGCCGGAGAACAGCTTTCCGGAGCAGTTTGTATACGAAGCGACGGAAGTGTGGAGTACTATTGCTCTGATGCCAGAATGACATACACATAGTGAATAGTACATATAAGGATATATACATATAAGGATATGGTGCTTTGAGGTATCCTTCCCAGTGATGGGGGAACCCTGAGTCACTCTGAGATCTGGAGTGTAGAGTTCTCCCTGGACCCATCAGCCCTCCGACCACAAGAATGCCCCACAACAGCACCTGCCTGACCACCTGGATCTCTCTCCCAACTCAGACCTGGATCCAGTGGACCCTAGGAAAATGGCAAGAGCCATATTTATGTCAGCTTCTGAATCTAACCAATAAGGCACCACTTGCAAGGGGGAAACTCAGATTTGTCCCCACCCATCCAATCTGGTAGGGGAGTTACAGTGAGATTACATGTGAAGGGTGCTTCCCCAAAGGTGGACTGCTACTCTGAAGATTAATGCATTTGTGTCTTTTTTGACTCTCTAATTTTTCTCCAGTGTTATTTGCCTTTTGTTGTGATTTGCAGTAATTTTTGTTTATGAAAGACACTGTATAAATAGTACTGGATCAGATTGAAACATTGCCCAACCTCTTCCATCAGTGGCCTTTGTTGTGAAACACAGCCCACTGACAGAGGAATCTAATTGGCTATTCAGGATTCTTTGGTTTATAATTTGCTTGTGTAGGGTAGTCATTTAAAACTGCTCGTGTATGTTACAATTTTGAGTAGCAAAATACTGCTTTTAATAAAGTAATTCTATCCTTGGTTTACATTGCAGTTTCATCAACAGTTTGATGAACTTTCTGGCATAAAACATGCTTTTACCTTTAAACATAAGTAAACAGAACTGGACCTACAGAGGGATTTCTAATGTCCCATTTAAAGTAGCACTGTGGATTTTTTTTGTAACTCAAAGCCAACTGCAAGCTGAACTAATGAAAACAAGCAGTTGTCAATGCTGAATGTTGTCATGCTGGCATTGGCAGTGGTGGAGGTGGAGACGCATATTGCTGTGATTTTGTTTATGTGTCCCAAAAGATGATTTTGCACAGTGAGTATGCCATTGTGCAACAGAGCTGCAGAAACGCATTTTGGGCAGGCTGTGGAAAATGGCAGCTGGACTGTTGATAATGAGGTGTGCACAAATGGCAGTGGAGAAAATGTGGCATGAAAATATTGCAGATTGACGAAGTTACAAGGGTGCATGGAAACTGCGCAATGCACGCTTGCAACACAGTCATTGTATGGACTTTCGGCACCAAATTTTCACCGTAGGCATTTTAGGACCTCTGCTGATGAATAGTGTCACCATTATTTCTCAAACTGTCCCGAAAAGTGATTTCGCACAGTGACCGTGCAATTCTGCACCGGACGTGCGAAAACACATTTCAGCCAGCTGTACTGTTCATAAGGAGGTATGGAAAATTGCCAATGATGAATAGCTGGAGTGAAAGTATTACAGATTCACAAAGTCACGAGCGTGCATGTAGACTGCTCAATGCGGGCTCATAAAACACTCATTTTATTGACTTTCATCCCCAAATTTTCAACACAGGCATTTTAGGACATCTGCTAATGAACAGTGTCACTGCCATTTTCATAATGTGTCTCGAACATGGGCTTTCCTCAGCGACCACGCTATTGTGCACCGGAACAGCGAAAACAGATTTTGGACAGGATGTGAAAAATGACAGCTATACTGTTCATTAGGAGGTGTAGAACAATGGCACTGTTGAAAATCTGGAGTGAAAACATTATAAGTTTGTGAACTTACGAGTGTGTGTGTAAACTGCGCAATGCATGCTTGTAACACAGTCATTTTATGGAGTATTGTCACCAAATTTTCAACACAGGCATTTTAGGACCTCTGCTCATGAATAGTGTCACTGTCATTTTTGTAATGTGTCCTGAACAGTGTTTCGCACTGCGACTTCGCTATTCTGTGCCGAAAGTGCGAAAACACATTTTGGCCAGGATGTGAAAAATGACAGCTGAACAGTTCACAAGAAGGTATGGTAAAATGCTAATGTTGAGAATCTGGCATGAAAATTTTGTGAATTCGCTAACTTACGAGCGTGTGTAGCAACTGCGCAACGCACACTCATAAAACAGTCATTTTTTGGATTTTTCCCACCAAATTTGCAACATAGGGTTTTTGAGAGCCCCCCTCATGAACAGTGGCACTGTCATTTCATTACTCAGCCCCAAAAGGTGATTCCATGCAGTGACTGCGAAATCGCCTTTCGGGACTGAATAACGCCATGACAGTGCTAGAATTCATGAGGAGGGGTCCCAAAAACCCCATGTTAATAATGTGGGGCCAAAATTCCCAAAAATGCCTGTGATATGCAGCAAAGTTGAAAAAACCCTATTTATTCCATTATACAGCTTACCGGCATTTCCTCAGTTCACGGTCGGCTTTGAAGAGTGCAGATATGTTCCCGGTCCACCGACGATCATCGAGCCGGACTCTGGAGGTAAGTATGGGGTAAGGGGGTGTGTGGAGAGGCAGGGTGCACAGAGAGTGGGTGCGGGTGGGGGCCAGGGAGACTATGAGGGACCGTTTTCATTTTACAGGTGGAAACAAACAAAAAAAAAAACATTGCGGGACAGTTTTTGTATTTCAGGGCATTTGGCACGCTGGGGTGGGCTCCCAGCATGCCACCTAAATTTTTTGGCGTGGGCCGGAGCTGACAGGGGATTGGGCACCCTCGTCAGCACCACAACACGGGAGGGGTGGAGGAAGTGATGCCGACGGGATTGGCACCCCGTCAGCACACAGAGAAAGCGAAGCGAGCCAAGGGGGATTGGGCACCCCTCGGCATTTAACAATGGGGAGTTTATGCCGATGGGGGATGGGCTCCCCATCGGCACACAAAGAAGCAGGGGGATAAACTGACAGAGTTAGGCACCCCGAAGTCGGCAGCAGCTCACAACATGCTGATAATGTCGGCGCAGCACGTGAAGGGTCTAAGGCATCTGACCAGCTTGCCTCGGATTGCAGCAGACCTTTTCTTAGATGTGCTTGCCACATTATGTATGCATGGTGTGGCGCCAGCATGCAGGCTGATTGGGGAATGAGGGACGCACCTAATGGTGCGTGCCCTGCATTCGCCCAACAGCGACCACGCCTCCAAAGCTGCACTGTCCCAAGATGTTGGCCGCGCAAGCGCACCAACATAAAAATGATATCTGACATTTTGCAAACCTTAGAAAGTGCCTTCTGTGTTGAGCAGTGCACTTTTCTCTATTTTTTTAATCCTTCCCATTTGTCATGTCCAGTATAGCATTTCTACCGAGGCAAGGTCAGTGTAGAGCTGATGGGTTGTCTGACTAGATGACGTATAGAAACTCTGCCCAATAACATGAGAAGACAGTGGGGCAGAGCAAGATAAATGAGGCAGAGAGCTGGTATATTTCTTCCATGAGACAAAAAAAATCATTACATTTTTTTAAATACTTCAACACTGTTGGAATTGGAGTTATGGAGTATTCGACAAATACATTTAATTAATGGATATCTGCAACCCTTTACTTTATTCTGTCTTCCCAAACTATGCGACCAAGAAACATCTCTCAAATCACATATAAACTGACAATATACAGTATAATGACCCCTCCTTCCAGTAGGGAGAAGATGGTTGTTTTGTTGCAGTTGCCAGGACTTGGGTCTGACTGTTTGGCATCAGTCTGAAGGGATGGCTTGGTGGGAGAAGCTTAGGGTAGAACAGGAGGGTGCCGGAGTGCATTGGTGATCTGGGGGGAGGGGTGCTGACACCCTTTCCTATTGGCTGATTCTTAAACCATACCAAAAACAGCATGATTTCTACTTTCTATTAAAAATATAATAAAAAATCTGATAGCTGATTATATAAAAGATTTAAAACCCATTCAAAAAACAACTGGCATCCCAGGTCCTACCGAAGTCCCAACCCTCCAACACCACCCCCTTTGTAAAATCCTAGATTTGCTACTGCCCATATGGCCTGAGGATTCAGTTGGCACAAGGGCATCAGGAAAACATTGTGCATTAATGGGATACAGATGAAAAAGTGAAGTGCCTGAGGTTAAGGACGAACTATAGGATCTGGGGACAGTTCATGGTATCTTACCAATAGAAGGGAAGTATGTAGTAGGACCACTGGGAGGATGTCTAAACCCCGGGGGGGGGGGGTCCCTCATGGGAAACAACCTGATGGCTGGCTGGCTGGCCCATGGTGAGTTTCCTGACAACATCAAGGGAGTTCCTGGTGGTGGTGGGGGGGGGGGGGACAGTCTGGAGCAGTGCCCATGCTGACAATTCAACACCCAAGGCTGTGGCAGGAGGGAATGCTGCCATACAAGGTAGGAGAGTTGTCTCCAGCTTGGAAAAGCTGACCAGAAGCAGTGGGTACCTCAGCAAGGCAGTATCTGTCTCGTTCAGTAGGAATGATTGCCAACATGGACACCAGGCTGGCAGGGCTCTGGAGCACACAAACAACCATGTGTGGCTGCTAGCTGGGCGGAGCCCCACTTTAGCTAGGGCACAGAAGTATTAGTTGCTGGCTGCACAAGTAGGCATCAGACCCCAAATACTAAGCATTGGGTTGCTGAGGTGAAACCAGCAATAATGTGAAAACTAGAGAATTATGGCTACCACCTTCACAATATCAAAGCCAGAACATACATGTGAAAAGTATGAACGCATCATACAAGAAACACATACAGTGTGGGACCCCAATTAGGCTAGTGAGAGGTGGGAGATAAGCTAACTACAGAAATGCAAGGAGAAATCAGAGTAGAGTGCTATAATGATGATTGCTCTTGTAACTAAAGAAAGAACAGGGAGAACTGAGGCATTTAATGGGACACCATCAGCCCTTTACTGACGTTTTCTGCTATTATTGCTTAAGGTGCCTGTACAGCCGGCAGCAGTTTCTCTTGGGATGCAATATCCATGGAAGCAATTTCTTCCCCATAAAATTATTACTTTTACTAATTTTAGCACAAAGCGACACCCTTGTGGTTTGCACATGTTGACCGCGCCCGATGCCAAAGCGCAGTCACATTTTTACACGGCGCTGAAGAGCTGGAATGCTTGTGCACTCATTATTGCAACAAAGTTAGCTAAACACAGTTTTTAATACTATACAATGCTGAACTTGGGGAAGTGACTGTGGTTTTGAAATGAGCACTGACAGTTACAGAAATCGCTGTCGGAAAGTCGAGCCATGATACATGGGCATGCGGGCATATGCGTATACCAACAGTTCTCAAACTTTGTCATAGTGAGCCTCCCCTATACCATGGAAAAGATCTTGAGCCTCCCCCAAAATACTGAAATATTTTTGGGCCTCCCCATAGAAAAATAGCCTACTTTTCACAGTATATCAGGAATAAATTGAAACCTCTTTGCATAGCTGGCTCTCATGTTATTAAGCTTATTGTAAGCCCCCCAAACAGGACAACCTACTTGCTCCAATATTTTGACTCTTGAACCATTGTTACCCCTTACTGCCATACCTTCATGGGTCAGACTGCTTTTTCTGTTTCCCCGCTATCTGGAATAACCTTCCCGCTGACCTCTGCCTCTTCCCCTCTCACCCTGCCCTTAAACAAATTCTCAGGGATCATTTTGCTCCCTCCTGCTTTTATTCCTAGTACCTGTATGATTAACACTTGTATTTGAACAGTTCTGCTGCCAGTCTAATTGATCAATTGTTCCTCGCATTTTTCATTTATTGTTCTTACTTTGCTTGCACTTTTATTCCTTTTGTATTGCTTAAGTGTTTTGCTATTACATTTTGAATTGTATTCTCTCACTGCCCTTCCCTGGGTACACCTGAAACAAGCCATGGCTCAGTGTACAGTAACTTTCCTGGTCACAGACTTGTGAATAAATGCATAAATTCACCTACTGTTATCCTCTTTAAGTTTGCCTTATCCTTCACACAAAATCTATGAAGTTCAAAATTGAAATATACTACTTTTTCAAGACTTGCTTGAGCCTCCCCTGGAACAGGTTGGGGCCTCCCCAGGGAGGCTGGCCTCACCATTTGAGAACCCCTGGCGTATACAATAGCATATGAGCATGCACTTGCCCAGTATGCACATCCCATGTTATAATCATTACTTTAATTAATCTCCTGATTTAGAAACCTTGTATAACAAACAAAAAATCCCTTTAATAAAGGTGCTGCTACCCAATGTCAGAAAAGAGTGTAACTCCCAGCCCCTTCCTTAGTACAATGTCTGACATTCTGAGGGCAACACTTAATCATTTAAATACTTTCTTTCTTGCAGGGCTTGGAGAGTTCCAATCAATACATATTTGAGTTCAAGAAGTCTGCAAATGAATGGATGCAAAGGCATTTTTGTTGTACCATGGGGGAGAGGTTAGAAAAACATGTACGCGTTCATAACACAACCTACAATATTTTTCTCTAAGGTTTAATATTCTATGGTTAACAGAAGGTAACTCACCCTCTGTTTCCCTCCGTAGAGATTTAATATACTTTCAGTTTCTTAGATTTTCTAATAATGCCTGTTTACTTAGTGGACCTACACATTACATCACAATTTTCTTTTGTTAGTCTCTAATAACACCACCCCCCACACACTATTACATACGTGGTTATAGATGGGCTTATAAAAAAAGGTTTAGAAATTCACATCTGTGATCAGTCACTTAGGATATAAGCTCTGTATTCTAAAAAGCCACTCTATTTAATTTTTTTTGGGACATGTTGTAACACTCTAAAGTTGAAGTCAGTGGCGGTGCAGCTGTAGAAGTCACGTAAGTGATCACCCAGGACATCTTCCCTGTTTCCTTTGCGTGTGGCCCTGACATATTCTTGTATTTGTTCCTTGACTGGGTGTACAGTTCGTCCTACATAAACTTTTCCACATCTGCACCACCCCACATAAACAACATATGCAGTTCTACATGTTGCATAATCATTCAAAACATGTCCTTTGCCTGTAATGAGGTTAGTAAAATTTCTCCCTTCCTGTCCAAATTTACGTACTGCAGGCATGACATACATAGACTTGCCTATTAATCACTTTCTTATGGCTCCTGTCACTGTAATGATTCTGTACAAAATGATTAGAAAAATCCTTTCCTCTACTAAAAGTTACCACTGGCACCCCAGAGAAAATCTCCTTAAAGTTCCTTGGTTTCAGTTAGTGCTGACTGTCTCTGCTTGATTATTTTTCTGATAGCATGCGACTGTTGGTGGAAGTCAGTGACAACAAGCATTTGTCAATGCTGAATGTTGCTTGCTTGTATGTGCTGTGTAGGTATTTGGAAGTCAGTGGAGTGCAAATATTGAAAATTTGCAAACTTACTAGCGAACAAGGAACTGTGCAAAGCACGCTCGTAAAATAGTAATGTTTAGGAAATTTGTCACCAAATTTTCAACATAGCCATTTTAAGACCTCTGCTCATGAACAGTGTCACTGTGATTTTCTTAATGTGTCCCATACAGTGATTTCGCACACCGACTGCGCCATTGTGTGCTACATGGGCAGAAACACGTTTTGGGCAAGATGTGAAAAATGACAGCTGTACTGCTCATAAGGAGGTGTGGTAAAATGACAATGTTGAAAATCTGGAGTGAAAATATTGAAAATTCGCAAACTTAAGAGCGTGCGTAGGAACTGTGCAACGCAGGCTCGTAAAACAGTCATTTTTAGGAATTTTTTCACCAAATTTTCAACATAGCCATTTTAAGACCTCTGCTCATGAACAGTGTCACTGTGATTTTCTTAATGTGTCCCATACAGTGATTTCACACACCGACTGCGCCATTGTGCGCTACATGGGTGGAAACAC
Organism: Neoceratodus forsteri; assembly: GCA_016271365.2. Lineage (NCBI taxonomy): Eukaryota > Metazoa > Chordata > Ceratodontiformes > Ceratodontidae > Neoceratodus > Neoceratodus forsteri. Next base: position 361,746,354 of record JADMNL010000024.1, read on the forward strand.
GTTTTGGGCAAGATGTGAAAAATGACAGCTATACTGCTCATAAGGAGGTGTGGTAAAATGGCAATGTTGAAAATCTGGAGTGAAAATATTGAAAATTCGCGAACTTACGAGTGTGCATAGGAACTGCGCAATGCACACTCGTAAAACAGTAATTTTTAGGAATTTTTCCACCAAATTTTCAACAAAGACTTTCTGAGAGCCCACCTTATGAACACTAGCAGTGTCATTTCATTAATCGGTGCAAAAGGTGATTTCACGCAGTGACTGCGAAATCACCCTTCGGGCCCGATTAACGCCATGACAGTGAGAGCATTCGTGAGAAGAGGTCCCAAAAACCCCATGTTGAAAATTTGGTGCAAAAATTCCAATAAATGCCTGAGATATGCAGCAAAGTTGAAAAAACCCTATTTATTACATTATACAGCTAACCGGCATTTCCTCAGTTCGCGGTCGGCTTTGAAGAGTGCAGATGTGTTCCCGGTCCACCGAAGATCGTCGCGCGGGAGTCCGGAGGTAAGTATGGGGTGGGGGATGTGGGGAGGCAGGGTGCACAGTGGGTGGGCGTGGGTGGGGGCAGAGACAGCGAGGGACCGTTTTTGAGTTTCAGGTTTTTTTTTTACCCCTATGTTTCCCTTGAATCTTGCTCCCTTCAGTGACATTTGACTGTTCCCAAACCACTGAGTGTCTCCTTGCCCATTCATCCTTGGCCAACTTGAAGAGCAGTACTTGGTTACGGAGGCAGTACAGTGTAGTGGTGAAAGGCACTGGGCTGCAAACCTGAAGACTTGGGTTTGAATCCCACTTTGCATACTGTGTGTGACCCTGCCCAAGTCAGTAATCTTTCTTGTGCGCCCATGTCGAACCTGGAAACAAACTTGGGCTTAATGTGTCTTTCCTGGTTAAACGGTTTCCCCTTGGTCTGATTATGTTATTCTGTTTAGATGTTCTGCTAGGCAACCAGATGATTTTTGAATGACTTTCCTTCTGTGTGGTTTACATAATCATTGTTGATTTAGTTAGCATAAAACCCTGCACAGTGAACCCTCAGCACATAATTAATGCGAGAATGAAAGTCTGCATGAGAATGTTGTGGCAAGAAGAAAACGGAAGTCATGGGGCAAGTCCAAACGTTACCTCACTTATTGGTATGTGGGGCAAGGCAGGGGTGGTGTCACGAATGGCTCATTCAGTGAGTCGGACTCGGCAGGTAATTGGCTGCAGCGCTGAGCTGAGAGGTTCGCCTGCGGGGCTCCTGGCCTTCAGAGCAGTGCCGGGCTGTAGAGACTGAGGCAGAGTGACTGGAAGGAGAACTTAGGGCTCCGCTCGATGCCGAGTGTATGAGTGCGAATGCACAACTAGCTCTGAGACTGAGACGTGCAGCGTGCAAATTGTCATTTCTAAATTCTGGAACTCCTTCAAAACTGATATTTGGACCCTTTATACAGTTTCGTGAACATTGTCCACGAATTAAAACCAACTGCGGCAAGTCTTCAAAAAGTAGACAAAAAAAAAAAGGTACTAACAAACGGTGCCTGTGTGTGTGTGTGTGTGTGTGTGTGTAGGGGGAGCGTGCATGAGCAGGCGATATCTTATCGCTGCTCACTGAAGCGTAGCTCCCCCTTTCAACTGTACAGCACTGCATTTTTGTACTGCTGTCATAGACAGCTCCAGCAGGCATTGGAGAACTGCGGCCGCACCTGCAAACACACTGACTGAATTGGAAGAGGGTTGCCACACCTCTGAAAACTCGGATGATGGCACTATGTTTCTTGCATATGCGTGCAAGCAACATAAAAATCATTTGTGCTGGATCAATTTCCTTCTTTGGTTTCATTGTTAAGAGGGATTTCCTTGGTACCTCACTGGCTTTTTTTCATCCCCTCTCCACTGTTCTGGTGAGAAACTTTAAGGAGATTTTCTCCGGGGTGCCAATGGTAACTTTTAGGGGAGGAAAGAGTTTATCTGATCATTTGGTGCAGAGTTATTACATCAACAGGAGCCACAAGAAAGTGAGAACTGCAGATGTTGTTTATGTGGGGTGGTGCAGCTGGGAAAAGGTTTACGTAGGGCGAACTGTATGCCCAGTCAAAGAACAAACACAAGAACATGTCAGGGTCATATTCAAAGGTAACAGGGAAAATGACCTGGGTGATCAGTTACATGACTTCCACAGCCGCACCGCCACTAAATTCAAGTTAAGTGTTACAGTAAGTCCCAATACATTCAAGAGAAGGGGATAGATTAAAGACTTATGAAACACAGTAGATTTTCAGAATGCAGATCTTATACCCAAAGAGGCTGAACACAGATACGTATTTTAAACCATTTTTGTAAGTCCATCTATGCCCATGTATATTATAGAGGGGGGAGGGGGGTTATTAGAGATTAACAGAAGAAAATTGTGATGTAATGTGTAGATCCCATAGGAAAATAGGCATTATTAGAAAAGCTAAGAAATGGAAACTATATTAAACCTCTATGAAGGGAAACAGAGGGTAAGTTACCTTCTGTTAGCCATAGAATGCTGAACAGTAGAGAAAAATATTGTACATTGTGTTATCAGCACTTGCAAACGTTTTTATAAGCCCTCCACCATAGTACAACAAAAATGTTTCTGTTATCTGTTCACTTGTGGATTTATTGAAGTCAGCCCCCCCCCCCCCCGACAAATGTTACAACAGAAATTATTTTTTATCTGCACTCGTGTACACTTCTTGAAACCAAATATGTACTGGTTGGGACTGTCCAAGCCCTGCTAGAAAAAAATAAAGTATTTAAATGATTAAATGTTGCCCTCAGAATGTCAGACATCATAATAAGGATGGAGCTGTGAATTTCACTATTTTCTGACATTGGGGAATGGTACTTTATTACAGGGATGTTATAGTTATATAAGGTTTCTAAATCAGAAGATTAAAATAATGATTATACAATTGGTATATGCATGCACCACAAGTTATAACTGCTTTATTATTGGTATGGGTTTCTGCAATGAATGAAACAAATAATACATTTACTTGTCTCCTTCTCCCCCCCCCATTATGATTTAATATACAAGGATGAGAAGTGTCAATTCAGAGCTTGTAAAAAAGTGTTGTAAAACCAGCTTATGGACTTCTGGTGCCAACTCGCTCCAATGCAGACATGAACTCTCTCAGCTCCATCCCCTGGACACTAATATCTTTCTTAATCTGCCATAATCTAGGACTTTTACTTGGCAGGAAAAGGACAATTTGCATGCACAGCACCATGCCACCCAAACAAAAACCAAAAGAAACTGTTCTGGACTAAATGAAGCCTCCAGCAACTGCTGAACTCCAAGACAGCCAGGCCCAGAGCCGGAGCTGCTTGGCCTCAGCTGCATCAGGCCCACTGAGTGATCTAAGTGAGGATGAAGGAAAGGAACACTTAACAATCACATCCCATCCCTGTGTTCTGAACTGAGTGATGTTAGCAAAATGATGGACAGGCTTGAGAAGGTAGTACGTGAAACTGCCCCTGGCTTGGTGTAGGTAACTCATCGAGCAATGGACATTGAGAAAGGCCTCACAGAGGTGCCTGAGTCTGTTGAGACCCATCACTTTGCTACCTCCACCATTGGGAGATAGAGCTCACTGAAAAAAAATAATGACTTCAAGCTCCACCCCCGGCAAAACAACTGGAGGATCTATGGACTCCCGAGGGCATGGAGACCAGTGCTATGGAGCCCTTACTGGAATCCTTCCTCAAAGAGTTGCTGAACTGGCCAGTGGACGACACACTCAACATCGTCCAAGCTCATAGATCACTTATGCAGAAACCTACAGACCCCAAGGAGAGGTCTCACCTGGAGATCCTTAAATTCTTGGACTTCAGGACAAAATCCGAAGTCCTGTCACTGGCATAGGGGAAAAAAGAAATCCTATTTGGAGACACAAGGTTGTTCTTTGACAACAACTACACACATTAATAATGCAAAAATGCAGGACCTTACTTGCCATCCGAAAACATTTAGAAGCCCACAACGTCAAACTGCAACCTGTGGTCCCTGCACAAGTTAAAATCTTCACACAGGAGGGCCTCTAATTGTTTAGAACACTAGCTGATACAAAGTCTCTTCTGGGGGTCCCTTCCAAACTCTATGCTCCACTAGAACTTGCACTAGAGAATCCACTGTGCCAAGCACCATGGAAGAAGGCTTTGAAAACTCAAAAATGAAACCACGCAAAGAACACACCTTCCACTAATACGGACAATGGCACTGATGGAGGATCCCTATGCAAAACAACCCAAAGACCTGCGGACCTGACTGTGACAACAGGAAAGCCCCTACCTGACTATTCATAGAGATACTTTGTGGAAGGGAAGAAAGATCTGCGTGGCAGAGCTGGAAGGAACTGCTGGGCACAGAAGCTTAATGTATATCCTTTTGAGGGACGCTCAAAGTTTCAGCCATCTGCTGTTTGACACTTTATAAAAAAATGTTCTGCTGTTTACTGCATAATTGTTGGTAGCACAAGGCATCAGCCATGTGCAGTTAATTAATGGGGTGCAACATTTGATTCAACTTGGGGGGGAACTGGGCCAGAGTGGGGATTAGTTTGATGGGTGGTCGAGGACAGACCTAAGTGTATCCCCCCAAGGGGTGATCAGGGGGGCTCTCCTTCTCCAGTCATTTGGAATTAACATTGGGAATCAGGCAACCAGCCCTAGGATACCCAAGTAGACTATAAGCTATAGAAGTGGTAAACAGGAAGGTGGTGTAATTTAAATTCATCAGAGTAAAATTGAAGTGCACTAGTAAAGAGCCTGCAGCTGATTGGTGGGAGATGGTGACAGTACACAACCTATGCCAGATTAACACATTTTTAAAGTCTTGGAGCCCTACAGGGAGGCGGGGGGCTACTGGGACCCTTGCGGCACCGCTCCTTGGCATGGCATTGTGGCACAATGGCTCTGGCTCCACCCTCCGTTTGTTTCCAAGCATAAGGAAAGGTGGTAGTATACTGAAAATGGGAGTAACAGGAATGTTAATATAATGTTATACCAGCAAAATGCCTATGAGGTTGTTGGGCAGCCTGGTGGAACCCTAAGGAGAGTAGGTGTAGTTCGTGGATCCCCAGGGAACATCACAGATTCTTGACCCCATAATGATTACTCCATGTGGCTCTCTGTAATGATTAGGCTACAGAAGCAGAGTTTGGGCAGCCTCTGGACACATTTGGACACTAAGGGTGGGGGCTGGTGCATCTCTGGGGGACCCTTCTATGGAGCACTCAGGTGGCCAACCCCAAATTGACTGACTTGTTGGAGGGTGGGGAGGATGCCCGAGAAGATTCTCAGCCTTCGGTAGGAGTCGTGACTAATGGTGGATACAGATATAGGGGCCAGCATTGGCATGGGCACAGAAGGTGGGGCAGTAACAGGTACTGGAGTGGGAGGGGGTGTTGGGGAAGGAACACCCCCAGTTGGCAGGAATAGTTTCTTAAAGTCCTCTACGGTTCCCCCTTCCTCCAGCAACAACTTAGCAAATTTCTCCTCAAAAGTCTCAGATAATGGTGGGAGCTCATCCTTCCCAGGGTCTATACTGTCTTTTGTTATCACTCTCCAGGCAGCTGGAACCCCTTCTGGGGCAATAGTCTGTGGCACTTTAGAGCTGTCCACGAGGTCACTACACTCTACCAAGGCTATGAAAGTTTGGGCAATCAAATCAACCTGTCGACCCACCACCGAAGGGATTTTTAAACATTCAACTTTGGAGAGTGCTCCCTCTATAGTGTCTTTACCGGTACCCAAGGGAATATCCAGTAGAAGTAGAGCATTTTGGGGGTCGATCTCCTGCCCAGTACACCACCCCACCAACTGGTATACAGCCATTTCTACTGGGGTAGCCATTAATCTTTAACAATAATTCGTCATTTTTGGCCACTAGAAGGCATAAAATCCCAGCAGTGAGCCTCCAAAATGTAACCCCTAGGTAGCACTATCCCAAGGGCTACTACCCCTGCCTGCTTGGCTAGTAGCCTTGAGTTCTGAAATGGATGCCTCCACCCAGAGGTCAGGGTTGGTAGTGGTCAAGCTAACCTGGGCACAGCCCTCCGGAATACTGTAACCCCCCTCATTCCTTACTAGTGGCAGGAACAATACACAATAATCACTTTCACAATACCCCTGATACACCACACAAGTACCCACACTGTTTGCACTTACCACCAGGGCTTTCCTCTGGCCCAGCTCTGGGGACCCCCATAAAACAAGGTTATACACAGCAAATAACAGGAGTACAGTACTCTTGCAGAAACTGGAATCACAGTCAGGGTAAATGCAGAAAAGAGTTAGATCTGATTTATTTAAGAGGCTTGAACAAGGGAGGGGTGTAATCAGGTTAATTTGCTTAAAGGCTGTATCAGTCAAACAGTTATGCATGCACTTCAGGGTCCATAAACAGTCACACACTCTGGGTACCCAGATGGAGAACGGTGGGCTAGCCAGGAACGTTGCAGCTGGTTGGAGCCCTGTGATGGAAGAAAACAACATGTACAACACACACTATTTGTAATCCGGAGCCGAGGCTCAGTTTATAAAAGAAAACAACAAGACAATCAGATGACACACTTTTAGATTAGGCTGTTGTTGCAGGAACTACCCTGATGATTACTCATGATACCCAAGACTGGACACAGGCTGACGGAAAATCGAGACAGCAGTTGGTTAATCTGGAGTGCCAGGAGAAGCAGGGCCCACATGAATCGCCGAGGCGTCATTCCTGTTCAAGTGTGGAGCAGGGGGCTGATCCCCAGGCAGGTCTCTCGTTGACGGCTTTCTCTGTGCAGCGGGTAGCCTGGCTGGGCCAGTGTGGCAAGGCCCCGGCCAAATTAAGTCAAATTCGGATATAGTCTGTTTTGGGCTGGATACAGCTTCAGCAAGCAGAACACAGTTCACACAGTGGGGAACCAAATCATGACCCACTAACAACTCACAGCACATTTACATGTAAGGAAATTCTACTGTACCAGGCAAACCGCTCTCCAGTCATGATCGCAAAGTCTCTGCACAAACCGGGGATTCAAAAGCAGCTGGAAATCCCGACAGGCTGATCTCATTCAGCAAAATCTTCGGTCTTCTTCAGGTATGAGCCTGGTAAAAAATCAGTGCTTTCTTCATTCTCACAAACTTGGATTTAGTCTGAAATAATTCTCTTCTCTCCCTCTCGGGGCAGCAGACAGACATGCAGGCCACAACTCAGGCCTTTCCACAATTCTCCCACATGAAACTACTCAGACGGCTGCTTGACTGTCTCAAGCTGTTGCTTCTTCAGCTCCCAACTTAGATCTGACTCAATTGCCAGCAAACCTGGGACTTTCCCCAGAATCCAAAAGGTTTGGTTGGCTGATCTGTCAGTCACAACAAAGGCTTCCCCTTCAGGTGCAAAAAGGCGCCAAAAACCCAAAACTACAATTCCTACAGATTTTGACTTCAGACAGCTCCTGTAGTCCAGCTCCATTTTAGGTTCCACTAGTACGGTTTGGTCCAATTTGGCAGTCCTGGACCAAGATAGTGAAGATAAACAAAACAGTCCTTGCTGCAAAGAAGGCAGGTTAGACAAACTACATTGTCATCATCACTCTAAATGATTTTCAGCAAATAGTTACATCTTTCAACAGAGCTCCCTCTCAGATTAGTTATGACTGCAATCCAGGCAGCTCTTAAAGAGACAGTACACAGAGGCTATACAGGCACTCTCTGGGAACCACATTTAAACTACTAAAACGCAGGACACCAGCCTGGCTGTGAGCATTTAGGCAAGCTCAAGGAAGACTTTTCGGGAACCCCCATTTGTATGGGGGTTACTCATATCTCGACTTACTGATCACTAACACTGAGCCAGCATATCCCCATTTTGAACTATTGTCTTCAGTGCTTCATTCCTGGGTGACTGCCCCTGAAAATATGGGTGGCACGTCCCCACGGCTGTTTTAGTTCCTAATCTTCCTCATTGCCTTATGCAGCTCAAAGTCACTATTCACGGCCCTATATATTCCCTTCAGACATTGGATACTCATGTAACCAGGCACTGCTCCTATCAGCATCATAACTTTTAGCTCCCTAGGGCTCTTAACACTTGCGGTGATTCCCTACCCAGGACATGGAGTCCCATTCTCATTGTGCTCTGGCATCTCACTCCCTCCGACTCAGGTTCAAATCTCACTTGCAGTAACTTGATTCTTGCCTCCAACAGGGCTCAGGTCTCCCCCACCCAGGGATCTCTCTCATCCACAGCCACCACCATGTATCTAACGCTTGCACTTCTCCCTACTGAAAATGACACCTGGAGCGGGCAATCGGCCCTACTCCTTCCACACCACCACCCACTCTCCTTTTTTCCCAGTTGTGCGCTTCCATGCCGGCCAGAAAAGCCCTCCCTCCAGGGTACTCCCCTATCACTGACAGTCCCCCAGAGGTGAAAATGTTAACCCTTTAAGGGCCAGGGCACGAAGCCCAAGAAAGTAACCAAAGATGTACAGCCCAGTACCCTAACCTAATGCTCTATCCCATGGGGGGGTTACAATCCCCCCCCCCCATTTAAAAGCTCAGTGCCTTCCTTGAACTCCCAGAGCACCAGAAGCCACCTCTCTGGGCTCCAGACAAGAAAGGTATGCACACTTCCCTCCCACCAGACCTCAGAAGGTCTCAGACTGCCTCACCACGAAGCTGGAAAATCCTGAAGTAACCAGAAATCAGGGCCCCTTTGCAGCTCAACTCTCCAGACATGCTAGAGCTCTCTCTGGCCACCCACCCTGCTGGACTTCCAGGACGGATTGCCTAAATATCCAGAGGGTGGTGTCCCAGGCCTACTACCTTTCTTCCTAAGCTACAGAGTCCTTCCCAAAATAGCCACCACCTAATCTACCTGAACACTGCCCTAGACTGCCTTCCCCATTCCCACTTTGTGAAATTACATGGATACAGTGGAACAGTGGTTATGCTAGAAACAGTAGCAATGGCCCAACGGGGCTTGTGCTCATATACAACAGTTATCCTTATACAATATGGCAACAAACTTTCCGATTTGAACATAGTTAACTTTTAGTTTCAAATGTTACAGTAACAGCAGTTAACAACACTGGCTACATAGTTTTGACCCCCATAATACAAGAGTCCCAAATTAACAGATTTGTAAGGCAAGTCCCAGCTATTAGTCCATTACACCCATTAAAAGAAATGAAAAAAGGTTCAATGTCACCCATGTGGGGTCTTCAAGTGGGGGTCACAACAGTCAGTCACTCTGCAGTGCTTCTGGGCAGCAGCAGCAGCTCACCATCTGGTGAAATAGTAGCGGGGATGTGGCTTGGTACAGGGGTGACCATACAAGTCCCTGGCCTCCACACAATACCTAGCATGTCCTCTATCCAAATCTTGCAGCACAGCATAGTTCTTCATCAGAGTTAAACTGTCATAGGCACTGCGCTCACAAATTCCTCTGGCAACATGGTGGGCCTCCTGCAGGGAAACAGTGGGGCTATGCACATCTAGGCCATGTTTACGATATATCTTCAGAAGGATGGCCTCATAGACCCACTCCTTTATCTCAGCTTCAACAATGTCCAAAATGTGTTCAGGCAATCGGGATATTCATATCGTGAGTACTCTTCCCAAAACTGCCTCCTAACAATGTGCTCAGCCTGTGACCACTCTGTCAGACTCCTTATAGTCGTTTTGGGAGCCTGTCCCAGAGGGAGCCACGTGCCTTCTTTATATTGCCATTCATGTTGCTCTTGCTCCCTGATCTGGCAGAAAGTCTCTCAAGGCCTAGGTCTGGCTGGTCCATAGGCTGAGGAACCCCCTTGAGGTGACAACTTTTCCGAATGATAATCCACAGGAAAGGCCATCCCCGACTCCTCCTCCCAAATGTCCTCTATCTTTATCTCTTGCTTGACCTCTTGACCCTCTTCATCTGGCTCACATTCGGGGTCCAACTCAGGCTTCGCAGCCGGGGAATCTGACGGCTTGCTGACACTAGTGACTAGCTGATACTTGGTATCTTGTTAGTGGGTAATGTCTCTGAGGAGGAGCATGAGGAAATGGGCTGCTGAGCAGTATCAGCCTCAGACAGCACTGGCTGCTCCACTTTGCTTGTCTGAGGGGGAACACTAAAATCTTCAGGGGTCATGAGCCGAGGTGAGGGCACCACATTAAGGACTGTAGAGCTGCTATCCTGACAGGCACTGGAACTCTTTGCCTGCACCATACTTTCTGGGGATAACACACCAAGCTGGGGGGGTGGGCTTCATTTTTTCCATGGTAACAGTGACTTATTTTTCTCTTTTGGGACCCATTTCTGCCAAAAGTGTCTCCCATCCTTCCACAGTAGTCTCTTCAGATTCTAAAGAGGTAGCTGACTGACTTGGCCATCTCTGTGGGTGAGTAGACAATAGGTATCCATGCACTCTCTGCCTGCCATCACAAGGCCAGGTGCACACAGGAACGGGTTCTACCTCCGGGCCCTTATACTATAGACAAAGATGGTGGCTACTATGAGCCAGCCACTATCAGCATTTTAGCTTGTGTGCTTTGTTTATTTTAATATTGTTTCAGTCTTATTTTATTTACTTATATTGCTCATTTTATTATTTGTTTTATTTCAGAACAGTTAGGGGTGAAGAAGTGATGTAGATTAGGGCTAAAACATGTCAGTTTTGAAAGAGACTCTTTGTCGGCGTTGTTGCTGAATCGCTATGTTTTCTTTTTGCATTTGGAAATCCCGACAGGCTGATCTCATTCAGCAAAATCTTTGGTCTTCTTCAGGTATGAGCCTGGTAAAAAATCAGAGTCTCTCTGCGAGCTCAGTTATGAGGTAGGCTTGCAGATAGTCCAAGAGTAAGCAGAGAAGAAAAAATTACTCATCTTAGTAATTATGTTTCTTCTAATGGAGTCTTGCTGTATTCTGACTATTACAGTATGCCCTAGCACTCAAACTGCCCCGGAGAGTAGATGGTTAATTTTCTATGCAGAGCATAGAACGTTGATCCTGAGTTCAGTTCAAACCTCTGTCTGCTGCACTTTGAAGCGCAACTGTCAGATTCTTACGAGCTAATACTAACTACTATGTGGAAATTGTAAAATTTTTACTAGCCAAATGGCAACCAAATATTTTGGATCCCCAAAAGACTCAAGTCAAGAAATCCAAAATCAAAAACCAGATAGTGAACAATTTAAGACTGTTAAATTAATAATATAACCCACTCCCCCTCTCTAAAAGGAGGGAGTACCCAAATGCACCCCTGGAGTGCAACACTGCATCTGCCAGCCCACTTCCCAAAAACAGGTTCTGAGAAGGGAGGTAGGGAGGGAGGTCAGAATACAGCAACATTCCATTAGAAGAAACATAATTACTAAGGTGAGTAATTTTTTCTTCAAACAACATGAAGTCTTGCTGTACTCTGACTATTGCAGACTACCAAGCAGTACCTCCATGGAGAAGGGAATCAAACCTACCTTGGGAATAGGCTCTGCAGTACCAAACCGAGTATCACTCCTAGCCTGGATGTCCAGGGAGTAAAGCTTGGTAAATGTATGGTCTGTTTTCCAGGTGGCTGCTTTACATATCTCTAGCAAAGGAATATCCCTGGCTGCAGCCAGGGAAGCAGCTGTACCTCTAGTTGAATGAGCCCTCAGGCCTGAGGGAGGTATTTTGCCTAGTTTCTCATAGCAGAATTGAATACAAGAGACAATCCACCTGGCAATAGTTCTCTTAGTGGCAGGTTTGCCCTTATCCACTTCCCCATAAGTGAGAAACAACTGAAGGGAGTCAAACCTGTGAGCCTTAGTACGCTCAATGTAGCAACTAAGGGCTCTTTTAACATCCAAACTGTGTAAACTTCTTTCTCCTGAAGAAGAATGATCAGTGAAGAACACAGGGAGAGACATAGATTGGTTCAGATGAAAATCTGAAACCACTTTAGGTAAAAACCTCCTATTAGTTCTAAGGACCACCTTAGCTCTATGGAATGAGATAAAATCAGGCTCCACTGACAGAGCTTGCAATTCTCTGATACGCCTGGCAGAGGTAATAGCTACCAGGAGCACAGTTTTCCAAGTCAAGTACTTAAGCTCTGCTAAAGACAAAGGCTCAAAAGGGGGTTGCATAAGCTAAGCAATGCAAACATTAAGATCCCAAGCAGGGGTAGGATCCCTAAAGGGGGGATTGGTATGAAGCAATCCCTTGAAAAATTGACAGAATACAGGGTGAGATGACAATGAGGAAGGCTTTCCCACTGACAGAAAAGCAGAAACAGCTGACAAATGTACTTTGAGAGTAGCTGGTCTGAGGCCTAGGCCATTATGATGAACCATATAATCCAGAACTATAGACAATTCAGCAGTGTCTGGGGATATATGCTTCTTGGAACACAAAATGCTGAATCTTTTCCATTTGGAGTTGTAAGTTTTTTCTGGTGGCAGGCTTTTGAGAGGCTTTGAGAATATCCAGAACCCCTTGGGACAAATGCAAGTCTGCAGACTCTAACTCTTCAAGAGACATGCCTTGAGATTGAGTGACCGAAGAGCGGGGTACCAGATCCTCCCCTGAGAGGAGGTTAACAGGTTGTAATTCCTGGGAAGAGACAGGGGAAAATGGACAGCTAGGGACAGCAACAGGGGGTACCAAGACTGCCTGGCCCAGTCTGGAGCAATCAGAATCATTTTGCAAGGTTGTGACCTTACCTTGACCAGAACTATGAACAGTAGAGAAAAGGGAGGGAAGGCATATAGAAATTTCCCCTTCCCAGTTCATAATCAGAGCATCCAGAGGGACTGAACCCAATACTGGGGGTCTGCAACAAAACAGAGGAAGTTGGTGATTGTCTGGGGCTGCAAAGAGATCTATCTCTGGAGTGCCCCACCTTGAAAAAATCACTTTCAACACCAGAGAGTCCAGGGACCATTCGTGATGGCCCTGGGAGATCCTGCTCAATGCATCTGCTAGCACATTGTCCTTCTCTGGAAGGTGAACTGCTATCAGAAAGGTCTGCAGAGAATAAGCTAGGGACCACAATTTCATGGCTTCCATGCACAAGGCCGTGGACCGAGTACCTTGTTGATGTACCACATGGTGGTGGTGTTGTCTGTCCTGACCTGAACCACCTTGTTTGCACTGACTGAAAGAAAGCTTGCAGGGCAAGAAAGACCACCCTGAGTTCCAAGAGATTGATATGAAGAAGGGATTCCTGAGGGGACCACAGTCCCTGGACTGTGAGAGCCCTCAGATGGGCTCCCCACCCCAATAGAGAAGCATCCATGGTTAGGACCACAGAGTGAGACTGAGTGATGAATGGGACTCCTTGTCTGAGGTTGCCCTGATCCCTGCCACCATTGGAGAGCCTGGATCAGAGTCTGGGTCACTGGAACTAGTTTGGTTAGAGAATCTTTCTTCTGAGACCAAAAGGCCCTCAGGTGAAACTGAATGTCCCTCATCTGAAATCTGGCCCCTTGGACCACTGCTGTAGAAGCTGCCACGTGGCCCAGAAGTTGAAGGAAGTGCCTTGCTGGCCGAGAGACCAGAAGGTGGAATGAAAAGCCAGCTCTACAATAGCCCTTGCCCTTTCCAGGGGAAGAAAAGCTCTTGCTTTGACTGTATCCAACTCTGCCCCTATGAAGGTGAGGAGCTGTACAGGCTCAAGAACTGACTTGGGAAGCTTGAGAAGGAATCCTAGGGAAGTGAGCACTTGCTGAGTCACTTGAAGGTCTGACTTGACTTGGTCTGGGGACTGACCCACAGTGAGCCAGTCATCCAGGTATGGAAATATGGAAATATTTTTCCTTCTTAAAAAGGCCACTACTACTGCTAGGCATTTTGTGAATACCCTTGGAGCTGATGTCAGGCCGAAGGGCATAGCTTTGAACTGATAACGGCCTGAAGGCATTTCGAACCTGAGGTACTTTCTGTGGGAGCACCTGATGGGAATGTGGAAGTAGGCATCTTTTAAGTCCAGGGAGGCTAGCCAGTCCCCTGGCCTTAGAGAGGGAAGGATTATTCCCTGAGTCACCATTTTGGTTTTAAAAGATGTTTGTTCAGGTATCTTATGCCTAGGATGGGTCACCACTCCCCTGTCTTTTTTGGGGTAAGAAAGTACCTGGAATATAGACCTTTGTCCCTGTGCAATGTAGGAACTCTCTCCACAGCCTTTAGAGCCAGTAGAGATGAAACCTCTGCCTCTAGGGCAATGGTTTTGGAGATGCTTGCAGGTGGAAAAGATCTGGCCTTCAGCTTTGGAAATTTCTTGAAGCTGAGAACCAGCTCCTGGCTTACCACCTCCAGGACCCACTTGTCTGAGGTAACAGACATCCAGTCCTGGACAAAGTAAGCCGGCCTGCCTCCTACAGGAATGGGGGAGTCGACCCTGGCTGACACATCAGGGTGTCTGCTTGGCAGGAGCCTTAGGTTGAGGGATGGATGCAGCCCTGCTCATCTCCCTTGTGCCTCTCCTTCTAAAGAACCCCCTCTGAGGAAAGGGAGAAGAGGCCTGTACTTGGTAGAAAGGCCTATGAAAAGGCCTGCCCCTGCCCATAGCCTGCTGCCTTTGTGGAGTTGCCTGCCTTTCCTTGGCCTGTGCACTCCTATACGTGGTCCTATATTCATCCATCTTTTTCATGTAATTCTCTGTCTGCTCCCCAAACAGAGAATTACCCACCACAGGGTAATCCATGGCCTTAGTCTGGGTGTCCTGTGAGAGACTAGTACATCTGAGCCAAGCCATTCTCTGAAGGGCCACAGATGTAGCCATGACTCCAGAGAACACATCATTGGAGTCCACAGCAGTATGGGACTGTACCTTAGATGCCTCAATCCCATCATCAGCCACCCCCTCCAGCTCCGAGGCCTGCTTAACCAGTGCCAGTACAGTGTCCCACCTAGACTTCTGGTACCTAGCTGCATAGGCCATATAATTAGCCTACCTGAGTCCCAAGTCGGATGCCATGTACTGTTTCTTTGCCATGGCATCCAGCTTCCTAGAATCTTTATCTGGGGGGTGTGAAGCCAAGGGTATATTAGCCTTATCACAGGCTGCAGCCTGCACAACCCCAACATGGCTGCATTGTTGATACAAGTACTCTGTACCAGAACCTGATAAGGTGTACCTTTTGTCCATCCTTCTGTCATAGAAACATAGAAACATAGAAGTTGACGGCAGATAAGGACCGCAAGGCCCATCCAGTCTGCCCATTTCTTTTTCCACCTTATAAATGTGCCATCGGCCTTTGCTCTTTGCTGTCGACAGGAGGTACAGAATTTGGAGTTTTTAAAATCTTTTGTGTCTGTTTCCCAAAAGACATATGAAGGGGAATAGACAGTCTCGTGGACTCTGGGATGTCCATCATCTCCACATAATCAGGTTCCTCTTGTTCCTCTACAGCTTCTTCCATAGGGAGCTGGAGGGTTTCTGCCACTTTCTCAAAAAACCTAGGAGAGGAAACACCAGAAGGCCTGTCTGGGGAGATGTCCGGTTCAATGGGCTCAACCAGACCTCCCACACCATCGTTGTCATCATCATCATAATCTTCAACCCCCTCCAAATCTGGCTCATAGAAATCTTCAGGGGCATAGTCTTGAACCGGAGGAACCGACCAAACCGAGCGCCTGCCAGAAGGCGCCGGATCAGACAGAACTGGACGAAGCAATTGTACAATCCTTATCGCATTGGCAATCTCTACAGCGGTCGGAAAATGGGTCTCTGGAACCGAACTGGCCGATTTTTATTTTCTTTTTCTTTTTGTAGGAACTGATCCCTCAGGATCGGCTTTCCTCTTGCCCGAAGAAGTATCGCCCTGGTCAGAGGGCACTCCCTCAGGTTCAGTCGGAACCGAACTGGGCTGGCCATCCAGATCAGCGGACTTCACGGCCTCCTTATCCCTGAGCCTACCTAATCTTTTTTTCCAGGGTAGACTTAGGAAAATGTTTACAGTTTTAGCAGTCTGAATCGAGGTGCTCAAACCCCAGACAATAAACACAGGTGGTGTGGGGATCAGCCTTAGCAAAGACCTGCCCATACACAAAGCAGTGTTGAAACCCAGTGGGCCCTGTTTTTCTTTTGGGTTTCTCAGACATAGCCATCCTAACCACAAACTTACCCTTTTTATGGCAAACAACCAGGCAAGACACCCTTATCGGTTTCTAACCGTGTCACGGGTATTGGAAAAAAACACAAGAAAATGCAGTTTTTTTAAAACTGATAAGGACCGGTAACCACACTCTTAAGTTTAAAAACAAAGACAGAATATATAAATCACTAAATGACCGGTTCAGCCGAACCGGTCGAAAATCAATTTTGCAATTTCCACAAGTTTACTATGTCTAGTTCACTACCTAGTACTTAATGTACCACAGACAGAGATCTGAACCGAAACTTGCGAAAAATAATTGGTAAAACCGAGGACTTTAACCGACTTATGAACCGTGAGCAAAGGAGAAATCTCCAGAGCGGCCGTTCAGTTAGGCGGAGTAAAGAATCTGACAGTTGCGCTTCAAAGTGCAGCAGACAGAGGTTTGAACTGAGCTCAAGCTCCACGTTCTATGCTCTGCATAGAAAATTAACCATCTACTCTCTGGGGCAGTTTGAGTACTGTGGCTAACTGCAATAGTCAGAATACAGCAAGACTTCATGTTGTTTGAATAGTGGACTGGGCTTGTATCGCTCTGCATGACACACCAGAAGCCAGTGCATGGATATTTGTTTGCTCCGGACATGCATTTGGTGAATAACTGGTACTGGTCTCTTGGAGTGGAGCTTCGTTTCTTTCTGTCCAGTGAGTTGTTTGTTCAGTTGGTCTAGCCATAGAAGTCTGGAGTTGTGGGAAGCGGATTGTGGAAGCGTGGATTGTGGAGGCGCTGTAAACTGTTTCGCTACCATTTGCAGCTGATGGACTCTTTTCGATCTTGTCTCCTATGGATTAAGGGTGTTTCTCAGTGGTAGTCGTACTGGACGACTAAGGAGGACGGACTTTGTCGATTCTAGCGAGCTGTTGGCCTGACCCATTGGGTGTGCTAGGTGGTGGGGTGCATGGCTACACAGAGGACCTCGGTCTGATTCTGTTGGGTTGCCAGTGGGCTAGGCCCTGTGTCCTCTAGTTTCCCCGCAGGGCTGTCCGGTGGGTCGGCCTTGTAGAGTTTCATGGTGGGGGCCGTGGATCCTTTCTCTTGGCTCCTGGTTGGGGATTTCTGGGATCAGGCTTGCCGAGAACTAGAGTGGAATGATGCAGTTGACACCAGTGAAAAGGATATTTATTAAATCTATTCTCCTGATTACGGTCAGACAACTTGCGTTATTTTCCGTTTGCTTTGTATAACCTCTTTCATCATGAGAGGGTTTGAGAGGTCGACAATTGCTCTGGTTCAGATTCTTTTATTTTTCATTGGGAGTGAGAGTCCCTTGCTGAATTTATTTAGTCCCCAGTTGTGAGAGGACCTGGGGGACTGAAGACGTGTAAAATTTTGTTTAGCCTGACCGTAGTCTCTGTATCCTCTCCAATGAACTCTCTACTTGGAGGCCTGGTCTCCTTATTTTCCTAAAACTGTTGATAGCATTTATATTGGTATTTGATTTAGTATTTAAGGGTTTAAGGGTTTTAGATTGGGTGGGCTTTTTTTTTCTCCCTCTAGTGTTACCAGAGGGAGTTTTTTATTCATAAGTTATTGTGTTTATGGTGTATTAAATTGTTGCTGATTGGTTATAGGAATATTTTTGACAGCATGTGTTGAGGCCGAGTTTCTGTGGGTAGGCACTACTCCCCCTCTAGGCTGAGGGACCTGTGCCCCTTAAACTGTCCCCCATTGCGGCCTGAGGTCTATTGGCATTGTTGGGCCCTGGGGATTGCTCGGAGGAGGCAGAGGGGGAGGCGGGTCCCCCGGCCGGGGGGATGTAGTGGGCAGATTGGGGTGGTGAGGCTAGGGAGACGCCGTGGGGTGAAATGGATCCAGGACAGGGGTTCTCGATGCCTGGTTCCCATACCCAAGGGCTCCACTGATGGTGGGCAAGTGGCTCGTTCCTCCAAGGTCTCTCATCCAACTCAGGTGGTGTTATGCAATACGGTCTCTAAAAACAAGACAGCAATTATTTGCTGAATCTTGTTGAGTCATCTGACAACACATCGCACTGAGACCTGGTAGGATGAAATCTTTGGCCCCATTTTGGCGTCAGCTGTTCCAGCCAGATATTCAGTGATACACCACCCGAGATTGGATCGAAGAGGGGGGGTCGATATCTGTTTTAGATCAGAATTGGACCTTGCGGAAGTTCCAGTGGCATCCCCCAGATCCTTTGAATGTATCATGGGAGCAGGTGTGGGCTATTCTACTCGTCTACCATCCATCTGGTGACAAGAAAGCTTTTCTGCAGGAAGTAGCAGACTTCACTGTCGACCTAGTGTTGGAGCCCTCCAGGTGGTTGGTCCTGGGGAATGTCAATGCCAGGGTTGACGATGAACTCTCACATTTTGGTCAAAACTTCCTCCAACTAATGAATTTGTTGGGCTTCACACAGGTTGTTACCACTGCTACCCATATCCAGGGTCATTCACTGGATCTGGTGTTCATCCTGGGGATGAAGATCACCGGATTGGTGGTGGAACCAGTTGGGTGGTCTGACCATCACTTCATAAGGTTCAATTTTATGGCCCCCCCCATGAGACCAGCCCCTTTGGAGATGGTCCAGTACCGCCCTTTAAGAGATGTTACCTCTGAAGGTCTGACGGTGGTGCTGGACCTATCGAGTTGGCCTATGGAGTGCTTGGATCCAAATGCCTTAGCAATTCACTATAATAGTGTGGTACTGAGGGCTTTGGATTCCATAGCTCCTATCCGTGTTCGCCCCCTCTCCCTTCGTCCTCAGTCCCCTTGGTTTGATGGGACTTTGAGGGAGTTGAAGAGAGTAGAGTGAAGATTGGAACGCTGCTGGCAGAAGTCCGGCCTTGAGAGTGACAGGCTTAGACTGATTGCCCATTATTTGGGCTATCAATCAGAAATCTCCCGTAAGAAGGCAGAGTTCCTGTCCAGGGAGATTGCTGCATCAAGGAATCGACCAGCTCTGCTCTTCCGGACTGTCAATAGGCTGCGTAATCCAGCCTGTCCGCAGGGCTGGAGAGCTTTGTCACAATTAAAGTGTGAGGAGTTTGCTCGGTTCTTTGATGATAAGGTGTCAACGATCAGATCTAACATCCGCAGAACGCGTTCAAATGAGATCGATGTGTGGTTACAGGCCCATGGTCTGTCTGGATGGACTTCGACTGGCCGGCAATCATGGATGTCATGAAGATTGTCCAAAGTTTGCGGTCGATTTGCTGTAGTTTGGATCCTGGTCCTACATGCCTCCTTATGGGTTGCGCGGATGTGATCTGACCAGTCCTTGCTGAGATTGTCTGGTGTTCATTGGACCAAGGGGTGTTTCCGGAGTCCTTGAAAGAGGCTGTCAAGACACCCCTTTTGAAGAAATCTTCCCTTGACCTGGACTGTCTCACAAACTACAGATTGATCTCTAACCTACCCCTTTTGGGTAAGGTTATTGAGAAAGTAGTCGCACTGCAACTTGATGACTTTCTTACCACCCATGGTATTTATGATTCTCTCCAGTCTGGTTTCAGAAAGAGGCATAGTACCGAGACAGCGTTGGTTCGGGTACTTAATGCCCTCTTAACTGCGAGAGATCGGAGGAGCCATTCGATCTTGGTTCTTCTTGATCTCTCGCTGCATTTGACACCGTGGATCATGGGATATTGTTGGAACACCTGCGGCTGATCTGTGGACTGTCTGGGACAGTCCTGAGATGGTTTCACTCTTTCCTCACAGGCAGATTTCAGAGGGTAGTATCAGGAATTTTTTCCTCTGCTCCCTTTTGCGCTGCCTTGTGGGGGAGCCGCAGGGTTCTGTGCTCTTCCCCATGTTGTTCACGGTGTATAAGCTACCATTGGGAGACATTATAAGGAGTTATGGGCTGAGTTTTCACTGCTATGCAGATGACACTCAGCTCTATACGTCCTTTGTTCCCGAACAGAATGAGGCCCTTACGGTCTTTAACAACTGCCTCACTGAGATCCAGGACTGGATGAGTGCCAACTGGCTGAGGTTAAATCTGGACAAGACTGAGGTGTTGGTGGTGGACCCTGGTCATCGTGTAGAGAAGTTGACTCCCGGATTTCCCCCTGGCCTTGTGTTAGGGAGTAACCAGTTGAGACCTTCTGAGGAGGTGCAGAATCTGGGCGTAATATTTGATTGCGAGCTGACACTTAAGTCTCAGGTGTCAGCCGTTGTCAAGTCCTTGTTTTACCATCTGAGGAATATAGCCCGGATAAAGCACCTTGTTCCACATGATGACCTTCACTGGTTCACGCCTTTGTTTCCTCGCATCTAGATTACTGCAATGCTCTATATCTAGGGTTGCGGGGGGTAGACCTCCGCCGCCTGCAGCTGGTGCAGAACGCTGCAGCCAGGTTGTTGACCGGGCTACCTAGAACTTGCCACATCACACCTGTTCTGCGCGAACTGCACTGGCTGCCGGTGCGTTGAAGGATTACCTTCAAGGTCGCATTACTGACCTATAAGACCCTACACGGACAGGGACCGAACTACTTGCAAGATCTCCTGCGGCCTTATTGCCCTCTCCGCCCACTCTGTTCCGCCGATGAGGGATTGCTAGAGATTCCCAGGGTTTGTCTTCAATCCTCTGGGGCCAGAGCCTTTTCTTTTGTGGCTCCAACCCTGTGGAATTCTCTACCTCGTCGGATTAGAGACTGCCCATCCACAGAATCCTTCAAGGCTTCTTTGAAGAGTTTTTTTGTTTACTTCAGCCTTTGATTAGCCCCCTTTTCTGCTGCCTTTTAATTGTGTTAATATTTTAATTTTACTATTTGCTGATGTCTGTTTTTATGTGCTGCGCTTTGGAATTTGAAAAGCTCAATAGAAATAAATTATGATCGATAAAAAATGATGATACTTGCACAGGGTACATTCCTTGGAAGCTGCATACCTTTCTACCATCTCCCACATCCATCTAAATAACTGAGAGGGTACTGTAATGTTGGGTGCTGGGTATCTCTGTACCATTCTCACCAGTAATCAGTCCTCTCACTCTTGTAACATTAATTAGAAAAAAAAAATCAGTCCCAGCTTGCTCACTATACCTGGGTTTCCCACCTGTGCATTACACATGTAGTGCACCACAAATCAATTGTGCTGGATTCTCCCTGGAGGCCTCCTCAATTCTGACCAGCAGAATGAACATAAGTATTTAATCGGGGTGTAGTCCACTAAAGATTTTGGCATGCTAACCAGTTCACCAACTGAGCACAGAGGTGCAGGGGGGAGATATATATAACTAATTTTCACCTTTGTGTCCGAAAATAATAAAGTGGGAGCAGAATATAGATGCTATCCACAATGATCACGCTGATCCTCTGCACAGGAGCACTTCCAAAGGGCACCAGGACATCTTCAGCCCCACCCCAGCTGGCATGCCAGTCCAGCCCTTACATTGGGATTCAGTCCATTAGCATAGCTCTCACATGTGCTAGCCACAAGTTCCTTTCCGCCAGCTCCCCAGGCACTGACATCAATGGAAAGGCATGAAATTCCTCAGCCCCCAGCATCAAGTTGTTCATTCCAGTTCATCATCCATAGTCCAAAATAGTTCATAGTTTCACCCAGCACCCACTGTGGGGCAACTCACTGCAGGGAGAGCACCCCAAATCCTGGATGAGCCCCCACTTGTAGTCCACCCCCTCTCCAGTGTCCAGGAGTATCCTGATGGTAACTGTCCATTGGGAGGGGGGACCACAGCAGAAACAAGAGAGATGACTTATGCCTTAAGTTTTGGGAACCAGGGTGCAGTGTCCTCCACAGGGGCACAGGGCTGCAAGGCAAACGTGGTTAGCACCATCACACATGAAAGGCAACAAACTGATTGAAGAAACATGTAAAATAAGAAATGAAGGATCCTTTAATGAAAATTAATAACTGCATTTTTTTATTTAGCTTTTGTTAACCGGGTAAGTGCACTAGCCATAAAATGACTATTTTCAGGCACGACCCGCTTTAACATGCGATACTGAGAGGAATATTCAGGCTTTGGACCAAGGGGTTCATCAGATTAATGTCCACATGTTGTCCATAAGTCCACGTACAGTGTCCATCTTCAGAGGGGTGTCATGCTGATGACCCCTAAGTCTAACAGCACATAATTCCAAACCATGCATTTTTCACTGTCCACACAGGTACTAAACATTCATTCCCCCTCAGTGGCTCCCTCACTTCAAACATCCTTTACATGTCTCGACTTACTGACCACTAACTCTGGGCCAGCATGTCCCCATTTTGAATTATTGTCTTCAACGCTTCATTCCTGGGTGACTGTCCCTTGAAATATGGGCAGCACCACTGGCATGTTCCCACGGCTGTTTCAGTCCCTAATCTTCCTGATTGCCTGAGGCAGCCCAAACTCACTATTCAGTCCTACCTATTCCCTTCAGGCCTTGGTTACTCATTCAACTGGGCACTGCTCCTATCTGCAGCATAACTTGAGCTCTTGAGAGATCTTGACACTTGTAGTGATTCCCCACTTGGGACATGGAGTCATATTCTTGCTCTGCTCTGTCATCTCACTCCTTCCATCTCAGGTTCAAATCTCACTTGTGGCCACTTGGTCCTTGCCTCCAGCAGGGCTCAGGTCTCCCCCACCGGGGAGGGGGGTTTCTCTCGTCCATGGCTGCTACCATGTCTCTAAGGCTTGTGCTTCTCCCTGCCTCCTACTGAAAAGGCAATTGACACCTGGAGTGGGCAATCAGCCCTCTTCTCCTGCACTACCATCCACTCTCCTTTTTTCCTGCCTGCGTGCTCCCAGGCTGGCCAGAAAAGCCTGCCCTCCACGATACTCCCCAATCACAGACAGTCCCCCACAGGTGAAAATGTTAACCCTTTAAGGGCCGAGGCACGGAGCCCAAGAAAGTAACCAAAGATGTACAGCCCAGTACACTAACCTAATGCTCTAACCGGGGGAGGTTGAAATACCATAAGATATTTGGGCATCAGGGTTTTTCCAAATTTGACCTCCCTATTCACATTTAATTATGAGAAGCTCTTTGGAGATGTTAAGGCAGTCATTGCCAGATGGGACATGCTCCTTTTCTCCCTGGTTGGAAGAGTATCCACCTTGAAAATGAATATTCTTCCTTGGTTCCTGTACCTTTTTTAGGTCCTCCCCATCAGAATCCCAGAACACTTCTGGAACCACCTGCAAAAACTGATCCTGAAGTTCTTATGGGTAGGAGGCACAGATAGATTCAATAAGAGGTTACTGTTGTTCCCTGGGTGGGGGGCCTGGCCATGCCAGACCTGGAATTGTATTACCTGGTGGCTCAGGTAGCACCAGTAGTCTCCTGTATAAAACAACGGAGTGACATGGGATGGCTAGACACTTGTCGTAGCACTCATGGCGTGGAACCTGTGTAATGAGCTTGTTCTCAAAGATATTAATCCAAAATCAATGAATAAATAAATAAATAAATTGCATGCTTCGTGACCGGTCTCCCCTGGATGACCCATCACTGTACCCTCTATGCCTCCCTTAACTGGCTCACCCTTGAAGACAGGTTCCAACTTAAAATGCTCTCTTTCCTACACAAAGTTCACTGTATTCTGCTGCCGATCAGCGTTAACTCCCTTTCCCCTTTATCGGTTCTCAAGCGCCATACAAGAGGAGCCACCTGTCATATCTTTGCCCCCCCTTATTTATTGCACCAAGTATGCGCAGAACTCCATCACTTACAAGGGCCCTAAGTTTTACAATAACTTGCCCCTGAACTTCAGGCCTGTAGTTCAAGTGGCTCTTTCACCTCCTCCCACAAGGACCACCTGCACTAATCCACCACTTGTGCCTGCCCTGGTAGGCAACCCCCTGAATGTCCACCCACCCTTTGAGTTACCTTAGAGTTTATAAGTATCTGTATATTGGCTCTATTGTTGTGTGCTCTGTATCTGAGTTACCTTAGAGTGTATATGTATATGTATATTGGCTCTATTGTTGTGTGCTCTGTATTTCAGTTACCTTAGAGTTTATATGTACCTGTATATAGGCTCTGTTGTTGTGTGCTCTATATTTTTTTTAATCTAGATGATCTGGTCATCTACACTGTTACCTAGTGTAAATATCGTTAAATATTGCAAATATTGTTTTTACCTTTTTCTCTGTATCATCAAATTTATGAACCACAGGACGTTTGTGAAAATGGGCATTTTTGCTCACATACTTTCCAGTATAAATAAAATAAAATTGAAAATTGAAATTGAATTGAAAGCCTAGTAGGATGCTGAGGTGCATAGGGAGGGGTATCACCTGCAGAAAAAGGGAGGTAGTTCTACCCCTGTATAGATCATCGGTGAGGCCACATCTGGAATGCTGTGTCCAGTTCTGGAGGCCCCATCTCCAGAAGGACATAGATCAGGTGGAAGCAATACAGAGAAGGCAACCAGAATGGTGCATGGCCTGCACCAGAAGCCCTATGAGGAAAGGAGAGAAAGGGGAGACATGATAGAAACATTCAGATACCTCAATGGTATCAATAAGGTACAGAAGGGTGGCATATTGGACAGAAAACGATGCTCAAGGACAAGGGGGCATGATATGAAGCTGGAAGGGGGAGACTTAGAGGGGATGTGAGGAAATATTTCTTCACGGAGAGGGTGGTGGATGCCTGGAACAGCCTCCCAGCAGAGGTAGTGGGTACCAAAATGGTAACAGGTTCAAATATTCATGGGATAGACACAGGGGGACCTTAGTAACATGGCTGGGGGGTGGGTAAAGCTGGAGATCAATTAGGGTCTACGGTAGCACAGTAGATAGGGATGTTAGGACAGACCAGGTCAGCCAGGAGGTACTTTTCTGCTGACAGCTTCTATTTTTCTATGTGCAGCGAGTGACCAGATCCAGTTTGGAAGTTGGCCCAAGGCTTCCACAGCCAAAGACAGGTAGGCTTGCCTCCTTCCATAGTGTGAAAGTCCCAGAGTGAGAGGGACCATATTGTTGGAGATGATCCCTGCATCCATCCTGCGAAAGCCCTCAGCCTGTTAAAAGGGTCAAACTGGTTGCTATAGATTGAAGTTTGGCCTGAGGTCTGAAGCCAGAACTGGAAAGAAGCCTGCGGAGCTCCTGTGCCTGGGAGCCACAGCATACTGTGAATCCCTGCTGTTTGAAAGCTGGTGCACTCACTAAGAGACTGTTTGCTGTTCAGCCTGGAGCCACCCTGAATTGTCTGCAGAAGCGTTGGTGCTCAGGCCACATCGAAGCCAGGAAAGGGGAAAGCTAGCCCTTATCAGGTGAGGTGTATCGGGATACAGGGAGTCATGGGCACTGTGACAGGGTAGAATAGGACCCTGTCCCAGTTGTTATGGAGAAGGTGTTTAAATGCAAGGATCTGTCCTTTCCTGTCTCTTCTCTATCTGGTTGTGCAACCAAATTTTCCTGCGAGATCTCGAACTTGATTAACCCGACAGTCTCGCAATTCTTTGCCTCTCACTGTCTCTCAGTTTTCTCTTGCTGTCTGTTTTTCTCCCTTGCATATCTAGATCTGCTGATATAATAATATGTGTAAATCATTGTATGGAAATGTAACTGATCTTGGGATCCCTTGTGTTTGGAAAATATATAGCAGTACTGTTGAAATGCATATAATTATAATTTGAGAAGACCGCAAAAAGCTGTTGGAAGCTAGCGGTTACCAAAGTTCAATTTTTAAGCCTTTTGCAAAAGCTGTGCAAAAGGGGGCCTCAACTCAAGAAGCACACTGTATTCTAGCAGCTCCTGCCTGATATTTACAGAAACAGGATGCTTGCTAAGAATGGGGGATTTATAAAGGAGCTAAGCTGCAACTGCTGAAGAAGAAAAAGGGACACAGAGATTGAAGGAAAACTTTTATTTTATTTTGCCCTTATACATAGTTATACTGAACAAGTTTATATTTTTTTATGTAACTGCTAGTGTAAATAAATATTTTTGGTGAATTCTACAACTGCTCCTGGTTTTCCTATGCTTCCTGGCCTGTGGCTCGACGACAGATGGTGTCAGCCTAAGTGGGATTTAAGACATGTATACCCTAAAACAGGAGTTTTATGCGTGGGTACTGGACCTAGTACCAGGGAAGCATAGAGGAAGGTATGGATTCTGCAGCAGAAAGTCCAGGAGTGGTTACCAGGAGAATGGCTGCCAAACTAACAGAGACAAAAGTCCAAGCTGAGACTGTACAGCCAGTACAAGCAGTGACAGAACCTGAAAGCCTAATGGACTTTTTCAAATGGTGGGCTGTACAACAAAAAGAGATGGAAAAGCAGAGAGAAAAAGAGATGCAACATCTAGAAGTACAGAGGAGAGGAGAGAAGAGATGCAGCGACAGGAGCAGCAGAGGAGAGAAGAGATGCAGCGACAGGAGCAGCGATGGCTGGATGCCTTGCAAGCTGTCAAAGGGAGAGGATCTGGCACAGATCCAGATGAGCAACAAAATGCAAGCAACTTAAAATCCATTAAACTTACTAAGTTGTGTCCCTCAGATGATATGGAGGCATACCTGACAACTTTTGAAAGAGTTGCCACAGCCTGCCAATGGCCAAAGCAGCAATGGACAATCAGACTGGTACCTACCTGACAGGGAAAGCCCAACTTGCCCACAGCAATATGGACACTGCACAGTCAGAAAACTATGACCTGCTGAAAAGCAAAATCCTGAAAAGGTATGACATCTCCGGAGAGACATACAGACAGAGATTTCAATCTCTGAGGTACATCTCGGTCAATAATCCTCAAGAAGCCTTCACCCAACTCTGAGAACTCCTGATAAAATGGATCCAACCAGAGAGCAAAACAGTCTCACAGATCATAGACACATTTGCCATGGAGCAATTCATCAACATCTTGCCTACAGATGTGCAGCTGTGGGTAAAGGAACATTGACCAGAGAGTGGGGAAAAGGCTGTTCCTTTGGCCGAGGACTAGCAAATGGCCAGAAAGATGCCACAGCAGCGAGGTAACAGCCAAGCATCGATAGGACACTCTTTTTTCCATTTAAACTCCAAGCCTGATAAGAACTGTGGTGGGGTAACAAATCTGTGCTCAAAGATGTTATCTGCTATAACTGTAATAAGCCAGGCCATTTTGCAAGAAACTGCCATAGTAATGAGAGTGGCACTGGATCAGATTTGTCCTTGGCAAATTGGGGCAAGTACTTAACAGATGTGATGGTGGGGGATAAGACTGCAAAGGGACTCTTTGATTCGGGAAGCAGACAGACCCTAGTGCATGTTGAAGTGCTGGGAAAACACTGTGCAAAAGGACCAGGTACTGGTGTCATCTGCATCCATGGGGACACTCGATACTGTCCCACCACCCAAGTAACTCTGACCATTAAGGGTGTGTCACACCAAATGAAAGTGGGGGTAGTATCTAAGTTACCTGTACCTGTGATTATTGGTAATGACTTTCCAGGATTTACTGAGCTAATCAAGGAGGGAGTAAATCCTGATGTTTCAGCGCTTGTTCAAAGAAAATTTCAGATGGTGGGGACACTTTTCATTTCAAAGATTTTGATTTGGACTTGTTTGAGCACAGCTCCAAGATCCGTAAATCCAGGAAAGAAAGATGAAGCCTAAAGAAACTGTGGCAACAAATGACTGATGGACATAAAGGGTTAAAATGTGTAAATGCTGAAACTAAATTGATAACCAATTGTGATTTTCTTTCAGAACAAGCTAACAATGCTTCTCTCCAGGGTTATTTCAAGCAGCTGGGGGGTGAAACCAAACCAGGGTCGACCAATGTTTAAAAAATGTAATAGGTTACTGCACAGAGTTTGGGTTAAACCTCAGACACAGGAACAGACAGAACAATTGGTTATACCACAGAAGTATAGAACAGAATTGTTACAGATAGCACATGATAGTCCTATGGCTGGTCACCCAGAGAGGAGGGATTGCACCCTTGCCAGATTGCTGTATAGATTTTACTGGCAGAATTCATGAAGATGTTGCTACCTATTGTAATTCCTGTGCTGAGTGTCAGAAAGTCGCCCCAGTCACTAGAAAAGACAAGGTGCCCCTGGTGCCCTTACCTTTGATAGATGTACCTTTTGAGAGAATTGCAATGGATGTAGTTGGTCCTTTAGACAAAAGTAAAAAGGGTAATAGATTTATCCTGGTAGCATGCGACTATGCTACTCGATACCCAGAAGCAGTTCCAATGTGTACTGTTACAGCCCCAAAAGTTGCAGCAGTGCTTACCCAAAATTTTCAGCAGAATGGGCATACCTAAAGAAATTATTACTGATGAGTAGTAATTTTGGTGCTGCATTACTTAAGGAGCTGTACAGACTGCTAGGTATCACTGCCATAAGAACCTCCCCTATCACCCTCAGACAGACAGTCTTGTTGAGCATTTTAACCAAACCGAAAAAATGCATGTTAAAAAGGTTTGTAAAAGGGGAAGGGAAAGATTGGGACCAATACTTGCCTTACCTACTTTTTGCTTACAGAGAAGTGCCACAGGCATTAACAGGGTTTTCACCATTTGAAATGCTGTATGGTAAGCAGCCAAGAGGGCCACTGGATGTGATAAAAGAAACGTGGGAAGATAACCCTACTCAGAAGCAATCTATAACATCTTATATGTGTGCCCTAAGAAAGAAGCTGGCAAAATATGTTCAAATTGCCCATAGTAATCAGGAAGAGGCCCAAAACCAGCAGAAGGTGTATTATGATCATGGGGTAAAAGAAAACGTTTTTTAACCAGGTGAAAAGGTTTTGCTACTGTTACCCACTACAGAAGATAACCTGCTAATGAAGTGACAAGAGCCTTATAAGGTTCTTAGACGTACTGGCACTGTTAATTACGAGTCTGAGACCCCTGACAGGAAAAATCCTACTAAGATATACCATGCTAGCCTCCTCAAGAAATGGGTTGAAAAATTGCCAAAAGCTGCTTTGCTAATGTTACCAGAAACTGATAGGGAAGATACTGATGTAGCTTATGATAGAATGGAACAAAATGTAAATGCTGATGCTGTAAAGGTGAATGTTTCATTAACCTCAGAACAAACTGCAGACATTCATAATATGCTAAAGACATTTAACAGTACTTTTACCATGGTACCAGGCCGAGCAGAAGGGGTCGAGCATGTAATAGTGACAAGGAATGCTCATCCTATTAGGCAAAAGACATACAGGTTGCCAGAGTGGTTAAGAGCTGATGTGGTTAAAGAAATACAAAAAATGAAAGAACTGGATATCATAGAGGAGTCGAGGAGTGCTTGGTCATCTCCAGTGGTAAGTGTAAACAAAAAAGGAAGGGGTGTTAGAATCTGCCTTGATTTTAGGAAACTTAATCAAGCGTCAGAATTTGACAGTTATGCTATGCCCAGAATAGATGATTTGGTGGACAGACTGGGGAGTGAAAAGTATATCAGTACCCTCGATCTCACCAAGGGTTACCGGCAAATATCTTTCGCTAAAGAATCTAGAGATAAAACTGCATTTGCCACCCCATAGGATTCTATCAGTTCACCACCATGCCATTTGGTTTACATGGTGTGCCAGCTACATTCCAACGGTACATGGATGGCATTTTATCCCCTCACACTGGTTATTGTACTGCGTACCTGGATGATGTCGTGGTGTACAGTCCAGACTGGAAGGGCCACCTGGAACACCTATGAGCAGTTATCCAAGTTATCAAAAATGCAGATCTGACTATTAATCCTACCAAATGTGCATTGGGCATGCAAGAAGCCAGATTTTTGGGCTATGTGTTGGGAAATGGAGAAGCTAAGCCAGAGATTTCTAAAATAGAAGCTGTAGCTAACAGCCCTGTTCCTAAAACAAAGAAACATGTCAGGTCATTTTTAGGGCTGGCTGGTTATTATCGGAGATTTGTTCCCAGCTTTGCTGAGTTAGCTACTCCCCTCACTGAACTCACGAAAAAACGGTACCCAAATAATGTGAAATGGTCCCTAGAGTGTGATGAAGCTTTTCGGGCCATTAAGGCTGCATTATGTTCAGCCCCTGTTTTAAGAAGCCCAGACTCTGAGAAACCATTTCTGTTACAAACAGATGCATCAGAGGTAGGCCTGGGTGCAGTCCTGAGTCAAAATATAAATAGGGCAGAACATCCTATTCTGTACATAAGTCGGAAGTTGCATGACAGAGAGAAAAGGTACTCTACTATCGAAAAGGAATGTTTAGCAGCAAAGCGGGTACGCAGTCCCTGAAATTTTATTTGCAGGAACTGACTTTGTGCTTATAACAGATCACAATCCTCTCTGTTGGCTTAAGCAAATGAAAGATAAAAATTCCAGAATCACAAGGTGGTACCTGGCACTGCAGCCATTTAAATTCATGGTAATACACAAATCTAGTAAAGAGAATAGCAATGCTGATTTTCTGTCAAGATATGGATCAGGAATTAAGAGTTCTGAAAGTTGAAAAACAAATGTATGAGTTTGAACTTTACTGTTTGCTGTACTGTTGTAGAACAGATAATGTACATGTGCTTAATTTCTGAAAGCAGCAAATGTTAGTAGAGAATTAATAAAAAGTTTTGGAAACCTGTTTGATGAAACAGGTTCCCTCTTAAGGAGGGGTGTGTATGTGACAGGGTAGAATAGGACTCTGTCCCAGTTGTTATAGAGAAGGTGTTTAAATGCAAGAATATGTCCTTTCCTGTCTCTTCTCTATCTGGTTGTGCAACCAAATTGTCCTGTGAGATCACGGACTTGATCAACTCGACATAAGGACCACTTGGCCCACCCAGTCTGCCCTTTTCCCTACCTACTGGATAAGCTGCAGATTCTAGTTAACCAACAACCTACTTCCTGTCACCCCCCACTACAACTGCCTTGTGTCTGTCCCATGCATGTTTGAATTCCCCCACTGTTTTAGCCCCAACAACCTCCCCAGGAAGGCAGTTCCACGCATCCACCACTCTCTCCGTGAAAAAAGATTTCCTCACATTACCCCTGAGCCGTCCCCCATCTTTAAATTGTGTCCCCTTGTTCTTACACATCTCTTTTTCTGAAAGATGCTACCCTCCTGGACTTTGTTGATTCCGTTGAGGTACTTGAACGTTTCTATCATGTCCCCCCGTCCCTCCTTTCATCAAGGGTATACATATTAAGCTCTCTCAGTCTCTCTTCGTATGATTTCTGATGCAGACCCTGCACCATTTTAGTTGCCCTCCTCTGGACTGCTTCCATCCTGTCTATGTCCTTGCGTAGATGAGGTCTCCAAAACTGCACACAGTACGCCAGATGGGGTATCACCAACTGTCTGTACAGAGGGATAACCACTTCCCTTTTTCTACTTGTGATGCCCCTTCCTATGCATCCCAGTATCCCCCTGGCTCTCCTCACTGACTTCTCACATTGCTTACCCACCTTTAGATCATCCGATATGACTACCCCAAGTCCTGTTCCATTTTTGTTGTTGTTAGTACCTCCCTGCTATTGTGTACTCTTCTCCTGGGTTTTTGTTTCCCAGGTGCATTACTTTGCACTTCTTTGCATTGAATCTAAGTTGCCATATGTCTGACCATTCCTCCAACCTTGCCAATTCCCTTCTCATCCTTTCTACCCCCTTGTGTATCAACTCTGTTACAGATCTTTGTATCATCTGCAAAGAGGCATACCTTTCCCTTCAGACCCTCTGCAATGTCTCCTATAAAGATGTTAAAGAGGACTGGACCCAGTACTGAGCCCTGAGATACTCCACTAGTGACCCCCCTTTCTTCGGAATGTGTGCCACTCACTATTACCTTCTGTGTCCTGTTCTGCAGTCAGTTTGCAACCCAGGCTACCACCCTGGGACCCACTCCCAAGCTGGCTGACTTGATTATTAATCTTTTGTGCGGGACTGTGTCAAATGCCTTGCTAAAGTCTAGGTAGGCCATATCCACAGCCCCTCCCTGGTCTATTACTTTGGTCACCCTATCAAAGAAATCTATTAGATTCATCTGACATGACCTTCCTGCTGTAAATCCATGCTGCTTTGGGTCCTGTGCCCCGCTGGCCCCTAGGTATTCAACAATTCTTTCTTTCAGAAGTGATTCCATCATTTTCCCTACCACTGAGATCAAACTTACAGGTCTGTACTGTAGTTTCCTGCTTCTGCCTTGCTCCCACTTTTGTGAAGGGGAATCAAATCTGCACTCCTCCAGTCCTCAGGTACCACCCCATCCTGCCCTCCTCCAGTTGCGCAATTCTTTGCCTCTCACTGTCTCTCAGTTTTCTCTTGCTGTTTGTTTTTCTCCCTTGCATATCTAGATCTGCTGATATAATAATAAGTGCAAATCATTGTATGGAAATGTAACGGATCTTGGGATCCCTTGTGTTTGGAAAATATATAGCATTACTGTTGAAATGTATATAATTATAATTTGAGATGACTGCAAAAAGCTGTTGAAAGCTACAGGTTACCAGAGTTCAATTTTTAAGCCTTTTGCAAAAGCTATGCAAAAGGGGGCCTCAGCTCAAGAAGCACACTGTGTTCTAGCAGCTCCTGCCCGATATTTATTTATTTCGTTTTTGATGACTGGGTAGGTGCGCTAACCATAGCAATGACTATTTTCAGGCATGACCCGGGAGGGTACAAAACAGAGACAATCAGATAACAGATTACACAATATGAAATCACAATATATAATCGTAGAAATACAAAACAGGCCAGAGTTAAATAACAAGCTTAATAAAAATATGTAAACAGAGAAGAATAAAATAAAGTAAGAGTAAAGAGAGGTAAAAATTACAAGAAAGCAAAATGACAATTTGTTTCAGTTGTAAGTGCTAACATTACCATAGAATCCAGGAGGATTAAAGCTGGGTGACAGAGACATTATGGTAGTCAGTATAGGATAAGGCAGGAGAAGTAAAATTGAAATGGAGAAATAGGAATTGAAAGAGGAGTGTTGGATAAGATAGGAGGATGGGGACTTAGTGAGGAATAAAAGTCCCTAGGAATAAAAGTTTATAAACGGGTGAGAAGAAGAAAGAGCTAAACTTTGGATGGGTCAGTAAACTAAGAAGTGGTATAAGTGCAGGAATGCTTGCTAAGAATGGGGATTGCAGGGACTTATAAAGGAGTTAAGCTGAAACTGCTGAAGTAGAAAAAGGGACACAGAGACTGAAGGAAAACTTTATTTTATTTTGCCTTTGTACTTAGTTATACTGAACAAGTTTATTTTTTTTATGTAACTGCTAGTGTAAATAAATATTTTTGGTGAATTCTACAACTGCTCCTTGTTTTCCTATGCTTCCTGACCTGTGCTTCGATGACAGATGCATGTCTGAGTGCTAGGGTAGTCTTGACCCATTTGGGGGAGTTGGACTGTGGGGTCGCTCCTGGGGTCTGGGCTCCTTGTGAACTGGAAAGCCGCACTGCAGTGCTCCCTTAGTTTCCCTGGAAGGTGACAAGCTGCCAGACACTGCAAACAAGTTAGAAAGGGACAAGCTGCCAGACCATCCTGCCACACCCAGCAAGCTTGCTGCCATTCTGTTTTACTGCTCCAGGTCCCAGCTCTCCAGCCTGCCTGTGGCTGCTGCTTCAGACCCTGTGAGCCTGGACTCCAGAACTGTGAATAAAACAGGGTCTGCCTTGACCTAGGGAGTTAGATTAAAGTTTTGCAGCAAGTTACAGCTTATTCAAAGTTCATCAATGCCAGACAACCTGCGGCAGTGTACAGGCCTGAACCTTTAACTGGGTCCCCGGATAGACACTAGAGGGCACTGGTACCAGTGGGGAGGTAGGTTAATTATTTTATATGTGTTGCTGTTTGGGGGTGGGCACTGTGATTATTATTGTTTAGGAGTTTTGCCAGTTCATCCAGTATTAACAATGCCATTTTTCTCTGCTTCTCCATTTCCCTGTCCCTATAATATAGAGGATGATGTTTGGGCATACATCGGTAACTGGTTTGTTAGCCGGTGAGAGGTTGCCATGGCCACTGTGTAAACCTCGAGAGTGAAGCTCAAGAGGTTTAGGTCACCATGGCAACCTCAAGCCGGTTATTCAAACTGGTTGCCGATGTATGACCATACATTATATTTTATAGCGTATGGTCATACACATCTAGTTAAAAATTAAGCTAGATGATCCTTACTGTCCAAATTTTGTCACTGCTGCTCCACACGAGGTCATGCTATCAACATCACGAATGTTTTAGTCAGGCCGTCGCATCACGACGGGCACATGCGCAGAGCAATCGTGGTTGTTATGCCATCGATGTGACTTACCATCGATGGGTTAACAACAAAGTGATGTCACATCGATGGTATAACAACTTAGTAAAAAGATGAAAATCGCCCCATAACAAAGTTCCATCATACATTCTAAAACTGTTGTTATTGTTACTGCTAAAACTGTCTGTGAGCATATTATTAGCTATAGTCATTAACAGCATGTGTTTTAAAGTATTACAGTGTAAAGTGGTATCCTGTGTGGGGGTGACTGGAAGGGGAGGTGGGGAGGTACAGCATCCCAGGGGGTTGTACCCTGCAAACATCTAGCCCACTACATTAACTCTGGGTGGCGGCACCACACTATTATTTGTTTTCTATTTGGGAAAGAGCCCCTCAGTCACGATTAGAACAGAACCCAGGCCACTCAACCTGTGTTATGATCATCAGGCAGGGGTAGTAGCCTGCTACTACATGGTGCCTGGGTTACACATGAGTTACGGGCTAGATACTGATAGTGCAAGAACTAAGGGCTGGATACTGGTAATGCAGGAGCTGTGGGGCGGATACTGATAGTGCACTGTACCACCGCAGAGCAGTGGCTCTAGTGGGATTTGGACCTAGCAATACCCCAATTGAGATTGCAGCTGAGTTGTAGCAGTATACCACGGTAACTATTCAGGCATTTGAAAGGTTATGAAAACTGGTAGCAGTGCAGACTGAGTTCTGGGCGAGAACCAGTCTATGACACTGTGTAATAATCACAGGCTATTATTTTTCAGGCTGGCTTCATCATCTAATGCCCTTAGCACATGTCCAAATCCTTTGCCAGTGACCCAGGCCCTGAACAGCTGTTGCAGGCATTATCTGATAGTGATCATTGCGAGAGAAAGAATAGTTGCTTAATTACATTGTTGCCAAATCCTATTTGCTAATTATTTCTTTCTCAATTATTTTAAAGCTTACAAGACCAGTACGGCAGAATGTGCAGGCTCCAGTATTCATTTATTTGTGATTTCAATGAACCCCTTAAAGACTCCAGAATCATAAGTCAGTGTTTTTCAACACAAGATCCAGGGCAGATTCTTATATGAGCTTGTTACACCTTTCACAACCGTGTCTCACTAACGAGTCACTTCAAAAACAGCTGTCAGAGCTGCCTCTCAAAGATTAATAAACTGCTGTTTTCAAGCACGCTGCAGGTGTAGGGAGGGAATAATATCAGAAATACTTCCTTTTTAAAGAAGCTTTGAGTGACCTCATGACTTAAACCATTATTCTACAATTGCAAGAAAGAATCCTGGACTCTGATTGGTCAGTGTGTGCCTGAAACAGTGATTTTATTACACAATAACATCACTGTATTGATATTCCATTAGAGATACTCTCTTTTTACATTATAAAAATCTACTAAAAACGTTTTAATTTTTGTTTTAATTTTGTATAACATTGAGCCATTGTATAATTGCAATAAGGCACTCCAAGGTGTGTGTTATCATGTAATAACGTCACTCCTGGGTGGTGGAAGCACTCGGCTTTGCCTCGTGCTTCAACCCACCCCAGGAGTGACATTATTACACGATAACACACACCTTGTCGTGCCGTATTGCTTAATTATTTCACTGATGAATTTGTTATTTGCATATCCTTCAGGTTCCCCCCTAAAATCTTTTAGATGTAGAAGTGCTGTAGAGATGAGGAACTAAAGATAGTTGTAAACCTCCTGATTCTGGTCAGCCAGTCAGTTGTTCTGTCAGAGAGGTGTGTCACATTGTGGCAAAGACCACAATTACACAGAATATGGTGAGGCTGACATTTTGAATTATGGCTATCAGTGCTCAACCTTCTATCGCCCAAATGTGAAATACTGTCCCTACTGAAAATACTGGAAAAAGAGGAAAAATACGCAGCACATCATCAGATCTTAGAGCAGTGCTTCTCCAGCCTGAAATCCTGGTGCCTTCAAAGGGCCTCCAAGTGCAGCCACCAGACCTTACTGGTGCCCTCACTGATTTTTTTGTGTGCTCCGAATCCACAATATAATAAATTTCTTTTTACACAGTAAGCAATAAATAAAGTCCCTTATGTATCTTCAGTCAAAATATGCCACCTGTGTGTTTTTTTTTTAAGTTAGAAATAGTCCGTTCCTTTTTCCTTTGTAAATTGAGGTGCTAAGAGCTGTGTGGCCACAGAAGATTGAGCTGGAGGCCACATGTGGCCATCGTGGCCTCACTTGAGAAACCCTGTCTTAGTGACAGAGGCTCAGTTCTCTGAAAGTGTGTGCTTTTATGTTGGCCAAATTTACTGTTCAGTAATGGTAGACTACATGTGGGTGACACTGCACTACGCTGCACCATGCTATTCTAGAGTTTACATACGGTTGATATTTTCCACAAAAAGTACAGCGTTTATAGAAAATCTTTACAAGCTAACTTCACTTCTCACTTTTTTATGTTCCTCTCAATACAGGTTTTCAGGTGGATTCATGTGCTGTTTTGTTTGTGCATTTTCTTCACGTTTGTAGACCTCTCCCACACACAGGAATTTCTGTTTTCAGTGAATGTCAACATTGTCAGTTTTTATGAGCAGGTTATGTTGTTGAAATTCTGTGATCACTGGGGTTAATATTTTTTCTAAAGCATGATAAAGTAAAGAACAATAAAGTATACAGTACTTTAAAAAACATCAAATGTGATTCTGCTTGTATTCCATTATTCAATGTGAACAAACAAGAGTGAGAAATAAAGTCAATTTTTAAAGCTCTTCTAAAATACCTGGTTGCAGTTTTGTGACAAGTATCAGTTATGTTTGAACTCTGTAGGTGAAGCCAGGCAGACAGTATGCTGCTGCTGCGGTCAAGGAAGCAAATGCAAGGTGGGGGGTGCATTAGGAGAGAGGTAAGGAGCAGGTCAAGGGAGGTTATCGTCCTCCTCCTCCTCCTCCTGTCCAAGGCCTTGATTCGACCACACCTAGAGTACTATGTCCGATTCTGGTCACTTCAGCACAGAAAGGACACTGAGAGATTAGGAGAGTTTAGCACTGGGCCACCAAGTTGATCAGTGGCTTAGGAGGCATGAGCTAATTGGAGAGATTGGAGATACTCAAATTATTTAGCCTAGAAAAGAGAAGGCTGAGAGAGGGCATGATCAGTTTCCGAATACTAAAATGGACAGACCGAGTGAAGTATACACAGACGTTTGAGCAGGTGAGTGCAAGCAGCTCTAGTGAGTATGCGCTCAACTGTAGGGGCATAATTAGGAGAGTTAAAAAGCATTACTTCAGACAAAGGGTGGTTAACATGGAAATGTCTACCCAATGAGGTTGTAGAAACTAGCAATGTTTAGGCTTTCAAAACAAGACCATGCAGATTTCTGATGAAAAATGGCACTGAGGGCTACACAGCATTAGTATGGTAACATTCTGGTATGACGAGTGGATAAGCTGACCCTATGTCTCTTCCGTCATCACAGTACTATGATACTATGTAGTGTAGTATAGACTGGTGTAGTATAGCATGATGTCAACTACATATACACTCCCACAGTGAGCATGATAAATTACTATGAACGTGTGCTTTAAAATGTTAGCGTATTCTGTGGGACAGAACCCTCTCTATGTGGGACAGAGGGCTTCTGATTGGTAAAATGAGGGACTGTCTGTCCTTTGCAATGCTGGGCATTTAAAAGGCATGGCCATTCAGTTATGCTACCTAGGGAAATACAGTAATTTTTGAAAAACTTACATTGCATCTGATTTCTAAAGTCAATACACCATTTATCCAGCGAGCATCTGATATGAGTAGTATCCATACCAGCCATCAATCACCTGAGATGGGGACGGGTTCAAAGGATATAATGAAGCCCTGCTTTACACTGTGATTCCCTTCCCCCGCCTTCCCTCCCCACTTCACAGTCTGTTCCCTGTTCTTGAGCATTTGTAAATTTACCCCACCATAGGCACCTTGTTGTCACGTATTACTCTGCACCCGAATATTGGTTTGTTTGCACAACTGTTCACATACTCAACGATTGCACCTTATTTTGTTGTCTGCTCTTTTGCATTGCCCTTCCCCAGGACCCATCTGAAAACCAGCTGCTAGTACCTCAAGTATGTCTTCCTGGTACAACCTTTGAAATAATTAATGAAATAAAATTATTCCATGACAAAGATTACTGCAGTAGGGGCTGTTGCTTATATACTGTTTGCTACACTGCATCTGGAGGATTTTACCAGCTCAGCTGTCACTGTCAGTGTGTTGAAGGGTGCAGTGTGAAGAATCTGAAGTCATAAAATATTGGTCATCCTTTGGGATGTTGCCGGGATACAAAAGCACGGGTGCTAAATGGAAGACTGTTGTCCTTGTATTCTAATCTCCAAAGAGCCACGCCACACATCTGTTTCTTCTAAAGATGCCCTCCCAGTGTTTGCATCATGGGATAGCCTAGGGTCTACAGATACCACAAATGATACGCAGCAGCTGGAGTCCCAGCTTTAATTTAAATGACAAACCTCTGAGTTGTCAGCAGTCAGTCAGGTTGTTCCATCACTGGGCCATCTTTCACAACAAAATCCGCTTGTCTGAATTTTTTTTTTTTCTGATTCAGAATCGCTGCCTCTCCTGTACCCATTACTGCAGCGTTGCCTAGTTTCTGTGCCATTATTCTGTTTGTTTTGTCTGCTGGGTATTAACTGCAACATAGTTCCTCTTCACTCATTTAGGTTAGAC
The DNA here is from genome assembly GCA_016271365.2 of Neoceratodus forsteri. NCBI lineage: Eukaryota > Metazoa > Chordata > Ceratodontiformes > Ceratodontidae > Neoceratodus > Neoceratodus forsteri. Next base: position 361,785,301 of record JADMNL010000024.1, read on the forward strand.
TGACAAACTCTTACCATCCTTTGAACACCCAGCTGCAACTGTGCTGGAGAGTTCTCTGACAACAGCTTTGAAGGATATTGTTGTTAGAATACAGCTAATGGGCCTCCAATCTACAATTCCAGCAGTGGTGAATCATCTGAAAAAACAGTTTCTCAGAGTTATATTTATTTATTTATTGAGATAATCAGAAAGACCTTTGAGTCAAAGACTCATTTACAAAGGTTCCACGTCAAACATGAAGGTACAGGGACAACATTTGTTACAGATTACAGAACATTACAGTACATGACAGGCATTAGATTACATATTCGTTCAGTAAGTGGATTTCATTTAATGGTAGCAGAGGCTGCCATACTTTAGCACAGACATAAAGTTACAGGGGTCTCTGTAGTAGGCTGAGAGTCATTGGTGCAATTTGGTTAAGGGGACCAGAGGAAGTTAGATTAATGAGAGAGAGATCGTCACATGGGGAGAGGGTGTCATGGACAGTCACATAGGTTGGAGGCTAGAAGGTGTTCCCTCAGTCTGGACTTAAATAGGCCAATCCTTATTTCATTGGCTATTTGGTTTGGGAGCGAGTTTATCCAGGTAGGGGCTTGGTAGCTAAAAGTTCTTTGGAATTGGGTAGTCCAACAGCAGGGTACCCATATTAGAGGCTTGTCTGAGTTATGGTTGACTCTGACAGTCACCGCTGGGTGGATAATTGTGGAGAGAGTAGGGTGGCGTGAGACCTATAGTCAATTTTATGGTCAGAAGGGGAGTGTGGTACCTGATTCTGCTGTCTAGGTTTAACCAATTTGTGTTACTGTAGAGGGAACAAATGTGAGTGAAACGATCGCATCCGAGAATGAGGTGGCAGGCTTTGTTTAGAACAAGCCAGAGTCTGTTGAGTGAGGAGGTGGGTGCGACACTGTAAATGAGGATACCGTAGTCCAGAAGGGAGAGGACGGAGGAATTGACAGTAAGCAGTAGAGCGTCGGGGGTGAGGCAATGTTTGTACCAATAAAGTACACCTAATCTAGAGTTAAGGGCAGCAGATAGGTGTAGAATATGTTGACTGTAGTTGAGGGCTGGGTCTAGTGTGATCCCTAGATATTTAAAGGTGGACACTTGTTCAAGAGGGGTTTGACTGGCAGTGAGAATTTGGGGGTAGAGGTTCTCATGGGGGTGCTTTGGATGGGAGAAGATCATGACTTTTGTCTTTTCGTAGTTGATTGTTAGTCGCTGGTTAGTGAACCAGCGTTCTGCCTCTTGGAAGGAGTGTTGTAGGGTTCGATGGAGTTCAAGGGGGTTGGGACTTGAGGTGTACAGCACAGCATCATCCACGTAAAGGAGCAGGCTGCTGGAGCAGCCGACAGGAGAGAGTTTGGATAAAGACTGAAAAGCAGAGGGCCAAGAATGGAGCCCTGTGGAACACCGGAGTGGACAGGGAGGGTTGGGGACAGAACAGTGCCAACCTTAACCTGTTGGGTTCTATCTGCCAGGTAGTTTTTGAACCAGCTTAGAGCATCATCTGAGAAGCCACTGTAGGATAATGTGTTTAGTAAGAGGGCGTGGTTAACGGTATCAAAAGCTTTAGAGAGGTCCATGAAGATGGCATCTGTGATGTGACCTTTGTCCAAGGCGGAGTGGACATGGGAGGTGAATTTGAGAAGGCCGGTAGTGGTACTATGTCCTTTTCAGAAGCCATGTTGCTGGCTACAAAGAAGGTTATATTTCGTAAGGTGGTCAGTGATTTGGTCGGCGACAATACGCTCTAAGGCTTTAGATGGGGGAGAATGGAGATAGGGCGGTAGTTGTTAGTGGAGGTGCGGTCCCCACATTTATAGATGGGGGTGATAGAAGCTGATTTCCAGTGGGAGGGGAATTTCCCTTGACAGAGGGACCGGTTGAGAATGTGAGTGAGCGGGTTTAGGACTTCCGGTAGAGTGAGGCAAAGAAGTCGTATGTCTAGGGAATCGCTACTATAGTGAGAGTGGCTTAGGGTCTTGGCTAGGTAGGGTTTGGCAGCCTTAGGGGTGAGCATGCACAGGTAAAAGGGTGGAGCAGGGGGAGGAGTTGGGAGTGTTCAGCCAGGCGGGGGATTGAAGAAATTTGGGGGGAGAACATGGTTGAGGTTAGTGAAAGTGGAGTTTAGGGCTGAGGCTATACTGAGGGGATCCTAGGAAAGGTTACTGTCTATAACCATTTGGTCTGGGGGCAGGTTAGGGACTTTACCACAGAGTTCTTTGATATTGTTCCAAAATTTGCGCCCGTCTCCCCAGGTGGATGTTAAGGACGCTTTGTAGTAATCTGCTTTAGCAGTGTGTATAGCTGTTGTGCACAGGTTACGGGCCTCTCTATACCATTGTCTGTCAGCTGATCGAAGGGTTTCATTGGCTATGTGCCAAAGGGAGCCACGTTGACGTAGATGGATCAGGAGGTGGTTTATAAAAAACCCATAGTACTTTCCACTAAAGGCGGGTCCTGTGGTGGGGTAGTACTAGTAGCACTTTATGCTGAGACTTGGGTGGGACCTGACTTTGCTTTGGGAAAGAACTTGGATTTGGAGATGTTGTAAAGTTTTACTTAGTTGGCGAAGTTCTGGCCAAGTTGCAAAATTCGCCTTCGTAACTTACTTTGCGAAGTTCACACTGTGGCACTCTGCCACTTAGCAGTGGCGTTTCCAGGTAAAGTGGCATTTTTTTCAGGCTAACTTATGGTGAAGTAGCATCATTGCCAGTGAATTTACAGTAGGTCAATTCACATAGAAAAAAGTTCACTTTGCCAGATGGGAACTTTACAAAGTTGGCACTTCCTGAATTTTGCCAGCTTCACAAACTCATTCACAAAGCAAATTGTGGCCACTTTGCCCATCTCTGCTTGTGTCTGAGGAAGTTTGGTTAGCAAATATTAGAATGTGTCACACAGGTGACACACTCAGCCTTAGGGAGGGAGCAGCAGGTGTGCCACAGCACTCTCTCTGACTGACTTATATGTACACTTATTGCTGGTATAGTAGGTATTTATGTACGTGTGTGTGTGTGTGTGTGTGTGTGTGTGTTGTGTTTTTACACAAGGTGTGTGATGACTCATAAAGCTTGAGAGTGAAGCTCGAGAGGTTTATTAGGTCATCACACACCGAGGGTGTGTAAAAACATTTCATAGACACACAGTCATCTATGCTTTATTTTTTATAAGTACTGGTGCAGGGAATGAATGCCAAAGAAAGTGACTTTGTTCAGTCCCTGCCACACACACACACACACACACACACACACACACACACACACTCTCTCTCTCCCTGTCCAGTACAAACATACTTTTCTTTCTTTCTTTCTTGTTTTGTTAAAGTGAAACTGTTGAACCACGCATAACTAGCAGTATAGGAACTCAGTCATGGTCCTGTTGCCAACTGCACTTGGTCGGACTCGCAGTCTCCTGACCCCAAACCACAGTAAGATCAACCAGATACACGTTTGAAGTTGTAAAGGCAGGATCAACCAGATAAATAACCCCCCCCAAAAAAAAATGAATAATGAGGAGAGACTTAACAGAGGCAAATTATCAGTTGTACTAGCAGTTTGTTGTGAAGTGACAAACAGAGCCACCATGTTTGCGGAACTGTTCAGCCTGCCCACAGACAGCATGTGAGGCAATAAGGTAGCGTGCTATAAACAGAACTGAGGTGAAAGTGAAATGAAATGCTGTAATAACTGGGTTATCGGTCATTACTGCATTTTAGAAAGTATGTTAACATATGCATTAAAGGGGGTCTCCAGTAATTCTATGTATGCATTTGAAATGACTTAGTTGCTGTCCTGGCAATTGGTAAGGTGCTGGTGCAGTAAATAGATAAGATGGAGTGTTTTGAGAATGGATTGGAGGTTGGGGATAGCTGTTGGACCCGCAGTGATGACTGGATCGAGCTTGCACTTTTGCACTAGGAAGTGTCAGTGAAAGCGTGACCCACGGAAAGTTAAGGGGTATAAAATGGGAGGACAAAATGGTGGAAAAATAACATGGCTGTTGAGCAGGATGAGTCCCAGGGGTGCCATATATGTTCCGGCTCAGTGCTAGACGCAGGCCACTAATATGGCCTCCGTAAAGTGGTCCACTGATATGCAGAAGAGAATTGGAAGGGGAAATTGTGCCTGTGAGACCCATCAACCTTGGCCACTAGTACAGGAGGGGATGTGTGAGACCCATCAACCCTGGCCACCAGTACAGGAGAGGATGTGTGAGACTCATCAACCCTGGCCACCAGTACAGGAGGGGATGTGTGAGACCCATCAACCCTGGCCACCAGTACAGGAGGGGATGTGTGAGACTCATCAACCCTGGCCACCAGTACAGGAGGGGATATGTGTCCCCAAGGGACTTCACTCCACCCTGCACATGCAAATGGTTTTAATGGACCCACAACAGTTGTGATGTTTATGACCATGTCATGGTCATCTGCGGAACGGTTTTCTCACAAGTGGTTGAAAAGTGATACAGATGAGAGACCTTAAAAAAAAAATACACGCTTATTTTATTTGAATTTTGTTAACCGGGTAAGCCCACTGAGACAAAGTGTTCCATTTTCAGGGGTGACTCAGAGGTACTAATAATACAACATAATACATATAGTAGATAATGAAAACACACAGTAGGTACGATTACGAGGCATATACTACCTAAAAGTGCCACAAGTCATTCAAACTCCAATTCTGGCACAATGTGTGTTCTGCAAGATCCAGAAACTGAGGAAAATCTGTTCCCTATTCTATATTTTTGTGATGCTAAGGGTGTGCCTGAATCATTTATCATGCCAGACGGCAGAGTCCGGTCCTCTCCTAATACTGGTATTCTGTAGCATGATGTTGCTTTAAGGATTTTTATGCAAAGCAGGATCCTTTTCTTGTTGTCATATCAGTCTGTATGTCATATTACATTAATTCTATTTTTTTCATTCTGTCATCCCGGTAACTAAAATGCCTTTCATTCTCTCTGTGAAGGAAATTAAGTCTCTTGTATGCTTAAAGTATGGCTGTCATTACTTGTTCATTTCACTCTGTTTGATAATGATGCTCTACATGAAATCCTTCAGTAGGTTCCTTTTAATTATATTAGCATACAGTTGCTTCCCATTATATCGCTCTTATAAGCTATTCGATATGCATTAAAAGTCCAGCAGGAACAGCAAGTTACCGTAATCCTGTACTTACCGTCTTTCTACCTATTTATCCAACTTAATCTTTATTTAAATTCCGAAGCTGTAGAAAGTGTTGTCGCAAAATATTTTAGTTGAAACTTACCATTCTAGCACAGGTAGATGTGAATATGTCTAGGGGTGGTTTATGAAGTGTAGGAAAGTTGTCTCAGTCAGGTGTAGAGAGTTTAAACAGGTCAGCTATAAAGGGACCCAATCATGGAGGGGAGAAATAAAGTCCTTTGTTGTAAGATAGCGAATATGTGGGGGAAGGGGCTAATCAGATTGATGTGTTGGAGGGTAAGCTTTTGGATTCAATGTAGTAGCACTCATGGATAATTAGTGGAATTAGGGAAATAGCTGGCACATAAAGGCAGTGGGTAATGGTGCTCATGTAGTATCTGTCGAGGGCAGATACCACCAAACGACATCCCTTTTTTCCGATTTCTGATGCCATCAGATATTGATCGGATATTGATGACATCTGACCAGGGATCAGATCACTTCAGACCCCATATATGGATATAACTGGAACTGTAGGATCTGACATGATCTGAGGGATCCAATGGCCTGATACCATCTGATCCTAATGGAGAGGGTGACGGAGCAGGTCAAGGGAGGTGATATTCCCCTGAATAAGGTCTTGGTTAGACTACCTATGGAGTACTGTATCCAGTTCTGGTCATCACAGTACAGAAGAGGCACTGAAGAGACTGAAAGGGTCCAACACAGGCCACAAAGCCGATTAGTGGTCTATGGTGGAAGAAGCAGGAAGGAAGATTGGCTATATTTAAATTAGTAAGCCTAGAGAAAAGAAGAGATAGCTGGGGGAGGACATGACTGTGGTGTTTCCACTATTTTTTTTTTCATCAGTAATTTATCTCCCTTATCACTCTGGCCAATCCCCTTCTGTCTGGTCCACCCAGTCTCATCACCCGACTTCCCCGGGACTTACCTTCATGCCTGATGTCCTCCGCTTGCAGGACTTTCATCAGGGTACCTGGTTGCTGGTGTGGGGCCTGTGAGGGTCAGGACATCATCCTGCAGCCAGAGGGGTTTTAGCTTCCAATTTTGTTGCCCCCAAAACTGCACAGGTGTAATGGCGTGATGGATGAGCTCCGCCTCCGTGGAGATGTTCTCAAAAAAAGCCTGTGGTTGGTTTTTGCTTGTGCACTCAGACTGTGCTACCACCTGGACACCTCCAGGTGGCAGTCAAGCAGTGGGGTCACACTATTGGGATGCTTGATTCTCCCTCCCTCGGCCAGCCCCCAAATGACCTGCATCTGTTTCTGAAGCTGGGTCGCTGGTGTGGCAGGAGGTAAGGCACTAGGTGCCTCAGCCTTCCATGCCACTGGGCTGGCCTGGTATTTCCACTATTAAAGAAGATACACCAGGTTGGGTTTACATAGATGTTTGAGAAGGTGACAGTAAGCAGAACTCGAGGAGGTGTACTTGAACTGGGGGGTGGCGAACAGGATTGTGGGAACATTAGAAAGCATTATTTCACACAGAGATTGGTTAACAGCCATCCCAGTGAGACAGAGATCCTCTGTGCGCAATCACTGAGGCAATGGTTACCCCCAAAGGGCATTTGGTCGAGAGGTCAAGTTTCAAAAAATACAAAATCACACATGCTCCCACAATGCGAAGCATCATGAGCTGCATATGCAAATCACCACAGAATAATATGCTGATTCAACTTTAAGCAGAAATGCGTGGTGCCAAAAGGCCTCTCACACAGTTTGCAAAGGGTGCCAACAGAAGACATAGACACATGTTTCTTCCTACCAGGACTCATCAGTATGCCTCGTCTGTCTGACACCCCAGTGTAATGAACCAGCTACCCTAGGATAGTCTATCTGGGTTATGTTGTGGTGAACCTAATTAAAACAAAAAAACAATTTAAAAGACAAAGAACCTCTGTGCGCAAGCACTGAGGTAATAGTTACCCCAAATAGCATTTGGCCGGGAAGCCAAGTTTCAAATAAATACAAAATCACACATGCCCCCAAATGCAAAGCATCATGGGCTGCATATGCAAATCACCACAGAATATTAGGGTGGTTCAACTTTAACCTCCCATTGAGGTTGCAGAAGGTAACACTGTTCAGGATTTCAGATCAGAACTAAACAGATTCCTGATGGAGAAAGACACTGAGGTTTACAAAGCATGGGAATGAGTAGCATTCCAACTGACAGGTTTTAATCTGTATCCATACTCAAATTGGGTCTTGTCACTGCCATGTGGCAGGCAGAATAACCAAGATGTAACCTATGTCCTTTCCATACCCACAGTGCAATGTTACTGCTAATTTTCCGCAAACAGAACCTGATACTGTACATCTTCTTAGAACTAGTTTGAACTGTGCATTGCACACATGAAGTGCATATGTGATGCACGGTGCTCAGTGGACATAATTGCTCTTGGTCGCTAAAGGGATTTTGCAAAGTAGTTACAGTGTAACTACACTATTGCTGCTTTGCAATTGCAATGTAACTGCATGCAACAAACATGTAACTACAGTGTAATTACCCTGCTGCATGTAATTAATGAGTAGTAACATTGAAATGGCCACTTAAAGTGTAATCCAAAAACTTTCTCAGCACATTCTATGGCCAGACTGCTGACTGCAATGAGCCCGCCAGTCAATTTGTGCAGTAAATTCATTTGTGCAGTAAATCTATACAGATGTTTACATTTGCCAAGGAAAGTGTTGCCATTGCAGATACTCCAGTTTTTGAATGGAGATGGTCACCTAAAGAGGACAGAAAAAATGTTTGTAGAAACAAAAGTATGCTCCAGGGTACAGTAGTGCCTCCATGGGGGCCAGAACATGTGGAAAAGGGTGTGGGGGGTCTTTAGTAATTACAAAAGAGATCATAATTGCTTCTTTTCTGATCTTACATGCATAAAGGGGTATTCTGAATGGACATGGGTAAAAATGTGTGTGGGGAGATGCCACCCTTCCTCACGCCCATAGATTCTGTCACCTATGGGTGCCTTGCACTAGCAGCAGCCAAAGTATACAGGAAAAGGGAGACAGCATTCACCTGCCATGATTGTTACTAAACACATACAGCACGCACAAACCAATTTTGCAGTCTTACGTTGACTTATTCATGTGCAACTACATTGTGCAGGTGCAGAGTAGTACAACTCGGTTGGCTGCAGCTGACCTTACCTTTCGCCTAATATGCACCTGGGCTTTGTCAAAGGTTACCTGCTGTACTTGTGTCATGTAACTGATAACACTATCAGACTGAGATGAGAAATAGAGAATAATGGATAGGTAAGTGTGTGTTACAGTTTTTTTTCACACACCCGAGCTGTGTGAAAAAAATCCATAACATCAAACTTACCTATCCTTTATTTTTGTTATAATTGCTGGTGTGGAGGTTTAGACTGTATTTCTAGCAGCTTGAAAGAAAAATACTTTTTTTAGCTAGAGTACAATTTTATTTTTGAAGAAATTGAACTGTACATGAATAAAACACAGTTTAAAATACTGCAGTAGAAATACTTTTTGTGAAACAATGGAATGCAACAGTTTTAAAGTATTTTCTTCGGGGAATGTCATATCAACCGGATTTCAGGTTATTATTATTGACATAATAACCGGAAATCCAGTTGAGAAGCATTTTTAACAAAAGAGCAATCCAGTTGATATTTATGGTCACCAGTAATTATAGTACTGGACCATGTACAAAAGTACTCATGCATAATTAAAAGGCATCACAATCTAAATGAATGTGCCAAATGTGTGTATAAAGCTTCCTCAACCAAAAAGACAAGAGGAAACCTATATCTATGGGTACACATAAGATTACTGGTGGCAATGTAAAGCTCTGTGCAGTATAGTTAGTACAGGAAGGGGGGGGGGGACAATTTTTCGGTAAAAGTTAATTACTCTGGACGCACGGTCCAAAAATGTGACCAACAGTTCAATTTCTAACAATTTTCCATTCATTCCTAAGCACCTGCATTGCACCAGTATCCTGTGATTCCTAGATACACAGATGCATCTCAGTTGCTCATAGGTCCCATACTATAGTGTCACAAGAAACACATTTTTACTTAGCCATGCAATACCAATCTGGCAATACATTACATTCCTCAAGTGGGTCAAGTTCAGAAGGAGACAAACCATCAGAAAGGGCGCGTGATAGTGGAAACAATCTGTTACGTGAAAGATCCACCATCTTAATGCAGTCTCCTTCAAGGCAAAGCACAGCAGATTCTGCTGAGACATTCATAACCAAATTTGTGAAAACAAACAATATAGAGTTATTACTGATCCATATACATATTAAAAATTGTGTGTAACTACACAGTATATTTATTTCGAAAACAGGATCAATTCAAATTTCTCATTCGGTTCAGGAAGGTTAATGCACCTAAGTAGATGATCCCAAATTGCTCCCTGCTGTCAGGAAGAACTTAAATGATGCCCCTTCCCCACCACCACCGCTACCATGGGAGGTTGCAGGCCTGGGGCACATGCCCTGGTAAAAATCTGCTATACCCAAGCTGAGCCACAGTTGTGATACATAGCGGGAAACATGGTCTGGATTTCAATACATTTGCATGCCCAGACACGAGCCCTCTGCATCTTGCCTGTGCCTTGTTCAGCCCTGATTCTTAGAATCACAATTGCTCCCCATCAACATGAGGAGTCAGGCATTTAGATTTCAAGACACAAAGTTCTGATTGGGACATTCTTCTGTGCTCCTGGAACAGAAGGAGCAAGTGTTTTACTCTCGTCCAACTGCCCCCAGCATAACAGGGCTATCATCCAAACAGTAAAACCTGGGGGGATATTTTGAACTGGTATAAATTCACTCAGTGCACCCCTATGCAAGGGTAGAATAAGGATACTTTTTAATTTGTAGCTCAGGTGCGGTGTGCCAGTGGGCTACTACCCCTGCCTGCTGACTACCACACAGGTTGAGGGGCCTGGATTCTGTTGCAATGGTGATCGGGGGTTCTATACCAGAATAGAAAGAAAGTAGCGCGGTGCCTCCACCCAGAGTAAGGTAACAGTGGACCTGGTGTTTGATTGGTAGAACCCCCTGGGATGCTGTACCTACCCACCTCCCATTCCAGCTGCCCCCACGACACTGGATACCATGTTGTTCACCAATATGGTACATCACATATACTTGACAGTTAATAACAACAGAATGCCCACCACACAGGCATTGCAACAAACAAAACACAGCTTTATTTTGGGGAGGGCTAGGAAAGGGGGTACCTGGAACAGGGTAGCTATGAGGGAGGAAGAAAAACTGGCTAAAGGGGTTAACAGGGCCTGTAGGCCGAATCATATACTGTGCCTATCCCCACTGGTACCAGTGTACACCTCCTATGTCCAGACTGTCCTGACTGGGTTTTGTGCAGGCCTGCTAGATGCTGTGGGTTGGCCAGCATTGGGGCCCTTGAAACAGTTCTTTGTACAGTGATAGCAATTTTAAACCTTTACTCCCCTTTTAGTCCGGGCAAGCCCTGGGTTATTCACAGTCCTGAAGCCGAGGGTTCAGCCACTGGCATGGAGGGTTCTGGTAGTTCAGGGATCCGCCAATCAATTTCAGAGGGCAGCAGCAGTTGGGCAGAAAAGATTTGATGGAACAACCCTGGACTTGCTTGAAGGTCTAGCCGCTTGTCCCCTTCAGCCTGATTCCAGGCCTGATGCAGAGCCCAAGCGCAAGGCCTATCAGGCCACAAGGAACCCTGACCCAGGAGTGACTCCACAGTCCAGCTCCCTCAATGGATCCAGAGTGCCCTAGCACTCAGGCACTGCCCGTGGCCCCCTGCAGCCCAGTCTGCTTCACTCGGTAGGGGCTTGCAGGTTCCCTACCTGGCCCCGAGTTGCACTGTGGAGATTCTCAGATTCCACATTTCTCCTGAGCAAAAGAACCACCAGCTCCGGTGTGCAGCAAACAGGTTCTCAGATCCATCCACTTTCCCAGTGACTTTTGGCTAATGACTGTCCATCTCTAATTCGAAACTCCACTTTTTCACAGCTGGCTTTCAGCAAGCTACAAGCTCCTAAAACACAGGATGCCTGCAAATCTTTTCCTTCCAATGTCCTCAGCTTCAACAACAGTGCTCTTTTGGCTATGGCACTCAGAGTTCCAAACCACCCCTTTAACTGGCTCAGGGTTTTTCTTCACATCGATGCAGGCTCACTGCAAAAATCCAGAATCCCCAACACCTCCGGGAGCTTTCCACCAAAAATGTCTTAGGCGCTGAGATGCACTATCACACTTCTCTCAGCCAGAATAAAGTTCTTTTCTGATCCTTAGCCACTTGACCAATTGACCAAACTAAGGCCTGAAGAAGGCCTTCTGTGTTTTCACACACACAGCCTGAGCCCTTCTTGACTTGAGAGGAGCTCAGCAAAGACTGTCCAAACTGCCCAAATCCCCTGGGGTTTCACTCAAAATCCCAGTGTCCAATTGGCTGATTCTCGCTAGCAATCACAAATATTAGCTCTCTTTTGATTATTAATCAGCAAAAGACTTTGGAGTCTAAAATAGTTCACACCTCTTCCCATGAGCCATCACAGTCCGTTATTAGGCACCTAGATAGCTGATTAGCTGTCCACTGGGGGTAATAGTTCACAACATGGCTGCTAAACACACTGTCCCAGGCAGTTTATATGCTGTCCCCACTTCAAGTGTGTCCATTGCAGCCAAATTAAGCAGGTTTTACTAATAATGTTCCCACCACCCAGTTGCAACCTTTGCCCTTAGTAGGACAACTACACAATTATACAGATAAACCTTGTCATTTGCTGGTCACTGCCTCCAATGTGTACAGTCCCCCCAGGCAGCGATCCAGCTCATTAATATTCCAGCCAGCTCATTATTATTCATGAGCTGGCCATGATTCTTGAACGCTAATGGCGCTCCCAAACGACCCAAGGCAGCCACTTGTTATCCTCCCCCTTCAGGTGTCCAACCCTCGATTTGCTTAGTTAGGGTCGAGAACACCAGGGAGGCATCGCTTGGGCCACCACAGTAGCTGGAAGATACTGGGCATACCAGTGTGCACGCGTGGGTCCCATCTGCACTTTTAAAGTGCTACTGAGCAGCGGTCCTACGACTGACTCCTCTGGGCCCCAAAGGACCAAATAAACATTATGGGGGGCTGGATGGAAACCAACAGAGACCCAGGACTTAGCAGCAGAAGGCATTGGTGAGCAGGATCAATGACGGGCTCCTGGAGGAAACAGGAAAGGCAAGGTGAAATTTATTTTTCAGGCACCCAATCCCAGAGGCTCTGGGCGCCGCACAATAACAACAAATCTGTCATAAAATTACATAATACACGAGAAAAGGAAACATTTTTTCAATCTACAAATTCACTTCACATTACAAACAGCACAAATTAGTGTTCAGAGATACAATACAGAGGCAGTGATGGAACAGTAATTACACGTATATACAACAACTGGACATTAGTAAGCAGTAAGTAAAATACAGGTATTCAGAAGCTGGGGCAGGAAAACAGTAGGAGTGCGATGATCAGAGGGTTAGCAGGATGGACATCCTTCATCGTAGCTCAAGAGCAGGCAAGGACTTGGGTTAAAAGCCCAGGTTCATGTCATAAGAGAGTGAGAGGGGAGGGGAACTGAGGGGGAAACAGTGGGGGGAAAAGAGGCAAGCCTGGAGAAGTCATACATTCTGTGGTTGGAGGGAGCACCAGGGGGTGGGCTAGCAGCATTCGTAGGTGCTCAAGGAACAGAGGTGTTCCCTGAGGGTGATTTTATAGTGGCCTTTTTTTTTTCAGAGGAGATGGCGCTGGGCAGGGCTTTCATCCAGAAGGGGGCTCTATAGCAGAAAAATATTAAAAGAAGTAAAACCAAAAAAGAGGAAGGGGAGAGAGGAAAAAAAGTCCTGAACAACTCAGACTGGGGGATCAGGAAAGGCTTTACAAAACAGGTAGGCCTTGAGGCAGGCCTAAAAAACCTCCACAGAAGGGGCCTCCTGTATAACTGGTTTGAGTGAATTCTACAGGACGAGGCTGGCGACACTAAATGCCCTGTCGCCAGACATTTTCAACCTCATCCTGGGAATTGCTAGGAGGCCCCTCAAGGAGGATCTGAGGGAGCGGGTTGATGTAGCAGGCATCAGGAGGTCAGACAGATAACCAGGGCCCAACCTGTGTAGGGCCTCAAAGGTGAATAACCCCACATTGAAGAGGATCCTCTACCTGACCGGCAGCCAGTGCAGTTCACTCAGCACCGGGGTGATGTGGCTCCACCAACAACCTGGCCGCTGTGTTCTGCACTAGCTACAGCAGGCAGAGGGATCCCCCAGAGACCCCGAAGTAGAGTGCATTATAGTAGTCCAGACTGGTCGATACAAAGGCATATACCAAGAAGGGGAGGTCCAGGGGCGAAACAAGGGGCCTAATCCTGCCAATATTCCTGAGATGGTAAAAGCTGATTCAGACAGTAGCCAACACCTGACCCTCAAGTGTCAGACCACTGTCAAGGATTACGCCTAGGTTTCATACCCATGAGGAGGCCTTCAATGGCATGGATCCCAGAAACATGCCGGTTTCTGCACCACAGGCCATCCTATTCCGCCATCTGTTCGACTCCTCCACCAGGACCTCCATCTTATCAGGGTTCAGTCGCAGACAGCCGGAGGTCATCCAGTCATTGATCTCTGCAAGGCAGTTGTTTAGTATTTCCGCCACATTAGATGTTCCTGGTGCAAAGGAAAAGAACAGCTGGGTATCATCAGCATAGCAATGAAAACCCAGACTGTATTTCCTAATGATCTCACCCAGGGGCAGCAAGTAAATGGCAAACAACACTGGGGACAAGACCGGACCCTGAGGTACTCCACAGGACAGGAGACTAGGGGAGGAGGAGGAGGAGAAATTCCCCATCACTACCCATTCCCTCCTGTTCATGAGATAGGACTCAAACCAGCAGATGACCATGCCGGTGAGCCCACAAAATTCCTCAGGTGGTCAAGCAGCACACAATGGTCTAACATATCAAATGCTGAGGAGAGATCAAGGAGAATAAGAACTGTCCCCTTCCCTTGATCTCTAGCCCTGAGGAGATCATTGTGCACTCTAACAAGAGCAGATTCCATACTATGCCTCGCGTGAAATCCAGACTGGAAGGGCTCATAGAAATCAAAGATCAGGAGATGCTCTTCCAGCTGAAGTGCTACCACCTTCTCAACAATCTTCCCTAAAAATGGGAGATTGGAGATGGGATGGTACTTTACCTTGATGTCAGGGTCTAAAGATGTTTTTTCAGCAGGGGATGCACCAACGCCTCCTTCAAGGCATCGGGGAAAATCCCCTCAGATAAAGAACACCGGACAATCATGGTGAACACCAGGCCAACAGTATCCACACATTCCATTAAGAAAAGTGCCGGTACCAGGCCCAGTTCACAGCAGGTGCACTTCAACTTGGATGCAACCTCAATGACCTCTGACACCTCCATAGGCTTAAACTCCATCCAACCAGGCAGAATGCTCTCCGGACGACCAAGGCAACCACTGTTGGCCTCCATAGGGCCCACTGGCAGAATACCCTGCCGGATGGTGGACACCCTGTCTGAGAAGAATTGAGCAAACATTTCACATAAAGTGCTAGAAAATGACTGTTTCGGCTGCAGACAGGCTGGATTTAAAAGCCTGTCCACAATCCAAAAGAGCGCTGTTGGTTGATTCTTCCTGGCAGCAATCTTCCTCGACAGGAACTCTGCCTTCTTCTGGTGATTGCTCCTTGGTATTCACGATAGTGAGAATGTAGGGCTAGTTTATCCTCCTCCAAGTGAGACCTCCGCCAGCAGCGGTAAGCCCCACCTGAGGTGGGGGGTTACATATTTATAGTACTTGAAGGCACACTATATCTCCCCATTCCTCACGGTCATTCTCACACTAAGCAGAAAGCAGAAGGCCTGAGAAGCTGGAGGGGTAACACTGATGTTGGTTCTAGCTGCTCATCTCTATTCTTGGCACAGATAAAATCACAGAAATCTGATAGCAGAAAAGGACCCTGATGGCCCATCGAGTCTGCTCCTTCCTTCCCCTACTCATCTCCTTTTCCACAGGCCCTCCCCTTCCCCCCACTTACCAACCCCATATGTCTGTCCCATGCCCTCTGGAATCCCTCCACCTTTTCAGCCCCCACCACCTCCTCTGATAGTTTGTTCCAGGCCTCCACCACCCTCTCCATGAAGAATCACCCCCTCAAATTGCCTCTATATCTTCCTCCCTCCAATCTTAGGCTATGCCCTCTAGTTTTAGCCCCCTCCTTCCTTTTAAATAAGTTCCCCTCCTTCACCTTATTGATACCCTTCACGTACGTAAAAGTTTCAGTCATGTCCTCCCTTTCCCTTCTGGTCTCCAGTGGGTACAGATCCAATTCACTACACCTCTGTTCATATGGCTTCCCCTGCATATCATGCACCATCTTGGTTGCTCTTCTCTGAACCCTCTCTATCCCATCTATGTCCTTGTGTAGGTGCAGTCTCCAGAACTGGACCCCTTACTCCAGATGCGGCCTCACCATGGCTTTGTAAAGAGGCATCAAAACCTCCCTCCTTCTGCTAGTTATGCCCTTCCCAATGCATGCCAACATTCCATTTGCCTTCCACACAGCTTTGCTGCATTGGCTACCTACCTTAGGTTGCTTGATATTATATTTATTTATTTATTAGAACATCAGTTTAACAACCTTTGAGCCAGAGGCTCATTTACAAAGGTACCTCATCACAGTGAGGACAAAACAGTGCAAGAAACAAACATCAAGGCAGACAAAAAATCAGAGTACATTTAGGAATCAGACAAAAATAGAGACATATGTCAAACACAGTATACAACAGGCTTACATTGTGCTTTACAGAGTAGACAATATACAGTAGTTACATGGAGATTGATTCAGTGGGCAGAATAAAGGTGAGCTGGGTGGAAGACATCAGAAAGAGGAGTGTGGGGAAGATAGTAGCAAGTAAGGGTAAGCTGGACAGAAGGTCAGAGAGTGGCTCAGTGAGCTTTGTCTGGAAGGATAGGAGGCTTAGAGACAGGTACAGCTGCGTGTTGAGAGCAGGTGATTTCTAAGGCTAGTTTTAAAATAAGATAACAAGGCGGCATCAGTGACTCCGGCGGGGAGGGCGTTATACCAACAGGGGGCTCTGTAGGGGTAAGCCTTGCGAGGTTCTCGCCCTCGGTATAACCAGTGCAGTTTTGAGGGATATACGGGTATGCACTATAGGGTTTGCTCAGTGGATAGTGGTTGACAGACCCGGTGGGGATAGCTCAAGGAGTGATTTTTTTGTTAGGAGGCAGGTTTGGTATTTGAAGCGCTCATCTAGGTTGAGTAGATTAGCCATGGTGTAAAGAAGGCAAGTGTGGATTAGACTAGGAGCCTCAGTTATGAGCCTGCAGGCCTTGTTTAAGGTGAGGCGGATCTTGTGCAGGGCAGTCTGGTCTTCTGCACCATACACAGGTAGGCCATAGTCTACCAGAGATAGAACAGAGGATGTGACTGCAAGTTGGAGGGCATCTGTGGGGAGGCAGTTTTTATGACGATAGAGGATACCCAGCCGAGTGTTAGAGGCTGAGACAAGGGCAGAGATGTGGGCATGAAAACAGAGGGCAGGGTCAAAGGTTATACCTAGGTATTTATAAGAGTGAACTAGCTCAATAGGGAGTTTAGAGGTGGAGTGGACTGCGAGAGGATAGTTACTGGATTTATTTTGGGGGTGGGCAAAGAGCATGGTTTTGGTTTTCTTTAGATTAATTACAAGTCTGTGCTCAGTAAACCAGACTTCATAGTCATTAGGATTCCTGCAGAGAATCCTGAGTGAGATGGGATTACAGTCGGAGGCAAAGAGTACAGCATCATCTGCGTAAAGAAGGATTTTGCCAGTACATACACTGGGCAGGGAGTTGAGAAAAAGGGAAAAGAGCAAGGGCCCAAGAATGGAGCCCTGAGGGACTCTGGAGCGGATAGGGCAGGTGCTGGAAAGTTTCCCGTTGATTTTCACACGTTGTGAGCGGGCCGACAAGTAGCTGGAGCACCAGGAAACAGGCCCAGTGGCAAAGCCTAAGTGACTAAGGGTAGCTAGCAGGAGGGGTGGGGACAGTATCAGAGGCTTTTGATAAGTCAATGAACACTGCACCTGCTAGGGAGCCAGAGTCCAGTGAGGTGTGAAGAAAGTTAGAGAACTCCAGGAGGGCAGTATTGGTGTTGTGGCCTGCTCTGAAACCATGTTGTTCTGGGCAGAGGATGCTATATTTATCGAGGTATTCAGAGATTTGGGTGGCCACAATTTTTTCTAAGGCCTTAGAGAGAGGAGAGAGGATTGAGATAGGTCGATAATTGCTAGGGAGGGTCCTATCACCACCCTTGTGTATTGGGGTGACAGTAGCTATCTTCCAGGCAGAGGGGAATTGCCCTAGGCAGAGGGATTTGTTAAAGAGGCTGGTGATTGGTGAGATAACCAGATCCAGAACCTGACAGAGAAGACTGGGATCAAGGGAATCATTGCCAATTGTGTTACTCTTTAAGGCCTTGAGTAGGTAAGATCTGACTTCCTGGGCAGTGACTCAGCGCAGGTAGAACAAGGGGCGTGGGAGAATAGGGACAGACCTGGAGGGAGGGGGAGTGAAGAAATTGTCTGGGAGCACCGGGCTAAGGTCTGTGAAAGATTTGTTGAGGTGGTTGGCAATAAGGACAGGGTATGAGGAGACCAAACCATTAATGTTGATAAGCAAAGGTGGGGGGGAACGCGTGCCACCATTCAGCTGCTTAATATTGTCCCAGAAGGTCCTAGCAATCCCCCATGAGGAAGTGAGGGAGGCTTGATAGTGCTCAGCCTTCGCTTTGTGGATGGCCCATGTACATTTGTTCCGGGCAGCAGCATAGGCCAGCCTGTCAGCTGGGCGGCCTGTTTCCGTGACAATGTGCCATAGATTGTCCCTGCGCTTAAGAAGTTGGCACAGAGTGGGGGTAACCCAGGGGACATGCCTTCCTTTGGACCGGCGTGCAGTTATGGGTGCAAAAATGTCGCAAGCAGAGCTGAAGGTGTGGATAAAGAAGGTAAGGGCCGTGTCAATATCCGGGGCGTTTAGTATAGGGGACCAGTCTATGAGGGCTAGGAGTTGCTTAAGGCCTTTCAGCCCACCAGGTCTAAGACGTCGCCGAAGGGTAGTTTGTGCTGTGGGTTTGGGCAAGGAGGTTGACCAATAGAAGAGAACCGGGAGTGGTCGCTAAGGCAGTCTGGGAGGATTTGGATATTATGGATGCGGTTAGGGCGGTTTGTGAGGACCACATCCAGGAGTGTGCTAGAGCCCATTCTAGGATTCACTCTAGTGGGTTGGGAGACTAGTTGGGTTAGGTCGATGGCTGCAAAGGCGTCACGGGAGGAAGTGGATGAAGGGCTAAGCCAATTGATGTTCAAGTCCCCCACAAGGATTTGGTCGGAGGAGTGGGGTAGGGAGGTAAGATAATTGATTAGTGGGCCTAGTGCTTGTGCTTGATTTTTTGGAGGTATGTACGCTGTAGTCAGGTAGATGGGACCCCTAGAGGGATCAGGAGATAGTTTTAGGGTTTGGGCCTGAGCCCTGAAGTCAAGGACTGGGGCTGGGAGGCTGAGTCCAACGAGGGTCTTTGACATAAATGGCACAGCCCCACCTCGCCTACTCAACACGGTCCTCCGATAGAGGGAGTAGCCAGGGAGTGAGACCAGGGAGTCAGGGGTAGAGTCTGACAGCCAAGTTTCAACTATTGAGATAATGTCAGGTTTATGAACCGCAACCCAGCAATTGAGAGAGTCGAATTTTTTAAGGAGGCTACATATGTTCATGGAAGCAATATGAAGTCTGGTGGATTCCTTTGAGGAGCCTTTGCAAGCTGGACCGGGATTGGGATGTATGTTACCAGTCAGGAGCAGAAGGAGGAGAGCCGCTGGACAGAGGGTGGCAGAAGGAGAGTTTCGCCGGAGAGATAGGAAGAGAAGGGGTTTCAGAGCACAGGAGGTGGTAGGGGCAAGCACAGGCTGGGAAGGCTTGAGTGATAAGATGCCCGAGGGAGCAAAGGGGGAGGAAAGGTAGTGTCTGGATGGGGGGTGAGGTGGAGAGGAGCATATGGGGTGAGTGGAGGAGGAGGGGGGAGGGGCAGTGGCATAGAAGGAGGGGAGGGCAGGAGGGCAGGTAGAAGCACTAGAGTAGTGAGGCTGAGGGTTAACAGGGACATTAGGGTTAGCGGAAGGCAGTAGGAGGAGGAGAGAGAGGCAGGTAGGCAGGAGGTGTGCATGCATGATTGGTAAGGGTGTGAGAGCTGAAGTGAAGAAAGATGGGGGAACTTAGATGATAGAGGGGAAGATGGTAGGGGCTGGATTTGGATGGGAGGTGAGACGAGGGGAAGGGGGGGACAACAGGATGGGTTTGCAGCTAGCAGTAATGAGATGGGTAGAAGAGGGTGAAAGGTCTACCCAAAAGTGTAGTTGCCACCTTGGTACAGTGGCAGAGCCCCTGCCTCAAGTACACAAGGCACCAGGTTTAAGACTTGCCTAGGGTAACAGAAAAGGTCCCCAGACAGTAGCTGGAGCAGGGCTCAAAGCCTGCAGTAACACTCAGAAAATATTTTAGCAGACTATGAGGGTTAGAGGCTTTAAGAGTCTTAAAACCTATCACAAACAATAGTCTGATGTGATAGCTGAGTGGTGGAGCTGCTGAGTAAAACAGTGAGAGTGCAGGGTTCAATGCCTCTAGTGGCAGCAAGAGAGAAATGGTGAAATATTTTGACAGAATAAGATAGCCAGATATAATGGTTAAGAGGTAGAGCTGCTGACTCTGATAGCAAGGGTACTAGGTTTGAGAATAGCTATGGGACAGAGGACAGAAATTTTTGTTTCGAAGAAGGAAGGGTTAAGAGCTTGAAAGTAGAGGAAGATATTGGCCTGGTTCATTGGCTTGGTGGTTAGGCTGCAGACTTTGGAGTAAGGGGTGCAAGGTTTGAGGCTTGCAGGGGGCCTAGTGGTGGGCTGATGGGAAGGAGTAAGGAAAGAAGATAGCAGAAAGGATTAGGAGGAAACTGCAGAGACCTCTAGTGGACTGGTATTGCAATAGTTGCTAGGAAGGAGTAGAGAGTGGATAGAGGTGCCAGAGTGGACAGTGCACCAACCCCTAGTGGTTGGAGTGTATAAACTGCAAATGGGAAAGTGGACACTTAGTGAAATAAAGTGTAGGTCATGTGATATGACATGTGACCTGCCAGCAGCAATAAATGAAACGCCGCCCTGGGGTGGCAGGGTGGGAAGGAAGCGTTACACAACAGGCTGGTTGTAGTGCAGGAGGCTTTACCTCTTAAAGGCTCTGGCAATCCCCAAGTTCAGGCTCCGCTGCTGGGCAGATAATTCCCAGAGTCCTCTCTTGCTCTGTTTTTTTGATTTCCCCCTCAGAGTGTAAGCCGCTTGTGGGTTTTTATACCCCAAGTGAATCACAACACACTTTTTGGCATTGAATTTCAGTTGCCAAGTTTCCGACCACCCCTCCAGAATCTTCAGGTCCCTGCCTCATGGCCTCAACCCCCCTCCCCAAGGGTGTCCACCTATTGCAGATTTTTGTATCATCTGACACTTCAACCAGTGTCAGTGGCTCAGTAGATAGCACACTTGCCTCTGAGGCCTGGAGATCAGAGGGTTGTGGGTTCAGTTCCCACATCTGGCACTTGAGTTAATATCCCAGTACTGACACTGTAGTGCAGCATGAGAGGGGTGCTGCACTTCTGAGGTGCTGTCTTTTGGATGAGACGTTAAACCGAGGTCCCATCTGCCTGGATTGGTGGTAGTTCAGGTGGATGTTAAAGATCCCATGGCACTTATCGAAAAGAGTAGGGGAATTTCCCCAGTGTCCTGGCCAAATTTCCCTCATTCACTAAAAATACCACCAACAGCTTAATCTGGTTCAAGGTCAGTTGGCATTCATCTGTATCCCCCTCCCCCGGGTCATGCCTGAAAATAGGCAGGATTTGTCTAGTGCACTTACCCGGTCAACAAAAACTAAATAAATAGGCACACCCTTCCCTCCAGCCCATCCGCTATATCACTGATGTAGATATTAAAAAGGAGGGGTCCCAGTACTGACCCCTGGGGCACTCCACTTGTCACCCCCTCACCCTGGAGTGCACCCCATTTACCACCACTCTCTGGCTTCTGCCCACCAACCAGTTTTCCACCCACCTAATTATTTTCCATTCCACCCCATAGCTTTCCAGCATATTTACTAGGTTACTGTGAGGGACGGTGTAGAAGGCCTTACTGAAGTCTAGATAGTCTGTCCACCGCCCCTCCCTGGTCAACCACCTACGTCAACCAATTGAAGAACTCTATCAGGTTTGTCTGACATGACCTCCCATTCGTGAAACCATGCTGCCTGTCATCCTGCAGGCCGCTATCCACCAAATGGATACTAGATGAGCACTATAACATGCTGAAGGAGCTTGCCAGGGGAGTCCTGATGGAAATTATCCCTTTGTCATCATTATTCCAGTCTTAAAGAGCTGATGATGCCTCTGGGAAAACATTGGGAACCATAATTTAGACACTTTTTAGTTTGCATTTATACATCTTTATACATCTTCTGTAGATTTGTCCTCTCCTTTACTTATTACTAAGGAAATGTAAATCTGCATACAAATGGGATCTTTCAACCTCTCCCTCTCACTCAACCAATTCCCAGAAATTTGGAAATTTGGAAGTCAGCCACTGTCACCCCAATCCACAAAAGTGGTGACAAGACTGACCATGGGAACTACCGCCCGATCTCTATCCTACCCCCGCTCTCAAAGGCCCTGGAGTGCATTGTGTCGGATCAGCTTAGCGAATACCTGGACAAGCACAACATCCTCTACAGGCAACAACATGGTTTCCGGAAAGGCCATAACACAGCCTCTGCATTACTTGAAGTCACTGGGGCCATCCACAGCTCCTTGGACAAAGGTCATCTCACTGACGCAATTTATATCGACCTCACCAAGGCTTTCGATACTGTCCATCACCACTTTCTTCTTGCCCAGCTTCAAAAAGCTGGGATCTCCCCCGATTCTATCCCTTGGTTCAAAAGCTACCTTACTGATAGGACTCAATGTGTAAAAATTGCGAATGTGCTGTCTGATGCCAAACCTGTCTGCTCTGGTGTCCCTCAGGGATCCATCCTGGGACCACTACTCTTCAGTCCGTTCCTAAATACACTGCTTCACTCCTGCTCCCAACAGATCGTACTTTACGCTGATGATGCGGTACTATTAGCCTCACACCAGGACCCAAATCACCTGCAAAGCAGCCTCCAACATTGCTTCAGCACTATTGAGAACTGGTTCAATACACACAAACTGATTCTCAACCAGAAAAAACTAAGACCATAATCTTCAGCAGCGCCCATAACAAACATAAACTACACCATCTCTTCATATCTACCAGCCAAGGCAACCTGCTAGAACAAGTCCAAGCTTTTAAATACCTTGGGAACACCCTTGACCCACACCTCTCCTACACTAACTGCATCAGCAATGTTGCCAGAGCTGCAAACTCCAGATTAGGCCTGCTGTTCTGCCTCAGGAGACACCTTCCCACTGCAGCCCTTGCTGCTGCCGTACAGAGCACCATCGTCGCCACCATTGACTATGGCCTCATCATCTACGGCTCAGCTGCGGTTACTGCACTCAAACAGGTAACAATCTCCCTCAACAAGGCCTGTCGGCTAATCACCAGCGCTCAACGTTATACTCACACCTGCGACCTCTACTCCCAAACCAACTGGCTTCAACTTGACAAATGCATTAAATATCAAACATGCATCATGGCGATGAAATCTCAGATGGGCCTCGCCCCACCTGGTGTTGCCTCCCTCCTACATCCTAAGAAAAGCTGCCGGAGTACCTGAGGAACCAAACTGCAGCAGTTCCAAATACCCTACTGCCGCACAACCCAAGGACAAAGAGCCTTTGCCTACCAGGCCACCTACTGGCTTAACGGGCTCTCTAGTGACATCACCACTGTCCCCTCCCTTGGGCCTTCAAAAACAAGATCTGCCACTCTCTCATTGCTGCCAGCACCTGTGACTGTAATGTCTAGCCTTGAACGTATCACTGGGTGGCCTCACCAGACCTGTGAATCAGTCCACCACATTGCGGCTCCACTGCTCTGCATACAACCTCAAAAGCCTCAGCCTCCTAACACTTTGTTGACCCCAACATGCCCAATATCTGCACTCTACTTTGTCTTCTCTGACAAAGCCCACCGGGCTGCCTTCCCCCTTCCCCCCTTCCCCCTTGTCCTCCTCTCTGCCTCTACTATCTCACTTGCTTCCCACCTCTCCCCCACCACCTTTTTTCTCCCTCTACCCGTCTCTTCTTTTTCACCTCATTTTCTCCTCCCTTCCTTGAATGTTTACCTCAATATATGTCCTTCGTATTTAATATATGTTTGTTACAACATCTAATTGTACTGCCAATAATGTTTTGTCTATTTTGTACCTCTTAACGTGGAACCTTTGTAAAAGAGCCCTGGCTCAAAGGTATTTGTAATCCTAGAACTCAATAAATAAAAAAAAAATTAAATTATTCCACAGAGCTCATCACCCCCACTGCTTATTCTCCCACTTGAAGTCATAACCCCCTGTTGTGATGTCACATTCTGCTTCCATGGCAATAACTGTGATGTTACAAGCAGGGTATCATGACATCAGGCAAGGAATAAGCAGTAGGAGGCAATGAACTATCAAGGAAAAGATCCTGGGTAGATTTTCAGAGCCTTTTCAAATCCTGCAGTTGCAGGAAAACCCAGCGCATGTGGGTTGCCACTCATGGAGCTGCAGATTTTCCCGCAGCTGCAGTATTTTCAAAGGTGGAATCGTTTAGGACTGGGTCCACAATTTGTGGCAGCTTGCAGTTGTTTTCCTGCAGCTGCAGGAAAATGTTACGTCTGGTGGGACCAGGCATAACATCTCCCGCAGCTACAGTGGACTGAAAATACCAATCTCTGCAGCTGTAGAGATAGCCAACTGCAACTTCAGTTGTGGACTTGGACTTAGTCCCACTTTGTTTGAAAATCCCACTCCTGTTTTCCTGCATACAACCCCAGTAATAAGTAATGGGAACACAAACTACAGAGCTAATGTAAAATGTAAGTAGAACTGTGTCCAAGTATGTTTTTCACAGTTTTCCTGGAGGTGTCATCTGCTCTTTCAGGCATTAGCTCAAGAATGGTATAAGTTATCATGTTATTTTGCAGTTTTTATTAATGAGAACAAATATCCTGGCTTGATTGGTGTTTGCGTGTGTGTATGTCTGTGTCTGTGTGTGTGAATATACTCCTCGTCATTTGGTCCTTTGAAGAGACCAGCACTAGCAGCCGGCCCCCTCCCAGAGCGCTCATATAAAGAAAGACCATTCCCCATTGTGCACGTTTAGGCTGTGAGGCTTTTAAGATTGTGAGGCAGTCAGTGCTGGTGTGCCCGACTGACTGTGTGACATGGGAAGGCTGGATGTATCACTGCGATGCATTATGCAATGTTCGAACACAAGGCCCTCAGCAACTATAAGCGATGTTTGTGGAACATATGATGATAGAAAATACCAGAATCAAGACTGTGCATTTCCTTGATATTTCAAAAGGTTCATTGCACACTTTAAGAAGTGCTTGGCATGACACGTACTCAGAATGCTGCACCCCCCCAGCAGCAGCCCAGTGTACTGCCAACATGCCTTACAGTGTGCAAACTATCCTGTGGGAGCTCAGACTGAAACGCCCTTCCCCACTTCGGCAGATCTGGCTCCCTACCACTCTGTCAGCAAAAGATCAGCCCAAGGGCCAGATCTACAGTAGGATGTCAAAGAGCTGAGATATAAAAGGCTTTGCTGGGGCTATCAGGAAGTTGCCTGCATACTGATGAGTACACCGATGAGATAGAAACAGAGAAATCTGTCAGCAGAAAAGGACCCATTGGCCCATCTAGTCTACCCCATCCCCCCGTAGACTCATCCGTCCTTTCTCTTTACTCCCCACTGTTTGGCCCTCCCCAGCATTGCCTCCGTCTCCTTATCCCAACTGGATGTTCATCCTTACAATTTTGTTTAAGCCATGTAGTTATCCCATGCCCTCTTGAACTCCCCACCGATTTTACCCCCACCCATTCCAGCAGCCTATTCCAGGGACCCACCACCCTCTCAGTGAAGTAGTGCCCCCTCACATTTCCTTAGAATTTAGCCCTCTCTACCTTTAAGCTGTGACCCCGAGTTTTTGTGTTTTCCCTCATCTTGAAGGTGCTCCCCTTCCTTACCTGTTGATTCCCCTCGGATATTTAAACGTTTCTATCATATCACCCCTTTCTCTCCTCACTTTCAGTGTATACAGGTCAAGCTCCTTCATCCTTTCTTCATATGTCTTCTTGTGCAAGCCCCATGACATTTTGGTCACCCTTCTTGGGTTGTACCTGTTGGGTGACTGGCAAACAGCTCAGGAAATACAGAGCAGTTGGTCGAATAAATATTTTGTTCTTTTGAAACTTCATACCTGAGCTTGTGAGTATTTCATCATGGTGTGCAACTAACTGTTGAACTTGCATTGACTTTATTGGGAAAGTCACCCTGTTGCTGCACCCTCCGAAACTGCTGAGCATGGTAACTCCCTTCCCTGGACCCGCCTTGTTGCACTGGTTTGCCACCATGTCAGTCATGGTTGACTATTAAAACTATCCAAACAAAATAAAAGGCGAGGCTCATTTTTTGGGACACTGCCTTTTAACGTACATTTCTATAGATACTGTAGACAGTTGCTTTATGACCTACCTCCCTTCAAGATCCTCCTGTATATGAGGTGCGTCAGGGAAATATTAAATTAATAATAAATATGCAAATCCATAGTGCCTGGACAGTAGGACAAGGGGTTGCACACTATGCAAAGGGGTAGAATGAGGGGAAATGTCAGAAAACATTTTTAAACTCAAAGTGTGGCAAGACTCCTAAATTACTGCTTTGAGGCTGTCTTGTCCAGGTGGAATGGCTGCCTCCTGCATATGATGAATAAGGACCTGAATTTTGTACCCTGAGAGCATAACTACCTATCAGATGGGTTAGGCAACAGATACAGCCCCCATAGAGGACTGTTTCATGTAACCTGTGGGAGAAATACTTGTTCGGAGGGAGGTGAGACTATTAGATAGTAGATAGTATGTTTAAGCTTCTAATTAGAGAGAGACACTTGACCACTAGATATTCTGTACCAGCTGTCTCCCTGGGCCCCGCCCCACACAAGAAGTGTCCTGCAGAGGCTCTAGGTAACAGAGTTCTCCTAATCAGTGTGATTCCCATTACAGGATAGCAGAATAGGTTGGTGCCCCCCACAACGCTGTACCCGGGGGTCCAGGCCTGCAATAGAGACTAAACAATATTATGATACCCTTGCAGGGGCAGAATGATAGTAATAATGACATGGAAACTTGTACTGTGCAGACCTTTTAGTAGAAATTGTATTTATCGAAAAAAGTGTGGTAAGACTGGAATAGGCTACTAAAGTAGGCTGTAACAGCAAGAGTGTGGAGATTAGATCAGATAGCTTTCTATAGGAGCAGAATATCACTGGTGTTTGCAGTATAGCCTAGAAGTTAGCGTAATGAGCTGTGAAGGAACTTGGTACATCCAGCAGACCTAGGTTTGATCCCAACAACCTCCATTTGCGTGCTGCACAAGTCACTTAACTTCTCCAGTGCTCCCTGGTCACCCCTGAAAACAGGCATTGTGCCACTGCTCAGTCACTAGGGCAACCTAAAATAACCCGAGGGCTACACAGCCCCTCAAACCCCTTGAGGGCTGCATGACCATGCACGACCCAGACTGGACCCATTTCACCACAAAATTAATCAAAAGTAACAGATTTGAATAAAAAACTTTATTTAATAGACTGGTAACATCATTAAAAGTTTAAAAACAGTATAATTAGTATTAATCAAGCTAAAACTCAGTTTATTTCTCTTCTGTGCAGTGTAGTGCAGTCCCGCTGTGGTGGCAGAAATGTTCTCAGGGTGCCACAGCTTAACCCACCGAGAGCACAGGTTGCCCACCAATGTGGACCTCAACCAGTTACCAAAGAATTGAAAAAAAATATTTGAACTATAAAGGGAAGGGCACACTTTTAAAGTCAAATTTTGAAAAACCAAGGTCGCAGCTGCCATGAGGGCAGCAGAAGGCCAACTAACTGGACAGACAGTCTGATATTATCTTGTAAATCTTATGTCACTTTAGTAGGGAGGGAGTCTCTATATTAATTTATTTAAGTGTATATATACAGTATGTATATAAGTATTATGTAGGTGTATTTATTTATTCTGATGCTTTCACATTCAAAGCCTGTGAAAATAAGAATGATTAAGGGTTATTAAGAGAGGGTGAAATGCTTGCGATACAGTTTAGGGAAAGGGGAAATTGTTTAACCAGTAAAAAGGCACACTAAGCTGGAGTTTGTTTCCAGGTGCAACCTGGGAGCACAAGGAAGTAAAGTGATTTGCTCAGGGTCACACAATATGCAAGTGGGGCTGAGTTCAAACCCAGGTCTCAGATTTGCAGCTCAGTGCCCTAAACCACAGTGCTATACTGTCTCCTGTGTTGTAAGATGAAGTCATAGTATATTTAAAACTACATTAAAATAAGGTGTAGTATTACCAAAATTCAGAAAACATACAAAAACCATTTTCTAAATGTTCTTAACTGTCCCATTTTGAATATACATACATAAAAGTTGTTGCAATATTTTATATTGATATAAAAATGCATATATATTGATAGGTGGAGATAACCTAAATTTCACACGAACACATGAACATACATTTATCAATAATACCTTTGAAACATATAAACAAGTATCAATATGCACCTGTTTATGATCAACACATTATAACAAATAGCATCCAATTGAAACCTATATCGACCATGAAACTATCTGAAGAAGGAGGGAACTACAGACCTGTCAGTCTTACCTCAGTTATAGGGAAGCTGATGGAGTCACTGGTCAAAGAGGACATCATGGACTACCTGGAGAGCAGTGGTCTCAGGATAATAAGCAGCACAGGTCTGTGGCAGGGAGGTCTTGTCACACCAATCTGATAGTCTTCTTTGACTGGGTGACAAGGGCATTGGATAGGGGCCACACCATACATTTACTCTACTATCATTTCAGCAAGGCTTTTGACTCGGTGTCTCACAGATGCTTGCTGAAGAAGATGGAGGCTCTGAGTGCAGCCACGGACATAGTAAGATGGACAGCAGAGGGTAGTGGTTGATGGGGTCAGATCAGTAGATAGGGAGGACATGCGTGGGGTACCACAGGGATTTGTCCTGGCCCTGGTCCTCTTCAATATATTCATCAGCGACATTGGAGAGTGAATCTGGGACAGGTTGTGTTTCTTCTCAGATAACACTAGGCACTAGAGGAAGGTGGATAGTGACGAGGGAATCGGGGAAATGCAGCATGACCTGCAAATGTTAGCGAGGTGGTCTAAGATCTGGCAGTTGAAATTCACTGCCAGAAAGGGCAGTTGATACACCTAGGAATAAGAACCCCAGGACTGAGTACTGGATGGGTAGGGTAAGACTTAGCTCTATGGTTGAAGAACGGGACCTAGGAGTTATCATCTGTGACATTCTCAAGCAATTAAGCCAGTGCAACAAGGCCTATAGTAAGGCAAACAGGATTTGGGGGTGTATCGGAAGGGGCATTGACAGCAGAAGGAAAGAGGTACTACTGCCCCTTTATAGATGCTTACTGAGTCCTCAGCTAGACGTCTGTGTCTAGTGCTGGAGTTCTCACCTCAGGAGAGATAAAGACAGGCTGGAGATGGTCCAGCAAAGGGTGACAAAGATGATTCAGTGACAACAGGGCAGGTCTTACAAGGAGTGCCTCAAGGCACTGCACATGTACTGACTAGAGACCAGAAGGGGAAACAGGAGATATGATCAAGACTTGCAAGTTCCTGAATGGAATAAAGGTGGACTGGGGGTAATTATTTAGCATGAGTAACAATTCGAGGTCATGAGGGCACGAATGGAAACTGACAAGAGTGAGGCTCAGGAGAACATGAGGAAGCATTATTTTACAGAAAGTGTGCTGGAACCATGAAGCAGTTTACCAGCTGAGGTGGTGGGTGCTAAAACCATGACAAACTGGGAGGGGAATGGGGCAGATGGAGAGGTTAGGACCCTGAATGGACGACAGATAGTAGGCCCTGGGGATAGATATGGTACTACGGGCATACTGGATGGATTATTGATCTTTTTCTGCCATTATTGTCTATGTTTCCACGTATATTCCACTACATCCCTCCTGGAGTTCTCCCAGCATCTTCACTCTGCTCTTGACTCTGGTCATGTTGCGGGTGCAGTGTTCACTGACCTCTCCAAAGCCTTTGACACTTTCTGTCACCCCCCTCCTACTTGACTCCCTCCACCAACTTGGCTTCTCCCCTGGCCCACTGGCTTGGTTCACTAGTTACCTCTCTGCCAGATCACGGCATGTGAAGGTAAACGGCACCATGTCCAGTACCCTGCCCGTTCACTCAGGGGTTCCCCAGGGTTCCATCCTGGGCCCCGTTCTGTTCAGCCTATTTCTCAATACCCTCCCCAGCTCCTGCTCGGGCAATATGGTACTCTATGCAGATGATGCGGTTCTCCTTGTCTCCCACCCTGACCCTGCATCTCTACAGGAATCCCTGCAGCACACATTCAACCAAGCCGAAAAGTGGTTCCTTGATCACCGGCTGGTCATTAACCTAAAAAAACAAATCTATACTTTTTTCACATCACCAGAATAAGGCCAAAAATTACCCCCCTCTGCATTCTCCCCAGTAATGCTCACCCCCTCGAGCAGGTGTCATCCTACAAGTACCTGGGCATCACCTTCGACTCGGCTCTTACATTCCACACCCACATCAATACCCCGTCCTCAGCTATAAACTCTCGGATTGGCCTACAGAGATTGCCTCCCCCAAACCGCTCTCCAACTGGTCATCAGCTCCTCCGTCCTGTCCCTAGTGGACTACAGCCTACCTATCTATGCAGCGGCCGACAATACCGCCCTCACCAGAATCCAGACCTCGATAAACAAGGCCTGCAGGCTCCTGACTGGTGCATCCCTCTGCACCCACACATGCCTGCTCTATTCTACTGCCAACCTGCTCACCTTGGAGGAGCGCCTGCGCTACCAAACCTGCTTACTTGCCAAAAAATCTCTGCTAGGACTCTCCCAGGGGTCACCACGTCCCTGTGGCTTGCATCCCCATCCATTGCCACCTGAGCTCAGTTAAGGCCACCTTTCTGGTGCCCCGCATCAAGACCTCCCTAGCCCAAGGTCCTTCCACTACCGCGCCCCACATGGTTTAACTCCTCCCGCCTCTGTCACTACGTCTACCAAAACTGGTCCCTTAAAGTCGCTCTCCAGTAACCACCTCGAAGCTGTAGTTGCCCTTAACCTAATGTTGGGGTCCCTCCCGTTTCTTGCCCATAGCCTTGACAATGTCCGTTGGACTACTCCCCCACCTTTCTTTTTTTTTATATGATTGCTATTTACTGCATGTAACTTTATCCGTAAACCACTGTTATATTGTGTTCTTTTGTTATCTGTATTGCACTTGTATGTTTCTCTGTTGTATCTCACACTGTAACCATGTCTACCCTCCCTGTGACAAGGTGCCTTTGTAAATGAGTCCCTGACTCAAAAGTTGTAAATCCGACTTTCAAAATAAATAAAATAAATATATGGTATAGTAAAAAAAAACTAACTCCAAACTTTCATTAACAAAATAAGTTTCTAGCCCTAATGGTTCAAAGGTTAAATATTTTGATCGATCATTTCTTTAACAAAGGTTAACTCTGGAACAATTGAGGCTAGGAATGTAGTATTTTTTAAATGAAGGCTTGGAGTAAGCTATTTTTCTTCATTTCATATAATTTTATTTGTTTCATCAGGAAAGCTTCACTGAGCAAAGCTCATTTGCAAGAGGTCCTGGTTAGGATAGTACTGCACAGAAAATGAACACAGCAGTGGTGAGTACACCGATTGTGAAATAATATAAATTGCAATGGTATATCATCTGCCAGGTCATGGCAACAATAACAGGTACAGAAATTGAGGCAAAAAGCATATAATCTCAGGCATAATATAAAATATAAGGCAGTACACCAGAAGTAAATTGATAGCAATAGTGACATACTAGGAGCATATGCAACTGTCAGAGCAATAGGGGTCAATCAGAGATTTGAAGGTTCGCAAACTCACAATTGAGTTCAGTTTGAGGCTGGCCTGGAGTTTATTCCAATAAGTTGGGGCAAGCTACCTGAAGGCCCGTTCCCCGTATTTAGAAGCAATTCTGGCTGATTCTAGCAATATGTAGTTGCAAGCTCTCAGGCTGTAAATGCTAGAGGCTTTGTGGGGCATGTCTGAGATACACTGGAGTACAGCTTGCCTAAGGCATTTTTATTTGATTCGATTTATTCTTTTTTCTCCTTCTTGTTCTCTAGCTCCCATCAGTGGATCCCCTCAGCCCCATCATCCACCTTCCACCTTACATGCCTCTGTCTCTAGTGCTCCTATGCCCCCTCCCCCCCACGGTGGGGCTGTTGGGGTGGGACTAGTCCCTCTGGAGTCTGACTGCAGTGCTTCTGTTGGAGGTGAGCCTGGTTTGTGGTGTGAGGCCTGCGGAGGATACTGGTAATCCTGTCAGGCAACTTTATTTTCCCTTGTTCCTCTAGATGGCAGCACAATGTGACTCTAACTGTGCACACACGCTGGTTATGCATAGAGGCTGACTGCATGGCCTCTGTTGGGTACCCTACGCATTCATATAAGAACCCTCACTCCTCAAGTTTCCCCCTCCCCCCCAGCCAGCTCCAGTCACCCAAGGGTAACCTCTTTTATATTGCTCTTTTGGCCCCTCCCCCTGTACCCAAACTGATAACAAACTCTTTGTTTTTT
The DNA here is from genome assembly GCA_016271365.2 of Neoceratodus forsteri. Lineage (NCBI taxonomy): Eukaryota > Metazoa > Chordata > Ceratodontiformes > Ceratodontidae > Neoceratodus > Neoceratodus forsteri. The sequence goes on from JADMNL010000024.1 coordinate 361,817,476, forward strand.
TTTGTTTAAATAGTTTTTGCTCCCCATTACCGCCTACTCGGCAATGGGGGACATATGCTTTTTTTGTTTTTTCTCCCTCCTAGTTCCTGGGACCTGAGGACATGGTTACACATGCCTCTGGAGGCTAGCATGTGTCCCGTGGCTCTGGTGACAGCCCCTTCCCCCCGCCCGGCTTAACATCGAGTCTCACTCTGGGCTTGGCACTGCCATCCAGCCTCCACTAAGTGGCAGCCAAGAGCCTGGGAGACAACAGATTCTCCCAGGGAGAGGAGAGCTGCCTAATAGCTGCTCAACCAGCTCCTTGCCCTCCCCCCCAGCCGACCCTCGGCAACCCAAGCTCACTCCCGAACTTGGATCGCCAGGGTGGCACGAGGTGTGGCATCCAGTGCCTCAACCCTTGGCACCATCAGGCCTGTGTCCATGGTAACAAACTCTTGCCAGTTTTTTTTCCCCCTTCCTGGTCATTTACCAACTTCTCTCCCCTTACCAGAAGGTTATTACAGTTACTACAAATATTTGCACAGAAACAAGCTAGTCACCCCTTAGATTTCATATGTTCCTGCTGCTTCTCTGCCCTGAAATCACAATACTCTACTTGTGACATCAGAATCATTTTCATGGCAACAGGTTATGATGTCATAAGCAAAAGATTATAACTTCAAGTTTAACGCCCCCTGATAAAACCTCAAAAGTAGGCACTACTTAGGGGAGTTTACCCATTTGTGTGATTAAATAATATCACTTGCCAGCAATAGCAGTGTGTGTGTGTGTGTGTGTGTGTGTGTGTGTGCTTTATTTTGTTATTTTCTACTGAGTTTGTCAGTGTTCCAATGTAAGGGGCACCATTGGGGGTGGTCGGGGTGTGCAGCTTCATTGTTGCAGTTTTCTCAAGTATAACTTTAGGGCAGGAATAAGCAATGTTAAATTATGACGTCTAAGGGTAAAAGATCCTGTTTTAATGAAACTGTCTTTAATGATAAAAGGTGGAAGGTCTCCACATACAAATGTTTGAGAATTTCTGTGCAGCTGAGTTCTGCGTGAGCCCATTGTTAATATTTTGATGGAAACCAGAAGATCTGAGGTATATTTGTGGGCACAGGGTCATAATGTCGCAAGACATTATGCTGCATGCAAAAATCGCACTGCCGGTACAGCGTGATTTCTTGCATGTGGCATAATTATTTTTTGGGGCCCTCCGCACCCCCAACTATGGAGGGCTGTACCCCCGATAAGGATTCTCAACTCGGGGGTTCCACCTCCAAATTGCACAAAGTGTGAAAATAAAATAAAAGTGTCTAGGATCAAACCCAGTCCCAGTGCCTAGGTTCCTTGCTGCAGTGGCTCAGTCCATTGAGCCATGGCAGCTGCTTGGCAGAACCCACTCCCAGCAGAGGTCTTATCCTCTGCCTGGGATAGTGTGAGTGGTGCAATACCGCATACGGCAGTATTTGCAGTATTGCACCACTTGCTGTCTCGTACAGCGCTTTTCCGGGTTAGCGCTAATGTCATACGCTATTAAGGGTACGACATTATGACCCGGTAGGGTATTGGCATTGTCATTTCTTGAACCGTTAGTGATTATCTTCATTTTTATAAGTTCCTACAGTTTTCTTAGTAGGCCCAGAAGGCCATTTTAAAATTAACAGGAAATGAATGTCTGGGCTGACCAGGGTCACCTATGTTGGCAGCAAGAACAAAAGCAACTAACTGTTGGAGTAGCAGGATCTCAAAATGACAATACATACAGTAATACAAAACGACAATACATACAGTAATACAAAATGACAATACATACAGTAATACAAAAAGAGAGCACTTCCTCGCCACTCATGTATATTGTATGCTGACATCACTATATCTGGACACAGTTTGCCAGATACAGTGATATCAAAATAAAATATCTCTAAGTTAGGAGTGATGTGTGAATGGTCACTTCTTATATTTCTGTCTTAACCACACAGGAGAGCTAGATTTGTATTCTGAGCCTGGGATTCTACCCTGGAACAGTAGAGAGTGGTAAGGTGTCCCAGTAGTCTACCGCCTGTTTCAGGAAGTTGGGTGGCTCTTGCCGGTACACACATACCCCTGGTGGCTCAGGGGCAGGGAACTGTATGGTTTGGGCTATGTGGTCCAGTAACCACTCCTGCCTGTGACACAAAAGTGGACACTGCCATAGGAATGGTGGCTTCCCATATTCGGTCAGTTATCTAGAAGGGTAAGTGACAGACCCCACCTTGTGTTCTGGAGCGGTCAGAGAAAAGCAGTGGAATATATGGTGGATGATTCCATCATATTCACCCTCCCCCCAGTTGCAACATACAGACCTTTGGGTCCTCAACTCCCCCATCTTACTCCCCACCATGCTGGAATGTTTTGGTGCTTCTGCCAGCTAGGTTGTCTGGAGGTACATAGAGATGTTTGTGGAGACTGGACATGGGATACCTGGGCAAGTTACTGTTCCAGCAGTGTTGGGATCTCAGCTTGTGGATGATGATGAACATGGCAGTCTGACTGTATGGTAGAAGGATAAATAAACAAGCATTTGTCAATGCCGAATGTTGCTTGCTTGTTACGTGTTGTTTAGTTATTTGGAAGTGATAGTTCCATGCCTTTCTCCCAAGACATGCACTGTGTCTTTCCGTTCAGTATTCACAGAAGAGTGGGAGGGGCAAGGGCCACAGCAGTACAGCAGTTGCCAAGGGGGTGAAGAGGTGGATAATAGTCCATTCAAAGGCAAAAGAGTCCTGTAGGAGCTCAGTAAATTGAAGGTGGACAAAGTGATGGAACCAGATGGCATACACCCAAGGATATTAAGAGAACTGCGAAGGGAGATAGCAATACCTCGGGCAGCCATGTTCACTGAGTCATTCAACACGAGTGAATTGGAGGAGGGCACATGTGGTCCCTCTACACAAGTCCAGCAGCAGGGAGGTGGCGGGGAACAATAGGCCATTCAGCCTCACCTGAGTAGTGGGGAAGATCATGGAGACACTGCTTAAAGAAAGGATAGTGGGGCATCTAGAAGCCATCGGAGCCCAGGAACATAAACAACATAGATTTACAGTGGGGACATCATGTCAGACAAATCTGGTTGATTGCTTTGACTGGGTGACAAAGGAAATGAATCAGGGTGGGGCAGTGGACAACGCTTACCTTGATTTCAGCAAAGTCTTTGATACCATCCCACATAGGAGGCTGATAAACTAGCTGGGTAGGCTGGGCATGGGGGAAAGGGTGGTAAACTGGGTTAGAAACTGGCTAACAGACAGGAGGGAGAGAGTGGTGGTAAATGGGGTGCAATCTAGGGAGAGGGGGTGACCAGTGGGGTGCTGCAGGGATCGGTCCTGGGGCCAGTCCTGTTCAATGTCTTCATTAGTAACATTGCAGAACGGCTGAAGGGAATTTTTTCACCAAATTTTCAACATAGCCATTTTAAAACCTCTGCTCATGAACAGTGTCACTGTGATTTTCTTAATCTGTCCCAAACATTGCGCACACCGACTGCACCATTGTGCGCTACATGCATGGAAACACATTTTGGGCAATGTGTGAAAAATGACAGCTGTTCTGCTCGTAAGGAGGTGTGGTAAAGTGGCAATGTTGAAAATCTGGAGTGCAAATATTAAAATTTCACAAAATTACGAGCGTGCGTAGGAACTGCGCAACGCACGCTGGTAAAACAGTCATTTTTAGGATTTTTTTCACCAAATTTTCAACATAGCTGTTTAAGACCTCTGCTCATGAACAGTGTCACTGTGATTTTCTTAATCTGTCCCGAACATTGATTTCACACACCGACTGCGCCATTGTGCGCTACATGCGCAGAAACACATTTTGGGCGAGATGTGAGAAATTACAGCTATACTGCTCACAAGGAAGTGTGGTAAAATGGCAATGTTGAAAATCTGGAGTGAACATATTGAAAATTTGTGAACTTATGAGCGTGCGTAGGAACAGCGCAATGCATGCTCGTAAAACAGTAATTTTTGGGAATTTTTTCACCAAATTTTCAACATAGGGTTTTGAGGTCTACCTCATGAACTGTGACACTGTCATTTTGTTAATCAGTCCCAAAAGGTGGTTCCATGCAGTGACCGTGAAATCACCTTTCGGCCGATTAACGCCATGACAGTGACAGAATTCATGAGGTGGGGTTCCAAAAACTCCATGTTGAAAATTTGGTGAAAACATTCCCCAAAATGCCCGAGATATGCAGTAAAGTTGAAAAAAACCTGTTTATTCCATTATACAGCTTACCGGCATTTCCTCAGTTCGCGGTCGGCTTTGAAGAGTGCAGATGTGTTCCCGGTCCACCGAAGATTGTCGTGCTGAACTCCGGAGGTAAGTATGGGGTGAGGTGGGGGTGTGGGGAGGCAGGGTGCGCAGTGGGTGGGCACATTGGGAGAGGGGGGTCGACAGCAGCAAGGGAAGGTTTTTTTCTTTCAGGTTTTTTTTTTTATTAATTGGACTACGCGGGACATTTGCCATGCTGGGGTGGGCTCCCAGCGTGGCAGCTAGAAGGTTGTTGGGGGGGCCGTGGAGCCAACAGGGGATTGGGCAACCCCATCTGCCTTCAAACTATTGCCACGCTGGGGTGGGCTCCCAGCTGGCACCTGATAGTCTTGGGGGGACAGAGCAAACAGGGGATTGGGCACCTGTCGGCTATACAGATTGCTGCCATGTTGGGGTGGGCTTCCAGCATGGCACCTGGAACTCTGTTGGGGGGCGCAGCACGGCCGTTGGGGATTGGGCACCCCTCGCCGGCTATGCAGTGTGTGCATGGGGAGCATGAGCACGCAGTATGCTTACGTGTGTGTGTGTGTGTGTGTGTGTGGGAGGACGTGAGTACGCAATCTTATCGCTGCTCAGTGAAGCATAGCTCTCCCTTTCAACTGTATGGCCACTGCATTTTCAACTGCTGTCATAGACAGCTGCAGCATTGATTGGAGAACTGCGGCCGCGCCTGCAAACACACTAACTGAATTGAAAGAGGGCTGCCACACCTCCGAATACCCGAATGATGGCACTATGTTTCTTGCACATGCGTGCAAGCAACATAAAAATAAGTAAACTAAAGCTTTTAGTACCAGTTATAGTATTATTGCCAGTTTCACTGAGTAGCTATTTATAAGTGAAATAACACCTAGTACAGTTCGTGTTTTCTGAATTACTGTATCCACATTTTTCAAAGAAATTCATTCCCTCAAGTAATCATAACCACTGAGCTCTAGATTCAGATTGTCAGAGGTTGAACAGAACTGACCTGCCCTGATGACTGACAAAGTCCCTCAAGTGTGACCATCTTCCTCCCACTCCCCGAGGGCGATGACACATGTCTCAGTGCTGGGCTGGGGGCACAGTCATGCACGACAGGCTGGAGAATATTAAATTAGTACCATTGTGGTCCAGAGGTTCTTCATCTCATGTCAGAAGCACATGTCCCCAACACATGTTTTCAGAAAAGTGTTTGGACTCTTCATGTCAAAATTACAATGACTTTTCACTTGAGGAGCAGAGGGTCAGCTCAGACATTCCGGCCTGTCAGATTCCTGACCTGACCTGAACCTAACCCCTGTCTAATGAGATGCTTTTCCTTTTTTAATTAAACTGACATTTTTTAACAATATTGATGTTTTCTAATCCATTAGTAGAAAGAACATGATCAAGGACGGGTGGCGAATTCTGAAGAGGTGGGGGTATATTTTCCTCTGTTATTTCACGGTGATGCTGTTAGCAGGATACTCTGCTTAATCATTGCCTGTTTCTTACTGTGTATTTATTTATCAACTTTATTTGAAAATTGGTGATCCGGGAGAGGCACACTGAGTCTAGGCTTGTTTCCGGAGGAAAGGTAACATGGATAGATAGTGTGGGTAATATGGGTAGTTAGTATATAAGTACGCTGAATAACACAATGAAAAATTACTGTCATTTTGGTAAAAGTACAGTAATGGTGCAAACGGGCAGCAGGAATAAAGTGTTAGTAACAATGAGATGCAGAAAATCTTGATCATGCACAACTTGAGGTTGTCAACACACAAAACTTGTTTCTCATTGCTGGTGTTGATTATCCTGCTTTAGAAAATGGGCTTTTTATTTTCCGGCATTCTGATTGGCTAGTACCCCTGCGGGGGAGGGGGTACATTAACTTTCATAAGAAGCCCAGCAAATAAAAAGTGCCAGTCACCTGACCCCATCACCACCTAAAGTATCCTTTTGCCCACTCTGCTTGCTTATTGGCCAAAACATCTTTATTGAATTTGAAATCACCGCCATTTGTTTCTCTCGCTTAACGAGTGTTACTGCCCTCCCCTACTCAATCTGACCACTCTAACCCCACCGTATTCTCTCCATTTTACAATACATTTTAATACAAACCACCCATTTTTTTAAAAAATTCTGAAGAATTTAAAATTGCTGCTTAGTCGACCTCCTTCATTCACTCCAGCCCAGGTGCTCTGCTCCCTACCCTGTCATTCACTCTCTTCATTACTGTGACACCCCACTCCCAGGCTGTATCCCCATAGTCACAAAAAAGTATCTGTTACAAAGACACTGTGCAAACTCTGCCACTTCTCTCATAATTATCACACAGTAATAATAAAACAGTTTTTTAATTAGTAGCGCTAGCACGTCACATGCTCAGCACTATTCGTAGTCAACACTTCTTATCCCTGAATCACACTGGCTCCCCTTGACTCCTGTAAAACATGAAAGATTTGTTCCCTTTTGTTTTTTTATATAATCACATTTTGGTAACTTACTGACCTTTCCTGTACCATTTGCACTCAACACTGGACTTCTTTTTTTGTTTCCTGCGGTTTTCGTTGGCAGCTGAGACAGGTTAGGAATGGGAAGGGAAGAGAGGGAATTAGGCAGATCATTCGATTGCATGGCTCATGGGTGAGTTAAAAAAATGCCAGCTGCTGCTACATGGTCACAGTCCTCCGTAACGAGACTGGGAAGTAAGAAAACTGGGACTGAAGACGACCCCAGATTACCGGACAATCCAGAAAAGGAAATAAAAATGGGTAGGCTTTGTTTCCCCAATTGCAATTTTGGCTGCTACTTCCAGCCAGCACTTGTGTCAGTAGTTCTACTAATTAAGCATAACTGAGGGGTTAGCCAGCACTCTAACAAAATCAACAAAAAAAACTAAAAATGAAAGAAATTGAGCTGGGGGATATTTCAAGAGCCAAGGAAGGGATGTAGCACCTATGATGCTGTAAGAAACTAGTATGAAACAGTGCACTGTCATCTACTGGTAACTATTGGTAAGTATACCAGTAGAGGACTACTTTACTAACAAAGTAACTTAAAGTTCATTTTTAGTCTTTTTTTTATTTCTTAATTATTACACAAAAACTTTATATGTAGCCCATTTTCTAAGTGCAATGATACCCTCCAGGGTGGGCAGTATGGGCAATATCAGACCTTCCAGGGGCTATAAGGCCCTCCACCTGTGGCGTCGGGTCTCATTACGCCCCTGGACGGTCCGGTATTGCCCAATACCACCCACCCTGTCGGGTATTATTGTTTGCATAACAATGGCATACTACGTATACCACCTGTAATGCTTTTGGCACTATCACCCAGTTTACTGCTTTAACCAAAAGCCACTCATTCATTTGATACCATGTGCTTCATGCTTTATCATATGCGAGACAATTTGTAGGCTCCACTCATCAAAATCTGCTGTATTGATGGATTCTTCATTTATGTTACCCCTAGATCTCCTGTCCACATTTTGTCTTACTGTATTACTAATAGATTCTATAGCTAAGGATCACCTGGGTTAAGTAGGCCTAATGCACACCATATTTTTGGTATCCTTTGAGTGATGGAACCTAATGCTAAGTGTCGTCTGTTCATTGATGTATATATATATATATTGTGTCCAGACTATTTTGATGTCCCATATGTAGCACATCTCTGTAGCTGGGTGAGTCCCAGGCTTTTAGGATTACTAGCTGGTTTGCACAGTTTGTTGTTTCTCTGTGAGGCTGCCTTGTATTGTCATGCTTTTGAATAAATTAAAAAAAATCATACAGTGAATAAAAAAAAAGTAATTACTCTCATTTTGGGACATGGGGGTGAGGAGTCCTTCCATTAACCCACGCTCTTGGCAGACTTTCAGCCGTTATAGGCACAGGAGGCCCACTGAGCTGAAGTCAGTAGTAGGAATATGCTGGAGAAATATGGACTTGAAGATAAGTGTCTTTCCCTTTTTGTCAAACCAAATAGCAGTCCAGTTCAGGTCAGTACTTTGTACTTCAGCCCACTCATTCCCACTTTGTACAGCAGTAGTCATGCTGGGGTCACCAAGTGATGGTGCAGAGGTTAACTTAAGGTGCTGTTGGAGCAGACTTCAATAACATCAGTGACAACCATGGCTCATTGAGTACATTAATAATGTGTCTTTGAATTGCTCTGAGGGTCTGCTCACCAGTCCAGAGGATAGCATGAATCCTGCTTTTGTATGTGTAGCTGTGTGTGTGTGTGTGTGTGTGTGTGTGTGTGTGTGTGGCGGGGGGGGGGCATTTTACATGCTCAGGTTCCAACAAGAGTTACTCATCTGCCTCCCTACACATGCACGCACACCTGCAAGGCAACAAAGATAAACAGGAGTATGATATCTTACATTAGACTTGCTAGCCACTGAAAAGGATTATTTGAGAAAGTTTTTTTCTTCTAGCTGTATATAGTACGAATGTTGTCTCCAATACCCATAACTGACATGCTAACACAGTACAATGGGGTGCTGCACCGTTAAGGTGCTATCCTTCACATGAGATGTTAAAACTGGGGTCCCTTCTGCCCATCACTGGTCACTGTCCTGGTAGAAGTCAAAGATCAAATGGCCCTTATTAAAAAAAAAAAATAGGAGAAATTCCCTGGTATCATGGCCAACATTCCTTTGGTCAATAACACGGGTTCATGTAACCCACCCTCCAAGACACGCCTAGAAACAAGCTTAATGTACCATTTTTGGTCAAAAGCAAATTACAAATAAATAAAAAAAAACAGTAACTATCCCAGATGAATAGGTACAGATTAGTAATATATTGCTTTTTAAAGATGCAATTGTTTCTCTTCACTCTGCTAATACTCGATAAAGCATGAAACTCTATAAGCCCATAATTTGATACCAATAATTATTACTTACCTTATGCATTTAATAAACTACTACATGAATTTGATTAAAATACACCATGAAAGAAACTTAATTACATAGAATGATTGTAGAGGTTTCCTACACTAGCAACAGGTGGGACAAACAGACCTCTTCATCAATGTAATATCAATTGTAAATCTATAACTTAGACTTCCTACCTCTGACCTCTTAAATGGTATTAACTTAAAGCTTGAAGATGAAGAAGATGTAAATAAGGCTATAAAAATAAAGTTAAAAAAAGACTAGACTCTTCTATGAACATAACTTTCACCTGTGACGTTCAAAGGTTTTATCTTCTGGTTAGACAAATAACCATTGTCCGTGAAAGAGAGGGATTGCATCTCTAAGTGTCTGTTCTATTTAAAATGCAGAATAAATTGTGCCAAAGGAGTAACTATGTAAGTGAAGTAAAGAGGTACTGTAAATGACATGAATGGGAGACACTGCTTAGCAACTGTCTGCCTCACTGGCACCCTCTTGCCTGTCTTCTCATTATACTGAAGATGTCAAATAATGCACAGCAAGTCTCTGGTCCATGAAATCAGGATGACATCAAGGCAACAATCAAAAAAAGAAAAGAAAGGCAGATAGACAGATACTAGTGACATAGTTTGTACCCTTTCCTTTGTTGCAGGCTCCTATCAGATGGTGAGCTAACCAAATTATAGTAGCATGACAAGTGAAAAAAAAAAGGTAGCCTTCCAAAGTAGCTGTGTTATGTGAAATGTCTAAACATGGGTACTGTCCTCCAGGAAAGAACACAAAACCCTATCAAACGGCAATACAATGTTTTTTAAAGCTAAGTCTGCTCTACTGTGGAGCAAGAGGTGCAGAAGTTGAATGTCCAGACTTGCTCTTTAATACTTGTCCACTTTTCTGCATTTCATCTCTTTTTTATGCCCTCTTATATATGTGCATAAAGCCAGCTTGAATTAAGTTCACATTTACACCGTTATGTTATTCAAAATTGAATGGGGCATTTGAAATTGTGATGTAGACTGACAGACAGTCTTAACAGGCTTGATCTGGTATACCGCTCCACAGAACCATAGAATCATAGAAGCTTGACAGCAGAAAAGGACCATACCAGCCCATCTAGTTTGCCCTTTATTTTCCCCTACACCTCCCTCCTGCCAGCCCCTGCCCTCACCCTGATACTCAGACCCATATGCTTGTCCCATGCCCTCCTGAATTCTTTCACTGATTTATCCCCCACCACACTGTCTGGTAGTCCGTTCCAGGGCTCCACCACCCTCTCCATCATGGATGCAGGGTCTGCACCAGAAGACATACGAAGAAAGACTAAAGGAGCTTAATACATATACCCTTGAGGAAAGAAGGGAGAGAGAGGACATGATAGAAACTTTCAAGTACCTCAAGGGAATCAACAAAATCCAAGAGGGTAGCATCTTTCAGAAAAAGAGATGTGCAAGAACAAGGGGGCACAATTTGAAGATGGAGGGGGGATGGCTCAGAGGTAATGTGAGGAAGTATTTTTTCACAAAGAGGGTTGTGGATGCATGGAACAGCCTCCCTGAGGAGGTCGTGGAGTCAAGAACAGTGGGGGAATTCAAGAATGCATGGGACAGACATAAGGCAGTCCTAGTGGGGGCTAGGAGGAAGTAAGCTGTTGGTTAACTAGGATCTGCAGCTTATCTGTTAGGTAGGAAAATGGGCAGACTAGGTGGGCCAAGCGGTCCTTATCTGCCATCAAATTCTATGTTTCTATGTTTCTAAACACCTTCTCACATTGCCCCTGTATCTTTTTCCCTGCAGTCTGAGGCTGTGCCCTCTAGTTTTGACCCCCTCCTTCCTCTTAAGTAAGCCCTCTTCTCCCACTTTATTGAGCCCCTTTACATATTTAAAAGTTTCAATAATGTCTCCCCTTTCCCTCCTTGTCTCCAGCATGTTCAGATCTAGCTCCTTACACCTCTGCTCATGTGACTTTCCCTGCATACCCTGCGCCATCTTGGTTGCCCTTCTCTGAACCCTCTCCAACACATCTATATCCTTGTGGAGATGTGGCCTCCAGAACTGAACCCCATACTCCAGGTGCAGCCTCACCATGGCTTTGTAAAGGGGCATTATTACCTCCCTCTTTCTGCTAGTAATGCCCCTTCCTATGCCTGCTAGCATTCCATTGGCCTGTCCCACCACCCTGCTACACTGGATTTTTGCCTTAAGGTTCGAGGAGATTATAATCCCCAAATCACTCTCCTGTTCGGTTACTTTAATTTTCTCCCAACCTAGGGTGTACCCTGCTCTTCTGTTCCTACTCTCCAAGTGCATCACAGCACACTTCTTGGCATTACATTTCAGCTGCCACATCCCAGACCATTTTTCAAGTGTCTTTAAGTCACCCCTCATATCTTCCACCTCCCCTGGGGTGTCTATCCTATTGCATATTTTCATATCATCAGCAAATAGGCACACCTCCCCCTCAAATCCTCAGCAATATCACCAATGTAGATGTTGAAGAGAAGTGGACCCAAAACTGACCCCTGTGGCACTCCACTCTTCACCCTTGCTGTCCCAGAGTGCACCCCGTTTAGCACCACACTCTGAGTTCTTTCCTGACAGCCAGACCTCCACCCAGCTTGTTATTTTCCCACCCAACCCCAGGCTTTCCATCTTGCTCACCAGCCTCCTATGGGGGACGGTGTCAAAGGCCTTACTGAAGTCCAGATAGGCCACATCCACCGCCCCTCCCTGGTCAGTCATATGAGTCACCCAATCAAAGAACTGAATTAGGTTTGTCTGGCAAGACTTCACCTTTGAGAAGCCATGCTGTCTGCTGCCATGCAAGCCACTCTCCTCCAGGTAATTCACCACCCTCTCCTTGATTAATGCCTCCATTACCTTCCCCACCACTGACGTGAGTCTGACAGGTCGGTAGTTCTCCTTCATCTCCTTACCACGTCCCTTGTGTAAAGGCACTATGTCTGCCCTCTTCCAGTCCTCAGGCACTCTTCCTGTATCCAGGGACAAGCTGAAGAGCCTTATCAAGGGTGCAGTCAACTTCTCCTTCAATTCCCTGATCACCCTGGGGTGTAACCCATCAGGCCCCATTGCCTTGTCCATCCTCAATCTATCTAGCTCTGCTCTAACCCTACACACAGTGAATGGGCTCAGAGCCACCCATTTGCCCTCCTTCCTGTTCGACTTTGGCTCAGGTTCCCTACTCACCACCTTCCTGTCCCAGGAAGGGATGGAGCTTCCACCCGTCCATCTTCAGAAGCTGTGTCTCAGGGTCCCTATTAATGATAAACATTCTATCATAAACATAGTTGATATCATCATTCTTTACCCTGAGACATTAACACATTTCTCAACAGAGACTAACGGTACCATCCCTAAACTGTCTCCTTTCAGGGAAAGTACGTCGTATTTCATTGACCACAAATGTGGATGGCTGCAAAGTCCAGTACCATAGAAAGACTTTCTCTGGGGTGAGTAATTACCTGCTCCAACCCCACCAAACATATCAGTTTTAAGCAGGGGCCTAGTCCTAGGTTTAACCCCTCTATATAAACCAAATATGTTTTTTGATTCCTTCATTTCACTTGCTACTGATACAGACACCTGAGGGTAGACACTCTTTTGGTGTTACCCCAACACAGGTTGCAATCCATGTTCCACCCACCTCCTCCTTGGTAGGTTTTCCCTCAGAAAATAATGAAACACACATACCACCTCAGACTCCTTGTCTGCCCTTGAGTACCTCTTTCTTTGACATCAGGCCCATCCCCTGGCCAAACATGCTGCAGTTTTGTCTAGAGAAAGGGACCATTGCAGAGCCACATCTGGTCTTGCCTGCAACTAACTTGACCCCTCTGTCTTACACAAAGTGTCTGCAGGAATATGGAAGAAGCAACAGTAGCTTCTATTCTCCTATTTCAATGTATGATAACCCAACACCCCAAATCTTTGGTCATCCTATCCCTAGGCAAGTCTCTACCGAAACCTATAGGAAACCAAGGAACCTCCCTTGCTGAATACTCTGCAATGTTAAACAGCAGGCTCCTAAACCAATTAACTCTGGGGTGTCTTCATAAACATACTTTTAATCATTGTGCTATTTTCAGCCATCTGTTACCATCTGTACCATTCTTGTGACCTGTGTGAGAGCTTCCCTTTTCCCAAGGGTGCCATTTGTTTTCTTTAATTACCTCTACCCTCCTTAACCTTAACATACTGTAACAGTTTGGCAACATTAGCATTTTTAGCATGCAGTATACCCCAGTCAATATTGTTAATGGATATAACTGCATCAATACAATAAAAAGTCCCTTCAGCCTCATGGGCTTCTTCCTGCTTGCTTGGAGTCTTCAACCCCAGCACAGTATCACTAGGTACAGTCTTATCTGGTGTCTCACATTCAAGTTTCATACTTGCGTCTCTGACCTAAAACAGGTAACATCTTGGGAACACAGGAAACAAAGGAATATCCTGCTTAGTCAGGGGTCCTCCTCAAACTGAGCCCATGAAAAATAATCCTCTGACTCTTTATCCAAACTCTCCAGCAGGAACCTCCTGAGCACCTGGCACCAGTATTCCACCTCTCTGCATAGTCGGTCTGCCTCCAGCCATTGCCCATCCATCCAGTGGATCATCCTCATCAGGGATGCCACTTCCTGGGTGTTGTCTCTCGCACCTCCTGTCTGCCTTGACCTGCATCTCTTCATCGTCTTCAGGCTTGGCCTTCCTCTGAGCTCCCAGGTCCAGTCCAGGCAGCAGCTTCTCTCCGTCTGTCAGCCATGGTTCTGGGCAGAACTCCACGTACTTTCTTCTCTGGGTTCTCCTCTGGCAACTCTGGTGCATCGGTCCACCTGGGATATCTGGGCGATATCCACCAGAAAAATGTCTCTGTTTGGCCAGTCCAGATGCTTCCCTGACACCAAGTCTGTGGAAGGGTTGTGAGATAACAGATGGACCAGACATGCAGTGATGGGCTGCCTCCTGTCTGGAATCCTCCGCTGGGCACGCCCTCGCTGTGCCGCATGGAAGCCACCACCAACTCCTCCTGCAGTGTCAGTTGGGGCACGACAGGCTGTCCTCCACCTGTGGCTGCACATGCTGCCCGGGTGGCAGCCACCTTCTCTTTAATCCTACTCCTGTCTGTGCTGACCTTTTATTGCACTCCTGCACAGACCTTTGATGGGTGCCCTGCTGGTTCACAGCACGGGCCACACCCTACCATACTGTTGCCCGGGCCTGTGGAGTGCCCGTCAAGCCACTCAGTAGAGGCTTCTGTTCCTGGTATGCCTCTAATAGGGCATCCATTTCTGCCCTGGTGAAGTTGGGCCTGTGCTTGCATGCAGGCCCACACTCCTCAACCTCCTCATGATCGGTCATGCTCAGTCCTGTGGAGATAGACATGTGTTAAATGTCTGCTGATACCCACACCACCTTCCCATTCTGCCATCCCAACAGGCCCACAGCGTGCCTCTTACCCCTGTAGGATGCAATACTGGCCCATGCTCTGTACAGTCCTGTGGCACCTTTATAGTGCATCGCATGCAAATGAGGGCTTGCGCAACTGTAATGACATGCAAATGCCTCCGATGCACCACAGATATGCTAATGGACTAATCTGCATATGCCAGCTTAATATCATAAAGTTGCGCATTGTTCCAAGGAGTTGCGCATGCTCAAGTCGTGGCACAACATCGTGATGTGCGCAACAGGCCCTGCAGTACGCATGCACACACTGCCATCGCATACACCTCCATCGCACCCTATGCACAACATTTCAGTGCTCAGCTGCTATTGTACACGTGGCGCTTGTGCGCTGTATGGCCTAAGGCGCCCAGGCGTAATAGTGCCCATTGCACTGTGGCACCATGTTGCTGATGGCGCTCCTGCGCTATGGGTGCCATGGTGCCCGTGTGCTATCAGGCAATGCACCATGGTGCCCACATGCCTTCACTGCACACCATGCATGGCGGGCCCAATGGCGCTGTCGCACAGGGTGTGCATGCTGACTTTGAACCCATGGTTGCCCTTTGCACCTCTGGGAGCTCTGCAGCACATGACAGTGCTGTGTTGCCATATTGCACATCCCCATATCTGCGCTATTGGATTGGCAGTGCATCACCGTGCGAGGTGCGCATCCACAGCACATGTGGCACATGCACTACTGGGTGCCATTGTGAGTCCCTGGCCAAGATACAGCCATGCTGCACCATAGCAGTGCCAGGGCTCCTAACTGGACACAGGTGGAGCTGGCCCTTGTGGAGCCACATGCTGGGTGTTTTTTTGGCCAGGTGCCCCTGAACAGGCCATGGATGGAGGTGTGGCAGGAGGTTACTGATGGGCTGGAAGGGGCTACGGGTGCACAGCGCAGTGGCGACTAATGCAGGCACCACTATGGGGACCTGCAGTGGAGGGACCCTGAGCAGCTCCGGTCTCTACAGGCCCATGTCCGGAGGGGTGCTGTGCCACGGCCAGGTAAGTGCACTATGTCCGTGTCCATGTCCAACCAGTGGTCCGTGGGGCAGTCATGTTGCCTCGCCATGCTGCCTGGGGGAGGGCTGGGGCTGTGCGTCCTGTTGGCCATGGTGGCACACCGCGGGCACCCTGTGCCACCGCACCGATGCCACACTGAGAAAAGGTGGCACACTGTGCTGGGGGGGCATGTAGTGTTGCTGGGTACTGATGCGTCTTTATCCATGTTTCCTTCCTAGGCCGTGAGGATCAGAGGAGGGCGCGCCTGGCTGGTGTTGCGGCCCGGCCAGGTATGGCCACTGCAGGGGCCCGTGTGCAGGATGCAGGCCACATGGGCGGTGCTGCCGGAGAGGTGCAAGGGCACTACAGCATGCAGGTAGGCACAGTTTCATGTTACATTGCTGTGCAGGGTGGGTGGGGTGGGACACGGCCCTCTGTGCGCATGGCCACTCCAGCTGTGCACTGCCCACGGTGACTGTTGCACCATGCTGTGGCTATCGCACATGTGTATGGCTGCTGCAGGTGGGCTGTGGGTGCACCTGGGTCCAGGCTGTGCCACTGCCATCCTGCTGCTTTGACGTGTTACCTGCATGCCATAGCGGTGGTGTGCGGTGCATGGGTGGTGTTGGTGTGCAGTGTTTTGCATGGCTTGGATCGCTGGGTTGGCGGCTCATGTGAGTGCACACACTGCGGGTGGCTGGGTGCCATCCCAGTGGTGTATGTCAACGATGTCCACTGTGCACGGTGGGTGGGCTACAGTGTTCCAGCCTGCACTCATACCGTGCTTGCTCCTTTGTCCCAGGTGTCCACTGCCCTGATGTCAACACCAGGCTCCTGCGCCAGATCCTGTGGGTCACCACTGCCATGCTCTAGGTGGCATGGATGATGGGACGGTCACTGCACAGACAGCAGTGCCGACACCAGCATCAGGCTCTGGTGGGATGTGGATGGCCATAGGGTC
Organism: Neoceratodus forsteri; assembly: GCA_016271365.2. Lineage (NCBI taxonomy): Eukaryota > Metazoa > Chordata > Ceratodontiformes > Ceratodontidae > Neoceratodus > Neoceratodus forsteri. The sequence continues at coordinate 361,834,059 of JADMNL010000024.1, forward strand.
CAGCGGCCTGCTTCTGTTCCCCTTCCCTGACCCCCCTCCCTTACCCTCCCTTGCCCCCTTGTTTCTCCATTACCCATGTCCCCCGGCCTCCCTTCCTAGGCCTCCTTGTTTGTGGCCTCCCCATTCCCTGTTCCCATTACCCTGTTACCTGTATATTTGTACATAGTTGTTTTATACCTGTTGCAATACATTTTTATATGGTTATCCATCTGTGTCCATGTATGCTTTGCAGCTGGCGTGTGGAGCCATGCTGCAGTGATTTGCTTGGCTGCTGTGTGGTTCGACTGGGGAGGACTGGGGATTGTACCTGGTGGTGTTCCTGCATTGGAAGGCTGGGGTGGCTGTGGACTCTCTGTTTGGGTCATGTGGTGTGAGCCTTGTGTGCTGCTTGCCTGTGTGTTGCTGGTTGTGGTCCAGGTGGCGTGCCTTGTGCCTCCCTGTGGGAGTTGCCGGTGCCTGTGTGCCAGTGGCCGTTGTTGCCAACCTGCCTCCATGCACCACTGTGGTGCACATGGTCAGGGGCATGCCACTGCCCCATGCACACTCGGTGGTGTACCTTTATGTACCTACCATGCCTCTCTCCTGGCACACTTTGTGCCCTGGTGGTGGGCCCTCCCACCCCTGTGGCTTGCTCCTTGCTGTGCCTGTTGCCATTCCAACTGTGTCCTGGCTCATGCACCACTGCACCTTGTGCATCCCTGGTTGCTGCTTTTGTGCTTTTTGGCTTGCTCCCTTGCGCATCCAGCTTGCGCTGTTGTGCTTCCTGGTGCATCTCTTGTTGCGCTGTGGCACATCTGTGTGATATTCATCTGTGTTGTGCAGGTGCATCTTGTCGTGTGCATTCTTTGAATATCACACTTGTTGCACCATGGCACAGTGGAGTTGTGCTGCATCCCTCTTGCGCCTCCTTCTGACGCATTTCTGAATATCCCACCCAAGGTATATACATCAAGGTATTTTATGACATAGTGCTATTACATACTAAATCCAACAATGATAAACACAACCTGTTTTACATACGCTTAGAGGTCACCACAATAACCTCCCTGTACGAGGACCTGAGAGGGAAAAGGAAAATAAAAGAGGACACTATAGCATAGTAAACAAAGGGAAGAGGGTGCCCATAGGTGGGCAATCTTATGGACTAGAAATTGTAAAGGATAGATTAGGCTAAGAAACAGAAGAGCTGTTGCAACAGATTTAAGAAAAGGTCAGTCCTCAAGAGTGGCAGGATCTTCCTGTGACACTTACCTACATAATTTATTTATTTATGTATTTATTTGGTAACCAGGTAGGTGCACTGGTCCAGGAACTTTTTTCAGGCACGACCCGGGCCATGGAGAATGGCACAGGAATGCAGCAAGTACAGTACAATAGCATAGGGTACAAAGCATATGGAGACATCAATAATCACTGTGAAGTCAAGAGACATTATACAAGTATAAAAATAAAATTACAACACAATAAAATAGAGAATAATGGATAGGTAAGTGTGTATTATGGATTTCTTTATACACCTGAGGTGTATGATGACCCATAAACCTCAAGAGCGAAGCTTTAGAGGTTTATGAGGTCATCACATACTGAGGGTGTGTAAAACAAATCCATGATACTCACTTAGTTATACTTTATTTTTTAAAATTACTGATGCAGGGCGTCACAGTACATGTTTGGGCAACATGGAAATAAAAGCTGTTTACAAGAATTGCATTTTATTTCTCAAACATTTTTCTTTTAACAGAACTATGCAGTATCAATAAACTTAGGCAAACAACACTTGAACATTTTAACTTTTGAACTGTTTGACTTCATAACTATCGGAATGTTTTTTGATAGTCCACTTGGTGCTGTAGTGCTCTGGACTGCGTTTTTTTTTCAATTCTTCCACAGAAGTGAAGGACTGTAACTTTGCTAAACAATTTTAATCTATTTTAATTGTTGTTTATTTTTTTCCTTTAGAGAAAGAAAACTGGAGTCTGTTTGTTATGGAGGGCAGTTTTATGACAGACGCGATGTGCGACAATCTGAGGAACCTGAAAGTCGGCTGTGAGTACCTGCTCGAAGTGTCTCATGCTAGCACTTCCATGCGAGCACCCTGTCACTGACTGTCACTTTATTAAATGCTGTAATAACTGGATTTCAGGTTATTATGGTGTTTGATAGCACCTGTAATCAGGTTGATAAGTAGGGTCACCAGTAATTATAATACAATAAAAAATGACACTGTAACTAGCAGACAAATTCAAATACAATGTTAAGGCATGGCAGAGGATGGATATCAAGAAAAAAGGGGTTACATAAGGTTGTATGGGCATTAGGCCAGAAAAGGGGGGGGGATAAAGGAGCATTTATCAGCCAGAGGAGCAGAAGCAAGTAGTAGAGGACAGTAGGTGAGACCCGAGGAGAGAGTGGAAATGCCATGGGGAATTTGAGGTTCTAAGGGGGGCCAGGCTATTCCACCGGGTAGGGGCAGTGGACAAGAAAACCTGTTTGCCCATGCAAGGGGAAACTTGTGGACAGTCCAGCATGGGGCCAGCAGTGAGGTGGAGGTCTCAGAGAAACACTTTAGGCCAGAGGAGGGAGGCGAGAGAAGAAATAACTGGATTTCGGATGTCCTTTTCAATGGTGCTGGCTAGAAGATACTATGTCTAGCTGGAGGGGGGAGCCAGCCAAGGACTTGATAGAGGGTGCAGCGGGAGGTGGTGTATGGTGTCATAAGGGCAAACCGGCAGATGCTGTTATAGGTGATGTTTAACCTAGACAGGTTTGTAGAGGACGTAAGATTGTAGATAAGGCACACTAATCCAGTAAAGGGAGGAGGTTACATTGGGTAATTGTAAGCTGGGATTCTGGAGTGAGATAACTGATTAGGTGGTAGTTGATCCCCAGTTTCTGGTTAATGCGGCAGATGATGATCTCTATATGGTTGGAGAAAGTAAGGATAGGGTTGAGGGTAACACCCAAGTATTTAAAGGAATTGACTGTCTCAAGGGGTAAGCCATTGAGCTAGTTTGGCAAGCCTGGGTTTAGAGCCAAAAAGCATTGACTTTGTCTTTTTGGCATTGACCAGCAGTCAGTTTGTAGTGAACCATTTATGGGGTTGAAAGCAGTTGGAGGTAAGTGATGTAGAAAGGTTGGTTAGGGATTTATCGCTCAGATAGAGGATAAGATCGTCTACATATAGTAAGGAGTGGCAGAAGAGACAGTATTGGGGGAGAGAGTTTATAAAGAGGGAGAAAAGAATGGGCCCCAGTATGGATCCCTGAGGTACACCAGTGAAGACAGGTAGGACAGAGGAGGCAGCAGACCCATACAGACCATTTGGGTGCAATCAGAGAGGTGGTTGTGAAATCAGTCTGTGGTGGCAGGGGACAGTCCAAGGAAATGGAGTTTGTCAAGGAGAATATTGTGGTTTACCAAGTCATATGCTTTGGAGAGGTCCACAGAGTCATTTCCAGTAAGCATCCTTTGTCCATTTTGTGGAGGACATGGTCAGAGAAACAGGCCAGAGACATGGTGGTGCTGTGGCCTTTTCTGAATCTGTATTGCTGGGGGCAGAGAAGGTTGTATTTAGTCACGTAGAGAGTAACCTGGTGATGAACAGTCTTTTCCAGTAGCTCGCTGAGTGGGGAGAGTATGAATATAGGGAAGTAGCTGTCCATGTTACTGGGATCTCAGGATTTAAAAACAGGGACAACCCTCACCTGTTTCCATACCAAGGGAACTGTGGCAGTGGTGAGGGAGAGATTGAAAATCTTGGTGAGAGGTTTGGCAATTTCTTGGGCCATGATTTTGAGGAAGTGTGGAGAGAGGCCATCGCTACCAGCACTACCCTTGTTAGAGAGGCTCAGGAGTAGCTTAAGCATATCTCTGGGGGAGATAGCCCAGAAGTGGAATGGTGGGCTTAGTGAGCGAGAGGTAGGCTGGATTGAGGGAGGGGGGATGGGATTTTGAGAGGGCAATTTGCAGAGGTATTCTTCCAAGTTAATAAACTTGTTTTTGAGTGCATCAGCAATACCTACTGGATCAGTCAAAGGGCCATTTGAGGTGGAGACTTGGAGTGGTAGCTTTTTAGCCCCAGGGGCAAGCATGGAGTGGATTGCTGACCAGAAGTAACTGGGATTACCAAGGCTGAGAGATCATAGGTTACGGATGTAAGTCGCCTTACTGGAATTGATAAGTTGTTCAGAGTGGTTACACAGGTTTCTGTAATCATTCTATAGCTGTGGGGAGGAGGAGGAGGAGGCTTTAAAGGATACCCATTTGGCATCATGCTCCTTCATCAGTCTTAGGAGGTCCTTGGGGAGCCAGCGGGCATCGCCCCAACATACTCTTCTAGTTATTAAAGGGAAATGCTTTATTTTGGATACTAGTAAGGACAGTGAGGAAGAAACTAAGTGCAGGGGAGACATCTTTCATCATGTGGAGGGGAGCCCAGTCGATAGCCATGATGTCAGTGTGAAGTTGTGAGGGGTTGAATTTGGAATAGTCCTAGAAGGTCAGGTACTTGGAGGGGGGGCAGGGAGTTTTAGTGGACAAGCTACAGAGGTTGGTGAATGGACCCTGATGGAATCAGATAAGATTCTAGCATGGGTGACCCTGTCTCCTCGGTTTGTCATGATCCAGTCAATGCTGGAGTGATTTGGGGAAAAGTCTAAGTACTGTCATATTACTCCAGTGCTGTGTCAACTGCACTGGCTACCAGATAGGTGGAGGGTCCTCTTTAAGGTGGGTTTACTCACCTTTAAGGCCCTACACGGCCTTGCCTTGGCCCTGGTTACCTGAAGGATCTTTTCATTCCTGCTGTCTCAGTCCACTCCCTCTACTCCTCCTCTAGGGGCCTTCTTGTGATTCCAAGGATGAGGTTAAAAACAGCAGGCGACAGAGAATTTAGTGTCACTGCCCCCATCCTGTGGAATTCACTTACTCCAGCTATTAGGGAGGCCCCTTCTGTGGAGGTATTTAAAGCCCGCCTCAAGGCCTTCTTGTACAATTAGGCCTCCCCAGACTGTGCTTTATTGTCTTTGCTTATTTTTAGAACCTACGTTTAGGTTAGCCCTGGCTTTTTGGGTGTTTGCTGTTGCTGCTTAGGTTAATGTTTATATAAATGTTGTTTTTTGTTAATGTTGTGTGTTGCATTTGAGATATTGTTATGCATTTTGTTTTATAATGTATAGTATTTATTTTTAAAATGTTTAGCACCCAGAGCCTTCGGGATGGGCGCCTCTTAAATAAAATTTGCCTTACCCTTTGCCTTGCCTTAGCTGTTGAGCCGGGTAGGGGTGGTGATGAGTTGAGTGAGACTGAAACACTTAAGAAGGTTTTAGGAGTCTGAGTGAGTGCTGTCTTGCCAGTTGATTTTGAAGTCATCTAGTATTATGGTGTCCCTAGGGGGAGAGAGGGACCCGAATCTAGACAACAGCTGAGAGAGACCAGTTGTGCCACATTTAGGTGAGTTATGGCAGCACCCGATGTATAGTTTTCTAGTGGCTCTGACTGACAGTTCAACAAATAGTCATTCAGCGGGGGATTCAGTAGCAGATTGACTGGTGAGGGTGCCAGTAAAGGAATCCTTGTAGTACAAGAGGACCCCGCCAAACTTGCAAGCTTCAAGATGGTCAACTCTAACAAGAGAGTAACTGGGCAGATAACAGAGAGAGTCGGGGTTGAAGGTTTTACTCAAGACTCAGATATTCCAAGGATGTCAGGCTTATGAAGGGAGACCCAGGCCCTGGGAGTTTGGGCTAAAGGCTGCGGATATTTAAATGGGCGAACCTTAGCCCATGTTTTTGACCCCCTGTTGGGTTGTTATGAGAGATGGGGGGGGGGTTGTTAGGGCCAAGGTTGCATTCAACATCTCCTGCAAGTAGGAGGAGGAGGAGAGAAAAGTATGGTGGTGAGAGATGGCAGGGGGTGAGAGGAGAAGGGCAAGTGATTGTTATTGAGGATACAAAGTAGAACAGGAGACAGTAGTCTTGTTTAGTCATAAGAGCAAGGGGAGAACAGGGTTGGTGAGCAACAAGTCGCAGGTGGGGGAGAGAGAGGGAGAGGAGACAGATTAAAAGTATGATGAAAGTTTTTCAAGGAGTCTTCTTCTTTTGCTATTATATTGGCACAGGATTCAGTAGTCAGATAAAAACAAAGTAACAAACAACAAAATAATAAGGTGTTTGTAAGGGGCCTCATTATCCTGGTGGGGGGCAGGGTGGTGGAGAGGAATGTTTGTAGGCCAGGGGGGTAAACTGAGAAGGGATGTTGTAGTAGTAGTAGGAAGTCAGGGAGGTTTGTAGAATGTGTAAGGCTATAGATGTTTTGCTTGTTAGTAATCATGAAACCAGCATGAGTTTTTTCTTATCTTTATTGTGCAGCCATCTTAAACACACTGCTCCAGCCAAGCAAACTTCCCATAACACCCCACACTTTAGGGGCTGTCTACAAATCATCAGCTTCCTACATTTACCTTAGGGACCGTCTAATAAGTATGTTAAATTCCTATAACATCACAATGGAGAGGGGGAATTTGTAAATGAAAAGTAGCAGGTACAACAGCGAGAGCTACACTACAATAACAGTCATAGAGAGAGACGAAAATAGGTCAGGCACTGGCTGGGAAGAGCTAAAACTAAGGGGGCTGAACCGGAGTAGGAGGGAAGGAACCAAAGATGTGAGAAAGAATGGGGGAACGAAAGTGAGCTGATTGGTTCCCTGCAGCATAAAGGGAGCAGCAATCTGGGTGGGCACAAGGAGGGGCAGGTGGGTGGGAATTACTACTGCTACAAAACATGCTATGAAGCCAGTCAGTGTATACATATTAAAGTAACTGTAGAAATGACTAAAACCAGGAGTATTACACAGATGAATTAAAGAGCTCCTGACACAATTGAGATAACTTTGAAAAAACATAGTATTCAGGCAGAAATTTAACTTATATTTCATATTTTATTCAGTAATTCTCACCCTTATTTCCTTATTATTGAGGGTATTTGCATACATATAATACATCTGCCCTTTTAACTCTGGCTGCCTGCCTACATCTTACATCATAATTCCGTTTATGACATCAAAATATGTTGCTGTGGAGATAATTATGATGTCATAAAATGGGGGATTTTAATGTCATGTGTAGAGAAGCAGGCAGAGTAGAATATAGTCTAGAGGAAATGGATATTGTTTTCATGCAACTGTTTTCAGTAACTAAGAAAATGGGGAATTAATTACTGAAAATATATGATGTATTAGAAAAAGGAATGGAGCCAAATATAAACTTAATTTACTGCCTGTGTGATGTTTTGCTTTGCTTCTTATGTATGTTTTTGTAAAAGTGTCTGTGTACACTTACCATGTGCTATTATTTATTGTATCACTGTTCCTCCCTTTGTAACCCTTTTCCCCAGGTCACCCCTGAAAAAGGGACAGTCCATCTCAGTGGGCCTACCCAGTTACCAAAATTCAAATAAAATAAATAAATTAATAAAAATCTTAACTTTTTTCAAAGTTTTCCTAATGCTGTCAGGGGCTCTTTAAGGCAACAACCAAACAGCTGGATTATGCAGACAGCTAGCAGGATGACAGCCGTGAGCTGCAAACAATCAGTCCTGGTCCGCAGAAAACAAAGATGACGTCGAATGCCAGGTCCCTCGTAGTGTCCCAAAGGGGGTCTTTACCTACAGGTGTCTGTAAGGGTTTCAATGGCAGCACTGTACGGTAGCCCTCACAATCCTTTTCCAGGGAGGACCGACTGCAGGCATACAGACTCCTTATGTGGAGATAAATTTATTTAAACAAAGCATTTTATTTTTATTGATGACATATGCAACTTCATTATTTAGAGACTGCTTATGTCACAATGGCTATGACTTATGCAACATCAAAAATAATATTTTATTATAATTGCAGGGAGTTTCCCGGGATTATGTGGGGGAAGAGCTCCTCCCCCTCAGCCTATTTAAGTGAAGCAGCCATCTCCTGCTCTGCTTAGAGTGAGTCGCATTCACTGTTCGGTCGTGCTGGTTTGTGGTTGCCCATGAGCCTGTTCTCCGTCCTGTCGTTTGTTTTTCCTGTCTCCCCCCCATTTGTTCTTTCCCTGTTTCATTTGGTTCTCACTTCTCCTCCTGTCAGTCTGTTTCCCTGCTCCTTTCTGCTGCATTTCATACTTTCCTCCCCTGTGGCTGTTCTATTTGGCTCCGTTCTACATTGCTGTTTGCTCTACCTGCCTCCACGTTCTCTTGTTTCGTCTTTTGGCGTTTCCCTTCAGGCAGCCCGGTTCCACCTCTAGTCCGTCGCCTCTTCTTGTTCGCCTCCTGTGGTTTGGGCTTTTCCTTGGCACCACTTGGATGCCTGCTCCTGCGCTTGCTCCACCTATGCTACCTTGCTCCTCACAACTGCTTCCTACCTTTAAGGACCGACAGTCAGCCACCTACGCTCCATGAGTGGTGCCATGAATTTCTAGACTGCTTACGAGTGGCAGAACTCTCCATGATTTCGGACTTGCACAACTGCTGCTTCTTCAGTTCTGGGCTCTCATTCAGCGGCTGCCTCTCGGACGTGCTCCCTTCTGCTTTGCCTGCTGCTTAGCCGCATGTTTGGCTTCCGAGGCGCCTGCTCTATTATTGCTCCATCGCTCCCTCATGCAGCATGTATGCTTCTGTGGGACGCCCTTCCTCAGTTCATTTTGCTTTACCTTAACCCTTGCCTGCAGATTGGACCTGCCAGTTGGTCGCTTATGCTGGGCAGCTTCGTGGACTTGGCTTATGTGATGGACTTTACTGCATGCCGCTGCTAGCTATGCCTGTATGCTAGCTCCTGTTTCCTTGTGCTACAGCTTGTTCAATTACCAATCCTATACTTCCTGAGTACTGCTGCTGTGCCACCTGCCCTGCTGACCGCATGGGGCTTGCTCTCCTCTCTTCTCTGCAGCTGCCCTATGACAAGCTCAGCTGCCTATGCCTGCTTCCATGGCCCAGCAATCACCTTGCTCATTCTCCGAGTGTCTTGAGTGGGGTCTTGCTATCCATTTGCATCCTTCTACGTCCTGCTCCACCCTTCAGATTGCAGGTCCGCTGTTTACTGCGCTCATCAGTTCGGAGCTTAATGTTTCATTTCTCCTCCTACATGCCTCCTTCCTGCAGCAGCTGACATCCCTGGAGCTCCTCACTCTGGATTTCGCTTTGGTATGTCGCCGTTCCTCACCTCTTCTTTGGACGCTGGCTCTGCTTCCCTGCTCCTATGTCTCCATTGTGCAGCATGTTTCCTATTGCGATTCGGCCTCCAGGAATTGGGGTCCTCATGACTACACTGCATTACATTCTAATGCGCTCCTCCTGACCTGGCATCAGTCTGCCTCTGTTTCCATATTTGCTGCGACTGCTCCGTGTCGGACGAAGACCCTCTGCATTACTTACAGTTCGATGTTTCCATTGCATTACGTATGTTTGCTCTGCTACCTGCCTTGCCCATCGGGCTGGGAATGTTGCCTACTGATTCCTGCTTCTACAACCTGCCTTCGCCCGTTGGGCTGGGAGGTTTCCCTACTACTCGCCTGTTCCTACACCTTGCCTTCTCCTTCGAGCTAGGAGATTTACCTCGTACTTCTCTGCTTCTACATCCTGCCTTCACCCATCGGGCTGGGAGGATTGCCTACTATTCACTTGCCTCTCTGGCTTGCCTTCGCCCTTCGGGCTGGGAGGATTTTCTACTTATGTTCTACTTCTGCCTCTCCCAGCTCGGGGCTTGGAGATTCCCATTCTACTTCTGCCTACCTGCTCATGCTGCCTCAAGCCATGGAATTTGCTGCTTTTCTTTTCAGGACGCTCAGTTAGTGTCAACTCCTGCTCTCCCTGCCTGCCAGTAGCTCCTGCTTCTACAGATAGTGAATGGTTCTCACGCTCCACCTGTCAGACTATCTCAGTGCTCATTCGGCAGCATCCAGAGCTGTTCTCTTGGATGTTTTGCCCTGTTACCTCTGTCGTGGACTTGTTGCTGCTTCCTTCCAGGACTCCATTGACATCTCCTGCAGACCTTCATTATCCTGCTTGCTCTGCCACATTCATGCCTGTGACTTCACTACTTTCCTGCCTCGAACTTTGCATATCTCGGCTGTCATTATTATTCCTTGCACAGTTGCCCTATTTCAACATCAGTCTCTTCCATGCATTTCGTACCTATCCAGCTGATGGATTCCTGTGCATCGAAGGACTTCCTCACTCAGCTTCGGCCAGCAGACGTTCCTAGGTCTGGCTGCGCTTCTTCTGCTGGAATCAGCTGCCTCTCACCTATGCTTCCTCAGGGGCTGGGTGCCACATCCTGTTCCTTCTCATTTCCTTCGTTGCTGCACTCCTGCTCCTACTGCCTCGCTCTGGATTCACAGTCCAGTCGACTTCCTTTTTGGGCTTACATTCTACTCCTTGGATGCTTCATAACCTTGCATCAGTGTCTCTGATTATCCTATACAGCCTGCCAGTACTCCACATCAACTCTCCAGCCGCTGCTTTCATTCAATACCCAAGACTACACTTTTATCAGAAATAGATTCATTACTCGATAGCCTGGCCTCAAGCCTTCTCTCATGCCTCGTATCATACAAGCCCTATATTATTAGAAAACCTGGAAATCGTACTACTTTTATTCGTCTTGCCTCGTTGATGTCAAAGCTTGGATGCAACTATCTTCTGGTATCCTGTATTGAGTTCGTCAGTCATCAACTTCATCCACCATCATTCAATTCAATGGATTATGCCCTCTATCAACAGAAGTATGGAATATGGCTCTTCAATATATCTACTTTCCAGCATTCTGAATTATCCATGGATTCTCAGACTCAGACTTTATTAAAAGGAAATTTCTTCACTAGACATTTACAATTCAGTTTTTCTTAAACTCCGTTTGTATGGATTGAATTCTATAACTAGAATTCAGATTTAGCTGATTAATTAATTTAATTAGGATCTCTCTCCTTTAGTATGCCCAGAAGGACGGGCAGATCAGTAGCCATGGGTCCTCAGAGGTTCCTCCCCAAGGAGGGGTTTCCTCTCCTGAGTGCTACTGGTCACACTCTCTGGAGTTGGAGGAGGTGATCGTCTATTCTTATCATAAATATGCACAACTTCTTCAGCATTCAGTTATAGAACAATCGTTGATATTTATTTCTTTTTGGGGCTTTATCATTCTAATCCAAGCTTCCTTTCTACAGGTGGGATACAGAGAAAGGCCAAAACCATCAATGATTATCCAAACGACTCATTTCAAGCATACAAGTACTTAAGCACGATACATTCTATACTATTACCTAGTAAACGTTGTCTTCTCTATACTGGCCTCTGTATCCAACAATCATATTCATCATTCAACTATATGTTGCATAAGAACAGAGCTATGAACCACACATAATTGCAGGGAGTAGCCCGGGATTATGTGGGGGAAGAGCTCCTCCCCCTCAGCCTATTTAAGTGAAGCAGCCGTCTCCCGCTCTGCTTAGAGCAAGTCGCATTTACCCACCATCCTCCCCGACACCTCCTCCTTCTGCAGCACTCTTATCCCACCGGGGGGCTTTATAATTCTAGTCCAAGCTTCCTTCCTCCAGGTGTCCAAAATACTCATTTCAAGCATCCAAGTACTTAAGCATGATACATTCCGTACTATTATCTAGTAAACGTTGTCTTCTCTTTACTGGCCTCTGTATCCAACAATCATATTCATCATTCAACTATATGTTGCATAAGCACAGAGCTATGAACCACACATAATTACTGGTTAAGGACGGTATCAACCTAAAACCAGTCACTGTCAAACTCCATAATACATGCAAGTGACATCAAAGACATGAATTATGGACCTTACCAAAGTAAGCCGCTCTCTTACACTTACCAAAGTCCAATTTTCTCAAACCAGCAATTATAAAAAAAACAAAACCATGGACATCAATGTTGTCCTCAATTTTTTTTCATACCCTCTCAGTGAGTGCTACTTTTGTAAACTTCTTGAGCTTTGCTCCCATAGTTTTTGTAGTATCCTACACTTTAATGGTGTAAATAAAAATCTCGTAATACACTAAGGGCCCCATATTCATGCACATGGGGGTACTGCATTAAAAACTAGGGCCATCTGGGTCTGGCGCCATATTCAAATAGATAGCGTAATCTGAAATAACCGTGCTGTCCATCTGAATATCAAACCATGGTAGTGTGGTGCACAGCCAGCGGTCTCCATGCTGTGTGCTGTGCTACTAGAGCATCAGGCAGAAGATTGCCCATAGGGGTAAAGCATGGCACACACTGGTTAGTGCCGTGGCCGCTATGGGTGATATTCAGTCCACACATGCAGATGAGCCAACTGGGCATGAATGGCACTAGCAGACCATTTGCATGCCCATTATGGGCTCATCTGCATGCCGCCGCAGTGGCGAAGTGTGCCGGGCCAGGTCACCCTCCCATGTTCAGATCCCTGATTGTATAACAACAAATGAAAGCCCTGGTGGTCCAGTGGCCCCTTCCATGCCCCAATCCCCACATATGTAAAATAAAAAGGAAGCCCTGGTGATCCAGTGGTCCTTCTCCAGCTCCAATCCCTTCTCCCAAGATATAACTGTAATTCCTGATGGTCTAGTGGTCCCTCCCTAGCCCCAATCCCCTCTACCTAGATATAACTGTAATTCCTGGTGATCTAGTGGTCCCTCCCTAGCCCCGAGCCCCTCTCCATAGAAATAAATGTAATCATTGGTGATCTAGTGAACCCCCATCCACCAACCCCAGCAGGTGCTGTACCACCACTCGATACCCCCATTCCCAACCCAAGAGCGCTGGCTGGCCTGACCCTCACGCTCACCACCATGACCAGCCACAAACTGAGCATTCATGATGTGCATACTGTACAAGAACGTACAGCACACATGTCATGAGAGCTCAGTCTGTGGCTGGCCATAGCGGTGAGCAGAGGGCTGTGCCGGTCACTGACTCTCGGGGGGGTGGGGTGGTGGGACAGTATCTGCTGGGATGGAGGGCTGGGGGGCTCACTAGACCACCAGGGATTACAGTTATTTCTATGGGGAGGGGATCAAGGCTAGAGAGGGACCACTAGACCACCAGGGATTGCATTTATTTCTATGGAGAGGGGATCAGGGCTAGGTAGGGACCACTAGACCATCATGAATTACAGTTATATCTAGGAAGAGGGAATTAGGGGATGGGAGGGACAGCTGGATCACCAGGGCTTTCATTTTATTTTACATATGTGGAGATCAGGGCATCAGAGGGACCACTGGACCACCAGAGCTTTCTTTTTATTTTATATATGTGGGGATCGGGGCATGGGGGGACTGCTGGACCACCAGGTCACCCAGCCCTTGACAGTGTGAGGAGGTGGTGTGGGGCATGCACCCCCTCTGTGCACTGTTAAGGGCTATGTTTCAGAAACGTTAAACTGCACTGCACTTGTGACTGTTTAGTGCTTCTGAAAACTTTCACTATCATGCTGTACTGGGTATGCATGGGGGATCCCGCATTTGCATATGCGCAGCGTGATATTGGGTGCCATGGCACTGTCAGGGGTGCACCGTGCATAGATGGCCTTTGAATATGGCCACATCCCTGACAGCCAGTACTATTCCTGGTTAGTGCACCGCACACACAGATTGTGCCGCACTAACCTTTTGAAAATAGGGCCCTAACATCCATACATTATTTAATATTTAAAAGTTGCTTATAAAACAAAACTGAAGTGAGACAAGGAAGGACAATTGGTGCAGTATGACAGATCATATCCCACGTTCCAGTTGGCTGAAGGCTCTCGCTTCTCAACCAACCTGGCAATGTCTGAATTGCCACACACGCTGTTGTGAGTTATAACTTACATATGTCACACTATAATGTTTAAGCCAATGAGAGAGTATCTATTGCTACTAACACCACTGTGAGTGGACAAGATTTTCCTAACTTATTTGTTGCTTTGCTACTCGTGAGTTATAGTCCTGCACCCTTACTCATGAATATAAATAGTATATTTGAAACACGCCATTTTATATCTCCCTAGTTATACAATGTAGGTGAGAGTCAAACCTTACAGATAAGTGGCAGATTCTGACTTAGGTCATTGTTTATCCCATATTGATTTATTTTTTAATCAGCAAGTGGCTGCTTCTGAAATAAATCGAGCCACGCCTAACGTGTCCCACAGGTTTGTGTCCCAGCATGAGAGTGGAACAGAGCAGAAGTAGGACATGTGTAAGACTGGCATCTTAGGCATTGACAAGCATCAGCAGAAGGAAGCAGAGAAGTGGAGGACTCTGCTGGTCAACTAAGGTAAAACACCTGTTCACTCCTGTTGTTGCATTCACTGTTGAGAAGGGCAGAACATAAAAGATAGGCCTAAACTGTGAAAAGAAGCAACACCCTATCTAGAGTAACAGTATAAGGGGAATTACACCAGGTACACAAGTAGTAACAAACAAAAAAAAAAGGGAAAGCTAGGAACACCGTATCAGGGGGAAAGGTACATAAATATTTCCAGTAACACAGGGTGTATAGAAGCTGGGAATGCTGAGAGTGGAGCAGCAGTAGCTATGGGGTGCTGCTGCCCCATCTATGTGCACTTATGCGGGTTGAGGGAGGAAGTCGCTAGCCGAGCTGGCTAGGATTTGGGGTACCTCTTCCCCCACCCAGGGGCCATCAAACCTGACACTGTTACCCCAGAGGATGCCAGGGAGGAGGAATGGCTGGACTATGGTGGGTTCTGGAAACATGGGGGTGGTGGGTCAGAGGAACATTCCTCAACCAGTACCATTACACTATTCCTATGCTGCTGCTGTGGCATGGTAATGGCTAGGGAGGATGTGTGTGTGTTGGGGGGGGGTGTCTAGAGCAGAGACCTCAAGGAGGAAGGAAGAGGACTCCAGAGAAGGAGGGAGCAACTTCTGGTGGGTGACTCAATTGTGAGGGGGATAGATATGGGAATAAGAAAAGGGGGAGAGGGAGGTTAGGTGCCTATACGGCACCATGTCCCAGAGGGATGGGAAGCGGATCCAGAGGATCGCTTGAGCAGCAGGAGAGGAGGCAGCACCAGATGTCATTGGCCACCTGGGGACTAATGACATGGCTAAGGACAGGGATGGGTTAGTGCAAGGGGAGTTTAAGAAGCTGGGGAGGGGTCTTAGACAGGTAGTACATTCAGTGGCTTTCACTGAGGTGCTGCATGCCTGCAATAGGGGGGAGGAGAGGGATGTCAACACCAATACCTTCAAATCATGGTTGAAAGAAGGGTGCAGAGATGAGGGGTTCAGCTACACTGGGGACTGGGGATCCAGCTGGAGAGATAAGGGCCTTTACAGGGGTGATGGCCTGCATTCATCTGGGAGCAGAACCACAGTCCTCAGTGGACAGTTTAGATGTTACTCTGATGAACATCTAAACTAGTTGAGGGTGGTGGTGGAAGAAACTGGGGAGGCAGTAACTGCCCCCTCTCCCCCACACACACAGGCTGAAGTAGAAAGTAGGGAGAACCCAAGGGGAATGGAATCCCCCAGGGTATAAATTAATAAAGGAAGCAGGGCAGTAGAACTGATGGGGATGGGAGTGGAAGCATTAGAAAGAAAGAGGGGAAGGAGATAGGGCAAAAGGAAAGAAGTGGTTCACAAGCAGAGTGGTAACAAAATCTGGAAGGCCATGTGAATAAATGCTAGAAGTCTATAAGATAAGATTCTGGACCTTGAGGCCATAATGGCAGAGGTCAACCTGGATATTATGGCTATTACTGAGTCATGGTGCACTGAAAACCATGACTGGAACATGGCCATAACAGGCTATACTTTGTTCAGGAGGCACAGGGTGGGAAGGAAAGGAGGGGATGTGGTGCTTTATGTTAGGGAAGGCATAAAAGCAACGAAGATACAGGGGAAGCAGAGGTACTGTGGGTCACCCTAGAGACTGGGAATGGAGCCTCTCTTTGCACTGGTGTGATCTACAGACCTCCAGCTAAGGGGGAGGAGGTAGATGCTATTCACAAAATGGCAGAAAAGGGGAAGGTGCTGCTGGTGGGGGACTTCAGTCTGCCAGATGTAGACTGGAACCTCCCCGTTGTGGCTTCAGCTAGAAGCAGGGACATCTTGGTCTCCCAGCAGGGGGAACTCCTTTGTCAACTGGTCAGTGAACCTACTCACAATGGGGGTAATGCTGGACTTGGTACTCACTGACAGAGGCTGTGTTGCAGACGTCAAGGTAGGAGGTCACCTGGGGAACAGCAGTCACTATACAGTGTGGTCCAGTATAGGGACAGCTGCGGAACTGAACCATACAAGAGTGAGGGTCTTGGACTTCAGGAGGGCAGATTTGAAAAAGATGGGTGAATTCCTCAGGGATGACCTGGATGGGGTGAAGGAACAGTGGGCGAAGCTTAAAAGGGCCACAGAGAAGGCAACAAACCTCTGCATCAAGCAAGCGAGAAAAAGCAAAAGGAAAAAGAGACTGCTATGGTACTTGAAAGAAGTGGCAGAAAAGGTAAAGGCTAAAACGGTAGCATTTAGAAGGTGTAAGGATATAAGGAAATGCAGAGGGAGGAGGATGGGGGTGCATAAGACAAAACAAAGGGAAGCAAGGAGAATAGTAAGGAGCATGAAGCGCAAACTGAAAAAAGAATAGCCCAGATGATGATGAAAGGGGACAAGACATTTTTTTAG
The DNA here is from genome assembly GCA_016271365.2 of Neoceratodus forsteri. NCBI lineage: Eukaryota > Metazoa > Chordata > Ceratodontiformes > Ceratodontidae > Neoceratodus > Neoceratodus forsteri. The sequence goes on from JADMNL010000024.1 coordinate 361,850,719, forward strand.
GTATGTGAGAAAAAGGAAGAAGACCGGGGAGCGATTGAAAGGTTAAAAAGGGGGACGGGGGAAACAGACTGTAGAGAGAGGGACCAGGAAAAGGCAGACATCCTGAACAAAGACTTTTGTTCAGTGTTCACAGAGGAAGGAGAAGGAGAGGAGCCACAAAAAAGTAACAGGAACATGCTTGGAGGGAGGTGGACACTAGTCTATTTTCAGAGGATAGTGTCCTGAGGGGACTCACTAATCTGAAAGTGGACAAAGCAGTGGGGCCAGATGGGGTGTATCCAAGGGTTTTGAGGAAGCTCAGGCTACTGGCTGCACCTCTGACAGTCCTATTTAACAGCTCGTTGGAAACAGGAGTGGTTCCAGAGGACTGGAGGAGGGCAGATGTAGCCCCACTTCACAAAAGTGGTAGCAAGGAAGAGGCTGGGAATTACAAGCCAGTCAGCCTGATAATGGTGGTGGGAAAGTTGATGGAGTCACTTCTGAAAAAAAGGATTGTGGAATATCTTGAATCCCATGGGTTACAAGACCCGAGGCAGCGTGGATTCCCAGGGAGAGGTCACGTCAAACAAATCTCATAGATTTCTATGACTGGGTGACCAATGAATTAGATGAGTGTGGAGCAGTGGTTGTGGCCTACCTAGGTTTCAGTAAGGTTTTTGACACCGTTCCATGTCAGAGGCTACTAAGCAAACTGGGTAACATAGAAGTGGGTCCATAGGTTGTAAACTGGATAAGAAATTGGTTTGGAATAGGCAGCACAGGGTGGTGGTAAATGGAGTTCATTCAGAGGGAGGGAGGGTGACCAGCAGGGCGCCTCTGAGATCAGTGATGGGACTGGTCCTCTTTAATGTCTTTTTAAGTGACATTGCAGAGGAGCTGGAAGGGAAGGTTTACCTCTTTGTCGGTGACACCAAAATTGGCAATAGGGTGGACACCCCGGGGTGGAAAGGATGAGCAGGGACCTGAGAAAACTTGTGAAGTGGTCAAAAGTATGGCAGCTAGGTTTCAATGTAAAAAAGTGCACAGTAATGCTCTTGGGGCCCAGAAACCCAGGGGCAGAGTACAAATTAGGAGGAGTGGTACTGATGGCCACCAAGCAGGAAAGAAACCTGAGGGAAATCATACTGGATGACCTAAAGGTGGCCAGGCTGTGTGACAAGTCAGTTAGAAGGGCTAGTAGGATACTGGGGTGGATAGGAAAGGGTATCACTAGCAGAAAGAGAGAGAGAGGTGATATTGCCTTTGTATAGGTCGCTAGTAAGACCCCTCCTAGGGTACTGTGTCCAGTTCTGGTGACCACATTTCCGGATGGACATAGAGTGGAGCAGGTCCAGAGAAGGGCAACTAAAATACTGCAGGGCCTGCATCAGAAGCCCTATAAGGAGAGACTTAATTATCTCAATATGTGCACCCTGGAAGAGGGGAAGGAGAGGTGGGATATAACAGAGACCTTTAACTACCTCATAGGGGTAAATAAGGTACAGGAGAGAAGTATTTTTCAGAAACAAATATGCTCAAGGACAAGGGGGCATGATAAGAAGCTGGAGGGTGGTAGATTCAGGAGAGAGGTGAGGAAGTACTTCTTCCCAGAAAGAGCTGTGGATTTCTGGAACAATCTTCCAGTGGAGGTGGTTGGGGTGAAAACAGTGGTGGGGTTCAAGAATGCATGGGATAAGCATAAGGGAATTTTACGGAAAGGGAATGGGGGGTTATGATCTAGAGATCAAGTAGGATCTGTGATGATCCTATAGGCAGGTAAAAATAGGCAGACTAGGTGGGCCAAGCAGCCCTTATCTGCTGGCAAATTCTCTGTTTCTGTGTAATGTGTATTCTTCTGTCTTGGTCCTGCTCTCCATCAGTCCTGTCACCCCTACCTGCACCCCGTGTGCAGGTTGCCCCCTCACTGGAGCACCTAAGAGTAGTAAAAGGTACAGTTGATTGCACAGGGCCTGAGTGTACCAGGCATCATGCTGTGGGCCAGGGGATTTCACTCTCCTTTTGTCCCTCCCCTGTGGATGTCTGCAGGCTGGGACTCCAATGCATGCGTATGCATGCAGCTGCGTGGCACCCCATGGAACCAGCAGTCATCCAAGCTCCCCTTCAGCTCCACCTGCACTGCTACCTGTGGGCACCAGGTGGCAGTACTGTGGCAGAGACTGGCTTCCACCCACCCTGGAGAAGGAGAACATCCTTTGTGATACTCAATCCTTCTTCTTCCCTGGTGGCCCTGAGATGATCCAAGCTTGGGCTTTGAACCCAGGTTGCAGACATCATGAGTGCCAGCCCTACCACTGCAGCAATGGGCCATATCCCCAATATTTATGCTACAAAAGTGGGAATAACTTTCTGTAGCTAATTGGTGTTATTTTTGTTGATGGCATGCCTACCATCAAAATAACATTTTATGTTGATAATAAATATGCCATAAACAAAAATAACATATTAAATATGTTATAAAATGCTATACTTAAGCAAAGAGAGAGCAGTTTAACAATACCTGATAATATCAAAATGAAGCTATGCCACTTTCTAGCATTTATATAGGATGCCTCGGGAAGCCTGTTACAGCTGAGTAGGCCATGCTGGGTAAAACTCTTTCAATAAACAAACAAAGAAACAAATATCAGCAATCCACTTTTTTAAACATTACTGCCACACTGGTTGTTAAGCTCTTTTTCCATGTTACTATAACTTTAAATATGTATGTATAAATTGTGCACAAACCTGGTAGGCAGTTCTCCTAAGGAAGCACTTTGCGTGCAAAACCATTGGGGTTTGTTAGTGCTATGGGGATTCTTGGCTCTTTTACAGATCTTTCAGTACTTTATATGCTTTTTGTAGCCTGCAAATACAACATCTGTTTCTAGCAGAGCTGGTGCCAGTCTTTTGTTGTTTGTTTCCTTTTGTTTGCTTTCTAATAGGACATTCTAATCAGAGCAGTGAAGTCCAAATAAATCATAAAAACTCCCAGAGACAACTAATTTGAAAACTTTGCATATAAAAATGTGTGGCATAAACTGAACATGCAGCGTCCGGATTCAGAATATGCACTTGATCATCACTTGTGAGGGGTCAGGGCTCTCCTGTTTATTCTGTTTTCCAGCTGCCTTTTCCTCTATTTATCAGCGTGCAGATCTCAGTTGGGTTCACCTGATTGAAGAAAGACTTTCACTTGGAATCAGACAAAAGGAAATGCAATCACAATAATCTTCTGTGGCTTGGTTTGCATGGCTAGGTCTAGAGAATACTGCAATGCCAATGCCGTAGAAGTGGAAATTTAAATAGCTGCTTCATGACTAGCAACATGTGCCGTGGATCAATGTCGCCTTGTATTTACATATTTACTGTGCACAGTCATCATATGGTTCTCATTTGTACTGTGGAGTGCACTCTCCATATTGCCTACGTTATGGAAGAGGAAACTTTTCTCATAGTTATCATAAGCAAAGGCTGTATGTAGAAATGATGATGTTATTGGAGTGGTTGGAGCTAAAGGAAATCAGCTAATTGCTATGTTTTGGTTCTTACCAAAACCTCAGCCAATGGGGTTCATCCTAAATAAGCTGATGAAATTCAAACGGATGACATCACATGCATCATGTGTGAATTTATTTTGTATGATTTCACTTCCAGGGTTACATAAGTTATTTTTTTTTTTTATATCAAAGAAGTATACGATAATAGTATATGGTTATTATAAGTAGGTTTGAAGGCACAGCTGGCAAGTCCCTCAACTTTGTCTTGAAAAGTCAGACAGAATGCTCCCTTCCTCCTCTCACAGAGTTAAAAAAAAGAAAATCACACAATTTGCAATCCATGCCTCTAGGACACTCTTGGATATGGGACGTTATCATCCCACTGAGGCTTTCATGGTTATGGATTTTAAAATAAATAAGTAAATCTATACATTTTAATGAGCATAACACTATACTTCTTTGTTCAGAATTCAGATTGAGAAAATGGTGGCTGCTGAGGAAATAAAAGTGTGTTGGCACTTGGCAGGCATTCGTACCCCTGAAACAATCCTTGATGACACTGACAACAGACTTGTGCTCCTTAATCATGCTGCTGTAACTCTGCACTGTTGTCACTGTGGGCACCATGGAAATTGCCAAGAGAGTGAGAGAGAGAGAGAGAATGAGAAACAGAAACATTTGATGACTGGGCTAAAATAATCGAGACAAATAATTCTATTTTTATCACCCTTTCTTAGCTGAACCTGTAGAACAACTCAGATGATAAACCTTTTCTTGTCATTATTTATTGTAACCTGTATTTTTCCAGTTTTGATAATGTAATTAACTGATATTTTGTATGAACTCTCAGTGCCTGGTATAAAGGAATTAAGGATTGTCTCAAAAGGGATTTTTTTTTGCTATTTGTATTTTCTTCTCTGGCCATGTTCCACTAGAAATCTACCCTGGTCCCAGGGATATACCCTCATCAGGCCCGTTGATCCCTTGGCTCACTTAGGGACCCCATCCCCTCACCGGTTTCACCCACAGCTATACCTCCTGTGGTGGGGGCCCTGAGTGGAGGGCCATCCTTCCTGGAAGGCAGCTTACTACGTCAGCCAAGATCCAGTGCCATCAGGCACTGGAGTTTACAGGAGCCAGGAAACCCAGGCTATCAAAAAGGTGCTGCCACATTTTTTTTCCCACTATTTTCTTCCCAGCCTCCCTCCACTCCCTGGCGTCCACCTAGCATCCTGGACTCAGATGCATGCAGCAACATCCCTGCAGAGGGAGCAAGTTACCTTATCCCACTGCAGGGGTCACTGCAGCACCAGGTGTGCAGCACCAACCCTCCCTGACCACACTGTACTGCCGAGTGGTAGCTGTTGTGGTCAAACTGACCCCCGGGGTGGCCTCCCAAGCTCGCTCCCACACTCAGGTTGCCTGCACAGCAGAGACACAAAGGAGCTTTATTTATGTACCATGTGTGCCACAGTTGCAGGTTTGGCAAACACATGATGCTTAATTGCTCGTCATTACTGCTATGGTGTAGATTATCAGCGCGGAAAAGGAACAAGAATTTTATCTGCAGCAGCGTTGTTTCTGCAATTGGAATCATCTGCAAAATATTTGCATGTATAAAGTAATGATGGGTAAATAAATTATACTGAGGTGAAAAAAGAATGATTGACAGGATGGGTGGCCCAGTGGATAGAACACAGAAACGTGTACCTGGAGATCGCTGTACAAACCTGGAAATCTAAGTTCAAACCTGGACATCTTTGCTTAGTCCTGGAAATATTAGTTCAAACCTGGAGATTTCTGTTCAAACCTGGAGATCTCTATTCAGACCTGGATATCTCTGTCCGATTGTGGAAATATCAGTTCAAACCTGGGAGATCTCTGTTACAACCTGGAGATCTCAGTTCAAACCCGGACAGCCCTGTTCTTCCATATAATTATTTTCACAGTTACTATCTTGCCTCATGGCTCGGGTTATGCCTGAAAACTGGCTATTTCTAGTCTAGTGGACTCACCCGGTTACTAAATAAGTCAAAATCAATATCAGATCAGACTGCAGCATAGATGCTGGTTCACTGTACGATCATGGAAAAGTCACCTGATCTCCATGGTCTTCTGCACCCACTGTAAAGCGAAACAGAACCCGGATCCTACAGTAAACAGAATGTTACATCCCAGTTGAGCTCAGGCAGGCAAACCAGTTCTTTCAAAAATATCCTTTCTTTAATTGTGCTAGAAATGACTTTAAACTTGAGTGAAATCGAAATGTTTTATTTTAATTTTTTATTTTATTTTATTAGTAACTGGTAGAAACTGATTGACAGGAGTCACAGAAACATAAAGTCATAGACAATGATGGCAGAAAAAACCAAAACAAAGGTCCATCCAATCTGCCTGAGTTCCCTGACACTGGGACCTACTGTCCATCCAGGGTCCTAGCCCTCCTCATCCTCTCCCCCATTCTCCTTCCAGTTTCTGTCCTCCCAAGTAACCACTATACCCTTCATTCTATCCCAACTGTGCCTAAAACCATTCAAGTGTTTTAGCGCCCACCACTTTGGCTGGTAGACTGTTCCGTGGCTCCACCACCCTTTTTGTAAAATAATATTCCTTCATGTCTCTCCTCAACTTCCCTCCTGTCAGTTTCCCCTCATGTACTTGTCATCTCAAACTAGTACTCAAGCGAAATAGTTCCCTGCAGTTCACCTTGTTAATTCCTTTTAGGAACTTGAAGGTCTCTGTCATTTCTTCTCTCTCCTTTCTGGTCTAGAGTGAATACATATTCAGTGCCTTGAGGCACTCCTCGTAAAGTCTGCCCTGTTGGCCCTGAATCATCTGTTACCCTGCACTGCACCGTCTCCAGCCAGTCCATATCTTTCTTGAGGTAAGGGCTCCAGAACTGGGTACAGTACTCCAGGTGTAGCCTCACTAAAGATCTGTAAAGGGGTAGTATTACCTCCTTCCTCCTGCTATCAATACCCCTCCTGATATACCCCAGCATCCTACTTGCCTTACCATAGGCCTTGTTGCACTGACTCGATTGTTTGAGGGTGCGGTCTCTGATGATTAGTCTAAGGTCCTGTTCCTCAGGCATAGTGCTAAGTCTCATCCCACTCATCCAATACTCTGTCCTGGAGTTCTTGTTCCCTAGTCTAGCTTCTTACCATGTTCCTCAGGGAAAAAACTTACCAGGCAACAACTCATTTTTAAAAAGTCCCTAACATTTAGTGAGTTTCTCTGAGATGATGAGGTTCCATAGTAGTGGACAATTGCTGTCCCCAAAACTCAGCTTAGTTTATTTATTTATTTGTTTTTGATACCAGGTAAGATACACTAGGTATACATATGCTTATTTTCAGGTACAACCTAGGAGAATTACGGACTAAACAGCAACAAAAATATACAGCAAACAGTATACATAAATTGAGAGCAACCTTATCAGTGGCTTACATTTAACAGACATCATGAAACAAGCTTAGCTCAAACAAAAAAAAAATCAGTAGGTGGTGCAGTTGAAAATGTGCTTGCGAAAAAGGAAACACAAAATAGGGAAAATTAGTGATATCAACCTTACTGGTGCAGGTACAATGTACAGAGAGCAAATACATTTAGCATAGAAGATAATACACATCAGAGAAATTAAGTGAAAAGTGAAACAGTGCTGGGGCAGCCAGTTCTATGGTTTCTAGCAAGAGCAAGGGCCGGGAAGACACAGTGAGTCCTTTAAAGCCTTTGCAGAAGATCGGGTGGCTGGGAGACAGGTGTAATACTGGGGTAAGGAAATTCCAGTAGATAGTGGCATAGACTGCAAAAACCAATTCTCCCTGGCCAGTGGAACTCCAACGCTCAGTGAGAGGCTGGGAGTCTACAGACCTTAAAGAGTATGTAGGGGATGGATGCTGCAGATACCTTGCTAGGGAAGATAGGGAGCCTGGTTGATGGGGTTGTCCACAAAATGAACCAGAACAAATGATTGTTGGCCAGCAGGGGAAGCCCAGCCCAGTGTAGAGGAGACAGCGATGTGTGAGTTCCAGAGAGTTCAGGGGGAAATGACACACATTATTGTATGTTGTAGCCCACCTAGAGAGGGCAGTTTTGTTTGTACCCAGGAAGGCCAGAAGGCCATATGTGAGACCTGGCAGGAGGACACCTTGACCTATGGGCTGTTTGGCAGTCAGGGATGGGCAGTACTTGACCCTATAGGCTATGCCCAGCATAGCATTAACAGATTTTCAGACTGAGGAGACATGGATGGAGAAATCATGGGAGGGGTCTAGCCATACTCCTTAATATTTGAAACTGGTGACACTCTTGAGTGGGGCCCCATCATTACAGGTGATGGAGAGTTTTGAAGGGATAGCATGGAGTTTTGACTTGGAACCAGGGAGCACGGGCTTGGTCTTTTTGCTGTTTAGGATAAGCTTGTTTGAGAATAGCCAAGATTGGGTGATTGCGACAGCATCGGAGAGGGATTTTTGGATGGCAGGAACAGTCTGGGCATTGTAGTACAGGACAAGATCATCAGCATACATCAGGGAGCTGCAGTCATTGGCAACACCAGTGAGATCATTGATGTAAGTAGAGAAAAGGAGTGGGCCTAGGACTGAACCCTGGGTAACCTCAACAGTAATGTCAGCAAGGCTGCAGGTAGTAGAGTGGAGATGAATTTGTTGTTTCCTGCCAGTGAGGTAGTTGGAGAACCAGAAGTTTGCAGGCAGGGCGACATCAAGGATGTGTGCTTAGTTTCAAGGAGCGATTGATCGACCAGGTCAAATGCCTTAGTGAGGTCAATAAACACTGCACCATTTAGTAGCCCAGCTGATGTCATTTGTCATTTTGGCCAGGGCTGTAGAGGTGCTATGTTTTTTCCTAAAACCGTGCTGGGCAGGAGACAAGAGATTGTACTTGGATAAATGGTCATGTAACTGTGATGCTACAATCCTTTCAAGGACTTTGGTGAGTACCAAGAGTATGGCAATGGGACAGTAGTTGTCCATAAGTCTGGGATCACCCTCATTAAACATAGGGGTAATTTTGGCAATTTTCCAGACATCAATGACAACTCCAGTGGAGAGGGAGAAATTTAGGGTTTTTGAGATGGGGAGCACTAAGGAGGGGACTGCATGTTTCAGCAGCTTTGGTTCAAGGCCATCAGACCCTGAGTTGTTGTCAAGTGTGATAGCAGTAGTTTCCTCATCTCAGCCACCTTAACAGATTGAAGGTAGATGAGGGGGGCATGGTACAACAGAGGGAGGAGGGCTTATGATAGGCGCCAAGCTCCCAGGGCGGGCATTAGCAATTTCCGTGAAAGCAGAAAGCTGTGAGAATTTGAAGTTGAAGGTATTTGCAATTGTGTCAGGGTTATTTAAGCAATAAACCATGACAGGGTGTGAGTTATGCTGGGATTTACCAATGGCTGGCGTGGTTTGGCCAAGAGGTCGCAGGCCGAGTGGTTAAACCAGGTCAACTGTGGGTAAATGCCAGCATAACCCACACCCTGGAGTGATTTATTGTGATTATACAATGTCCCAGTTCATTATTTGTATGGAAAAATAAAAAAAAATTTTTTTTTTTTGCATTTTAAATTATTGTTATTTAATGTATTCCTTCACCAGAAAAAATAATTTGTTCCACTTCTGAGAGTTGAGTGTTCAACTGCATTTCACTTTGTGATCCCTTGTGCTCCCAAACAGAATGGAAGCCTGCATGTGGGTTGCAGCTTGTTGGCTTTCTGCTTTTCTTACCCGTCCAGCCCCTGCCTTCCAGTTTCTGTGTGAATCTCTTAATTGCCATCTTTCCCCGTGCTTCAGCTGGCAGTCCTTCTGCTGCACCCCCTGGACTGTTTTTGTGGGTCACCTCTGTTTTTCTGCATCTTCTGTGGTCTACGCTGTTATTAGTGTCCATTTTTTTTTTTATTGGGGTTCTCCGTTTAACTGTGTCTGGAGAGTATACTTTCTTGCTGGTTGTGACACTTATGTTACTAACAGGTTTAAAGGTCCATGCCTGCAATGTCATTGCCGGCTTCGGGGTCCCAGAGTCAGACAGAGGGAGAGTACGCTGAGCACACAGTATGTCGGGGTAATGGCAACTTCCTCTTGCACCCATAAAAGATATTTATTTATTGAGTAATCGGAATTACAAGCTTTGAGCTAAAAGCTCATTTACATGGATCCTCATCAAAAAGGAGTTGAGAATACATGAGTATGGGAGTCGATAGCAGCTAAACAGGCATTGTCAAGAAACATCATAATGTGATCAGTAGCAATCAAATAACATTGATAATAGCAACATACATAGGCAACAAAAGGCAAAAACAACACATAGCCTGAGCATGGGTACATGGGGGTACAGTACGCAGGGCAGACAATAAAGTACATAAGTCAAGTTAGGTGCTAGCTGGAAAAAAATCAGAGGTTGATGGTATGCTGGAACTTGTAGAGAGGAACAGGAGATGTGGCTGAACATCATATCTGATAACTAGATTGGTTAAAGGCTAAATCCATAGGATTAATGGTTTTAGCCATGGTGAACTGTTGGGATAGTGGGAAGTATTCAGGAGTAGGTAGCAGAAGAGGAATCAGTGGAGGGGAATGGAAGTTAGGCTCATAGGTAGGGAGATTATGGAATTGGGAGGTGAGGGCTAACAGGGAGTAGGTGAGGGGAGAAGGGGGCAGTAGCAGCAAACAGGTGGGAGATAGTATTTATTGCTCATGCTTGCAGGGACAGTGGTGTGCCAGGCTTGTGGGTTAAGAGTAGCAGTGGGCGGGGAGATAGACTTCTTAGCTCGGACGTGAAAGGACCGAGGCATGTCAGGCATGTGGCAGTGGGTGGTAGCTCATTTAACCAAGCGGGAGTCCTAACTGTAAAGGCCCGCTTCCCCAATGCAGTCCTTCTGAAAGGAACAGCTAATGCATGCTTAGTAACACTTCTAGTGGCATGTTTGGCTGGAGCAGGGCGGAATGAGGCTTGCAGGGGGGGAGATGCAAGTCCAAGTTGGGCCTTCTTTCCCAGAAGACAGGCATGAAGCTTAATAAGGTCCACAAGTGGTAGCCATTTAGTTCTTATGTAAAGATCGCATGTATGCATTAGGTGATCAGCACCTGACACAAATCTATAGGCTTTGTTTAATGAGGTGTACATTTTGAGCAAGCTTGTATCAGTAGCAGTCCCATAGACAACATTCCTGTAGTCCAGGACTGGTAGGATTGTACCTCTGATATTTTTGTGTAAATGCTGGACGGACCAGAGAGACAGTGGTCACTGCAAGAGAGGTGGGAGGGAGTGACTGTTAGGTGTGAGCCATTAGCAGAATGGCAGCAAGCTGTTACCAGAGCCAGCAGTTACAGCTACAGAGGTGGGAAGGGAGCAACCATCACAGGAAATTCAACAGTATAGCTAGTATGAGTTTTACTTCTGATCTTTGTGTTTTTTTTTTTGTGTCTGGAGGCTTTACCATCAGTGTTTAGGGGCAATCTCATATGGCGTTTTTCCATTTTGATGTTTGGGGAGGGCGGGGCAGAGTAATTTTGACAAGGTGAGGTTTCAGATGTGACTTGCTGGCACCTTTTCCATGGGTTATGCCAGAATTTACCATGGCTGAAAGGTGCCAGTCAGCCAATCAGGTTCAAGCATTCTGGGACCCCATTGTATAACACAATTTATACCATTGGTGAGTAGGTTTATTGATAGATGAATGCCAGTGGAATTGTCCAGAATTTTGAATTCATATATTCCATGATACCATTCCATGTTTGTGTGGGGGGTTGGGGAGGGAGCATTCTACTACTGTAATACTGCAGATTTTTCAGTTCTTGTATTCCATGGTAAACAATCACACCATTTACTGAATGTAAGGAAGAAGGAGGCTACTGAAGAATATAGGAAGTTGTTGTCCCAGAACAGGAAGGGTGAGAGTTGTAAGGAGAAGAGAAAGTAAACATATAGAGAAACAGGAGAGGGGACACAAAATAAGACATTATAGGAGTGGTGCAGTGCAATGGCTGTGGGGCGGCAGTGTTCCGAGAGACATTCTGGAGGCTGCGATGCTGCCCTATTTGTAGGTACCTCTCTGGTCTGAGGGAGGAGGTTGCCCGTCTCCAGGCTGACCTGGCTAGGATTCGTGAAACCTCCTCCCCCACCCAGGGACCACCAGGGCCAATGCCACTACCTCAGAGGTTGCCAAGAAAGAGGAGCAGCTGGACCAGGGTGGGCTCAGGGAGGGAGAGGGTGGAGGAACAGAGTTGCATCCCTCCAGCTGTACCTCTCCACAATTCATATGCTGTTCTGGTGCATAGTGGTTCCTCTATGGAGGCACCTGCAGTGGAGACCAAGGAGGATGCTGGGAACCTTCACAAAGGAGACCCACAGGAGTTTGGCATGGGACCCCACAGGGGAAGGAAACAACTCCTGGTGGGGGACTCAATCATTAGGGGGGTAGACGTGGGGGACGAAGGGGAGAGGGAGGTAAGGTGCCTGCCTGGTCCACGGCTTGGAGGGACAGGAAGTGAATCCTCAGGATCGTGGGAACAGCTGCATGAGGGAGGGAGCCGGATGTCATTTTCCACCTAAGGACAAATGCCCTGGCTAGGAATGGGATCAGAGCAGTGCAAGAGGAGTTTGTAGAGTTGGGGAGGGGCCTTAGACAAGTAGCGCATATGGTAACCTTTGTGGAGGTGCTGCCTGTCTATGGCAAGGGTGAAGCTAGCGTACTCCTCACCAGGGAATTCAATGAATGGTTGAAAAACTGGCGTGGAGCTCAGGGTTTCAGCTTCATTGGGGACTGGGGAGCCACCTGGAAGGATTCAGGCCTATACTGGCGCGATGGTCTGCATCTGTCCAGGGGGAAACCAGGATCCTAGGTGAGAGGTTTAAATGTTTCATTGGCAAGCATTTAAACTAGCCAAGGGGGGAGGCACTGAAAAGGAGCAGGGAAATCCCAGCTTCCCCCCCCAAAACATGGTAATTAGTGAGGTAAACACCAAGGTAGAGAAGTCATTAGGGAGTAGGACAGAGGTAAATGTAAAAAAAGGCAAAGGCAGTAAGGACAGGGATGGGGCTAAAAGGGTAAGGCCATCAAAAAGTGGAGGGTGATGAGTACCAATGCCTGTAGTCTGTGCAAGCTCCCTGAACTGGTGGCCTTGATGGAAGAGGGTTGCCTGACATTGTGGCAGTCACCGAAACATGGTACACAGAGAACCATGACTGGGATGTCAACATACCAGGATACAATCTACAGGAGGGACAGGGAGGGTAAAAGAGGAGGAGGAGTAGCTCTATGTAAAGGAAGGATCAAAGCAACAGAACTAAAGAGTAAACAGGAGCAGATGAGGCACTCTGGGTCACCCTGAGACAGGAAATGGCACCACAATCCGCATGGGTTGTACAGACCCCCATCTCAGGGGACGGAATGGACAAGGAAATGATAGCAGGCATCCTTAGAATGGCAGAAAAAGGGGAGATATTGTTGATGGGGGACCTGAATATGCCAGATGTTAACTGGAGCACCTTTGCTGCAGGCACATCCAAGAGCAGGGTCATTCTTGATGCCCTACAAGGGGCATGCCTCAGACAGATAGTATTGGAACCCACTCAGGAGGGAGCAATCTTAGACCTGGTACTCTCAAATGAGGACGGAGAAAGAATCTGAGATTTAGAAGTGGGTAGCCATCTGGGAACAAGCGACCTCCAAACAGTGTGGTTCATGATAAACACAGTCTTACAATCAAGCCATACAAAAGCAAGAGTATTGGACTTTAGGAGGGCTGACTTGGAAAATGAGAGAGTGCTCCTAAAAGCACTAGCAAACAGGCAAAAGGAGGGTGGAGGAACAATGGGGAGTAATCAAAACAGCCATCACAGAGGCAACAGTGCTCTGTAAAGCAAATCAACAAACACAACAACAGAAAAACCGCTATGGTTCTCAATAGAGGTGACAGGAAGGTTAAGGAGAAAAGGATAGCATTCAGGAAATATAAGGAAACACAGAAGGAGCAGGACAGAGAACTTTATCAGTTAAAGCAGAAAGAGGCAGGGAAGGCAGTCAGAATAGCAAAGGCCCAAACCGAGGAAAGGATAGCCAACTCTGTTAAGAAGGGGGGATAAGACCTTTTATAGGTACATTAGGGAGTGAAGAAAGACCAAAGGAGGGATACTGAGGCTTAATAAAGGGGAGGGAATGTGGGCAGAGGGTGACAGTGAAAAAGCAGGGATACTGAATGAATATTTCTGCTCAGTATTCACAAAGGAAGAGGAGGGGGAGGTACCTAAACCAAACAAAAGAAACACTCTGAAGATGGGGGTTGATACCAGTCCATTTACAGAAGAAAGGGTTCTGAAAGAATTAATAAAATTGAAGGTGGACAAAGCAATGGGGCCTGATGGGATTCACCTAAGAATTCTGGAAGAACTAAGGGTAGAACTAGTGACACCACTAACTACTCTCTTTAACAAATCATGGGAGGATGGGGTGGTACCCGAGGACTGGAGGAGGGTGGATGTGATTCCTCTTCATAAAAGTGGGAGCAGGACAGAGGCAGGAAACTACAGACCAGTTAGTTTGACCTCAGTGGTAGGGAAAATTATGGAATCACTTCTGAAGGAAAGAATTGTTGAGTACCTAGAGGTCAGAGGGGCACAAGTCCCAAGGCAGCATGGATTCACGATGGGAAGGTTGTGTCAGACGAATCTAATATTCTTTGACTGGGTGACCAAAGTAATAGACCAGAGAGGGGCTGTGGACATGGCCTACTTAGATTTTAGCACAAAAGATTAATACACAAGTTAGCCAGCCTTGGAGTGGGTCCCAAGGTGGTAGCTTGGATAAAAAATTGGCTAGTCAACAGGGCGCAAAGGATAGTAGTAAACGGAGTCCACAGTGAAGAAAGGAGGGATACTAGCAGGGTACCGCAGGGTTCAGTACTGGGACCGGTCCTTTTTAATATCTTTATAAGTGACATTGCAGAGGAACTGGAAGAAAAAGTATGTCTCTTTGCAGATGACACAAAGATCTGCAACAGGGTTGATACATAAGATGGCGTGCAAAGGATGAGAAGGGACTTGGCAAGGTTGGAGGAATGGTCAAGGTATGGCAGCTCAGATTCAATGCAAAGAAGTGCAGGTAACACACCTGGGAAACAAAACCCAGGTGAAGAGTACACAATGGGGGTGAGATACTGACAACAGTAAAATGGAAAGGACCTGGGGGTAATTATATCAGATGACCTAAAATGGGCAAGCAATGAGAAGGCAGTAAGGAAGGCTGGGAGATACTGGGATGCTAAGGAGAGGCATCAATAGTAGAAAACAGGAAGTTGTTATCCCACTGTACAGACAGTTGGTGAGACCCCATCTGGAGTACTGTGTGCAGTTCTGGAGACCCCATCTCCACAAAGACATAGACAGAGTGGAGGCTGTACAGAGGAGGGCAACCAAAATGGTGCAGGTTCTGCACCAGAAGACATACGAAGAAAGACTAAAGGAGCTTAATATGTATACCCTTGAGGAAAGAAGGGAGCGAGGCAACATGATAGAAACTTTCAAGTACCTTCAGGGAATCAACAAAGTCCAAGAGGGTAGTATCTTTCAGAAAAAGAGATGTGCAAGAACAAGGGGGCACAATTTCAAGATAGAAGGGGGACGTCTCAGAGGTAATGTGGGCAAGTATTTTTTCATGGAGAGGGTTGTGGATCCATGAAACAGCCTCCCGGAGGAGGTTGTGGAGTCAAGAACAGTGGGGGAATTCAAGAATGCACGGGACAGACATAAGGCAGTCCTAGTGGGGGGGGGGTAGGAGGAAGTAAGCTGTTGATTAACTAGGATCTTCAGCTTATCTGTTAGGTAGGAAAATGGGCAGACCAGGTGGGCCAAGTGGTCCTTATCTGCCATCAAATTCTATGTTCTATGTAATGTGTAGAAAGACAGATGACTGCCAGGTGAAAACCTTCTGTGGTGGGATTATTTTACATTTTTAGCAATAGTTTATTATATTTTTTGTGGCTTTTAAAACTTTTAGAGTGTTTGTTTTGTAAATGCTGCCTATGGACCCATTTTATTAGTACAATAAGACTCTTTGGGGCATTAGTTGTGCTGGTTTTATCACACTTCCAGGGGCAGAAGATACTCGGCCTGCAGCCTCATGCCTTACTACATCCCTGGGCATGTGGTAAAACCAACACAATCAATGCCCCATTGTGTCTTATTGCTTACAGATCTTAGTGGGGCCACCAGTTTAGTACTGTTGTCAGTTTTGGGTGACACATCTTAAAGTGGACATGAGATGCATACAGCAGGTTCAGAGAACAGTAATCAAGATGCTATAGAGATTGGAAGAAAGAGATTACAAGCAAAAGTTTGATAACTTTGGACTTTTTAGCCTTGAAAATAGAAATCCTCGTATATAGGCTATTAAAACAGGACAACCTCCTTGAAAGTATTAATGTTACACCTAGAAATGATAACATAACCCCTATACTCTAGGCTAGAGGCTCTAGAGGACACAAAAAATAACTGAAGGGTGAACCATTCAGAGCTGAACTTTGAAAACATTTATTTTCCCAGTAGGTGGTGTGTGTATGGAATGTAAGCAATAAGATACAACGTGGCATTAGTTGTGCTGGTTTTACCATATGCCCAGGGGCAGAGTAAGGCACAAGGCCGCAGACCATGTGTCTTCTGCCCCTGGAAGTGTGGTAGAACCAGCACAACCAAGAACAAACCAAAGCCCCAAAGTGTCTTATTGTGCATATAAGATGGGCCTATAGGCAACTTTTAAAAAACACTCAAAAAGTTTTAAAATTCACAAACATACAATAAAACATTGATTAAAATGTAAAATATTCTCTCCATGGATAGTTTTCACCTGTCAGTCATCTGTTTTTCTACACATTTAATACATTTTGTAATTATTTATCATGGAATCCAAGAATTCAAAACTGTGCCTTATACAAGGGGGGTTAAAAATACTCCCATCTGATTGGCTGGCTGGCATCTTTTCCCTATTGTAAAATCTAGCATTACCCCCACAGAAATAGGTGCCAGCCTCCAGTCAGCTGCATCAGGAACTCCGCTGAAGATTACTCTGACCATCACCACTAGGACTGGCAAAGACGGCAATCCCCGCTAAATGGCCATCTCGCAGAACTGCTGCTCCCAGTGCACTCCTGTTCCAACTGCTGCTATGGAGATACCGTAACAGGCAGATTTGAATAAAATGCCTTTACAAATAAATTTTTCAGGGTCATTCCCGTGGCGGACCATTGTACCCACCTCTCTTTGAGCTCTCTGTATGATCCGCTCCCAGCTTGCTGTCAGTCTCCACGGTGCTCCGTTCCCACTTTGTTTCTTCTCTTCGGTCCCACTCACTCTCTGTCTGTTCCTCAAACTGCAGTCTGCAGCAGTTCTCGATACATGTCTCCAACCACCCCCATTCACCTGACGGCACATTTAAAAACTCTAACAAACACTGAAGAGAGGAAAAATGTTTTAAATTAGAAACTGAGGGCTAAAAGTCTTAGAAATCACAGCCAAACTGAACAGACATACTGGGCATCGTGTATGCATATGCATGTGCTATGTCATGGTGGTTCGCCGCGCCTGCTTTCAAAATGTTTTGCCCCTCGCTTTCTAATATAAAACACTTTCCTCACTTCAGCATATGTTACATGCTATAAACATGCCTTCAGGTGAACTGGGATGGTTCCAGCACTGCACAGCGTAGTCTCCGTTTCTTAGCCCACTATAGATTCAAGGTGTGTACAAGCTGCTGCACCGCTTTGCATGGGGTGGAAAGGTTGACAAAAACTCAAACGGCAGTCTGTTCTCCTCTTTGATACAGCTCAGTCTCCATTTCCCAGCCTCCTGAATTAAATTCTGTACATGACAATGACGGTTGCCTCAACTAACAGATACTACTAAAAAAAAAAAAAGAAACTGGTGACAGCAATCTTCCATATACAACCTAGCAACCCAGGACTATTTTTTGTTTGCAGAAGCATATCTCCTCTATTTTATTAATAAAAAAAATAAAATAAAACCTTGACACCGATAATTTTAATCTTTTCTTTATTTTACACATTGTATAATTGCAATATGCCACTCCAGGGTGTGGGGTAATGCCAGGGTGTACCCACTTCTGGTGTGCCTGCGGCCTCATGACCAAGCCACACCAGGCATGGGTAAATCCAGCATTACCCCACACCCTGTCATGATACATTGCTTAAGTATTCCAGTAGTAGAATGCTCCTTCCTCTCCCACCCCGAAAACACATGAAATGGAATACATTAATTCAAAATTTCGCTGAATTACACACACACACACCTCAAGTGGAGCCAGAAGCTCATTGCATCTGTTGCAGGGGAAGCAGTACAGAGTTCACTGAGAAACTGGCAAGGATAGGAATGGGATTTTTCATGGTCATAAAAGAAACACCAGCAGTGGAAACTCTGAATAGTACTGTTTAATTTGTTTATGTGTGTAGGAGGGGTGCTTGAGTGTAAAGAACATTGATTCATTTACTTATTTTGCTTAATTTAATGGACTTTTATTTTTAGAGCCTTTAGGCAGGAGGTTTGTATACAGTATATGAGTTAAGGTGGCAGCCATGTTTGTGACGGACATCAGGAATGAGTGATGTGGCTCATGAATTCTGTACGTGAGTTGCCAAATTCCAAATCCCACTGCCTGAACTTGTTCAAAAATGTGTAGTCACTGAGAATTAAGATATGGATCTCAGAACTTGTTTATCGGGAAGTGTAACATTTCCAACCCATTTTATAGAGCTGATGCATGCACATGCACTCTGCCCATGCCTGTTGTTTGCCTGCGGATAGTCCCGTGGACGAAAAATAGCCAGCAAGAAATGAAGGTATCCTGATCTGTGAAAAGTCTTATTGTTTCAGTCCAGCTATTAATTTCTGGCATTATGGGCTTCAGAATAAACATTTGGTATTAAACGGACACTGTCAACCTTTTTTGCATCCTGTTATTTCTAGGTAAACCCCCACATTTTATGATTGCTTATGTTCTCTAAAATTCGGTGACGTTGCTAGTTGTTTTATCTGTTTCCTAGAACTGAAATGCATGTAAATAGTGTAATTATACCCAACATTGTTTTGTTTCAAATCCTTGATCTACTTTTATAACATACTTCCAGAAGATCATGAAAACCCCTAAACAGTGCAGTCACTCATGGTTCAGTAGGCTCCTCCCCTACCACCGAATCAAGAGTGGCTAGACTGTGTTGAGCATGTTCCCAAGTCCAGGAACGATACAGTGGGAGATGATCACAGGAATGTAAACAAACATGTTTTGGTGTAGTGACACCAGTATGGGGGGGCAGTCTGTTTTTCTCTTTTTAAAAGAAAAAAGGAATCAGAATCAAACTTAGATTTACATAAACAATCACTACAGAAAGAAACCCATCATAAAATTTCTTTTTTTTAAAACCCGGTACAGTTGGAGGCATAAGGGGGCTGACAGTGTTTCTTTAAAGAGCTAAAGTACTTCCTAAAACTAATATTACTTTTTAAAAACAGTTAACAATTGAGCATTATGAAATGGGTAGAAAGAATGCTGGCTCCTGATTGGCCAAGTGATACTTTCAGTTGGGCCGTTATCCCAGCACAACGGCCCAGTTGAAAGTAGTTCAACCAAAATATGTTTAAAATATACATCCAGTTTACTAAAAAGGACCCATTTCATAATCGCAGTAAGGCACTCTATGGAGTGCATTATGGTGAGATAACAGCCCTTCTCAGGTGGTGGAAGTACACAGCTTTGCCTCATGCTTCAACCCACCCGAGGTGGGCAGTTATCCCACCATAACGCACCACCTTCATGACTTATTGCTTAAATAAGACATTACAGGGTGTACATTATGGTGGGATAACGGCACATCTCGGGGTGTGTTCTGATGCCTCGTGCCTTCAACCACCCGAGAGGTGCCATTATGCCACCACAAAGCACACCCTGGAGTGTCTTATTGCAATTATAAAATGGGTCCAAGATTTTTATTTGGGGGGAATGCACAAAAATTAAAAAAAGAAATATTTTTGTCACTTTTCTTTAAAACTGCCATCCACCCCAGCAAAATAGTCCCTGCACATCCCAGCACTAACTTGCCATCTCGGGCTAAAACAATACATTTAATTAGCCCTTAAACCCCTCTTATTTTCCCTGGCCTATACCCATTTACCTGTTTCCTCACCTTTCTTTCTTCTTTTTTATATTCCCTTTATTTTTCCCACCTTGCTTTTTTTCTGTCTTTCCTGTATTCAAGAGATGGAATGTTTACTGTGGATGGACTACATGAATTCAAATCTCTTCTCAGTTCTACTAACAGAATCTTCACCCCCTCCCTCACACAACAGATGGCTTCAGATGGAACCAAGGCTTTTGTGTGATCTGTAGCAGGTTACACAGCAGAGAATTCCCCAGTAAACAGGTAAGGATAGGAGGGGGATTTTTCATGGTCAGAAAAGAAACACCAAAAATTACAATTGTAAGTACTGTTGTACTCCATTTTTTGATTTATGTATGTGTGTGTCAGAAGAGAATTATGAGGGCAAATAATATTTAATTATTACTTTTAAAATTTGAGGCAGTTTTATTTTTATGGCCTAGTTGAAGGTTTTCGTGAGTAAAGGTGACAGCCATGTTTGTGATGGCAATAAGGGATATGGGGTTGTATTGATTTTAGTGTGAAGAGACTGCTGGATCTTTATCAAGTGCGGTTGAGCTGAGATAACAGCACTGGTAAAGAAGGCCCTCAGCCAATCAAGTTTTACAATTTGTAAAACCCATTTTATAATTACCTTTTATATCTGAGGTGCTTTTTCTTTTCCCTTTGGTTAATTAGAAAATTGTTTACCTGATGCTGGTAGGTGTGCTTTGTGGAACAGCACTCTACCTGGCAGCTGACATATTTCTTTTCCCCCCCCCGTACATCAGCACTGTGACCTCACTGACTGTGACATCACTGCTGCTTAGGAAAAGCCACTCTGTAGCTGTCAGGTCAGTCACCTGTGATGTCATTATCATTGGGATCACAATGTTGATGATATTGTGAGAGGCTAGAGATAGATATGTCAGCTGCCAGGTTGAGTGCTACTCCGCATATCCAACACAATATTATCACACAGAAAACTTTCTAATGAGCAAAAGGAAAAACGAAAGATACTTCAGAAATAAAAAGTTACAACTGACTACTTCTTAAAGCTTGTATTATGTTCCTGTCTGTCTGTTTTGGTTCCACTAGCTCTTTAAGGTTGAAGTGGCCATCTGGACTTTCTAGTTTTGCCTGAGTGCTGATGAACCTGTTCTTTGGATGTAGTGACATGGATATGAAATAGTCTACTCAGGGATGCGGTGGAGACTGAGACACTAGACAAGTTTAAGATGTACCTGAAAGGCATAAAACAGTGGTGGATCTGAAAAGTTATAACTACTAAGAGGCTGGAAATGGTCAAAGTGGGCATCAAGGTCTTCTTTTGTCCAAGATCCGTGTATTCTTATTTCAGCATTCATAGTCAGACACCCCAGACACTGTCTGTTTGTTTAGGTAATCAGGTTCATTATCTTTCTGGAGTCTAAGATAGTATTTTGTGGCATTCTTGTATCACAAAACATAATCTGCTTCTTATGGCAATACAAAGCACAGCATTTTACAATAACCTTTTACCACAAAAAATCTGTTTTTTAAGTAAATAGGGACATTCAAGTTGACCGTAGCCCAACAAATGCCACAACATGGGCTAAGAGTATAAAGCACAATCTGCCGGAATTTGCACGATATTTGTATTTGTTGACAAATGGCTCAGTATCTGTGCCATTTGGCATTCATCCTCTGGCTTCATGTACACTCCTACAGGCAGCAACTCCCTAGCACTGCACAACAATGTCATGTGTCGGGTAGGAGCCCAGGTCCCTGGGTCTTGAACCCACAGTCTTCTGGTCCAAAAGCAGAAGTGTTGTCGTGGAGCCACACTGTCACAGGCTCTACTACTAACTTCAAAATAATTGTTCAAAACCTTTAGAAATAAACTTACTGTAATATATGGATTGTTAAAATAATACCCCCAAAAAGCATATAAAAAAATTCCTGTAATACACTGCTCTCTTTCCCATAATACTACCCTTCCTCAAGTGATAATAGTATTGTTCTCTGCTGATAATACTATCGTTTATGCTGATAATACTATTGTTTCAGCTTCAAATGATAGTATTATCACTGAAACTCTACAGCGCATGCGCCAGTCTCCCTGCCACACAACACGGTTGCCATAGTGCCACGTTCCAGTTTGTGCACCCAATGTAACAACGTGCAATGCCATTGGCAGACTTTCTGAGTAGGCGGGCAAACCAAATGGAGAACATGGCGGCGCCTTACTCGCTAGCGCGAGACAACTCAGTTATGGCCAGTTCGCTTTTTCATTTTATTTCAGAAAAGCGGATTACCTGCCAAAGAAAGAAAAGAAAGTAAACGGTAGGACTACCAAATTTAACTAAAACCTTTCGTCACAAATGTGGGTCGGGCGAACTTCAATACTGTGGGTGGTCGGCCGAGAGCGAGCACATCTTCAGTGCAACAGAGGGCCAGCCCAGTTCACAGAATTTAAAAAAACAGCACATTTTTCGAATCAGATCCATATAGTACAAAAAATTAAAAATAGGTTACAGTAAATTACTTGGCTGAAATTCCATCTCGAGGTTCTGGGGACATAGAAACCTCTCGAGCTTCGCTCTCGAGGTTATCTATGTCCCCAGAACCTCTCGATGGAATTACAGCCTTGTAATTCACTGTAACCTATCTATTATTCTATTTGTAATGTAATACATATATGGATGGTCACTTTTTCCCACAAAGAAACTATGGCATCATCAATATGACATCATGATCTGATAATACCATCAATATGGCATCATATCAAAGGTCTTACGAGATCAAAAAGTCGTGAAATTCTGCATGTGCAGTGTGAGTTGGCTTTTACTGTAACTGACTTTATAGTAAAAGCCAAGTCATACAGTATATGACATGTGGGATAATGTAAGCACACTAATTTTTTTTATACTTATGTAACCCCTCACCCTTGCCTTTTTACTAAAACGACAGGTGGCATGCTGTTGGCGTTGGCAGCAATACCTGGTGGGGACCTGGGTTCGGGGAGGATGAGGTTACCTGGCACAAGGGACCTAGGTTTGGCTACTCTGCACAGGGGCACCCAAGTAAATCCAACTACAGGAAGCAATAACTGTAATGTCCAGAACCAGGATTGGGATTTTTCAGTGTGGCTTTATTCAAAACTAGCTGAACATAACAAAGCATAGATGGTCCCCCAAAGGGCTACATTCACTGTATATGCAGATCAGAGACTACAAGGCGGTCCACTTGAAGAATGAACCCATTTCTACTGTGGTCTGGCTCTGGACCCACCAGGCACTCAGCCCAGACTTGCATGCACTTTGGATACACAGCCCGACTGGCCTGGCTCCCCTGCCGGCCACTTGACTGATGGTCCATTTGAAGAATGAACCCAACTTTACTTGGAGTGACTCCCATCAAACAAGGAGTATATTTCCCAAACTGTGGCTCCCCATACCACTTAGAGTCTGCGACTCCTAGAGAGATTTAATTTCTTACTTCCTTCGGACTCCCATCAAACAAGGAGACTCCCATCAAACAAGGAGTATATTTTCCCATCCTGTGGCTCCCCACACCACTTAGAGTCTGCGACTCCTAGCGAGATTTTCCAATTTGCGACCCATGTCTGGATACCTACCTCATCACTGGCCAGGCGCATGAGGCAAGTAGCAATTCACAGAAGAAATCCGTAGAGGTGGACCTGGTTACTAGAGATGGGGGGTGTTCCCACCTCCAGCTCCCACAGCCCATACCCGGCCATTTCTCTGGACAAACAGAAACTTAAACTTTGAAATGTAGATTAAACGGTGGATGACCTGAAGCACCCCCTCTACAACAGTACTTGAAATCCATTCAGACTTTAAACTTTAAACTACTCCATTTGTTTGTCCTAATACAATAGGCCTCCCAAATAGTAGTTCACATCCCAGCTTTTTCTTCATATTTTCCAAACTGAAGAAAACATATTGCTTACTCTCTCAAATAGAGCACAACACTCACCCTTTCGGTGCAGGTGCCCCACAGGCGAAGTACCACTTCTTTCACTGTTATACCAGAACAGAAACTGTAAACAGGCAGCTTTCTTCTGTAGTGGAAAATTAGGGGATTGCCCCTGGAATCCACAGAGGGACTTTCTCCCCCCCAGAGGGAGGGGTCACTGAGACCTGGACTGCGGTCTCCACCACTTTAAATTGGTCTCTAACTTTCTCCCAAGGAGGTAAACAGAAAAACACTTCCTTCCTGCTTGGAGGTAAACAGGAGACCTCCTTCTTACTTTCTTTAAGACAAACAGAAGACTGACTTTGAAAACTCCCAAGGTTCTAACTCACTCCCTGTGATGCAGATTCCAATGTGGCTTATGCAGCTGCGACAGTTCTATGGTGATGTCATCTCTCAAGTCTCAGCTATGACTGAGAACAGATTGAGACAGTGTGAAACCCATTTAACTGGAGTTTCACAAGCTGCCTTCCCTGCCTACCACTAGGTCTTACTGGGATTCTAGTAACCCCGGGTAACAAGGGGGTTACACTCGCCCTTGACCAGGAAAATGACTGTCCCCAGTCATTATGCACCCGGCCTTAGGCCATCCCACCCTATGTGCTACCTGCGGAGGGGAGTGATCAGGCCCCCTCCTACCATGTGCAAGCACAGGCAGGCAACACTAAGGGCCCAGAGGCCTATAGCTGACATGTCAGCCTCTACACTATCCACTTACTATGGACACCTAGTGGCTCTGGTAGAACCATCCAGAGCATAGCCCTGATAGATTAGCACTGCTGTCCCTACTGCAGGTCAGGGCCACAGCCTGTCCATCCCCCCTAACCCTGTAGGGAAAACCTATCTGCCTCTAACATAATATTCCCAAACAAAAAAAAAACCCGGGGACCTCCCCGACCTTGGGCAACCTGCAACTACAACCATTAAAATACCAAATTACTGCCTCCCTACCCCCACAACCACACCTGTGGAAGGAAAAGGGTTAATACAGTAAGAACCATAGCAATAACAACACAGTACTTTAAATTCTACACAATAAAGCACTGACGAGAACTCGATGAGCCCTCCTCCTTCTTGTCTTCTTCTGTCTTCCCAGGAACACCTGTAAGAAAAGACAAAACAAAACACACTCTAATCTGCATACACAGTCTACCTAAACAACAACCCCTACCATACAAAAAAACACTGAACAATCCCAAAAGATTTTTTGAAAAAGGTAGAAAAACAGTATTTACATTAGAGTACAATAATGACATTATTTACAATACACATTTGGGGGGATGGCGTGCCCTAAAAGTTCCAACTAGTGACCACAAGGCCCGAAGGCTAGTCCAATAAAGAGTCTCTCCTGGGCCGGAGCCCCATGAAACACAGTTCTAAAAGGCCAAAGTCCCGAAGGGGAGAGTCTTTGCGGACAGTTCACACATTTTTGAAGTCTGTAGTGTAGGGTGTGTACTGCAATGTCATAAAGATAGAAAAAGTGTTTTCGGACTTACCAACCATTTGTAGTATACCAACGGCACCAACCTTGTCACGCCGAAGACTCTCCCTGGCAGCATTTCTTCTGATACAGCTGGGCGGACATCTTCCGGGAACCACAGGAGTGCACATCTGGAAACAGCTGGGCTGATGTCATCTCTGGAGAAGGAACCTTAGAACAGGAACAAAAAGAAAAACAGCTGGTCCAACGTCATCCGATTACCAGGCGATGAACAGGAAACAGCTGGGTTGGTGTCCTCTCTGGATCTGAAGTCATCTGGTGTGCCAGTAGATGGTTGCTGAATAGGACAGTACACTGTAGACTGATGAATGTGGAGCACCTGAGTCCTTGGTTATTCATATTGGCGGATCAATAAGGGCACTTCACAGTCTGGTGTGGCAGTATTGACTACCACTGCTCGGCTCTCCATTTTGTAGGCACGGACTTAGTTACTGGGAGGTCCTTGCACTGAGGCCAATAGTACCGGGGTCAGGGGCTTGAATTATTACCCCGTCTGGGCGAACATAACTCACACAGTGGGAGACCTCACGTCCCTCTCCGTCCACTATTCTCACTCTGTCCATAAACAGTGTCCTGCCTCTCTTCCACTGCGTATACTTTTCATGGAACAGTCTATTTTTTACATGCTGGTTGGCCCCAGGATGCACATGTTTCATTGCTTCATCCCAGATCCAGGATTTCCTGCAGTCCTCAATCTCCTCCCAGACTCTCCAAGGAAAGGTAGGAAAGGTCATACCATAGATCTCATTTGCCTTTCTATGAACCAGTCTCTCCTCTTTACTTGCTTTGGTCAATCTGAGACCGCTGGTCTGGCTTGGGGGGTGGCCAGTCCTGGTTCTGCCAGCTTCGCATCCTCAAAGAAATTAAAAACGGATCCCTGACTTCTTCCTCTTGTAAAGCCAGGGCAGTGGCATCACCACCTTCTTCAACACATTCCTCCGAGGCAAGATCTTGAGGCTTTGTACCCGTTCCTTCCTCACAAGGTCACATAGGTTCCCCTTCATCTTCCTCTTCACTGAGGATCTGAGCCCAGGAGTGAGCAGTCGTTCTCATCCCCGAGACTACCATTCATCACTAGGAGCGGAGGTCGACACCTCCCATTCAAAGGCCTCCCGTATCTCATCTTCACCTGTGAGACTTGGGCTAGGCCCCCCCACCCAGGGGTCTATTGATGCTTTATCTGAACTTTCTTTCTGAGATCCAGCATCCAAAAACTTCAATTTCAGGTTCAGTCTCTAATTCTGCACCCTCTAGCTTTGTGCCACACTCCCCTGAGGGACCTTTCTCCACAGGCTCCGCTTGATGCTGTGTTCTGCCAACTGCAGATTCTTGAATTTTTGTCCATGTGGGAGCCAAATGAATTGGAGGCGCTTTATACAAGCCATATTTTTGTAGACATCCAGCACAGTGAGGAATCATAAAGACATCCCTTCCAGCACTCAAGCATATCTGGCATACACGCACTGGATAATTAGGAATTGCCACATCAGGAGGCAGTTGCCCTCCATAGCACCACTTTTCAATATCTCTCAGTCTATTTACTGCTGCTGTTACTGCAACCGGCATGATCCGGAGTAACGAGCTGGTCCTGAGGCCATAACTGCAGAAAAATAAACAAAAGTTCACTGTAACTGAAAGTCCCACTTTAATGAACACACTCTGTAGCTTTAAAATGGCTCCTCTGCTGCTGTGTTTACATTACTACCCCACCCTGTAATGGCGGCGGCAGCACGCCTGTGCATCAACATTTAGACTCTGGGTCAAGCCGCTGCACACCCGATTTACATCAGCTACTGATAACTTTTACTCAAACTGCACAACTTGCTCTGATCTGGCTTTTCACACATTTACAGGATTTTCCTTGGACTTTTCACATGCTGGCAACATTCATTTAATTTACAGTCCCTTAAAAGCTTCAGGTTTCAGCTCAGGATTGCCCTCTTCTACTAGTGTTGCACTTTTTTACAACCCACAGTCTCTCTCTGGCTGCAAACTTTAAACTGAGGCTACTTTCATTGCTATGCACACATTCAATGGCTTTACAGACTTGCATTTACTGGCAGGACATCACACAGTCGCTACTTGCAAAGCGACTATACTGCTGCACACACATTTTATATGGCATTACTGAAAATCACTGTTTGAGCAGTTTTAAATTGTTTACTCACTGTTATTTGTAGCAACTTGCTGTGATGGGGAAAAATGGCCTGCAGCCAGATTTCGAAGGCCTCGGAATGCAAACGGGCGGGCAGTCTCCGCGATCGTCGTTTTAACCACAAAATTCACTAATTCCATGATCGATTTGCGGGTTGAGCCCGATTTTAAACTTAAAAGTCACTTTTTGAACTGTTTCACAGCGCTTTGAATCCTTGCGACGCTCCTCCACTGCCAGTACACGCACTATTCTCTGTCTCCCTCTCGAATGCTGGGAGGCATCTCAGAAGAGCTGGCTGAGGGCGACCAATGGCAAACTGACCAACCACACGACGCCATGCAAATGAGCCTCTTCTTCCTTCAAGGGAGGCTCCTCTCCTCATGGCGATCGTCGAGCAGGCAAATTTAAACTGTAAAATGCACTTTTTTTTTCTCAACTGACTCCACGGCGGGAGCCCATTTCAACCATGTAACATTGCCATTAACTCTGCAGTCTCTCTCTTTACACAGAAAGCATTTCCAGTGTTCAGGGCATAATTTCTCTGTTGCTACCCCTAGTTTTCCTTACTTTCCTTCACAGAATTCACTTTAAAAGCATTTCAAATGTCCAGGGCATAATTTCTCTGTTGCTACCCCTAGTCTTTCACACTTTCCTTCACAGAAATTCATTTTAAAAGCTGACAAAACTGCTGTAAACTTTTTTGATGCAGGACAAGGGCACACTCTTTGGCTTTACAGCTCCTTGGTAAACAGTTGGCACTTTTTAAACAGCAGCACAAGATTCACAGCACACAGCAACACACTAGGGAAATTGCTTCAACATTTTGGGCTACCCACTGTCAGATAGCCAAAACGCTAACCCACTTGCCCAAGTACCTTCCTTCCCGAACAAATCCAAAGCCGTGCCTCCATTTTTGTAACCCCTCACCCCTGCCTTTTTACTAAAATGACAGGTGGCATGCTGTTGGCGTTGGCAGCAATATCTGGTGGGGACCTGGGTTCGGGGAGGATGAGGTTACCTGGCACAAGGGACCTAGGTTTGGCTACTCTGCACAGGGGCACCCAAGTAACTCCAACTACAGGAAGCAATAACTGTAATGTCCAGAACCAGGATTGGATTTTCAGTGTGGCTTTATTCAAAACTAGCTGAACATAACAAAGCATAGATGGTCCCCCAAGGGCTCATTTCACTGTATATGCAGATCAGAGACTACAAAGGCGGTCCACTTGAAGAATGAACCCATTTCTACTGTGGTCTGGCTCTGGACCCACCAGGCACTCAGCCCGGACTTGCATGCACTTTGGATACACAGCCCGACTGGCCCGGCTCCCCTGCCGGCCA
This sequence comes from Neoceratodus forsteri, assembly GCA_016271365.2. NCBI lineage: Eukaryota > Metazoa > Chordata > Ceratodontiformes > Ceratodontidae > Neoceratodus > Neoceratodus forsteri. Next base: position 361,879,324 of record JADMNL010000024.1, read on the forward strand.
CTTGACTGATGGTCCATTTGAAGAATGAACCCAACTTTACTTGGAGTGACTCCCATCAAACAAGGAGTATATTTCCCAAACTGTGGCTCCCCACACCACTTAGAGTCTGCGACTCCTAGAGAGATTTAATTTCTTACTTCCTTTGGACTCCCATCAAACAAGGAGACTCCCATCAAACAAGGAGTATATTTTCCCATCCTGTGGCTCCCCACACCACTTAGAGTCTGCGACTCCTAGCGAGAATTTCCAATTTGCGACCCAAGTCTGTGTACCTACCTCATCACTGGCCAGGCGCATGAGGCAAGTAGCAATTCACAGAAGAAATCCGTAGAGGTGGACCTGGTTACTAGAGATGGGGGGTGTTTCCACCTCCAGCTCCCACAGCCCATACCCGTCCATTTCTCTGGACAAACAGAAACTTAAACTTTGAAATGTAGATTAAACAGTGGATGACCTGAAGCACCCCCTCTACAACAGTACTTGAAATCCATTCAGAGTTTAAACTACTCCATTTGTTTGTCCTAGTACAATAGGCCTCCCAAATAGTAGTTCACATCCCAGCTTTTTCTTCATATTTTCCAAACTGAAGAAAACATATTGCTTACTCTCTCAAATAGAGCACAACACTCACCCTTTTGTTGCAGGTGCCCCACAGGCGAAGTACCACTTCTTTCACTGTTATACCAGAACAGAAACTGTAAACAGGCAGCTTTCTTCTGTAGTGGAAAATTAGGGGATTGCCCCTGGAATCCACAGAGGGACTTTTCTCCCCGGAGGGGGCACTGAGACCTGGACTGCGGTCTCCACCACTTTAAACTGGACTCTAACTTTCTCCCAAGGAGGTTAACAGAAAAACACTTCCTTCTTGCTTGGAGGTAAACAGGAGACCTCCTTCTTGCTTTAAGACAAACAGAAGACTGACTTTGAAAATTCCCAAAGTTCTAACTCACTCTCTGAGCTGCAGATTCCAATGTGGCTTATGCAGCTGCGACAGTTCTATGGTGATGTCATCTCTCAAGTCTCAGCTGTGACTGAGAACAGAGTGAGACAGTGTGAAACCCATTTAACTGGAGTTTCACAAGCTGCCTTCCCTGCCTACCACTAGGTCTTACTGGGATTCTAGTAACCCCGGGTAACAAGGGGGTTACACTTACTTGGATCCATATGTTATAAAAATAACAAACAGGGAATATTGTGTTATTTGGCTATAATTCCAGATCAACGTCTGGTGACATGATAACCATGAGAGGGAGGTCTGAGTGGTTCTGTCTTGTCATCGGAACCACTCAATGGAATTACAGCCATGTAATACATGCTTCCCTATTTATACCCTATTTATCATTTTTACATTCCCTTCAAAATTGTTCAAAATGATTTTAATGACCTAGGACAAGGAAAAACACCCTTTCAGAAAGGGGTCATTTTTCACTTAGATCATTAATACATACTAACATACTAATTGCCAGCAGATTAGGCCGTATGATCTATTGAGTCTGCTCAAAACCTCAGATCCCTAGCTGGGGACCGAGGTCCCCCCTCCTTGTGTTCCAGAATGCCTATCATCCCTCCCCATCCCCCATAGAGGCCTCCAGTGTCTTCCCCCCAGGGTATACACGTGATTGGAGTTTCCCCACCCTAGGTGCAATACCTTGCATTTGGAGGAATTGAAATTTAATCTCCGGGTGCAAGCCCACCAGACCAGTGTCTCTATAGACCCCTGCAGGGCCAACCTTCCCCTCAACTACTGCCTTCCCTTGATACTTCCCCTTTCTGTATCTGTCCCATCCTTTCTTAAAACCTTCCAATGTGGAAACCTGAACCAGATCTCCAGGCAACGCATTCCAGGGTTCCACCACCCTCTCTGTGAAGAACCTCCTCCTCTTTTCCCTCCTCATCCTTCCACCTTCAGATCATGTCCTCTGGAGATACCTCCCTCCTTCAGTCTTAACATTCCCTCCATATTAACCCTGTTTATTCCCTTGAGGTACTTGAAGACCACGATCATGTCCCCCCGTCTCGCCTCTCCTCCAGTGAAAACAGGTCGAGCTCCTCCAGTCTACCCTCATATGTCAGATCCCCTAGTCCTCGTATAATCTTGGTAGACCTCTTCTGGACCCTCTCCAGGAGCTGTATGTCCCTCTTTAGATGCGGCTTCAAGTACTGCACACAGTACTCCAGGTGCGGTCGAACCAGCCCATTATACAGCGGTGGGATCACTTCCCTGCTCCTCAAGGTGATGCCCCTTGCGATGCATCCCAACATTTTGTTTGCTTTGGCAGCCGCTCTCCTGCACTGCTCAGAGTTATTCACACTTGCATCCACCATGACCTCTAGGTCTTTTTCCCCCATAGAGGCCTCCAGTGTCTCCCCTCCAGCAGAGTATACATGTGATTAGAGTTTCCCCACCCTAGGTGCAATACCTTGCATTTGGAGGAATTGAAATTTAATCTCCGGGTGTGAGCTCGCCTGACCAGTGTCTCTATAGCCCCCTGCAGGGCCAACCTCCCCTCTTCCCCTCAACTACTGCTCCCGTCTTAGAGTCGTCAGTGAAGAAACTCATTTCACTCCCTATTTCTTCCCTGATGTCCGATATGTAAGCATTAAACAGGATCAGACCCAGGACTGAACCCTGTGGTACCCCAATATTGACTCCTCTAGGGCTCGAGAGCTCCCCGCCGACCATGACTCTCTGAGTGCGACCAGTTAGCCAGTTTTGTATCCATCTTACCATCAATGGGCCCACCCCCAACCCCGTCAGTTTCCCCACCAGGCCATAGTGGGGGACCAAGTCAAATGCCTTGCTGAAGTCTAAAAATAGTACATCCACCAGCCTTCCCCTGTCCAGTTCAGATGTTACCCATTCATAGAACTCCACAAGGTTAGTTTGACATGATCTGCCAGGCACAAACCGTGTTGCCTGCTATCCCCCTCCCTCCCTCCTTCTCCAGGAACACCCCCAATCTTTCCTTCAGTATACTGTCCATTAATTTCCCTATCACCACTGTCAAACTGACGGGTCTATAGTTTCCTGGCACCTTCCCTTGCCCCCCCCTTTTTGGATAGGCACCACATGCATCTCTAGCCAATCCTTGGGTACCTTCTCTGTCTCGAGCGACCCGTTGAAGTGCTCTGCCAGGGATGCTGCCAGTACGTCCGCCAATTCTCATAGCGATCTCGGGTGTATTCCATCTGGCCCAGGAGATTTATCTTTCTTTAGGTCTTTTAGGGCTTTCCACACCCTTTCAGTGGAGATAACATCATCTGTCCCTGTCTCCTTACTGGCCTGTTTAACTGTATCTGAATGTGACCCCCCCGAGGTTACCTCCCCCTCCCTCCTGCTTCCTATTTGTTTCCACCACTGTCCCCCTCTCTACCCCAACCATCCCCTCCATGTCTTGCTTTTTTAGTATCCCCTCCCCTTTGCAGGTGAACACAGAGGCGAAGTACTCATTGAATACCTCCGCCTGGTCCCTCACCTCTTTCACCCACCCTCCTTCTGTTCTCAACCTACCGAGCTGGACCTTGGTTTTCCTTTGCTCCCCTATGTACCTAAATAACCCATTTTCCCCTTCCCATATCCCCTGTGCCAATTGCTGTTCTTTACTGGACTTAGCCCCCCTCACCATCTGGGTGACTTTTCTAAAGGAAAGATGGTAAGCTTCCTTTTCCCTTTCCCCTTTCGATGCTTTGTATTTTTTGTAAGCAGATTTCTTCTCCCTGACTGCTAGCTGAATCTCCCTAGACCACCAGCTTGGTTTATGTGTCTGAGCTCCCTTACGCTTGACCTTAGCGCAGGTCCAGACTGCCTCATGAAGTCCTCGTCTAATGACCTCCCATCTCTTTTCTACATCTTTCCTTGTTGTAACCCCCTTCGAGTGGTCCTTGAGAATGGTTCTCATGCCCATAAAATCTGCCCCCCGAAGTCCACCATCAGTGTCCTGGAGCTCCCTCTCCCACGTTAATTTGAAACCAGACGGTGTTGTGGTCTCTCCCAGCCAGGGGTTCAACACCCAGGTCCCTTACCAGGTCCCCATCCACCAGAACCACATCCAGGACATGCCCCTCTCTTGCGGGCTCCACCACATGCTGTGTTCGGAACACATCCTGGAAGCAGTCCAGCAGCCTCTGCTCCCTGGCCACCTTTGAGGACATGGTTTCCCAATTTGCACCTGGCATATTAAGGTCCCCCATCTACACCACTCTCTCTTCCCTTTTGGTTCATACTGGGCCATGACGTTGTCCAGAAAATCTTCCTCCAGTGCATCCCCCAACCTGGGGGGCCTATATACTATTCCCACCTTGACCTTACCTCCTACAGGGGTTCATAAGGGACCCATAAGGCCTCCACATATCCCCCTGCCTCCTCTACCCTATAAATTTCTAAGCCATCTCTTATGTACAGAGCCACTCCTCTCCCTCTGCCCTCCTTTCTATCCTTTCTAAGCAAAGTGTACACCCTCACCTTAAAGTCCCAATCATGGTTTTTGTTGGCCCACGTTTCCATGACCACCACAACCTCCACCCCACCCCCCCGAACAGCATGGACTGGAACTCTGGTATCTTGTTTCCCAAGCTCCTGGCATTTACTAACACTACCCCCTCCCCACCTGTTGTCCCTGATCTCTTTTGCGAACCCCTCCCGGTTCGTGTCTTCCATTCTCCCCTGCCTCATCCCCCTGTCTGGTACCCTCCCCTTGGGTTAGAGACTATTTCCTCATCTTGGGAGAGGGATACTGTCCCGCCCCTCCCATGTCCTTCCCCCCTCACAAGTTTAAACCCCACTTTTTTTGAATATAGTCCTCCATCCCTTGTTTTAGGACCTCCTTCCCTAACGAGGTAAGATGGAGCCTATCCTTGGCATACAGTCCCTTATCCTCTCAAAAGCCCTCCCAGTTACCTAGCACCCCTGTCCCTTTTTCTGCTCCCCACTTCCTGAGCCAGTCATTTACCTCAATGATCTTCATTTTGTTTTGAAATGTTGCATCCATTGTCCCAACAGACTCTGGCAAGTTCTCAGAATCTTGCTTGGATTTCCAAGGCGCTATTTCCCTCCAAATCGTTTGTCCCCAAGTGCACCTCGAAATCTGGTTTCCCTTCACAATCCCTAACCAGTTCATACACCATCAACTTTGCCCTCTGCGCCGCAAGGCCAGAGATACTCACTACCTTAACCTGTCTATGGCATCCCCCCTTCGTCCCTCCCAGTGAATACCCCTAATCATCGAGTCTCCCAGAATCAATACTTTAACACTCCCGTCATCCTTAGGGTTATCTCTTTTTTGCGTTCTCACCCCCCTGCCCCTTTTATCCATAAACTCATTTCCATGGTAGTCATCCTTCCCTCTCAAGTGTGACCCCCTTGTCACCCTCCCCTTCTTGCCTCCCTTGTCATGCCCACTTACCTCAGACCCCCCGTCTGGGTGTCTCATTTAACCCCCTCTTATTCGAGTCATCCATCTTGGCCCTGATCATTTCCCCTTCTTCTACACCGTCATTCCCCCCTCTTGATATTATCCCCACCTCCAATGGTCCCCTGTGGGTCCCCGCTACCTAGGGCCTCATCCTTGGTTGGGACCTTTCTCCTGGTGGGGGGGGCCCTCATTTTCCTCCTCATCTTTCATTTTCCTTCCCTTCCTGTCGGGGGGCATCCCTTTCCTCCTTATCTTCCAGCTTCTCCCTCGAGCTGTCCTCCCCTGCCTGCTATAAGTTGCTTTTCCCACTTCCCCTCCTACTTGCTGAAAAGTAGCCTCCTCTATTTCCTGGGCTATGCCTCCACCTCTGATCTACCCCACCCATCTGTCGTGCATAACCTCACCCCTGATCCCTAGACACACTCTCCAACTCCCCCAGCTTATTTCTTAGCCAATATACTTCATTCCTGACCTTGGTTAGCTGACTGCAGAGTGGACATCCTCCCTCCCTCTCTCCAGGCACAGTTTAGAATAATAGCTGCCCCACATCCTGTGCAACCTATAACCCTTCCAAAAATGCTTGCCAAGGTAGATTGGAGCCTCCCTGTTTTTCCCCGTGCAGACATATTTGGACCGTCCACCTTTTCCCAGTCCCAAATCACTGGGATGCAGTCCCCCCCCCCCAAGTAGCCACACTGGGGTGTGTTCGACCAGTCATAATCATTTTACAAATTTAGCACCCCTCCCTGATTTTTAGTGAGCTACAGATCTAGAAAAGGTGGACGGTCCAAATATGAAGATCCAGGGGAGGTTTCAAATATTTTGAATAACTACTTCATTGATCTCCCTGATTTAGGGTTATTAGACAATACACCAACAACAACTAATATTGCGATCAAAGAACATCTTTCGATCCAGCATCTCCCTTTCAGATTTAAAAAATTAACATTACAAGAAGTGACTAAAGAATTAAGAATAAATTCATATAATCTGTAGGTTTAGATAATTTAGAGGGACGCTTCTTAAAAATAACTACTCCTTACATAGCACGTACTATTTCAGCTATGTTTAATTGGAGCCTACAGTAGGGACATTTTCCCACTCTCTGGAAGACTGGTAAACTAGTACACATCTATAAAGCTAGTGATAAAACATCCCCCAACAACTACTGCCCCAATGCAATTTTACCCGTCCTCTCCAAATGTTTGGAGAGACTGGTAAACCAGCAAATGGGAGCCTACCTGGAAAAATATGATCTATTTTCACAATACCAGTCTGGTTTTCGAAAGGGTTTTTCAACTACATCGGCCTTGGTTGAATTCAATGGTTTGATATACACTCCTTTGAATAAAGGTAAGGATACAGCAGCAATATATATTGATTTATCAAAAGTGTTTGACCTGGTGAACCACTCCATTTTATTTAAAAGGCTGGCGGGCCTGGGTTTCTCTGGGGATCCACTGACCTGGTTTATATCATATTTAACCGACAGATCCCAGAGTGTACAGCTACAGCCTCCTCTTTCACACTCAAACATTTCAGAGAGGAGTTCCACTGGGGTCCATTTTAGGACCCCTGTTGTTTTTGATCTTTAATAACGAATTACCATCAATGATTCAGCATACAGACATAAGGATGTATGCAGATGATTCGGTCCTGGTAGCTTCTGGGTATGATTCAGTGGATCTCCAGAGAAAACTCCAGACCGATTTCACCAGGGTACAGGAGTGGTTCACCAGGTCACAGCTAAAAATGAATGTTAATAAGACTAAACTAATGTACTTCGGTACTAATAAACATAAGTTGGTCTGAAACGTACACATTTTAACAACAAATCAAATCCCAATAGAACAAGTAGAAAATTATTGTTACTTGGGAGTAAATATTGACTCTTTGCTGACTTTTAAGGGCCATATTGAAACCATTGCTACCAAAACATACAAAAAATTAGGAGCTTTGAAAAGTACGTCTAGTTGTCTGAAATGGCAGGACAGGAAATTGATTGCAGAACAGCTCATACTTCCAGTATTAAAGTATGGAGAATTGATCTATAGGTCTGCAACTAAACAGCTTTTAAATAAATTAGACAAATTACACTGTAGGCTGGCAAGATATGTCCTGTGCTGCTAGACCTTGATTTAGATTATAAGAAAAACTGGTCAATTTTCATTTATAAATACAGGACAATTCATTTAAATCACAATATTTCTAAGCTATTGGCAGACAAGGATTCTGCCTTTAGGAAACATTCAGTTAGGTCACTATATCAAAATAGAATTGATCCAGATAGGCGAAAAAATAGGTTTGAGGATAGAACACTGGTGTCACAAGCATCAGTATATTGGAATATACTCCCTCCCTCCCTTACTGCAAGCTGAGAAAACTATCAAAAGGTTCATTGAGGGACTAGAAAAGCATTATGTCTATACATGTGTATGTGTATAACAGTGATCCTTTTGCTATCTGCCCTTTCTTTTATATAATGTAGGCAATCTAGTTGTTAAGTATAGCGTATAAATGCTAAGGGATGAATCATTTGTGTATTTGTTTTTTGTATTTAAATGTTTGTTGTTGTCTTGTTATTATATGAAACTTAGAGAGCTTGTACAGGACTGTCTTGAAAACTGGATTATATTATCCAAATGACATGTTTTTATTCCTGTATAAAAATACATTTTTTACTACTACTACTACTACTACTGCTACTAGCAGTCTACACAGGTCCTGATCTTGGCTGTTCAAAACCAGCTTCTAATCCAGGTTTTCCACAATTTGCTAACAATGCAATAGTCTAATCAGTTAAAACAGCTCTTAGGCAACGTATTGCATTGTTTATACTCCTAATCAAGGTATGTAGCTATTTATCTAACAGATTTTAACAGTCTAATTAGTTGAAAACCATTTTCAAACAAGGTCTGCACATCTCCTAATCAAGGTTATTTTAGCCACCTCCTAATCCAGGTGTTCAACTATTTAGTAATAGTTCTACAGACTATATTACCAGTTCTAATAGTTCTACAGACTATATCAGTTAAAAACAGCTCTCCTGTTGTGGTAAAATGTCACAGAAAAGTTTTTTAGGGTGTCCTTGTAAGTCCTCCCCCTTCCAGCTTGTCCCCTTTCCTCCAATCAGGAAGCTCGGGTGGAGCCCCAGACAACCATTTAATAATGGGGGAGCAAGGTGGGGGTGAAAATTCTGCTGCTGCTGCCATGCACTCCCTCAGATGTGAGGGAAGAGGTGATCCCCCACCCTGTCGCAGCTCTGTTCCACAAGTGAGCTGGCAAGGCTCTGCCCATGTTTTAAACTTGGCGCCTCCTTTTTAGCCAAGTTCAACTGGCGCTCCCCCTCACTTTTTTCTCCTGCAGCCTATTTCAGACCACAATTCAGCTCGTTGGGCTGCTCCCGGTCCTCTGACTCGGCCGAAAATTCTGCTTCTGCCGCCATGCACTCCCTGAGATGTAAGGGAAGAAGTGATCCCCCACCTCCGTTGCAGCTCCGTTCCACAAGTGAGCCAGCAAGTCTCTGCCCACATTTTAAATCTGGCGCCTCCTCTTTAGCCAAGTTCAACTGGTGCTCCCCCTCGCTTTTTTCTCCCGCAGCTTGTTTCAGCCCACAGTTCGGCTCATAGGGCTGCTGGTCCTCCGACTCTGCCGAAAATTCTGCTGCTGCTGCTGTACACTCCCTCAGATGTGAGGGAAGAGGTGATCCCCCCAACCCGTCGCAGCTCTGTTTCTCAAGGTTACATAATTTCATGTCTGTAATAGCAGTTGCTGCAACTTTCGAGAATATAAAACAGAAGTTTGCTAGTACTGTAAAACCCAAAAGACAGCACTTAAATGTGGTGCATGAATTTTTTTTAGTCTTTGGTAACCGGATAAGGCTCACTAGGCACAGGTGCCTGTTTTCAGGGGAGACCTGGAAGCACTGGGCAGTTAAGTGACTTGCTCAGTCACACTATGCAAGGGGAGGTTGTGCGAATCAAACTCAGGTCTGGTCTGCTGGATGTATCAAGCTCGTTCACACCTTGTTCCTCTAACCTCTAGGTTATACTGCCAGCCCAAATTGTGGGTGTACTCAGCAGTAAGTGTACTGGACAGACAAGATACTGTTGGCCCCCAGTGTTCTTCGTCCTGAGGGAATCGGAGTTGTTTATATCAAGGAATGTTGATTGCCATCGTAGATGCTGAATGGCATAAGAGATGGTTTATTACAGCCCTCTGAGCAGTCAAAACTGATTGGTTGATTAGGGAGGGATGAAAGTATAGCCTACTGCAGGTATTGCTATTGGTTGAGGGAGCAGAGAAGGATGACAGATATGGAAGAGGTCAGCTGCAGGGAAGGAAACTTAATTGAATCTAGTTGCACTTTTCTGAGCCATGTGCAGTTCTTTAGAGAGCCTTTTGAGTTCTCCAGGCAGCGTTAAGGAGTTATAGTAGTTTACTACCTACTGTATGATACCTCTTGTTGCTACTTGTACCACTAAATGTCATGCTTCCCATTTTTTGGTGGTTCTGGATGTGAGGAGTTGATACGTAAGCAACAAGATATGATGGGGAGTGGGTTGTTACCTGTTAGGAGCATGCCCCAGCTGCTCAGCAAGGCATGAGGTACTTGCACCAAGTGCTTTCAGCACCTGGGAAGTGCTCTCATCAGGTACCAACCCACATCTCAGGATTGTCGTTTTGCTATGATAAAATGGATCCCTGTGAAATAAAAATTAAGTGATATAATAAAAGAAGGGCCAAAAAATATTACAAAAAAATATATAAATGTAAAAAAATGCAGAAAAGTAATCCTTCTGACTGAATTTTATGTGCATTTATAGGGGGAATGGTGTTGGAGGCCAAAGCCACTAGAAGACAGTGGTGCCATATGTTAGCCCTGCAGTGGCTCTCTGTTTAACCCCCCCCCCCACCATGCTAAATTCAGTTATTAAATCCCCCCTCCCACTCTCCCACCTGTCACACTTGAAAGTTCAGTGATTTTGCCTTTTTTTGATGTGTGCTTCATGAGCTTGTGAGTGACTTCCGAACTAAGGTTGGCTCTGGCAGTTGCGCTCATCAATGACGTAACTGTGTCATTTTAAAATATTAAGTGTGGTGGGATTTCAACAATGTTCTTGAAATGAAAAAGCAGAAATGCAGACTTTCGGGATGAGGGTGAAGCAGAGAGCAAATGAAGAAACTGGGAGTGCTGCAGGGGTGGGGATGGGGGAGGGTTATGTCACAGACCTGCAGTGACCAGAACTGAGCAGCAATTGGTGGGGGAGCAAAGGATTACAGGCATACCAGAAAGGTTTTTAAAATGTAAACTAACTAATGATCAGATCATGCTTTAAACTGTGTATCTCATTTATTTCTGTTTTATATCTGTGATGTAGGAGTGGGGAGTTAAAAAAAAATTACACATGGTATGTTTGTTAAAAGTCAAATGTAAGAGCAAGTACTGTATTTTACAGCACTAACATGGCTGCCAGAAATTTACTTTTTGAAAGTTTCTGGCAGGCATGGATATGTGGGCTGTGCTGCGTCCTGCTTGTCTAATAAAGTACCACCTTCAGGGCTGTTGTCCTATAAGGACATGGGTCCTATATTATTAGAAAAACATGAAAGTTAACATTAATAAGTACTGTTTAGGCCAGCCCAGTGGCACTGAGGGTTGAGGCGCTGGACGCCACACCTAGCGCCATGCCGGTGACCCGAGTTTGGGAGCGAGCTCAGGCGCCGGGGGTCGGCAGGGGAAGGATTGGATTGAGCACCCGGTGGGCTGCTCTCCTGTCCTGGGGGGGAGGGCATTGGGATGCCGGCTGCTCCGGAGGCCCCTGGTGGAGATCGGAGGTGCCGCAGAAGCATGGGCAGCACGCTACAGCATGCCCGATGCTGGCAGGGTTGCCGTATGCCAAGCATCAGGGGGTGTCCACTCAAGGGGGGGAGGACAGAAAAAGGAAATACCCAGCTTGAGGGATAGGCAACGGCACCTATCCTCCTCCATGCCCAGCACCGGGTCTGACTCGGCTGAGCCTCATCACTCCTCCACCTGGGCCCTGCCCTCTTACCAGAGTCTGCCTTATAAGGAGCCCAAGTAAGGAGTCGGGCTGCCCTCCCCGGGCGGGTTAAACCGGGGGTGCTGGCAGTGGTGGGGGAGATGGCACAAGACTGTAGTGGACCTCAGGCAGGCAGGCACGAGGAGAGGATTCCTGAGAGAGTTCCCCAAGCCATGACTGGAGGAAAGAGTTGAAAAAAAAAAAAAAATAAGTACTGTTTAACAGGCTACCAAAATAGTTTAGTAATTTAATTCAAACTGCGAGGTAGTGAGAGATGGGTAAACATGACCATCTTGTTGGTCCAGTTATCAGTTCAGAGTTTTCATAAACATCTCCAGATTCTAAGTAAAAGATAAAAAAATGAATAAAAGTCATTGAATGAAGCTGATATTTGAAGTTTATGTCCAGGATGTATATGGAGCTGCATGCATAGCACCTTGTGTCTAAGTGTGACCTGTGGGTGGATACATAGGACAGAGAAACATTACACAATGCAAATTGTGTAGTATGGGGAGAATGCATAATGTGTAGATATGCTGGTGGTAGGGTACAGCAAAAGAGGTGCATTTCAAGGTACAATGTATAGTGCATATGCATGAGAAAGATAAATCTAGTCTCTGTAATGCATACATACATTTAGGGTACAGATGAGGGACCATATACACAATTAGATAACAGCCAGTGAAGCCAGTTTGTAGTAGGCTGACATGCAGACAGAAAGGGACATAATGCAGTAGATATCTCATCTTGTTCCATATTGTAACTGTTTGTACTACGTACTTTTGTTATATGTAAATTCCTGCTGCCGTAGCTGAATTGTTTTGCTATCTCCTGCTGTCTTCCCTTCGCCCCCATGAAAATAAGATGCTGCATTTAATAGTGTTATCTCAGTTGCAGTAATAAGAAAGAAAGAAAGAAAGAAAGAAAGAAAGAAAGAAAGAAAAGAAAGAGAAAGAAATCAAAGTAGATAGAAGGAAAACAAGCATAAGTGTGTGTATTTTTTTTACAGCTAACTACTTACGAACACATGAACGAGCCAGCAGATAAAGGCATTATGGTCTGTCAGTCTGCTTGGGTGTGCAGATCCCTCAGTGTTTACTGAAGAACCTGCTCCCTCCCTTCCTCCCCTCAACCTTTCTTGGTAACACCCCCGCGGCCCCATCCACTGCATGTAGCCCTCCCCATCACTCTGTCACATCTTCTCCTGAAGCCAGTCGCTGTCTTCAGGGAGACCACCTCCTCTGGCAACTCATTCCACTTTTCTACCACCCTGCAAGTGAAAAAGGGCCTCCCATATCTCTCCTGAATCTTTCTCCTGCCAGCTGTAGGCTGTGCCCCTTAGTGGACTTGTTCCCACTGATGCTGCACAGACTCTCAGTGCTCACCCTGTTGATACCTTTAAGGTACTTGAAGGTCTCGATCATGTCCCCCCCCCCCCATCTGTCCTCCAGTGAGTACACGTTGAGCTCGCTGAGTCTCTCTTCATAAGCTTTGCTCTGCTGGCCCTGGATCATTTTGGCTGCCCTTCTGTGGGCTGTTTCCAGTAAGTTGACATTCTTTAGGTAAGGGCACCAGTACTGCACACTGTACTCGCACTAGCAAGCAAACTAGCAAGGACTGTCTAGATCTGCCCCAGATTTTGTATTTATTATTTTATTTATGTGTTAACCAGGTAAGTGCGCTGGTCCAATGGGTCTCTGGTCCAATGGCCTAGTTCACTAAGCCCTCTTGCCAGATGCGACAACATTCTGCCAGGCCATGAGCCAATATTAGTTTTCAGCCAGAACTGTGTGTCAAGAAATCTAATACCATAATCCTAATTTGGGTACGTGTGCACAGAACCATGGCAATGTTTCAAGTTCTAAAATATTTCATGTTCCGAAGGCTTGATGTTGATAAAGGCATCTCGCAGAAGCATCCACACTTACTTCTATGCATAAAAGATATTGATTTAAACTTTAAACTAAATTGATGTGCATTGTGGAACATTACATATTTTAGAATTGCTGGCTTTGTGTCACTCAGCGATGGGGCATCGCTCTGGCATGCTAGCGACCCGGGTTTGTGCCCCAAGCCTGGACATCAGGCGCAGAGACCAGCGGGGAGGGATTTAGAGCATCCTTTGGATGGCTGGCAGAGGCATTCTAGGCGGCGTGGGCCTCGGCACGATGTTGAACGTCCCCCCCAGGATGTTGCTGTGGCCATACATAGAAACATAGAATTTGATGGCAGATAAGGACCACTTGGCCCACCTAGTCTGCCCATGTTCCCTACCTGCAGTCACACCGTAGACCCAACTTGATCTCCAGCTTTTTCACCCCTTATCCTTATCTAAGATTCCCTTATACCTATCCCATGCCTTCTTAAATCCCATTATAGTTTTTCTCCCACTACTTCCTCAGGGAGGCTGTTTCAGTCATCCACAACCCTTTCTGTGAAGTAGTGTTTCCTTACATTTTCCCTGATTCTACCCCCCTCCAGCTTCATTGCATGACCCCTTGTTCTTGTGCATCCTTTTCTCCAAAAAAAGCTTGCCTCTTGAACCTTATTTGTACCCTTGAGGTATCTGAAATCTCTATCATATCCCCCCCAACTCCTTTCCTCCAGTCTGTACATATTGAAGTAGCTCAGTCTCTTCTCATAGGGCTTTTGATGCAGATCCTGCACCATTTTAGTTGCCCTCCTCTGGATTATCTCAACTCTGTCTAGGTCCTTTCAGAGATGAGAACTCCAGAACTGGACACATTACTCTAAGTGGGGTCTCACCAGAGACTGATACAGAGGTATCACCACCTCCCTCTTTCTACTGGTGATACCCTTCCCTATGCGCCCTAGCATCTTACTGGCTCTCCCCACTGCCCTGTCACACTGTTGGCCACCTTAAGATCATCAGATATGATAACACCCAGGTCTCCTTCCTGTATGGTGGTCGCAAGTACCACTCCCCCCATTTTGTACTCTGCCCCTTGGTTTCTACTCCCCAAGTGCATGATTTTGCATTTTTTTTGCATTGAAACTTAGTTTCCACTTCTTAGACCACTCCTCAAGCTTACTTGAATTTCTGTTCATTTTTTTCCACCCTCCTGGAGTGTCCACTATTGCAGATTTTTGTGTCATCTGCAAAAGACATACCTTCCCTTCTAGTCCTTCTGCAGTGTCACTTATAAAGATATTAATGAGGACTGGTCCCATTATGACTGTGATACGATTGTGGGAGGTGTCCCAGAAAAGTGGAAAAATCACCTACCTGGCTGACCAGATGACAGCATCCATGTTCCTCTTGTGCCACGCAGCCTCACAGCCCCCTCTGATCCCCTCAGCCTCCCCCCCACCATGTTTTCAGTCAAGGCAGCAGAACCCTCTCTCCCCTCCTCTACACCCAAGTAGGGGGGCCCCCAGCAGGGACACACCTGGTCTACTGGGACATGGGACCAATAGGTGACAGACACGATGGTGACAGGGGATGGCCCAGTGGGTGGGGGTAACACTGAGCTGTTGGTGGGGGGGGGAAGGTAGGAGCAAAAAAAAAAAAATAGAATTTGGAATGTCAGGTAGTATTTCTCACACCACTACCATCTTGGGATCACCAGTATCTCTACAATAAATAACCATATGGGGTGAACCACAATTCTTGCTTTTTCTGTCATCAAGATGCAGTCTGTTCACTAGCAAAACCATTACTGTCGGCACAAGCAGTACTGGACTGCAGTGCATCAAAGAAAATGTCAGTTTCAAGTCATTTCATTCTTCATCACTGAGATTATTTACATGAAATTATAAAATGGGTAAGAGAAACAAAGACATGCAGTTGGTCAGATGTGATCACATGACCATGTATTATTGCAGTATAAATGCACAGGCAGAAATACTTAATATTGTGAACCTTATCACTCAGCTTTTAAAATAAGAATCAATGGAACCATTTTATAATTGTAATAAAATCCTCCAGGGTGTGTGTAACTGTGGCATAATGGCACTTCTTGGGTGCTAAGGTGCTTGACATTGCCTCATACCTCACTTTCCAATGCATGCTGTTACCCTCACAATAATGCACACCCTGTCATGCCTTGAGAGCTCTACCCCATACTTTTCATTTACAGCTGAGGCTAATTCAGGCGGTGACCTCATGATACCCTCCTTATAACATCACAGCCATTGCAACAGCAACAGACTGTGATGTCGTGCAAGCCGGGGATTGTGACTTTAACCAACTGTGAAAAACCACTTGCACTCATACGCAGTAAAAGAAAAAGGATGGCACAGAGGGATAAGTAAAGTGCAATACAACTTTAATGTGCAAAACACAGCTTTTTACCGCTATGTCTCCAGTGCTTCACCTTACACAGAAGCTCTGTGTGTGTGTGTGTGTGTGTGTGTGTGTATGTGTGTGTGTGGGGGTACAGGACAGTACGGCTCCCAGTCCTTTTTAAACTAAGTTACAGCCAATAAAATCACTTCAGTTAATCCACACATCCACACATTAAATTTGATTTGATGGGTTAAATACCATTCTACAAGCTAAGTTTTAAAACTTGCAATGTTATCAGCTACAAAGTCCTGAAATGTGGATGCACATGGAACGTTACATACATAAAAAGGATCTCTCCTCCTCGTGAATGTAGATGAAGCATAGTAAATCCTTTTTTTATTTTAGAAGTTTTGACTGTGAAGGCACACTGAGACCAAACTCATTTCCAGGTGCATGCTGGGAGCACAAGGAGGACTTGCTCAGAGACACACAGTATGCAAGTGGCAGTAGTGGGTTTCCAGCCCAGATCTGCTGGGTCACCAGTTTCGCAGCTTGGTGCTTTAACCGTTTAGTGTATATTGCCATTATAGTGAACATTTCTAGGTGAACCTTTGTAGTGTCTTGCTTAGATTGTTTGTCATTATTTGAGTGCATAGTTACGTATACAAATATGTTAACTTTTGTATATTATGCACTTTCACAAGTGGGAACCGAAACTAAGTTCTGCTAATCGATTGCGTATACTCACTAAACTTGTATTGACATTTGTTTGTCTGTCTGTCTCATCTTGTTTATTTTATAAGTTAATAGGGCCAATGAGTAAGGTCTTTCATGGGAAAAGAGACTCTGAACGTGAGGTTTGTTTGAGAGGAACACAGAATGGTAGTGAGCAGCTCTGTCAGAGATCTCATGATAAGTTCAAGTTCAAGTTTATTGTAGATAAACTCCATTGAGCAAGCTCATTCACAAGGAGGTCCTGAGACATTTACACCGATAAAGGACATTACATAAAAATACAACACTTGATGGAGCAATACAGTTACACGTATTCAAGGTGTACACATAGTTCAAGCAGGATATTACATAATAGGACATAACATCGGAAGACCATGGACAGTGAGAAGACATATGGTACACAGTGTGCAAGTAATACAAGGCAGCGTGCCAGCAGTACAAGGCAGGGTATAACAACTTATCACTGGTGTTTGCAATAAATACTTTTAGCATATTGAGCAGCGACAGGCAAGATAGGATAAATGAGGTAGTCACGGTTTGGCAAGAGTAAGGGGAGTAATATATAAGTAGAGAGCCAAAAGTAGGAAGGGGAACAGGTGTGGAATTCTTGCACTTTTCTCACACCACTGCCATCTTGGGATCACCAGAGTCTCATACCATGCGAGACACCGTTGGAGGCCCTTTTAGTTATTCTCCCCCCAGCTCTGAAGTGGAGCTCTCCAGTTCTAACGCTCCTACACTAGAGATCACTGTATGCAGGATAGAGGTGCAGTAGTCTGTGCACTGATTGGCTGAAATTGCATTGAGTATGAGTGCAGTGGTCTTGATAGTTGGTTTATGGTTTGGGGTTAGCTGCCCCTCATGGTAGCACCACAGTGTTTACTTGAGAATAAGTCCCCCCCCCCCCGATTGTGATTTTAACTCCAGGCAGTCCTAACTGGATGTAAACAGAACTCTGCTGATACCAACGGAAAACTGTTGTGCTGGTGACTGGACCCCTCTTTGGTGGCAATGGGCTTCAGCTACTGGTTACTACTGTGGTCCCTCATTATAGAGAAAACCTCTGGGGCCAGCCAACTGGTTCACTATATTTAAGATTCACTATAGTGAGGTGTTAACATGCCTACTTAGGAAACAATGAAAGCCATCAGAGGTGTTCACTATAACAGGAATTCATTATAGCAAGGTCCACAAGAGCCCTATAGTAGGATGGGTTTGGGTCTATTTAGTTGGGATGTGACATGGTGGTATTGTTCAGGGGCAGCACCAAGGAAGGACATGTAGTGACAGAATACACAGTGCTCCAGCACCCAAAGCCACTGTCACACACTGACCCACCTGGATACCTGGAAATTTTTAGGTGGGCCCCTCTAATGTCTTCAATCATTGTATTCTGATCATTGTATTACTGGTGTTACCCGTAACGTACTCTTTCGGGTCATGCCTGAAAATAGGCAGGTTTTTGTCCAGTGCACTTACCTGGTAAACGAAAGCTAAATAAATAGATAAATAATGTAAGTAGATTATTTTCTTACCCCTGCAAGTTAATTCAAGAAAAACAAAGTGTCCGTGTAGCAAACTGAAGTGGTATACTCAAATGAGCATGTCAACACTGGACTCCTTCCTAGCACCCACTTTTCTGTTGGGCGCCCACTACCTGCTTTCCAGGTGGGCCCCATGTACTATATTCTGATTGTTTCCAAGTTCTGAGTGGGGCTCAATGGCTTCAGGAAGAAACTGCTTTTCTGCCCCTTTCAGCCACAGTCAGCTGGCTGCCATGACACAGGTAAGAGTCATTGGGGTGGGGGCAGGTTTCCAAGGATCTCCCAGGGGTATAAAAAATCAAAATAATAGTAATAATAAATAGCTTTTAACTAAATCTTTAACATCGATGACCAATCGCAGGTTTGATCAAAGATTCAGAATAATTCAGCATCAACCAATCCAACCAGACAGAACCAAGTCATCGAATCAAGGTCACTGGACTGAAGTTGATTTTCACTTCAACTCATCCCTGGTAGCTAGTGGCAGTCACACGAAAACATCCTAACAAATTAAAATTAATACAAAGTAAAAAAAAAAATCAGGTATTTTGAGAAGAATGTAACAAAAGGAATGACCAGCAAAAAGTGCCCTTCTTGATGAGAGTTTAATGAGAATCATGCCAAGTGACTGTGCTGGTAGAACTAGAAGTCTCTTTATGTAAGAACAAAAAGTTCAAAAAGATGCTCTGCAGACCCCTGGATGGACACTGCAGTTTAGTATGTCAAGATCAAAGCAAACGGAAAAAAAATGGTTTGTATAAGAAAAATATGAAGATTGCTGTGTTCTAGTAGTTCGAGACAGAATGTCTGGGATCCTGAAAAGATACAAGGCCATCACAGCTTTCGCTTGGGGGGATGTTTCTGACTTCTTAACCCCTGGGTCTCAGAATGTCTGCAGAAGCCCATGCTGAGGTGATTGCTTTTTTTATTTCTTTGTCATGCTCAAAATGCTAGTCTGCTTTGAAACCTACAGTAGCCATAGAAACAGTGTATGTTTCTCTCTCGCTTAATCTAAACTGTCACCAGTTATAAACAGACGAGTCTTACTCTTTAGTCATAAAACTGACACGCTGATCAAACGTAGGGCCCAGATATAAACCAGGAAGTCAAGGCAGTTCCATTAGTTTTTTTTTGGTTTTTTTTTGAGAAGTTAAGTGTTAATTTAATTAAAGTCAAATAAATGCCCAGCTAATAAAGGTGGACATGGTGGCCCTGCTGATGAGTACCTGCCCGGTTTCAGTGCAGTCTCATTAGTATTTCTATTGTTTCTATCAACACATAGAATGAACCATGAAAGTGTTCATGACTATAACTGTTCCTGGCATTATATAATGTAGATTATATACAGTAGATTCAGCACTGCAGCTCTGGAATGCATTTAGATGAACTGGCAACATTTGCCATTTCATTTGGTATTGAGGTATCTCTAGACTAGCTGTCCTGGGTACTGAAATATCAGCTAGGCCCTACAGTGTGATTGTCCCAGAGCAAAATAGGTGTCCTGGCTCTTGTTATTTTCATATGGCAGCAAACGTTTGTCATTAGTCAGGCACCTTTTCGGTTGTCATTATGTAACATACACAGGGCAGCTCGAGCTTGGGATCAGACAAAATACCACATTAACGTACACATTCACTTCTCGTACAGCTGCTATTTTATCCCTTTTACTGACCAATAACATTAAAGGTGAAAGGAAACTATTTTAGTAACTTGAAACACCCTCTTTTCTCATCTGTTTAGTTCTAACCACTGTTCTGACTTGTTTAAATTTTTTTTTAAATCAGGAAATTACTTTTTATTACTTTTTTTATATACAGACAGTGTGCCTTAAAGAGCAGCTGATGCCTTTGGGAAAACGTTGTGAAACATAATATTTAGACACAATTCAGCTTGTGTTTCATATATCATCTATAGATTTCTCCTCTTCATTATTTATACTGAAGAAATACTCACAAAAACAAGTTTGTCATCCTTAAGCATTCATCTGCCTCTACAGCTTATTCCCTGATTGCACTTATACTGCTCTGTTGTGACATAACTGTCTGTTGCCATAGGAATAACTGTGATCTCACAAGCACAGTATTATGACATCAGGTTGGGAAGAAGCAACAGGAGCTGATGAATCCTCAAGGAACAACTCTCCTGTTTTCATGCACATGCTTTCAGTAGTAAATAATGGGAATAAGAAATACAGAGCTAATGAGAAATACAAGCTGCTATGGGTCCAAATATTATGTTTTTTCAAAGTTCTTCTTGAGGTGTCAGTGGCTCTTTAAATTCAACCCTTTACCTGTTATAACTATATGTTACACAGTTTCCTGGATATTCTGTGATGTCCGTTTAAATTGTTGTACAGTAAAAAATTAATAGTATAAAATGGTTAAGAGAAACCAAGACATGTGACTGGCCAAATGTAGTCACATAACTGTGAACAATTTAAACGCATCAGCACAGGTCAGAAATATTTAACTTTCTAAACCTTATTACTCAGCTTTCAGACTGAAAAATGAGAGGAGACATTTTATAATTGCAGAAAGGCACTCCACAGCATGTGTAATTGTGTGATAACAGTACTTCTCAGGTGCCCATGGATCACTTCTCAAAGTGTACCATTATCGTACAATAACACATACCCTGTCATGCCTTATTGGGTACTTGTAGAAGAGTAGGTTGGTATCATAGAATTTTCAGGAAACTTAAATACAGTGTAAACATTTGAAAAGCAAATTGCCAAGCATGCTATGTAGCAGTAATTAAATACAAAAATGTATTAAAATTATTCTATCTTGCCAGTTTAGGCTTAACCTCCTAGGCCTCTCCTAGCTCCATTACCCACTCCAACACTCAGGTCTCCTTCAAATGCCACCTGAAGCCTTGCCCCTGTAGTAAGTCTTCTTTCCTAGGATTCTGAAGGGTGTAGGGAGTTCCAAGGGCCTTCATCAGGCCAGTGATGCATTGCAAAGGGAATTACCCTGCCAGCATCTGATCAGTCTTCCCTTGTTTAAGTCCAATCTCATCTCCGGCATTTTGGAACTGCCCTCCCTCACCAGGTCTTCAGAAGGTAGCAGCAGGCATTACATGAGCACTCATGGTAACAAGGCCACTCTTTTCTCCATGCAAAGTATGCCCAGGTACAGCGGTGCACACCGCAGCTTCTCCTTAGATATGGGTGCACTGCTGCTGCAGGGTTCCCCAAACTCCTTGGCCATGGGATGGCAGTTAAACTTGGGTTTACTGTTTTTGTTTTTTTGGACTGTCTTTTTGATCCTCTGCTTGGCGGATAGATAGACTGCCTTCTGGTCATATTGGCTGTCAATGCGCTCGAGCTGAGGGGTTTTGGCCCTTAGTCCCCCCTCCATGTGTTTTTTCCTCAACTTGGGGATGTTGGCACAAAAACAAATGCTCGGGTAGAAGTGCCTACATGCACATTCTGCTAAGTGCTATGCAAAAGCTCACCTCCCCAGTGCCCTATTTGCCTCACTGCCACCTGTATTCTCATAGGCAGTGGCCACAGAACAAGTCGATGAAACCCTCTCTCCCAGGAGGAGGAGGAGGAGGAGAACATCCATTGAGGTCTCAGTCCTCTTTCCTCTGGCCAGCCCAGACATCCCAGGCTTTTTCCCGAATCCAGGTCACCAGTGTCACAAACAGTAGCACTACTGCTGAGCAGACGGCTTCCTCTTTCTTTAAAAACACAAAAAAACTGCCAAATCGTATCTGAAGATTGGCAGAAAGAAAGAAGGAATCATTTGAATTTATTCATATTCCAAATGTTTTCCTAGAATCTTTCATCAGTGTATTTGTATATGGCTTTCCTTGACACCCAGTTACTTTACCTATGGGCACTGGTTGGTAACAGGCTTCATAAACCCTGTAATTAATGACATCTGATCAGATCTTTTCTTCAGCAGGTTGCAAAAGTTTGCAGAAGGCAGCAAAGACCATGGATTTGGCAAGTACAAAACATACTGTTATAGTTTTAATAAATTCTATTTATTTCTGACTTTTGTGAATAGCCAGAACACACTGCAACCTTATCACTGAAAAGGTACTTCTATCATTTTTACTGTGGTAACTGACTAGTTTATAGAAGTACTAAATCCCTTATCTGCCCTGAGCCTCAGGCCTTACTTATCTGTCAAAAAAATTCTTCCCAGTGCAGGGCTTATTGCTTAATTAATGTAATTGGGGCCTGAGGTGTAGCAGCCTTACAGAGGAAAGTACTTGCCTTCTGTAACATCCTTACAGAAGGGGGTTGCTGTGGGGTCCCATCATAATTAAGGCCAGAGGGCTCTATTTAGAAAGGAGTTGCCCTTTCACACTGAAGGAACATGAAATAGGGTTGCTGCTGTGCCAGTGAGTGGACTGCAAATAGAATAAAAGGGTTTATCTCATATATGTTGAAAATAGAAAAGAAAAAAAAAAAACACTGGCCTTGACATCAAGGCTGCTTCAGCAATGAAATGTAAAGGGCCAAAAAAAAAATGTTTTCTTTAGTTTCTATTTTTGGTGTGCTTTTAAGAACACCTTTTTGTTCAGACAAAATCTTATCAAAAGTAATTTTTATTGACTTTAATTAAACTTGCAGTTCACAAAGTGGTATGCTATTATTTATTTATTTCAAAAGTGTTACCAGGACAGACATACTGCGCTGACAATAACTCATTTTCAGATGCATACGTTGGGGGGGGAAGGAGGCTAGGGGAAGGAGAGTATACAGTTCATAATGTACAAGTAAAAATATATAACGCAAATAGCAGTAGAATAAAGTATAATGCAATAAAAATACACAATGAAAGAAAACTAAAAATTAATAGCAGTGCACAGTTACAGTTTACAGACAGAAAATTCAGGGCTACACAAAATAAAAATGAAATAGAATGTAAATCAAGACACAAGTGCTATACAGTACAGGGAGCAATGCCAGACAGGAGCAGATTACCACCACCCAGACTGCTAAAATGTGTGCTAACAAAACCAGCACAGGAGGTAGGCTCAGAAGCAGAATATTACAGGTAAGATTAGCTGATTGAGCACAGTCTGCCTAGGGGAGTAATAGTTGCTCACAGCTGAGGGTGGGGGGACAAGGGGATATCAACACATGAGAGGAGGAAAACAAAGGTCAGGAATCAGGAACAGTTGCAGGAGGGGTGGAAAAGTCACAAAGAAGGGATTTGAGGGAAGAGAAGGGTGAAGCTAAGTGGATAGACAGGGAGGGAGGACCAGAGCTTAGAAAAATGATACAAGAAGGCAGCTTGGCCCATTTTCATGTAGAAAAATGACAATGTCAAAAATCTGGCATGAAAATATTGCAAATTCGCAAAGTTATGAGCGTGCGTAGCAACTGCTGTATGGCGCAAATCGTGTCATTTTTTTATTTTTCCACCAAATTTGCAACATAGGCTTTTGAGAGCCCACCTCATGAACACTGCCACTGTCCTTGCATTAATTGATTCCGAAAGGTGATTCAGCGCAGTGACTGCGAAATCACCTTTCGGGACCGATTAGTTTAGTTTAGTTTAGTTTATTATTCTAGGAATTAATACCTTTGAGCCAAGGCTCTTTTACAAAGGTTCCACATCATTAAGTACAACAACTTAACGTCATAACAGTGACAGAATTCATGAGGAGGGGTCCCATAAACCCCATGTTGAAATTTTAGCACAAAAATTCCAAAAAATGCCTGAGATATGCATCAAAGTTGAAAAAAACCTATTTATTCCATTAGACAGCTTACTGGCATTTCCTCTGTTCATGGTCGGCTTTGAAGAGTGAAGACATGTTCCCGGTCCACCGGTCGTTGCGCTGAGCTCGGAGGTAGTGTAAATTGAGGGGGTGTGGGAGGCAGGAGTGCGCAGTGGGTGTGTGGGTTTGTGGGTAGGAAGACTACTAGGGACCATTTTCTGTTTACAGGTATCAAAAAACATCGTGCACTGTT
The DNA here is from genome assembly GCA_016271365.2 of Neoceratodus forsteri. Lineage (NCBI taxonomy): Eukaryota > Metazoa > Chordata > Ceratodontiformes > Ceratodontidae > Neoceratodus > Neoceratodus forsteri. The sequence goes on from JADMNL010000024.1 coordinate 361,903,245, forward strand.
TTCTTTTTACAGGTGGTTTCTTTTTTTGGGGGCACAGTAGCCAGCGGGGGATTGGGCAACCTCATCAGCGCAGAAGAAGGTGGATATCATGCCAATGGGGAGTGGCTCCCCATTGGCATACTAAAGTGGGGAAGGGGGATGGATGTCGAGGGATTGGGCGCCCATCAGCAAAACAACGAAAGCAGGGGGCGATGAGCCGAGGGGATTGGGCAATTCTTGGCAAGCAAAAAAGGAAGGGGGGGACACATTCTGCTGATGGGGAGTGGGCTCCTCCATTGGCACATACTTGAGGGGCAGGGTAAGCTGACCGGAGGATTGGGCACCCCCGAAGTCGGCAGTTTAGCGGCCACTGTGCCACCATGTTTGTAGCTGGCGAAGCACGTAGGAAGGGCCTGCTGCATATGATGAGCTTTGCTCGCATTGCAGCGGACCTTTCCTTAGATGTGCTCGCCACATTAGTATGCATGGTGCGGCGCCGGCATGCAGGCTGATTGGGGAATGAGGGACGCACATATTGGTGCGTGCCCTGCATTCGCCCAACAGCGACCACGCCTCCAAATCTGCACTACCGCAGGATGTTGGCTGCGTAAGTGGGCCAACATAAAAAGGAGGAGTTGAGGAACGAGGGGAGTTGTGAGAGGACAAAATATTCCTGGAGCTTGGCCAGTGTGGGAAGGAGAGAAATGGGATGAAAGTTTCCAGGAGAGGAAGGATCACTCCCCCTCCTTTTGGGAAGGGATGACAGTAGTCCTCTTCCTGGCATCAGGGACAGAGGCAGAGGAGTAGAAGAAGAGCTTAAGCAGGAAGGTAATAGGGAAGGCTATGACAGGTGCAGAGAGGTACAGAAGCTTGGAGTCAAGGCCATCTGGATCCATACCCTTATGGGTGTTAAGAGTTAGAAGGACATTAAGAGAGGCCAATGGAGTGACAGGAGAGCAGGAGAAGGAGTGTCAGGGAAGAGGGGAAGTGTGAAGGGGAGGGGGAGAAGAGATAGGGAGCAAGTGATGAAGAAGGAGTTGAAAGAAGAAGCAGCAACTGCAGCAGGGTCAGTGACGTAGGAGCTACCAACCTTGAGGATGGATGGGGAGGACTGTGTTGGGGGTAGAGGAGGAAGTAGATAACTTTCCTGAATTCGGAGGGGACACCTGTACTTGAAGGAGTGATTAAGGTTGTCCGGAGTATGGATATGAAGTAAATGGATTTTACAAGCCTGGTGACTGTAGTGCAAGCATTGCAAGGATCCTGATAATTTAACAGGGCAGCAGGGGAACTGATGGTTTTATAGGACCACCAGGCCAGATCATGAACTCAAAGGCAGGCCAGCAGCTCAGAAGAGATTGAGGGAAGGTAGGAACCTCAGACGTGGTTTTCCTTGGGGGGGTGTGGTAGTCCCAGAGAGGCATAAATTTATCATGGAAGGGTTGAGGGTTGAGTGTATATCAGTGGCTGTAGCAATTTGGGACCAGTCGGTGGTACCATGTCTGCATGGATGGAAGATAAATCCAGTGACCTGAAGGACTGCAGGAGGATGTTTCTAGGGGCAGCTTTGGAGAGATGGATCATATGCACAGTGTAGACCATATGATGGTCGCTGAATGTGTCTGCGAGGATACTTGCATCCACAATCTGGTGGGGGTGAAAGGAGAGTACCCAGTCTGGTAGAACGTGGTTTGGGGATTTATGAATAAGATGGATGGGGTCTGAAATTAGTTGGGAATAGCTGGAGGGGTTTAACATTCTGGCAAATTTTGTGTACTGAGGGGGAGAACCAAAAGCCCAAGTATCAGCAACTCATCAGATGAGGAACTGGAGCAGATGGAGGAGAGGAGTTCAGTGACTGCAGCAAGGAATAGACCAGGACAGTAGTGCACTCCTGCAATGAAAAGTGGGACTGTGAAGGGAAGGAAGAGTTTGAGGCAGAGCAGCTGACTGGCCAACAGATAGCATAGGTACAAATTGGATGCTGAAGGAGAGGGCGATTGCAGCACTTCTGCATCTCATGAGGCAATCCTGCTATGTAGTAACCAAGAATGGGCACTACAGAGTGTTGGACCTTGTAGAGGAACCCAGGCTGCAAGTAATGAGAACACACTGCTGGAGGTTGACCATGAGGTGCTGCAACAGATCTAGCTTCGGGAGGAGGCGACGGATGTTAAACCCACAGTCCTTTGGGAAGCTACATTGGTGAGGGGAGTGGTGGGCTAGGACCAGGATTAACTCTTGCTGTGCCACTGACGTGTATACATGCCCTAAAAACCTATACATTCTAAATCCTCTGGCAGCCTAAGGGTTACGCTCAGTATCAAACAACCAAAATATCAAATGTACTCCAGGAACATACATTGGTGCTGTTATGGAAGAAAAGTCTAAAGAAACTTCAGATTTGATTCCAAATTGTTGTTTATTCACAAAATCACTTTCACAGCACAAAGAAATGCGGGGAGCTGAATGACCGCTATCCCAGAATCCCTGGTGCTTTGCTCAGTGGAGCTTCCTTAGGGGGAATACTTAAAAAAATGGTTCTTAGGGAGGTTAACAATCTCGTTAACATTGATAAGGGGATTAATTTTCAAAACTTAACAGCTGATGAAAGGAAAGCATTGAAGGAATTGCAGGAGATGGATGATATAATTTTTAAACAGTCAGACAAAGGTGGCAATATTATCATGCTCAAAGACATGTATAAAAACAAAGTAATAGAATTACTTGATAATTCTCAGAACTACACTAAGGTACCATCCAGCCCTGTTTTGATCTATAGACAGGAACAACTGGCGTTATTAGATTCAGCTCTATATAGTGGTAAAATTACAGAAACAGCACAGATTCTTTTTTCCTGTTCCCAATTATACCTACCATCTATATTCTGCCAAAGATTCACAAAAATATTGTGGATCCACCAGGGTGACCCATAATCTCAGGAGTGGATTCCCTGATTGATAATCTATGCCATTTTATTGACTTTTTCCTGAAAAGAAGTGTTAATTGCATGAGGTCACATATAAGGGACACCAAGGATGTATTAGCAAAATTCTCTGATTTCACATGGTCTCCAGATTTCAAATGGTTAACAATAGACATAGATTCTTTGTATATGTCTATTAGGCATACAGAGGGGATGGCTGCATACTCGTATTATCTATCACAAGATCCTCTAAATAACATTATGCCCAGAGATTGACAATGAATACTTTCTTCAAAAATGTGGCACGGCAAAGGGGGCATCAATGGTCCCATCTTATGTTAACTTGTTCCTGGGTAAATGGGAAGAGGATGTGATTTATTCCAATACTAATCCCTTTAAAAATAAAATCATTACATGACACCACTTTATCGATGAAGCGCTCTCTGTATGGGATGGCACAGAAAAGGAGGCAGGTTTGTTTGTGGAATGGCTGAATTGTAACCAACTTATCTTTTACCTACAAGGTAGGAGTGGTGATTTTCTTGATTTGACCCTACTGGCTAGTGACAATGGGAAAGTAATAAGCACAGGATTTAGAAAGAGCACAGCAACCAATAACTTTCTCTCATCGACTAGTTGCCACCCTAGGTCTCTGAAAGAAAGTGTACCATGTAGTCAATTTCTCTGATTATGGAGAAACTGCTCTGAGCTAAATTAGTTTCTGAAAGAAGCAGAGAACATGAAATTCATGTTTCTGGAGAGAGGGTATAGAACTGAGGTATTAAATACAGCCCTTAACAAGGCTAAAAACACTGACAGAAAGTCTCTGCTCAAACCAAAGAAGAGAGACAATAGTGAAAATGAGTTGGTCTGTTTTTCCACTGTCTATAACCATTTGGCAGGGCAGATTTGTAATATATTAACTAGATATTGGCCAGTTCTACTTGGGGACCAGGAACTAAGCAAACCAATTGGAGACAGACCTCACATTATGTTCTGTCAGGACTAAAACATCAAGGACAAATTAGTGCGTAGTCAATTTTATGAGAAAATGCAAACATCCAGCACTTGGCTACCAATCAGACCAGCTGATGTGGTAATTGTAGTGTACTGTATATGATTCATGCATTCAGGGATCAATCTTCTTAATGATTAATCGGGACTGAAGGGTAAGTATTAAACAGTTTATATCATGCATTACCACATTTGCTGTATATGCTATTTGGTGTACCTACAATTAACTGTATATTGGCCACACAATATACAGAAAGAAAACAAGAATTCAGGAACATTTAAGGGACATTAAGAATTTGAAATTCGGAAATCAAGTTGCAGAACATTTTGTGATGCTTGGAGGAGACACTAACAGTTTGAAATTCATGGGTATCGAACAAGTCAAACTTGGTCATAGGACAGTAGGCTGGAAGATTACTCCAATAAGACATTCTGAATTTTTATGCTAAATGCATTGTTACCAGATGGTCTCAACATGGAGATAGATTTTAAACCCTATCTTCAACTTTCATACCCCCCCAACTCTGGACCCTCCTTACTTTAATAAAAATCAGCATACGATTATTCATGGGGTAGTTCACTTGTAGACATCATGCTTTGTTACTTTTTCACTCATAAAGGCTCCAGTATTTCTGATGAACTGAATGTAAAATATGAAAGTAATTAGGCAACTGGAGAACCCCGTTAAAGGATACCCTTTACTGCCCCCACCGGCCCCATCCTTTGGCCAATAATTTTCCTAATGCGATTTACACTTAAATATAATGGAAGTTTATTATATGTATTTAATTTGTAATTTTGGCTAATATGGGTCTTTGTTTATTCTCTCTATTCTTTTCTCTGTCAGGAGATCTGGTGAGCGCAGGATTTATGTTGCATGAATACAATTGCAGAAGCCCCCACTCCCTCTCACCTAAGTCCTTTAATGCCAGTATAACATAAAAACTGAAGACTGAAGAATTTGTTTTTCATTTCTTTATAATTGTTCTTTATTTCTTTTTTAGGGGTGCTTATCAATTATTGATTGTGTTAGTAGACATCAAATCTAGATATTTCTTTCAATTTGTTATGCTACTTTAAATTGCTTATTAAAAACCTATTAGTATGAATTAATATTAATAAGACACATGTATACTCATTATGGTAACTATTCGAGTTTGTTGTTACGTTATGAAAAATGACTGATTCCTTAAATCAAGCAGACAAAAAGTATTTATTATTTATGTATTTAGCCACTGCTTTCTCCTATCATCTTCCTCTTCTCTGGAACACACTCTCCTCTGATCTTCACCTATTCCCCTCTGTCTCCTCCTTCAGAAGACTCCTCAGACTTCTACTGTCCCCTCAGTGTCCACACTCTTCCTCCTCTCTATGGCCTGCTTAAGGCCAACCACCCAGCTAGCACTGCAGACTTCACCTATGGTTTGTCTTGTATTACTCTAATTACTATGCTTACTTCCCCAAGCTTTATGGTGGGTTTGTGTGCACTGATCCTGGTATTCTAAAATGTTCTTAGCTGCTTAGTTATATCTATAGTTCCTGACTTATTCTGCTGTCTTTGCAATGATACTTGTATGTTGTCAATTATATTGTTATATTGTTGTCTGTATATTGTCCCTTTATCTTAACTGTTTTTTTACTGTGTGTTTTTCAAATGATTGTGAAATTGTACTCCCATGTTTCCCCAACTCCAGGGTCACACCTGGAGATGAGCTCCTGCTCAGTGTGCCTTTCCTGGTTACCAAAAGTTTAAATAAGTAAATAAATGTGGGCCACACTTTTCCTTTCTCATTTATATCCCTGATTTAAAATATGCCTTGCAGGGGCTAAACTGCACTGAGAGAAGTGGCCTGTTTCTGATATGTTCCTAGTTGCAGGATTACACAACACACTTGAGAAAGGAATGTGAGGATTTAAGGAAGTTCATCAGACACTCTGACCATGTGAGCCTGTAGCTTAATGGTTAGAGCTCTAGAATAGCATACCAGAGGTCTGAGGTTCAGTTCCCAGTGGGCCACACTTTTCCTGTCTCATTTCCATCCTTGATTTAAAATATACCTTGCAGGGGCTAAACTGCGCTGAAAGAAGTGGTCTGTTTCAAATAAATAAGTAAAAACAAAAAGTATAATACTATATATATATATATATATACATACACCATAAGCCATATGATGTAATGATTTTTCCAGTATTTAAGGATACCTCTGCCACTAGAACAGCACCCCCTGAGGAAACTCTACTGAGCAAAGCAACACGGCCCCCTGAGGAAGCTTCATTGAGTGAAGCTCTTGGGATTCTGGGATAACAGTCATTCAGCTCCCCACATTTGTTTGTGCTCTGAATGTGATTTTGTGAATAAACAACAATCTGGAATCAAATCTGATGTTTCTTGAGACTTTTCTTCCATAAGAGCACCAACGTATGTTCCTGAAGTGCATTTGATATTTTGGTTGTTTGTCTGAAAATGAGGGTCTAGCACAGCCCTTCATTTGCACCCAGCCCTGCACCGGTGAGCGCTGAGTACACTTTGTTAGTTTGGTCTTAAGCTCAGTATTCCCTGACACCAGGAATAGCAAGGATTGAAGAAGCTTAATGGAGTCATGGAACTGCTTAAAGGGAAGGGGTGGCAAAAGAGGAAGGCAGGAGGTGCCAAAGAGCTTCCACTTGGAGCCAAGAAGCAGGTAAAAGGCAACAACCAGGATACCAATGTGAATAGGGAAGGGAGGGAGGGTAGAGTTGAGGATGGGCAGGTGGGGGAGGGAGGGGGTGGAGGGAGTAGGAGAGAGGAAGGGAGGGGGCAATGGATGAAGGAAAGGAGGAGAAGGAGATGAGGAGTGGGAGGATAGCCAGGATGTGGAACAACATGGTGGATGAGTCTTAAAGTGTGGGGAACACCAGAAGGAGCAAATAGGAGGGCTCATCTGACTTACACATGTAAGCAATAAGACATGACAGGATGTGGGTTACTATTCCTGAACTGCATGCTCAGATGCCTTCAATTACTTAGCAGTGTGGTTCAGGAATAGTAACACCCTGGAGTGGTTTATTGCACTCATAAAATTGGTTCACTGTAAAAAGAAAATTGAGAAAAGTGCAAAGCAGTGCAGTTCCTATCCCTGAACCTGACTGCTTTGAACCCCGTCCACCTATCAGGAAGCAGAGATTTTCCCTACTCATTTTATAAGTGGGCAATAACTCATGACAGAGTGTGTTTCATTGAAACATAACATATAAACATAGAATTTAATGGCAGAAAAGGACCCATAGGCCAATCTAGTTTGCCTATCTTCCTTGTCTATTTCAACACCCCGGACCCTATTTGGTCACAGGTGTCTCTCTGTCCTTCTCCCTTTCCTTTACCTATTATGCCCATGTGTCTTTCCCATGCGTGCGTGAAGCTCCCCACTGTCTTCACCTCACCACCTCTTCTGGTAGGCTGTTCCAGGCATTTACCACCCTTTCTGTACTATATATGGAATGCATGCTCCCTGACTTGTCATATGGTGGCTGGCCAAGGAGGTGAGTGGAGGACTGTGCCAGTCACCATATCTCAGCCATGGCACTGGCACTTAAGATACGTGGGGGTGCCAAGGTGGGTGGGTGGTCAGTGCCTTCAGTGTGGGTGAGGGCTGCTAGATGTCAGGGACAGATTACACTGGTACAGGGACAGGGATCAGTGGTTGGGGGGGTACCACCAGATACCAGGAATGATGAGTTATTTTCTGCATTTTTTATTATTTTTCAAAACTGAAGAGTTTCCCTTCAGTTCTCATCGGTATTGTCATACAAGGCTGGCAATCAGATGGTGGGAGGAACCACTAGCCACCAGGGCATTTTTCAGTTCACCAGTGCCAGGCATGGAGGATGGGGGGACACTGGCCACCATAGCATACAGGACATTTTGTGGGATCAGAGACCAAGGGACTGCTTTACACCAGGGCTATATCATGCAACTTATGGGACACTGATCAGAGGATGAGGGGGTCCACAAGCCACCAGGGATACATCCTACAAAGTACATAACAGTGATTTGAGGGCAGAGAGGACCATGAGGCAACAGGGATACGTCATAGGTACCACAGTCTGGTGATTGGAGGGTTGGGGGACCACTAGGCACCAAGGATATATCATAGACACTACAGGTCAGTGATCAGAGGATGGGAGGAACATTATGCACCAGAGACACATCATTGACACTACAGGCTGGTGACTGGAGGGTAGGTGGAAATTGGAAATACTAGGCACCAGAGATACAACATGGACTCAACGGGCTGGTGATCAGAGGGTGGTGGGGACCACGGACCACAAGGAACATTCTTTAGTCACTATGGGATGGTGATCGGAGGGAGGGGGGACCACTAGGCACCAGGTACTTATATTTACTTACCAGGGCTGGCAATGAGAGGGAAGGGGGACCACTAGGCACCAGGGAAGTATTTTCTATACTGGGACCAGGGATTGGAGGGTGGGAGAGGGGGCCACTGTACACAAGGGGCTTACTTTTTTTAATGGAGCCAGGATTCAGAGGGAAGGGGGTGCCACTGTCCACCAGGGAGCAGATGTGCTCCCCTACTGCCAATGTGGTTGTTGGCTGCAGCTGCTCCGGTGGCCACTAGGGTTACCCAGAGTAAGTCAGGCATCTTGTCAGTGGTATTTGTGCTATGCAAAGTGACTTCGCTAACCCCTTTTGTGGAGCACAAATGCACTGAATATTGTGCTGTGTTAGTTTTCCTGTCCCTGCCCCTCCCTTTGCCTGCTGCACACATTATTTTTTTTTATGTGTGCGCTAATATGTTAGTGTGCTCAACAGTCCCCTCCAAATAGTATGCATGGGTACAACCCCCGGGTAAATGGGGTACAATCACTTTGCCCATCAGGCAAAGTTTTGAATATTGGGCCCCAGGAATTTTATTCAATATTGCTATTACTTTGTTCCATAACAGTAATATATATTTGCATGTTGCAATCACATGTGTAAGTGTTCCCCTTTCTGTTGCATATTTGTTACACACTGGTGACAATGCTTGATTCATTTTGTTTAACAAATGTGATGTGTAATATATATGATGGAAAATGTTAAATTGTATTTAGTTTAATTTAGTACTAATTGATACTTTTGTATTTTTTATTGCCTCTATCAAGTTCAAGTTTCAAGTTTATTTGTTTGACATTAAAGTAATTACAAATTTTAAAAAACATTGACAGTGAATAAAAACGTTCTTGGTTAATAACTTTAAATAAAACAGAAAATTACTTAAATTAGATTACCTGATATAAATTTAAATTATATCTTGTACTTTCATAGACCTTTCTATGTAGAAAATTGACTAATACATCAAGGTGAAAGATCCAACCAGTTCTCATTCAACTGAAACATTCATGTACAGTAAGTAGGCGAGAGGGAGATGCTGCAAACTACTTTAGAAAATTCTGATAAATTTAGAAAATAAATAGGATACTGAATGGTTTGGGTCTGGGTACCTATAGTCCCTAAACAGTGTAGTGTAGCCTATATTCCATAATTTCCAGTTTGGAAAAAAAAGTCCCAAAGGACAAAAAAAGTCTTTGCAGAATCTCTGTCCCAAAAAAGATATTCTTCACATAGGTTAAATTAATTGCTACTCGTGAGCATATTCAGTGAACACAGCATTTAAAATATATATCCTTAAAGATCTTAAACATCTAATCAGTAAATCAACGACTGCTAAATCCAGAGATAAAAAACAAGGCCAAAATAATTTGAGATTGAGAATCATAAAATTTGGCTAGGATACTTTGTAGCTATAACTTCCTTTGTGGACCATAAAAGGGGCAAAAAAGTACTTTCTGTTCTAAATTGTCTAAATCCCCAGAACCACAGTTACAAAATGGAGACTGGACATTATTTCTGTTTTGTTTATGAAAGAGTTGCCTACCTTTATATAATTCAAGTGTAAATCTTGTAAACAGAATACGGGAGTCTTTATCCAAAATTTCACTGAAATATCCCTCTCTGGTAAAGTGTGTTTTTTAATACCCTCATATGTTATATATCCGTTTTAGAGGTAAAAATCTTTTCCATATCCCTTTGAGCTGAAATATCTCTACATCTCTGTTTGATGTTTTCGACCGAGTCATTTAGGTAAAATATATATATGTCTGCCAAAATATGTCCTAGACCTGTTGAAAATAATTGTTTTTTTAAATAAATTAACAAAAAGAAAATAAATGGACACCCACTCAGCCAACCTCTGGAAAAATAGAAAGAAAAAGAATTAAGGATTAAGGGGAGAGGATAATTCCAGTCAAGGTGAAACTATACTACCAAATGAGATTGGAATAAATGGCCCCCTCACCACAAATATCAATTCAGCTGTTTTTAATTTTTGTAACAAAGATCAAATACAAAATGAAGTTAATCATTTTGGAAGAATTAAATCTCCTTCCTCAGGGAGACTGGTGTATGTCTGTAAAATTAAAAAAATATATAGACATGTTAATATAAACAATATTTACAAAGTGCAAGCAAAAATAGGCACAGGTAAAAATATATGAAGAACCAATATATGTACTTACTAATGTTGCAATTTACAGATACAAAAAAAGAGTAAAATGTTGACATTTTAAGCTCTGCAAATGATTATATAAAACATAAATTTCATGAATATGTAAAACATAAATTTCCTTTTGTATCACAATTCCTTAAATTTGAAAGGTATAAATCTAAAAAAATGTAAACAAACATAAAAGGTACTGTCACTTTAAGAACAATTATGTGCCATGAACTCGATCGTTGCATTATTCATACTCTCATATTTCCATATACTGCAGTTTAAATCCTTATTGAGAATAGTCAACTTGCTCCTTCCAACAGTCTTGGAAATCTGCTGTCTTTTAATATATGAAGGTCCATGACAAACTGTAATTCTAGTTAATGCAAAATAATTCTAATGAAATCTGACCAAGTTTGCTTCTTAATATATAAGCATATACATAGTTAGGAATACCCAACAAGTAGTGATAGAACCCATTCACAATTGTCTCAAGGGATGACAAAACATCTAAACCCTAAACATCTACTGCATAATATTACAGTTCTTATCTTGGCATTAATGACTGAAATGCAACCTTTCAACAAGTGCCCACCATAGGATCTAATAAACCTTTTAATTCCTGTACTGCATATGGATAGTTTGTTTTTAACATAATCCATATGATGCTTCCATGTGTAGGTGTTTGAAAATTGTACTCTCAAATAATCATAACTTTCTGCTGTAACTAGGGATATTTTTATATTAAAGATGATCTCTTTTTTTCTTGATGCCCCAATACTACCATTTGCGTTTTCGAAGTATTAATTTCAAAATATTTTTCATCGCATAATTGAGAGAATTTATCCATCTTTCTTTGTTCTTCAAGTAAAGAAGTTGAAAATAAAACTACATCATCGGCATATGCCAGTGATGATATAGGTTTATTAAAAACCTTGGGAGACTAGAAGTCTGGGTCATAAAGATTTTCATTAGTGGTATTAACATATAAATTAAACAACAGGGGTGCTATTATGCATCCCTGTTTAACTCCCAAATTTGTTGAAATTTTGTTCATGAACGCACCAGAAGGTGAATATTGTATCTTGCATCGTGTATTCTCATGTAATCTAATTAATATATCCAAAAGAATTCTGCCCATGCCATATTTCTGTAAAACAGACCAAAGTGTTTTATGACTAATGTGATCAAATGTCATTCAGAGATTAACAAAGCATGCAAATAGTTTGCCCTTTTTTGTTCTCACATATTTGTCTATTAAATAAGACAAAACAATGTTGTATTATATATATATTTTATGTCTTAATCCATTTTGCGATTCATCTAGAATGTCACCCTTTTCTACCCAATCTTCCAGCCTTTTAAGTAGATTCTTACAAAAATCTTTTGGGTAGTATCAATGAAACTTACTGTCCTATACATTTGCAGATCTGATAAAGAACCCTTCTTATGAATAGGGAAAATGGTAGTCTCCACCAAGGACTTTGGAAAATCAGAATTTTGAATTATGTAGTTACATATTATGAGCAGAAGAGGTAACCACCAATCACAAAAATGTTTTTATAATATCAGCTGTGACACTAACAGGGCCAGGTGCCTTATTTAACTTTGTTTGAAGAATTGCTCCAAGAATTTCTGCTTTGGAAAACTAGACTGGAATTGGTTTATAGTACAATATTTACTGGTTAGCGGTTATAAATCACTGCCAGCGAATGCCCAACAGCTCTGTAAACCACATACTGTATGTGGTTTATGGAGTTCCATAAACCACACATGTGGTTTATGTAGCTCTGAAAACCATGGACAGAACAGTACCACAGTATCACCAGAAAAAAACGCCGAACAAGCTGTCCTCATGCTAGATGTTCACATGCGCTACACAATCAGTCACTCAGCGTGAGACAAGCTTGTCGTTAGCAGTAACAGTCACCCTCGCAAAGCGGCAAAAAAGGCAATTTAAACCAAAAAAGATCAACAACCAGTAAATATAAAAAATAAAATATGAAGTAGTGTGGTTCTCTGGGGATTTTATGCACCCCCCGGTGTGTTATGCCCATATAAACTCCTTGGGCTTTGCCCTTGGGGTTTATGGGGTATCATACACCTCGGGGTGCATAAAATCCCCATACACCACACTTTTCCATGCATTTTTCTATATATCCTATATTGCCATGTAATTGTTCTACAATAGGGTATCATGAGTCTTCCTGTTTCTGGTACTAAACTCTAGAGAAATTTTCCTCCCATATATTAGATTGAATGAACACGCCCAAGGAGTTAGCATATCTATTGCTCCCTTTAGCAACCAACAACCAAGTTCTCTGTTATTCTTATTAATAACTGTTTTACGTTATTGGGACCAACTGATTTTTGGAATTTTAACTTTTCCACTACTAGTACTTAATTGTGCTGTTTCCTTTTTTGAGTTAATTTTCAAAAATCCTTGTTAATTCTTATATGTCTTATTAGTGTAGTCATCGTCTTTATTCCTGTCTGCACCTCTGATTGAACCATCCTTTGTCTACATATCTTCTACCACTTTTATTGGTATATAGAAGTGGAGTGAGACAATTTAATATGTTATTCTATGTTTCTGTCACCTTAATTTGGTCTCCAGAAGAAATAATTGACTCTCAGTAAGAGGTCAGATATGAATGCCACAGTATATCATTAAAATTATGTAATGTTTCAGTTGTCCACTTAATTCTTTGCTCATTAATTACATCCATAGGTAGTATATCAATCAAGGGGGTCTTATCAAAAAATACAGTGTGGCCCCAATATTCAGACCTGCACCTGGCAATGGCACATGTGGTGGCGCAGCGCAACTGGGTTGCATCGGTGCAACTCAGGGATATATTGAAAAGAGATGGGCAATGGTGCATCTCCTCTGAATGTATCAGGCAATGCACACTGTGCAAATACGATGCACTGGCGCATCCCCCCCCAGACAGGGATGAATACCAGGAATGGAACCTGTGCCAGTCCAACAGAGTTATGCTGTGTGCAAATTTGTGATATTCAGCTGGCAGTATGCAGATGGGGCCATAATGTATGCAAGGCCAAATGGGGCCATTTGCATGTCATATAATGCTTTAATTTGCTTGATTGTAATGACTTATGTAACCTAAATATTGTATTTGGTGTATCTGGTTTTGCTACCTAAAATTCCTTGTCATAATTACCATTGTTATGCTCGAATATCTACATGTAACTTGTATTATGTATTCATGATTGTTCTCTTGAAGTTTGTCTCTGTAGTCTCCCAGTTCATGCCTGAAAAATAGTCTTTCTGGCTAGTGTACCTACCTGGTAAAAATAAACTAAATAAATAAAATTATGGCCCCATTTGCATGCATTATGCAGGGCAGTCTAGGGACATACGCCTGATGCCCTGCACAGCATGCGGTGTCCCCAGAGGATGTCTAGTGGTACCCCCTTCCTCTCCGTAGCCACGGTTGCCAAACATAACAGAATTAAATAATCCCTGGCAGTCCAGTGGTACCCCCCTCCCTCCCTGTAGCTGATCACCACATATAACAGAATTAAATATTCCTGGCAGTCCAGTGGTACCTCCCCTACCTCTCCCGATGCTCTGATCACCATAAAGGAAGTAATTCCCTAGCCCTGGTAGTCTAGTGATACCCCCCAGCCCCGCCTGTAGCTGTGATCCCCGTAAAGTAATATTTACTGTGCCCTGGTAGTCTAGTGGAACTCCGCACCCCACCCATAGCTGCGATCCCCGTAAAATAATCTTTAAAATTCCCTGGTAGGCTAGTGGTAACCCCCAACCTGCCTGTATCCCTGATCACCACTGAGAGCATTGTAAATATTTCCCTGTTGGTCCAGTGGCACCCCCCCACCCCAAAACCACACAGGACCCCCTGCCCACCCAGTCCCCCATCATCGATGGGCAGCTGCAATCCGCCAGCTTACCACCGGCTGCCTGCCAAATACAGGTCGCTCCTGTAAAAAGCTTTCAGCTTATGTGCTATACCTGGTTAAAAACTTAAAAAAAAAAAAAATGACAGCTTACAGTAACAGCTGTAAGCCCATTGGTCCACAGTGTGGAACAATGGGCTTACAGCTGATACTGTAAACTGTCATTCAGCTGGCAGCCAGGCGGTAAGCAGGTGGGATTGCAGCTGCCCGCCGATGATGGGGGGGAACTGGGTGGGCAGGGGGTCCTCTGTGAGTGGGGGGTGCCACTGGACCACCAGGGAAATATTTACAATGCTCTTAGGGGTGATCAGAGATATGGGCAGGGTGGGGGTTACCACTAGACTACCAGGGAATGTTAAAGATTATATTATGAGGATCACAGCTACGGACAGGGTAGGAGGGTACCACCAGACTACCAGGGCTAGGGAATTACTTCCTTTATGGTGATTGGGGCATCAGGAGGGGTGGGGGTACCACTGGATTGCTAGGGATATTTAATTCTGTTATATGTGGTGATTGTGACTATGGGGAGAGAGAGGGGTCCACTACACTACCAGGGAAGATATGAGAGCTTCTCCACAGTGTACTGGGTTGGCAGGTGGCCACCCACAGCTGGCAGCTGCTGTGTTGCATCGTGCAGTACAGCAGCTCACCTGTGGGTGGCCACCATTTGAGCCATTCCTTTGCAGGCTCAGCTTTGAGCCCAGGTATGTGGTGTCTCCCATGGTTGTGCAGGCATATGCGCTGCACATCCTGGGCTGAATATCAGGATGTGCCGCATATGCATGGGCACACCCTCTGGGGATGCACCACATACATTGTCTTTGTGCCCTGGCGCATCGGGTCTTGTGCTGTGCAAGTCCCTCCTCTGAATATTGCCCCAGGACACATTTCTGGGGTTGTGCTGCTGCAACTCAGTTGTGCCAGGCACAATCCCTTTGAATACCTGGCCTTTTATGTCAGTGTCATATATATAGGAGAGTGAGGGGACTCTGGCCTATCCAAGACTTTCAGATCCTAAACTTTATCTAAGGCATTAAGATTTATTATAAAAAAGATCAGTTGTCGATGAAGAATTAGCAGAAGAAAAAGTATAAAGACCTTCCAGATTACTTTTAGACCTGCCATTTATTGTAACTTGTAACTTGCATATGATTGCATATGATCCATTAGGAGAGAAGCTAACAATTGTCCTTCTTCATTTTTGCTTTGGTTACCTGATTTTCTAAGATTTGCTAAGTTTGGATTGATTATATTTATTTGCTGGTCATTGTCACATGTATATAGTACCTTTCAGGGCATCTAATATTCAAGTCACCTGCAATAAAAAAATATCATAACCCTGATAACATTATAAAGGATCTAGTCAAAGACCATGGAAAAATAACAATGGGGTTAATAAAAGCATAGAGAAAACATCATGGTGCAAGATCGTGGTGGGAAAAAAGAGTGAAGGGTGAAGCTCACAACCTCGCAATCCTGTGCTGCTCCCCGACACCAGAAACTACAGGGAACACAATATGGATATACTGTGTAATGCAGGGGGCTATGCCACCCACCCCCATGTGGGGGGGCTTCTGCCCCACACCTCTCGACATAAATGTAATCAACTCTGAGGGGAGGACACACTTGGGGATGGGGAAGAAATTCGGAGAACAAGAGTCAGGCACGATGAAGGGGAGGGCACGGGGGGGGAATCACAACAACAAGGGTTGGGCACAAGGGATAAAATAAAAGAAAATGAACATATGAGAGCAGAAAAACACACATAATTGCAGGGGTTAGACTTGAACCCCTGATGCTTAAGTCTCTATTGTCTTCCCGGATTGTGCCTCTACCCTCTGAGCCACCACGGCAGCATGTTGATTCCCTCTACAGTTCTATACTTGAAGTATTCATCCTGAGTGAATACAGCTACAGGTATAGTGCTGTCCTGTTCAGCGCTATAGTTGCCCTGTAACTGTATTCACTTATGATCATTTTATTGCTTGGTTATTACAGTGCTCATATTACTTTGCGGTATTGACCGCTTACTCATTCTAAAATACACTGTATTTCATTACCAAACTTTTTCCAGGTTATCAACAAGATTAATATGTGTTTTTTGGAGGAAGATAAACATTTACAATAATAAAAGATAGAGTTCCACTTTTAACTTTTATCACTAGTATGTTAACAGAATTGATTTCTATTTTTCTGTGGAAAAGATTTTCTTGCATTTTAATAGCTGTAAGAAGCCCTATTTGTGATCTACCATAAACTGTGTACCTCTTTGCCTTTACATGAAAAACTTCATAACTTGAAATATGTGGGGTATCAGAGGCCCACCATGTCTCCTGGAGAAGAATTATCTCTGAGGATTTAAAAAAAATCAAGAACTCAAGATCACTAAGTTTGGATGTCAACCCATCTACATTCCAAGAAAGAATCTGTAATTTGGGA
The DNA here is from genome assembly GCA_016271365.2 of Neoceratodus forsteri. Lineage (NCBI taxonomy): Eukaryota > Metazoa > Chordata > Ceratodontiformes > Ceratodontidae > Neoceratodus > Neoceratodus forsteri. The sequence goes on from JADMNL010000024.1 coordinate 361,920,078, forward strand.
AAGTCCTGTCATTTTCCAGTTGGGGCTTCTCTGTGTGATTTTGCCAAGTAAGCAGGGAAGGGGTCTTCATTGGAGGGAACATTTAACTATTCAGAAGATTCAAATTGTGAACTTGATTGCGTTATATCTCTCAGCAAATTATAAAAATTAACTATGCGGATACTTAAGGGATCCAAAAGTTTCGCTTTCTAAAAAACATTTTCAGCAGTTAATTTGTCCTTACAATAAATATCTTTCTGAGAAGAGTTACATGGATAATGAATAGTAATCCAGGAGGAAATAGTGTAATTTTCACAATTCAAAAATCTCAAAAGGAAATCACCTATATATTTTGTGGTTCTAATGATAGAGTCACTCTGAGGAACAGCCCAGCCAAACATTGTAACAGGATCAGGGCTGTCTTTTCCTTGTAAATTTGGTTGCTCGTCCTGGCTTCCTTGTTGAATTACAAAGATGTTTTACCCACTATGGCATTTAAGCCTTGACATCCAGGTATAAGCTTCAGTGGGGAATTGGTTTTAATTGAGTTAACCTATTTTAGTTCTTCTATCTGGAATCCTAAACTGGCCAATTGTTTTCTATTTTCCATATGCCTCTATCCATTTCCAATCATCAATTCTATTTCCCTGTCCTTTTTCTCAACTTTGTCTTAATTTATTTAGGTTACCTGTTTGCATTTCTAACATTTTGTTGTAAATTTTAGATATTACCTTAGTTTCCTTTTTCATTATTGTTTCTTGTGCTGATGTAATTTTAGGTTTACTAAACCAGGCCTTAAAAATTCTGACAAATATGCTCTAACTTTTATATTTAAACTTATCTTTTTCTGTCAGGTTAAATTTAATTTTTAAGTCTTGAAATATCATAAAATGTTCTTCTTTATGTAAATCCCAAAACTGTAGTATCCCTTTTACTCCCCAAGGATTGTATTTTTTTTTATATTTTTTCCTGTCTTCCACTTTCTCCAGTTTTATGGGAGTATGTATATTTATTCTTACATTCTTTTTTATTATTTTATGATATTCTTGCCATACATAGAAACATAGAAGTTGACAGCAGATAAGGACTGCAAGGCCCATTCAGTCTGCCCATTTCTTTTTCTACCTTATGAATGTGCCATCGGCCTTTGCTTTGTCAATGACCTATCTAGTCATACTTATCTGTATTGCTTCCTTATGCCTGTCCCATGCCTGTTTGAAGCCTTGCACTGTATTCATATCCACCACTTCCTGAGGTAGGCCATTCCATGCATCCATCACCCTTTATTTTTCTGTGGAAAATATTTTCTTGCATTCTAATAGCTGTAAGAAGCCCTATTTGTGCCTGTCAACCAATAAACTGAATACATCTTTGCCTTTACATGAAAAACTTCATAACTTGAAATATGTGGGGTGTCAAAGGCCTACCATGTCTCCTGGAGAAGAATCTTATCTGCTATCAAAGTCTATATTTCTATGTTTCCTCACATTACCCCTTAATTGGCCTCCCTCTAATCTCACACTGTGTCTATTTTTCTTATATTGAAACATGTTAGACTCTTTCACCTTGTTAACGCCCTTAAGGTATTTGAATGTTTTGATTATATCACTTCTCTCCCTCCTTTGCTCTAGGGTATACATATTGAGTGCCGTTAATCTGTCCTCATATGTTTTCTGATGCAGTCCCTGCACCATTTTGGTTGCCCTTCTCTGGACTGCCTCAATTTGGTTAATGTCCTTGTGAAGGTGTAGCCTCCAGTACTGCACGCAGTACTCCAGATGGGACCTAACCAGTGTCTTGTATAGAGGGATTATTACCTCCCTCTTACGACTTGTGATACCCCTACTAATACACATCAACATCTCCCTAGCCTTATCTACTGCTTTAGTGGCCTACTTGGATGATTTAAAGTCATCTGTGATGATGATGATGATGCCTAGGTCTCTTTCTTCCCTTGTGACTGCCAGCAACTCCCCTCCCAACCTATTGGTGGCTTCAGTGTTTCTCTTCCCTATGTGCATGATCTTACACTTCTTTGCATTAAACCCCAGTTGCCAATCTTCCAACCATTATGCCAGTTTATCCAGATCTCTTCTCATTCTGCCCACCCCATCTGGATCATCTACTCTGTTACAGATCTTGGTGTCATCTGTAAACAGACAAACCTTACCCTCCAGTCCATCTGCAATGTCACTGATGAAGATATTGAAGAGGACTGGCCCCAGGACTGATCCCTGTGGTACCCCACGTGTGACTTGCATCTCTTCTGACTGTATGCAGCTTACCACCACTCTCTGTTTTCTGCCTGTCAACCAGTTTGCTACCCAGTTGACCAACCTCTGACCTCCGCTGAGCCTACCCAGCTTATTAATCAATCTTCTATGTGGAACAGTATCGAAAGCTTTGCTGAAGTCAAGGTAGGTGACATCAACTGCTCCCCCTTGGTCCACCACTCTGGTTAGCAAGTCAAAGAAATCTATGAGATTAGTTTGACAGGACCTTCCTGTTGTAAACCCATGCTGTCTTGGATCCTGTGTTCCTATGGATTCCAGGTGTTGCACTATCCGTTCCTTAAGGAGTGCCTCCATAATCTTGCCCACTACTGAGGTAAGACTGACTGGTCTGTAGTTCCCTGCCTCCTCCCTGCTACCACTCTTGTGGAGTGGGATCACATGAGCACTTCTCCAGTCTTCTGGGACCTCTCCTACATGCAGAGACTCACTAAACAGTTCTGATAATGGCTCTGCTAGTTCCACCCTTAGCTCCTTTAGTACCCTGGGATGTATGCCATCAGGTCCCATTGCCTTGTCCATCCTGAGCTTATCGAGCTCTTGTAAGACCCTTTCTTTTGTGAAGGGACTAGTGCACACCTCCTCCCCATGTCCATGATGCTGAGCTGTGGGCCCTGCCCTACCTTCTCTTCAGTAAATACTGAGCAGAAGTATCTATTTAGGATAGATGCTTTTACATGGTCCTCCTCCTCACACGCCCCCCAATCCCCTCTGATCTTAGCAATACCTCCTCTGGACTGTCTCCTTTCACTAATGTATCTATAGAAAGTCTTGTCACCTTCTTTTACTGTTTGCGCTAGTGTTTCCTTGGTTTGGGCCTTTGCCTGCCTTACTGCCTTCCCTGCTTCCCTTATGGAAGTTTGGTATGCCTCCCTATCTTCATCCCACTGCGTTCCCTTTTATTTCCTGAAGGCCAGCCTTTTGGCTCTGACCTCTTCTGCTACTGTTTTTGAGAACCAAAGTGGTTTCCTTCTTCTTTTGCACTTCCTTTTCTCTCTAACACAGTGGGATGTTGCTTCAAGTATTGCATCCTTAATGCTTGCCCACTTTGCCTATACCCTCTCACTTGTATGTCTTCTTGCCAGGGCTAGCTTAAGTCTGTTGGCCATCTTATCAAAGTCAGCTCCTCTGAAGTCCCATATTTTTGCCTTGGAATGGGATGATTTAGTTCTAGTGAATCTTGTGCATGGATTGCTGATATTATTTAAATATTTTTCTTTTTATACAGTATATAAAGTCAACATTTTTTATCGAAAACGTTGTTATTATCTTGCGTGTGTTCTGAATATACTCACTGTGGTGGATCTTCTACATAATATTCTACGTTTTGGTTAATGACTGCGGCATATTGGTACCATTGAAAGTTTGGTAGTTTTAAACTTACTTGATTATAAGGTGCTTGTAACTTCTGTATTGACATTCTACTGTTTTTTTTTCTTTTCCAGAGAAATTTTGTTATGATTTTATACAGCTCTTCAACTTTTGTTTATTTTATTTTTTTATAAATAGTTAATGGTATGGACTATAATATGTATAAGCTTTGTGGTAAGATGTTTATTTTGATAACCTATGCTCTGCCCAAGAGTGTTAATGTTAAATTTTCCCAGTTTTGTAAATCTTCTTTTATTTTGGTTATCAGTGGGTTTATTTCCATTGATTTTGTAATGTCATAGTTAGTGTTATCCCTAGATATTTTAGTTTGCCTACTTTTCTGAATGGCATCTCTGTCCCGATCTTCAAATTATTTTTTTAATTGATCATCATTAATTCTAATTTTGCCCAATTTATTATGTAACCAGTTATCTTAGTAAATGTTGATATCATTTTGATTACCTTTGGTAATGCCACTGCTGGGTTTGTTACATATAGTATAACATAATCTGCATATAACAATATTTTTATATATTGATCATTAGTCTTAATTACATTTATTTCAATACTCTCCCTAATTTGCATTGCTAATTGTTCTATTATTAATGTAAACAGTAAAGGAGACAGGAGGCATCCCTGTCTGGTACCTGTCTGTAAACAGATTTTCTGTGAAGTTTCCTTATTTGTTAATACTACTGCTTTTGGGTTTTTATATAACAGTTTGACCCAATATATATAGTTTTCTCCAAAGTTTGCTTTCTCCATTATGTAAAACAGGAACTTCCACTCAATCCTGTCAAAAGCCTTTTCAGCATCTAATGTCGACAGTATTGTGTTTGTGTCTTGACTCCTGTGTATTACATTTATAGCATTTCTAATATTATTATAACTCCTTCTATTTCTGACAGATCATATTTGATCTTTTCGAATTATGGATGGTAATACACCATTTAGTCTTATAGCCAATATTTCAGTGAATATTTTATAATCAGAGTTTAATAGGGATATTGGGCGATATGATGAACATTGTTTTTGGGTTGTTTTGTGTGTTTTTTGAGTATTATTTTATTTGTGCTTCTTGAAAGCTTTCTGGTAACCTATTCTGTTGAATAAACAAATTCAGTAAGTTTGTTAATATTGGTACTAATTCTGTTTTAAAGGTTTGATAGAATTCTATGAACAATCCATCTGGTCCTAGAGTCTCTCTCCCCTTTTTTTATATATATATTTGGGTTCCTTTGTGGCTGGGGGGGCATTACCTATGGTTCCCCCCAGTCCAGCCTGACCTCATAGCACCTACTCTTCCACAAACCCCAAGCTTTTTACCCCTTCCTCGAGCCTACACAGCGATCCATGGCGGGTACGCAACCACCACCGCAGGATCCGGGGGGCTTGATCAGAGGAAGCATCCAAGGCTGAAGCCAGGTGGCACCACCAGGCCAGCCATCAAGCAGCACGTCGAGGTATTTTTCCTTTACCCCCTACATGTGGCTGTGCAATGACATCAACATGGAACTACCGTAGATGACAGCCGCATGTGTCCCTGATGTGCTCCTAGTGTCAGTAGTACCTCTAGTCTCCACCAGAGGTCACCACTGTGCCAGGATGCCCCGGATCCCACCCCAGGAAGAGGAGAGCTGTCCTTTGGACTCTCTATCCTACTCCCTTCCTGCAGACCCCCAGCACCCAGGCTCGTTCCCGAAACCGGGTCACTGGCATGACGCTAGGTGTGGCATCCAGCTCCTCAACCCTCAGCGCCACCGGGCCAGCTCGGAGTCCTCCCCTCTTTAATTTTTCTAATAGTCACTTTTTCTGATTCTATGAAATTATTTAGAATTTCTCTTTTACTTACTGAACATTTAGGGATTTTAATATTTTCTAGTTGTTCTATTTTCTATTTCTGAATTTCTGATTTGTATAAGTTAGAATAATATCTGTTAAACTCTTGGTTAATAGTCTCATAATGTGTTGTTACTTCTACTTCTATACTAATTTCTTGCTAAAGGAAATTATCTCATCTCCTCCTAAACTTGGCTCCGTTGACTCTAAACTGATGTGAGCTCTTGTTCTACTGTACCATAATATTTGAAACAAGTCTTGCTCCTCCTTAGGCCCCTTACCTCAGATAATTCTAAGTGTGTCCATCAGATGCTCTTTTGGGGGTACTATTTGCCTGTAGGAGCAGGTTCAGTCCCCCCTCCACACAGGATGTCCTCATAAGTGACTTGTTCCTTTATTCATTGTTGTTGCTATTCACAAGACTGCTTTCAGTTAAGACCCATGTTTCTTACTGTGAGGTGCTAATAAGTGTCCAAAAATTTCCAGATGTGGTCTCGTCATGGTTTTGTATACTTGAAGAATCCCTTGTTTGTACTTGACTGCCACTACTCTGCCTTACATTTGAGGCCTTTTTGCATGGAGCCTACCTGGTAGTGTTTCCTTTGGAATCAACTTCCTCTGCTCCGTCTGCTGTGTTTGCCATTTTGTCTACATGCTGCACCTGTGAAGCATTCCCGCTGGGCTGCCTGCATTTTGAGTGCATTTCCAGCAGAAGGGTAGACTCTGTGTAAAGAGCAGGTGTGGCACCATTGCAGGTGAAACAGCGTGTTTACATGCTTGAAAACAATGCCTACACTGCTACACACTGGTCTGCATTTCCAACAAACCAGGGTATGCTCTGTGCTGCAGTGAATACAATGGAGTGGTTTACAATGCTCTGGCAGCTGTTTACACTGCTGGATATACACACATGATACTGCTGACACTGATGCAGATCTGATAGTGCAAAAATCACCTATACATCCCAGCACCTAATTCACTTTTTGTGGCTACTTTGTGGTCTGTGCCCCATACTATAGCAAACATTAAATGTTTGCCTGTATATTTCTACTTCTTTGTCTTATGTAGATTTGTAAACTAGTTGTCTGTTTGTACTGTACTGTTGTTTATGGTTCTTAAACCCTAAATGCATCGCCTTGCACTTGCTCACTTGCTCATGCCAACCACTTTATAATGTATGGTAGAATGTTGTTATGGATAGAAATCCATAACTAGAATGAAGTTGTTATGCTGTAGTAGCTATGTTATCACAGCTGTTATGCTGCACTAGCTATGTCACTACTGCAGCATAACAACTTGGAATGCTCCCGCATAGTTGCTTTCCTAAATCCAGTTAAGCTGGAAGTTGCTGTTTTTTTAAAACTTGAACTTGCAGAAACATCTGCAGCACACTGTGTCAGTTAAAAAAAAGAAAATGTTAAAATGTATATTCTCTGTTGTCTACTCCAGCTGGTTTTGTGTGATTTTCTATGCTGTGACTGACCATACACTATAAAAGATTATGTATGAGCAGTCATACACAAACAAGGATATTCTTGTATCTTGAGTTTCCCTTGGTAACAGAGTACCTCTCGAGCTGCGCTCTCGAGGTCATCTGTTACCAAGGAAACCTCTCGATACAAGAATATCCTTGTTATGTATGACTGCTTATACATAATCCTCTATATAGTCTATACTTCCAGTCTAATTCTGTCTTTCTGCAGCTTGTGGTATTGAGGCCCTGTCCATACTACAGAGCTGTTTTTGAAAACTGTTTTTAAAATCGAGTAAAACAAATATTTTTTTATTTATTGATTTAAAACATTTTCCAAGCAGAATAACCCTATGAGATGCAACATCTTGTTTTCATGAGGGCCTGGGAGACAGCAGTAGAGAACAGAAAGAAACAGAAAGATGTGGGAGACTGCAAACTGCTAGTGGTCAGTGCCTGTGGGAAGGGCTGCCTACCACCACTAATGACCCACTCTGCTACACTCCAGCTCCATGGCACTCAAGGGGCTGAGAATAAACTTCACAGGTGAGTCGCTGTACTTGCAAAAAACTTTAATGCAAAAATAAGAAAATTTATCATTAAGAAGCTAGCGCTCACTTTACGGTGACAAAACTTGAAGCTGCTATAGCAAATAGCTCATAAATGAAATAAATACATTTGCCCATATTCTCTGCAAGGGAAGCAATGCCAGCAACAATAGGTCTGCCAGGACATCTATTTAGATTTCCATGGCTTTTTGGGAGCATGTAAACACTAGGGATGATTGGATTCTCTCTCCACAAAAATTTATATTCATTTTCAGTAATCAAACCTTCCCTGACAACCCTAGTCAGAATCTTTGATAACTCCCTTTTAAACATATCCTTTGGATTACAGTTACGCTCCCTATAATGATTGGTGTCACTCAATAGATCTAATACCATTTCTCTGTAGTGTCGTTTATTTCCCCCACCCACCCTTTCCTCCACCTCTTTTCTTCCCCTTCCCCCTCTGTCATTCCTATTCATTAGATATATGAGATACAGATTCATTTTGTTACTCTAGATGGTCTATTTTATATAAAAAGAGCCTAAGAAGAATAGCTGAGATAAGTTTGTTAATAAGCTCCACAGCCTTTGGAACTTTATGGGATGAGTCAAATTGACATGTTTCCTTTCAACAGACATTGTGCAGAAAAGTATTGCAATACAAAATTACTCAAACTAAGGCTTGTAAAATGTATTGTTATAAAAAATTGGAACTGTTGGAAAATGGTTCTGCCTACGTGAGTTGAAGAATGTGTGCATATCATTCACAGAATAACACTTTTTTATATATAAAATCAGCACTGATGAATAGGGGGATGCTTGGATATGCACATGCTATGTTAATTAATCAAGTGAATATGCATGTTTTTAACTATTTAATTACTCCCCTTGATTGTGAACTACACCCCCTGAGGAGGACTCAGAACGAGTCAAAGTGCTGGTGTGGTGGTAGCAGCTTCATGTTTTATTGCTTTAAGGTGAGTGCTAACTTTGCAATGATATATTTTGTTATATTTTCAATAAAGGTTTTTACGAGTACAGCGATTCACCAGTGAAGTTTATTGTCATCCTGAGTGCCGTGGAGTCAAAAAGTAGCAGAGAATAGGCAGAACAATTGTTCCATATCAGTACACTTATTAAAATAGTACTTAAAGCATTTAATACACTAGGCATTAATACATATACCGGACAACAGAAGTCAACAACATATATTCCTCAATCAGACAACAAAAATCTACACCATATATGCCTCATGAATTATGTGCAGGTGCAAGATCTTTTTACTTGAAGGAAGAGGTTTAATTTGGTTGCAGGCAGAGTGATTGCAGCTTTGAGGTGTTCAGCGAGCTTACGGCATGTGTCAGAGGCAGAGAGAGCAAAAGTCCATTTACCTGCCTCCCATCTAAGCCTAGGAATCTTGAAGTTCAGGGAAAAAGAGGACTGTAGGGAGTCACAGCTCTCAGAGAGTGTTAGCAAGGACACAACATATTTGGGCACCTTTGTGCAGATACAATTGAACTTACATGTACACATGTATGCAGATGACACAGTCATCTTCACCTCTGGCCCTTCTACAGTTCCAGTGGAAAATCTGCTCTAACAGGATTTCAGCAATGTCCTGTGCTAGTTCCACTCCAACCATCTTAAGGTCAACAGTACAAAAACAGTGTCTATCACCATTGGTACCAGCCAAAAAAATGACCAGGCCCTTGAGACCACTGGTCTTCACCATGCTGGATGTCTCCCCTCTTGAAGTGGTGCCATCTTTCAAGTACCTCCACATGTGGCTTGACAGTAAGCTTGACTTCTGTGCCCACGTTGATGCTATCCATGTGAAACTCTGCCCTAAGCTTGGTACTTTGTACCATAACAAAGACTATCTCTGCCAATCTGTCATGAGCTGGTCACCAAAATGGTGCTACTGGTCTTTGACTATGCTGATATGGTCTATAGTACAGTCCACTCCACTTTCCTAGCCAGACTGGACACCCTCTGCAATGCCTTTTGTTGCTTTGTGAATAACTCCCCTCCATGTACACACCACTATTCCCTCTACTCCTTCCTGTTCAGCCTTCCTCTCCCTTCACGTCGCCAGTTACACAGCACTTTCTTCATCCCCAAGTACTGATTTGGCTCCCTGCCATCCTAGCTCATCTCACTCCTCTCTCCAGTCCCCCCTGCTCCATGATCCCTCTGCTCAAGAAACCAGTGAACCTTCTCCACTCCTCACTCCCGTTCCTCTGCTGGGCAAGTTGCCTTCTCCTATTGTTTGCCATTACTCCAGAACCAGCTCTCTCATTCCATTCATCATTCCACCTCCTTGGAGCCCTCAGGCATCAGCTGAAACTCCTTAACCCACCACCTGTTTCCCGTAGCAGATCTCCTCACTGATTTTGGTATTTTTAGGTTTTTGATTCCCCGCTACACAACTGTTTCCTTATGCACTGTTTTGACTGACTTTGTGGTGCTTTGATGCCAGTCTCAATTTTCAGCTTGCACTTGTGTTTCCACAGCGTATTTACACTTTGTCCTGTTCCATGTTTGTACCAGCTAAAGGGACACTGTCAGCTGTTTGGGTACTATTCAGCATTGTAATCCAGGTAGTGCCTATTGCAACCTTTCTGTTACATGAAGCCACGTCGGCCCTCTGATTGTCATAAAATGACTATTTCTTTTTATAGTATGTTAAAAGTAGAATTAGGAGCAGACCAACATTTTGTTGCTTCTTGATGCCGGAGCATGTTCCTTAGGTTAAAGTGGTGCAGAGGCGCCAGTCAACTTGTGCATGTACAAGTCCCACATTTTTTAAGTCATTATATCTGAAAGTATCTATAGCAAGTATAGCTTTGCTGAGCTGGAAATCATAAATGCTTATTGAAAATGAACAGTCTTTCTTAGTAAAAATCAGCTTTGAAATGTAAAGCCATGACTCCGGGCATGCAGATCAGTACTGATGCTTATGTGCATGCCCAGAGTCACAGCTTTACATTTCAAAGTCAATTTTTACTAAGAAAGACCACTTGTTTTCAAAAAGCATTTACAATTTCCAGCTCAAGGAAGCTTATATTTACTATATATGCTTGCAGATAACATGACTTAAAAAAATGCAGAACTCATGCATGCATGAGTTGACTGGTGCCTCTGCGCCACTTTGAACTCAAGAATGCCCACCAGCATCGGAAGGCAGCAAAAGATTTTCACTACTAATTCTAATTTTTGCATAATAGAATAAGAAATACTATAGTCATTTTATAACAGTCAGGCAACTGACAAGCTTCAGATAGCACAATTACAATAGGCACCATCTGCATTACAATGCTGAACAGTCCCCAAACAGCTGACACTGCCCCCTTTAAGTATTCTTGCTACTCTCTGCACTTTGTCTGCATCATGTAATGTATCGTACTGTTTCATTGTTTACTCTTGTAACTCTTCTCCTGGGTTGCACTAGAAATGAGCCTCAGCTCAGTGTGTCTTTTCCGGTTACCAATTTTCAAATAAATAAATAAATGAAAAACAAAATAAATAAATAATACAGAGAATGGTTGAAGCAGGGGGAAAAGTAGAGATATGCTACAGTCAGACTTATATGGATGATGTGGCCACACGGAGGATGGAAGAAGCATTTTTTTAAGTGCCTATTTGCTATACCACTGCATACTCCCCAGCCAGTTTGCATTTTGAATAATTAGGGGATATGTGATGGATGACTATGAGATATGGTTTTTATCTTTATGAGTTGTCAGTAACCTCTTGGCCCTTACAAGTGGTGAAACCATGAGGGAAGGTACAAGAAGTCACTGACCATGGATGAATATTAAAACTTGGGCTCAATTTTCCAAGCCCTGAAACTGACGCAAGGTGCCTGTGTCAAACACAAGTGATGCAAGGGGCCCCTTGCATCAAGACTTGCAGCAATCACAATTTTTGAATGCAGGCTACATCAAAACTGGGTGCCCTAGTGCCAGACTGACATTGCACCATCCCTGCACCAGACACAGGGGTGTGCCATGGCAGAAGGGGGCTAGCGCCACAGCAACCCTGCAGTACAGGATGGCCCCCTTGGAAGTACACTCACCCTAAATAGAATCTCATCAGCTAAAACTATACCTGTGCCAGCATCATATGGGGCTAGTACAGCTGCTGACTCCAGGAACAGCAGTCCGAGACATCGGCCTGATGGTGGAATGTGGTCTGTCACATATACAGACCCATACTAGTGGTAGGTGTGGACACAAAAATTGGGTGGTAGTGAGGGCACTCTACAGCAGATGGTATCTCACATGGCACAGTATGGTTTGCTGTACCTGATGCTGCATGCTATGCTCCACCTGCAGGTACCATACTGCCTATATTGGGCACCCCCTCTTGCTGTCACAGAGCCAGTATCACTGTCGGTGGCCATTTAGCTAGGTGTGTGCAATGTCCCACCCTGCTTCTGTACAGGTTGCTCCTGCTGGTGTATGGCTTTGTCTGGCTGTAACTGTTGCACTGGCTGCCCTGCATGTAGCTCTTGTGTGACGCCCCCTGACAAAGAGTTTTCAGCCGAAGTGCCGGGGCCAGATGGAGTGTAGAGTGCTTTCTACTCACGCACCACATTCAGCAATAAAGCTGTTACTTACTTTATTTTGAGTGTGGACATTGTCTTTTTCCAGGAGTGCAAGCTATTTGGGACTAGTAGCTCTCGTGTGGCACTGCTGTCTGCAGTCATACCCCACGAAAGGACATTGACATCACTGTGGAGATCATTCCCATCCCAGCCCACTGTTGTTGTGGTGCCACCGCACTACTGCCTACCACTAGCTTGTTGGGGTCATCTGGGCAACTCTGTATTGTGTGCTGGGCACTGGTGCTGGCAACTGGATGGTACAACCCTGTGCAGTACAGGCACATCACACCTCCCACACATTCCTTGGTGGCCTAGGCATGGACACTAGTGCCTGCTGTACACACACACATCTGTCCACTCTGGGGGATGTTGGCACCCTCCACTGCTGATGGCCTTGTGGTGTGGCACGGCATTCTGGCAGGGCTTCAGTGCCTTCTACTGTCTTGTGCCTCATCACCTGGGCCAGGGGTTCCAGGGCCAGGGATGATGGAAGCTCCATCAATCCTGTGCCTTGCGCCATCTTTTCAGTGCATTGGACCACTTGTAGCTGCATCAGAAACATTGGCGTCGGGACCGGTTTCCTCTAAAATTCTGGTGCAGTGTCCCTGGAGTTTGCTGCAGGTGGAGGTTTGGCACAACTTGTGCCAATCTCAGGTGCCTTTGAAAATTGAGCCCCATATCTCTTAGTCGCACATCATATATGTAGTTTATACATTATATACATTAGCATCTCCGCTATACATTAGCACTTAGAAAAAAGGTTGTATAAAAAGTGTAAAGTTGTCTCCATTTATTTTTAATAGCAATGAAAAAAATGCCTCAGAGCTGGATGTGCTAAAAGAGAAGTTCAAAGCCATAACAGAAGAACTAAAGCACCACCCAACATCAGAACAAAAAAAAAACCACAGACCAAATTTAGTCATATCAAATGTAGTTTATTACATAAAATGTCAAGACCTTTTACCAGGAAGGGAAAACACCAGTGTGATCCCACAGACCTCCAACCGGTTTTGCTAGAGTGGGAGTTCCCTGATGTCGCTCTAGCAAAACCGGTCTGTGGGGTCCCAGTGGTATTTTCTTTCCTTGGTAAGATGTCTTGACATTTAATTTAATAAACTACATTTGATATGACTAAATTTGGTCTGTGGTTTTCTTGTTCTGATGATGGGTGGTGCTTTAGTTTTTGTGCTGTCCATTTATTTTTAACCTGTCTGTGAGCGACGTTATTCCAACATGATTTTTTAAGTGGCAGGCTGTCTGACACTGTATGTTGTGAGGTGCTTTGTGTTTTTTTTCTTGGCACTATTTGTGTTAAATGAGCCACAGCTGCCACACAGTTCACTGGAGGGTGTCCTCGTACTGGATCATGGTTTAGCAGAGCACATGGCAAAGCAGTCAGCTACTGGTACATAGAATGACGTACCCCGCTGATATGAAAAGTACTGATGAACCCTATTAGCAAGATAAAAAACTTTATCTAGCTAGCTAGGATTCCTTGTTTGTAATAGAATTGTTAATTTAACATAAAAGCACTAATGTATATTGTATAAATGGCAATTTCTGTGGTTTGCAGAGATGAATTAGTTTAGTTCACCATACATTAGACAGTTTTGTGAGATATAGTTGGCACAGGGTCATTATATTGCAAGACATAATGCCACATGGCACTATCGCGCTGCACAGTTAATGCCATGAGGCATCACGTCTTTGTTCTGTGGGGGTCTCTGCCCCCACACCCCCCATTATGGGGGACTGTGCCCCCGAACCCCCCCACTAAAAATTCTCAACTCCGAGGGGGTCCAACTTGGGGAGGGCACAGGTCTGGGTTTCACCGTAATGTCATACGCTATTAAGCATGCAACATTATGACCCGGTACGGATATAGTCACACATATAAAATATACACTCTGATATACTACTGTAACCCCCACTGGCCCCTGATTCAACCAGCAGGCACACTTCCCATAGTCTTGGGGAAAAGAGAGGGGTGGGGGTTACACAGTGCCACCATAGACAAGGTGGGATATGCAGATGGAGTAGACATTATAAAACACAAACCAAGTGTGGCTACTATCTGGCACACAGCTGGTGGGACCAATACCATAGCCACAAGCCAGGTGCCGGGGAGAAAACATTTGCTCAGGGCTAAGCTAGGTTTGCACTTCTGGACAGGGGTACCCAAGTAAATCCACACATGGGAAGCAATAACATAAATGTCCATACCAGGTTGGGATTCCAGAGTGTGGCTTTATTCCCTTTACACATTAGGAACAACAAAAAGCGAAGATGGACCCCCAAGGGTTACACAAATGGTAAATGTAGACATTTGAGGTACAAAACTCCAAGAATTCATATTTAGCATAGGATGACTGTAGAACTTGTGGACTAGCCACCTGTAGAACACACACTTTCTCCTGGAAATTGCACATATTGCCAGTACTTGGTCACTTCCCATATTGCATAGGATAAGCTGTGGCACACAGACCACATCGGTGCACTGGAGGCTCAACACTGGAGGACCCATATACAAGGGGTAAACTGGAGAAAACCCACTCACTGGGGTAGAACTGGAGAAAACCCACTGACTAGGGTAAAACTGGAGAAAACCCACTCACTGGGGTAAATGTTTCTTCAGGCATTGGCCAAATGCACTGACAGAAAAGTCAGGTGCCCTTCAGAACCAGGAGTGGTAAACTGGTCACTCCAGATGGGGGTCTTCCACCTTTTGTTTCCAAGTTCATACTCGGCCATCTCTCTGGTAAATACATCTCACATTATCCAAAATGTACTGATAATGCTTTCTAGAAATGTATTTCACATTTAACATCCTACAGGACACCACAGGGGTGTCAAGAACAAAAGTCCCACTCACATGGCAGTCACAAACATGACTCCACTATAGAACAGCTAACTTTTAAACTGTTTTAGGTGACAGGGTCCCTTTGTCAGAGAATTCACCCAAGAAAATGCAGGTACACCTGAGCAATTTCAAACAAACAGAAGTACTGACAGAAGTTGTCACACAAGGCAGCTTCACAATGTCCTGGTAGGACCATGGGATTGCCCCTAACATCCTGGCAGCCTGCTCCATCCCTCCTTGTATGAAACACAGGAAAATCCCTGGAGATTGTTTCCACCACTTAGATGAAGTTGGAAAATTGCTGTACTCCACAAGGGTGAGAAAGTAAAAACAAACTGGAAACACTGCAGCTCTATAACAGAGCTGCTGCTGGAACTGCAAAGACACTCTGCAGACTCCAACCACCAAATGACTACAGAATTCTGAATTCCCCACTCACAGCAACTGGCTCTGTGGCGTATGCTGCTGCGAGAGTTCTAAAATGACACAACCTCTCCAGCTCCCAGCTGAGACCAGAAACAGAGAGAGAGAGAGAGAGAGAGAGAGAGAAGACAGAGTGAGATCCATTTACCGGCAAATCACTAGCTGCCTTCCCTGCCTACCACTAACTCCAATGGGATTCTTGTAACCCCTGGGAACAAGGGGGTTACACTACAGAATACAATGTGATCTGCAAGTTAGCGCTGAGAACAAAACACTGTGAACACCACTGTACCCTTTATGAAAAATTTAAAAGATTGTCTATTGAGCAAATTGACAAATTGTACAAAAGTTGCATTGTGTTTAAGGCTATTAAATTGGAAGGGGATAGGCCTTTAAGAGGCATATTTGTCCCCAAACATCACCAAAGCTTTAAGATCAGATAACTCTCTGACCTTACCCGTACCAATGTACAGAACCAATGAAACACAAAAAGCCATTAAATACTCTGCTGTTAAAATCTGGAATAACGTTGATTTGGAACTAAGAAAAGCCTCAAGTACACAGGAGTTTAAAACTTAGCTAAAGAGAGAAATCCAAGCTAGGGCTCTATGTACTTGTTTTTAGACTTTTTTAGGTTTGTAATATTTGTACATTTGAGTATTAATACTTTGTTTAACCTAAATGTATGTATTTTATGTGCAAAGATTTATTATAATTAACTGTATTTATACACTTAGTGTAAGAGTTTTTTTTTAAGAGATACATTTGTTTATCTCACTGCCTTAGATCCAGATAAATGTTTTTCTGGATCTAAGGGATGTCACAGTTAAAAAGTCATGCTCTGCTTTGAAAAGGAGAACAGCTGGTGTTAAATTGCTGCTGGCTCTTCTCGCCACCAAACCCGAACATTTTAAAACTGCTTCATTATGTTTAACAAAATGTCATGCAGACATGTATAACCAGATTGTGTACCATTAAAAATCACTGCAACATTTCCTACAATAAAAAAGCCCTATTTGTTTTATCAACCATCACCCTGTAGTGCTGTAAAACAAGAAAAATAAAGACATCTGTACCATGAAGATGGTCAGCCCTCATGCTCTGTGTTGCTCTGCAGTGAACTTAATGCTGTTAGTTTCTGTGGTGACACTGAGATGGCTTCAGTATACTCTGCAAGATAAATAGCTGTCTATAATGTATAATTAAAAAAAACAGTCCCTGATATTAAAGCTTGCACCCTGTTTACTGAGTATTTTAAAAATACAGCAAGCGGGACATTAAAGCAGTGAGCAACCAAAAGTGTGATTTCATTCCCCCCCCCAATGGGCAAGCATTGTTTGTAAAAATATGTAACATTTTAAACATTTTGTAAACTGTTTTCTTACAGTTACTGGTAATGTCCTATAAGATTACAACTCATTTATTTGCCATTCATTATCTGAGTAATCCGGCATCTGTAACAGTAGTGCTATCAAATGGACGCGAACATTTGAGAAAAATACAGCACTTCATCTGCGCAGCCTAATACCAAATTATGTATGAAAAGTCTATAAAATATAAATATCAAATCAATGAGGCAGTTCTGGCAGTGGTATATACAGAAATGAGCAGTAGATTGTGGCACGCATTGTGAATGTCTGAAGGTTTGATTAAAGTTACAGAGTGCAATTTGTATCATTACTGACCGATCACAACCACGTCCCCCCAACCACTCATAACAGCCAAACCCCAAATGAATAAAAAAGTGCATAAAATGAATATTTTACTAGAACATACTAAATCAGTTGTATTGCCTGAGTGTTTTTTTTCTTATTCTATTCTAAAAAAGCAGTGTCTGTGTGTTTTGGTCAGAGATAGGAATTGAAGAGGCTTTTTTGAGACAACATAGGTGGGGTAAGTTGTGGGGAAACTTGGTGAAATAGTGTCTTTATTATTGTCTGTTGTATTAAGGTGTAGAAACAGTGTGGGTATAGGTGAATCCCCCTATCTAGGGTAGGAGTAATTACAAGTCTTCAGAGAGAACAAAACAAAAATGGGCAGAGTAGAGGTGAGTTAGGATCAAGCAATAGTTGGGCAAGGGGTAAAAAGGGGCTAAAGGAGGCAAAACAGAAAAACAGGCAAGGGACGACATAATTATGTTGGGAGTGCTAAAGTGCAGTGGTGGTGGTGGTGGGGTGGCAGGATTCAGGGCGACTTTCTGGAGACTGCATTATTACCCCATCTGCATGCACCTATCGGGGCTGAGGGAGGAGGTTGCCAGACTTAACTATGAGTTGACTTAGGTCTGGAGAACCAACTCCCCCACCCAGGGATCACCTAGTCTGCCACCACTACCACAGTGGTTGCCCAGAAGGAGGAACGGCTAGACAGCAGTGGGTTCGGGGAGGGTTAAGGTGGTGGAGCATAGGCATATCCCCCATCCGGTACCACTACAAAACACCTATGCCACACTGGCTGAGTGAGAAAGTCCCACAGAGGTACCCAAAGTAGTGACTGAGGTGGATGTAGGGGTCCTCCATAGTGGAGACCCCAAGGGGGGTGGCAGAGGACCCCAGAGGACAAGGAAGCGAATCCTGATGGGGGACTCCATAATGAGGGGACTGCAGTTGGGTCAAGTAAGGACGAGGAGAGGGAGGTTAGTTGCCTTCCTGGCACCACGGCTTGCAGGGATGGAAAGAGGATCCAAGGGATTGCTGGGGCAGCAGGAAGGGAGTGCTAGACACTACTGTCCATCTGTGGACAAATGACCTGGCTAGGGATGAGCCAGTAATAGTTTAGGAGGAGTTAAGGGAACTGGGGAGGGGTCTTAGGCAACAAGCACAATCTGTGACTTTTTTGGAGGTGCCACCTGTCTACAACAGGCGGGAGGGTAGGATTCTCCGCACCAGGATCTTCAATGCGTGGTTGAAGGAATGGTGCAGAGAAGAGGATTTTATCTTCTTTGGGGAATGGGGTGCCACCTGAAGGGATAAGGGCCTGTATAGGGGCGACAGCCTGCATCCATCTAGGAGGGGAACCATGATACTCAGTAAATGGTTTAAATGCTACATTGGTGAGCATTTAAACTAGCCGAGGGGGGAGGCAGAATAAGGCATGGAGACATAAACTGCCCCCCCACAACCTCAAAAGGTCAGCAATGGGAATCCTGAGGAAGTGAAATCCCCAAAAGAACCAAATAACAAAGGAATCCAAGGGGTGAAAGGAAAGAGAGATAGTAAAAAAAAAAATAGTGGAGGAAATAAGGATGGGCAAATGGGAAATGGGGTGGGGTGGGGGTGGCAGGAGAATCTTGAGAGGTATGTGTGTAAATGCTCAAAGTCTTAGCAATAAGATTACAGACCTAGAGGCCACAGAAGGAGGAGGATGGGGAGAGTTACCAAGAGAAACAAAGAGTGTCAGGGAGAGCAGTTAGGAGCACAAAAGCGCAAAAGGAGAAGAATATTGTCTAATTAATAAAAAGAGGGGCTAAAACATTATTTAGATATACAAGCGAGAAGAGAAAGATCAAAGGAGGGATAGTAAGGCTAAAAGGGGAAGGGGTGTGTGTGTGTTGGGAAGAAGAGGACCGAAAAAAAAAAGTGGACATATTGAAGAATTACTTTTGTTCAGTATTTATGGAGGAAGAGTAGGTGACAGGCCAGAAATAAGGGACAAGGGCATTAAAGGAAGGGTGGTGGACACTAGTCATTTTACAGAAGAGAAAGTCCTCAAGGAACTAGCACAATTAAAAGTAGACAAGGCAATGGGAGTGGAAGGGGTGTACCCTAGGATACTGAGGGATCTCAAGGAGGAGCTGGCTGCACCTCTGACAGCTCTATTCAACCAATCACTAGAATCAGGGGAGGTTCCGGGGGATAGGAGAAGGGCAGAGGTGATCCCACTACACAAAAGTGGAAATAGGGTGGAGGCAGGACATTATAAACCTGTCAGCATGACTTCGGTAGTAGGTAAAGTAATGGAATCGCTACTGAAGGAAAGGATAGGGGAATACCTTGCAACCAGTGGATTACAGGATCCGAGGCAACATGGATTCACAGGGGGGAGGTCTTGCCAGACAAACCTGATCGAGTTCTTTGACTGGGTAACCAGGGAAGTGGATGAGGGAGGAGCGGTACATGTGGCCTACCTGGATTTCAGTAAGGACTTCAACACCATTTCACATATGAGACTGGTGAGAAAGATGGGCAACCTAGGAGTAGGTCTAAAACTAGTAAAATGGGTAGGAAAACAGAAATTGCACATACCCCAATAATGCAAAGCATCATGGGAAGCATATGCAAATGCACATGAATTAATTTGGACTGGCTCAACTTTAAGCAGAATTGTATGGTGCCAGAAGGCCTCACAATACAATCAGCAAAAGCTGAGAACAGCAGACACAGACACATGTTTCGTCCTCATTTGGTCTCATCAGTGTGCCATATCTGCACCTCAGCCCAGGGTGAGATAGCCAGCCACCCTATAGGGGATCTTATTGGTTTGGGTCATGGGCAGCCCAAAGTAGAGAGAGAAGAGAACAGCAAAAGAACCCCAGAACAAATGCACTGGGGCAAGTAAGAAGGTGGCTAAGAAATAGGAGTTAGAGGGTGGTGGTAAATGGGGTCCACTCTAGAGAAGGCAAGGTGACAAGCGGGATGCCACGGGGATCAGTACTTGGTCCGATCTTTTTTCAGTGTCTTTATTAGCTACATTGCAGAAGGGCTGGAGGGAAAGTATGCCTGTTCGGATACAGTAACACAAAATCTGCAACAGAGTGGCTACTCGGGGCGGAAAGAATGAGGATGATCTGAAAAGCTAGAAGATTGGTGAAGGGAATAGCAGCTGGGATTCAATGAAAAAAGTGCAGAATCATGCACTTGGGGCACAGAAACCCAGGGACAACACACCAATTGAGCAGGGAGGTATTAGCAACCACAGAACAGGAAAGAGACCTAGTGGTAATAAATTCTGATGACCTGAAAGTGTCCAAGCAGTGTGATAATGCAGAGGAGGAGAAGGCTAGCAGGATGCTCGGGTGCTACCAAAATGGTGCAGGGCCTGCAACAAAACCTGTACTAGGAAAGACTCAAGGAACTAAATATGTACTTTCTAGAGGAAAGGAGATATGATAAAAACATTCAAATATCTCACAGGTATTAATAAGGTACAGGAAGGTAACATTTTCCATAGAAAAAAATGCTCCAGGACAAAGGGCCACACTATGAAGCTGGAGTGGGGGGGGGATGCTCAGAGGAGATGTGAGGAAATACTTCTTCACGGAGAGGGTGGTGGATGCCTGGAACAGCCTCCCAGTAGAGGTGGTGAGTGCTAAAATGGTAACAGGATTCAATCATGCAATCATGCATGGGATAGACACAAAAGGAAATTAGAAGTAAGGCAAGGGGGGCGGAGAAGACTGAAGAGTAGGGTCTGTGGTGGCACAGTAGGTAGGTAGGTAGGTAGGTAGGGAATATAGGGCAGACTAGGTGGGCCAAGAGGTCCTCATCTGCTCACAACTTCTATGTTTCTATGTTATCCTCCCCTCCCTGGCTGGCCCTCCTTCCCGCCACTCCACCCAGTCCTACCACCCTGGTTCCCCTGGGATTTACCTCTCCCGCAGTCCACCATAGCTTGCCCCGCATAACAAGGTGGTGGGGAGTCCTCTTGACCCTCCAGGACTGGATCCAGATTGCTATCACAGCAAGGCCAATGAGGCAGCTGACTAAGGCAGCTAGAACTTTTCTGCTAGGACACTTCTGACTAGGGGATAAGCAGACAGGTACCTTATTAGAGGTGTAGGGTCTACAAGGCAAATTGGGACCTTCGAATACTGGTGACACAGTGAGAGAGTCAGAACCTGTTATTTATTTATTTCAAGAATTTCACCAGGAAAAGCATCATGAGCAGAGACAGCTCATTTCCAGATACGTCCTGGGGGGAATTGGAGAGGGACAAGTAATAACACGTAAAGTCTATTGTTAACAAATAGAATAGCAAGTGAAGAATTGGGTACACAGTTACAATGTCAAGTACAATTGGTACAAGGAGCTAGATTCTAGAAAATGTGAATAGAGAGAAGGGTACATGATAACAGTCCAAACTTAAGCTAAGTGTATGGTTGTGTGCATCATTTCGTGGAGTATCAGCCTAAGTGCCCAGCCGTGTAAGCAGATACAAGAACAAGGCTTAGGAGATGGCTATTGAAAGTGGGCAGAGAGAGCAGGGGCACCAAAAATCAGAGTGCCAGAGGAGACAGCAGGGGGAAGAGTAGCAAGAGGCAGAGTGTGAAGAATAGAGAACTGGTAGAGAAGGGGTACGGGGGTTGGGGGGAAGGGAGGACGGAGTGAAACAAGTGAGGAAAGGGGGAGATAGACGTGGGGGGCTCAAGAGCAAGTGCAAGAGGGACAGTGTGGTCACAAAGCAGGGCATAGAGGGCACTGTGGGAGGAGGCATGACGAATTGGGGAAGGGAGGGTGTTCCATATTCTGGGGAAGCAGAGGGAGAAAGCAGCCTGCCTGGCAGAAGTGGACCCAGAGGAAATGGCTAGGGAACAAAAATCAGTGTTTCTTAGGGAGTGGGAAGGAGGGGGAGTGAGGGCGAGGGTAGAGGAGAGGTATGGTGGGAGAGAACCAAACCAGAAATTGCCCAATAATTTGGCACAGTGGACAAGGCGCCTGCCTTCTAGAGATGGGAAGGAAAGAGACTGATAGAGGTCACAATGGTGGGTGTGCAGGGGGCAACCAAGGGCGAAGTGACAGAAGGAGTGGAATAGGATGTCCAGTCTGGCCAGCGAAGTCCTGGGGCAGCACTGTAGACTACAATGCCATAGTCAAAAACCGTGAGGATCATGTTCTGGACAATGTTGTGGCGGGCCACCAGGAGAATGCAGCCACGATTCCTAAACAGGGCACCAAGCTTGGGGTGCAGTTTTTTGATGATGACCTGACTAGTGGTGAAGCTAGGGTAGTGCAGGAGGAGTTCAGGAAGTTGGGGAGGGGTCTTTGATAGGTGATACATGATAGTATTGCCCTCCCACGCTTGGTCAATTCCACTTTTATAGGCACTGGATTTGTCTGACAACAGGAATGTCGTCTTTGGGAGTAGGAAGGGAGGGATCACCAAGACACATAAGACTCGCCATCCTTAAAGGAAAAGAGTAGCTCTCCTTCCCTCCCCTCCTCCCAGCTGCTGGAGGTCTGTTTCTGAACAAGGAAGAAGGAGACTACCAAGGCACATAAACTCTTGACTTGGAGGGAGGAAGGAGGAAGGACACTACCAAGGCACACTAACATCTGAGCAAAGGCTTCTCAAGAGTCAAGGTAGGGATCGCTGTGTGAAGAATTACAGAATGGGGACAACATAAAAAGAATTAACTGGAGCGAACTGCACAGGTAGGAAGGAAGGTGGGAAATTGAGAATTGATTCTTTTTACAGGATTTTCTTGAAGTGAAGCTAGGATTGTATTAAACCTTGCTAAAAGGGTATTTGACTATTTTTAGAGAGGTTACTTTAGAAGTTGGGTTTGTGTTCAAATCTTTTACAGAGTAACTTGTGAAACTGTGATATACTGAATACCTTCTGTGATTTGTATTAAATCTCTTTTGGTGGGGGGTCTCGAACATAGGATTAAAATAAAAAGGTGCAAGCTAACAAACCTAAAACTGAAAGGTGGGTGTAAACTAACAAAGCTAAAAACAGAAGGCCAGAAATAGACATGATGGGAGTAGTACAGTGCAGTGGCTGTGGGGGTGGCAGTCTTCAGGGAGACTTTCTGGAGGCTGTGGTGCTGCCCCATCTGCGTGTACATCTCAGGGCACAGGGTGGAGGTTGCTCACCTCCAGGCCAAGTTGGCTGAGATTTGGGGAGCCTCCTCCCCAGCCCATAGACCACCAAGTCTGTCCCCACTTCCTCAAAGGATACCAAGAAGGAGGATCGACTGGACCATGGTGGGCTTGGGAATGGTGAGGGCAGTGGGACAGAGGCATATCCCTCCTATGATTCCACTCCACAGCTCCTATACCACTCTGGCAGGGTGGGACTGTGCCAAGGAGGCACCCGCAGTGGAGACCAAGGAGGAAGTAGGGGTCCTCCACTGTGGAGACCCCAGGGAGGAGGCAGAGTACCCCAGAGGAGCAGGAAGTAACTCCTGGTGGGGGAC
Source organism: Neoceratodus forsteri (assembly GCA_016271365.2). Classification (NCBI taxonomy): domain Eukaryota; kingdom Metazoa; phylum Chordata; order Ceratodontiformes; family Ceratodontidae; genus Neoceratodus; species Neoceratodus forsteri. The sequence goes on from JADMNL010000024.1 coordinate 361,943,606, forward strand.
TCTATCATTAGGGGAGTAGACTTGGGGGCAGGGGGCAGGAGGGAGCGAGGGAGGTCAAGTGCCTGCCAGTGCCATGGTTCAGAGGAATGAAAAGCATATCCTAAGGATTGCTGGGGCAGCAGGATGGGTGGGTGAACTTGATGTCATTGTCCACCTGGGGACAGATGACCTGGCTAGTGATGAGGTTAGGTTAGTGCAGGAGGAGTTCAGGGAGCTGGGGAGGGGTCTTGGACAGGTGGCACACTCGATAACCTTTTTGAAGGTGTTACCAATCTCTGACAAGGAGGAGGACAGGGTACTCCACACCAGGAGTTTCAACGCATGGCTGAAGGACTTGGCTTTATTGGGGACTGGGTCCCACCTGGAGGGATGGAGGCCTATACTGGAGAAATGGCCTGCATCTATCTGAGGGGAACCAGGATCCTTGGTGAAATGTTAAATGCTTCATTGGCAAACATTTAAACTAGCCAAGGGGGAGGCAGAAAAAAGCAGGGAAAATCAATATGCCCCCCACACATGTGGAGCAGTCAGTAGGAAACACCCTAAGGGCAGGAAATCACCAAAGATACCTAGAACCAGAAAAGGTAGAAGGGCTGAGAAAAGGAGAAATGGGAGTAAAGACAGGAGGGGAACAGAGGGAAGGCATGAGGATAAGAGGGGAGCTGTCAGAAGGGGAGGTAGCATAATTTGGAAGGCCATGTGCACGAATGCTCGCAACCTAGGAAATAAAATCCCAGACCTAGTGGCCTTGATGGAAGAGGCTGACCTGGACATTGTCACCATTACCGAGACATGGTACAATGGGAACGATGACTGGGATATAGCCATACCAGGTTATACTCTATTCAGGAAAGACAGGGTGGGTAAAACGGGAGGATAAGTGGCTCTTTATGTCATGGAGGGTATAAAAGCAACTGAGGTACAGGGAATGCAGGGAGGGACAGAGGCACTGTGGGTCACCTTAGAGACAGTTAATGGCACTGCTATTCACACTGGAGTGATCTACAGACCTCCAGCACAAGAGGAAGAGTTGGACAGGATTCTAGTGGAAGCCATCCATAAGACAGCAACAAAGGGGGAGGTGCTTCTGGTGGGAGACTTCAATTTGCCAGATGTTGATTTGAGCATCCCAGCTGCAGCCTCAGCCAGGAGCAGGTACATCCTGGACACCTTGCAGGGGGCATGCCTCAGGCAGCTAGTGGCAGAGCCCACCAGGGAGGGAGTGATACTGGATCTATTACTCACTAATGGGGACAGAGTTGCAGATGTCATGGTGGGTAGCCACCTGGGGTCCAGTAATTACCATATGGTGTGATTCAATGTGAGAACATTGGCGGAGTCAAACCACACAAAAGTGGGGGTCCTTGACTTCAGAAGGACTGACTTTGCAAAGATGGGGAAAAGTCTCAGGAAAGCTCTGGTGGGGGAGGATGGGGGGGGGTGTAGAGGAACAGTGGCGAATCTAAAAGAAGCCGTAGAGGAGGCAACAAACCTTTGCATTATGTAATTAAGCAAAAGCAAAAGGAAACAAAAACCACTATGGTTCTCAAGGGAAGTGGCTGGGAAGGTGAGAGTGAAAAGTCTGGCATTCAGGAGGTACAAGGAAACACAGAGGAAGGAGGGCAGTGAAGTCTATCTGGAAAAACAGAGGAAGGGAGGCTGGGAAAGCAGTCAGGAATGCAAAGGCGCAAACGGAGGAAAAAATAGCCCAGGCAGTAATGAAAGGGGACAAGACATTCTTCAGGTACATTAATGAAAGAAGAAAGATCAGGAGTGGGATTGTTAGGCTAAAACAGGAAGGAGGGGTGTGTGTAGGGGGGACCTGCAGAAAGCAGTAATCCTGAACAAATTGTTCAGTATTCACATAAGAAGGGGAAGGTGTGGGACATCAGTTCAGCAACAGGAGCATCAATAGAAGGAGGGTGGGCACCAGTCCATTTACGGAGGACAGAGTCCTACAGGAACTCGCAAAACTGAGAGTGGACAAGGCAATGGGGCCGGATGGGATACATCCAAGATTATTAAAGGAGCTTAGAGAGGTGCTTGCAGCACCACTGGCATCCCTGTTCAACAAATCGCTGGAAATGAGAGCGGTTCCAGAGGACTGGAGGAGGGCAGATGTAGTCCCTGTCCATAAACATGGGAGCAGGAAGGAGGCTGACAACTACAGACCAGTCAGCCTGACCTTGGTGGTGGAGAAATTAATGGAGTCACTGCTAAAGGAAAGGATTGTGGTAAATCTTGAATCCAGCAGATCACAGGATCCTAGGCAGCATGAAATCACAGCAGGACGGTCATGTCAAAAAAATCTGATAGATTTCTTTGATTGGGTGACCAGGGAATTAGATCAGGGAAGTTGGTGGATGTGGCCTACCTGGATTTCACCAAGACCTTCGACACTGCTCCACACAGGAGGCTTGTAAACAAGGTAAGCAGGCTGGGAGTGGATCCCAAGGTGGTAAACTGGGTCAGAAATTGGTTAAGAGATAGAACACAGAGGGTGATGGTAAACGGAGTTCATGCCGGGGAGAGGAGAGTGACCAGTGGGGTGCCACAAGAACCAGTTCTGGGGCCAGTCCTATTTAATGTCTACATAAGCGACATTGCAGAGGGACAGGAAGGGAAGGTATACCTCTTTGCAGATGACACTAAGATCTGCAATAGGGTTGACACTCTGGGGATGGTGGTGGAAAAAAGCAGGCTTGAGGAGTGATCAAGAGTGTGGCAGCTAAGATTCAATACAAAGAAGTCTAAGGTCATGCATTTGGGGCACAGAAACCCAGGGGAGGAGTACATGATGGGGGGAGGCACTGATGATCACTAAACAGGAAAGGGACCTGGGGTAGTCATATCTGATGACCTAAAGGTGACCAGGCATTGTGAGAATGCTGTGGGTAGAGCCAGAGGGCTGCAGGGGTGCATAGGCAGAGATATCGCCAGCAGAAAAAATGAGGTGGTGATACCACGTACAAATCATTGGTGAGACCCCACCTGGAGTACTGTGCCCATTTCTGAAGGCCACATTTCCAGAAGGATATAGACAGAGTAGAGGCACTTCAGAAAAGGGCAACAAAAATGGTGTAGGGTCTGCAACAAAAGTTATATATGTATACCCTGGAAGGGGTGGGATATGATAGAGACCTTCAGATACCTCAAGGGCATAAATAAGGTACAAGAGGGTAGCATCTTTCAGAAGAAAGATGTTCAAGAACAAGGGGTCATGATATGAGGTAGGAGGGGGGTAGAGTCAGGGGTCATAGACCCATGGAACAGCCTACCTCAGGAGGTGGTAGAATCCAAGACAGTACGTGAGTTTAGACTCGCATGGGACAGACACTGTGGGCACATTAGGGTGCAGTTTAAATAGGAAGGGGGCAGAAACACAAGCAGACTAGATGGATCATGCGGTCCCCATTTGCCGACATGATTCCTATGTTCCTATGTTCCTATATAACGTGAGGAAGTACTTTTTCACAGAAAGGGTGGTGGATGCATGGAACAGACTCTTAGCAGAGGTGGTGGGTGCAAAAATGGTAGGGGAATTCAAGAATGCATGAGATAGACACAAGGGAACCCTAGCAATAGGAAAGAGAGGGTAAAAGCCTGAGGTCAAGTAGGTCTGTGGTATTGTAGTAGGTAGGGAAAATGGACAGACTAGGTGGGCCAAGTGGTCCTTATCTGCTGTCTATTTCTGGGTTTCTACACTTCTATGTGGGAGGTGCCTGAGTAGCTGGGTGCGGGGCCTGCAGCAGATAATGTTCATCTTGCAAGCCAGGGTGTTTTTCCCTGATTCTGTTCCCCTTGGATGCATGCCATGCTATGACATCACAGCATGTGCCACGTGCATCCACATGCCGATGTCTGCCCTGCCTCCTTCCTGCTGGCCTGGGCTGCCTTTTCTCCCCTGCTTCAGCCAGGGGCCAGGCAAGCAATAGGCTGCCCCCCCAGAGGAGGAGAGCAGTCCTGAGGATGCTTGTTCCTTCTCCCCCCAGTCAGCTCTCTGACACCGGGCTCGCTTCCAAGATCGGTCAATAGTGTTGCATGCAGTAGCTGCGCTGGCGAGCTGGCTTTTACTTGTGTTTTTTAATGAAATAAGCTCTAAATAAAGATGTTTAAACTCCAATGTGGTTTATGTGTGATTTTGTAAGTATCAATCAGCTTCAGCTGTAGTACAAGATAATTCTATCAAACTGCCATTTTTTTGACACCGATTCATCTTCCTATTAAGCATACTGAACAGATATTTAATAGTCAGCTAACAATAGCCCAGAGTTAAGAAGTTACTAACTAAAAATACTGCATCATGGAGGGTGGGTGATCCCAGCTAAAAACCCTGTGTAGGATGAGTTAATTCTACTGGAGGAGGGGGGTGAGTGTGTTTTGTAACTGCATGATGGCTGCTCAAACTGACATGATTTGCGCTCTCTATGGAGATCACTATGGATGCCTGGCCTGGCATGAGGTTGGTGAGCAAAGGTAACGAAAAATAGTACTAACTAAAATGTTTGTTTCTTAGAACTGAATTCAGCAGGGATTTTTCATATGCCATTAGTGTCAGTGTGAAAAACTCACTCTGTTTGGATAAACTGGACATGTGACGACCTTACATTGAATCCGGTGTTTATCTACACTTGTCTTTGATCTTAGTGCCATTACGAGTGGCTCCGCCACTTGTGAGGTCACAGAGGTCAAAGCCTTGTACTGCATGTCTGATCCTGTGTCTAGCCAGTAAAAGGGACCATGTGGCCCAGTGCTATTTACCTGGTTAACACCATTTTAAATAAAAAAAATGAGAATAAACCATGCATGTAGACACGCACCGGATGTACATCACACACATCCAACCCATACCTGTACCACACTTCCACATATCCTCATAAATACATGCTGTGAAAACCTGTTTTGCCACTTGCCACTTTCATTTCTTCCCCCATTCAAAGCTGTAGAGTACTTTCCTAGTCCACTGGAAGTTCAGTTTGTTGCGATGATTACGCAGCATTATAATTAGCGACGGGCAAAGCTGGGTCTAAAAAGAGAAACAAAAAGAACCAGTCTGATTCTGCTAATCAGATTCATAAAGAACCTCCCTTAAAAAAATACTCTGCAGGGTTTGTAATACAAATTAGTAAGTAGCATGTGATTAGCATACAGATTCAGGAATATGCAAATGTATGAAACTGGAGAGGTTTAGAAAGTGGTTCAAAAACAAGTTCCCTTTAATGACTTCTGGGTTTACAGCATGGAACTGAGCCTAACCTGAGGACATTGGTGCTAGAAAACAAGGGGTAGCAGTTAAGAAAAGGAAAGAACCACACCCGGTAACTGCTACTGCCAAATGTCACATGCTTACTCTGTTTAAAGTGTAAACAAATCTTTATTTCTTGGAAAAAGGAAAGTGTAAGTTGGAGACTGGTTAAAAACAACACCACCCACAAAAACATGGGTATTTTGTGAAGGGTGAGGCCCCAATCCCATGATGCTTTTATACAGTACTTCTTAAAGGAAAACGCTGGAAACGACACAGTTTTCCACAGACACTACAAGAACTCTTGATTAGTGCTTTTCGACAGAAACAACATTTTTTAAAATGATTTAATCAGCTACAGACAACTTTCACTTTCTATTGCTGAGAGCCACCATCTCTTGAGCAGTAGTGAGCTTCCCTAGCTCACTTTATGCTAATATGTCCGGCCGACCTCTGCTATTGGTTGGCAGGGCACATTAGCATAAAGTGAGCTAGGGAAGCTCACTGCTGCTCGTGAAATGGTGGCTGCCAGCAACAGAAAGAGTAAGTTGAGGGTCACTGCCTAAATCATTAAAAAAGCATTTAGAGGTAATTAAAAAAAAATTGTTACTGTCAGAAAGCACTAATCAGGCATATTTGTAGTGATTGGGGAAGGCTGTGTCTTTTCCAGCGTTTTTCTTTAAAAGAGCAATGTCCGCACCAGTTCTCAAAGATAAAACTCCTTAAGAAAATTAATGATGGGAAGGGGAAAAGGGGGGTTGCAGCTTATACAAAACACTACCCTCACAATACATATGTGCTAAAGTGCATAAAAAATTATTAAAAAATTATTTTTAAAAATTGTTTGTATTTGTACAGCTATCGTGTCAAAGTACACCATTTGCCATTTTAGCTATAAGGTGCAGAGTATTGTGGCGTTTTGGTATTTGGTCTATCACGGGATCCCTTACCTTCTTAAGTATTCTACTTTCCCATCAGTTGTTTCTGTAATGGTTGCCTTGTTACCGAACTAACTGAGTTGGACGCATAAAATAATAAACAAAATAAGGTTTATTCAGGAGCATAAGCAGGGACATCTCATCAGCACAAGGTACAACTCAGACTGACTAGAGAAACAGGAAATTGGGGGGTCCAAGCCCCTGCTGGCAAATAATTAGCATAACACATGACCATGGCTGGCTGCACATTACTGTTCCTAGTTAAAGGGGTGGCAGCTAATCCTAAGACCCATGCTTAACTCTGTACTCCACATCACCTGTACTGTAAATGTGAGTTCCACTCGAACAAGTAAAGACATTGTTAAGCAAGAACAAGAATAAGAATTATCAAAACCTTAGTAAACATTATTACCTTTTTAAACATTAATATGACCATTTATCAACATCATGGGGACATTAATAGAAGACGATTGATTAGTTGATCGAGAAGTACAATACATTGCTGCAGGGGAAGGGAGGAAAGAATCTGGACTACACTGGTGGCCAGTCAGTGTAATGCCAGGGGAGAGGGGGACACCATAGCACTTGAGGCTGGCCATGCCATAAGCACTAAGGTGCGGGAAAGGAAAGGAAAGAGAGGGAAGGGGAGCAGCAATTATTACCCAAATGCAATTACAAACTTGTGTTCTGATTGGAACAACATATCTTTTCTAAGATCTAGAAGAGAAACATTTTTTTTAGCACAATTGAAGGGCTGCGCCTGTAGTTCGGTGGGCGGGGATACCTTCTACAAATTACCAGCATGCCCAGCCACCGGCACTTAGCCGTCAATTCTGGTTGCTGAGCCGGGCGTGTGGTTTCCTCGCCTCACTGAGCTTCACTTGCTTCCCTCCTGCACTTGCCTGCCTTGTCTGCTCCTTGTCTTGTTTGTCCTTCCCTTGCTCTCCTCCCTCCTCCTAGGCAGCTTGCCGCCACGCGCGCCGCGGCTCTGCTGCCGGCACCCCCATTCCTGCTTGCCTCTCCTTATTCCTCCCCAGCTGCGTTCTCGTGGCGTTCCTTCCTCCCTTTGTCTTCGTGCCTTACGGACTGCGCCCTTGCATCTGGGGTTGTCTCTGCTACCCGTTTGTTCTGTCTACCTCCTGCTGTTTGCTCCTTTGGTTTTTTTTTTCCCTAGCTGCTCTGTGCTTCCGGGTGCGTGCTGCCCGGATTCCTCCCCTGCACTCTTCCTGCCCTGCTTGGCTCCAGTAGTCGGCTGTTCAGCCCAACACTCCTTCAGCAGCAGCACGTCTGCTATCTGGCTTCTTCCTGGATACTTGCTTCCCTGGACCTTCCTCTGCCTCCTACTTTTCATTGGATTTACATTGCCTGGACTTCCTTCTGCACTTGCCTGGATATTCAGCACCTCACATCTCTGCCTTCTTATCAGTGGCGGCCTGCCTACCTACCAGACTGCTTCCTGGCTTGCAACTATTGTGTCTGCACACAGGTTCTTTAGTTGTTTCAACATGAGTGCCTTCATAGAGGCACTCTCTTGCTACAGACACCTTCATAGAGGTGTTGTCTTTTTCATTGTTAAGGGCGCTTCCATAGAAGCACCCATTCCACTACTGGCTCCTTCATAGTGGTGCCATCTCCTCTGTTGGTTACGGGTGCCTTCATAGGGGCGCCATCTTGCAACCATCACCTTCACAGGGGTGCTGCCTGCTCTGATTATATATATCTCACTTATGCTTGCAATCAGGTCCCAGCAGCTCTGTACGGACTTCAGCATCACCATGGCATCCTCTGATCCAGCCGAAGGGCCCACTACTGCTTCTCCTGCCCCTCGGCGGCGTATCTCCACATCCAAATGCTTCTTGAAGGATTGGACTGTTTCCCATTTAATGGCCAAATTACAGAAGCTTGGCATATCCTTCAGTGCTCATGCCTTGAAGCAAGCTTTATACGACCTTCTGCTCGAAGAACGCTCTCGTGGGTTGCCTGCTGTGCCTCGTCTGCCTTCTGGCCCGGTTACTGATGCCTTTTCTGAACTGAAAGATGTGCTCTCTCAGTTAACTGCAACCATCTTGGATATTTCTAATCATATTTCCATGCTCGAAAATAGGCCATCTTTGCCTTCATTACTGCCTCCAACTTCACCAGTCCCTACCGTGCCCCAACTTCCATGAGTGAATATGCCAGGTCCGCCTCCAGCTCCCACTCCTGGCACCGTACCTTTACCTCCAATGGTTCCTCCTTCTGCTCCAAGTCTGCAAGGCTTCAGCCATTTCTTGCCTACCGTGTCCCCCGATTAATTTGGTACCCAGTCATCTCCGCACAGACATAATAGATGGAAAGGAAGTCAGTCTCATCTCATTACTAATTTCCTCTCATGATTCCATAGAAAACAGGGTCATTACATGTGGTGATATATCTGTCGTTCTTCACTCCAAGGACCCTAGACTCTCAAAGAAGTTGACCATTCCTGAATTCATCTTGGCGTTCAGCCTCTACAGGGGCATCCTCTGCTCTGCCTTCCCTACTTGCCAGAGGAGCTGGATGCGTACCTCTATTTAGTGGTGGATTTAGGCACCCGCTATGGTGGTACGCATTTCTTCAATTAACACAAGGCTTTCTCAGCTAAGGCTGCCACTGCTCTGACCCATTTCAACACCAGGCTGCATTGGGGATCACTCGACAATGAACTGTTCTGCCACCACTTTGCTGGACAACAAGCCCTGACCTGTCAGCTGTGCAGCTCATTTTCTCATGCTGCATCCTTGTGTCCTTTATCTGTGGCTGATGTCTCTTCCCCCTCAAACCTTGCCCTCTTCCAGGCTAGCCATTACTTGTACTGTACGCAACCCGATTGTGTATCCTCCTCTCTCCCACAACAGGCATGACTGCCCCCCTTACTTATGTCACTGGCAGGCAGGTTAGTAACAATTTCAATGCCTTAGGATGCCATCAGTATAGCTGTCATAACCTGCACATCTGCAGCCATTGTGGTGATGCTCACTCCAGGTTTATTTGTCCTACTGCACGGTCTAAGTCCTCCTATCCCACCACTCCTTGACTCCTATTTGTTTCTCAGGACACATTCTGATCACTGCATCATCTTCTGTCATCCTGTCACCTGATGCTGGTAATTTTCTCACTGGTAATGTTATCATCATTCATCATCTGAGACTGTTCACTACATCTCATCTCATCCATTTCTGCCAGGACCTCATGGACCAGTTTGTCACTTCCAGCACCTTGCGTGCTATCCATCTGTATTCCTCTCCTACCACTGCCATATGATTCTTCTCCATCTCCTCTTAGCATGCCCAGAAGGAGGGCAACCTGGTGGCCATGGTTCCTCAGAGGTTTCCTCCTGCTAGGGTTTTTTTCCTCTCCTGCGTGCCACCGGGTACACTGTCCGTGAGTTGGAGGAGGTGGACTTCTAATATGTTTGGGCCTTTACACCTATTTCAGCTCTGAAAGGATGGGAATGAGTAAGGCCAAAACATATGTCACATCAAGCATACAGTGGCATCAGGCATACAGTGACATTCATATCCCTGCACAGTGAACAGTAATTTAGAACCAATATACATTGTTAAGACACAGAAATCACAGAATCACCACACTGAGTCCGAATAATGAAGTTCACTTGGTTCTGTGACTTTTACGGTCAGTTGGGATTGAAGAATGGGTGGATTGAACTAGTTCTTGACAGAGTGTGGTCATGTCACAAACGGGGACTCAAGAGTTCTGAGCACTGTCAAATCCACACCATTTAACACAGTATGACCATGATCTGTTAATGTACTTTTTGCATAAAATCGTCTCGATCTGGTACACTGATTGGGGTACATGAGAGTCCTGAGAAGACGCAAGAGGCTGAGATGTCCCAGAAAGTCCATCTGGCTGAGTAGGAAGAACAGGATCTGGCAGAAAAGTGTCGGTACTGTGGGGTTCTGGTGAAACTGGTGTCAAATTGTCAGCAGGAAGTTCAGTTTCTGAAAGTATTGCAGGTTCAAATGCAGCTTCATTACTTGGTGGACTGGGATCATCAGGGAGGGTATCATTCAAGTACCCATGTTTCAGCCTGTTGATGTGAATTTTATTGTGTACCAGCTTTCCATTGGACTTGCGGTGCAAGGGAACATGAACAGGAGGAAGCTTTTCCACAATATAGAATGGACCAGTCCAAGGGCAAAGCAGTTTTTGGGTGGTGCCAGAACAAGGACAGGTCGATACAAATATACAGTGTCCCCAACAGAAAATCGAGGATCGTGAGACTTGGCTGCTGACACTTTTTTGCATTGCAGTTTTTCTCTGTCCCAGTGTGTCAATGGCAATATGTCTGGCAAGTTCAAGCTGTTCCAGCATTGGAATGAAGAAGGATGAAGCTGACTTTGGGACCTCTAACAGCAAGAGATCTTTGTCCAGAGGTATTCTTGGGTGGCGTCCATGGACTAGGAAAAATGGCGTGTACTCTGTATTGTCGACACAAGGGCTGGAGTTGTAAGCAAACTGAATGAAGGGAACAAAACGATCCCAAGTGTCGTGAGTCTCATCCAGGTACTTGGATAGTGTGCTAAGAATGGTGGACATCATTCTCTCACTTTGTTCATTGCATTGTGGATGGTAACTGTTTGTGTGAGTCTTTTTGATGTTGAGAAGTTTGCAGTTTCTTGCACAATAGGTGAAAGGTAGTTAGTGCCTCTGTCTGAATGCAGATACGCTGGGGTACTGTGATGACAAATGATTGTATTGAGGAAGGCAATTGTCACTGTAGCAGCTTTAATGTACTTTAGTGGGATTAATTCCAAGTACTTAATTAGGTAGTCCACAAAAACAAGAATGTACTTATTGCTGGAGTCAGGGCACGTAGGCAGGGAGCCAAGAATGTCCATGCCGACTCTTTGGAAAGGTTCGGTGGCTACAGGCATTGGAATGATGTGTGCCTTTGTCAGTTTGTCAGGAGGCTTTCTTTGGGAACATGGCTGGCAGGATTTGACAAAACGGACAATGTTCTCGTTCACGTGAGGCCAGAAGTAGTGGAGCCTTGTCTTTTTGAGAGCTCTGTGGATTAACATATGACCTCCAGAAAGTGGAGAGGCATGAGTGGATTGAAGAACTTTGGAGACTAGAGAGGCCGGGCACAACTAACTGTACACGAGTTCTGTCTGTGCGATGACCCTTGCCTTCCTTGGTCCAAATGTAAAAAAGCACGCCGTCATCGAGAAAATACTGTGACGCAAAGAATAGTACATCCTGGCGGTGTTTCTTTTGTTGAGGTAAAGTTCCATTCTCTAGATACGAGATGATGTCTGTAAACTGAGGATCAGTTCTTTGTTAAAGGAATAATGCCTGACAGGGTGGGAGTTATGCTGGGATAACATCCCACCTCGGGTGGTTGGGCCCGAGGCCACCGGCCGAGGGCGTCCAACACCCGAGAAGGGATGTTATCCCAGCATAACTCCCACCCTGGAGGGCATTATTCCTATTATACAATGGCTTGTTGTTTTATAATAAAAAAATAATTTTAAAGAATGTTTTTTGTTAGTGTGTAAACATATTTTTGTTTCTTAAGAGAAAGAGGAGATGATCATGGAGGTGATGGGGATCGAAATCATCCAAACAATCAGCAGGGATGTTATGCCAGGATAACATCCCTGCTGTGATAGCCAACTGACCAATCAGAAACCAGGATTCTTTCTTGCCATTGTATAATGCAGTTTAATCGTCACCAGGGAGATATCAGTATTAGAGGTTGTAAGAAGCTCTTTGGCTGATTGCAATAAGTGAGGATTTGTGCTTTTCTCTGTAGAAGCAGTTGGTAGCAGCAAAACAACCTGAGGTGCTGTAGGAGTGTCCACAAGGAGCTCATCTGTGGAGTGGAAAGGAAGAGCTTGAAGGCAGGCTTCTTTGTCTGGGGAGGCTGATGCAGAGGGATACCATCTCCGGCCTACAGCATCGGCATTGGAGTAAACTCGACCTGGTCGGTACTGAATCTCAAGATTGTAGCCTAGCAGTATGGCAATCCATCAGGTGAACTTTCCTTCTGGCTCCTCCATTTCAAACAACCATCTGAGGGCAGAGTGATCTACAATAGCTGTGAAGGAGGAGTAGCAAAGGTAACAGTCAAACTTCTTGATGGTAAAGACCACAGCTAGGCATTCTTTTTCTGTGATGCTATAGTTTTGTTCAGCAGAAGAAAGAGAGTGCCTGGCATAGGAAACAACTCGTTCTGTTCTATCTTGGATTTGACACAGCACAATGCCCACTGCAAAGGAACTAGCATCTGTGTAGAGCTTAAATGGTTGATCAAACCTGGGATAGGCCAATGCTGGGGAAGACATAAGTTTTTCTTTCAAAGTTTCAAAGGCCTCTTTGCATTCGGAAGTCCATAGGTAGTCACATCCCCTTTTGGTGAGAGCATACTGTGGAGCTGCAATCTTGGCATAATTGCAAATGAATTTTCTGTAGTAGCCAGACAAGCCCAAGAAAGCTCAAAGGTCTTTGAGGTTTGTAGGTTCTGGATAGTCTTTTACTGCAGAGAGCTTATCTGGGTCTGGCGAGATGCCTTGCGAACTGATCACATGTCCCAGGTAATGGATTTGATGCTGAGCAAAGCAACACTTCTCTGGGAGAAGTTTGAGGTTGGCTTGCCTGAGGCATTTGAACACCTCTTTGAGATTCTGGAGGTGGTCTTGGAAAGTTCTGCTGAAGACGATAACATCGTCGAGGTAAACTAGACAAGATTTCCAAGACAGCCCACGTAATACAGGTTCCATGATGCATTGAAATGTGGCTGGGCTGTTCCAAAGTCCCATAGGCAGATGTTTAAACTGGAAAAGTCCCAAGTGGCAGCGCCAGGCTGTGTATGGGCATGAAGCTGGATCAATAGTAACTTGGTAAAATCCACTCTGAAGGTCTAGAGTGGTGAAGTAAGCTGGGCTGGCCACACCAAGGCTCTCTAAGGCGTCCTCTGTGGTAGGTAAGGGATGTGCGTCCTGCACCGTGTAGGCATTGAGCTTTTTGTAATCCACCACGAACCGATACCCTTTATCTTTCTTTGCTACCAGCGAGCAAGATGCACCCCAGGGACTTGTAGATTCTTCAGTAATGTCCAAGCATGTCTGTGATTAAGTCCTCCAAGACTTGTTTTTGTTCGTGTCCTGCTTTGTAGGTTCGCTGATGAATTGGCTTTTGGTTGGGCTGCACCTCAATGGTGTGTTGCAGGATATCACAGCATCCGAGTTTGTTATCAGGGCCAACAAAGACATCAGGGTAGTTTTCCAGGAATTCCAGAAGTTGCTGTTTCTCTGTGGGACATGCTGAACATTTTGAGGCAGATAGCCACTGCAGATATTCCTTGAGACGCTGGAGTGGTTGTGATGGTACTGACAGGATGAATGTTAGTGGAACCAGGCTGAAGTTCGTGCAGAAGCTGAAGCTGGTCCCCTAAAGACAGACAAAAAACTTTCTGATGTTGGCACCCTTTGAGACGACCACTGGCTCATCTGTGAAGTTGCAGCATTTTTGGAATACAGAGCCGCCATACACAGCAGACAGTGTGTTCCCTGGAAGGAGACCTGAGGAATGCAGAGTTGAGGATCCCGTGATGATACCAACACCTTGTGGGAGTGGTTCACCTCGAATCTTGGCAATTAAAACCATCTCTGACTTAGGAGGTACAGTGACTGAATCTATAGCTGCTGGTTGTCTCCGGGGATCTAGTGACAGTTTGTTTGAGGCAAAGTCTAGGATGGCTTTGTGTGCTTTGAGAAAATACAGGCCAAGAATCACTTCTGGTTGAGGTTCAGGCACTAGGTAAAATTTAACAGTAGCTTGCTGTGAGCTGAAGTGGAGTGTAAGATGGACCACGCCTGTGATAGGTACTGTAGCAGTGCTTTGCTGTGATAATGTACTTTAGGTCAGCCAGAGCAACAGTAGGTACATGGCGAATAGCTGGATTATTTAGTATACTGCTGTGGATAACAGAGATTTCTGCTCCACAGTCGACCAAGGCATGCGTGGACCATTTCCCAATGATGACAGGGACGTAGTTTGCAAGGAGAGGTGACCTGATGACAGGAACATTGGGTCCTTTAGGAGAGATTGTGCCTGACTTAGCAGCTGGAGGATGCAGTTTGTTTGAGTTACAAGAGTCAGTGGGGCGGTCAGTTGCTTTAATTTTCTGCCCAACAAAAGCCCGTAGTTTGTTGGGCAGCACTTGTTTCCCTGGTCCTGTGAATAGTTGCTAGTATCTTGATGATTGCACTGCGGTGGTTGCCTTTGGCTTACTTGATTTCTGTGAAAGTTTTTCAGTTTGTAGCAGACCGCAGCAGTGTGATCCCTGAATCTGCACCACTGACAGGTCACTGGCTCCTGTGAAGGTGGAGGTGGCTCAGGTCGCTGTGAAGGTGGCTGTAGGACATTAGCAGGAGTTTCAGGGGAAACCACAGTATTGGAACGTAAGCTGTTGACAGTTGAAATAAGCTTGTCAATCATCGCTTGTTGCTGTTGGATGCAAGTAGCAAGTGCAACCAATTGTGAAGACTGTGGCTCCTGAACAGTGGTAGGCCAAAGCATGGAAATTGACTCCTGGGCTAACTGTACAGCTTGGATCATGTCCATCCAGGTGACTGGCTTTTGCTGGATAATGTATGTACGAAATTGCAGAGGTAGTCCCCGGACAAAGGCTGTGATCTGATCTTTCTCTGATTTTTGTAGATGTTTACACTGTGATTCAATGCCCACTATAAATGCTTCCAATGATTCAGAGGTTGCATAGTGCCCTCCTACAGTTGCTGTTCTAACAACCAGGGTGGATGAGCTTGTAGGAAATGGTCCTTGAAGGTGGTATACAGGGTGGCAGTGTACCCTCTCATCTGATGTGGAAAGGCATTAAACTGTGAGATGGCCATCCCTCTCAGGAGTAAGTGCATGGCGTTGGAGATTCACAAGGGATCTGTTCAACCATTGAAGGAGATCCAGGCCTAAAATTGCTTGAGCCAGTTGACAGCATCTTCATGGGGTAATGCCACGAAAGGTCCTGGCTATAAGCTGGTGTGGACTGTTGAGTGTGGGGAAATAGCTTTAATATAGGCGAGGTCATCCTGAATGGCCTGCATTGTGGGCATCCCCTTGGCTGAAATGGACGACTGGATGTCGTGCAGGATAGTTTCAATTTTTAAACCCCATGCTCTTGAGGCAGGTGAAGGTGGAGCCCCGGAGCTTGCAGTGCTCAAAACAGCATCGTCCTTGGACCTCATGGTCAGAGATGAGCTGCGTGTCACTGAACGGAGGTCGTAGGAATGAGTGGGAGTAGTTATCATGTAGAGAACGAGACGTCTTGGAAGAAATAAATTGCTGAGAGAAAATATTTTTGTAGACGAAGTACAGTTATTTATAAGCAATTTTCATCAATGTATGTCTTAATAAATAATTTCCACTCTATTTTGGTGTTGTCTGTTATTGAAATAAAGTTGTAGCACAAGAATTGTTTGGTGTACTGTCTCTTTAATTGCATAGGTTTGCCATTGAGTTGTACTGAAACTTGTTCATTTGCTTTGAATTGGGATTTCAGTGTTTGGTTGTAGAGAGGTATTACCACCAGGGGGAGCAAGGTCACTGCTTATGGCACTGTTACTTAACAAAATGGAGACTCCATGCCATGAGGTTGCTGTTCAGGGAGTGTAATGACAATTTGCCAGGCTGCAGGCTTCTTCTCCACTGACATTTTGGCGGGCTTTGATAGTGTTGGGTGACTGGCACAATGCTGGGAGAGGAAGAAAACTTGTCTGTATTTAGGTACAGCATTTTGTTTTGTTTATTGTGCAGTCCTTTATTTTTATTTGACTTGCCTTCCCTCATTTTGTAGCTTAAGCTTTATTTTTTTTTATTTCTTTGAAGTTGCCCCAAGGTTTGTATAATGTGCCATGTTTATTGTGCTTTGATTTGGTTATCGCGCTCCACTTTTATTAACTGTATGCTCTGTGACCCTTTGTTGGAGTGTGAGGAGGATCCTTGTCCTGTAGTCTGCAGTGGACTGAAGAGAGGCCCAGTTGGTGAGTGGCCAAGCGAGGAAACAGGCTCCGTAGTAGCAGCAAAATGAAAGAGAGCCGTAGAGGAGTGTTCTGTGCGCTGGTATGTGAAACCGTGACCCTAAGGTAGCTGGAGCATGCAGCAGGGCTGTCGCAAGGTCAAACATTGAGCTGTAGTGGCTCGCGGCCATGCTTGTGAAGCACCAGTGTCTTGGGGCAAAGCTGGGTCCGTAGCTTGGAGAGAAGCAGCTGCTGCGAGTGGATGCTCTGTGTGGCTGGGGGAAGAAGCTGCTAAGTAGTGGCCAGAGAGCCGTAGTTGAGTTGGCAGAGCTGAGAGCGGGCCACACTGAGGGAGAGCCACAGTCTGCTGCAACAAGAGGTAGGAGGTCCAATTGTGGAGCAGTGGCTCTGATTATGTATTGTGCATCTGGGGAAGCTGGGGAATCAGTCGGAGTGTTTTGGCCCAAGCTGCTGAGGTGGTTTCTGGTTTCCTTGGAAGAGTGTCCCTTTTGAGCAGTGACTTTCCACACTGTGGGTTGGAGCAGGGGTTTTTCCGACACTGAAGTCACAATTGGAGCACAGTAGCAGGTTGGTGCAGGGCCGAGGGACAAGTTTTAACTTTGGTGCCCTTTTACAAGTAATGTCCATTAAAATGGTACCCTTTTACAAGTATTTGCCAATAAAAGACTGTACAGGGCTGGCTATGTGCAGGTCTTGCCACAAGGTTGGTTGTGGGGGTTGCAGTTTCAAGCTCCTTGGAACTTTTGGTGCTCTTTTCTGGTCACTGAATTTGTGCAGTATGCAGCTCCGTGGGGTTTGTGGAGGCTTAAAAAAATAACTTTTATATTGTAGCTGATTAACAGTGTCCCACATTCATGCACATTTATATGCCAGCACATTTATATTTCCTGAGGCAGATTGCAGGAGGATTGATTTAACAGGATACAGTCCAGTTTGATTTTTGGTTCCTTTCTGCTGCCAGGTGGATTTTTTCTTAGCATGCAACAGTTCAGGCACACTTGGGTGAGACTCTGGGGTACCCAATGACGGAGATAAACAAGATGGGCATCTGGGCAGAAGAAGGGCCACATTCTCCACCATGTGTAGCGTTTTGGTATTTGGTCTGCCACGGCCCCCTTATCTTCTCCAGTATTCTGCTTTCCCATCAGTTGCTTCTGCAATGGTCGCCTTGGTACCGAACGAACTGAGTCGGACGCATAAAATAATAAACAAAATAAGGTTTATTCAGGAGCATAAGCAGAGACATCTCATCAGCACGAGGTACAATTCAGACTGACTAGAGGAACAAGAAATTGGGCGTTCCAAATCCCTGCTGGCAAATAATTAACATAACACATGACCATGGCTGGCTGCACATTACTGTTCCTAGTTAAAGGGGTGGCAGCTAATCTGAAGCCCCATGCTTAACTCTGTACTCTGTATTATCTGGATCCAGTTCTGAGTGAACCTGATCCTATAAAACCAAAAAGGAGGATTAGTCCAATTAGTAATTCATGGTATTTTCTGAAAATTGCATACCCTTTTGACTAGGCTGATTAGAGATACATTAAAATATTACTTAAAAGGAGTATATTAAACTCCTAAGAATTTAAGCAGACTAAAATTGTTTTACAAAATTCCCTTCTCTCATTTCTTTTCACCTTCCCTATACTGAAAAACAGAAAAGCATGACTTTTGGGGTCAAAAAGCCATACTTTTCAGTTTGTGGGCTCAGAGAAAGTAGAAACAAATGAGAGGAGGGAAGTTTGATAACCAGCTAAGATGGGAAGCTATTTCATTGTTGAACTAGGCGCTACCCACTGGTAAGGACATAAAGAGCCCTGATGGCCTATTGACAACTTTGAAAAAATGAAATATGTAGACACAATTTAGCTTAGATTTAATGATTTTTTCCTGTAATTCTCACACTTACTTCTTTATTACTAAGGAGATTCGCATGTAAACAGGATTGCTGCTCTATCTGTTCTGGCTGCTTGCCTACACCTAACATCTCAGTTCTGTTTATGACATCACAGTCTGTTGCTGGGGAGATAATTATGAAGCCATAAATAGGGGACTGATGTCAGGTGTAGGCAAGCAGAAATAGTAGCTAGAGCCTAAGGGTCAGCAATCCTTTTTTACTCAGTAATAAAGATAAAAGGGAAATAATTATATGAAATATTTGAAATATAAACCAAACTGTGTCTTTTCCAGTTTTTCTAATG
This sequence comes from Neoceratodus forsteri, assembly GCA_016271365.2. Classification (NCBI taxonomy): domain Eukaryota; kingdom Metazoa; phylum Chordata; order Ceratodontiformes; family Ceratodontidae; genus Neoceratodus; species Neoceratodus forsteri. The sequence continues at coordinate 361,962,036 of JADMNL010000024.1, forward strand.
GTGTCAGGGGCTCTTTAAAGAAACAGCTCTCTACTTAAACAAAAAGATTAAAACTATTACATTTCCAACAGTTATGTAGTCCAGACACCGTATGCCAATGGGCTACTAGCCCTGCCTGTTCACATGAACACAGGTTAAGGGTCCTGCGTCCTGCTACGATGGTACCTGGAGGTTTGATCCCAGAAGAAGAGTAAAAATAGCGTGTTGCCTTCACCGAGAGTAGATTGCAGTGGGCCAGATGTGTAGCTGCTACAACCCACTGGGATGCTGTACCTACCTACCTCCCCTTCCAACTGCCCCACACACAGGATGCCAAACAGTTTCCTAATACCATATATCACGTATACTTTATGGCTGATTCCCACAAAACACCATTCACTCAGCAATTCCAAACAACAAACCACATCTTTATTGGGGAAAAGGGCTAGGATTGGGGTACCTGGGACCAGGATATCTGTGAGACTGTGGAAGAAAGAAACGGTTAAAGAATTTACTATGAACAGTTATCGACATATGGGCCTGTAGGCTAAAACACTCCAGTTGCCCACCCCCACTGGTACCAGTGTTACCCTCTGTCTTTTTTGGGTACCCAGGAATTGCATGCCTGCTCGGTGCCACGGGTTGGCCGGCTGTTGGGGCCCTAGAAACAAATTAGCTGGATGCGACAACTAAGCAAGCGCTCCCCTTGATTACTGGGGCAAACCCTGGGTACTCACAGTCTTGAGGATCTAAAGAGTTCCTGTTGCAGAGGTCTTCCACCTGTCCAGATTCAGGGGGGACCTCAGTTCAAATCAGGGCAGAGCGATTGGGCATCAGAAAATATCCTGAAGACCTGAGCCTGATTGGAGGTCTGGCCGCTTGTCATCTTCAGCCTATTAAGGCTCATTGCAGAGGTACTGCACAAAGCCCACCAAACCACCAAGGACTCAGACCTAGGAGTTGCTCTACAGCCTGGTTCCCTCACAGGTCAGTGCGCCCTAGCACTCAGGAATAAACCCATGATCCCCTGCGGCCAGCAGACCCCACTTGGTGGAGGTTAGCAAGTTCCCAACACAGCTCTGATGTACAGCTGGAACTCCTTAGGTCCACTTCCTCTCTCAGCAGGAATACTCAGCTCTAATGTACAGCCAGACAATCTCACAGATTCTCTACTTGCCAGTGCCGTTTGGCAACAAGTTGCACAGTCCAATTCAACAGTTCTTTTCCATGACTGGAATACAGCAGCAATCACCATTTCCTGAAGCATAGGACGCTTGCTCACCTTTTTCTCCTTCAGCCTCACACGGTTCAGACCAACCTCCACCTTTTCTCTAGCTGGCATGCAGCTCTCAGACAGTCTCTCTGTTCCAAAGACAGCATTCACATTTGCTTTGGCTTGCACCCAGTTCCTAGCAAGGCTTTTCCACAGCAAAACAGTCTCTCTCTCTCCAGTCCCAAAATTGGTGCAGGATAGCTGCAGCAAAAAGCTCTTCACACTAGGAACTTCACTTAGGTGCTTGGATCACTAGTCACAAAAGCACAGCTCCTCTTGCCAACAAGATTTCCTCTACTTTGCTTCACAAACTACCTCCAGTTTAAGTCCTGTGAAAGGCCTTAAAAGTATTCAACTCTCACAGCACTGAGCCTTCTTGACTCTATCAGAGCCCAGAACAGACTGAACAAACTGCCCAAAGTCTCTGGGATTTCTCCAGGGGTCCCCAACCTCTAACTGGCTGCCCAGCGTTATCAATCACTTTCACAAGCCCTCTTTGCTTATTGATTGGGCAGGTCTCTTTGCGCCGGGAAATAGTTCGCTCTTCCTCCCATCCGATCTCTGTCACAGTTTTGGGTGCCCAGCTTCCTAATTAGCTGTTCTTGAGGGGTCAAAAATACTAAAAACATGGCAGCTCCCATTCGGTCCCACACAGTCTAAGGAGAGCCCTGACTATCAACAGTTCCTGAAGGCACAGTATTAATATTTCAAACATGATTGCCCTCTAGTCTTGCAGCCACATCTGTCCACTCTCAAGCGACTGCTAAATAATTATTGCCAAGCCCTCCTACAGCCAGTCGCTAGCTCTGTTGTTTGTAACCTCCAGGAGCAGTGGACTATCTCATTAATATTCATGACCTTCATGAATATTCAAATATCCTCTATTACCATTGCGCACTTGGCGCTCGAAAACAAAGATCGTCAGCCACTTTCCAACTGCCTCCTTTGAGTGCCTGACCCCTGACTAGCTTACTCAGTGGGTCGGGTCACTCAGGAAATTATTTACAATGCTACTACCGTGGCAAGAAATGGGCCAGCACTCCAGGTGCTACTGCACAAGCGCGGCTTCGTATCTCTGCTTCTCTGGCCCCTTAAACCTTTTCCATCATACACCAGGCTGGATGGAGACTCAAGGAAGCCAGGAGAGACTCGGGCAGCATCGGGAGAATGGGGAAACGGGGGAGATGGGGCAGCCCCGAAAGAGCAAACAGGTAAGCCCCAAAAGGGGGGTATAGTTATGTTTAACTTTTCATGTTTACTAGTTTTCTTTTACTTTCTTTTGTTCTTGATCTACTAAAGATTTCAGACAATGCTATGCTCACTACACTGAGTCTTTTAAAAAGCATCTGATTGTTTCCTACTGACCTTACAATTGCTGTTTGTGACATTACAGTCTGTTGTCATGGTGAACATTATGATGTATTCAGCAATGGCCCTATGAGGTAAATAGGGGACAGGACAATGCTTTTTAAACAGGCTTTTTGGATACACTGTCAAATATGGAATACATGCTGGGTTGCAGTGCAAAAACACATTTATCTCCACCAGTGAGCGATAAGACACATAACTCATGAGCGGCAGAGCCATGAGTTAATTAAGAAGGTCTTACCACTCATGTGTGGATATAAATGTGTTACTCCACTGAAACTCATTATGTATTTATTATATACAACATTGTTTGTAATGCTTTTCTTAGTATTTTTCTTTGTTTTTAGTTTAAAACTGTCTTTCTTTTGCATTGTAAGTTCTCTGTCAGGCCTATTGCTCTCTGTATTCTGTTTCCAGATTTAAAGTGGAAATAATATGTTCTAAGTGTAATTAATTGTATTCTAAGTGAAGTAAACCGTGTTCTAAGTGAAAATAAATGTTTAGTACAAAATAAGATTATGGATGTTCTCAATTTATTCACCACTGGTGTGGTGCATAATGTGTTATACACCCTGCAAAGGAAATTTGAATATTAATAATATATATTCTCAAAAACATTTTTATAGCCAAAACATTATGTTTATTAAAGTACATGCTGAAGTACAGAGCTGCTCTTTAATGATAAGCTGGAACTGGCCCCCTAGCAGTGTCAGTGGCTCAGCAGGTAGCATACTCGCCTCTGAGGCTGGTAGATCAGAGGGTTGTCAGAGGGCTGTGGGTTTAATTTCCACACCTGGCACTTGGGTTAATATCCCAATACTGACACTGTACTGCAGCATGAGGGGGGTGCTGCACTTCTGAGGTGCCGTCTTTTGGATGAGACATCAAACGGAGGTCCCATCTGCCAGTTCAGGTGGATGTTAAAGATCCCATGTCACTTATCGAAAAGAATAGGGGTGTTTTTATTGGTACAAATTCATAACGACACTTTCACATTACAGAAAAACGAAAACATCATTTTATCCTCTCCTCCAGTTCCTGAAAACCTCTATATTCCCCCTACTTTCAAGCTCTCTGGTAGAGACAAGTCCCCTCCTCCTCCCTTTCTTGCTCTTTACTGCTCTTACTGTATCTTAGGCGTATTTTATTACAAAAGGAAAACCCTTCCACCGCACCATGACACATGCCCTTGGATGCATGTGCAAATCCTTTTCATACACTCCCCGTAATGCATTTTAACATATTGTAGCATATATTGTGTACATCATATATTTTTGTTGGAAAATAAACTGGCATCTGCTTTGCCACAAATCAAATTTAAAACTGCGAACAAGTCTGTCAATGTTCCAGCATCATATTGACCCAACAACTGAGGAAAGTTTCCTAACACCAACATTTGATATGACAATTTTGACATCCAAGGCATCTTCCACTTAATTGCTACATACTGCCAAAGCCCCTTCGTATATGAACACTCAGTTAAAAAATGTTCCTGTGTCTCCATCTGGTCTATGCATTCAGGATATAAACATTTCCGCTCTCCTATAGCTTTATGCTTATGATTCCCCCTCACGCCCACTCTCCCATGTATACATAACCACTGATTGTCCCACATCTTGGGCGGGATCCTTTTATTTGTCACTTGCTTATATATCAAATCATTTAGGCCTTCCAAGCAATGTTTAAAAGTGGGTTCTGCTGGGTCTATGTTTCCTAGAACCTGATGGTACAACTGAGGCCTTGTCTGTTGTAGGATCATCTGCTTAGTGATTTTCCACTTAGCCATCTTTTTAAAGGATATCACCAAGAATTTCTCTATTTTTACTGTTGCAGTAATCTTCGGCATTATATTTGCCCATATGGACAACATTCCCTGAAATGACTGGCTTAACCAGACTTTTACCAATTACTTTTTTGCCAAAAACACAGGTTTTAAATAAGAGCATGAAAAAACACTACAAGATTTATCATCCCCGCCCCTCCTTTTTGTATCGGTAGGTAAATCATCTCCCTCTTAATAGGATTCAGCTGACTCCCCCATAATAGCTGAAAAAACACCCTGTACACTCGGATTTCCAAGGCTTCAGGAAGGGGGAAGACTGCACAAATATATAAGAAACAAACTGTTTACTCAGGTATACCCTTTTTAACTTTGACATTTTCCAGTTTTTCCATTTCTCCACCTTCCTTCCCCCATTTGTACGGCCATTTCCCAATTTTCTTTAGCCATGTCTCCTGGTCCAAAAGTTACTCCCAATATCTCAATAGGTGTTGCGGCTGTGATAATACCCCAATTTCCTCCCTCTCTTCCCCCACCTCCCCCCAGAAAGAAACCTCTGCATTTCTGTAAGTTTGGCAGGGATCCTGACACCTGTCCATACCTCCCAAATTCTTGCACTAATTCTTCTACCCCCTCTTTGTCTTTAATAAAGGCACAGATGTCATAAGCATAAGCTGTCACTTTCACCTCACTAGTGTACTCTTTAATTCTTATTCCCCATATATTTGGGTTTGACAAAATCTTCTGCAGAACCGGATCCAGAGCAAATACGTATAGAATTGGGCTCAGTGAGCAACCTTGTCGGACACCTTTCTGAATTTTGTATCTCTTTCCTCTGCTCCCCATCAACACTGATGATATAACTGCGCTATTATACAATAGCTTTAATCATTGTAAAAGGGTTTGCTCTATACCATATTTCTGCATTACAGTAAACAAGACCTGACGACTCACTTTATCGAATGCTTTACACTGGTCCAAAGATAATAAATACCCTTGTATCCTATGTTCCTTACAAAAACTATACACGTCCCTAATAATACTCAAATTTTCCTGAATATGTCTCCCAGGCAACGCATGTTTGTATCGGGAGAATTATGTCTTTTAACACTTTTTTTACCCTTTGTTGCAGAATAAATGTTAAGATTTTAAAGTCAGCATTCAGTAAACTTTTAGGCCTCCAGTTTTCAATGCTTTCTTTATCCCCGGTTTTAAAGAAGAATGTGCCCAAACCCTGCGTAAAGATTTCTGGGATCTCATTCTGGGACAACATGTACCTGAAAACTTTGCCCAACAATGCTGCTATTATTTCTGGGAAGAGCTTGTACCATTCGTTCAGAATGCCATCCACCTCTGGGGAGATTCCAAGTTTCAATGTTTTAACCACAGCTAAAATGTTTTCATCCTGTAAGGCCTTTCCAAGCTCGTCATTCATTTGTGCATCTATCTTAGGGGAATGAACTTCTCCTAGATATTCTTCTATCTCCTCTACCTTTGTGTTCTTAGCTAATGTGAACTGTTCAAGGTGTTTTTCCACTACCTCTGTGATTCCTAATGTACCCTCCATCCTTTCTCCCTTACCATCTCTCAGGGCAGTAAACTGCGTCATGTTTGTCCTTTCCTTACAAGCTATGCAAGGATCACTATAAGGGGTTTTCTTCATACCATAGGTTACTTCTGTATACAGAGAGGCTGCCCTATTATATTGTATCTCTCGCATTTCTTGTTTTATTTTTCCAATTTGCTGTGAAAGGTCTACTCTATCTTGAGACGTGACAGATAATAGGTTATACAACTGGGATCATAAGGTCATGCATCTTAACCCTCTTGTATTTACTGTTCTTTTCCCAAAGTCTTGCATCCATTTCTGGATTTCATTTTTTGATTCTATCCACCATTGTATTAAGTCCTCATACAAAGCTGTGACTGATACCCTAGTTAGTAATACTTCCATCATGCCTAACTTGACCTCGAGTAAAGACAGACTTTCCGTATTCATCCTCCATCTACACGTAGGGATAAAAATCCCTGTATCGGTGGTAAGACATGTCCTTAAAGCCACGTGGTCTGAAAATTCCACCAGAATTGTCTGTGTGTGCATAATGTTTATTCTCCAAGACATAAAAATGTAGTCTGTTTTTGAGGTCAAATCTCCCCTAATGTATGTATAATTTATTTTAGGGTCAGCCTTCTTACTGCAATCTTGTAATTCGGCCACTTCTATACACTTTTTCAATGCTGCCAAATCGCAGTACACTTTCTTTCCTTGTGCCCTGCGTGTTAATGTTTCCCATGTGCAGTTAAAATCTCCCCCAAAATAAACAAATTTTGCCATGGCTAAAAAAGGTTGTTCATCTTCCAATATTTTTACCCTCACTGCTTTGGTTTGTGGGCTGTACATCACTATTTTTTTTTTCAAATTGTTTAACCAGGTGAGACACACTAAGCTGAAAGCTTGTTTACAGGTGCAACCTGGGAGCACAGGGAAGTTAAGTGACTTGCTCAGGGCCACACATATATGCAAGGGGGGGCTGGGGGATTCAAACCTAGGTCTCCAGATTTGCAGCTCAGAGCCTTAAACCACTGCACTCTCCTGCCTCCCTATAAACATGCTAGGTTGATTTTGCCATACCCCATCCACTATCAGTACTCTTCCTGGTTTCAAATCAACATTTTTTGGAAATTTAAAACTATTTCCTGAAAACAAAATCCCCACCCCATCTGCCCTATCCTCCCCAAATGAGCAGTATGATAGTCCCCAGAGCCATTGCCTTTGTGTCTGTGTTATCAAAGCAAAAGAATTAAACCAAGTTTCTTGTAGCAAAACAACATCTGCATTTAAATCATGTAACCATGTAAATATTGCCTTCCTTTTCCAACGTTCACTAGACTATGGGTGTTCAAAGTCAAAATGGAAAAATTTGACATACTGTAGATGTTTTTTATTTAAAGGTTCTTCTTCATCTTTTTCATTCTTGTCCCCTCATTTTTCTTTTCTTTTTTCCTTTTTCCTTATTCCCTTTTTTACCTGCCTTCTCCTTCTCTTGTGGCACTAAGTGAGAGGAGGAAGTGTCTGAATCCAGGTCACCTTGGTCCAAGTATCCCCCGCTAGCGTTTGCCAGGATGTCAAAGGGATTCTTGTTTTCTACCTCTGTTGGAGGTATTTTCTGGATTCACATGCTCCGTCTCCTCTGTACCGGAATTTTCCATTCTGGTGAGGGGTTATGTACCCTTGTGGCCATCCGCTCTTGTGCATGGGAAGTTTCTTTACCTGTTCCCAGCACAGAAATTTCTTGTTCCTCCCTACTTTACTGAGGTGGGTCCGTTTGCATGCCATTTGGCTCCATGGGGTTAACTTGTTCTCCTCCCACCAGAAGTGCTCTCCGGAACCCTTGCCGGGAACTGTGCATACTTCTGTGCATTGGTGGGGGGGAGGAGTTGTTTCTTTCTGTTGAGCTTTTTTCTTATCAGCTCATTCTGATTTAAGTGGTGCCTCTTGTTATGGGCAGCCCATGGGCATCTCTGAAAATCATGACCATGTTCCCCACATAGATTACATCTCACCGTGTTAGTGCATTGCTGGCTAATATGCCCAATGCCATTGCAAATACCATATTTTAGTTTGTCACAAACATTTGCCAAGTGGGTCCTGTCCCCACATTTATGGCATGCTTTTGGCTGCCCGGCATAAAAGAGTACTCCCATATCCTGACCCAAAAAAAGCTGTTTGGCAGATGTATGACACCTTCTGCTGTTTGCCGGAGCTTCACCTTCACCTTCCAAGCTCCAGTCCACAAATGCTTATCGTCCACCACTGCCTCAGGTGCACTAAGTACTTCGCACCTGTGCTGCAACCAATACAAAATATTGCTCACTTGTACTCTTTCGTTGTGGAACATCACAGTTGTAAACCTTATGGGTAGCTGTGCTAAGGGGATGCATACAATGGGGGTCCATAAAGGTGAAAACTTGAACTGATTGTACAGTATTTCATCCAAAACCTGTCCAGAGTGCGGGGATTGGAAACTTAAGTCAAAAACATCCTCCCCAGACACATGAATGAGAGCGTATATCTCAGATGCCATGAATCTCATGGAGTCCTTTATGATGGTTTTTCCCCACATGGTATCAGTCGGGCCTTGTCTCCAGGCCTCCTCTATATCTTTTTTGCACCACGTTCCTCCGTGGTGCAGGCTCCCCATTCGTAAACAGATCAGTGAACCTTTGCCTTGCTCTAGGAGTTGGATTGATGTTCTCTGCCAAAATTCCCTCCTGAAACCCCTTCTGATTGTTGTGGTTCTGGGCCTTCTTGCCCCCTGGAAGGTTGATGACCCTGGTCTGGAGGAGCCCTCCTCTCTTCATTCCCATCCCCAGATCTCCCCTCATTTAGGGGGCCCTCCTGAGAGGTAGGGCCTTGATTTTCATTTGTCAGTCTTACTGGCACAGAATCAATTTATTGTGCCCCCTCCCTCTCACCTTCCCTTGTAATGTCATGGTTATTGTTCTTGGGCCATAATGTCTTACACTACACAATGTGCAGCTTGTTTAGTGTTTTGGTATTTTTCTGCTTTTTCCAGGCTCCCCTCCACACCCCCTGCATCCCCAGTTACCTGGTCTTCTGTTTCCCAGGGTTCAGTATTCAGTATTCAGCCCAGAGTCCAACAAGTCCACATCATAGCCCAGGTTCCACTTCCCGGTCTGATCTTGCTGCCATCTTGCATCCTGTAGTGCATTCTCTGCTGACCAATCTTCCTTTTCAGTTGGTGCTCCTCAGGTTCCAAAAGCCTTCTGAATTAGCTTATGGGCCGTCAGAAGTCGGACTCTGTTCTCCTCCGGACTGCTTCCTCTGGAAACCTCCCCTTGCATTTCCAAAGATCCCTCTGCCTCCTCCGTTGCCATGATAGTGACATTATTCCTTGAAGCACTCTGCTCCACTTCCCAGTAAGTTGATTTAGGGAATTTTCTCTTTGTATACCTTTCCTCATCTTCTGCCAAAATTTTAAAAAGAACCGTCCTTCTTTCATCAAGCTCCTTCTCCAGCTGCGCTTCTGCCATAGAAATATTCACTTGCAGTGTCTCTCTGTCTGCCCTCTTTGCTGTCTCCATATCTGATAACACTTCCTCATCTCCTGTGCATGTCATCCTCTCCTCCGCTCTCCAGACTCCTGTGCTCTTCATCATCCTTTGCTACTTCAGCTGGATTGGAGGACAGATTCCCAGCCTGCCGCCCTTCGGCTACCTCCAGCAGAACTGGCTCCTCCATTCTACTGGCCGGCGTTTCCCCTACTGGAGTGTAGGTGAATTTCCCTGGTGTCCTGGCCAAATTTCCCCCATTCAATAAAAATACCACCATCAGCTTAATCTGGTTCAAGGTCAATCAGCATTTATCTGTGTGGGGGGTTATTGGGGAGGGGCAGCTGCAGAAAGTGGGGTGCTAGCTGCACACTCGAGCAGACTTGATAGACCATGTGGCCTGTTTCTGCTGGCAATCTGTCTATAACAACATCTGCAGATTCGCCTTAACTGCCCCTTGCCTCACTCATCACTGCCTCCTCTACTCGGGTTTAAACTGGCTATCACCTAAGGATCTATGGGACTACTCCCTGGGGTGCTTTATTGACTCTCTTACTAGACCTCCTAGCCCTGACAATCTGGTGAACCTGCTGACTCCTGCCTCCCATACCCGAACCCTCAGGTCCTCCTCTGTCCCAATACTCTCTACCAGACCTTGCACTACAAAAATGGGTGAATAGGCATTCTCTCACTTTGCTCCTAAGTTCTGGAACTCACTCCCCCTTCAGGTTAAAAATTCTGCCTCCCACCGGGAATTTAAAAGCTCGCTCTTCTCTCACCTGCATGCCCGTGGACACTGCAATTGCTTGTAATCTGTTTCACCCTATTGTCAGTCTGCGGCATGGACACAAGCCTATTCTTGTTCTACATGTCACTTATTATGCACTATATTTGATTGTGATTGTTATTATGCTGCTCTAATAACCTATGTATGTTGTTAACTGCTCCTGCTGTCTTATGTTTACCTTATTGTCATCATGTGCTACTGTAATATGTATAACAATGTCCTGTACTCTCCCGGGTCGTGCCTGAAAATAGGCAGGTTTGTTGCCTAGTGCACTTACCCAGTTACCAAAAGCTAATAAATAAATAAGCAAGTAAGTAAGTAGGTTTATTGTAAAATGAGTTATTTAGGCCGCTTGTGTGTGGTGTTGCTTTTAACCAGTCTCCTACTTCTGAGCACTTCTTTTCAAGAAATAAACTTTTTGCACTTTAAACACTGGAAGTGTATGATATTTGGCAGTAATGGTTACCAGATGTGGTTCTTGTCTTTTCTGAGTTACTTCTAGGGTTCTTATTAGAACCGGTAAAAACTTGACCTACCCTAACTAATGATGATTTAAAATATTTTAGTATGAAAATACGTGACAGTACACTGCAAATTCTGCTCTCGCTGCCTAGTATGAGGAGGTATTAAGCATTCAGAGTTTAATTATTGGCTTGAGTTCCTTTTCTTCCTCTACATGTCTCTTGTATAGTCTTGAAATACAGTATCTTGATGTTTTGCATTGGATTTTTTTTGTGAGTTTTAGTGAATAAATGCCCATTTCTGTATATTCGGTGATGAAAAGTAAAATTCTGTACAATGAAGCAAAACTCCTGACCCCCTATAGGCCTGGCTGTTTTTGCGCACACAAAAGCTCTGGAGAAAATGAATGTTGTCCCTAATGTGATGGTTTACTGCCTAACACCACCTTGTTTTGTGCACACATGTGAATTTGCGCTTTTTAAAACATTTAGTGTCACATTCTTGCAGAAATATTAAAAGATGAAGGGGAATAATCACGTTTGATTAAGCAACAGTAAGGGGAATGTTATTGCATTGCTTGCCTTGAACGGAGTTTTTCAGGTTACATTACTTCATCACTTTCAAATGAGGTTTTTGGAAAGAAAACCACGCTGCCAGAAATCTAACAGTACTGCTGCTTCATTTCATGCTAAAACACTGGAACATGCATATCTTAAGATGTTTAAAAGCAGAACTCTGGCAAGCAAAATGTAAACCTTCATTATATCAGGAGACATTCATTCCTAATTGTTGTTGCTACTTCACAATTAGCATTAAAATAATCAAAGGCACAATCATCCAAGCCACAAAAGTACCAATGATGCTACAAGGCACCAGAGAATGTTTGTCTTTGGTTTTGTTGTTTTTGCACTTATTCTTTTGTTCTAAAGGGAACCTTCAGAGTCTAGTGCATGAAATTGGTCTTTTTTGTTGTTGTTTACAACAACAGAACAATTTTTTTTGTTGTTGTTTACAACAACAGAACAAAATATCCATGAAAAAGTATGGACCCCAAAATCCCATCTAATTATGGATTCCTTGTAGGACTATTGGCCCTTTCATTTATATATGGAAGAGCGTATTGTTTAAAGCAGCAGGGCAGCCAGACGCATGGGGCCAAGTGATGGGACATCGCTCTGCATGCTGTCGATCCAGGTACATGCCCCCAGCCTGGATGCCAGGAACGGAGGCCAGCAGGGAGGAAGGGAGCCAAACGTGTCCTTTGTATGCTCCCCTCCTCACAGTGCACCACTCTTGTAGCAGTCCCTGGTGGTGGTTAATGGAGGTATTCTTGGCAGTGTGAGTGACCACATGCTACTGAATGCTCCCACCCCCAGGATGCAGCAGTGGCCGCACGCACTGTAGGAGGTGTGTGCTCTGAAAAACGGTAACAAGGCTGCACTGCAGCGCTGGATGATGGCTTTCAGTAAGCCTCCCTCATGCTGTCTGACTGCCCAGCACACCACGCCTGGCCCTCGACTGACTTCCCTGGTGTCCAAGGCACTTCGTTCCCCCATTTGCCTCCCCAGCACAGATAAGTTGGTCCACCTATGGGAAATGCTGGCAGAGCTCTGGGGGAAGCTGAGACAGGTGTGGCAGTGGGGATTGGGTCTGGTGAGCAGAGAAGGGCTAGCATGTGAGAGTCTGAAGGTGAGAGGCTGCAGAGGGCCTGGAGGAGCAAACAAACAAAAAAACAACCAACAAACAAACAAACAAAAAAATAAACCAACAAACAAACAAAAAACAAACAAACAAAGAAAGCAGCAGTGCAATGAAACTGGGCAAAAAAAAACCTTGACCCTACCTATTTTTTTCACTATTTAAGATTCCTGACATCTTCCAGTTTGGTTTGGTGATATGATTTTCTAATTTCACCAAAATTTAAGTATTCTACAAATGTCTTAATATAGTTTTTTCTCAAGAAAAAAGATTGCCACCACAGTTTGCATAGAAATAGCATTGTAGACCTAGCAAGGTTAGGATTGAAAAAATGAAAAAAGCCTCATGGTGCACAGCAGAGGCGGTACCTAGACAAGTACATTTCACAGGTATGCTAATATTTTTCTTAATTGTAACTGAAACCAGCTTTTAAAAAAATGTTTGTCATTGCTCTGCTGCTTTAAATAAGGATAGCTGCATCTCAGAGGGAGTTTAATGAAATTCAAAGAGACCTGGGAATACTCATGAAATGGGCAGAAAAATGGCAGATCAAGAGTGAAACATGCAAAGTGGTGTATGCAGGTAAGAACAAGAAAGCAAAATGCCACCTGAACAACACAGAGATTAATGAAATTAATGAAAGGAGACAGTATAGCGCAGTGGTTTAAGGCTCTGAGCTACAAACCTGAAGACCTGGGTTTGAATCCCACAGCCTCCACTTGTGTACTGTGTGACCCTGAGCAAGTCATTTAACTTCCTTGTACTCCCAGGTCACACCTGTAAACAAGCTTTCAGCTTAGTGTGTCTCTCCTGGTAAAATAAAAAAGAACAAAAAAAAAAAACTGAGCAGAAAAAGAACCTGGGATAAAGATCAGTAACAACTTTAAATGTGGGCAACGGTGTGGAATAAATAGCAGCTAGCAAAGCACATAAAAACCATGGGGTGCAGTAACTGAGATGGACCCTGATATTTAAAAGCATCCTTTAGTGCTACACAAGTCACAGCACCACAGCCCACATGGGAAGGTGCCTCAGCTCAGGATGCCATATTCAGAGGTTGATGTGCTAGTGGCCTCATATGGCATGCAAGGTACTACGGGGCCATTTACATTCCATAATGTGTCCATTACAGCTCTGCACAATGCCTCCCCCCACAATTGCATGGCGGGATTGTGCAGAGCCATGGCCGTTGCCTTCATCCTCACTCGATCCTCGGTCCCTAACAGTGAAAACCCTGAAACTCAGTGGTATCCCCCCCTCTGCTGAATTCCTGTTACAACAGTTGTATCTCCAGGGCAGTCCAATGGTACCTCCTTCCCCAACGATCCTCTTTAAAACAAAGTTTAACTCCTTGTCATTCCAGTGGAACGCCCCATCTGCTCCGATCCCTATTATACAGTCATACACACACACACACACACCTCCCTACCTGACCCACTCACTCAGCACCCACCAAGCACTGCTTCTATTTGCCAGTGACTCACCAATCAATATCAATACCAGGTCCGTGTGCAGTGCTCTAGATGGTGACCAATACAAACCCTCCTCTCACCACCTCAGTTGACCACTGTCTGAATGACAGGGAGAGAGCATATACTGTAGAAACAGCTATTTCTACAGTACATTTGCACTCACTCCCTATCATTCGGATAGCAGATGGCTGAGGTGGTAAGTGAAGGATCTGTGCTGGTAGCCATCTACAGCACAACACACAGACCTGGGATGGGTAGTGATTGGTAAATCAGTGGCAGACTGGAGTCGAATGTGGTGGTAGGTGCTGGCTAGACGGGCCAGAGAGGGTGTGTATGTTGGTGTGCTACTGGTATGAAAGGGATCAGGACAAGTGGGGGTACCACTGGACTGCAAGGGAGCTGAACTTTATTTTTACAGGGGCTGGGGCAGAAAGGAAGTACCACTGGATTGTAAGGGAGTTGCAATTTGTTGTAATGGGGATTGAGTGGCAATAGGGTACCAGTAGACTGACAGGGAAAGGCTTCTTCTCTCATCAGGTATTGGGTGGGAGGAGGTGGTACTTGTATTGTATGGCACCAGTACTGCTGGGGGTCGGGGGTCAGACATCACTGTGCGTGTTGTTAAAGGAAGGATTTTGGAAGCAGTAAATAGCACTGCCACAGCAGCCTTCTAGTGCTTCCAAAATCCTCTCAGTATACCACTGCACCTTGGATGCAAGGGGTTTCCCTCATTTGCTGGACTTAGGGGTGACATTAGCAAGATTATGCTATGTCTTGAGTGCCATGTTCCAGGGCCCTTTGAATATGGCCCCTGCCTTTCACAGTGTCTGGTTAGCACAGTACCATTCAGGTAGGCGCCATGCTTAACGTCTGAATATCGTAGTCACTGAGAGATATGGTAATGTCACTGCACAAATCACTGGTCATAATCATACCCCATCTTGAGTATAATGTAGAGTTCTGATCTCCATGTCTGTGGAAGGATATTGACAAGACCGAGAAGGTACAGACTGCAGAGGAGAGCGACCAAGATAATTGAAAGCTTGGAAAACATGGACTATCAACTGGCAGAATTAGGTTGGTTCTGTATGGAAAAGAGAAGCGTCGGGATGACTGATAACAGTTTTCAAATATCTGAAAGAGATAACACCGTCAGAGTAAATGCAGCTCTTCTGGGTGCACAAGGATGTGAGAACAAGAGGCATATTTACTGTGAAAGCAGAAAGATTCAAGTGAAATTTTGGTAGGCAGTATAGCTTAGTGGTTAAGAGCACTGAGCTGCAATTCTGTAGAACTGGGTTTGAATTCCACAGCCACTACTTGCATACAGTGTGACCATGAAAATGTCACTTAACTTCCCTGTGCTCCCAGGGTGCACCTGGAAAAAAGCCTCAGCTTAGTGTGTCTTTCCTGGCCAAAAATTGAAAAGAAAAATGTATCAGAAAGAACTACTTTACAGGCATTTTTTATGTGGTCATGACTGATTTGTTTAATTACCTTTTTGACCCCACACCCCCTCAACCCTAAGAGCAATTTTAGTGGCTCACTTTGCATTAACTTCTATTTAACAGTTCTGGGGTGAATGGGTTAATATTATTAACCTTCCTCTGGAGCAGGTATGAGCTAGTATAACTCATCCCCCATGTGACCAAGTTTTGTCCCTTCTGGGACCAGACTTGTCCTGATCCCATTTTGTAAGTTTGAAACATAATTTGCTGCTGCTGACTGATTTTTGTAGTTGGGAATAGAAACATAGAAACATAGACAATGATGGCAGAAAAAGACCAATGGTCCATCCAGTCTGCATGAGTTCCCTATCTAGCCCTGGGACCTACTGTCCCTCTAGGGTCTTAGCCCTCCTCATCCTTCCCCATTCCCCTCCCGGCTGCTGCTGTCCCGAGTAACCACTATACTCTTTATTCTATGCCAACTGTGCTTTAACCCACCAACAGTTCTAGCACTCACCACTTGGGAAGGCAGATTGTTCCATGGCTTCACCAGTCTTTCTATAAAATAATACTTCCTCGTGTTCCTTCTGTGCCTCCCTCCTGTCAGTTTCAACTCATGTCCGTATGACCATGAACTGGTATTCAAGCTAAATAGTGCCCTGCAGTTCACCTTATTATTTCCTTTTAGCAACTTGAAGGTTTGATCATATCTCCCCTCTCCTCTCCCTTCTCGTCTCCAGCAAGAACATGTTCAGTGCCTTGAGGCACTCCTCCTATGACCTGCTCTGTTGGCCCTGAATCATTGTTGTCATGCTGCGCTGCACCACTTCCATCCTATCTCTATCCTTCCAGAGGTTATGAATCCAGAACTGGGTGCAGTACTCCAGGTATGGCCTCACCAAGGATCTATAGGTATATCCCAGCATCCCACTCACTTTGCTGTATGCCTTGCTGCACTGACTTGATTATTTGAGGGAGTCATGGGTAATAACTCCAAGGTCCCGTTTCTCAGCTGTAGTGCTAACTCTCACCCACCCATCCAGTACTCTGTCCTGGGGTTCTTCTTCCCTAGGTGAATTACCTTGCCCTTTTGGGTGTTGAATTTCAACTGCCAAATCTTTGGAAAACCCCTCTAGCATTGGCACATCACTCGACATTTCTCTGATTCCCTCATTACTATCTACCCTCTCACAGAGCTTAGTGTAATCTGTGAAGAGACACAGCCTGCTCTGGATACCCTCGCCAATGTCACTAATGAACATATTGAACAGGACCAATCCCAGAACAGATCTCTGTAGTGCTCCGCTCATGACCTCCCTCTCTGCTGACTTGACCACAATGACTACAACCATCTGCTGCCTCCCCTTTAGCCTGTTACCTACTCAGTTTGCTATGATCTTAGTCACACCCAGATCCTCCCATCCTCTTCAGCAAGCGTCTGTGAGGTACCAAGTCAAAAGCCTTGCTGAAGTCGAGGTAGAGCAAATTCACAGCATGGCCCTTATCCAATTCCCTCATCACCAAGTCAAAGAAAGCTGTCAGGTCAGTCTGACAAGATCACTTTGCCACGAATCCATGCTGTTTACAATCCTGGAGTCTATTGCTGTCCAAGTAGTCCACAAAGTCCTCTTTGACCAGTGAATCCATCAGCCTTCCTATAATACAGGTAAGCCTAACAGGTCTGTAGTTCCCCACATGTTCCTTGTCTCCCCCCCTTATGGAGTGGAAGTAGATCTGCTGACCTCCAGTCCTACGGAACTACCCCTAACCTTAGAGAGCAGTTGAATAGACTACCAGGGATTCAACCACTTTTGCTGCCAGCTTCCTAAGTAACCTCGGATGCCATCCATCTGGTCACAGGACCGTATCTATTTTTAGTGCTGCCAACCCTTTCTGGATCTTTTTGCTTATAAATATTGGCTGCCTCATCTCTGGGATCCCCTTAATGACTGCTTTGATGCCACTGTCTGGCAAGGGCCCAGTGTCCTCCCCAGTGAAAACTGAGCAAATGTAATCATTAGTGATGGAGGCCTTTTGCTTATTCTCCTCTATCATCCTACCCCCCTCTACTAACTTTACGAGCCCCCCTTTCTTTTTTCCCCTAATATATCGTAAGAACTGTTTTCCTCCACTCTTGACTCCCTCCACAGTACGCAGCTCTGTGTCTGCTTTTGCCTCCATAACTGCCCCCTCTGCCTCCCTGTTTTTCAGTGTGTATTCTCACCATTCTTCCTCTGCCTGCTTTTCCTTATACTTTTAGAGAGTTTTATTTATTTTGCCCTCACCACTTCCTGGACTCTTGCTGAGAACCATAATGGTTCTTGAAATTGTTCTTTTTGGTTACTATTCTCATGCTTAGATGCCGCAAGAATGGCTCCCTTAATAGCTCCCTATCTCTCTTCCACCCCCCCCCCATGTTGTCTACCCCATCTGACTTTTTCTGACCAGCTCCATCAACCTGTTGAAGTCTGCCCTTCTGAAATCCAGGGCTTCGGCTTTCGGTTGGGGCTTTCAGGACTCGAAGGTCAGTTCAAGCCAAACGGCGTTATGGCTGCTGTTCCCCATAGCTCCCCTATTCTCACAGCTCCAGTCGCCTCCAAGTTGATGAGCACCACGTTGAGAATTGCAGTGTGCCTGGTGGGTTCCTTAACTACATGTTCCAGCAGACGCTCTTGGAAGGCATCCAGCAAGGCCTGATTTCTGGTGCTCCAGGCCACTGGAATATCCCCATCGATGTCTGGCAGGTTCAGATCACCCCCCACCACTACTTCCCCCTTTGCCACCTCTCTTTCAGATTCTTCCCTGAGCTTCCTGTCTCTCACTTCCCCTCGTCCCATGAATTTTAATGTGAAATCTGAGACCAGCTGTTGCACTGTGAACATTAACAAAGCTAGCTTACTCAATTTAAACTTTTGTCTCCAGTACTGTGTATGACAACAGCTGGCTGCTTTCCATGCCACTGGGGAAGGCAGCTATAACGGGACTGCTGGGGCCCTTGGTGATCTCTGTAGGAACTGCATGACCTCCTTATAGCTTGCTGGCAAGCAGCAGACACTTGGAAGCTTTAGGTGCCACTAGCCCTGTCCTTTTGGCAAGGGCCAATACAGCACAGTCCATATGAGCTAGTCACTAGGGATACATGGAATACAAAAACTAATTCAAATCCCAGAGGAACAGGAACATTCATTAAAAATCTGATACACAGTAATATGCTAGGAATGACATAGATTTGTTCAAATATAATGCAAGTAAACAAAAAGTACAGCATATTTAATTCAAAATGGTAATTTTTTACTGTGCTGGCTTTGTGTTTTTAGTCTCTTAAAATCACAGGTTTGACTGTGTAATGACACAGACATGGTATTTTCCAAAATCTTAGGTTAACATCTCGATATGGAAATATCATATAATGAGATTAGTAAATGTGTGAGTACTATAATTAAGAAAGTGATTAGTTGATGAATGTTTTTCTGGTAAAGCTTGTACTTTAAATAGCCAAAGTGTAGGTGGAGACAGGCAAACCACAAAGCCCTGTAGTCTTGCCTAATTTCAGGCTATTCACTGTCTTTGAGGATTTAGGCTGTTGTCAATGGGGGCTCTTTGCCAACACAGGAAGTTGTGGGCAGAAACTCTAAAGCTCCGTTTAGACGGGCTGAGCTAATTCAGCTCTGCCTTGATGATCCATCCTAAACTGTCTGTCGAAATGGTTCCAACCTAGGAGAGGTTTCGCATGGCAAATGTCTTATTACTGGAGACAGCAAACTGTATTGACACATTGTTTTGGTCTAAGTTTCAGTGTGTTAACTGCTTCCCAAGGGGGAATGTAGACAACATGGGGGTGAAGGGAGGGATCTGCTTAAAGGTTACATACCTAATTTCAGCATGTAACTTCACTGCACACAGCGCATAAAAGAATAAATGACTCACATGCACCTATAGTTTCATCTTTTTTAGTTCAAAAGCGACCAAATTGCTTCTTTCCCACAAACCAGCCTCCAATTATTTTGTTCTTTTTAATTTGTCTCCGTGTTTTTCTTCTTCATCCTGTTTTTACTTTAGTTAACTTGTTATGCTTTTTATCGTTTTCCCCTTAAGAAGAAAGTGCAAGTTTTGAAAGTCCCCAGAAAAGAAAGTGCCATCAGATAGTGTCTCACCTTTTGCTGCACCAAGCTACTAACGTAGTAACTCTATAGCACAGATAATATAGTAAACACTGCCTGTCCACTTGATCAGCTATTTGTCCACTAAAGGTTTGTGCACTGCAGCATCCCTAAACAACACAGTATGTACATTGCTACATACATAGATACTGTACATAGATGGTTAAGGACAGGAAAAGACTGTCAGTCATCCAGTCTGCCTTGCTGTTCCAACGTTGTTTTACTCTGCCCTTTCAGAGTTCCCCATGCTCTTGCCTTTCTTTTGTTCCTAATTACCCCCTTGAAAATACCCTCCTGGGGTTTGAACCTCAAGCCAGTCCCAGCACTGTTTCAACATCTGCTGTGAGGAAATACTTTCTCAAGTCTTTCCAGACTTTCTCTTCTTCCAGTTTGATTGTGCCCCTTAGTGGCTGTGCTGTTCCTTTAAGTTTTTAGCATTACTGTATTTCTGACATAATTAGATTCATAATCAGTACACGGTTATTTCTCTCTGATGTTTTTAAAGTGGAGTTTGTTACTAATTTTTGTAATTAATGACTCAAGCCATTAAGGATGGCTGCCACTAGCAATATTTAAACATCCCTTGTGTCAAAGTTACTGTGTGACTTTACATGCAGTATTCATACTGTGGATGTGTCAGCAGGCTGCTAGCACACATTTCCGATGGTAAACAGCGGAGCACCACACTAAAATGTTAAATATATTCATAGTGGGTGTGGCCACAAAACAGGCACTTTAAAAAATCTTCAGAATCCCATATCTCAGTCCAGGAGGGAAATGCAATGAAAAGAAAAATGGATATATTGATTTTTTGTCAGAAATACATTATGAAATTTCTAAACAGTATGGGCCTTATGCATTAACAGAATCCTGGCCCTAAGCGCCATGCATTAACGGAATCCTGGCCCTAAGCACCATGATACATGTATTCAGGGTGTCCGATGGACACACGCAGATGCACTCCCAGCACACACCCACTCCACATCCCTGCCCAGGGCCATGTGTAAGGGATCCCATGCAACTACAAGACCAGTCTGGGTGGGGGGTGGGGAGTGGGTGTGTCTGCGGAGGGCCAGAGGAGTGCGATATGCATGATACAATTTGTGTTGTGCCGGGTTGGTGTCATGGAGGCTTACCAGTACACCAGCCAGAGGGCTGCCATAACAGCTGCACACTCCCTGACCTGCCAATTCAAGTCGCAATGGTCTCCTGCAAGCATGGACCCCAGGTCCCCCCCCCCAATGACGTGGAGGGATAGGGTCTGATGACAGCCTGTGGAGCATTGACTTCGGAAACTGTAAATTTAATTCCTGAATATCAGGGGCATGGCAGCTTGTATACAGGCCACAATGTCCCATGATCCCCTGCTCTTGAAGAGTGGGGGATCCGCTGCGGGGCCCTGTCATGGTATCTGAATTGAAGCTCCTGGTTTGGCCCACAGCTGTCTCCCCGGCCATCCCTGCCCCGGTGCAAATTTATGCAGCCAAGCTCAGGAAGCCCAGGGCCTGCCCAGGGATGTGTATACTGGCCTTGTGCATCCTCCGGTGGTCAGCTACACAGTGCACAATTGTTGGCCTGTACACGCCCCTACTGGCCCATATTGGGCTTCAGCTTGCATAGGGCCCTATATGATGAAATGTTTTCCCACTAACAAACACTGCTGCTTTTTTTTTTTTTTTTAAATTACTCTTTATCTCTCTCCTCACTACCTGCTAGCCCCGACCATTCAGGACATCCAATGAGTCATCCTCCTACCACACACCCACCAGGACTCACCTCTCACTCCTCCATGGAGCTTCGGTTCCCCCGAGCGGGACGCAGGGGGTCCAACACCGCATCTAATCTCATCAGGCTGAGATGGTGGTTCTGGTGAGCAGAGCACATCAGAGGCACGCTCTGGGAAGTCCATCTTCCCGAGCCAGCAGGCATCTTTCTCTTCTTCCCT
Organism: Neoceratodus forsteri; assembly: GCA_016271365.2. NCBI lineage: Eukaryota > Metazoa > Chordata > Ceratodontiformes > Ceratodontidae > Neoceratodus > Neoceratodus forsteri. The sequence continues at coordinate 361,983,481 of JADMNL010000024.1, forward strand.
CCTCTCCTCCCTCCCTACAGTGCACAACCCCCTGACATCAAGGTGGCAAGCGCCGACATCTGCACTGTAAAGCGGCTGCCCATTCCCCTGCAATTGGGGCCTGTAGTACCTAGAACCTCTGTTTGGGGTCAGACAAGTGCTCGGGCTAAGGCCGCAACCCTCCCCGGAGAAGGCGAGCTGTCGTCGGATGCTCAAGCCTATCTCCCTCTGGTCAACCCACCAGTGACCTGAGTCTGCACCTGAACCTGGGTTGCTGACGTGGAGCGAGGTGTGGCGTCCAGCACCTCAACCCTCAGTGCCACCGGGCTGTCACTGCTGCTTTTTTCTATAGCAGTTCTTTTTCCCTGACACTGATGTACTTACAGGGATATGCCGTGATCCTAGCAATGTACCCCGTTGGATCCAGACTGTTCTTATCCTCCCAGACCCTGGTAACCCACCCCGTTACCCCCATTGCTTTCCCTCCATGTAAAAGGCTCTGGGGGCGGGTCATCCTCCTCCTCCTCCTCCTCCTCCCTGAGGCAGTCCATACACTTGTGTGGGTCTGGATCCTGTACTGGTTGGTACTAAGACCCAGGATGCTAACTAGGCAGATACCAACATTCAGATGGCAGTGGGATTTTTGTCCCTCTAGTTGCCCCCTCCCTCCTCCCCTGACATGAGCCTCGCATACTCACAGCTAACCTTGTGGCAGGAGCAAGCTTCTTGGCCCAGTCGTAGGGGTGGCTATGGCAGTGGAGCTCACCACCGACCCTCCATGGTGAGGTGCGCGGCCATGCGGGCCAGCTTCCAGACATGGCGACCCAAGCTCGCTCCTGAACTTGGGTTGCCTGCACGGCAGCAAAATGCACTGCTGCTGACCCATCAGGGCAGCCATAAATACTGCTGCTTTAACTTCCATAACTGGGTGGAGTCCATGTATTTGTAAATGTCCCCTTTTTAGGTGCCAACAAGCATAGCTTCTGGTTGTCCAAACTTTGGTGGTCCCCCTTCCCCCACCATCCACTCTGCCCCTTCCCACCACTCATTCACCTCTCTTCTCCGTGACTTCACAGGTCACTCCTGCGGCTGCCCTTATACTGGACCCTATACTGGACCCTGGGCTGCTGCTCACCACTCTCCTACCCATACTCTCCCTTCACCCTGCACCTATAACACTACTGCAGTCCCCTCATCTACCCTCCCTTTCCTACAACCATTGCTTCCTCCCTGAACTCAATATTGCCTTCTGCACATTCCAGATGTTGTCATCCTCTAACACTTTACTGTCTTGTATTGTAGTGCATTTTACATACACAGAATCTGTGTCCTTACCCAATTGTTATTTATGATAGTTATTTACCTATTTGTATTTTAATTTATGGTTCTTAATGTACCTCTATTCCTCCCTTCCCTTCCCCAGGATACATCTGGAATGAGCTGTTACCAGCTCAGTATGCTTTTTCTGGTAAAACTTTTGAACTAACTTACACACTAACTAACTAGCTGATTAGGTGCTAATCCAGCCCCTCATATTCATTTGCATCTGCATTTATCAAAGATTACTGTTAGTCACTCTGAGTGATTTGGTTTTGCTGATGTCATAGCTATTGATAGGATTGGTGTGTAATGTTTAAGACAGTCAATCCAAATTAGTTTCTGCTGGGGCCTGAATGTAGCCTACCAGGAAGCACTCAGACTGTAGTCGTGGTAATTAGTGAGCTTCATACCATCTGTGCAGGTATGAGTCTGTGCAGGTATGAGTAGCAAAGGGGGGTGGTGGAATCTGTACTGAGAACTCATTAACAGAGCAGTGGCAGATATCTACATGCATCTTGAAAAAGCTCTCCTCAGAATGAAAGCAGTAAAAAATCAAGCTTTGTCCATACCGTAATGTTTGCTTGCAAGATCTGAAGCAAAATTGTGCTTAGTTCATGAGGGAGGGTAAGTAAGTAATGAGCCACAGGGTGTACATCATAGGATTTTAATGCATGCCCCAGGGGTGTAGTAATATGCAAGGCCAAAGACTGAGTGTCCTTATGCCCCTGGAAAATGCAGTAAAATCCTATGATGCTCTTAATCCTCCCAGACAATCTGCTGTCACTAGTGCATGCTTTTGTGACATCAAAGACTCAACTACTGCAATGCTCTATATCTCAGGGTCAGTGAAGGGGCCCTGTGCTACCTGCAGCTGGTGCAGAATGTGGTATCCAGGTTGCTGACTGGTCTCCTGAGATCCTGTCTTGTGATCCTGGCCCTGCACAATCTGTATTGGTGCCGGTGAGGTGGAGGATCTACTTCAAGGTGGGTTTACTCACCTATAAGGCCCTTCTCGGTATGGGTCTGGGCTATCTGTGTGACCTCCTGACTCCTGTCTGCTCCTTGCATTGTCTCCACTCTGCTGAGGAGAGCCTCCTTGCAGTTCCCAGGGCCCGATTCAAAACCTCGGGGGATCGTGCCTTTGAGGTAGTGGCGCTGGTCCTGAGGAACTTGCTTTCAAGGTCCTTGAGGGAGGCCACCTTGGTGAAAATGTTCAAACGGAGTCTGAAGGTGCACCTTTTTAGAGAAGCTTTTATGATTCAGTGATATTCTATTTATTTAGTTGTTATATATTTATCAATGTTTTATATGTTTTTAATTCAATTATAATTCTATTTCATTCGCTTGTATTCTGTGCAGCACCCTGAGCCCCAGGGAAAGGGCTCTTATGAAATAAAACCTTATTTACTCACCGTGGAGGGGCTTACTACACATAAAATGGCTCTAAAAAGTTTTTTGGGGAAGGAAAATGAGATTTGGCACATAACCATGCTTTTATAGAGAGTTAATGTGCGGTCAGGTTATGTCTCTCAGCCAATGAAATTTCTGGCTTTTTTCTTGCCATTTAATACTGTAAATTAATTTAAAGACCAACTCCTACTTTTATCCAGTTTTATAATGCTTTTACCAGGATAGTCTAGTTGAGATGTAATGTGGCATTTGGGCAGACTAAATGAGTTGATATTTTATTTATTTGTACTTTTCTTTGTAACTTAATGAGCATTACACAAACTCGTAACATACAGTGGAGAAGGAAATAAAACAAGCATTTGTCAATGCCAAATGTCTGCTGACATTAGCATTCATATTAGGAGTGGATGTGCAGGAGTTAGACAGATGCAGAATAGGAATGGCAGTGAAGTAGTGAACTCACGTCAACCCACCTCCACCCTGCAGAGATGGACAGGCATTGGAGTATGTCTTTGGGTCATCGTCCATAATGCTCATGGCATTTCACCTCACCCTATCCTGTAGACACTGCCAAGTGTTGAGGTGTGCTTTGGGGTGTTCGGCCTCACAGTCACCCCATTTCATAAGGACTTACGCTGAAATGGGTGCAGTATAGGAGAATGAGGTGAAGTCTGGGGCTGAAGAGTCCAAGGCTCACCTCGATGCCTGTCACTGGCTTCAGGGTGGGGGGTTGGGGTGGAATGGCGTGAGCATTACAGCCAGCAATCCAAAGGCACACCCCTGATGCCTGTCCATCTGCACAGGGTGGGATGTTATGGTTAGAAACCCTAACACCCTGGGCGTTTGTTGGTATTTGCACTACAAAGTTTCAACATGGCCTTTTTGTGACACCCACCTCATGAAAGCATTTGGGACCTCTGCTCATGCACAGTGGCACTGTGATTTTGTTAATGTGTCCCGAACTTTGATTTCCCACAGCAACCGCGCCATTGTGTACCAGATGTGTGAAAACACAGATCGGGTAGGATGTGAAGAATGACAGCTGTACCGTTCATAGGGAGGTGTGAAGAAATGGCAATGTTGAAAATCTGGAGTGAAAATATTAAAAATACTCGAACTTCCGAGCATACGTGGAAACTGCACAATGCATGCTTGTAACACAGTCATTTAGAGGAATTATTTCACCAAATTTTCAACATAGGCATTTTATGACCTCTGCTCATGAACGCTGTCATATGATTTTCTTAATCTGTCCTGAACATTGATTTCCCACAGCTACCACGCCATTGTGTGCCAGATGCGCAAACACACATTTCAGGCAAGATGAGATAACTGACAGCTGTACTGTTCATAAGGAGGTGTGCAAAATGGGCAATGTTGAAAATTTTGAGTGGAAATATTACAGATTTTTTAAGTTGCGAGTGTGAGTGGAAACTGTGCAATGCACGCTTGCAACATAGTCATTTTATAGACTTTTGTCACCACATTTTCAACATAGGCATTTTAGCACTTCTGCTCATGGACAGTGTCACTGTGATTTTCTTAATCTGTCCCAAACACTGATTTCCCACAGCGACCGTGCTATTCTGCGCCAGAAGTGCAAAAACACATTTCGGCCAGGATGTGAAAAATGACAGCTGTACTGTTCATAAGGAGGTACGAAAAAATGCCAGTGTTGAAAATCTGGGGTGAAAATATTACAAATTCGCGAACTTGCGAGTGTGCATGAAAACTGCGCAACACACGCTTGTAACAGTCATTTTTTGGAATTTTTTCACCAAATTTGCAACATAGGCTTTTTGAGAGCCTACCTCATGAACAAATGACATTGTCATTTAGTTAATCGGTCCTGAAAGGTGATTCCACGCAGTGACCATGAAATTACCTTTCAGGACCGAATAATCCCATGACAGTGACTGAATTCATGAGGAGGGGTCCCAAGAACCCCATGTTGAACATTTGGTGTCAAAAGTCAAAAAAATGGCTGAGATATCCACATAAGTTGGGGGGAAAAAACATTTATGCCATTATACAGCTTACCGACATTTCTTCAGTCCGCGGTCAGCTTTGAAGAGTGCAGACATGTTCCCGGTCCACTGAAGATCATTGCGCTGGGCTCCGGAGGTAAGTATGGGGTGGGGGTGGGAGGTGGGGAGGTGGCAAAGACTCAACGAGGGCGTTTTCTATTTTTTTACAGGAATTAAAAAAAGACACAGCGGGACTTTTGGCATGCTGGGGTGGGCTCCCAGCGTGCCACTTGGATGTTTGTTTTTGGGTGGGAGTGAAGCCGACAGGGATTGGGCACTCCCGTTGGCCATACAGTGTGCTGGGGGAGTGCATGAGCATGATGGGATGGGCTCCAAGCATGCTACCTGGGTGTTTGTTGGAGAGGGGCTGGAGCTGATGGGGATTGGGCACCTCTGGCCATACAGTGTGCTTGGGGGAAGAGTGTGCATGAGCCGAGGGGGACTGAGTATCCCCTCGGCACACAAAAATGGGAGGGGGTGCATCATACTGACAGGGATTGGGCTACCCCATCGGCAAATGAACTGGGGAGGGGGCATGCCAACAGGGAGATTGGGAACCTCCGTTGGCTTCAACAGGGACTGGGAGAGGTGGGCGGCGGCTGTCTGTTGGCTTTGTGGGGACTGTGAGAGGCCGACGGAGAAGCCGTCACCATGTTTATTGAAAGGGGACACCAGACAATGCAGCTGTAATTGGCTGCTACAGTCAGGGACTGCCCCACACACACAGCTGATTGTTCAGTGACGAGGCGCTCCCTGATTGCAGGGGTCAATTTCTTTGAGCATAGTGATGTGCCCATTAATAGCTGTCATCAACAGCATACTCCTCTATTGGCACAGCAGAGATCAGCCTCAAAATGGACTGCTGCCATTCGCCACAACACTGCCACGCCTCCACAACCCACTACTGAAGGAAGCTGACGCAATGTGTTTCTTGTGTGTGCATGCAAGCAAACACAAAAACGGTGTCATCAATGGTAATTTCATTCATGAATACAGTGATACATTGCAAAGTGATTCCACCATGCACAACGTGGGTGAGTAACCTGGAGTTGATCATGCATTATCACACAAAATTATACACAATGAGGAGAAATTCAATTTTATACAAAAGAGACTCAACTGACAGTCTGCTCCATAGTGAGAACACCCCACTGGCTGGGGTATGGAGCAGCTTAGGGCATCTCAGCACTCCTTCTGCCCCCAGGGAGTGACTACAGTGCTCTTGTACTGCCTTCGGCTATAACTTGAGATTTAGCTTGAGAATGTTCTGTTTTCAATAGCTTGATCAAGGTAACCCCATATTTTATTAAATTTCTCCCCATTTCAATCAGCACACATTTGTGTTCTTTCCAGTTTAAAGCACTTCAGTAAGTTCTGGCTCCATAGTGCTATGGGGGGTCCCTACTCAGTCAATGCTGGGCAACTATCTTGCAGGCATTGATGAGGGCCAGGGCCCACAAGACCTTTTTTAAGTATGTAACCTGCCCTGGGGATCAGCTACCAATAGAAATTCTTGTGGTGATCTGGGTATCTCGCACCCCAGGACCTGCTCCATTAACCTGCAGATCTCAGCCCAAAAAGGCTGAACTTTGGAACAGGTTAGAGACATGCAGAAAGGATCCTGTTTCATTTTGCATTTGGGGCAAATAGGGGACTTATCCATACTATATCGGTAGAGGCATATGGGGGTTCTATATGTTCTACATAAGAAGTTCATTTGACTCTGTTGCTGTCTGTTATTCCATGAGCAGCCTCTGAAATGGGCTGTAGCCTCTTTCTATACACCTGGTGATATAGGCATTTCTGTGCCAGTCTCCCATTTCTTCATTATTTCCTCTAGAGGTGGCCGGCGACCCCCAGGAGCAATCTGTAGAATGCTGTCTTGGCCTTATCCCTGGCTGGGGTTTTTATACTATTTCCTCCACAGGGGAAAGTGCTGCAGCATGGTGTGGTGAGGCGTCAAGCATGGGAAGCCAGTGTCTAATTCTAAGATAGACAAAGAAGTCCCCCTGCTAAAGGTGGTTTAAATTACATAGGGAAGCAAAGGAGTGCATACATCACCCTACAAACAGATCACATATTCTACATGTTCCTGGTCATTTCCAGCAGAGTATTGCATGGTGAATGAACACATTAGTTATTGAAATGTTTTACCAGGAAGGCACACCGAGCGACAGGTTGCTCATCTCCCGATACAACCTGGGGGAGAAAGGGTACAATGGGGATGAGACATTTTACATTCAAGTTACAAAGATCAACATAACATACAATTAATTAAGGCAGTTGTTACAAACAGTGTTGCACACATATGTAATTTGTGAGAACAATTAATAAGTGCATAAGGGGTAAGATGACAGTGCAGAGTTGTGTCCCAGAGAGACCCCTTCAGGATGTGGGGAACCCTGCAAGGGGACAAGGGACTGGAGTAGGGATTAGAGAGGGAGCAAGAGGAAGTAAGTGTAAGAGTAAGGGATGAGGCCTGATCCAAGGAACCCTCCAGGATGCTGGGGACCCTGCAAGGGGATTAGGAACTCCAAGGATAGGTAGATGGGGAAGAAAAGAGGCAAGCCTAGGCAATATAGGACCCCTTTATGATGCTGAGAACCGTGCAAGGGGAGTGTGAAGGCTAGGGGAAAAGAGGGAGAGAGCAAGGGAAAGGAGAAAGGTATGAAAACTAGCACCTAAGAGGGGCTAGGGTCAGTAGAGGTAGTAGGGTCGATAGAGGCATTGGGTAAATTCTAAAGGGGGACGAACTGTAAGGAGCAAGATGAAGGAAGTTAAGGCGGGTCATGACAGGAACAGTTAGGAGCGAGATAGTTGGAGAGGGTAGTGTTGATGGAATAGAGGGAGGAGGAGGAGGAGTGTCAGATTTGGGGAGGTAGAGAGTTCCATATTTTAGGGAAATGGTGAGAGTACCCAGACTGGCTGGGGAGGGTGTAGCGGCACGGGACAGTTAGCGTGTGAGTGTCGGTAGATCTGAGGGAGTGGGAAGGAGGAGGGGGTGTTATAAATGAGGGGGAGCAGTAGGAAGGGAGTTCACCCCGTGTGATAGGTGTCTATTTCTAAGGGAGGGGAAGGAAAGAGCTTAATAGAGGTCACAGTGGTGGGTGCGAGAGTGAGCATCAAGGGCAAAGTGGCAGAAGGAGTTGGAAAGAGTGTCTAATCTGGTCAGGGAAGACTTGGGAGCAGCATCATAGACTACGATGCAGTAGTCAAAAATGGGGAGGATCATCTTCTAGACAAGCTCATGCCTAGCTGCAGGAGAGATGCAACTGCAGTTCCTGAGCAAAGCACCAAGCTTGGGGCACAATTTTTTCTGGATGGCGTCAATGTGTCCAGAGAAGTTGAAGTGTTGGTCTAACCAAACCCCAAGGTATCTGAAGGATGAGGTGTCCTCAAGTAAAATCTCATCAACAGTGTGGAAAGCGGGTAGGGAGGGAACCCTAGAGAGTCTCTGCCTTGTACCAAGGGTCATGGAGACTGTCTTCTTGGCATTGGGAAATAATTGATGGTTTGCAAACCAGACCTGGACCTTGTTGAAGTTGTGCTGCAAGCTGGATGTAACCTCAGCTGGGCATGAGCCAGATGCATACAGGACAGTATCATCGGCATACATGTGTATGGTGGAGGAGGGGGAGCAGACAGATGGCAGGACATTAAGGAAGATGGAGAATAGAAGGGGACCAAGCACGGAGTCCTATGGGACACCAGTGCAGATTGGGAGGGGTGCCGAGATGGCATCTGCGATCTTAACTGATTGGGTTCTACCAGTAAGGTAGGCCTTAAACCAGTTAGTGGCAGAAGAGGTTAGACCAGCAGATGAGAGGGGAACCAAGGAGAAGGGAGTGGGAAACAGTGTCAAAAGCCTTGGCAAAGTCAACAAATATGGCTGAAGTGATTTTGCCATTGTCCATCCCGGAGAGGAGGGAGTCAGTGAGATGAAGTAGGGAGGTGGCGGTAGAGTGTTTTTTCCCGAAATCAGATTGGAACGGGGTGAAGAAGGAGGTATCAGATAGAAAGGAGGTGAGTTGAGAGAGGACTAGATGCTCTTGTAGTTTGGCTAGGGTAGGGAGTAGCGAGATCGGGCGATAGTTGCCAGGAGATGAGTGGTCTCCACCTTTAGGTAGGGGGAGGACCACTGCATGCTTCCATGTGGTAGGGACATCGGAGGTAGAGAAGGAGAGATTTAAGATTAAGGAGAGGGGGTAGGCAATGGCTGGCACTGAGAGAGAGAGAGAGAGAGAGGGAGTTTAGGGTCAAGATCATCTGGGGAAGATTCTTTTTGAGGTGTTGATGGCAAGGAGGGCATTTAGAGTATCAGTGGGGGAGACTAAAGAGAATGAGAAGGAGGGGTTGGGAAATAGGAAGTGGAACTATTTTTGGGGGGCTAGAGGGGCAGCTGTAACATTTGAGGGGAGGGGTAATTAGGGAGGGACTTCAGCAGTTCATAGAAACATAGACTTTGACGGCAGATGAGGACCGCTTGAACCACCTAGTCTGCCCATTTCCCTACCTAGAGGATAAGCTGCAAATCCTGTTTAACCAACAGCCTATTTTTTTCTACCCTCCACAAAAATTGCCTTATGTCTGTCCCATGCATTCTTGTATTCTCCCACAGTTTTAGACTCCACAACCTCCTCAGGAAGGCTGTTCCATGCATCCATGTAGAAAAATACTTCCTCACATTGCCCCTGAGATGTCCCCACTCTATCTTCAAATTGTGTCCCCTTGTTCTTGCACGTCTCTTTTTCTTTTTTTTTTAAATATAGCTTTTTATTTCATTTTGAGATAGAGTACCACATACATAATCACATTTTATGCAACATATTAATTGCTGAGATTCCTTGTTACAGCATATATAGACAATTGATTTACAGGCACTTAATTTATACACACAGGACTGTTTAACATATCCCTGACATAGCATCCTACTGTCTTTCTCCGTTTGGTAAATAGACCAGAATAAGATCTCATGGACTGTAGTCTTAAATAAATAATGTTCCCTAGCTTCCCCCTCCCATATTTTCCAGATCAACCTCCACCTTGATCTGGGTCCCCTCCCTTTAGTACCAAAGACTCCAAGATAATATACTACCCCAACTATGAGTAACTTGGGAATCATAAGATATTCATCCTTTTGTTTCATGGTACAAAGTCCTGATAGGTCTCTAACTGATATGCAACCCACAGTTCCCATCTAGTATTGAAGGTGTTTATCCTGTTGTTTATCTTATATGAGAGACGTTCCAAGTTATATACTTCGTAGGTGAGGTTTCTCTAAGAGTCTTTATCAGGGGCCGTTTTAGTGAGCCTTAATCTGGTAATAACTTTTTTAGCTATTAAGATTAAAAGTGTGACAAGTTTTTATTGAGACCAGTTAATCTGGATGTCCTGTGGTGGCGTCGCCGTCAAGACAAATCCTGGGGTAAGTAGCTCAGGAGTGCCAAATATATTGTTAAGTTCTACTAGGATATCCCTCCAGTAATCAAAAAGGGGGGGACAAGATCATAATATGTGTTCTTGGCCTGCAGGGGAATATCCACATCCTCTCCAGCAAAGACTCCTGTCTGGTGCCCCCAACTTTACCTGGCTATCTGGAGTTCTAAAAAATCTAACCCTGGTCTTCCAGGCAAATTCCCTCCAATAAGACATTGAATTCTTAGAATAAAAGTAGGTGGATTGTAACCATCTATCTGGGTCTAATTCTGATTTAAGCTCCCTTGCCCATCTGACTCTCACTTTGTCATGTTCCTGCGTGGTCATAGGGTGCATTGCCTGGTATATATTACTAATAATATGTTCCTGTGATCCACCTTCTATAGCCTGGATAATCAATTATACCCTTTTGGATGGGGCTTTTGCTATTCCAGTTAAAGAGTCAACCATCCCAAGCAGAGCAGCATGTAGTGCTCTATAAGTTGGGAGCTCTCCCTGGGATAATCCATATGAGGATTGTAAATATGGGAATGGATGAATTCCCGAAGGGCCCACCAGTTGGAACACATATCTGATGGAGTAGTGCTCCCATCTTAGTAGATCTGTCTCCAGTGAGGATGGGTAAAGATCTTTATTATAAGCTAAGGCATTTAAAGAGTATTTCTCCTGAGAGGTTAACCTAAACCGAGTCACATAAAGCCAGTTTTTTAAAAACTCTGCAGTCATTTTCAGAAACTGGGACAGAGGATAGCACCTGGTGAGGTCTCCCAATAGGTACGCTGGTAAAGATTCCAGTCCATTTAAGATTACTTCTATTGTTTCCCAGTGTGCCTTGTAAGAGGGGTTAATGAGTAATAGGGCTGTACGGGTTTGAGTTGCTCTAGAATATTCTTTCAGGTTGGGTAAATTTAGCCCTCCCTGTGTCCTAGGCAATTGTAATAAGGTGTATTTTACCCTTGGGGATTTTCCTCCCCAGATAAACCTAGAAATGAGCTTATCCCATGATCGGAAATAAAAGTCCAAGAGAACAGTTGGCAATGTTTGTAGAAAAAATAATAAGCGAGGGAAAATATTTTGTTGGATTGTTTCCACTCGGTTGATTAAACCCAGGGGTAATTGTGTCCACCTAGACATATCCGAAGTGATTTGCTGTGTGATTGGTTCCATATTCATCATTTCAAGGTGTATTAACTTGGCCGTGATTTTTATCCCTAGGTACCTCATCTCAAGTCTATGCCAGCGGAACGGAAATTCCAGTTTCATTTGTCTAGAGGTGGAGAAGGAAAAATTAAGTAATTTGGTTTTTGAACAATTTATTTTATAGCCAGATAAGGTGCTAAAAAGCTGAAGTTGTTCCCATAATGCTAGAACAGATGTCTCTGGGGAAGTCAGGGTCAACAAAATATCGTCTGCGAAAAGGGATAGTTTGAACATTTTGCCTCCTAGCGGAATCCCCTGAACGTTACCGTTCTCCCTTAATTTGGCGGCTAGGGGTTCCAAATAAAGTGCAAAAGAAGTGGGGATAAGGGGCACCCTTGTCATGTACCTCTATATAAAGTAAATGGTGAAGAAATCAAGCTGTCTAATTTCAGATCAGCCACTGGAGAATGGTACATGGCCTGGATTTGGGATATAAACTTTTCAGGAAATCATATTGTTTAAGGGTAGCCCATAAGAAGGCCAACAACACCATATCAAAAGCTTTCTCTGCATCAAGCCTGAGTAAAATTAAAGGGATTTTTCTTTGAGTGGCATGTTCAACTAATAGTAGAACCCTTCGTACCGCATTATGGGCTTGGCACGTCATGATAAATCCCACTTGATCTCTATCGATTAGCTGAGGTAGAAATTTGTCTAATCTATGGGCCAGGATAGACATAAAAACCTTATAGTCACAATTTAATTTAGATATGGGACGATAGGAAGTGGCCAGGGTAGGGTCTTTTCCAGGTTTTGGAATAACTGTAATTTCAGCATACCGCCAGGAAGGAGGGGGAGGACCTCCCTCCTGGATTTTCCTAAAAGCCGGTAACATAATGGGTATAAGTAATTTCTGAAATTGTTTAAGAAACTCGTTCGGGTATCCATCTGGTCCTGGGGCCTTTTGTGTCTTGGTCAACTTAAGGGTAGCTATAATTTCTTGGTCGGTAATAGGACGTGTCAGGGACTCAACTTGGTGAACATTTAGACGTGGTAATTTAATGCTCTGAAGATATGTGGCCAGTTGATGTGGGTTCGGGGAAATATCTTCAGTATATAAAAGTTTGTAGAAATCAGCCATAGCTTGTCTGATGGCAGAGGGATGGGACAATAACTGATTAGTTTGTGGATGCCGAAGTTTGGCAACTGCAGCCCTGCCTCTGGACCCTCAAAGACGTCTCGCCAAGTTCCTGGCTCCCCGGGGCCCCCTTCCACTGAATTAAGCTTCAAATATAGCAGTTGTTGCTCTATTTTTTGGTCAGTTATTTTTTGAAGTTTTTGATTAATTCTTAACATCTCAGGTTTGACAGAGTTATCACCATGGCACAACTTAGCCTGTAACCTCGATAAAGCCTCTTGTAAGTCCCGTGCCCTTTTTTCTCTACCTCTTTTTTTAAAAGAAGAGTATTTGATAATATCGCCCTTGAGCACTGTTTTGAGGGTGTCCCACTTAATAGTAGCTGTTATATCAGGAGAGGCATTATCTGCCTGGATAATCGGTATTCGGGACTTAACCAGTTGAATGAATTCTGGGTCCTGTAAGTGGGTTATATTAAACCTCCAAAAGTTTTGTTTTTTAGGTCTCGACACATCTATTTTTAAGAAAACAGGAATGTGATCTGATAGAAGGGATGTCCCTATATATATGTCCCTAACATACTCAAGGTGTTCAATCGAGGTTAGAAAATAATCTAGTCATGCTGAGGTATTAGTTTTGGGTAAGTAATGCATATATGCCCTTACTGAGGGGAAGAAGTGGCCCCAGGTATCTATGAACCCCAATCCAGGGAGGGTTTGTCTTAAATATTTCTGGATAGCTGACCACCGATGCTTAGTGGGATTAGATGAATCCAGCTTAATATTCAGGGTAATATTTAAATCCCCTCCAATAACACACATGCCTTGGATGGCTGGCAATAAGGTATCCAGACATCTTTGCGCCACTGTCACCTTGCCCTCCGGGGGAAGGTAGAGCGAGGCTAATGTGATCTGTCTTGAGTAAAGTTGACCCACAACTATTACATAATTTCCATCCATATCTATAATCTGTTTCTGTATTTGGAACTGCGTACCATGTGGAATTAGGATTGCAGTACCTTGTCTCCGTCCAGAGGCATGAGCTGAGGCCACCACTTTATCAAACCCCCACACCCCTAATTTTGAATGTTCAGACTGAGAGAGATGAGTCTCTTGAAGCATAATCACATCCAGCTTACTTTGTTTAAAATAACGTAGTAATCTTCCACGTTTTACTGGATTGTGAATGCCATTTACATTAAAGGACATACTAAGAGCAGAGTTAGCCATGGTTACTTATAAAGAAAATAATCGTTTTCTGAAAAGGGACTCCCCCTCTTTGTCTCTCCAGCTCCAACAAAAATATAAAAGCTTCCAAGGTAGGGGAAACTATTACCCGTTTCCCTTTAAGTACTGGGTGTATATTGGTGTAGTAAAACTTAAACCCAGCGGGAGGGTTAAGGTCGGGGCATATTTTGCCTCAGGCCCTCCGTGAGCTGTTAAGGCCCACAAATAAAAAGAGGGACAGAATGTGTAATAACAAATCAAAAAAAGAGTAAACACTATGTCCCAAATTATAAAAATCAGTTGATGGTTGTCCCATAAGGATGTTGTACAAAGTAGCACAAAGCCCACCTCTTACACACCAATCCCTCTCCTCCATGAATTGTCCATGTAAGAAAGTTGATGTATTTCGGGTCTTCATGTTCTAGTCCCAATCGCTTTAAGTACTCTTAGTCTGTTTTCAAGCAAGCTTTTGCCCGGGACAGTTAGTTAAGAAGTCTGATAAGTAAGTATGGATATGGGCATAATTCAGCCATTTGTGCCTCCCATAGGTAGAGAGGAAGGATTAGGCCAGTTCCAGGTGGTAACCTTAATTTGTGCCTCCCCTCGAAGCTGCGTGGTATCAATATTGAAGAGAGTGTGTCAGGAAGCATGGAATGCCCATTTCAGGGCTCAATTATGTTATTTCCCAAGGTCCATTGGGGAAGGGCGGACGAAGGGAAAAGCATCGCACTGGGAACAAGGCCGTCTGCATATCCCCGACAAGTGTCCAAATGTCGCCCAGATTTAGACGGCCAAACATTAGGAGCTAGAGTCAAGGGCAGCCACCAGGCCTAGTTCAGATGTGTCTGAATTAGCTCCTCACTGCTTCCGTCTCACATCCAGCCCCCTGCCCCCGAGCCACTCGCGACTAATCGCGGATAATGCCTCCAAAAAGTACCTTTAAAAAATCTCAGGCTTCTTTCTCAGGAACAGTGGTAGTATCCCGAACAAATTTTGCCAACTGCTGTCTGGGGTTCCTCATATTTATCTGCTTTCTCTTTTCTTCTGTGGCAGTCAGTTTTGGTTGTGCTGTTTGCCAGCGCGACGGCTATGTGGAGTGGGATACACCAGGCTGCGGCCTTTCTGGAAACGTCAGACCTTTCGCCGTCAGTAGCTCATGGGCCTCCTCAGCATTAGAGAACTCCATTTTTCTCTCATGCATGAAGACAACGAGCTTCGCTGGATAAGGGGTCTGAAACTTGATGCCCTGGTTTTTCATCGTAGGGAGTAATAGGAGGTAGGCCCTTCATTGTTTCATTGTCCAAGGTGCATAATCATGATCCACATAGAGTCTGGTTTGTCCATAAAAGATCTTTTGTTTGCGCCAAGCTGTCAGTAGAACATATTCTTTCACTGCTTATTTATTGAACCTGGCAATTATGGATCTAGGTGCAGCAGTCGCCGTGGAGGGTTTTGGAGCCAGAGCTCTATGCACGCTCTCAAAATCAAATTGGTAGTTCTCAGGGCAGTCTAAAGCTGAGTGGAGTACTCCAAATATGAATTATTTTATTTTAGAGTCCTCACTTTCCTCCGGAATAAAATAGAGATGAATATTTTTACAATGTGCTCTATTCTCAGCATCTTCTTGGCATGCTTCTAAGAGGCCTTGTTGTTCCTGTATTTGTTTTATTGCATTTTCCAAGTCATCTACTTGGTTCTCTGTTGCTGTAATTTGGCACTCCGAATCGTCTGCTTGCTGTTCCAATTGCTGCACATCTCTGCGAATTTCTGAGTACAGCTGTTTAATGTCCGCCCTGAATGCACACAATTCATGGTATATTGTATCTAGTTAAATTTTTTTTGTTCTGTTCTTTGGTGTGCGATATTCCAACTGGGTAGCCTTAGCAGACGATGGTGCGTTTTGTGGTTGAACCGATTCGGACTCTGAGATCTCGGACTCCGATCTGACATCATCCTCCATGACATCATCCATTTTCTTTAACTTTGTAGATGCAGGACCATTGCTCCCCCTTGTGCATGTTGTATTCATATTATTTTTAGGATTCTGAATGTAAGAGGGAAGATTATGTCAGAAGGGGGATCGGAGTAGTTCTCTTAGGCTACCATCACCAATGGGGGCGGAACCGGAACTCGCACATCTCTTTTTCTGAAAGATTCTACCCTCTTGGACTTTGTTGATTCCACTAAGGTACTTAAACATTTCTATCATGTCCCCCCTATCCCTCCTTTCCTCAAAGGTGTACATATTAAGCTCCTTAAGTCTCTCCTCATATGGCTTCTCTTGCAGACCCTGCACCATTTTAGTTGCCCTCCTCTGAACTGCCTCCATCCTGTCTATGTCCTTGCGGAGATGGGGTCTCCAGAACTGGACACAGTACTCCGGATGGGGTCTCACCAACTGTCTGTACAGGGGATAACAACTTCCTGTTTTCTGTTGGTGATGCCTCTCCCTATACATCCCAGTATCCCCCCAGCCCTCCCTACCACCTTCTCACATTGCTTGCCAACCTTAAGGTCATCTGATATGATTACCTCCAGATCCCTTTCAATTTTTGTTGTTGTTACTACCTCCCCCCCATTGTGTAATCTTCCCCTGGGTTTTTGTTTCCTAGGTGCATTATTTTGCACTTCTTTGCATTGAATCCAAGCTGCCATACTTCTGATTCCACCAACTTTGCCAAGTCCCTTATCATCCTTTCCACGCCTCCTTGTGTATCAACCCTGTTGCAGATCTTTGTGTCGTCTGCAAAGAGGCATACTTTTCCTTCCAGTACCTCTGCAATGTTACTTATAAAGACATTAAAAAGGACTGGACCCAGTACTGCACCCTGCGGTACCCCACTAGTAACCCCTCTTTCTTCAGAGTGGACTCCATTTACAATGACCTTCTGTGTCCTGTTGTCCAGCCAATGTTTTACCCAGGCTACCACCCTGGGACCCACTCCCAGGCTGGTTAATTTGACTATTAATCTTTCAGTTCAGTTACACAGCAGGTATAATAGATGTTAAATTCCACAGCTACGGCATGGGAGTTGGCTACAAGATTGCCATTTACCTTTAGCACTGGGGAAGGGGGCAGAATTGAGAGGTAAAGAAGGCATGAACCACCTTCCAGAACTTGGAAGGGTAATGTATGTTAGTGAGGAAAGCATTTTTGAAGTAATCAGACTTGGCTAGCCTTGTTTCCCTGGCGTTTCAGAGCTTGCGGTAGTCTGTGAGGTCTCTAGGAAGCTGGGTGGATTTTTGGCACTTTCAGGCACAATCTCTGACCCTAAGACAGGTTAAGAGTTCTGCAGTAATCCACAGTAGGCGATTACCCCTAACCTTGGTTTGTCTGAGAGCAGCAAAGGCATTCCAGTTTGCTAGGAATATTTCTTTGAAGTGTAAACCCCCGGTTCCCTGGGGTTACCAGAATCCCATCAGTGTTAGTGTTAGGTAGGGAAGGCAGCTGGTGAATATCTAGTTAACTGGGTTTTCACCTGCCCTCTGTTTACTTGATCTCAGCTGAGAGCAGAGAGGTTATGCAGCAACATAAGCCACAGCTTGCTGTGAGTGAGGGGTGCTTTAAAATTTTCAGTTAGTTCTGCAGTAATCTGTGAGTGGAGCAGTTCAGTTCCAGTGCTGAGACTGAGCAGTGCCAGTTTCTCTCACCCTAGTCTGAGAACCTCTTTTGACTGACTTGTGAAGTGGTGGAAAGCGTCTTCATGATTTCCTGATGCCCTTATTCCCAGGTGGGATGAGTGGGGACTGCAGAGGATTTGAAGAGCAATCCCCTGATTCAACCTAGAACATTTTTGAAGGTGCCTTTGGTGTACAAACTGTGAGCATATTCTATCTGAGAGTTACCCAGGATATGTTCCAGCCTTGTTTCTGTGGGGTGACACTCTGATAAAGGGACCCATTCATCCATTTCTGTGAGGTTTTCTCAAGGAGTTTGTTTTAAAGTTTGCTGGCAACAGTGGATGTCCCATATGCGACTATGCTGTTTGTTCAGAACTTTAACTTTACACCCTAGTGGTGTTTTTCTGATGCTAAAATATGCTAAGCATTTGAAGAAAGCATGATTTCTATAGTTCAGCATTTGTTGAGGTGTAACTCTGAAAGAATGGCTGGATATGGACGAGGAAGCAAAAGGTGGGAGATCCCCAATCTAGAGTGACCAGTTCATCACTTCATATTCTGTAAGGGTGCCTGTTTCTTTCAGTGCATGTGACCAATGCCTGAAGAAGTTTTCCCCTTCTATGTGGGTTTTGCTAGTATTGAACCCTAGTGTGCTCTGTCGTGGCCAGTGTGCCACGTTCCTTTCTGTAAATCCTATGCCATATGGGAACTGTCCTAAGTCATGGCCTAGTGCCACTTCCAGAAGAATGTTTGTGTTTTCACCATGACTTGTTCCACATTTCCAGATGTCTAATCCTATGCTATATGGGAGTTTCAAGTTTCTGTTTTCTGTAGATTTGTTCTGCATTGCCTTGTGCCACGAAGTGTAAACCCTTGGGGGTCCATCTTTGCTTTTGTGTTTCAGCTATGTTTAGGAATAAAGCCACACTCTAGAATCCTAACCTGGTATGGGCAATCTGGTTACTGCTTCCTGTGTGGATTTACTGGGTACCCCTATCCAGAAGTGCAAACCCAGCATAGCCCTCAGTGAAAGTTCTCTCCTCAGGACCTGGGCTTTGGTGTAGATCTGTTTGTTTCTAGTACACACTGTGTGTCTCACTGTTACAATTGCTCTGTACCCCCACCCCTCTCTTTTTCCCTAGACAGAAAAAGTATGGGAGGTGTGCCTACTAGTCAAATAAGGGGCCGATGCGGGGTTACAAAAATGGGGGCTCATCCAAGCATATTGTTTGAATTTGGGGAGAGAATAAGAGATGTTTGCTGAGGGTATGGCTAGTGTTTTGTCTGTCTGGTAGTTTGGTAGCCCAAAACAGGAAAGGAAGCTTTGCACAAAAGGACCTGCATAGGAGAGTGCCATCTGTATGTGCCGCTGTGTGCCTGCTATTACAGTGCTGCTGTGTGTTTGTGCCAACTAACAATGGACTGTAAAGCCAGACAGTGTATGTCCTTGTCTCTGCATTGAGAACGTTTTACAGAACTTTTAAATCTCAAGTTTTAATTGCCAAAAGTAGTGTGGACTTTAGGAAACAAAGAGAGGAATGTGCCCTGAATGTTTCTTGTACTTTGTGTGCAAATTGGGGGAGTCGCTAAAGAAATTGCCAAGTTCTGTGTGAGAAAATGGTCATAACAGTGCTCTTGCCATTGAAATTGCAGCCGAGAAAAAAAAGTTACAGTTTGCAGTTTAAATTTTCCCTGCTCGATGATCACCATGAAGGGAGAGGAGGAGAGAGAGAGAGAGAGAGAGAGAGGCTCATTTGCATGGCGTCGAGTGATTGGTGTGACTGCAATCAGTCCTGCCTCCTAGCCAGCTTCAGAGTGCAGCCGAGTGTTCGAGAAGGAGAGAGCAAGTAGTCAGACCAGGATCAACCATCGAGGAGCTTGTGAACATTCTAATCTGTGAAAACACACTTTTGCTGTTCAAACTGGGGCTCAATCCGTTATCCGACCAACTGGAAAGTAAGCATGCCATTTGTGGTAACGATCAGCGGGATCGCCAGTCCGTTTCACCCCAGAGGCCTTCCAGGATTGGCACCAGGCCAAATATTTCCACCAGAGAAAGCCAACTACTGATTTCAGTGAGTACAAATCCAAACAACTGTGCATCAATCTGTGTGCAAGCAGTGAGATTGTTTTACAAAGAGGACTGTGAGTTGTAAAACAGCAAGTGCAACAAACAAAATTCTGAGCATAGGCTGTAAGCATATATGATGGGTTTAGCAACAGAAAAAGTTTTCTTAAGCAAGTGAGAGACTGTGAGTTGTATTATGCTGCAGCAAACAGTCAATCCTGTGAAAAAGAAATACTGTGGCTTGTAAGTGACTTTGAGCATGTGTAAATAGTCTAATTCGTGTGCTAATTGCAGAGCCC
Source organism: Neoceratodus forsteri (assembly GCA_016271365.2). Lineage (NCBI taxonomy): Eukaryota > Metazoa > Chordata > Ceratodontiformes > Ceratodontidae > Neoceratodus > Neoceratodus forsteri. The sequence goes on from JADMNL010000024.1 coordinate 362,003,145, forward strand.
TGTAAAGTCATATGAATGTGCTGAGAGATATGCAAGCAGTGCAATCGATACAGTTTGAGCAAAATCAGTAGCCAGAAAGGTCGGTTGTGCAGTTTTTGAGTCAGAAACAGATTTGATGTATGAGGAGAGCTACCACTGCCATTACACGGCGGGGTTAGTAATGTAAACACAGCAGCAGGGAGCTATTTTGTGAGACTGTACTGAGACTAGTAAACAAATAGTAACAACAAACTTTTATGTGTTTTAATTGCAGACATGGCTTCGGGAACTTCCCGCTACCCAGATCATGCTCGAGCTATGATAGCAGAGGAGGTGGCCACACTAAGAGAAATAGAGAGAACTTTCTATGGTGAAGGGTCGCCTCCAGATGTAGCAATCCCTAGCTATCCAGTGAGACTAATCATTATGTGCCTCAGAGCTGAAAGGGATGTGTTACTAATACCCCACTGTTCAGATTGTCTAGTAAAGTATGGTATGAGCAGGGGTGCACTGTCATAGAGGGTATCATGAATTCGATTGGCTCCCACTTGGACCAAAGTAGGAAACCCTGCAAGTAGCAGTATGCAGCACCAGGTTGAACCTGTTGGGGGAGGCCCCATAGAGTGTGGCACAGAAGGAGAGAGTATGGATCTACTGCAAGGGCAGACACCTAGAGATGTTTCCATGCCTGTGTCCCAGATGGACAGTGCAATGGAAGGACCCATGGAAGGAGGGTCCTAGTCCTAGCCTAGTAGGGGAGGATGAATTGCGAGAGGCATTGAACTGGGAGGTGTCAACCTCCACACCCAGTGAGGAGTGGACTATCTCGGGAGTGAGGACAACTGCTCATTCCTGGGCTCAGATCCTGGGTGAAGAATAGGAGGATGAAGAGATGTATCTCTATGTTGAGGGTCCCAGTGATTGGCCTCAAGCTTTTGCCTCTGAGGAGCCTGAGAGAGAAGAAGAAGGCTCCACTACCCTGCAAACAGAGATGGTCTGGGACAAGATCTTTTGTTCATTAAGTATGCAGTACTGGCTTCATCAGAACTGGCCACCCCAAGCCGAGCCATGGGCCATACACTTGTGAAGAGTAGTAAGGAGGAGAGACTGGTACGTAGGAGGGTCAGTGCCATGTATGGGAGGTCCTTTCCTACCTTTCCTTGTAGAGTCTGGGAGGAAATTGAACAGAACAGGCAATCCTGGTTATTGGAAGAGGCAAGCAAGAATTTGCATCCTGATGCAGCAGCATGTGTCAGATACAGAGTCATCAGTGATACTGAAATTCTGGAAATTGGGCAGAATTTTGTTTTTGGACACTGTACGAATTGTGGACAAGGCAGGGAATGAGACATTCCACAACATCAACTTTGAATGCCCAGATGGTGTCATAGTTCTTGCACCTCACCCTGAGTGGTATTACCCTTAATGCTGCCACTCCCTGTGAATATGCCCAGCATGCCCCAAGGGAAGCAAAGCAGTGGCAGTGCAGTGTCTGTCAACCAAGAGCAGCAGTACCCAAGAAGGAGGAAGATGCAGCTCTACTGGTATACCAGGAATTCTTCAGGCGCGTCCAGATTTGTCAGCCCAGCAGTGTTTTCCCATTCCCATCGCCTGGCCATCCAGATCACCTCAGACCAGCTGTTTTCCGGATTCATCACTGGGTATCCCAGATGACATCAACCCAGCTGTTTTCCTGTTTCATCAACTGGTTTTCCAGAAGACATCAGTGCAGCTGTATCTGAAGATGCCGTCTGGTGGGTGAGAGTCTTCAGCTTGGAGAAGTAAGGTGATCTTCATTTTGGTTTTCAAGGATTGGTAAGACCAATTTTTCTACGTTTTACTGACTTTGCACAACACACCCTACATCTGGCAGACCACTACAAACTGTTTGAACTGTCCCCAAAGACTCTCCCCATGGATTGCAGTGCTTTTCAGCCCTGCCCTGTTCCAGGACTCTTCTTCAGTGGGCTCCAGCCTAGGAGAGACTCTTTTATGGACCTTGCCCGCAGGCAACAACATTCTGTCACTAGTGTGGGACATTTAGGGCATCCCACCCCCAAAATGTGTTGTATAATGCCTGTTTTTCTATTTTTCTACTTTTGTACTCTTCTAAAAAAATATTTTTTTTGATTCTCTAGTGTTCAGGTGGAGATTTAGACACTGCGTGGTATGCAGAATGTGGTGTTTTGTTTTTCTTCTTTTACAGGTGTTCCTGAAAAAGAAAGGAAGTAACGAAGAGAACAAAAGAAGAAGAAGATGTGGGAGGTCATCTGAGTTCCAATTGTTTTTTCTTAGAGTTTTAGAACTGTTGTTGTTAACAGGGTGTTAACAGGTTTTTCTTCACAGGTGTAAGTGGGGAAAGTTGTGGGAAATGTAATGCATTATAATGTGCTGTTTCCTTGGTGATTTGGTTTGCAGGTACCCTGGATTTGGGGGGGGGGGTTCCCCTGTGGCCAGCTTGGTCAGATAGATTTTCCCTAGAGGGCTAGGGGGATAGCTAGACTGTGGTCCTGACCTGCAGTAGGGGCCTCAGTTCTGGGCTATTAGGGCATGCTTCAGGCAGTTTCTTGAAGCCACTGATTTTCCATAGATAGATCATAGGATAGAAGCTGAAGTTTCATCAGCTGGCCTCTGTGCCTTTAATGTTGTCTGCCTGTGCCTGGCACATGGTAGGGGAGAAGTAGCTCTACCTCCCCATAGGTAACACAGAGAGTAGGATGGCCTGGTACTGGGTAGAGAAATGACTTAGTCATTTACCTGGCTCCGGGTGAGTGTAACTCCCCAGTTCCCTGGGGTTACTAAAATCCCATAAGTGTCAGGTAGGGAAGGCAGCTGGTGAATATCTAGTTCATTAGATTTTCACCTGCTCCCTCTCTGTTTACTTGGTCTCAGCTGAGAGCAGAGAGGTGATGTAATTTAGAACTCTCACAACAACATAAGCCACAGCCTGCTGTGAGTGTGGGGAGCTTTAGAATTTTCAGTAAGTTCTGCAGTAGTCTGTGAGTGGAGCAGTTCGGTTCCAGTGCTCAGAGAGTGAGCAGTGCCAGCTTTTCTCACCCAAGTCTGAGAACCTCTTTTACCTGACTTGTGAAGTGGTGGAAACCATCATCTGGATTTCCTGATGCCCTCATTCCCAGGTGGGATGAAGGGGACTGCAAAGGATTTGAGGGGCAATTCCCTGACTCAATCTAGAACATTTTTGAAACTGCCTTTGGTGTACAAACTGTGAGTAGATTCTATCTGAGAGTTACCCAGGATATAAACCTGTCTTGTTTCTGTGGGGTGACACTCTGATAAAGGGACCCATTCACCCATTTCTGTGAGGTTTTTCTCAAGGAGCTTGTTTTAAAGTTTGCTGGCAACAGTAGATGTCCCATATGCAACTATGCTGTTTGTTCAGAACTGTAACTTTACACCCTAGTGGTGTTTTTCTGATGCTAAAATGTGCTAAACATTTGAAGAAAGCATGATTTCTACAGTTCAGTATTTGTTGAGGTGTAACTCTAAAAGAATGGCTGGGTATGGATGAGGAAGCAAAAGGTGGGAGACCCCCCATCTGGAGTAACCAGTTCAGCACTTCAGGTTCTGTAAGGGTGCTTGTTTTCTTTCAGTGCATGCGGCCAATGCCTGAAGAAGTTTACCCCTTGTATGTGGGTTTTGCTAGTATTGAGATCTAGTGGGCTCTGTCGTGGCCAGTGTGCCACGTTCCTTTCTGTAAATCCTATGCCATATGGGAACTGTTCTAAGTCATGGCCTAGTGCCACTTCCAGGAGAATTTTGTGTTTTCACTGTGGCTAGTTCCACATTTCCAGATGTCTAATCCTATGTCATATGGGAACTATTCTAAGTAATGGCCTAGTGCCACTTCCAGTAGAATTTTGTGTGTTTTCCCCATGGCTAGTACCACATTTCCAGATGTCTAATCCTATGCTACATGAGAGGTTCGAGTTTCTGTTTTCTACAGATGTGTTCTGCATTGCCTTGTGCACTGAAGTGTAAACCCTTGGGGGTCTATCTTTGCTTTTGTGTTCCAACTTTGTTTTGGAATAAAGCCACACTCTAGAATCCCAGCCTGGTATGGACAATCTAGTTGCTGCTTCCTGTGTGGATTTACTGGGTACCTCTCCAGAAGTGCAAACCTAGCATATCCCTCAGCAAAAGTTCTCTCCTCAGGAGCTGGGTTTTGGTATAGGTCTGTTGGTGTCTAGTACTCACTTTGTTTTTCTGTTACAATTGCTTTGTACCCCACCCCTCTCTTTTCCCCTAGACAGAAAAAGTACGAGAGGTGTGCCTACTAGTTAAATAAGGGGCCGGTGGGGGAGTTACAGAAGTAGGCTACAGCCTCATCAACTGAAATGGAGAAGACTAAGGGAGACCAGTCAGAGAGAGAGATAGGTTGTGCAGGAGAGGTTCAATGTCTAGGGATTTGAAGGAGCGAAGTTGCAAGGTTTTATGTAGAGATTTTAACTCCCATACCCTTAAATGCCTCCTTTATATCTGACCCCTTTGATATCTCCAGCTTGTGTCCAATATAGTGATGTATGGCTATCCAAATACAAGTAAGGTTGTCGACAAAGGGGTTTCCTGCAATCTGAGCTTTCATCATAGTTAGTGAGGGAGACAGCAGACCACTCCCTAGCCCAGATCCCAGGATCTCCTCTTCCAGTTCTAACCAAGCAAGTTTTGGCCCAACTCCTGTCATGGGTACAAAGGCCAATTGTGCAGCCCAGTAACATAAGTTAAAATTAAGGAGAGACCCCCTCCCACTGATATAGGCAGATGCAAGATAAGGTGATGGTTATGGGCTGGTTTACCACTTCAGAGAAAGTTATGACCAATGGAGTCTAATTTTTTTTGAATAAGGAATTTGGCACCTTTATTGGGAGGGTTTGGAACAAATAAAGGTACTTGGAAAGTGTGCACATTTTGATGATGTTTATCCTACATAACAGCGTGAGTGACATGGCCACTCATTTCTCACATTCCTGTCTCAGTTCAGCTAACAAGGGCTGGTAATTGCATTTATAAAGAGTTTGCATAGAGCTTGTGATTTGAATTCCTAGGTACTTTATGCTTTCCTCTATTGGGAGGCCCAGGGGATTGGATGTGCAGTAACTCCTGTGTATGGTGTCCACTGGGAGAATCTCACTTTTAGACCAGGTTGCTTTGTGGCCTGACAGTGCACCATATTCCCAGAGGAGCTCATTGCAACCATGAGTCTCTCTTTGGGGTTTTGGAGATACCTGAGAACATCATCTGCAGAGAGAGGCAGTTTATGTTCTGGGCCACTCCTTCCCACTTGGAACCCCTGGGTGTTTGGGTTTGCATGTGCCATAGCAACCAAGGGTTTGAGAGCCAGCACATAGAGCAGGGGGAGAAGGGACAACCCTGCTGAGTTCTCCTACTGTGGGAGCAGGGGGTGATGAGTTCTCCACTAACAAGAATCTGTGCAGTGCGGGTCCATTATAAGGGTCCAACCCAATGAACTAGCTGGTTCCCCAGGTTATAGCTGCATAAGGTTTTAAACATGTATTCCCACTCCACGTAGTCATAGGCTTTCTCCACATCCAGTGCAAGCACCACTGTCCCATGCCTTGTATAAGACCTCATCCACCACAGTATGATAAATGAGTATGCCGCACATTAGCTTTACCTTGTCGACCCCTTCATGAATCCAAATTGGTCAGTGTGTATCACCTCTTGCAAGGCTGACACAAGTTGGGTAGTAGTAGTACTAAACTTTATTTATATAGTGCCCAATCCTAGGGGTTCTGAGCACTGAACAAAGAATAAACAAAACATTTAACATAATAAAATAATCACTACAAACAACCACAATTAAAATATCAAATAAATAATTATAAATAATCAGATATACAAAATAAAAATAATCAGATATATAAAATACAAGTACAAACTAATCAGTAGGTGAAATTCTGGCAGACCAATAAGTTTCAGATATCATAAAGTGCCATGTACTTCTTGAAAAAGAAAGAATTTCAGACCTCTCTTGAAAGCATCGAATGAGGGGGCCTCTCTTAGTTCCCTGGGAAGCCTGCTCCAAAGGGCTAGACCAGCAGAAGAAAAGGCCCTGTCATTGGAAGATTTCAGCCTTACCTTTGGAACAGCCAAGAGGCCCACCTCAGAGGAGCGGAGGTAGCAGTCATTTTGGCAACAAACTTGCAGAAAGCTGTGAGGAGGGAGATTGGGTGATACGAGGTGAAAAGGGTAGGGGTCTTTCCCGGTTTAAGGAGAATTGTTATCCTGGCAGACCATGTGGAGGGGGGCATACATCACATCTGCAAGCATTCCTGCACCATGTTAAAGAAGGGGGTATCTAGATCTGATAGGCATATCATAATAAAGTCAAGGGGCAGGCCATTGGGCCCCGGGACCCTGGTGCCTTACCAACACCAGAAAGTGTGCACCGCTCACATGACCTCTTCCCTAGGAAGTGGTCTGTCCAGAGATTTTCTAGTACCAGCAGTGACAGGTGTCATGGTGCCTTTGCAAAGAACACCTGGTACAACTCCAGGGATGGTATGGCCTCAGATTTATATAGTGACCCATAAAAGTTGCAAAACGCCTCCCGATTTCTTCCCTGTTTGAGATGAGCTGGCTGTCTGCTGCCCAAATCAGTAATATTGCTCTGACACTGTCTTTGCTTTTGAGCTGCCAGGCAACAAGTTCGTTCCCCTCTCTATCCCAATCAAAATACAGTCCAACTTTTTTAAGTACAGTGGCTCTCTCTATTGCAGCACTATTCAAGGTGTGATCATAAGTGGTGGAGCCAGGGGGTTAGGGGATGTGAGGAGCCCGCTGACTCTTGTAGCTGAAGGGTCAGACAATAAATTTTGACCCCCCCACCCCACATTTCAGTCAGTGGAGCAGCATTAAACTGAAGCTGGTCGGATTTCTCAAATGACAGCAGGGAGGCTGCCTTTAAACCTTTTGGTACTCAACATACATTGAAAATTCAGGGAACCAAAATTATACTTTTTAGAAAAACTCTATGGGATATTTTGTTTTACTGCTGAATGAGTTGCCGTATACTTATTTTCGGCTTCCTTTCTCCTCTCAAACCTCATCCAAAGCTACAATTCCCTGATCCTGTTTGGTTTTGATTAACCCATACACTTCTGTTAAAAAATAATTTATTAAAATGCCCAGATTATTCAGCAAGATAACAAGTTAAGTAGGTTGACTAAATTATATTTAAGAAAGCAACTGTTTTCCCAGTGCCCTGGACTAAAGTGTTCTATGCAGTTCTGACCCCCCACTTTTTGGTAGGCTCCTCCACCACTGGGTGTGATAGTCCCATTTACTCTCTGGAGCCTGTAGTAAGCTCATGGGTGAGACTTACCATATGGTCTCTTTCCATCTGTTCCCTCTTTTGCTTCAACTCTAGGATTTTAGTGTTATGGCATTTATTTTGAAAACTGGCGTAGGGAATAAACTGGCCACTCAAGTGTGCCTTCAGTGTTTTCTGCTGCGTGGTGTGGGAGGTACCACCTTCAAGATTGTTTTCCAGGAACTCAGTGATGGCAGTGGAAATACATTTCCTGAATTCAACTTTGTAAAGAAGTGTGCACAAGGCTATGGTGCTCTTTAAAAAAAGATTAATAAACACTGAAAATTCAAGGCACTCACCACCACATATGATACTGACACCCACATAGGAGGATACTTATTAAAATAAAATAATAAAATGCCTGCCCTGCCTTAAACTGGACTAGTCTCTCTAAGCGTAGAAATTTGCACTTACTACATCTAGTTCATCAACAACTGAACCAAAAGACTCCTTCTTACCTGAATATTTTGTTCCAAATATATATAACCTAGAGCAGATTTGAGATCAGCACAACATTTGGAACTGGTAATTCCGAAAACTAGAACGGTAAAGACAAACTCTGCACTAATAGTGAGTGGGCCTAGACTCTGGAACAGTCTACCAGACTATTTAAAAACAAAAATAATTGTCCCTTGGTATAAGATTAAGAAATGGTTAAAATCAGAAGCTTGTTAAATTAACTGACAGTGTTCCCAGCAAAAACTAAACACATTGTTGTCTTTCACTCTTCACTATTTATTACACATTATCAAATATTAATGATTCATCTTTTTGACTACATGGCTATTGCTATGTTACTATTAAACGTAGGATGAATAGGCCTAGATGTTGTACTTTTATAACTGTTAAAAACATTGATATTTAAGGATAAACATAGTTATTGGAGCAACGGAGTATTTTCTGTAATATGTATTTCTAATGTATTGTGTTTGATTGTCTATTCTATGTAACTGAAATTTTTTTATGGCTTGTGGTGCACCCCATTGAAAATGAGTCTAACCACTCAAAGGGCTATCCTTTTCCTGAACTTGTAAGGAATGCAGTTTTACAAACAAACAAAATGTTACAAATATCCTCCTGTATCTAATGTCGGTGTCGGTATCATATGTGGTGGTGAGTGACTTGAATTTTCAGTGTTTATCTCCTGAATTCAGCCTTCCACAGCAACACAGGGTCAAATCTCCAAGCCCTGGGAGGGGATGGGGCTCGTCTGTATGGAGGCACCGGACCACTGGTGCAAGATCAGACACTAGGTTGGACCCATATGTAGCACTCTCTGTCTTGAGAATGTGAGCAACGTATCAATGCAAGCATAGGAAGAGTGTGCATGGGGGTTAAAACTGTATTCTCATGTGTTGGGGTGCATGCGCCTCCAAGCATCGACCAGGCTGTGCATTACAGACAGGTCCCACAAGGCTTGAGCACTGCATGATAGAGGAAGGGGGCAGGGTTAGATCTGTCCAAGACTGTGCCAGCTACACAACTGTAGTCTCCCCCTAAGACCCAGGGCCCTTGGAGGCTGCCATGTCAACTGAAAGCCTGTGGTAAAAATCCCAGTCCTATATATTGGGGCCATAAACAGAGCCCACCACCAGAGAAGTTCCATCATGCAGTTTGATCTGTGCCACCATGTATCTCCCTCCCCCATCTGTTTCAGAAGCTATTACCTCACCCGAGAATTGGCGCCTTAGTCATACAGTGATGCTTTGTGATTTGGAATTGAAACAAGAGCCCAACCATGTCCCTTTCCAGTAGTTTGCTGTTCAGGCCATCTCCCCCCACAGACATATGTGTTTCTTGTAAAAGAAACACACCCGTGTACAGTTTTCTTTTACTTTATGCAGGATCTTTTTCCATTGGACTACATTCTTTAGTCCACTGATATGGGATGGGAGTGGGGAAGAGCACTCAGCATACATGAGTATCTCTTCCTCAGAGGAATGGGGAGCCCAGAGCGGATGAATGGCAAGTGATAAGGGGAAGGGGTGGGAATGTGAGAGTAGCATCAGGGGTGGGAAATTCTAAAGGGGTACCTTTATTGAATAGATTTGCCCCACTGTCTGGAAGGAGGGAGGTTGCAGTGGGAGGTGAGGTAGAAGGTCAGGTTGAGCCACGGTTGAGAGTAGGACTACAAGGGAGGGGGGAGGGAACTAATCAGGCTGGGCAGGGAAAAGGAGGCAGGCAAAATAGAGTGGAAGATGGGGGAAGGGAGAGAAAAGGAAAGGAGGAAGGGAGGGAGAGAAAACTGAAATCAGATACAGATAGTTAGAAGGGGGAGGGGCAGATTGGGAGATGGAACAACAGTTAAGGGGATACATTGTGGATATGTAGATAAGTTCACCGGGGGCAAAGGGAGCAGTTAGGTGGGGGAAGTAGCTAGTACTGAAGGTGAGAAAGGAAGGATAGGGAGCACAGATGCAGGGGATGGAAGGGTGGCAATCATAGGGGACTCCATAATTAGGGGTATTCACTGGGGAAGGAAAGGAGACCCAAATGCAAGCAGGAGGGTGGTTTATATGCCAGGGATGACAGCAGGGAAGGTGGGCCCAAGAATAAGAGAAATAGTAAGGGAGGTTGGAGGAAAACCTAATTTAGTTATACATTTGGGAACCAACGACCTAGCTGGGGAGGAGGTTGAGGTAGTGCAAAGTAGATTGAGTGTGTTAGGAAAGATCTACAGGGAGGAAGGAAGTATGCTGGCCTTCTCAGAGGTGATACCAGTACCAAGGGCCAGCACAGTCAGAAAAAGAAGACTAGAGGATTTTAATGACTGGCTGAGGAAATGGTGCAGGGAGGAGATGTTCATCTGTATTGGGGGCTGGGAAGAGACATGGTCAAACAATGCACTCTTTTCACCCGACAGGCTACACCTCAGTAGGGAGGGTTTGAGGATACTCAGGGACAAACTGGGGGAATACATAACCACTACACTTAATTTAAACTACTGGGGGGCAATGGGCATGCAGGCCCATAGACTCTGTGAGGAGGAGGTCAGTGAAACTCCCCCTCCAACAGTGATGGAACAGATCTGGAGGGAGGAGGTGGAAGGGGCAAGAACACAGTTAGCAAAGGGTGGAGGGGGTGAGGAACACATAACAAAGGTACATGGAAGGGTGCACACAGAGGGGATAAATGTGAAAAGAAGAACAGAGGGAAGAGAAGGAAGGTCAGATTCTAGGTGGAGGGTGGTGTCTCTGAATGTGCGGAGTCTTGGAAACAAGATGGACGACCTGCAGGCACTATTAGCAGACAGGAGAGTGGACACAGCTGCAGTAACCGAGACTTGGGCAACATCACACCATGACTGGGACCTTGTAATCTCTGAATTAAAAAATGCAGGAGGGACAGGGTAGTCAGGAGGGGGGGAGGGGTGGCAGTTTATACCACGTAGGAAATAACTTGCACGAGGGAGGAGTTGGAGGAAGGGAAAGTGGAGACATTATGAGTTCAGTTAGGGTCCAACAGAGGGAGAAAGGTGAGGTTGGGGTTGGTTTACAGACCACCCAGTCAGGATGAGGAGAGGGACAGGGAACTGAGCTCACAAATATTGGAAGCTGTGGGGAAAGGAGAGGTGGTAATTGTAGGGGACTTCAATCTGCCCAAGGTGGATTGGAGCATACCATCCACAACATGTGCTAGGAGTCAGATGATCCTGGAAGGACTGCAGAGTGGGTTCCTGACTCAGGGTATCACTGAACCAACAAGAGCTGAGGCAATTCTTGATCTGGTGCTCACAAATGGGGAGCATGTACAGGACATAATGGTCAGAGAGCCACTGGGTGGAAGTGACCATTGCACAGTGTGGTTCCAGTTGGATATGGGCAGGGAAAGCATCCTGACTAAGACCAAAATCTTGGATTTCAAGAGGGTGGACTTCAGGAAAATGGGCGAAGTGCTAAGAAGCCATCTGGTGGGCATCAGAGCAGATATGGGGTGGACCAAAGATGGTCCCTCATTAAGGAAGGAATACTGGTTGCCTCAGATGAGTGCGTTAGGTTTAGGGGAAGAACATAAGGGCAAAAATGCCCAGCTGATTCAATTCTGGGGTTGCCCAGGCAGTAAGGGAAAAGAGGTTGGCCTATAGAAAATTCAGGAAGACCAAGAGAGAAGTGGATAGGGAAAATTACCTAGGGTTGACTAATGAGGCAAGTAAGGAAGTCTGGGGAGCAAAGGCACAGAAGGAGCTGCAGATAGCTGAAGGAATTAGGAACGGGGAGAAGGCTTTCTTTCAATATGTAAGTGAGAAAAGGGACAAGAAGGAAGGGATTGTTAGGCTTAAGAAAGGGGTGGAGTGGGTGGAGGATAATGGGGGAAAAGCAGAGATACTAAATGAATACTTCTGTTCCATCTTCACTAGGAAGAAGGATGGACCAGTGCCTTCAGGAGGGAAAAGAGGAGTGGGGGACACAGATGTAATGATAGAGGAGGATACGGTGAGGGAGGGGCTGCTGGCATTGAAGGTGGACAAATCACCAGGCCTGGACAGAGTACATCCAAGGGTACTAAAGGAACTGGGTGAGGAGCTGGCAGGCCCACTGGCAGGTCTATTTAATAGTTCACTAGAGTCAGGCGTGGTACTGTAGGACTGGAGAACAGCACATGTAGTGCCGCTCCACAAAAGTGGTCCCAAGCATGACCCAGGGAATTACAGACCTGTGAGTCTGGCCTTCATTGTGGGCAAGCTCATGGAGACCATACTAAAGGAAAGGTTGGTGGAATATCCAGATGAGCATGGTCTCTAGGATTAGAGGCAGCATGGGTTCATGGGGGGGAGATCATGTCAAACAAATCTGATTGACTTCTTTGACTGTGTCACTAAGACAGTAGACATGGGCCAGGCGGTAGACATCCTCTATCTTGATTTCAGCAAGACCTTTGACTCTGTGCCCCACAAAAGGTTGATCAGGAAGTTGGTGGATCTCGAGGTTGGAGAAAAGATGGCCAGATGGGTGGAAAACTGAGGGACAGAACCCAGAGGGTGGTTGTGGGGGAAGAGTTATCTGGCACCAGAGAGGTAACCACTGGGGTCCCACAAGGCTCGGTGCTGGGGCCAGTGTTGTTCAATGTCTTCATCAATGACACTGGAGATAGCATTAAGGGCAAAATGTGCCTATTTGTGGATGACACCAAGCTCTGTGGGAGAGTAGACACAGCTGAAGGAATACAGGACTTACAGAAAGATCTGGAAAAGCTGGGGAGGTGGTCCAGGATCTGACAGCTTGGTTTCAATGCCAAGAAATGCAAAGTTATGCATATTGGAGCCAAGAATCCTAGGATAGAGTACTACCTGGGTGGAGTTCGAGTATCTGCTTCAGAGGAGAAGGACCTGGGAGTTATGATCATTAGTGACCTGAAACACTCCACACAGGGCAAGAAAGCAGCAGCAAAGGCAAACAAGATGTTGGGATGCATATCTAGGGGGATCAGTAGTAGGAGAGAGGAGGTTATGCTGCCCCTGTACAGATCACTGGTAAGGCCACATCTAGAGTATGGAGTTCAGTACTGGTGCCCACTCCTCAAAAAGGACATTAACCTGCTGAAGAAACTCCAAAGGAGGGCTACAAAGATGATAGCTGGTCATCAGGGTAAGGCATACAAGGAGAGCTTGAGGGCACTGAACATGTACTCCCTGGAAGACAGGAGAGAGAGAGAGAGAGAGAGAGAGGGACATGATTGGGATATTCAAGTACTTGAAAGAGATAAATAAGGTTGATACGGAGAGTCTCTTTAAGCTGAGTGGCAACCATAACACAAGGGGGTACAGTCTTAAGCTGGAGGGTGGGAGGTTTAGGAGGGAGGGAGGTCAGGAAGCACTTCTTCACAGACAGGGTGGTGGACACTTGGAATGCACTGCTGAAAGATGTCATCTCTTTGAAGACAGTGGGCAGCTTTAAGAGCAGCTGGGATAGGCATAGGGGGAAGGTAAGGATCATGGGTAGGGAGGATGGGTGGGGAGGGAGGGCCAAGACATTAGCTCAAGCTGTGGACCCTGCAATATGAGCAGACTTGATAGACCAAATGGCCTTTTTCTGCTGGCTTCTTCATATGTTCATTTGTATGTATGTATGTTCGTATGACATCACTCTAAGTTTGTCACCCATTGTCTTGAATAAAGGCAGGTTTCCACAGTACCCCTTGGTGTATACTACAGATATCATCCATGACCCATAGCAGGCAAGCGAATAGTAACAATATAGAAATCTCCATTGTAAGCACAAAAGCAGAACATTGCAAACTTGTTTTTCCCCTCTAATTAACCTTCCCTCTCCATCCCTTCCCCCTGCCTCCCCCTTTCCCAGTCTCAAAAACAATAACAGCAAAAAAAAATATTTTGCTCCCTTCCCCCCCAGCCAAGCTCAAACTAGCTCAGTGCATTTTCCCGTACAAACGTCTGGTGGAATCATGCTTCATCCTTTGGTAGCATGCCACCAAATAATACAACATTAATTCCATCTAAGTAATTAATAATCAGCTGGTATTGCGAACTGTGTTGCCTATTGCGGCCTTATCAGCAACCATTGTAAGTGCACTGATCGAGTGTTTGTGATCCTCTTCCGGGTAATTCTACCTAAAGAAAAGAGAAACAAACAACAAAAAAAATAACACTACAACATGGGTCAGGAGAGTGGTTGCCGCTATCGTGGTACTTGCCTATTTTAGCAGCGGGTAACTGTTTATGACAGCAGTTGCAAAGCTTTCCATCTTTAGAGTAAGCTGTGGTTACCATGTTGACCTCCTGCAGGAAGGCTCAAGTTAAAATAAAATGCAAGGTAACTGTCACTACAGCCCACAGTATTACACCCTTATTGTGTCTGGATAGTATGCCTGCAATCGATGTTGGTGCAGCCTACCCATCTCCGTCGTTACCCGCATGCCCTCGGAGAGAAACTCCTGTGTGGTCAAAGAGAATAGGCTGCACATAGAGGCATCATTGAGCACACCATATCAAAAGGCAGATGCACATATCCAATTAAAGGGAATGAAAGTTAGTCATGGAGCACTGGAGAGATGCCTGTTCAAGATTATTAAGAAAGAAAATCAAGACTTCTGGTGCAGCTTCCGGTTCCATGGCAGCCTAGCTCACAAGCTCTGGACCCGCTCCTCCGATTTAAGCTATTTTAAATAGCCTCAACAATTTAAAAATTCATATTTAGACTTTCGGAGTACATGGCTGCCGGCAAACATCGAGGAGGCACCAAAAGATTTGCGGTATTACGACCAGACCCTGAGTTATCTGAGGGAGACGCCACGGATTCGGGGACCTCTGAAATCTCCACCAGGCCTCGCAACCTAAAGCATGGGGAAAGAACAGGCCTAAGATACAACAAGCCACAAATATGGATACCAAGCTGGATAAAATGTTATCAGAACTACAGGAGTTTAAATCAGATTTTCACCAGTTTAAGCAAACCCAGGAATCCTTTCAGAAGGACCTCACTGACCTACACTCTAAAGTCACTACTTTAGAACACACTACACAAGAACAGGCCTCAACCATCTTGCAACTCCAAACTACACTTAACCAAGTTGCCCATCTCTGCCAGCTTATGGTGGTATGCCAGGAGGATGCAGAGAATCGCAATTGCTGCAATAATCTTAGACTCTATGGGATCCCTGAAAATGTTGAAGGTAACGACCTACAAGAATTCATTGAATTACTACTTCGGAAAGTCCTCGACTTAGATCCAGACTTTGCCTTTGAAATAGAGAGGATTCATAGAGCGCTGGGCCCAAAACCCATGCAGCCATCAGCAAGACCCAGATAAATAATACTTAGATTCCTTAAATTTCAAACAAAATAACATGTTCTGAGACAGGCTTGGGCTAAATCACAAATCTACTGGGAATGCACATGTATATTCTTGGACAATGACTATGCCCCAGCCACGATGCAGAAGAGGCGGGCATACATTCCTCTTTTTCCCATTCTGAGACAACAAAAGCTTAAATTCCGTACTCCCTACCCTAGCAATTTGGTGATCCAATTTCCTTCAGGACAGCAGACTTGCACTAGCACTGAGGATGCCTGTGCCGATCTCAAAAAACGGGGCCTACCGATTCCGACTTCGGCTCGGCTGTCCCAGAGAATTTCCCCTGATAGGGGACCCAACAGAACGGCCAACTTTCCAGCTCAGCAAGATCAACAAGCCATGATACGCTCCATCAAACAGATGCTGGCACAATTTTCTAGGCAGCCCATTTAAGGTCTTTCCTGCAACTTGACTCGGGGTTTGCAGTGAGTACTGTGGTGGGGAGGAGGTGGGAGTCCGGGAGGTAACCTGGCCATAGTACTTGCCCTCAGAGGCTGGTTCTCTGGGGAGGTGCTCCTATGGTGGGGTCCACGGAGATGTTGAAGTGCCAAGGCCAGATGGTGACACCGGGGTGGGGGTGGGGGAGGTGGATGGGGATGGACCTGGCTTTGGGCCTACCTGCTTCGTCGGGGCTAGAGTGGCGGACAGATTGGATGCAAGTGCCACTTCATATCAAACCGCAATTGGAATTGGGCTCTATGAATGATAGGCAATTCACCGGGCTGCCTGTTGCAGGAGGATATCGGCCTAATCCATAACAGCTTTGCTGTGCTCAGGAGGAGTTCTCATTGTTCAAATTAATTCCAATTACACAGAGACTCCTGGGAGTGCCCTTTCCTGGCTGGGGGCTGACAGGTCCTGGGCTGGCGC
Organism: Neoceratodus forsteri; assembly: GCA_016271365.2. Lineage (NCBI taxonomy): Eukaryota > Metazoa > Chordata > Ceratodontiformes > Ceratodontidae > Neoceratodus > Neoceratodus forsteri. The sequence goes on from JADMNL010000024.1 coordinate 362,019,156, forward strand.
TTTCTGCCTGGTAGGGCTGTTGTGCCTCTCCCGGGAGTGGTATGGTACCCCCCTTGAGTCAGAGCAGTGGCAAGCCTTACTCTATTAACCCGCTAAATAGGGTGCAGTTTTCAGGCCTCCATGGCTCCAGATGGCTCGGTGACACTGATCTGATTTAAATATGGCTGGGTCCCTAAATGAAACAAGACTTCTAAGGTTTGGAAGTGGTGTACAATATTTAATTTTGACATGGGGACTCGCACTGTCCGCTATTGCGTCAGTGGGGTCTGGGGGCTCACACACTAGGCCTAGTTTTTGGTCCCCCCACCGCCTTCTCCCCCCTTGTCTGGGTCCCTATACAGGGTATCCTGTTTTTTATCAGGAATAGAGGTGTTATTGGATATGGATGACATGTACCCTGCTTCTCCTGCGGCCCTCCCCCATGGAGTACGCCCTTCCCCTTTTCCCCTCTTGATGGGCAGGTTGGTTGTTGGGGTCCCCAGGAGCCCACATTCTCCTGCCAGTTCTCTACTGCTAAGCGGTTGCCTCTCCTCATCACTATTTCTGTGAATACCTCAGAAAGAACTGATCCTCTTGGCTGAGTCTCTAACAGACTGGCGGCGTTTCGAACACAGCAAGATCAATGAGCCAAGATAGCCTCCACTAAACAAACAGTTGATACGGACCCTGGAGCAGCCCAGCTAAGGCCTTTGTCTGCAATATTTACAGGGCTCTGTGGTGGATGATGGGGTAGGGGGTTGTTGTGGAGTGCGGGGAGGCTTAGCCCCATCACTGCCTTGAGGGGGAGAGAATTGGGATGTGTCTGGGGTGGGCCGGGTGTGTGCCGGGTTTCCTGGTTGGTGGATAACATTAAGATGGGGGAGTGAAAGGGTGGAGTCAGACCTAGTCCTGGATATAAACACTGTGCTGGGACCTGATGGGATAGTTCAAAGAGATGTACATGCCCCCTTCCTACAATATCACAGTTGGTGATGGGTCCCATGTGTGGACAGTAATCCAGCTGGTCGGCTGCCACCGGAGGCTACTGTCCCTATTCTTTTAATAGCTCTGCCATGCTCGAGAGGCTCTGTGGTTAAACTTAGCCCCCATTAAATAGGGGCGTGTGGGGTCTCCCCTTCCCGGGGTGGGGGCCTCCAGGTCCTGACAGGACGTCTTACGCCTGGCCGTGTGGGAGGGGGGGCTCCCCCCTGGGCGGGGGATTATACCCCCTCAGCCCAATATCGTGGCAGCTCTCATTATAACACCCGTTAAATAGGGTACAGACTAGGGGTTCTCTCGGCCTTAGCGGACCGGCTGACAAAAAATAGTTTAACCATAATGGGACCCTTAAATAACTTAAGACCGGTTTAGTCTGGGGGTGCCACGTGGTATCTCTGTTCAGCATGTAGACTTCCCCCTGACCCAGGACTACCAGAATGATTATATAATGGACTTTATGAGTGGTTCTCCTCGTTGTCTCCCCCCCATTGACGGGAAGCCTCTTCAGGTAAACCTGTATTTTGCTTAAACCGGGTCTAATGCTGACTGATTAAAAAAGGTGTTGCTAGATTCAGATAACGGTGCATCCTTGGTCTGCCCTTGGGATCCCCCCCGAGTTGCTCCTTCCTCCTCCCCCACCCCGAGGTTGAAGCCCTAGGGCCCTGAAGCCCTCGTTCCCTCGTTGAGGCTTATTTAACTTCAGTGAATCTCCCAGGCATAACTAAAGCCAGGCAGTATGCCCTCCACCATTCCTGGATTCATTTCCCATACTTTAATAAGCTCTAGACTAATGCATGCTGAGAAGGAACCTATGTGGATCACAACTTTGGTCACTGTGTATATCCTATAAGGTTAGGAAGGCAGGAGGTTTTCGGGGAGGTTCCCTTTGAGCCTGGCACTCACCTTACTACTTATTACCTATCCCAAAGGAATACTTCGTATACTCTTGGGCCAACCTATAATAATATTGATCCTATCTCCCCCTCTGCTACCTATTATATCGGGGAGGGAGGGCTATTAGCCCTCTATGCTGCCTGTATACCAGGTTCCCACAGAGCTGCACTTTTTCTCTCCAACCGCTGCTACTTCCCCATTAACTCCTTTATTTTTCAGCTCTCTAGATTATTATTTTTCCTTCTCTTATCCCATTCCCTCCCTAATGTTAGGGGCGATGGTTTTCCCAGAATCCCATATCACTTAGTTGAATGGGTGTCCACTTTTGGACAGTCAATTCATCTGTCCCCAATACGCACTTCATGTGAACGCATTTTGTTGGAAGTCAAAAGTAACCCCTTTTTGGGGGTCTGTACATAGTTTCTACTTGCATAAATCTCTATGCAGAGTCTAACCTTTTTGTAATTATTGCCTTAAACAATCCCAGTTGGCCCACTAGTTTTCCTATAATTCCTATTGTAATATGACTCAAAACTGGGGGCAGTGGTGGATGGGGAGGAGGGGAAGGTGGCCCTACAGGGGGTCCTGGAGGCTCTGGAAAGATGGTCTAGAAAGTGGAAGCTGAGGTTCAATGCAGGGAAATGCAAGGTACTCCACCTGGGCCAAGTGTACACCCTGGGGGGGGAATGCTACAAGTCTCGATGGCTGAGAGGGACCTGGGTGTGGTGGTTGATGTCAAGATGAACAACTCGGAGACTTGTAGGAGGGCAGCAGCCAAAGCCAACAGGATGCTGGGATGCATCTCTAGGGGGATCACCTCCAGAAGGAGGGACATGATACTCCCTCTGTATAACTGCTTGGTGAGGCCGCACCTCGAGTACTGCGTGCAGTTTTGGAGGCCACACTTAAAGAGGACATTAAACTCCTGGAGAGGGTCCAGAGGAGGGCAACCAAAATGATTTGGGGCTTGGGGACAGGACCTATGAGGAGAGGCTTGAAGAGCTAAATATGTACACATTGGAAGAGAGAGGGGACCGGGGGGACATGATAGAGGTCTTCAGGTACATGAAGGGAGTAAATAGGGGAGGAACAGTCAGGGTGCTTCGAAGGAAGGAGGAGGGGGCCACTAGAGGGCATGGGTGGAAGCTGGAATGGGGAAAATTCAGGGGAGAAAGGAGGGGGTGCTACTTCACTGAGAGGGTGGTGGAGCCATGGAATGTGCTGCCTAGGGGGCTGGTGGAGGAAGAGATGGTGGAGGGGTTCAAGAGGGGGTGGGACAGGTACAGGGGAAGGGTTCTGGAAGCAAAATCCAATGCAGCGAGAATATCTGGAACTGGGAAGGGAGAAGCCAGAGAAGGCGAGGGGGGCAGCAAGGTCAGCTCCCAGGGTGGGGGCTGACCAAATGAGCAGACGCGAAAGACCGTTAGGCCTATTCTGCTGGCATTTTAGTATGTTAGTATGTTAATATATGTTACTTTTCTGTATTTTATTCTATCCACAGAGCATCAGGACACTATAATGTGTTCAGTTAGCAGATTTTCTCTATTTCAGGAAACCCAAATGTATGATGTTCTAATACTTGGAGAGGTTTGGGTCCCAGGGAGCCTTACATGGAATTTTAATACTTCTTGAAATGCGGGGAACCTTTAAACTTATTTCCCATAATGTTAATGGGCTGACCGGCCCCATAAAGAGACACCGCACAATCCGAGCACTTAAAAAATAAGTCTAGACATACTTTTACTCCAAGAGACTCATCTCTCTTCAGTGGAGCATCAGAAATTACTTAAGCTTGGCTTCTCCGATGTGATTGAATCTTCTTATCGGAGGGGCAGACGGAGAGGGGCGGTGATCTTAATCCCGAGATATTCTCAGTTACAAATTCTTGATCGGTTCTCTGATAAAGAGGGCAGACTTGCATTAGCTGTAGTTAAATTAAATCAACAGATTTTGACTTTATGCAGTACCTACATTCCCCCAGGCTCAGATGCTTCTACCATTCAACAGTTAATAGATGCTATTCTAGAGCGGCATCGAGGTATTCTGATACCAGTGTGGGCCAGTGTATCTGACAGCTGGTTGGGTACACCAGTTACTCCTGGGCCAGAGAAAAGTTGTGTTTGCTTTTTTTGACTCTGCTGACTGCTCATGCTTCAAATCAGTCAGGATTAAGCGCAAAACAGTTTTTCTTGCGGGATATCTTTGATTTATGATGGATGGTGACTGTATGAGGGAGAGCCCAACAATCAGGTGTCCACTATCTTCACTGGCCAGGCCATGCCCTCTGGGGCAGTTGTCATAATGACTATTACCTATTACATCATTAAGCGGAAGGTTGGGCCATGTTCATCCTGTGGTCTTGTTGGAGGCAATATAGCGTAGTGGTTAAGGGTACTGAGCTGCAAACCTGGAGACCTGGGTTTGAATTCCTTCAGCCCCCATTTGCATAATGTGTGACCCTGAGCAAGTCACTTAACTTCCCTGTGCTCCCAGGTCACACCTGGAAACAAGCTTTGGCTTAGTGTGCCTTTTCTGGTTAAACAATTTCCTCTTTTCCTTTTTCTGTGGAAAGTTTTTTCATTGCAATCTATGCCCCCTTTTAGTGCCCATGGAGAAGTCTTGGATGGTATTGGTGGGTAAACCTTTGGAAGGATGGCAAGTTGAAGGTTTCATGGTCCTCAGGAGTGATAGCACAATATATGAGAGAAGCCTTTTCAAAACTCCTGGTGTGGGTGTTACTTATGTTTCACTCAGGGATATGACTTGGAAGATGGTATATGACTTTATTCTTGCCCCAACTCCTTTGTGCCCTTAATATTTCAGAATGTGTCCCTGAGGATATGCTCTGGCTTAATCAAACAACTAATGGATAGTAGGATCCCACTTAAAATGTGGTACAGTGTGGCTGTGCTGCCATGATAAATTAAACGTAAAAGGAAACCAAAAGCACAACCCCCTGGAGGAAAGGCTGTGCTCCAAATCTGGCTGTTCCAACCGCGATGAATCTATGGGACACCTCTTTTTTGAATGCTCATATATTTTGGGCTTTTGTGACCTAGTGGCATGAACTTGGTCAAAATCTATGTTTAATACGATTGATTATAACACTTTGGTGCATGGACATTAGAGCCCTGTGTGGAGCAGTTAGAACACGACTAGTTCATTAGATGTTATGTTTGCCTGTTTCAAGTTCCACCTGTGGTTGAACAAATGCCATTTTCCCTTCAACAAAAAAAATACACTGTATGACCTCTTAAATATAATTGTTTTAAAACTTAAGGCAGTTTATTATTCGGAATTCAAAACATCTTCCTCTGTGGTTTTAGAAGAGAGATGGTGGAGTATGGCTTGGGTAATGAATTGAACAGCCTGTACTTATGAAACTTACAAACATATAAAACTTGCCAGCAGAAACAGGCCTCGCGGTCTATCAAGTCTGCTGAAATGCACAGCTAGCACCCCTATACTGCAGCTGTCCCACCCCCATCCCCCTCTCACCCTTGGAAACTGCTCAATGTTGTTTACCCAGCCCCCACTTGTCCTGTCCCACTGTCCTGCATGCCACCACCTCCTCTGGTAGAGCGTTCCATTTTGGCACTGTCCTGTCAGTGAAATAATGCCTCTTCATCTCCCTCCTGAATCTGCCACCCTCCAGTCTTAGCCATGCCCCTCATGCCCCTTCGCTTCCTCAGCTTAAACAACCCCTCTGTGCCAGATTTGTTGATCCCCCTATTTGAAAATTTCAGTCATATCCCCCCGATCCCGTCTCTCCTCCAGGGTGTACAAACTCAAGTGTCTTGGCCTTTCTTCATAGGTTCTGCCTTCCATCCCCTGTATTATTTTTGTTGCCCTACGCTGCACTGCCTCGAGCAGCCTGATATCCTTCATCAGATACGGATGCCAGTACTGCACACAGTACTCCAAATGAGGCCTGACCAAGGTTCTGCTCTTTTTCTTCCTTTTTTTAATGCTTAGCTTGATTTTCTTTGGCGTTGTATTGCTTTGATTTGCCCTTGAACCCGGAGTTGATTGTTTTCTCCTTTTTTTTGTAAATATATTTTTGATTTGCTTTACTTAATATTGTTTGATATTACTGTAGCAGGTTTTTCTTTTTGGACTATTATGTTTACCTCAAGTCACCGATTGTTTTTCCTTGCACTTTATTTCAATAAAAATTCCCATACCCTTCTAGTAGGAAGAACCCTGGCCATTTTGGTAGGCTACCAAGATAGCCAACTGGGTGGGTGGAGGGGTGGTTGCTGTGGGTGTAGGAAAGATGGCCTCCTCTTCTACATACTTTTCTACAGTGGTCCCTGTGAATATGGATTCAGTGTATGCAGATACTGTAACTAACATTGATGAGACTGAAGTAGAAATCTGCTTCTAAAGCTAAAACTGTTTTTCTGCAACACCAAAACCTCACCAAGGAAGAAGAGAAGCTGAAAAAAGCTGTAGAGGACAGAAAATGCCACCTACTAACATTGGTGGCTGAAGAAAAGGCTGAATTCCAAGCCTGTAAGGAGATATTGTCTATAGTTAAAACACGTTTCTACCCTGAAGAAGCCCAGCCCGTTTCCACCGCTGATACATAGGTATAGCTGTTGCCCAGGATGCTGACACTTCCATTTCAAAGGAGCTGTCTGAGTTTGATGCTGTCAGACATGGAATGCCAGAAGAAAGTGAAGCCACTTTGACAAGCCGCCCAGTGACTTTTCTTGTTGTAACCTCCCAAGTGAATGCTGCTGAGGATTCTGAGCTTCCCGTGTGCCCTCCATGAGGGAATTCTCTTGGCCCAGCAGACAGTGAAGTCTTGACGAAGACTGGGAAACAGGCTGTGGATATGAGAAACCAGAAAGCAGCTGGGGGTGTAATGCTACAGTGGGTGCTGCAAAAATCGCAACTTCAAACAGAACAATGGAGAGAAGCTGTCGACATCTCAAAGCAGGGCATCCAATCCATCTGGAATGGCAAAGATGAGGCACTGGCCTGACCTGTGACACAGATGCCCTACAAACCGTTAGCCACAGCAAGATTGTTCTGCTCAGCTCTGTTCAGTAGAAATGGCATTACTCACTGCTGGCTGGATTAAGGCACCCAGCAGAATGTCTTGGCTCCTAGACCCAGCACAGGATATACAGCGCCCAGAACTGGTCAAGCAACATGGGGAGCAATAAGTACTGCTGCACATGCCAATGTTTCTGAGACTGTTGCTGTTATGCATAGCCAAAGTGCAGTTTCTCTAACCGTATCATCAGAGTCACGCCTTCTCCCAGATGGGGGGTGGGGACAATGGGAAGGGAATAAGCACCAACGATTCAGGGTCTAAGAACAGCCCTATTATAGAAAAGACACCTGAACTTTCTGACCATAATGAAAACTCTCAGGCCTGTTCCCAACCCTTACAATGTTCCCAAGGTGACTAAGGATGTGGACACTCAGGGGGATCATGAAGAACCCCAGTCTCACTCAGAAGACTGTTCACCAGAGCATTCGGACATGGACTCTGCATGCCTGGAGCAGCCTAGAAGACAGTTTACCATGGCTGACCTCTTTGCTGCCGGGGTGAACCTGTTCAATGGGAGAATGCTGTAAGACTAAAGTACAAAGGGGAATTGGAGTTGGCCCCAGATACGGTTTATAATAAATCTTTTGGAAAACTCAATGTTTTCCCCTCTGAATAATACAGTTATATACATGTCTGGAGAGACCACATTTGATGTGAACTTTAAGGCCTTAAAATCTTGTGAGAAATTTTGGATTAAATATGACAAGCTACAAAACTCTTGACTTGTGGTCACCCTTCATAGTAATCCCTCTATTCAAACCTGCCATCGAAACCATCACCACTCTTTTTAGAAATGAGGGGGTTGATGTTTCTGACATCTCCTACTGGTTGCATCAGAGAGATGAGGTTTTGGATTGCCCTATCCCTATTATTAATTTAGAGCAGATTTGGGTGGGGTGTGTGTGCAAATTTAAGGTTAAACTTAGACAAACCAACATGGGGGGGGGGTGCCGTCTACCTGGGAGTTTTTTCCTAGGATGGGAAAGGGGAATGTGTTTTTAACCTAGCCAGCCCCGGTCATGCCACAAGTGTGGTTCGAGGTCCAACCTGAGTTCTGCCTGTGACACGGCCAGGTGCAGCATGTGCCTTTAATATGGACATCTGAGCCATAGATGTCTGAACCCTTTCAAATGGAACCTGTATGAGGAAGTGGGGCACTCTTACAGTCAGTGTCCCTGGGCCTCACAGAACAGAAGGTCTTAATCATGAAGAACGTATCATTCAGGCCAGGCTTAGGGCTTGGCCAGGGCCCTCATCTAGGAGGGAAGCAGAAGGGCAACAAACGAAAGCAGACAGAGATGCCCAGGCAACTGCAACAGATGCAGAGCCTAATAAACCCTCTGTACAGGTGAAAACAGAAAATACGGTTATAGTTATTGGATCCCGCCCCTCCCCCATCCTCCATCATCCCCATCCCTGATATTCTCCATCTCCTCATCCATCCATGACACATCCTCAGATTGTGAAGAATCACTTTTGGAGATGTCAGTGGCAAAAAAACAAACAAAGACAAACTAGGTCAGGGAAAGCAGCTCCCAATACACCAACACGTGTTCCAGTTTTACCATCACTCCTGTTACCTTGGATGTTAACCAGACTTACTGGAAAAGGTCGTCTACTATGGCCAAGGCCACTTGATTTACGATGATTAAAGTAATGAAATTCCGTTTTCAAGACTTGAAATTCTGGCAATTGCACCAGTGATTGTTAGGCAAATTTCAGGATTTTATCGGGATTCTGTGGTCATTCACAGTGTCAGTGGCTCAGTAGGAAGTACACTTGCCTCTGAGGCCGGGAGATCAGAGGGCTGTGGTTTCAGTTCCCACATCTGGCATTTGGGTTAATATCTCAGTACTGGCACTGTAGTGCAGCATGAGAGGGGTGCTGCACTTCTGAGGTGCCGTCTTTCAGATGAGGCGTTAAACTGAGGTCCCATCTGCCTGGATTGGTGGTAGTTCAGGTGGATGTTAAAGATCCCATGGCACTTATCGAAAAGAGTAGGGGAATTTTTATTATAATAATATCAAAAACAAATAATTACAAACAGTGTTGAATCACACAAAACAATATACTAATCATAAAGTAAAAGAAATCCAAATAAATACAAAACAGTGTTAAGTCACACAAAAAATATACAAACCAGAAAAGAAATCAAATGAGTTTTGCAGTCATACATTTTCTAACTAACCTCCTAATAAATATTTAGAAACCAAAATTAAATCATAGTATTAAAAAAAGATCACCCCCCCCCACTAAGAGTAGGGGGATTATTTTTTTTTATAATATCATCAAAACAAATTGTGTTAAATCACACACACACAAAAAAAAAATACTGCCAACCCACCTCCTTACATTCATTTATATTTAATAAAGTAAGTCATTCCTTTCCACCAGTTATCAACTTGCCTGGTGGACGCAAAGGTAACATCTGTCACATACACCCTCTTTAAGGCCCTATTTATTTATTTAGCTTTTGTTGACCGGGTAAGTGCACTAGACAAATCCTGCCTATTTTCAGGCACGACCCGAGGGAGGGGGATACAGATGAATGCCAACTGACCTTAAACCAGATTAAGCTGTTGGTGGTATTTTTTTAGTGAATGAGGGAAATTTGGCCAGAACACTGGGGAAATTCCCCTACTCTTTTCGATAAGTGCCATGGGATCTTTAACATCCACCGGAACTACCACCAATCCAGGCAGATGGGACCTCGGTTTAACGTCTCATCCGAAAGACGGCACCTCAGAAATGCAGCACCCCTCTCATGCTGCATTACAGTGTCAGTACTGGGATATTAACCCAAGTGCCAGATGTGGGAACTGAACCCACAGCCCTCTGATCTCCCAGCCTCAGCAAGCAACAGACAAACTCAACTGGCATTAGTTTCTGATATATCACCCATTGGCACCTAGCCTGCCAGAGGTAATATATCAGTGCACAGCCCAATATATTTAAAGTCCCATTATCATACTTTGACTGTAAATGAGCAAAATGACCCAAAACCAGAATGTTATAATCCAGTGTACCTAACTACTTCATGTTCCACTGGACCACTAGGAATTTCAAGAGAGACTGAGCATAGGAACAGTCAAATAAGAAATGTTCCATTGTTTCTTCCATATCAATACAATGTAAATAAGGACAATTATGTTCCGAATGAGCCTTATATTTAGCATTTCCTCTAACCCCAATCCGTCCATATACCGATAACCATATAAGTTCCCACATATAAGGAGGTAATCGTGAATTATTTAACCTCTGAAGCACTACTTTAATATTTTGTGATGGACAATTTTTAAAAGCAGGTTCACTGGGGTATAATTGTAGCATTACCTTATTATATAACATTTTCCCTGAACAGTCCCGTATACAGTCCGCTGATAATTACCATTTGAATAATTTTTTAACAATAGGTAAAAAAAAACTAGGAATACGTAAAGTGGGAACAGGTTTAGGGGGAGCAGTTGACCAAGCTTGAAAGTACCTATATAATATAGCAGAGAGTAGTTTCACATCATTCCTAGGGTGCAAATCCCATACCTCCCTAAAGTTCGAGGAGATAAACAAGGTTGAAAAGAAAATAATTGGATCGACCATACCCAAACCGCCACTCTGTTTTGATAAATATGTATAGTGACGTTTAATAGGATTAAGCCTATTTCCCCCATACCATTTGAAAAAATAGACTATATAATTTAATTTCTAATGGAAGTGGAATCGGAAATATATAAGCAATATATAATAACAGTGGCACAAGAAATTTTTTTAAAACTACAACCATCTGTAATTTGGGCAATCTCCAATGTTTCCATATATTTACTTTACCTTCAACAACATGCAATCCCTTTTCCCAATTCAAGGAAGGTAAATTCTGAGGACCATACCACAGCCCAAGTATCTTTATAGGGTCAGAAGAGATATGAATTCCCTGAAAAAGTAAAGACGCAGGAATTTGCACCCCAATAAACAATCCTCTACATTTAGAGAGATTAAGTTGTGAATTTGAAACACCAGAATACTTCAACATGGAATCTAAAAAAAAAAATCATAATTTGATCATAACGCTGGAAAAATAAGCACAGATCATCAGCATAAGCCAGAACCCTTACTTCCTGAAGCAAAGGAGGTGCCGAAATCCCATCCCAAAATGAAAATTGTGAGACATACTGAATCAATATATCTATGGTATAAACATGTAATAATGGGCTCAGCGGGCATCCCTGCCGCACCCCTGTAGGAATATGAAATCCATCCCCTTATCATGGTTTGTAACATAGGGTAAGTCATATTGGTATCATATATTACCGCAATCCAATGTACAAATTGTCAAGGGACCCCATAATGGGACAATACTAAAAATAAGAACAGGTGATATACCCTGTCAAATGCTTTCCTCTGATCAACAGACACAAGACAGCCAGTTAAGTTATACATGTTAACATATTCGATCCAGTCTCTAATGAATCTGTGTGCTTGAAAGATAGTTTTTCCTGGCAGACCGCAGAATTGATTAGGGGATATAACAGTGAGTGCCGCATTCTTTAATCTGGCAGTGAATATACTCATCAAGATCTTATAATCCGAATTCAATAAAGCGATAGGCCTCCAATTTTCCAATGAGCATCTATCCCCGGATTTAAATAAAAAAATTAACAGACCCTCAGAAAACCATAACGGGAATATTGCAGAGACAAGAAAAGAATTATAAACTAATTCCAAACCTGTAGCAAGGGAATCAGGAAACTCTTTATACAATTCCATTGTCAACCCATCAAGCCCTAGTGATGTGCCAGATTTCAGCCGCTTAATTGCTGCAACAATTTCCTGCTTTGAAACAGGCAAAACTATAGCCCCCATATCAGCAGAACATACTGGCTTCTCTAAATGTGCCAAGAATTGTTTCATTAGCGAAACGCTAGGTGGAGGCTCAGGTTTATAGGCATCAAAAAAATGTTTTAATCATTTGTTGTAACACACGTTGTTCCGTAACAATGTTACCATCAACATCCTTAAGAGCATCAATGGTAGTATTCAGTTTATATGTTTTAAAGGCCTCATAAGGGTCCCCTTCCGGACATTTTTTTTTTCCATATTTAAACAAAGCTTGCAGAGTTTCCGCCCTATCATACTGCCATTCCTTAAGCTGTTGTTTAATATGAGCAATTTGCACAGAATTATCAATTCTAGAAGTATTTGCCAAAGAAATCTGATCATACAGGTGTGTCTTAATTTTAGATAATGCAAAAACTTCACATTACCCCTTGTCTTACCAAGATTTTTAAAAAATGATGCAAAATCCTGTTTCAAATCCAACCACCATTCCCCTAAATCATCATATAAAAAAGCCACTGATAATCTGGCCTGTAATAATAGTGTAAATTTATCCCTAACCTCCGGACACTGTAACAATAAAGCATTCAGTTTCCATCTAGCCCCTGTCCGTGCAGGCAACCTTAAAGGTCCAATTTTACACAGCAAGAGCATATGATCCGAAAAAGAAACAGGTACCATAAAAAATTAAAATGACAAGGAATCTGAAAGAAACATATAATCAATAGTGGAAGTAAATGTATTCTTTTTATAAGTAAAGTCCACTCCACCCAGTTGCCTACTCCTACCATCAACAAGGCCAGATCCCTTAACCAATTGTTCCAACGCATGGGAATCACAACAGACCTTTTTTTTAGTTTTATGTCCCTTCTCCTGATCCCCAATCATAGTCCCCCCAGCCTGTCATTTGAGCTCGCAGTTAAAGTCACCACATAAAAAAATTTTATATGAAGTAAACAAGTATGGCTTAATCAAATGAAACAGGGCTATTCTTTCAGACTTGAGTTGTGGACAGTAAACATTGATGAATCTGCATGTCAAAGACATCCAAACCCCATCTAAAATCAGTAATCTCCCTGGCACAATATCCATTAATTTAATTAATGAAAAATTAAAGGAATTGAAAACAAAACCTATACCATCAGCTGTGTCCTGGCCAAATGACCAGTAGGAAGGCCCCAGCACCATTCTTTCTGAAAAAGCCTAGTTTGATCCAGAGAATACATCCAGGTTTCTTGCAATAGACAAATCTGCAGAACCTGGAAATGAATGTAATCAAATATAATCCTCCTTCTTTTAAAATTCAAAAGGCTATGAACATTTATAGATCCCAGGGTAACAGCCATTCAACAAAAAACCAAAAAGAAAAAAAAAAAACACCTCGGCCATCTTTTTTTCTCCTCTTTTTCTTTTTACCTTTATATCCTTCAGTAACTCTCAAAGGAGAGGGAGGGCTATCCTGCATGGGTTGTGAATCTAAGTCCTGACTATCCATCTCCAACTCACCCCAAGATGAAGCTAACACAGAAAAGAGATTGTTCGATTCCAAATCTACTGGGCAAGGCCCCACAGTAGATTTAGCATTCCTAGATGACTGTCGCACCAGAACCAAAACCAAAGGACGTGTAATCCCCTTGTCACCGGTCTCTTTCTGTAACACAATATCTCCTTGATTCTCCTCAGTGGGTAACCGAGGCTGCTGCTCTGCAACCTCATTGTGACCCTTTTCCATTATACTACCATCATTCTGAACAACCTGGGACCTTATCCCATCCACAACTGGTGGAACAGAAGTAATGACCTTATCCTGTGCTTCCTGAATCAATAATTCAGGACAACCAATGGATGTTTTATTCCTTGCAGCCCACTCACACTCAGCGAAAACATGCCCAGACCCCCTCACATAAGTCACACTTCATGGAATTCATACACTGGAAAACCCCATGTCCAATCTCACCACAATTTTCACACCGGGGTTTGTCACAAGAACTTGATAAATGGGTTTGAACCCCACACCTATAACAAGCTCTGGGCTGTCCCGCATAAAAGCACACACCCCTATCTCTTCCCAAAAGAAAAGAGTTAGGGATGTGTTCAATTCCTTTGTCTGTTTGCCGAAGTTTAACTTTAAATTTCCAACCCCCAGTCCAAAACTGCTCAGAGTCAAGAATGGCCTCCGGGGGAACTTAAAACTTCACATTTTTGACCCAACCAATAGGAAATGTCATCCACGTGTACACCCTCGTTCCAAAACATCACGGTGACAAACTTAATTAAAGGTTTTGTCACGGGAATCACAAAAAAGGGTGTCCACAGGGGTGAGAACTTCACCTGACTATATCTCTCCCAAAACAGGTCCAATGCATAAGCTGATCTAAAACTAACATCGGAATTATCCTCACCAGAAATGTTTATGAAAGCAAACACTTCCCTAGGTGAGAAATGCAGAGAGTCTTCCAATAAACATTTCCCCACATACACTCGATCTGGCCTAACCTCCAAACCACCCTTATACCTAATCCACACCGCATTCCTGCGTGGGGCTGCCTCCTGCTTAGTTCTAGAAAATAACTCTGACATTAAAGGTTTTTTTACAGGCAAAACATGTGCTAAATCTGACCCTGGCTGTATATCTGTCACTAAGGGTGCAGAACTAACATTAGGTAAAACAGAATCCTGGGGAACAGACAGGAACCCATCCCCCCCCACAGGAACTACAGGTAAAAGTACATTAGGTTTCCAGCCAGGTACATTCTGAGAAAAATTCAGTTTAGGATCCCAGTCAGGCATTGGGTGCCAAGACCCCTTGTTTAATGTCCAGCCTGCATCCTGCAATGCTCGTTCTGGGGACCAAACATCCACCCGTGGGGCTTGTGCCACAGACCCCTATCCCATCGGAAGTTTATCTTTAGTTTTTACCTTCTGCTGCAACTGAGCCATCTCAGTTCCTCGAGCCTCAGTTGGAACCTCCAGATTCCGTTTTGCAAATAGCACCGCCATCCGTTTGCCTTTCCCTTCTTCTCCAAATCTGTCCAAGCCGGACTCAGAGCGTTTGTTAAACGAGAACTCCGAAACCCCTTCCTGCTGTAAAGGAGCCGTCTGGTAAATGCAGGATCGATCACTCTGTTCAACAACATCTCCCCCATGAAACACAAAACCAGCCACCTCCGTACTTGCAACTGGGAGCTCCTGATGCACATCCGGGTCACTGACAGTTACCAGAGAAACCGATGTAACAGATGTTAATACAGAAAAATTTAAAGACGCCTCATTGGTTTGTTTCAACGTCTCCTGTGCGCCACACATCGAAAACTCAGTCACAAAGGTACTGTCCATCTCACCGCCCTTCCCCCCTTTCCGTGGATCACTCTCCTCATTCACTGCCTTATCAACCACTAGGCTCTCCGGCGTTTCTGCCAT
The DNA here is from genome assembly GCA_016271365.2 of Neoceratodus forsteri. NCBI lineage: Eukaryota > Metazoa > Chordata > Ceratodontiformes > Ceratodontidae > Neoceratodus > Neoceratodus forsteri. The sequence goes on from JADMNL010000024.1 coordinate 362,034,343, forward strand.
ATATTCAATTGGGTCCTGAAAATCCACTTGTTCCTCCGGTTCCAACTCCGAAAGTGCTTCCAAAATGTAAGCCTGCTCATAAATCAGTTACTTTATAACTGTATAGCGTTAAATGCAATGGTAATACAGCTTGCCCATCTCCAGAATTAACTGAAACTCTAGCACTCAATAGCTCTGTAACCGAAGTCGAATCTCAGTGTCTCCACTCGGAAGAACGAGTGCCGACTGCACTGGCTCTAGTCTCGTCCAGCTGAACCTCTCTCAGAGGACTGCTATCTGCAACCTTCCGTCATAGCGCCATCCGCCTCCCAAGTCCAACCTCAACTGACTGGACTTGCCTTCTGCCGCTAGCCCCCTACTGCCAGAACTGCAGTAGGGGAATTTCCTGTAGTCCTGGTCAAAGTTCCCTCATTCACTAAAAATACCACCAACAGCTTAATCCGCTTCAAGGTCAGTTGGCATTCATCTGTATCCCCCTTCCCCAGGTCGTGCCTGAAAATAGGCAGGATTTGTCTAGTGCACTTACCCAGTCAACAATAAATAAAAAAAAATATATATTCTTTAAGTATGTGTAAAGTAATCAAAATAAAAGAAGGTTTAATATACAGAGCATTAAATGGAGTAAATGAAAAGGAAACAGTTACAAGAAAAATACAAGTTCTGTAGATTTATTGATCAGGTATAAAATGCCAAATTTCTGTGAATTTCTTTGTTTTTACTGGTGTGCCTGCAGTCCAAATTCTGGAATTTTACAGAGTTTTCTGGTAAAAACTGAAAACCAGTGGCCTTGACAATGGCTGTTCCTGCATCCCTGCATAGCAACATTGTTTTCATACAGGATACCCATATTAAGACCACCTTTGAGTTGTCAGCTGGGATAAGATTGTGGTCTCATGGTCCTTCCTTCTGGTTGCAGTGAATGGATCAGTGTGACGGTATTGGTATCCTCCTTAGAGGTACAGAATATAAGATGGTTAAGCTGGTGGAAATAGAGATGGGCAGAGCATTCATGGTGGATGTAGCGTACAAGGGCATGAATTTTTGTTTGAGCAATATGTATACCCCCCAGACCAAGGCAGCAAGAGTCTCTTGGTTCCAGGAATTGTGCTCTTTGTGCATACCAACAGTTTGTTGATCATTGGGGGGGGGGGGTTCAACTCTGGGGTTGTCATGGCAGGATAGAACGGGAAAACTAAAAAGATTTTTAGTGAGTCAGCATATTTCTGTAGGTGAAAGTGGCAGGTTCACAGGATAGCTTTCAAGAGGGATTTCTGCCACATTCATGAAAGGCAGACTAGTGATGAGAATAGGTTTTCTATTTTTGTTAGATGCTATGAAAGTGGAGTGAGCAAGGACCATTGTGGGGAAGATGTCAGATCATTAAGCTGTAACATGTAACTGTAAAACCTGGCCTAAAACCTCTTGGCAATCTACCTAGTGTAGGTTAAATACTAAGCTCCTGGAATGACAAGCTATGCAGAAAAACTGCCAGGATTTATTTAACGCCAGAGGCTCTGTTTTAGTGGCCTATGATAACCTAATACAGTGGTGGAAGGACTCTAAGGATGACATAAAATATGAATTTCTGTCTCGGAGTAAGAAAATACACACAGCCAAATATTTGCATTATCTGAGTCTACGGTTTCACTTACACATATTAATTTTCCGAATGCACGAGCAAAACATAAATTTACAGAAACAGATAGGTGTCATAAAAGCAGAGATGAGGGAATATTAATACAAGATGCCAACATCTCTCGAACAACACCTGGACAAATTTCTCAGCTGCCATGAGAGGGTTAAAAATAGGAAAATGACAGGCGTGTTTAGGGGCTCAGGTGACTCAATAGCCATCTCTTGAGAGGAAATCGTGGGTGTCGTGCATGATTATGCCACGGACACCTTTGGGACGTCTGCTGAGATGGTTTAGGACCCCAAAATATTGTTTTCTTTGAATATCCCTCCATATCAGCCCAACATACATTACTGCTTGCTACCCTGATCCAACTTGCAGAATTTGAAACCGCAGTCAGAGGTTTAGGGAACAATTCTGCCCCAGCTATAGATGGACTGCCGGCAGAACTGTATAAGCATTGTCTACCATTTTTTGGCCCAGTTTTACAGATACAGATTATATATTTTGTCACATAAAGTTCTTCCTCCATCAATGGCCTCGGCATTTCTGATTTATATATAGGTCTCCTCTACTTCAACTTCAGCAAGGCCTTTGACTCGGTACTGCATAATCACCTGCTGGAAAAGTTGGAAGATCTGGGCACCACAAAAAGTGTTGTTAGATGGGTAGGAAACTGGCTTAAGGACAGAAAGCAGAGAGTAGTCATCAACGGAGAGAAATCAGATGAGGGGGAGAGGTCACTAGTGGTGTACCGCACGGCCCAGTCTTGGGTCTGATACTGTTCAATGTGTTCACCAGTGATATTGGGGTAGGTATTCAGGGCAAGATTGCCCTCTTCACAGATGGCACTAAGCTAGGAGGTAGGGTGGACAACGAGGAAGCAGTCAAGAACTTTCAGAAACTTCTGCAGAGGTTGGAAAAATTATCTAGTGTCTGACAGCTGAAATTTAACACCAATAAATGTAAAGTGATGCATCAAGGTAAGAAGAACCCAAAAACAGCATATTGGCTTAATGGGGTCAGACTCAGTGCTTCACAGGAGGAATGGGACCTAGGCATTATTATCTGTGACATCCTTAACCAGACTAGGCAGAGCGCCACAGCTCACAGCAAGGCCAACAAAATGTTGGGATGTATTGGTAGTGGATTTGACAGCAGAAGCAGGGAAGTGATACTACCACTCTATAGGTCCCTTGTGAGGCCCCACCTGGAGTACTGTGTCCAGTTTTGGAGTCCTCACTTAAAGAAGGACATAAACAGACTGGAGACCATGCAGAGAAGGGCAACAAAAATGATTCAGGGCCTACAAGGGCTTTCATATGAGGGGCACGTAGAGGCATTGAACATGTACTCACTGGAGACTAGGAGAGAGAAGTGGGACATGATAGAAACCTTTAAGTTCATGAGTGGAATAAATAGGGTGCCCTACCCAGAGCTGTTCAACAAAGTGTCCAGCTCAAATACTACAGGGCAGAAATGGAGGCTGCGGGGGGTGGGGGGCTTCAAACGGGAACTCTGGAAACATTATTTCTTGGAAAGGGTGGTAGAGCCTTGGAATAGGCTGCCCATGGAAGTGGTGGGAGCCAAGATGGTGACAGCTTTCAAACTGGGCTGGGACAAAGTGAACATTCAAATTAAATCCAAGGAGATTGGATGGAGTTGCTTTCGGGGGGGAAGGGGGCTAGGTCCTGGGATCTGAAATGGTCTTGGGAACTATTGGGCAGACTTGATGGACTCTTGATTTCCTTTTGCCACCAATTTTTCTATGTTTCTATTTTTCTTTATTTAAGAACGGAGACAGACTCAGTTTAGGGAATTGGAGACATTTAAGTCTGTTGAATGAAGACCAAAGAATCTTATCCAAAATCCTATGAAATAGATTGGCTCTCATGGCCCCAGTGGTTCTTGCTCCTATACAGCCTATTTCTGCTAAGACAGTTTTTTGAAAGAGGGGAAAAAAGTTTACTATTGGGCTTTCTTTTGTCAATAGACCGAGAGAAGGCCTTTAACCGAGTGCCTTGTAAATATTTGCTGAATGTCCTTAGCTTGTATGGAATACCTGAGGAATTTATTAATTGGACAGCAGTTTTGTATGGGGGGGGGGATGTGGTGATGCATCACACTGATGCATGGGCTAGGCAGCAAGAGAGGAGCTGCTGTCTCTGTTCTTCACCTGCTATGATGGTGTACCTGTTAAAATAAAAAAAAAAAAGACTATGAGCAGTAGACGTTCCTCGTGTATTGTTTTTTTTTGAGCATACCACATTTTTATTTCCATGAATTCTTGTACCTGACTTAGCTATCCATCTGAAAGAACTGAGTGTTTGCTGAGATAAGTCAGGACACAAGGGATCTACGTTGAAATTCCGGAGATGGTGCACCCACACTGAGGTACTGGTGCAGAATTCATAGGAGCCGAGTTTGATTCAGTGAGAGGAAAGGCTTTTCTTCCCCAGACAAGGGGAGGCAGTATAGCGCAGTGGTTTAAGGCTCTGAGCTGCAAACCTGGAGACCTGGGTTTGAATCCCTCAGCCCCTATTTGCATACTGTGTGACCCTGAGCAAGTCACTTAACTTTCTTGTGCTCCCAGGTCACACCTGTAAATAAGCTTTCAGTTTAGTGTGTCGCTCCTAGTTAAAATAAAAAAAAAAACAAGTGCAGACAGTCTGGTGTAGCTAGCAAGCACCTTCAAGCTCCAAAGCCTAAGGCCAGCCAGGCATTTCCTGCAGATGTTAGGCCATATGGCAGCTTCAATAGCTATGGTGTCAGGGGCAAGGTTTCAGATGAGAGATGTTCAGTATCATCTCAGACTTTACTGGCACCAGAAAAGAGATTCACTATCAAAGCTGGTTGCAGTCACACAGACGCTTCTGCAAGCACTTCAATGGTGGTTGGACATGGACAACTTCAGGCAGGGAGTGCCATTCCTACAGGAACAACTCTCTTTAGTGATAACCGCAGATGCTTCCCTACTGGGGTGGGGGGCACACCTGGAGGAGCACACTGCTCACGGCACATGGCTCAACAAGAGTCATTACTTCAGATCAACCTGCTGAAGCTCAGAGCAGTCTTCCTAGCACTTCAGGCATTCACCAGCATGCTGCAGGGAAAGGTGGTGCAGGTCAGGACAGACAACACGACCACAATGTACTACTTCAACAAACAGGGAGGCACAAGGTCATCACCCCTGTGCAAAGACATGAAAATATGGAGTCTAGCTTATTCTCTGGGAATTGTCTTGTCAGCAGTCCACCTGCCAGGAAAGGACAATGTGCTGGCAGATGCACTGAGCAGGATAAATCAGAACCATCATGACTGGTCACTGAACAGGCTAGTGTTGCAGGTAGTGTTCAAAAGGTGGGGCACTCCAGAGATAGACCTCTTCGCAGCCCCAGACAACTACCAGCTTCCCCAATTTTGCTGCAGGCCCCCAGTGAGGGGCTCAGTCCCACTGGATGTACTGATCTTGGATTGGACAGAGAAGTTCCCGTATGCCTTCCTCCCATTCCCTTTGCTACTGAGGGTCCTGAACAAGCTCAGATCCCAGCCAGCTACAATGATCTTCATTGCTCCAGACTGTGCCAGACAGCCATGGTACTCCCTGATTCTGGCACTATCAGTTTCCAAACCAATCAGCCTCCCCAGGAAGCAGAACTTGCTGACTTCCTCCCAAGGCAGGATCCTGTACCCCAACCGTCGGTCTCTCAGGCTCAAGGCCTGGCTCCAGAGGACCTAGAGTATGCCAACCTGCATCTCTCAGAAGGGGTCATGGAGGTCCTTAGGGTTTCTAGAAAGCCCTCCACTTGGAAGATCTACACATCCAAGAGGAAAAGAGTTTCTATTTTGTGCCAGAACAAGAGTCTGGACCATACTCAGGCGGGTTTGCCAGTTGTCCTGGATTATTTGACCCACCTTCATTCCCTTGGTCTGAGACCATCCACCCTGAAAGTGCATTTGGCAGCTGTTTCAGTTTACCTGTCAGCAGGCAAGGCAGTATCTATGGCCTTGAAACCAGTGTTCAGGAAATTCTTTAAAGGGTTGCTACACTTGCACCCTCCACATATAACTCCCACTCCAGTGTGGTATCTGAACAAATGTATGGTACAGCTCATGCAGCCACCTTTTGAACCTATGGCTTCAGCTGATCGCAAGTATGTAACTTGGAAGACTGTGTTTCTAGTTGCTAATATTTCAGCCAGGAGGATCAGTGAGTTACAGGCTTTGTCCATGGCGACTGACTACATCGCATTCCACAGGGATAAGGTGGTCCTTAGGACCAATAACAAGTTTCTCCCTAAAGTGGTTTCAGACTTCCACATCAATCAGTCCATCACACTACCAGTCTTTTTCACTGGCCATTCCTCCTCAGGGGAATGTAGACTGCATAGCCTGGATGTAAAAAGAGCTATCAGCTACTATTTGGAGCGTGCAAATGGCCACTGAGGGGACAGATCCCAACTCTTCTTGACCTATGGGGAAGTAGGAAAAGGTAAACCAGCCACAAAAAGATCCATAGCCAGGCGGATTGTGGCGTGTATCCAATTCTGTTATGCCAAGGTGGGCAAGCATTCTCCACAGGGACTTAGGGCCCATTCTACCAGAGGAACAGCTGCATCAATAGCAGCTTCAAGGGATATTCCTTTGCTGGAAATCTGTAAAGCAGCTACCTGGAAAACAGTCCACACATTTACCAAACATTACTGCCTGGATACTCAGGCTAGGAGTGATGCCAGGTTTGGCACAGCAATCCTGCAGAGCCTGTTTCCTAAATAAGTCCTCTGCCAGCCTCCAAAGGCACTGCTTGGGTAGTCTGCATTTGTCAGAATACAGTAAGATTTCCTGGGGTTTGAAGAAAACATTACTTACCATAGTAATCTTGTTTCTTCCAAGGGAATCTTACTGTATTCTGAGCTCCCACCATTCCTCCCCTGCTAGGAGCTATAGGGCACTGCATACTGTCTGTACAAACGATATTGGAAACCTGTGGGTACCTACTACTTTCTTGGGCATCTGTTGACTTGAGTCTTAGTAGATGCCCACTGTTATTATAGAGGTGTTTGCCCTGTAAAGGGGGATTGATTTGTTTTTGATTAGGTTAGTTAGCTAGTTTGTTAGCTTCTGCATGCTTCGAAAGAATCTGATGGTTGCAGAAAGTGCAACCAGGAACAGTGGTTTGAAAACTGAGCTCGAGCCTAGCATTCCACCATTTGCATAGGTTCTATTAACCCAGTAGTTCTCACACACTGTAATAGTGAGCCTCCTCCAAGCCTTGGAAAAGATGTTGAGCCCCCCAATATAGAAATAATTTTGGGCCTCCCCATAGTTAGAACAATTATCATACTTTGCACAGTACCCAAGGAATACAGTGACACTCCTTTGAGTAGTTGAGTTTATTCTCATTTTATTAAACTTCTTATTCTCTATCTGTATAACCCCCTCCCCATGTCAGCCTACTCACTCCACACTTCTGGGTTTTGGACCCTATTTACTGTACCCCTTGTTGCAATACCTCCATGAGTCAGATTACTTTCTTTGTCAGTTTTACCTTGTTTTTAAACACCTTCTCAGGGACCATTTTGCTTTGTCCTGCTCTTGCTCATAGTGCCTCTCAACCTAGCCTTTGCATTTGTGCTCTTCTACAGCCAGTATAATGGGTCAGTTGTTATCTTGTACCTGTTAATTTGTATTATTTTGCATTTTGTTTTGCATAGTTTCCAAGAACTGTACTTCCTCCATACAGCTTTCCCCCCATGTCATACCAGGAAACAAGTGTTTGTTGAGTGCTACTTTCCTGGTCACCCATTTTGTACATAAATTTGCATGCCATTATTCACTTTAGTTTGCTGCATCCTATCATACAAAGCATCCAAAACCTGACATTTAAATATAGTACATTTTAAGGCTTGCTTGAGCCCCTGGGAGGCTGGCCTCGCCATTTGAGAAACCCTGTATTGACCATTTCGGCTCCGGGGCAGTCCTGTGGTGAGACCATACTGCATTTGTCAGAATACAGTAAGATTCCCTTGGAAGAAACAAGATTACTATGGTAAGTAATGTTTTCATCTCTGACCTTGACCTGGAGAGTGCAGTTTAAGGCATATTCTGTCCACAATGGGTAGCCTTTCATATTAGCACACTACGGTCATATTTGCAGTATGAAAATACCATCTATGGCAAGGCTGCTGTGCTTTATCACTAGAAAAGAAAAATATTCTTTGTGTAGCGGTAATAAATCAGGTGTCCCGCACCTTGAGGAAATTGTGTCAAAAATAATTAAAATATTTACAGTATTAAGCAGGCAGTTTCAGCGTTATTGGACTGTCTGGGCATGGATTGGTGTGGGAGAGGGTTAAAGATCAATTGCCTTGCTCCTATTGTGCCTTAATATTTCATCATTTGCTCAGCATTGATCACCAAAAATGATTACAGTTACCTATAATACTGTTGGTTTAGTTTAAATACCTTTTTTCCATGGTTTTGTATGTCCATTTCTAGTGCTGCAAGTGGTGCGGGACCATGATCTTGCAGCAGGCTGCTTTGCGGATGTTGAGCAGTGACATGTCATTTTTGTTTTGCTGTGCGAATGGACGTGCTGTGCGGTGTATCAGTTGCCCGCTGCAGACTTGCAGTCACTTCATAAACAACTAGTGTCTCATATTATTAAATACAGAAGTCAGTATGCTGTGAATGAAACATGCCTTCAGAAATGTAATTATGTTTTACTAGAGTGCATTTGCCGTTCTTTCTTGCTGTTAACGATTGTAATTGATGACTTTGTTGTGCAGTCATAGAAATGCAGCATTGCATCTGCTGACTGCGTAACTACAGCTTACTATCCTAACATTTTTTGTGACCATGAATAAATAAAAGAGTTTGGATGAATGCAGAGTTTGCTGACCTGTAGCAGGCACTTATTGTCATTTATGTGTGCTGCTTTCTCGTTCGTGAATACCATCGGTCATATTGGAGTGAACAGTTTCTGAATATGCATTCCTCTACATCTCCATTCGAAATCTGTAATGTATGCTGTGTAAATGACATTAAAATCTATGGCAAAATGTGAATATTGTGTGTTCTGCCTTGAAACTGCCTTCGTTGATTCTCTGTTTTAATTTAAGTATCTGCACAAGTTAAGTACTATCAGTGTAATCCCCATTCTCAAGTAATTCTCTGTATGCTGTTGACAGTATAGATTTTATACATAGCTGCTGCACTGACTCTGCTTTTATTCGTTACACATATTTAATCCCCAGTAAAGCACTGCTAATCCCTAAAAATGTAGTGTATCCATATTTCTGTGCTGTCATTGTGGATCAGTGTTTCTGTGACACTCCTACGGGTCACTGTAAGGTTCCTGTCAGTTTCCCGCTCCCTCCCTTCTGCCATTTTTTTTTTCAGAAGTTGTTATTGTTTTTTTTGTTGCTTTGCTAATGTGATGCATAAGTAATTCATGAATGACCCCAATGTTGATTTTTAAAAATAAAGCCAAATTCATGATAATTAAAGTTTTCTGATGCCTGGCAGTGGTTTGTCATGTGGTGTCCCTTCCTATTTGGCGACATTCAGACGAGGTGATGCTGTGTGGTTTCTTCAATGCCGTAATCTTGAAAGTTTGATGTTTTATTTATTTTACCTGACCTTATATACAGTTATGTCATCTTATTAAATTCTAACGTGGTGAAAAACATCAGACTGTGTTACTTGTGTTTTTTTTTTCTTCTTTACTTGACTATTCACTGACTTATTCCATATCACAAGGTTTACATGCTGTGATAGCCTGACAGTAACATATTTATTTATATGTTTTGACTCCATAATCATAGTGCTTTCATTTTCTTTTTATTAATACCTTTCTCTGATTGTACCATTTTTATGTTTGCTTGCGCTCATGCACAAGAAACATTATGCGGCAGCTTAGGAGAGAAGCAGGTTGTGGAGGTGCGGGGGTGTGGTGGCCAATGCCAGCACTGCATTTGTGGGCTTGGCGGTGTGCACCTAATGCAGGCCCAGTGTCCTGATGACACTGGTTCTACAGAAGTGCCACCAACTTGAAATGATTTGGCCGCTGCAATGAGAGTCCGCCTCGTTATTGCAGCGTCAGCAATTCTGCTGCAGTGAGGAGTGACCCGTCACTGCAGGCGTGCTGCCCAGTGTAACGTACCAGGAACATGGCAGCTCTGTCGAGCCACCTCCAAGAGCAGGCGGGGGTGCCCAATCCCTTTCGCATGCCCCGACCCACTTCATTTGCTGCTGACGGGAGCCCACTCCCCGCCGGGTATAATGTCCACACCCCAAATTTCTGTTGTGTGTCAGTAAGTACCCAATCCCCTCTGCATCATGCACCCCCCAACAGTCTTTCTTTGCTGACGGGGCCCAATCCCTGTCGGCTTCAGTCCTCCCTTCCCAGTTCAGTTTGCTGATGGGGAGCCCACTCACGTCAGCATAATGTCCCCACCACAATTTCTGCTGTGTGCCAAGGGTGCCCAATCTCCCTCAGCATCATGCGCCCCTCCCACCAGTTTCTATGCTGACGGGGGGCCCAATCCCCATCGGCTTCGGTCCCCCTCCCCAAAATTGCAGGTGGCACACTGGGAGCCCACACCAGTGTACCAAACACACCTGCGAAAGAAGAAAATGGACCCATGTTATCTTTTGTTTTTTTTTTACCTGAAAAATGAGAAAACTGTCCCTCGGCGTGTCGGTGCCCTCCCCAACCCGCCCACCCTCTGCATACCCCACCTCCTCACCCCCATCCCCCATACTTACCTCTGGAGCCCAGTGCGATGATCTTCGTGGACCAGGAACACGCCTGCACTCTTCAAAGCTGACCATGAACTGAAGAAATGCCGGTAAGCTGTATAATGGCATAAATAGGGTTTTTTCAACTTTGTTGCATATATCGGGCATTTTGGGGAATTTTGGCACCAAATTTTCAGCATGGGGTTATTGGGATCCCTCCTCATGAGTTCAGTCACTGTCATGGCGTTATTCAGTCTTGAAAGGTGATTTTGCGGTCACCGCGCAGAATCACCTTTCGGGACTGATTAACAAGATGACAGTGTCACTGTTCATGAGGTGGGCTCTCAAAAAGCCTATGTTGCAAATTTGGTGAAAAGAATCCAAAAATGACTGTTTTACGAGCGTGCGTTGTGCAGTTTCCATGCATGCTCATAACTTCACGAATCTGTAATATTTTCACTCCAGATTTTCAACATTGGCATTTCTCCACACCTCCTTATGAACAGTTCAGCTGTCATTTTACACATCCTGGCTGAAATGTGTTTTCGCACTTCTGGCGCAGAATAGCACGGCCGCTGTGGCAAATCAGTTTTCAGGACAGATAAAGAAAATGACAGTGACACTGTTCATGAGCAGAGGTCCTAAAATGCCTATGTTGAAAATTTGGTGACAAAAGTCCATAAAATGACTGTGTTACAAGCATGCATTGCGCAGTTTCCACGCACCCTTGTAACTTCGCAAACTTGCAATATTTTTATGCCAGATTTTCAGCACTGGCATTTTTTCACACCTCCTTATGACCAGTACTGATGTAATTTTTCACATCCTGGCTGAAATGTGTTTTCGCACTTCCTGCGCAGAATAGCACTGTCACAGTGGGAACTCAGTGTTTGGGACAGATTAAGAACAAGTGAGTAAGAGAGGGGGAGTGAGCGAGCTCAACGGAGCTCTGTCGGGACTGCTGCTGATTTCTTTGTGGGCAGAAAAAGGCACCAACACAGGCAGGAGCCCAGTACAAAAGGGCAGCCTGCAGTGCCGGGAGAAACAGAACGAGCGAGTGAGTGAGAGAGGGGGAGGGAGTGAGTGAGCTCAACAGAGCACTGTTGGGACTGCTACGGATTTCTTTTTGGGCAGAAAAAGGCACCAATGCAGGCAGGAGCCCAGTACAAAAGGGAAGCCTGCAGTGCCGGGAGAAACAGAATGAGCAAGTGAGACGGGGGGGAGTGAGTGAGCCCAATGGAGCTCTGTCAGGACTTTAGAGTTGCCCACCCAGCCCAGGGTCCTGTGTGGTCCTATATTACAACAGCGTCTCTGGGGTGGAGACAAAGCAATGATTGGATACTTTTAGGACTGCTGTAATAATACAGATTTAGTTGTTCTGTTTATTTCTCTAACTGAGCTGAGTAATACTTGGAGTGCAGTATAATTTCTAACTGGGCTAAGTAACACTATGAGGGCTGAGAACAAAAAGTATGGTAGTTGAGGGGTGAAAAACAGACAAGAAGGCTTTAGGATTGCTACAGTAATACAGTATCTAACGGATGAGATTTGAGACTGAATTAACCCGGTCGGCAAGGTGGCAGTAGGGGGACTAGCGTGGTGGGGAAACAGAAATTTGAGTAAATAGATCACTAACAGTTGTAGTAGAGCACAGAAACTGGGAGTAAGAGCCCGTAACATAAGATGGGGGTCAAAATGGGGCAGGTGCCACATGTCTATAGGGCAAGTATTTTTGGAAGGGTGGTGGGGTGTACAGGGTGTGGTTCTGCCATGATCTTGGACTGGGCTTGGATGATGGGGCGTGTATAGTCTGTAGACAACTGGCTAGTTTGGGGGAGGAACTGTGGAGGTTAGGGAGGAGTCTAAGTGGCAGGACAGATGAGTATGGTAGGTATCCTGGCTTGGGGGTAGGGGATGGCAAGGGGGATGGGGAAGAACAACTAGGGACTGAAACTGAACCCAGTATCAGAGACACTAGCAGAAAAAGAGAGGAGAAGGGGTGCCTGAGGTGAAGGGGCCTCCTGATGGGGAGGACGAGACCACAGGAGTACCGGGAGAGAGCAGATGGCTACAGGTAGGGAGGGACCAGGGTGGGACCAGAGGAGCATGGAGGGGAACAAGTAGGAGGGGGGCCCGATAGGGGAAGAGATATAGGAGGGTATCGACTAGAATAGATTCAAGCATCTGCTAAGGGGAGAAAGGAAACAGGAACATACTGATGGGGAGGACAAGCAGGGCATGAGAGGATGGCAACAGGTAGGGGAAGTGATAGCGAGGACGAATGGGTAGAAGGGAGCTAGTAAGGAAGGAGGGGGTGACTGGAGGAGAGAAGGCTACGGGAAGGGGGAAGGATGGGAGGGGCATCACTATCGGGGTTGAAGGGAATGGGGGCTCTAAAACGACAACAACGGGGATAGGAGAGGGTTGGAAATCAGCAGGGGAGGAGGGGAGGTTGACATGGGAAGCCCAGTAGGAAGTAGTCAGGCTGGGAAGGGATTCAAGGGATGGGAGGAATAAGGGAGAAAGGGGTGAGGCAGAAGTAGGGTGCAGATACAGAAGTCACAGAGGGTGCAGCTGGCGGGGTAAGGGCAGGAAGAACGAATACTGGGGTGGTGGAAGGGGCATTAGAAGGGAAAGGGGATAAGGGATGGGGGGTACTCATCCTGGGGGATTCTATGCTGAAAGGGGTGAGATGGGGCGGAAGGGGGGAAAGCACAGCTGTATTTCAGTTGAAGCTATCCCTGGGTTGACTGCAGGAGGGGCAGGACAGGCACTGTTCAAATGTGCAGCGAGGGGGAGGAAGAAACCTCATTTAGTGTTGCATGTGGGTACAAATGACTTGGCGGGGGAGACTGTGGAAGTAGTGAGGGAGAGGTTCTAGGAGTTGGGCAGGCAGTGTGAGGAGATGGGGGAGTCGGTGGCAGTCTCGGAGGTACTCCCGGTACCATGTGCAAGCATGGGGAGGAAGGGTAGGATCGAGGAGTTCAACGAGTGGCTGAGGGATTGGTGCGACACCAAAAATTATGGGTTAGTGACTAACTGGGGTAGGGTCTGGGGGAATAGTGACTTGTACATGGCGGACAGGTTACCCTTGAGCAGGGAGGGCAGGGAAGTATTAAAGGTGGGATTAGAGGGGTATATCTCTACTAAGGTGGACTTAAACTAGTGGGGGGAAAAGACTGAGGTTGGTAGAAAGGTCCGGACAGGGGAGTCTAATGAGCTCACTCCCCCTAGATATAGGTAAAGGCAGAGGCGTAGTAACCCTAGGAGGGGGTGGGCAAAGTGGTCTGAGTGTAATACAGAAGGCACCACCACCTGATAAGAATAACGAGGAGAAAGGGTGCAGACTACCGGGAGGAGGGACACAGGCCAAGGAGAAGAGTGAAGAGAATGAGAGGTACGGGTGGAAGGGGGTCTCTCTCAATGCAAGAAGCCTGGGGAACAAAACTGCAGAGCTTCAGGCACTCCTTTCAGAGGAGCAGGTGGACACTGCTGCACTGACAGAGACTTGGGCCACAGAGTACCATGATTGGGACTTGGCAATCCCAGGATACAGGATATACAGCAGGGATCAGGGGTTTGTAAGGGTGGGGTTGACCTCTATGTGAAGGAGGGGATCAAATGCATAAGGGATGAGGGAGAAGAGGAGAGGAAAGAGGTGCTTTGGGTGCAGCTCCTGGACTCCAAGGGCAGAAAGCTGAGACTGGGAGTGGTGTAGACCACCAGCGCAATCCAGGGAACTGGATGGGGTGTTGGCAGAGCAGATAAGGAGGGTGTGTAGAAGGGGGAGTGTGGTGATAGTGGGGGATTTTAACCTACCAGGGGTTGACTGGAGCACCCCAACCACTAGCAGTACCAGGAGCAGGTGTTCCTTGATGTATTCCAGGACGGCCTTCTGACACAGTTGGTAAGTGGACCTACAAGGCTTGGTAGCACTCTGGACCTAGTACTGGCAAATGGGGAGGTAGTGAGGGAGGTAAGGGTGGAGGACCCACTAGCGGGTAGCGACCACCAAACAGTGTGGCTCGTTCTCGTGCTGGGCAGGGAGACATGAGACACAGGCACTAAGGTGGTGGACTTTAGTAGGGTGGACATTGGGAGGATGGGAGCAATACTGTGAGGGAGACTCCAGAATATAAGGCCGGGGATGGATGCAGAACAAAAGTGGGGAGTCATAAAGACTGGGCTAACAGAGGCCACAGTAGCCTGCACCAGGGCCAGGAGTAAGAAGAGCAGAGCCAAGAAACCATGCTGGCTGAACAAGGAAGTGCTGCTAGGGGTGAGGACATAGAGGGCTGCATACCGGAAGTACAGGAGAACAGGGAAGGGAGAGGATAAGGAGGCTTACGGGAGTTGGTCAAGGGAAGTGGCCAGGAGGGTGAAAAAAGCTAAGTCTTCCAGGGCATTAAGGTTAGCACAGGGCATAAAGGGAGGGGAAAAGGACTTTTTTTTAGGTATATCAGGGAAAAAAATGAAGTGCAAGGAACATATTGTGAGGATAAAGTGGGGAGCGGATTGGGTGGAAAAGGGGGAGGAGCAAGCGGAAATTCTAAATGGGTACTTCTGCTCTGTTTTCACTAAGGAGAGGGATGTTCCGCTACCAGCATGGGCTGGGGGTGGGGAAAGGGGGGAGGAGGTGACGGACAAGGTGATCACAGGGACAGGTGCTAGAGGGGTTGAGGGCAGTAAGGGTGAACAAGGCACCAGGTCCCGATGGCATCCACCCCAGGATGCTGAGGGAGATGGTGGAGCTGTTGGCTGAGCCACTGGCAGATCTGTTCAACACCTTCCTGGAAATGGGGTGTGTACCCCAGGACTGAAGGGTGGCCCATGTGGTGCCCATATACAAGAGTGGGCCTAGGGAGGAGCCAGGAAATTATCGGATGGTCAGTCTCACGTTCATAGTGGGTAAGCTTTTGGAGGCGATAGTGAAGCAGAAGCTGGTGGCATTCCTAGAGAGTAATGGCCTCCAAGATGGGCAGCAATATGGGTTCATCTCAGGGAAGTCTTGTCAAACCAGCCTAATAGAGTATTATGACTGGGTGACAAGGGAGTCGGACGTGGGCCAAGTGGTACACGTCCTGTACTTGGACTTCAGTAAGGCCTTTGATACAGTGCCTCATGGGAGACTGAGGGGAAGCTGACGGTAGTGGAGGTGGTAAAAAAGCTGACTAAATGGATAGAGAACTGGTTACAGGGGAGGGTGCAGAGGGTGCTGGTAGTGGGGGAGCTCTTGGCCCCTAGAGCAGTGACAAGCGGGGTGCCGCAGGGGTCAGTGCTGGGCCCAGTGCTATTTGGGCTCTTTATCTCCGATATAGCACATGGAGTGGGGAGCAGGGTTAGTCTGTTCACAGATGATGCCAAATTGAGGGCAGTGGTGGACAAAGAGGACGGATGGGAAAAACTACAGGGGGACCTAACCCAACTAGAGACATGGTCGGTGGAGTGGCAGCTAGGATTCAATGCAAAGAAGTGTAAGGTGATGCACTTCGGGGCTAAGAACCAGAAGAGGGACTATTGGTTGGGGTGAGGTTGGGGATCACAGAGAAGGAGAAGGACCTGGGGCATTGGTAGTTGGGAGCATGAACAACTCAGCCCAGTGTAGGAGAGCAGCAACGAAGGCAAACAGGATGCTGGGGTGCATCGCAAGGGGTTTCTCATCCAGACACAGGGATGTGATCCTATCTCTCTACAGATCATTAGTCACACCGCACCTGGAGTACTGTGTGCAATACTGGAGGCCATACCTAAGGAGAGTTATAAAGTTACTGGAGGGGGTGAAAATGAGGGCAACTAAAATGTTAAAGGAGATAGAAGGAAAGTAATATGAAGTTAGGCTGAACAAGCTGAACATGTACACGCTGGAGAAGAGGAGGGATGGGGGGATATGATTGAAGCATTTAAATATCTGAGGGGGTAAATAAACCTAGCACCAAGGGGGTGTTTAAACTGAGGAGTGGAAGAGAGACGAGGGGGCATGAACTAAGGTTGGAAGAGGAATGTTTCAAGAGGGAAATGAGGAGGCACTACTTCACTGAGAGGGTGGTGTCTAGTTGGAATGTGCTGCCAGGGGGGTGGCCACTGGTAACATATAGGACAGTCAATAACTTTAAGAAGGAGTGGGATAAAGCAAGAGGAAGAGTCAGGGGGGCAGGGGCTAGGACAAGCAGGGAGGAACTGAGGGAGAGGAGGCTGGGGCAGCTGCAATCTAGGGTGCTAGCTGCACACTCGGGCAGACTTGGATAGACCAATTGGTCTGTTCTGCTGGCAGATTTGTATGTTCGTATGTATGTTCATATGTAAAATCACAGTGACTCCATTCATGAGCAGAGGTCCTAAAATGCCTATGTTGAAAATTTGGTGACAAACGTCCATGAAATAACTGTGTTACAAGTGTGCGTTGTGCAGTTTCCACGCACCCTCATAACTTTGCAAATTTGTAGTACTTTCACTCCAGATTTTCAATATTGGCATTTTTTCACACCTCCTTATGAACAGTACAGCTGTCGTCTTTTACATCCTGCCCGAAGTATGTGTTTACACATCTGTCACAGAATAGCGCAGTTGCTGTGGGAAATCAATGTTCGGGACAGATTAAGAAAATCATAGTGATAGTGTTCATGAGCAGAGATCACAAAATGCCTTTGTTGAAAATCTGGTGAAATAATTACACTAAATGACTGTGTTACGTGCATGCGTTGCGCAGTTTCCATGTACGCTTGGAAGTTCGAGCATTTTTAATATTTTCACTAACGATTTTCAACATTGCCATCTCTTCACACCTCCCTATCAATGGTGCAGCTATCATTCTTCACATCCTGCCCGATCTGTGTTTTCATACACCTGGCACACAATGGCATGGTTGCTGTGGGAACTCAAAGTTCGGGACACACTGACAAAATCACAGTGTCACTGTTCATGAGAAGAGGTCCCAAATGCTTTCATGAGGTGGGGGTCACAAAAAGGCCATGTTGAAAATTTTAGTGCAAATACCAACAAACACCCAGGTTTTAGGGTTTCTAACCATAACGTCCCACCCTGTACAAACTCACAGGCATCAGGGGTGTGCCTTTGGATTGAGACTGTAATGCTCATGCTGTTCCACCACCCCCATCCTGCAGCCAGTGACAGGCATCAGGGTGTGCCTTGGACTCTTCAGCCGCAGAGTTCACCCCATTCTCCTATATTGCACCCATTTCAGCGTATGTTCTTATGGAGTGGGATGACTGTAAAACCGAACACCCCAAGGCACACCTCAACACTTGTCAGTGTCTGCAGGATAGGATGAGGTGAAATGGCATGAATGTTATGGGTGACAACCCAAACACATACCCTAATTCCTGTCTGTCTCTGCAGGTTGGAGGTGGGGTTGGCATGAAGGTCAATACTTTACTGCCATTTCTATTCTGCATCTGTCTAACTCCTGCATTTCCAATGCTAATACCAGCAAGCAAATATTTGGCATTGACAAATGCTTGTGTTTAGATGCCGTACTGTACAGCATTTGGCTACACTAATAATTCCACAAGTGGGCGTAGTTTTTACAAGTTTCCAAAAGACAAACCCCATAGAAATCAGTGGGTAATATCCATGAAGCATGCTGGCTGGCAACCAATGGTGCATAGTCACCTTTGCTCTGACCACTTTACTCCTGAACAGTTTGCCATACCACCAAGTATCCTGGAGAACATTGGGTTCAAGCCTGAACAATGTTGCCTCAAGACAGATGCTGTCCCATCTCTGTTTTCATTTGTGAAATCCGTGACTGAATGTAGTAGTGGTGCCATTGCTAAAAGGCATCGACTGGAGGTGAGTTCATGGTACTTAATTTATTCTGCTTTGTTTGTTTAGGATACTCTGCTGCACGGACTATATATATTTTTGTTTTGGGGTACACACACATGTCGAACATGACTGCCCTGTGATATGTA
Organism: Neoceratodus forsteri; assembly: GCA_016271365.2. Lineage (NCBI taxonomy): Eukaryota > Metazoa > Chordata > Ceratodontiformes > Ceratodontidae > Neoceratodus > Neoceratodus forsteri. The sequence goes on from JADMNL010000024.1 coordinate 362,052,649, forward strand.
CTTATTTTGTTTATTGAAGTCTTTGATAACCGTGTAGGTGCACTGATTCTGGAGACCATTTTTAGGCACGAATGGGTTCATGACATGTGGCACAAAGAAAAATTGTATTTGGTGTAATAAAAAAAGGTTCAACAGCTGACAATTAATGACAGATTTGAACAAGGTAAATCAAATGTAAAAAAATAGTCGCTTTGAACGATGTACATAAAATATACAAAAGTCAACAGCAGTCTAATAAATATAATAATTAAAAATTAGTCAGCTCAGGTGGAAGATAATGGATAGCTTCTAAATTTGTACACAGGGATCGACCTGTGGGACTATTCAGTGTAAGCAATGCAATCAAATATGAACATGAACTAGTGACAAGAACTAGGACACACAGTGGACACTGTGGAAGCAAAACATGGAGAGGCACAGGTGTGATGGGATGACACAATAAGGCAGAACAAAGTGCTGGAGTGCAGGATATACAAAGGATAGACTCTGGGGAAGCGAAGCATGGAGAGGGGCAGAGGTGCAGGAAGGATACAGCGAGGCAGAACAGAGTGGTATGGGACAGGACATACCCAGGAGTGAAAGGAAGCAGGTAGGAGAGGTAAGAGTGCAGGCAATCACCCTGTGGAACAACGGCATTTGGCTTAGTCTAAAAGCTAAGATTTTTAGCGGTTCTTGAAGATGGTATGGGTATCAAGGGAGTGGTGGAGTGTTGGGCTACTGTTCCACAAGGATGGAGAGACAACACATAATGCTTTGCACAAAATGACTGTTGAGACTTTTTGTGATATCCATGTGAAGGATTGAGGATGCATGCAAACATCTGGAAGGAACTCATGCCTTAAGGAGCGATGCATACTGAGATACTGCACCACATGTGAGGGTGTTGTTAATAAGACAGCCGTGAAAAGGCAATTACTGCCATGTCCGCCATGATTTGTGGCGGTCCTGGCAGTGTACATATATGACTGCCATTGTGTCCTCGTATTCAGTCATCACCCATTCTGGTGAATGCATGTGTCCCTTGCTAAATGTTTCATGGTATGGTATCTATACTGTACCTGTGCATTACTGAGAACCAGCTGTTTTGCCAGTTGTATTTGACAGCCTTTTACACAACTTGCCTTCTCTACATCTGTTCATTAAGTGAGGAAGCAATTTGAATTTCCATTCATGTTGTGTTCATCTTGCTCCCCATCTACCAAATGCAACAATTTCACAACATGGTTCCTGTTCGTTTCTGTTGTGGTTTGATTAGCTGTATGCCGCACCATACACCGCAATAGCCACCATGGTGTCTGCCCTGGATGAGATGATTGGGTATCTGGAGGGCAGCTTCTCTCTCCTGCGTTTCCATTGGAATTTGGTTGTACCATGTCAATGAGTGGTGGAAGTTAGGGCAAGCGTTGTGGTATTTGGTGCTGCGTGCCTTTCTCGAGGAAACCGCCCATTGTAGGCCCAATAATACCATCAGCTGAAGGAGGTCAGAAACAAGTTGCGAGGAGTCATCATCGACCAAGGCATTGAAGTCCTCCATACTAAACCTTCTGTGTGACTCGAGCACCCTGTTGTCAATGAAGTATGCAGCCTCATGCAGAAATTATCCACCTGACCCATGTATGGCGGTAAATCAGGAGAATTCTGCAACCCACACCGAGGTACCCATGCAGTGCCACACATTCAAAGGACATGGTACAACCCACCATATGTACGGTGAAGTTTAGATGAGATCTGAAACAGATGGGTACACCATCACCCATGGGATCACTCCTTTTGCAGTGTGCCAGGGAGTACCCAGCCATGACCGGTGCCTCTAAGACTGACCCTGCATTGTGCACCATCCCGGTCTCCATGATGCTTGCAAGATCGACTGAGGACACCGAGTCCAACGTAATTGCATTCTTACTCCTCACTGATCTTTAATGTGTGCACGTTCTGATCATTTAAGTACTTTAACCCCCCCCACCACCACCACCACCAATCAACGCTCTTGCAATAACTAATAGACAATTACATACTGAGTGTGTGATGCAGTCATTGTGTGTCTGTATTTTTGGATTTTGGGATTTTTTTAGTGAAGAAGTGTCACCTATGTTACAATTTTACAAATGTTGTATGATTGCATTTCATGACTTTTCATAATTATCCTATGTATTAATGTTCCTTCATACTGTTTTTATAGATACTTGCAGACATATGTGGAGTCAGGTCGTAGCATGGATCGTATGCATCTGGACGAGACACTAGAAAGTATGGAATTACATCATGTGTTTTTCTGCATGAGTATCTTGTTACTACCAACACCAAAAAAATGTGTTATTTGTCACCTAAGGCACATGTCAGTTATGGTTATACTGCAATAGTTGTTCACCAACACACGTGAATTGTTTTGCTGCTCGATGCCGAGTGTCTTCAGCATGTAGGTGTGCAGATCTCATTACAAGAAACTGAAACACATGTATTATTAATGACATAACGCATGCATTTCAGTTGATTGTGCAGACATACCAGCACAACATGAGGATGAAGGCACTTTGGCTGCAATATCATTGATATGTTTGCCACTTGGTGTACGTGTATCTCGGTTGTAGATTGCCATAGGTAATCGTGAGTGTCATGAGTAGAAACTACTGTGCCTACCAGTGGCTGATTTTGGCTTCTCCTAAGTCCTCCATGGGGCAGTCTTGTGGGTTGTCCCCTGGGGGACTGTAGTTGCAGGTTATGGGGGAGGTAGAGGTAGTCTGTGAGTTGGGTGCACTTGATGGAAGGGTGGGGTTCCTTCCTCAGTGGTTAGTTTTACACGCCTCAGTCTGCTGTTATATCTTCCAATGCCTGGATCATGCTGAAGATTGTTGTTTTGATCTGAATATTTGTTCTCCCTGTTTACCAAGGACTGTCCCACTGTGGCATAGACTTGATTATTTTGAGTGAATGGATTACGCCATGCTAGTTGGAAGTTGAATCTGATTTGATCCTGCACTTTTGTATGTGACTCTGTGAAGGGTCCATAACTGGTAGAGGCAGATTGTTTTGTGGTGGTCTCTCCCCACTCCTTGCAACTGTGTGATAAATAAGTTTTTTTGTTTGTTTTCTTCTCTGCTGGTTCCCCCCCCCACTACGTGAGAGGTGGAGGGGGTAGTTTCATTTGAACACTGAATTGGAGTGGTGAGATGGCTCTAGTTCACTGCATTTTCTTTTCCCCTCTGTGTGAGAGGCAGTGGAGATGACTTTTCTGGACAATTAAGCTGGAGTTGTCAGAGAACTCCAGCGTACCACATTTGGTATAATATTTAGGATTTCTTTTTTATTATATAAAGTTTCTTTTGGAGTTTTTGAGTTTATTTTGTTATTAGTTGGAAATTTTGGAGAGGGTTGACATTTTTTGTGTAGGATAAATTGTGTTTGATTTATACGTTTTTTACAAGGTGGGGGCAATACGGGCTATTGTTGATAGAAGATGTGTTGGCCTGTTGCTCTCCCGGTCAGGCACTACTCCCCTGCCGAACTCTGGGACCTCCGGCCCTTTTATTCTCCTCCTCCTCTGCCCACATCGGTTTATAACCAATGTAGGACTTTAGGCATTGTTAGTAGAAAGCAGAGGTGAACTGGAGGTCTTGGACTTTGGAGGGGGGGGGAGAGCGGGGAGGCTGTATCGGGGTTGTACAGTCCAGGAGGTGCCCCCGGGGGAAATGATCTCTAGATCGTGGTCCGCCATGTCTGGTTACCATACCCAAGAGCTCCTGTACTTCTGGGCAGATAACTCGGTCAGCCCCCGGAACCCGGTCCGACTCGAGTGGTGCTATGCAATGCCAGATCTATTAGAAACAAGACAGCAATTATTGCTGATCTTGTTGGGACAGCAGACCTGGCTTGCATCACCGAAACTTAGCTTGGTGACAACGCAGGCCCCATTTTGGAAGCGGTGGTCCCAGCCGGGTTTTCGGTGATACACCATTCGAGATCGGACCACAGGGGCGGGGGGGGTGGCTATCTCTTTTAGATTGGAATTGGGCCTTACTAGTATACCAGTAGAGATTGCCAGGTCATTTAAGTTTACCATAGTAGCAGGTGTGGGCTGCAGGATCATTCTCATCTACCGTCCACCCGGGGTTGAGAAATTGTTCTTGCAGGAAGTGGCAGACTTCATCATTGATGTGGCATTGGAGTCGCCCAGGTTGATGGTCCTGGGTGACTTCAGTGTCTGGGTCGATGATGAACTCTCGCAGTTTGGTCAAGACTTCCTCCAACTTATGTCTTCATTGGGGTTCACACAGGTAGTTGCCTCTGCTACTCATAATCAGGGTCACTCATTTGATCTGGTCTTTCTCCTGTGGATTGAGTCCTCCGACTTGGTGGTGGAGCCAGTAATGTGGTCCGATCACTACACAGTAAGATTCAATCTCCAGCCCCCCCATAGGCTTGCCCCTGTGGAGATGGTCAGATACCGCCCATTGAGGAGTGTAACCCCAGAGGGTCTCTTGGAGTTATTAGACCTACTGGGAGTTCCAAGGGCGGGCGAGGATCCAGAGAATCTAGTTCTGGTGTATGATAAGGCTATTACGAGGCTCTGGATGCTATTGCCCCAGTCTGTTTTCGCCCTCTCTCTCTCCGCCCTTGGTCCCCTTGGTTTGATGGGACCTTGAGGGAGTTGAGATGGGTAGGACAAAGGTTAGAGTGTCGCTGGTGGAGAACGACCCTTGAGGCCACCCACCTTAGATTGATAGACCACTATTAAAGCTATCAATCAGCAATCTCACATAAGAAGGCAGAGTCCCTGTCCGATGAGATAGCTGCCGCTCAAAACCAACTGGCTCAGCTCTTTTGAACTGTGGACAGGTTGTGCAATCCAACCTGTCTACAGGTTCGAGGAGCATTTTCATAAGATAAGTGTGATGAGTTTGCTCGATTCTTTGCAGATAAGGTGGCTGACATCAGGCCCAAAATCTGTTCAGCACCATCTATGGGGGGTTAGTGGTGGTCAGTGTATGGTAAGCTCCCCTCAGTCTTCTAGGATATCTTTCGACCGGCCAGAGATAGGGGACATCGTGCGGATTGTCCAGAATGTGTGGCCAACATGCTGCAGTTTGGATCTGGGCCCTACATGCCTATTATTAGGGTGTATGGAGACCATCGGGCCTGGTCCTTGCAGAGACTGTTTGGTGCTCCTTAGACTTGGGAGAGTTCCCTAGCTCCCTGAAAGAGGTGGTGGTGACACCGCTTCTTAAGAAAGCTTCTTTAGGCCCAAACATCTTTGCAAACTACAGCTCCATCTCTAACCTTCCCTTCATTGGGAAGGTGATTGAGAAAGTGGTTGCGCTGCAACTGGAGAACCATCTTACCATCCACGATGTCGTCTATCCTCTCCAGTCAGGTTTCCAGAAGAGACATAGTACCGAGACTGCTCTGGTACAGGTGCTTAATGATCTCCTGATGGCAAGAGACCAGAAGCGCCGTTCCATCTTGGTGCATCTGGATCTCTCTTCAACGTTTGACACTGTGGACCATGGGATTCTTCTCCACCTGAGGGTTATCTATGGCCTGGCTGGTCCAGTCTCAGGTGGTTCCGTTTTTTCCAAACTGGCAGGTCTCGGAGGGTGGTGTCGGGGATTTTTTCCTCTGAGCCATTTTCTCTGCTGTGTGAGGTCCCTCAGGACTCGGTGCTGTCCCCCATGTTGTTCGTATTGTATCTGCTTCCCCTCAGAGACATTGTAAGATGATACAGGCTGAGGTTTCACTGCTATGCAGATGATACACAGCCCTATCTGTTTTGCACCTGGCCAGGATCATGCGGTCTCGATGTTTAACAGCTGTCTGGTGGAAATCCATGACTGGATGAAGTCAAGCTGGTTGAAATTGAATTCTGGGAAGACTGAGGTGTTGGTTGTGGACCCGGGGTGCCGCATAGAGAGGTCGGTGGTGGGGTTACCTTCTGGGCTTTGGCTCGATGGTGTACAACTGCCCACCTCTGAACAGGTGCGTAACATGGGGGTGGTACTTGATGAGCTGACACTGTGGGTGCAGGTGTCGGCAGTCATCAAGTCTTCCTTTTACCATCTTAGGAACATCACCAGAATTAGGCACCTTGTTCTGTCTGATGATTTACCCACGTTGATTCATGCCTTTGTGACCTCACGCCTTGACTACTGCAACTCCCTATACCTGGGGCTTATGGGGGTTGATGTCGTTTTTCACATCCTGGTCGAAATGTGTTTTTGCAGTTCCGGCGCAGAATACCATGATTGCTGTGGGAAATCAGTGTTCGGGACACATTGAGAAAATCACAGTGACACTGTTCATGAGCACAGGTTGTAAAATGCCTATGCTGAAAATCTGGTGACAAAACTCCATAAAGTGACTGTGTTATGCGCATGCGTTGCGCAGTTTCCATGTATGCTCGGAAGTGCAAGCATTTTTAATATTCCCACTACAGATTTTCAACATTGCCATCTCTTTGTACCTCCCTATGGATGGTACAGCTGTCATTCTTCACATCCTGCACGATCTGTGTTTTCGTACATGTGGCGTAGAATGGCACTGTCACTGATGGAAGTCAGTTTTCGGGACACATTGACAAAATCACACTGCCACTCTTCATGAGAAGAGGTCCCAAATGCTTTCCTGAGGTGGGGTCACAAAAAGGCCAGGTTGAAAATTTGTAGTGTAAATACCAACAAACGCCCGAGGCATTACGGTTTCTAACCATAACGTCCTACCCTGTACAGACAGACAGGCATCAGGGTGTGCCTTTGGATTACCGACTGTACTGCTCATGCCATCCCCCCCCCCCCACCCCCCAGCCACTGACAAGCATCGAGGTGTACCTTGGACTCTTCGACCCAATACTTCACCCCACTCTCCTATACTGCACCCATTTCACCATATGTCCTTATGGAATGGGGTGACTGTAAAGCCAAACACCCTAAGGCACACCTCAACACGTGTCGATGTCTGCAGAATAGGGTGATGTGACATGGCTTGACCATCATGGGCGATGACCCAAACACTTACCCCAAATCCTGTCCGACTCTACAGGATGGAGGTGGGGTTGGCGTGTAGTTCAATACTTCACTGCCATTCCTATTCTGCATCTGTTTAACTCCTGCATTCCCAATGCTAATACCAGCAAGCAAACATTCGGCATTGACAAATGCTTGTTTAAATTTGTTTTTGACTTGATTTTCTGTAAGTGATTTTGTTCTAATAAAACTTCTCCTATGCTTGTTTTTGTCTGCTTAAAATGGTATATATGGCCTGTCCATTGCCAGTTACTTTACAGCAAACAACACTCCCTACAAGGTCTATTGGACAAAGTGTCATTCAGGATGCATAACATCATAAAGTGGCTCATTTTGCTAGATCACAGGTGAGGGCATTATGGAAAGCGATCGCTTGGGTGAAACAGAGTTGAACAAACTTGCAGTTTGTGTTTTATTTCCTTTTGAATCTTGTTTACTATGTATCTATTCATTATTGTTTTGTTTATGTTTTGTGTGGTAAGTTTGGTATGAGCTAATGAGGTTTTTTTTTTGCATTTATTTGTTTTGTATTTAAATAAAAACAAAAAATGCATATCTCTTCGTCAATAAGGGTCATGGGATCTTTAAGTTCCACATGAGTAGTGACCAGGGATAAGCAGAAGGGATCTTGGTTTAATGTCTTGGATGGCACCTCAGTACCTCCCCTTTGTATTACATGGCAGTGTCCATTATGGTTATAACCCCATGTACCTGGTGTGGGGCTAGAACCCACAGCCTTCTGATCTTCCATCCCCAGAGGGGAACATGCTACCTAGTGAGCCACTGATACTGATGATGCACCTGTACCTGTCAGCATTTTCTATGTTTCTGTGTTCCAGTGAGATCCTGCTTATATCCATTTCAGCAGCTGGGTGGACTGGAGCACTAGGAGGTTAAGTGACTTGTTCAGGGTCACACTGTAAGTATTTGGCCCAAGCGGGGTTTGAATCTGTGCTATCTTGATTCCCAACAATGCTTTAACCATTAGACTGCATTGTCAGTTGGGGGTGGGGGTGGGGGCAGGAAATGTCAGCAGCTGCAAGCAATATTTCTTGCTTTTTTACAGTTTATGTAGACAGGATAGGCCAGCTGAAATGCAAGATCACATTTCCAGTGGGGTCCTACTTTTACGCATTTCAGCAGCTGGGTGGACTGGAGTACTGGGAGGTTAAGTGACTTGCTCAGGGTCACACAGTGAGTATTTATTTATTTATTTGCTTTTGGTAACCGGGTGGGTGCACTAGACATGGAGATGCCTATTTTCAAGCATGACCCGGGAGGATACAAGTGAAAAATACATGAGCAGTACAATGTGATGCAGCACAAGGAAAAGTTAAACAACGGGATGGTCAGAAATACAACAACTTGGCAACTGGATGATATACAGAGTTAGACAATGTGAAAAATATAAACAGTAGAGTTAGGAAAAAGTCAAAATATAAACACGTGCCAACAAGTCAGTATTGGTACAAACAGGAAAGTACAGAAAACAGTAAGTGCCATTTGACTCTAGCAGGGTTTGAACCTGCGATCCTCCAGTTCTTAACAGTGCTCTAACCAGTAGACCACACTGCCTCCATGGCCTGCTGGGGGGGAAGGGATATTTATTTATTTATTGCAAATTATTCTTGCAGAAAAGACTGTCTGGCATGCAACATCCTGTTTCCATTGGTGTCCTGCTTTTAACTATTTTACGATGTTTGTACTCAGGATAGTTAATCTGAGATGCAATATTGCATTTCTAGTGCAGTCCTGCTTGTACCATTTCTATAGTTGGGTGGACAGGAGCACTGGAGATTAATTGACTTGCTTGGGGTCAAGCAGGGAATATTTGGCACTAGCAGGGTTTGAACCTACCATCTCTGGTTCCTAACAGTGCTCTTATGACTAGAACACGCAGTTTCCACTGCCTGCTGGAGGAGGGGGCCTAAATGTCCAGCGACTCCCAACAATTCTTTTTTAGTTTCTTTACCCTGGATAGCACAGCTGAAATGCAGCATCTCACTTTCCTGTGGATCCTCCTTGAACAAATATGCCCATGGGGGAGGCATCATTTTACAATGGGGATTAGGGTGGGGGGGTTACCACTAGAATACCAGAGTAATTTCATTTAACAGCAGGGGCTGAGGTAGGAGGGGGATACCACTGCAGTACCAGAGTTATTTCATTTCACAGTGGGGATCTGAGTGGATGGGGGTACCACTAGACTGCCAGGGATTAATACATAAGTGTATGGGGATCGGGTGAGGGTGGGGGGACTGGCCAAAGCTCTGCACAATGCCTTCGTGCACACATAGGTGGAAGCAGTACAGCACAGGGCAATCAAGATGGTCCACGGCCTTGGGAATAAGACATACTGTACGAGAAAAAGGTGCAGGACTTAAATATGTGCACCCTCGAAAAAAGGAGGGAAAGGGGTGGCATGACAGAGACTTACAAGCACCTACACGGGATAAATTGGGTGGATGTCAAAGAACTCTTCTCCTTGAGTTCAACTACAGGGATGAGATGGAATTCACTAAAGCTTGCAGGGGGGAGATTCAGAAGGGACATCCTTTGTAAGCACTTTTTCATGGAAAGGGTGGTGAGCACATGGGATAAGCTGCCAGGAGAAATGATACAGGCCATCTCAGTCAGCAGCTTCAAGCTGGTATGGGATAGGCATTTGGGATGAGTTAGAAATGGCGCGGGCAGTAACTGAAGGTGAGGAGCACCATTAGTGAAGTACAGAGTGGTTACGTAGGGTGTGAAGACTGAATAGGCTGAAGAGCCATTTTTGCTGTCAGCATGTATGTATCTATACATATGCATGGAGGCAATGTGCTGAGCTGCTAATGGTCACATGATGGCATGTAAATGACCCCTTAGCACGTTACATGCCGTATGTGGGCATTAGCAGGACTTCAATAATGCCCAGCTCTGGTTTAGGTCAAATCAACTTTTTCTGAATCCCAAAAAAATGGTCTCCTTAACCTTCAGCTCGAGGCAGAGACTCTCCTGTCTCCCCACCATCCCCATGTTCCACACCACTGAAAGGATTCCTTTGAGGCTTGTACCTCATTCAGGTACCTGGGGGTCTGGCTCGACCAGCACCTTGATGTTTCTGCTCACATAGACGCAATCAACAAGAAACTGCACCCCAAGCTGGGCATCCTATATCGGAACAAGGACTGCATACCTCTGCCAACCCGCAAGGCAATTGTACAGAAAATGATCCTCCCAATATTCGATTACGGGTACGTCGTCTACAGTGTTGCTCCTAAGTCCTCCCTAGCTAGACTGGCTCCTCTCTTCCACTCCTTCTGCTGGTTTGCCCTGGACTGCTCCCCCCAACCCATCACTGCATCCTCTACAGGTCTTTGGACCTCCCTTCGCTTCATGACAGGAGACTGGTCCACTGTACTAGGACGACAGCAAAATTCTGGGACCAGTCCCTTCCCCCTTACCTCACAGCAGCCCTAACAACCCAACCCCCACCAGCGTACTCACTCAGGAACACCGACTCCCGGCTCTTCTATGTCCCACATATGTCCACCAATTCTGGCCAGGCTGCCTTCAAATACCACATGTCTAAACTATGGAACTCCTTGCCTACGGACATTCGACACACCGCCAATACCCAGCACCTCCACTCTCTCCTCAAGGAGCATTTTTCCACCTCCTGCACTTGCATCTAGCACCACCAAGGGCTATACGTCTTGCATTTCCACAAAACACTGACCACCTGTTAGTTGCACACAGGCTCCACTCCAAGCATTCACTGACCTCTACCCTCAGCTGTTAATATGTAGTAAATCCTAATCCTACTGTTGGATGTGCTTAGCTGCTGTACCTGTATATGATTTGTATAAATCTCTGTTGTATACTTCTCCACTACCCCCTTCCCCCAGGACGCATCTGGAATCGAGTGTTATTCCACTCAGTATACCTTCCTGGTAAAACTTTTAAATAAATAAAATTAGCATGAAGGACTCTGAATATGGCATCCAGGAGCAAATGTTCTAGTCCACCGGGATGTGCTTTTCCTCTTTGCTCATGAGTATCTATTTCCAACAAGGGGCTAAGGGTGCACTGCGTATATGCTTTTGTGTGTCGCTACCACAGCCCAAGATTTATACAGGCAGAGTGTACCAGACAGAATGCATTACCTTATGAATATGTCTGTCATGAACACAGGCTATTTTATGTGTGGCACTATGTTTGGCGTGGAACAAATAGCCATCTCTGAATATGGGGACCTCAATCTCTAGACTGTGTTTATTCCAAGGTTGGGTATCAGCGAGCGTGACGGGAAACTTAAAATGTTCTGTTTTTTAAAAACAAAAGATAGCTGGCTTACTAAAAATGACTGAAACACACTGACACAAAAATGACCCCAGGCACTGGGTTTCTCAGTGCACATGAATGAGCCTGCTTCTCAGGTGTAGCCATTATCTAACGTTGCATTCTTTTTTTGCTGTTTACACCAACATATGATTTCCATTGAGTCAAATTTAACTTTGGGGAATAGTTCAAAAAGTAAATGGGACTCTGAGATGTCACTTGGATAATTAAAAGCATCCACCTGTAACTGTTTAGGGTTCCAGAACTTCTCAGCTTCATTTCTCAGTTCTCAAAAATTAAAAGGAAAGTCCCCTCAGTCTCTTTTCTATATACCTGCGTTGTTTGTAGGCTTGAACGATAATTCCATCTTTTGCATCCCCCAATGTCATTCTAATTTAAATACAAATGAGGTTGCTTCACTTTGCTTTGCCGTGGTTGTGAAAACCTGTTTCCATTCCAAAGGTCATGACCCCACTCAGGCAAGGCATCATGGGAGCTGATGATGCATACATGCACAAGCCAGCAGAAGTGATATTCTCATTCAGTTCTGTTACATGTTTTGTGAGTCCCTGTATTCTCTAAAAGCATTTTTTCCAACTCAGATATACTTTAAACTACGGAAAACAGCAGGGCACTTACTGTGCCTTGAAAAGTTTCATGGTCAGCATAAGACAAGAACTTAGGGACTGCGAAGGACATTAATACCACTGACTGATACTGTGTAACTACTGCAGGCTTTAGCACCAAAACATCATCAAATCCCAGAATACCTTATATGAATCAGGTCATGATCTTTGCAATAGAGTCAAGCAGCTTTTCATACCAGACTTAAGTACTTTCATTTACATTTAAATCCTGAGGAAATTAGGAGGGTGCAAAAGAGGCAATCACTGTGCATGCCTACAAACTACATGAGGAACTAGAATAAAAGGCTGAGGGGACTTTCCATTTAAGAAGTCACAATGTGATACTCTTGAGTAGCCAGGAAACATCTCCTGAGCCCCATTTATTTATATTATAAAGCAAATTAGATCTATTTTATTTATACAACACAAATCACTTCCTTTGGGGCCTGTCAGTACCTTTGGTACTTTGATGTTAATTTTGTTGAGATTAATGTTACCTTTCATGTGAGTGAGTGAGTCAGCTGTATGTCAGTTGTGCCGTCTGCATAGCTGCTTAACCAGTGGACTGCGGTACTAGATGGAACAGTAGGGCTCCACTTCATATGTCCAGCACAGGCCTGCAAGTCCCTGACAGGAACATCTTCATCTCACTCCCCACTGCTTACCATGCTGCTCGTACTCTTATTTCTCTGCCACTCCTGCTGTCAGTGTAACTTTCCAGGGTGGTGTTTCACCCACCATGACAATGTACTGACAGCTGGGGCCAGACCATAATTTGTTTTTGGGGGGGAGTGCCAGTCCAGATAACTGTCAGACAGGGGGTCACTGCAGCTGGTGGAACACTGATGAAGGCCCTCTGTGCCCAGAGCTACCACTGTTGGTGGCAACATCAAGAAAGCCCTCACGATATATGTGCATGTGTGTGTGTGTGTGTGTGTGTGTGTGTGTGTGTGTGTATATATATATATATATATATATATATATATATATATATATATATATATATATATATATATATATATATATATATATATATATATATATATATATATATATATATATATATATATATATATATATATATATATATATATACACACACACACAAACACGCAAGTATTTGTGTAGTTGTGTTTATGGAAGTACTGTCCTTCAAACCTTGGTACCATCCAGTAGCCTTGGTAGTTTGATTCCCTCTTGTCCTCCAGAGGGTACATGTTTAAACTGTCCAGTTTTAGCCATAGGTCTTACCCTGCTGCCACTCAGTAATTTTCATAGCCCTCCACTGTATAGTCTCTCACCTCTCCTTATCCTTCTTCAGACGCTGGTTCCAAAATTGCACACAATACTCCATCTGCGCTCTAAATAGTGACCTGTACAGGGGCAACATCTCCTCTTTGTAGTGACTAGTGAACCCCCGATGCATCCCAGCATCCTTTTAGCTTTCCTATATGCCGTACTGCATTGGAAAGAGGCTTTCAAACTGTTTTTTTTATTATCACACTCAAGGTCCCTTTCCTCCTTTGAGTGCTCTATTGTGATCCCATTGAAACAGTATTCTGTTAGCGGATATTTGTTCCCAGTGTGCATCACTTTACATTTTTTGTCACTGAACTTTAATTGCGAAAGTCTGGACCACAGCTCCAGCTTTTCTGCATCCTCTTTGATGCTGCTAATCCCTTCATCACTAGCCCCTCTCTCTCCCACAGAGTTTTGCATCATCTGTAAATAGACTCACTTTACCATGTAACCTTAAACAATGTCGCTTATATACATGTTCAGTAGTATTAGCCCTGGGCAGAAACCTTGGAACACTGCACTTGTGACTCTGCTGATATCAGTGAATCTGCCATTTAGGACCACTGCCTGAGTCCTATCTGTCAACCAGTTCCCAATTTACCTAGTTGACCCTATCTCTTGTTCTAAATTGCTTATTTTCTGTGTAAGCCTCCAATGCTGCACCAAATCAAAATCATTGCTGAAGTTCAGGTACAAAATGTCAACTGCCTGGCCCCTATCTGCTACCTGTGTCAGCAAGATAAAAAGCAATCAGTCAAATTCCTTTGACATGGCAGACCCCTTGTGAACCCATGTTGATTCCTGTCCATACCATTGTTTTCCTCTAGGAAGTCCACTGTCTGCTCCTTTAAAACAGACTCCAGCGGCTTGCTTAGTATTGATGCCAGGCTTTCCAGCCTGCAATTACTCAGGTTTGCCCTATTTCTATCCCCCTCCATGCAGAAGGACGGTGTTTGCCACCCCCCAGTCCACTGTTACATTGCCTGTTGCTAGTGATTCAGTAAATAGTTGTTTCTCTCTTCCCCTCCTCTGCCTTCCTCACCCGTTTCCAGTCAGAGTTCAGGGTAAATCACTCCACCATCACCTCCTTGAAAGGCTGTCCTTACTGGGATGGATCAAGACCTCTTCACACTTGCTGTGTTTATCAGTCTCACTAAGGCCTTTGATATAGTCTTCCACCCCTTACTATTAAACAAGTGCAAGGCCTCTGTAGGGTGGGTGTGTCTCCTGCTGGCTCCAGGAGCAAGATGCCACTACCTTGTACTGTGGCAGGGCTATTGTAGTGGTTTCAAAAGAGAAAGGAAATGGCAATGCTGCCTCCACCCAGAGATGAGGATGTCACAGTACAATCTCCTGGGATGCTGCATCATCCCAGTTCCCCACTGCTGTCACATATCCCAGTGTCATTCAGGTAAACATAACAGTCACCCCCCCCCCCCAAATAGCATACGCAATGCAGTCAATGATGAGTATAGGTTCTAACAGCAAAAACACAACATTATTAACAGGCCCTGCAAGGGAAAAAGCATTAGTGCTGGTCCAAAAGCATGGCCCCTTTATGCGTCCTTCCAGGCAGGGGTGAATCTATTACCCACACACTCTAGACTGCAATTAGTGAGGCCCCAATGGAGCATAGCTAGATTTCTCACTAGTGGCTGTCACTGAATGACTCAACCAGGCACAGTCAACTCAGCCTTCCCCCATGCCACAAGACAGTACAGTAGCCCTAACGGTCCTTCTATACTGGAGGCTGCAACCTTCTCCCACCTGGTACAGTACTTCCCTGGATGAGAAGTAAAACTGATGCCCATACATATGGGGGGGGGGGTGGACCTGGCCCTTACAAGTTCAGTGATACATAGCAACAGGATATATACAAAATGCATAATTAAAAGGAAAGAGAAATTACAGACAGAGCATGTCTGTGGGGTGCTCAAAAAACAGGAATGTACACAATATACCTCAGGAGCTAGAACCAACAAGTAACAAAAAATGGAAGGACAAAAAAGTCTTTCGTTGAGGTCAGCACAATGTACAAAAAAAGATGCCAGTACTAAGGCTCATACCAAAAGGAGCACATCTTTATTAGAAATCTTAAATAAATACTAAAAAGGCATCAACAGTAGTACAAACTTCCTTTAGGTGCACAGTATACTAATATGTGCAAACAGTGCGTTATGTGCAAAGCAGCGTTTCAATGTGCACCACAGAGGAAAAAAAAGAGAAGATATAAACAAAGGAAAAGCAAGCAAAACAAACAAAACACTGTCCCCAAAGCTGCTGCTTGACCAAAAAGAACTACATGGTAGGCAGTGTGCTTAACAGAGAAAACAACCTTACTCATGCTGTAGTCAAGTGCAGGTTTCCTTCTTTTCTCATTTTGCTAAAATGGACTGACATCTGAAGCCATAAAAGTACACTGCAGGGGAAACAAATCAGGAACGCCATGGCCAAATGGTCTCGTCTGAGGTACAGCATCAAAATTCAAACAGAATGCTGAAAAACCGCATGGTGCAGCAGGGATAGTGAAACACGCCGCAAAGGCAGGTAGACACGCTTACATATCGACTACACTCTCGGTCATCCTCAGATCGTAATACTCAGTGCTAACACTCCACCTTAATAGGTGTGGCTGCGCTAAAGAAGAATGCTCATTTAAAGCGCCAGTATCTTAATTCAAAAGAAGCAGGTTCACATCCCACCACCAAGGACAGAGGGGTGTGCATATAAATAGAAAATATCAATAAATTTAACAATCCCACTTGCAGTCCTCCACAAAGCATGCCACTGGGTTACAGACACTACCTAATATACCTAACTGTATTGTATTTAAACTGCAAGTGAAAGCGTTATAACAGATTTTAGAGTGGAGACTAGCTGGCTAATATCCCACCACCAAAAGCCGACGAGCAAACATATGGGCCAGTGAATAGATACACACACACATACACATATATATATATATATATATATAAGAGACAAAGAACCTCTATGTGCAAACACTGAGGCAAGGGTTACCCCAAAGGGCATATGGCTGGGAAGCCAAGTTTCAAGAAAATACAAAATCACACATGCCCCCACAATGCAAAGAATCATGGGCTGCATATGCAAATCACCACAGAATGTTATGCTGGTCCAACTTTAAGCAGAATTGCATGGTGCCAAAGGCCTCTCACACAGTTTGCAAAGGTGCTAACAGAAGACAATTTGGCACCATGCAATTCTGCTTAAAGTTGGACCAACATAAATTCTGTGGTGATTTAGCACTATGATGCTTTGCGTAGGGGGCATGTGATTGCATTTTCTTATATATATATACACACACAAGGACACACATATATTAAAGCCAAAATTGCTCAAACAGTGAACTAGGCATATAAATAAGTCCATACAGCTTCACAAAGGAGCACTCAAAGTGTAGATGAAAGATGAGCAGAGCCAGCAAGCCTAGCTCCCCAAGTGGCCAGAGCACGACAAGTTTAAGCCACTTAGTGTGGATATTCTAAATGAGATTTATATTAAAAAAGAGAAAAAAGGAGAGCAGAGCCTGCAAGTCTAGACTCTCCCAAGAAAATGGAAAAGGGGGGAAGAAAGAAGGCAAGAGGGAGGGGAGAAGGGAAACAGAAATGGAAGAGGGGAAGGAAAAGGCAAAAAGGGAAGCAATCAAATGTAACTGTACAGTGGGATCTCTTCATTTAGACCACGAGGATTCATAGTGTCTAGCCCAAAAATCCAAAAAGCTTCTCTTTGTAAACGCCTTGTCTTCAGATCTCGTCCTCTGAAGCCAATCTCCATCTTTCCCAGGCCAACAAACCTGAAAGAGGCTGGAGATCCTTGTCTGGCTTCTAAGTAATGTCGTGCCATTGCATTTTCCAGAATTCCTTTTTCAATAGTTCCCTTGTGCTCCCCTATCCTCTGTTTAAGAGCTCATTTGGTCTGCCCTATATATGATAGACCACAAGGGCATTTCAACATATACATATATATATATATATATATATATATATATATATATATATATATATAATAATGGTATGACGGTAGTGCTACCATAGTTAGGAGTTGAGGAGCCATTTCTATGTTAAACCCAAAATTTGCACCTTAAAAACTTTGCAACCGTTGACGGTTGCCTGAAATTTGGAATACACGATCAAGATCCATACACCTTGGGATCTGCCAGGTTTCGTACTGGTCAGGTACATGGCTGTGGAGTTATTAAGCATGATCTGCGCGTGCATTTATGCTTTTTCTGGAATTTTACGGTCGTGCCTACAGGTTGCACGGTTTGTGCGACCGCCCGAAATTCAGGAACGCAAGCGCCAGTGTCCCCAATGTGCCTTTTGAAGATTTGGTGAAAAAATATTAAACGGTTCAAAAGTTATTCAAAAAACAATTTCCCATTATAAGTCAATGGGAAAAGTTAACAAAAAGTTCGACAGTGTCGCAAATGCATTTTTACTTTCACAAATGGCCCTGTTACTTTCGCAAATCCGCCATCTTGTTTTCAGCTAGTGATCAGAAAAATGCTTGGCATTTAAATTTGGGACCCTCTAGCAACCTAATTCTTTTTGTATTCACCTAGTCGGACCCTGAGGATGCTAGCCATGTCTTTATTTTGGGGTAAAACACCCCAGAAATATCATTTTCAAATTTCTGGAAAAAGTGCTTTCACAAAGTACTTTCGTGTTCACGAAAGTGTTGCAAATTTTTGCGAAAGCTTTCGCAAATTGTGACAGTACTTTTCTAGTCTGTGGGAAAATGACAGCAATTCTTTGGCACTCCGCTGCAAAAGAACGGTTTGGAGTTTTGGGCTGAAATTTGGAGGGAACGTAGCCGACATCTCTCAGATGTGCCTTTCAGTGCTGTGTTGAAAAAATATTGCATGGCGGCAAAGTTACAGTACTCCAAAGTTGACACTTTTTCCCATAGGATAACATTACGGTGCCCAACGCATTACAGGAATCCTTTGGCACCCTGCTGCAAAATAACGGTTTGGTCTTTTTTCCTGAAATTTGGAGGGAACACAGCCAACAGCCCACAGATGTGCCTTTCAGTGGTTTGGTGAAAAAATATTACAGGGAGGCAAAGTTATGGCACTCCGAACATCTCTTTTTTCCCATAGGATAACATTACGGCGTTCACCGCGCCTTTCAGGGCCCGTATCTCGGAAATGGTGCGAGATACAGACTTTTCATCAGAAAAATACTTAGCCCCCTAATGGAGGCTAAGTACAAAACTAGCCAGGAGAGTCGTAAATCATATGACTTTTAAATTTTTTTTCTACGTCGTACGGTTCCTGAGATATAACCTATTTAGTATTCCAAGTCCTCATTTTCTGCTCCGATACCCATTATTATGCATACATTCTTTGTACTCACTGTCTTTCTCTATGCAGCTTTTGGGGAAAACCAGCCTGTGTGCTTACATTACTGTTACCTTTGCCCTTTCTGCTTGCGGTTCCGTACCCGTTTCACTTACCATTGACGCTCACGCCCACCATGTGCATTATCCATCATGCTTTCCTTTGCGCTATGCTTGTTATTTTTGCCATTTGTGTCTACAGTACTGTTTCTCTTTCTGTTTCACTTTGCGTCACCATGCCCATTGATATTTCCGTTTGCAGGCACCATGTTACTATGTGACAACACATCACGTGGCAGACCGTTCCTGTCTACGCCACCGTGTGCATTACCCTTTCTGTTCTCATTCACGCTTGCGTTACCATGTGCGCCACTGTTAGCGCTTCTGTTTGCCCTCCGCGCTGCGTACATTCACTAGTTCTCGTTATCATTCTCAAAAGAAGGAAGTGGAGGCAAAAAACTCCGTTTAATGCATTACTTAGGGTTGTTCCACAGTGACAAAAGTAAAATTCGATGTTAGGTTGAAAACCCCCTTGGACCCCCAGCCCACCCCCAGCGGCATTGGAGATGCGCACCAGGGTTGTCGGTCTAACTCTCACCCCATTCTCCGATCCTTCTGCTGCTTTACACATGTGATGGGGTGAGGTTAGGGGCTAACATTTAATGTGCACCAATGCTGAGACGAAAGTGAACTGAGAGTTCAAAGGGTTTTCAACTCTTGTTCCTCACTTTTATGCGTGTGGAACAACGCTAACTAATGCATTAAACAGAGTTTTTGCCTCTAATATATATATATATATGACTCCAGTAGTGCTGCAATTTATAAACACCTTAATCCCATATTTATTGCCCAATCTAGGATTTGTAAAACTTTTTGTATCCACAGTATTTGAGCAATGTATGCAATGTCCACATCTGTGGGTGCCCACAGGTGGAGGTGGTAGCCACATTCTAGGTCTCTCAACTTGTACTGGAATATATGCATTCACTAACATGTCTCTCAAACTTTTTCCCCTCGTATAGGTAACCATTGGTTGCTGTTGTCTGAAATCTTTTAACTTAAGGTCAGATTTTATAATTGGCCAGTGTTTCTTAATAATGTTCCCTATTTTAGGAACCATAGAATTATATTCTGTACTAAAGATAAGCTGATCTTTTGCTTCTTTCCTGCGTCTTGGCTCCATTAGCTCATCTCCATCCATGCTTTCCACTTCCTTTAATGTGTCCAAATGGAGGTCTGCTTCATACCCTCTTTCTAAAAATCGATGAGTTAGGTCCTGTTTTGCTCTTCTGAAAGCATCCTGAGTCGAACATACACGTCTTGCCCTTATATATTGCCCTTTTGGAATATTGGAAGTTATAGATTCTGGGTGACAACTGTTCCGTAATAACAAAGTATTTCTTGACCTTGGTTTTCTATAGAGACTGGTTTGCAGATTCATGTCATTTTTAGTTATCATAACATCCAAAAAAGGAATCCATACATTACTATGTTCAAAAGTGAATTTTAAATGTGTGCTGTTCTGATTTACATATTCCATAAAAAGATTCAGCTGTTGTACATCTCTACACCATATCATAAGGCAATCATCTATATATATTTTCCAAATCTTATGTTATCATAGAAGGGATTATGTATTTTGTCATATATATTTCTTTTTTCCCATTCCCCCATATATAGATTTGCCAGGCTTGGAGCAAAAGTTGTACCCATGGCAGTCCCTTTTTTCTGTACAAAATAATGGCCATTGAACCAAAAATAATTTGTCTCTAAGACAAATCTTGTCAAGTCCACTATGTATTCTGATGGGGGATTGTTTTTTTCTTTATGTTGTAACCCCCTCTGTATGGATGCCAACCCCCTTCATGGGGGATATTAGAGTACAAACTCTCTACGTTGATGGTTACTAGGATATCTGTTTTCATTATTCTGATATCTTTCACGATTCTTAGCACATCATTTGTATCCTCTAAATAAGATTGTAAGCACCCCACTGGTTTCTGAATAAAACAATCCACAAACTTAGACATATTTTCAGTCAGAGAACCAATAGCAGAAACTATTGGTCTACCAGACACAGGTCTTGTCTCTTTATATACTTTAGGCAGGAGGTATTGAACTGTTTTTCTTGGGAATGGAGCCTTCAGAAATTCAGCTTCTTTCTTAGTGATGTATCCTAGTTGTTCACCTCTGTCAATGAGGGTATCAGCCCGTATTTTAATTCCTTCTGTTGGATCTTTATCAACTATCTGGTGAAAAGTTTGATTACTCAGTTGTCTCTCAGCTTCCTTATTGTACTCTTCCAGGCCCCATACCAGCTCCCCCTTTATCTGCTGGTTTAATCATTACATGTTTTAGTTCCTGCAGCTCGTGTATTGCTTTCCTTTCTTGAATAGTGATATTCTGGGGTTGCTGTTTGTAGTTTTGTCTTTTTAATAGTGCATGTACATCACTAGATACCATGTTATAGAAAGTATTAATAGTACAATTGGTCTGGGGGGGGGATTGAATGATGAGGGCTTTTTGAAGGATGTTATTTGTCTGTATTGAGGGTATTGCTCTGGGGGTTCAGGGCGTGAAAGGAAAAATTCTTTTAAATGGAGCTTTCTAAAAAAAGCAGAAAAGGTCAATTTCCACTTGGAATGGATTCACTTTATTCATAGGTACAAAGGTGAGTCCCTTCATGAGTTCATTAATTTGTGTACTCGTCAAACATACATTTGATAAATTTATGACCTCCAGTTTGGATTCCATGGTCTCAGTGACCATCTCACCCCCCCCCAATTCTGCCTCCCTCCATAATTCTGCCTCCTTCTGCCTCCACAGGGCCCTCTCCCTCTTCCTCTTCCCCTTTCCTCTTCTTGTCCGTCTCTTTCTCTGTAATCTAAGGTATCTATATCTGGATTCTGGTCTAAAAATGTATGTTATTCTCCATTCTCTTACTTTCCTCCTGATCACTGTCTGGTCCAGATGATATATTCATACCTTCCTCATGTAACTCAGTCTGGTTTCTGAATCTAGCTTGAAATTTCTTCCTTGCCCCCTGCCATGTGTAGACCATCCCTGCCTTATAATCTCCTTCATCTCTGAAGTATTTTCTTTGCTTGTATGTAATTAGTTCTGACTGAAACTTAGAAACATTATGCTCCGTTCTTTGTTGTAAATGAAATTCTGCTGCAGGAAATTTGTCTTTGAATTTTTGTTCTACATTCTGAGCTTCTAATAATGCTTTGTCAGATTCCTTTTTGGCTTTTTTAATGATTAATAACATTAGGTCATAACTGCATTTGTTTAAA
Source organism: Neoceratodus forsteri (assembly GCA_016271365.2). Classification (NCBI taxonomy): domain Eukaryota; kingdom Metazoa; phylum Chordata; order Ceratodontiformes; family Ceratodontidae; genus Neoceratodus; species Neoceratodus forsteri. The sequence goes on from JADMNL010000024.1 coordinate 362,074,567, forward strand.
ATCTTCTCCCAATCTTGTAAATATTCTAAATCCTCCATACCAAATGAGAGGGGGTTTCTGAATTTGCATGCCTTGTGGTATTCTCTTGTCCCTCCAGTATTGCGAAAGGGAAGCTGCATGCAAGTTAAACCTAATGTGTTTCTTTTGCATTTATTCAAAACTTCTAAAATCAACCATATCTCTACTGCCTTGTAGACCTACTCCCGATAGGAGGGCCTGTACTTTATCTGCTGGTTCGGTCACTACATGTTGTAGTTCCTGCAGCTCTTGTATTACTTTCCTTTCTTGAAGGAGCACATCTTTATTAGAAATCTTTAATAAATACTAAAAAGGCATCAACATTAGTACAAACTTCTTTCAGGTGCACAGTTTACTAATATGTGCAAATAGTTTTTTGGCTGGGATGTACATGCACTATTAAAAAGGCAAAAATACAAACAGCAACCCCAGAATATCACTGTTCAAGAAAGGAAAGTAATACAAGAGGTGCAGGAACTACAACATGTAGTGATTAAACCAGCAGATAAAGTACAGGCCCTCCTATTGGGAGTAGGCCTACAAGGCGGTAGAGATATGGTTCATTTTAGTATTTTTGAATATATGCAAAAGAAACACATTAGGTTTAACTTGCATACAGCTTCCCTTTCACAATACTGGAGGGACGAGAGAATACCACAAAGCATGCAGATTCAGAAACCCCCCTCATTTGGTATGGAGGATTTAGAATTTTTACAAGATTGGGAGAAGATCTGAAACAAATGCAGTTATGACCTAATGTTATTAACCATTAAAAAAACAAAAAGGAATCCGACAAAGCATTATTAGAAGCTCAGAATGTAGAACAAAAATTCAAAGACAAATTTCCTGCAGCAGAATTTGCTAATTTAAAACAAAGAACAGAGCATAATGTTTCTAAGTTTCAGTCAGAACTAATTACATACAAGCAAAGAAACATTTTTAGAGATGAAGAAGATTATAAGGCAGGGACAGTCTACACATGGCAGGGGGCAAGGAAGAAATTTCAAGCTAGATTCAGAAACCAGACGGAGTTACATGAGGAAGGTATGAATATATCATCTGGACCAGACAGTGATCTGGAGGAAAGTCAGAGAATGGAGTATAACAGACGTTTTTTATACCAGAATCCAGATATAGATACCTTGGATTACAAAGAAAGAGACAGATAAGAAGAGGAAAGGGGAAGAGGAAGAGGAAGAGGAAGAGGGAGAGGGAGAGAGAGAGGGCCCAGAGGAGGTAGAAAGAGGCAGAATTATGGAGGGAGGCAGAACTGGGGGGGGGGGAGACGGTCACCGAGACCACGGAATCCAAACTGGAGGTCATAAATTTATCAAACATATATTTAACGAGTACATAAATTAATGTACTCATGAAAGGACCCACCTTTGTACCTAAGAATAAAGTGAATCCATTCCAAGTGGAAATTGACCTTTTCCGCTTTTTTAGAATGCTCCATTTAAAATAATTTTTTAGTTCATGCCCTGACCCCCAGAGCAATGCCCTCAATACAGACAGAGAAATAACCTCCTTCAAAAAGCCCTCAACATTCAATCCCCCCCCAGACCAATTGTACTATTAATACTTTCTGTAACATGGTGTCTAGGGATGTACATGCACTATTAAAAAGAGAAAACTACAAGCAGCAACCCCAGAATGTCACTATTCAAGAAAGGAAAGCAATACCAGAGCTGCAGGAACTACAACATGTAATGATTAAACCAGCAGACAAAGGGGGAGCTGTGGTGGTAAGGGGCCTGGAAGAGTACAATAAGGAAGCTGAGAGACAACTGAGTAATCAAACTTTTTACCAGATAGTTGATAAAGATCCAACAGAAGGAATTATAATACGGGCTGATACCCTCATTGATAGAGGTGAACAACTAGGATACATCATTAAGAAAGAAGCTGAATTTCTGAAGGTTCTGTCACAGGGTGTGGGAAATAATTCAGACAAGGCAATATTTCAAGATTAAAAACACACAGGAATGTGACATTTATTTACAAAAAGTCAGAAAACCAAAAACAATCAAAAATAAAGAAAAGCAAGATGCAATGTCAATGACCACTTTTTTCCTCAGTGGTTTCTTGCAGTTTCCAATATACAGTCAAAGACCACAGAATAGCTATGGTCTACTTACTTCTGTATTTACTTTACTTAACTCTTACAGTCTACCTCACTGCAGACTGTCCTGTCTCACTTCCAAGGCTCATCTGTCTGAAGAACAGATTTGGGAGCTATTTATACTCCCTAAACAAGGTCACCTGACTAGACCCTTAACATACTTAACACAAATACAATGCTTTAGAATAGGTTAGGTACCTAAATGTGACCTAAAACCATTACTTAGATAAATACCATTCTCTTACCATTCCCATTTAGACAGCAGCCTACAAATCAAAGCTTTTAATCATATTTCATTGTTAATTAGAAAGTTAATTAGCTAGCAACCCAAAGGTAATATGCTTAGTAACCATCTAAGTGACAGGGGTTTATTAGGTGAACATATAAAAAAGGGAAAGTAGAGGGCGCTGATCCCTTAGGAACACCCATTCAAAGATCTGCAGCTCAGAAAAGAAGGTCTTCTATTTTCCTAAGTGACCAGGTGAGCATTTCTACCTGGTCAAACCTTAGTTTTCAAAGCATTATTTTGTCCAGAAATGATTGCTGCTTCACTATAGGGTACACAGTAACGCAGGGGTCTAAATAATCTAGTTTTATTATTTTCCTTTCCTTTCTGCAAGTCCTTGTAATGTTTAAAGAACTAAATTCAACTTGCTTTCTTTATATACTGCTTGGAAGTGTATACATGTAAGGGGGGGCTCCTGTCTTACAGTATCTGTATTTTAGTTCATGTTTAGAGACAAGCAAGAGAAAGTAGCGCTGTTTATTTCATTAGTGACCAGGTAAGGATTTCTACCTGGTTAAATCTGAGTCACTTGTTAAAACAAAATAGTTTTCCTTTAAACAAATGCAAGCTGCTTTAATTCTGGGTGCACAGTATTACAGAGAAGTTAACTTAATTCCATTTTATAGTTTTACCCCTTTTTTTCTGCAAGTCCTCATGCTTCTAAAGTTCATTTTGCATGCTTTGCTTTCATTTCTTTTTAATTTTTACATGCTGTTTTAAGACAGGGACACCTCTAACATGTCTCCAGGATCCGGCCTTATTTAACCAGAAGACGTTTAGACATTAGTTTAACTCATAAACCAGAAGACTTTTATTTGGTAGTCTTCATTACTTTATTATGTCCAAGGACATAATCCTCTTTTCATACTGTACAGTATCCGTTTTACTAACTCCTTGCACCTAGGAGTTTGGTGGGGGGGGGGGTTGTATGAACCGAAAGTAAAAGTTTTGGACAGAGTTAGAGAATAGAAATGAAGTACAGAAGCAGATAGTACAGTTTTATTCTAGGTGGCCCACCTAGGATAATAGAAGAAAGTCTTTAAAAGTAGAAGAGATAAGAGGGTACTGTTGCAACAGAAGTTTTAAAGTGGAAGAAAAAGAAGACAGGACAGGGTTCAACAGTCCATTTTTATGGAGTTTAGCCTAGATCTGCCACAGGTTCCATCCCCCCCAAAAAAAACAGTTCTATACCTCCTGCCTAAAGTATATAAAGAAACAAGACCTGTGCCTGGTACTCCAATAGTTTCTGCTATTTGTTCTCTGACTGAAAATATGTCTAAGTTTGTGGATGTTTTTTATTCAGAAACCTGTGGGGCACCTACAATCTTATTTAAAGGATACAAATGATGTGCTAAGAATCTTGAAGGATATCAGAGTAATGGAAACAGATATCCTAGTAATCATCAACGTAGAGAGTTTGTACTCTAATATCCCCCACAAAGGGAGTTTGACATCCATAGAGAGGGGGTTACAACACAGAGAAAAAACAATCCCCCAACAGAATACATATTGGACTCGGCAAGATTTGTCTTAGAGACAAACTATTTTTGGTTCAATGGCCATTATTTTGTACAGAAAAAGGGACTGCCATGGGTACAACCTTTGCTCCAAGCCTGGCAAATCTATATATGGGGGAATGGTAAAGAAATAAATATATATGACAGAATACATAATCCCTTCCATGAAAACATAAGATTTGGAAAAGATATATAGATGATTGCCTTATGATATGGTGTGGAGATGTACAACAGCTGAATCTTTTTATGGGATATGTAAATCAGACCAGCACACATTTAAAATTCACTTTTGAACATAGCAATGTACGGATTCCTTTTTTGGATGTTATGATGACTAAAAATGACCTGAATCTGCAAACCAGTCTTTATAGAAAACCAAGGTCAAGAAATACTTTGTTATTATGGAACAGTTGTCACCCAGTATCTATAACTTCCAATATTCCAAAAGGGCAATATATATGGGAAAGATGTGTATGTTCAACTCAGGATGCTTTCAGAAGAGCAAAACAGGACCTAACTCATCGATTTTTAGAAAGAGGGTATAAAGCAGACCTCCATTTGGGCACATTAAAGGAAGTGGAAAGCATGGATAGAGATGAGCTAATGGAGCCAAGACACAGGAAAGAAGCAAAAGATCAGCTTATCTTTAGTACAGAATATAATTCTATGGCTCCTAAAATAGGGAACATTATTAAGAAACACTGGCCAATTATAAAATCTGACTTTAAATTAAAAGATTTCAGACAACAGCAACCAATGGTTACCTATACAAGGGGAAAAAGTTTGAGAGACATGTTAGTGAATGTATATATTCCAGTACAAGTTGAGAGACCTAGAATGTGGCTACCACCTCCACCTGTGGGCACCCACAGATGTGGGCATTGCATACATTGCTCAAATACTGTGGATACAAAACATTTTACACATCCTAGATTGGGCAATAAATATGAGATTAAGGCATTTATAAATTGCAGCACTACTGGAGATATATATGATACATGATGGGCGGGAGTGGAATATGGAAAATATTTTCACTCTTGCAGAGTGAGCCTGGATATTTCATGAGTGCCGAAGGTACAAGTGGAATATACAGTGCTCACGAGGCAGGAGTGAAAATATTTTCCATATTCCATGATCTGTCCATCATGTATTCTATTTATACAATGGGGCACTGTTGCAAGATGTACAATTTGCGTGGGATTAGCGTGGGGTTAGCCTGGGTTTAGTGTGGTTTGCGTGGGTTTAGCGTGGCTTGCATGGCTTGCACAGGTTTAGCGTGGGTTTTGGGGGTGTAATAAATGGTGTTTATTTTAACTCTGCTGATGTCATCAGGATTTATTTCACTCCAGTGAAAATAACATGGTTTATTTCACCGGAATATGTCTCACCCCCATTGTATATGTATGTTATATATATATATATATATGTGTTGAAATGCCCCTGTGGTCTATCATATATAGGGCAGACCAAACAAGATCTTAAACAGAGGATAGAGGAGCACAAGGGACCCATTCAAAATGGAAATCTGGAAAATGCAATGGCACGACACTACATAGAAGCCAGGCAAGGATCTCCAGCCTGTTTAAGGTTTGTTGGCCTGGAAAAGGTGGAGATTGGCTTCTGAGGGGGGAGATCTGAAGACAAGACATTTACAAAGAGAAGCTTTTTGGATTTTTGAGCTAGACACTATGAATCCTCATGGTCTAAATGAAGAGATCTCACTGTACAGTTACATTTGATTGCTTTCCTTTTTGTCTTTTCCCTCCCCCTCCTCCCTTTCTTTTTCTTTTCCCCTCCCCCTCCCCTCTTTCCTTCTTTCTTCCCCTCCCCCCCACTTTTCCATTTTCTTAGGAGAGTCTAGACTTGCAGGCTCTGCTCTCCTTTTGATATATCAACGAGTGACGGTTTGTGACTTAGACCTTTATGTGCTCTGGCCACTACGGGAGTTAGACTTGCCGGCTTTGCTCCCTCTTTTCTCTTTTTTAATATAAATCTCATTTAGAATATCCACACTAAGTGGCTTAAACTTGTTGTGCTCTGGCCACTTGGGGAGTTAGGCTTGCCGGCTCTGCTCATCGTTCATCTACATTTTGAGTGCTCCTTTGTGAAGCTGTATGGATTTATTTATATGCCTAGTTCACTGTTTGAGCAATTTTGGCTTTAATATATGTGTGTCCTTGTGTATTTTTACACGTGGATCTATTCACTGGCCCATATGTTTGCTCATTGGCTTTTGGTGGTGGGATATTAGCCAGCTAGTCTCCACTTTAAAATCTGATATAGCGCTTTCACTTGCAGTTTAAATATAATATAGCTGGGTATATTAGGTAGTGTCTGTAACCCAGAGGCATGCTTTGTGGAGGACTGCAAGTGGTATCATTAAATTTATTGATATTTTCTATTTATATGCACATCCCTCTGTCCTTGGTGGTGGGATGTGAACCAGCTTCTTTTGAATAAAGATGCTGGCGCTTTAAATGGGAATTCTTCTTTAGAGCAGTCGTGCCTATTAAGATGGAGTGTTAGCACTGAGTATTACGCTCTGAGGATGACTGAGAGTGCTGTCAATATGTAAGGGTGCCTACCTGCCTTTGCAGCGTATTTCACTGTCCCTGTTGCACCACATGGTTTTTCAGCGTTCTGTTTAAATTTTGGTGCTGTGCTTCAGACGAGACTGTTTGGTCATGGCATTCCTAATTTTTTTCCCCCTGCAGTGGAATTTTATGGCTTCAATCGGCGGTCCATTAAGGCAAAATGGGAAAAGAAGGAAACCTGCACTTGACTACAGTCTGAGTAAGGTAATTTTCTCAGTTAAGCACGCTGCCAACCATGTAGTTCTTTTTGGTCAAGCAGCAACTTTGGGGACAGTGTTTTGTTTGTTTTGCTTGCTTTTCCTTTGTTTATACCTTCTCTTTTTCCTCCGTGGTGCATTTTGTTTATTTATATTTATTTATTAAATTTTGTTGACCGGTAGGCTCACTGAGACTAGAAGTCCCTTTATCAGGGGCAACTGGGGTGATACAGATGGTAATCAACTGAAATGGAACCATATTGAGCTGTTGGTGGTATTTTTAGTGAATGAGGGAAATTTGGCCAGGACACCGGGGACATTCCTCTACTCTTTTCGAGAAGTGCCATGGGATCTTTAACATCCACCTGAACAACCACCAGAACAGGCAGACATGACCTCAGTTTAACGTCTCATCAGAAAGACGGAACCTCAGAAGTGCAGCATCCCCCTCATGCTGGACTACAGTGTCAATATTGGGATATTAATCCAAGTGCCTGGTGTGGGGATAGAGCCCACAGCCATCTGATCTTCCAGCCTCAGAGGCGAGTGTGCAACCTGCTGAGCCACTGATACCCTTTAAACGCTGCTTTGCACATAATGCACTATTTGCACATATTAGTATACTGTGCACCTGAAGGAAGTTGTACTACTGTTGATGCCTTTTTAGTATTTATTTAAGATTTCTAATAAAGATGTGCTCCTCTTGGTATGAGCCTTAGTACTGGCATCTTTTTTTGTATATTGTGCTGACCTCAATGAAAGACTTTTTCGTCCTTCCATTTTTTATAAAATGCATAATTACAAAGCTAAATGCTGCTGTGCTACTGTGGCATACTACCTTCAGCAACAGCAGCCTGGGCCACTCAGTTTTTGGTTTTATATCATCTTTTTATGCCCACTCTGGCTAGGGCTCGGTGGCAGTGTACCGCCTATCTGGGGCTCCTTCTCCCCTGATTGGGGATCACTCTGCATGGCAGTGGGGTGGGATTTTTTGTGAGTGCCAAAAGTAGCTACATTGTCCCATCCCCACCCCCAAGGATGCCGGCAAACAGGACTGGAGTTCAAGCGGTAAGCCGTGGTGAGGCACAGCTTCTGCCACTCGCCTAACGGTGGCCTCCCCTCCCAACACCATTCACTAGTTGGCAGGGTGCCCAACCAACCCCAGAAGAGGAGAGTTTCTAGTCGGTGACTCAATCCAGCTCCACTCAGTCTGTTTTTGATGGAGAGATTCAGTTCAGAAATTTAGCATCGGCCAGGATAACTTTAGTTCTGGTGTTTTATAAACTGGCTGCCATGTTCCTCTTTAGTCATGACTATAAATAGGAGATTTTGGGGCCCCAAAGCATGGATGCAAATACTCTTCAGGCACCAAACGCAGCATGCAGGAAAAATGCACATGGTGGGCTAGTACCGTTTTGCAAAATATGGCACACATTTTTGTTTTCTGCATTGGATTTTTAGTTTTCCCTGAGCAGTACCTGCTGTTGATCCACTTTTTTTTAATCAGCACTTTACCTCCTTATCTTCCAACCTGCCCTATTCTGGACCTGTCCCCTCAGCCCCATCACCTGCTTTCCCTGGACTTAGCTCATGCTCTGTTGTCCTCTGCCATAGGACCAGGGGGTGCCCAGTCACCAGAGTGGGGTCTGCAGAGGACCATGCTGTCATCCAGCCACGGTTGGGGTTTTCCACCATTTTTTCCCCCGGGGCTAACAGCATATGCAATAAGGCATTGTGCGATCTTCTCTGCAGAGACACCACCTGGCAACAAGTGGGTGGGACTTTTGGGTGTGGGATGCCCTCTCTTTGCATCGCACTGCACTCACACCCAGATTCTTCCAGGTGGCAGCTGCCTAGTAGGATGCATGTATCCCATTCCCCGAGGGAGGACAGCTGTTCTAGAGATGCTCAATCCTCCCTCTTCCAGTTAGCCTTCCCGAATTACCCTCATCAGTTCCTGAACCTGGGTCCTCAGTGTGGCAGCTGGTGTGACACTCAGTGCCTCAGCCTGCCGCACCCAGGGGCTGGCCTTGTTGATCCACATGGGATTAAAATTTGTTCTTAGCCAGCTCTGTGCTGCTGAGCTGCGAGGCATGCTTTGGAATGCTGACAACCTGGGTTCATGCCCCAAGCTCAGGATGTCAGCAGCAAAAGCCAGCAGGGAGGAGTCAACATTCTGCTCACCTCTTGGGGGGGTGGGCTGTGCTGCATCACTCTGCAGTGACTCCTGGGGGTGGCTGCTCCATGGGTAGTGTAGGTGACCACGTGTTGACAGCATCCCTGCCAGGACATTGCTGTGTGCGCATGACAGGGTGGTGGGAACGGGGGGGAAAAAGGCCTAATGGTGTGCTGGATGACTGTCTTCGGGGCTCTTCTCATGTCTTCAGACCCTAGTGCACACTGACAGCACCCATCGAGGCCACAGTCTCCCGATAAATGGAAGCTGCTTTTCCTTGACCCTCCCAGGGAGCCCCCAAAAAGGTTACACCAGGTTCATGGGGAGTAAAGTGATGGAGAAAGGTATCAGAGAATAGCGGTGCAGGGTGAGTCCTGCAAATAGTAGGATTCAGCTCATAGGTGGCCTGAAGGAGTGGGGCGGCACTGGATGAGAAGGAGTAATAAAGAGATAAAGAAAAAAAGAAAAAAAAAAAGCATATTCTGAACAGGCAGTTTGGGTTTCTGGTTTGCTTCCCTCCTTGCTGCCCCAGCCATCATGATTTTAACTTGATTGACCTATGATAAGCTCTCTTCTCTTCACAGTTCACATGATAAAGCTTTATTTCATTTTGTGCTGTAGAAATTCTGTATTTATTGCTATGTTTCATTTTGCACTGAAATGTATTTATTATTATCACACCCTCCTTCCAGTAGGGGGACCAGGTTGATTACTAGAAATGTCAATGCTGAGATGAGCACCTGAGCTACAGTCTGGCAAGTGTTAACATAGGGGGTTGAGCTTAATGAGGGGTTAAATATATTAGAGAAGTGAGAGGGAGTATCTGTGGGCTGCTGGAGTCGAGGGCTCTGCTGCTCTAATGCTGGGCTCTGGAATGAGTGCTGGGGATCTGCAGAGACAGGAGCCATGAGAGAATAGGAGAGAGACTACAAGGGAGCAGCCCTTTCATATCCAAGAAAGTAGAGCTGTTATAGTTGCCCTTTTGTATTGTGAACGAGGAAGTAGAGCTGTTATATATTCACCCTCATACTTTGTAGATGGAGGAGATAAGCTGGTACAGTTGCCCTGTACATTACATTATGTAGAACTAGCATGTCCATATGGAGAAAGGCAAGGCCAAATATCAGGTCTCTGGACCTAGATGTAATTGATGTCACTGATGTTTTGGAGCAAAAAGGAGGTACAAGGCCCATTAGTAGCTCCGTTAAGATTCTAGATAGTATGCCATGTTGCCCCATCCACAATTTAATTATCTAACCTATTCTTAAATGTATCCTTAATTGTACTTATGACTATTTCTAGTGGGAGTCAGTTCCATAGGTTCACCACTCTCTGTGTGAAAAAAAAGTTTTAATTGTTTTGAACCTTTCGCCTTTTAATTGCAGTGGACGTCCTCTTGATGTTAATTCAATATTCTTAAAATCAATATTTAAATCTGGTATTAAACCTATATCTTGCAGTATATCGTATAAAAATAATAGGTCTCCCATTTTTCTGCATAATTCTAGGGGTGTAAATTCTGCTTCTTTAAACTACAGTCGGATCTTCAAGAGTTTAAAGTCAAATGTGTGCTGTACTACTGTCTTCAGTGGCATTCATTTGAGTATCAAGATGGCAACATACCTTTCCAAATTTTAAAGTCAGGGTCTGGGAGCCAAATGTAAATATTTGCTGTAAAGGATACCTCCCATAGAGCATAACCCCTAGAAGGGGGGTAGCAACCTACAAATCCTAGGCAGACTAGATGGACCTTGTGGTCCCCTTCTGCCATCACCTCACCTTCTATGTAAAGGGAGGAACCCTGCAGGCATCACCCAAGGACTAACAGGGGTGCCCACCCATGTGTGGGTGCTCTTCTCAGGGCAGCCAGGGACCAGTAGATCACAGGTTTGAAGGGTTACATTATTTTTGCTCCATTTTATGAACAGTGTACTAGCCACCCCCTTCTCACAGGGCACAGCTGGAAAAAAAGTCAAATCAGCTCAGTGTGACTTCGTGCACAGATCTTTTAAATAATAAATATATTAGCATGGGCTCTCCTGTAGAATCTATAATCTAACTTTTCAACACTGCAGTCAGTCAATAATTGTGCCACTAGCAGCAACTTGCTGCTGTTCTCTGTGACCCTCTTGTAAACTAGATGCTACAGCTTAAGGGACTTTATCAATGGGGGGGGGGGGCTTCCAAATTAATAAAATAAACTTTTAGTACTGCTCAGACTGTTCACACATATTTAAGGCAAACTTAAAACTGTCACAGGAGCATAAGTTGATTCAACCTTTTCTTGTTAGACATTAGCAGAATAGATAAATCTGGCAATTTTTTAATTAATCTAATGCCAATTTAAATAGCTCCACATTTTCCCCGTTTGTTGTAAGTTAACATATTTGTGTTTAAGGCTGTTTGAGACCAGCTGTAAGGGCTTGTATTCTGCCATCTAGTGGCCAAGAAAATATTTGCAGAGCCAAGTCTTGAACTAGGGGCTTTGGAGGCTGTTGCCCTTCTTACCAGCAAAAAGCATGTTTGTTTAGACTTACAGTATCATTCTGCACCGCCATGAGTGGTACAAAAATGCTGACCCAGTGCCACAGGATCTGTCATGCATGGTCTTCAGGTGAGAGAACAGCGAAGGGAAGCTGATCAGTTCTGACAGCTGCTGAATGGCTTAAGAGAAAACCAGTCACATTTACACTCAGTCTTCTGACATGGGTGGGAGTGGTTTGGAGATCACAACACCAGGATAAATTTGTGAATGTATACCATCCAGGCATCAATCCAGTTTGGCTCCTCTGTCACTGTCCCAGACCAAAGAGCTGAACCAATGTGAGTCTTTTTAGTTGGAATGCAAACTCGGCCACTTAACACATCATTGTTTCCTAATCATCTAATGGGACATTAGCACCACACTCCACCACCGAGGCATTCCATTCTGGATGAGTCCCAGAGGGGGACATGCTCGAAATGACCCTGGAGAATGTATGCAGAGGATACCAGTCTGAAACTGGTGCGGTAGGCTCCTGTTTTTTCTCTCTCCAGAAGTGGTGTATGCCACTGCCTCCGTAAATGTCCAGATGCAGCCTGGTAGTGAAGCTGAGCAGCACCAATTACACTCCGCTACCTGGTGAGTGTAAACACAGCTTTACACTGATATGTGTGCCTCAGAGGGATGTAGTATCACAGTATACAGTTGCTACATATGTAGAATAGTATATGGGCAATCAAGTGGTACTGATGACATCCCAACCCCGAGATGGTAACAAGGTCCTTGTTAATGTATGGTTGAAAATGTACTATTTTATATTGTCTAAAGATTAGATTTTTACTGAGCAAGTGGCCACCAATTCATCTCCCCCAGCCCCTCCTGCCCACCTGCTCACTCACTCATCCACCTGACAGTTAAAATTGAAACAGGCAACGTTTTCATTTTTTAAAAACTTGCATTACCTAAAGCGACTTAGTGTTTCTTTTGAGACAGCTTTAGTGTGGCTTTACTGAGTGGCTTCATCTAGCCATGCTCAATTTGCTGCTGTCAGAACATCTACAACAACTTTTCGTGACCTTTGAACTAACCTACAACAAGAATATGCTGTGCATAGCTTTCCATACACAACAAGGAAAAATAAAACTATAACTTGTATTAAAATAAAAAAAAATTGCTCTTACGTGCATTGATCAATATGGCGACTGTATAGTGAGCGCAAGGGACATGTGTAACTCTAAGAAGTCTCATGGATTCCCAAATGTCTGTGAGGTTGCCTGTTGGCACCTCAAGGGTTAAGGTTTAAGAGCTATTGCTGACAAGTTCTCTGGTGCATGTGCAGGGAGAAGGGCCTGGTGTGCTGCATAACTGCCACTTAGAGAGGATCAGTTGTTATTATAAGAATAGTTGACCGAAGTTGGAGTTTGACGAAGAGCCACCTGTGCAAGAACTGTGAGAGAGGTCCTCTCCTCTTGTTCCTCTCATGCACCTGTGCTCTCCTAGAAGCTTTTGTGAAGTAGTAGAGGCCATTGAGATTTCATCTAGCTATTGACTGGAGTGTCCTGCAGGGTCTAGCCAGAGCTGTGGTTGTAATCAGCTTGGACTTTGTCTGCTGGAATCTGCCTAGCACCAGAGGGTCAGTCTCAGGCTGAACACACAAGGTGAACAACCTCCTCTTCTACTGGTAGGAGGGGGTTGTTACATAAAGATCCCATGACATTGATCGAAAAAGAGAAGGAGATTTTCTCCGGTGTCATGGCCAATGTTTCACCCTGTGAATAAAACAGGTGTAAGCCCCCCATTTGGATTTACCTGATCTAGCTAAGGCCCCATTCCTCTGTCAGTATCCTTCAAGGGGCTCTGGGAGGGCTATGGACTCTAGCACCCCCGCTCTCTTCACGGCTATGGCCGGCGACTTTTTCAGATCCTCGGCCCCTGGTAAGATGGGCCGAGGTCCGATCTCAGTTACAGTGCCTCCGGGCACAAGGGGAGAAGTTACAATGGTCCTGGGAGCTGATGAAAGGAATGGGGCCAAAAGTAAACAAACAAGATAGTGGCTCGAGCCCCTCTGAGCATGTGTAGCCAACGAGAAGTAAAATTTAAAGGGGCCACGGCCCCAATAGGTAAATCTGGCAACTGTGAACAACATCTAAATGTATTCCTGGCTCTAGGGCAGGAAACAGAGCCAGAGATTGAGAGGACTAGTAATCGGAGCACCTCCGGGTGTGAGTGTAGTAGATTTTAGCCCTAGTAAGGGCAGACGTCATAAAATAATAGATGCAAGTCCCCCCCTCCCAATGTCTAGGGGTATGCCAGATGTAATTATGTGCAGCGGTGAAACTGGAAATGTTTAGGAGGGAGAACTCTCACATCCAGATTTCTATGAGGTGTAACTGTCATTTTTAGGTGGTGGAACTCTCCTATAGTAGTCAATGGGGAAAGATGATAGAGGTGGTGGAACTGTCATACATTTTTTGAGAGGTGGTGGAACTGAGTTCCTGTGGCTTCCTGCCCAATTTAACCCCTGGGAGGGGGTGGCTGTACAGCCAGAAAACACAGTCCGAGAAAATTAAAAATGTTCATTACCTGGTTCATCAGATTTTGCGAGATGGCTTTGTATGCAGGTGGAGCAGGCACTTTGCTTTTCCTTGAGGGGCACGGCTGCGGGGGCAATATTCGTTAACAGGGAATAAGCTTGGAAACAGTCCTTGTGAATTAAATGCACTGTCCACACCAGAATCAAAAGAGCAAATAACTAATTTAATGTAACTGAATAAAGTGATAAATCACTTCATGGAGCGTGGGGTACATAACGATGGGGGCACTTCAAAGGTGCACTGCCTGTCTTTGGAATCTGCAGCAATCTCTTTTTCCAACAGATTGATTTTCTTTCATGCAGTACTTCTCCTTAAGCCGAAAAGGCTACAATTCCTGGCAGCAGCACTGTTACCGTGGGTCGAAAAGGCCACACCAAAGTTGTACTTTGAAACTTTGCAGCAATCCCTTTACATATTTGTTGCACTTTACAAACTTTTCCATCCTCCAGCACGTTTACTTAAGCTCCTTTTCTTGGGCAATTAAATACAAATCTGAGGTAAACCAGGACAGCACAAGACGTTTTTACTTCCCAGTCCCATTCTTTGTCTTTTTCCTTACAACAGGGAGCGCTTTAGTCTCAATGGTGCGTTACTTTAGCATGAACAGTCCCACCGAAAACCCTCCTGCCAACCCAATCACTGATGTCACATGCCTGCTCTGAGCATCCCAGGGAGTTATTATCTATCCTTGGTGATCCTGAAGACCCAAGGCACTTCATGCTCATACAGTGATTTCAGTCCAGGAATGCCTTCACCCAGGGGCCTGGCCGAAGTGCCACATGGAGCACACAGGCGGCCTGCCACCCCTGCCTGAGGTCCCAAATGACCACACCCCATGCAGAACTCATGCCTCCACTGGCTGCACACTCCTCGAGAGCTCCAACTCTGCAGCGGTGCTCGGTCTGGGGAAAGAGGATAGGCTGGCACTACTATCCCACCAATGATCCAGGCTGCCACTTCTGGACCATACCCCAGACCCCTCCTGCCATAATGGGCCCTACCGCAGCCCTTGCACTGCTCCCTGGCTGCACTACCCATGGGAGAGAATTTTACTGTACGGGACCCCCTTCGGTGCTTACCCCCAAACCACCAAGGTGCTGGAGTTCACTTGACGGGCTCCATTACTTTCCTCCACGGGCTCCAGCTCCCAAAGAACAGCACCAGAGGGCCCCCATCATTTGCTCCATGGCTCCATTTGACTCTCTACAGCCCTGAACTGCCACATTTCACCAGTCTTTGAGGGAGGAGGGCTGAGGTGGCAGACAGTCCACCCTGGCCCCGCCACAGCCTTGCTGGCCAAACTTAATGGGCCGACACCAATTCTTCCTCTCTCTCACTCTCTCCCCTCCAATCACATTTTGGTGTCAAAACTGCCCCTATTTATACCCTTGGGATGAGTCCTCCAGCAGTAAGCAGGCAGGCCCACATCCCAGACCTACCGGCAGCAGCCTTTTCCTGCCTAACTACACTTAGCTACAGGAAATTTAACTAGTAAGTTCCCACATGGTGCTCACATAGAAGACTTCATTTGGGGCAGAAAGTAAATAAACTGGGCAGCCCACAGGGATGTCAGCAGAGCGAGGGCTGCAGGGTAACGTGTGAAAGGGCACAGGAAAAGCCCGGGACTCATGCAGCCAATGAGAGGGGTGGGCTGCAAAAAGTATACATCGGACTGCTTTGCCCGCCAAATGGGAATTGAGTTTTGAGACTGGAGAGATTGCAGGGGTACAGGAGAGACCATTGTGGGGTTTCCCAGTCCAAAGGCCTGCACTGGTGATACAACGGCTAGTTCGGCCCAAGCAAATAATTGTGAGCAGAGTGCCTGTGAAAGCCAACAAAAGAGAATTGGGAACTTGGCAGCAGAAAAAGAGAGAAGCATGACATTTGAAGCCCGAGAAAGAGAGACTTAGGAGTTTGTTTCGGGGAAAGAAGGTGTGCAGCATTTACGAGAGTGCAGCTAGATTGGGACCTGCAGCTTGGAAGAAGGAAAAGCTTTGCAGCCTCAGAGGGAGACTGAGCAACTGTGCTCTCCCCCCCCATAGGAAAAATGTTGAGGCTGCTATCTGCTGCAAGCCGGAGAGACTGGGAGTGCTGGAGTTAGAGTCTGAGCCAAGCCCAGTGGAAGAAAAGAGTGTGCCAAGTGAAAAGTCTAGGACACCAAGCCTGCCCTGTCCCCCAGACCACGTGGAAGAAGACTGATGAAGAAGACATTGAGAGGCCTGCCTGGTGAACACTGTCCACTAAGTTCTCAGAGGCAAAGGTTGGCAAGGCCATGCAGGTAAAGCCCGGCATTCTTCAGCTTCTTCAGTCAGCCCCACTGCTGCTGTGGTGCACCACCAGTGAGATACCACACGGTACCATACCAAATCCAGCTTGATGAAACTCCCTTTTGATCAACAAAACTGTAAGTACCTCTGGGCTTCGGCTCAGGGGAGAACTTTATTAGCTAGTTAGGAAAAGGGGGTTAGGTCCTGGGCAGGACTGTGCAAATAAGATAAACCCAGACCTGCAGTTTCATTGTTTCTATTGTTTAAAGTATTTTGGCCCTGACGAAAGATCCCAGTGTTGAAATCAGCACTGCGGTGTGGTACCCACTGAAAGGGACTATAGACTTTTAGCGACTTCTAATGGGAAGTTGGGTGCACCCACAGGTGGGAGGTGGGGATATTGTGTGGTGTCACCTTGTTGAGACAATAGTTAATGTGTTCTGCTATTTTCCTCCCTTTTCTCCCCATCCCTCAGAATAAATACTGCTAATTGTTCATGGTATATTCTGGTACTGTGAATCATTGCAAGAGGAGGTAGGTGTTATTGTGTGGGGAAGTGTCCTTGGGGCAGCTATTGTATATTTCCTGGAGGGCGGTAACCTGCAATCTGTTCCCAGCCATTACCCCAGGGGGGAAGCACCATGCCATTTCTTCTCTCCACTTCTGAACCCAGGCCAGGCCCCTTGGAGGAGAGTGCAGTGTGGACCCTGAGGGGCTTGGAACAGCCAAGGTGAGCCAGAGGGCTGTTACAAAGTAGAGACACCACTGGGATTTGCTGCCCCCCTAGTGGCCACCCCAACAGTGCAATTCTGAAAATTTTGGTACCCCACCCCACAGAAAAGCAAAGTTTTGAACAGTCAATATGGAGCAACAGGAATTGCTTGACTGGTGCAGAGGGGAGAGCCTGGCCCCAGAGAAGGCCATTTTGGTAACAGGGATCCCTGAGGGCACAGATCGGTAGGCCATTTTGGAAGTTCTAGAGACTGTATCAGATATTGGGAAATTGAAGATTCTTGGCATGAGATATGATCATGTTGCCCAGAGTATTACCGTTTTGGTGGAGGGTGACAAAGATGTGGAAGTGAGCAAGTTACCCACAACCCTCACTTCCGAAGGTTACCTGGAGCCTGTTTGGCAAGGGGAGTAGCCCACAAACCGCCCCCCCTTCCCTCACCTGCCCTTAAATCGAATCTTAAAGATTAAGTCTCTCTTGGTTGCAGAAGGGAAGACTTCTAAGGATGTACAGACCTTGTTGCCACCAGGGGTAACCTCTACAGATCATGGGCTGACCCAGCCTACTAGTTCTGACTCCTATAGATGGCTGAGGGTTTTCTCTGGCATACTTCCCATGCCTGCTGGGGAAGATGACTACAAGATGTGGATAGATTATGCTGTCTCCATGCTACAAGAGTGGCAATGTTTTGAGGCTGAGACACGAAGAAGGCTAGCAGGGAGTTTAAAAGGGCCTGCATTGGATGCTATTTGGTCCTTGAGGGCTACAGATCCTGAGGCCATGGTGGAAAAAGTACCTTGTCACTTTGTACAGTGTATTTGGGAGTACAGAGTCCTGTAACAATTTGAAATGGAAGTTCAAGACCACCAGGCGGTGGTGGTGGTGGGGGACCCCTCTTGGTTTACCTTCATAGGCTGGAGAAGGCGTTGCAGAAAGTGCATTGGAAATAGAGAATACACTCCGAGGACCTGAACACAGCGTGTCTCAAGCAGGTGTTGAAGGCTGCTCGATTCTCAGAGTTGTAGTTAAAGTTACGCTTGAAAGAAAGACTGGCCAACCCCCTCTCACACTGAACCCTCCTGCGGGAGGTCAGAGAAGTGAAGGAACAAGATGAACAATGGGAGCACTCCTCTGCAGCCTCTGCTAGTATCCAAGTGTCAGATGGTGGGAACTCCCTGGAGACTTCAGAGCTTCACAGTTTGGTTCAAGAATTGAAAGGCGTAGTGTGTCAAGTGAGCAAATCCAGCCTCACCCCCTAGGGAGCCGGAGTCTCCGGTAGCCAGCATGCCTGTGGCTAGTAAAGTTGCATCACCACCCTTGGACACTGGGGATGAGCTGCAGAGGCAGTCACCCTGCAGGAAGTCTATCTGCAGTTAATGGAGTTGAAGACGATGGTTGGAACCCCCCCGAAGTCCTTCCACCCACCCATCCCCATGACCTATGCCAGAGCCTCACAACCTTCAGTGCGGCTAGCTGATGTTTTCTGTTATTGGTGTGGAGAAGATGGGTACATCGCGCATGGGTGTGCCCACCCCTAGAATCCTCAGTTGGTGGAGAAGAAGATACACCACAGGAAGCAAGGAAATGGCAGTGGAGCCCAGTGAGGAAGTGACCTGGGTCTCTGAAATTGGAAAGCTCCATCAAATGAACAGAACCAGAGATCCCCTCAGGGAGTAAAGTGCCACCAGGTTTAAATGGATCCTGTGCAGATGTGGAAGTTCTAATTGAGGGAGTGCTGTGCATTACCCCGTTGGACAGTGGGACAAGTCACTATAATCCACAGGACTTTTTACGACTGGCACTTGAAGCACCTGCCACCCCTACCTTCGTCAGACCTGTCAGTGTGGGGGACAGGAGATGCAAATTGCCCCTATGATGGTTATTGCATAGTGCAGACTGCATTTACCACTAGGGATCCAGATGAACTGCACAAGATTGAGACCATGGCTCTGATATGCCCAGAGTCCAACGGGATGAATGATATGCCTATATTGATTGGGACAAACTCGAATATGTTTGGCAGGCTGACTAAACTTTGTCAGGAGAGGGGTGGAGTGGACACCGTATTAAGCCTCTTCATCCAAGCTGTGGTGAGGAGAGTCAGCCTGTCCTTAGATGCTACCGTACCTGAACCTGACTTGATGGAGGAGCCCATTGGTGTGGTTTGAAGGGTGGATAGCAGAGAACTAATCCTGCCTCCTAATTCTGAGTGTAGAGTGGTGGGCATCGCTGAATTTGCCCAGCAGCCTGATGTACCAGGTCATAATGTCGTATGCTTAATAGCGTATGACATTATAGCTAACCCAAAATAGCGCTGTCTAGGACAGCGCTTGGTACAATACCGCGTATACTGCTGTACGTAGTATTGCACCATTCACACACTCCCAGGCAGAGGATAAGACCTTTGCTGGGAGTGGATTCCACCAAGCAGCTGCCATGGCTCACTGGACAGAGCCACAGCAGCAGGAACCCAGGCACTGTGTCCAGGACCAGGTTTGAGTCCCAGTCCCAGAAATGTTATTTTAACAGACTTTGCTCTTTGAATTGGACCCCTGGGTTAAGAATCTTTAGTGGGGGTCAGGGTGCAACCCAGCAACTGGGGGTGTGGGGGCGAGCCCCCACACAAAAAGTTATGCCACATGGAATAAATTGCGCTGTATTGGCAGGTGATGAAGATCATCGCGGCATAATGTCTTATGACATTATGACCCCGTGCTGCAGCCTGAAGAACTCACCTTTATTACTGGCACTCCATCAGAGGACAGCCTGCCAGAGGGATTAATGGTGCAGTGGGGCAATGCCACCCCCCCAAGACAGACAGATAATGGTGAGAGTAAAGAGTGAGTTAGAGAAACCCATAATCATTCGAAAGGGCTGAGTACTGGCACATATCTTCAAAGCGGATAGTGTCACTGAGCTGGACCCACAGATAGTTGACGACACAGAGATCAATCCAGCATCTTTCGACTTTAGGGGATTCGCCCATCCCTGACAGTTACAGGTGTAACCTGAGCCAGCATCTAGTAAAGAGGCACAAAGTGTTTTCGCCTCATGAACGGGATGTAGGACCCGAGGTGAAGAACATCATATTCGCTTTAGAGATGAGCGCTCCTTTAGAGAGAGATCTTGAAGACTGGCCCCAGAAGATTTTGAGGATGTAGGGTGGCACCTACAAGAGTTATTGGCAACAGGTATAGTCAAGGAGTCCTGGAGCCCCTATGCATCCCCACATTGTCACGGCACGCAAGAAGAATGGTGCTGTAAGAATGTGCAATGATTATCGAACTTTAAATAAAAAAACTATCCCAGACCAATACACAGGGCCTTGAACTGAAGATACTGTGGCCAGCCTGTCAGGGAGTAAATGGTTCTCAGTGCTGGAACTCTGGAGTGGGTGCTATCAGATCCCCATGGCAGAAGAAGACAAGGAGAAGACTGCCTTTATCTGCCCCCTTGGGTTCTATCAGTTCAAATGTATGCCTCAAGGGATCGCTGGAGCACCTGCCACATTTCAGAGGTTAATGGAAAAGGCAGTGGGGAACATGAATCTGGTAGCGGTTATTATCTACCTGAATGACCTGATCATTTTCAGCAAAACTCTGAAAGACCATGAAACCTGTTTGATAAATGTATTGGACTGGCTGGAGGAATTCAGATTAAAAGTGTCCATTGATAAGTGCCAGTTTTGCCAGCCTACAGTAAAATATGTGGGGCACATTGTCTCGGCAAATGAAATGCAGACTGACCCAGCTAAGGTCGAGGCCCTCACTACCTGGCCTAGGCCACACAACTTAATGGCTCTCCAATCCTTCTTTGGTTTCTGTGGGTATTACCGGCAGTTTGTGAGGGATCATTCTATGGTAG
This sequence comes from Neoceratodus forsteri, assembly GCA_016271365.2. NCBI lineage: Eukaryota > Metazoa > Chordata > Ceratodontiformes > Ceratodontidae > Neoceratodus > Neoceratodus forsteri. The sequence continues at coordinate 362,095,417 of JADMNL010000024.1, forward strand.
TGCATCTGCTGAATGATTCAACCCAAGGTTATCAGCCTACCAACCAGAAGAAGAAAAAACAATCCAAAAGAGAAAGTCCACAGAAAGAGTATCTCAAAGTAAATGAACCTTTCGGTGACAGGTGGATGCTGGAGTGCAAGGCTGCTTTCAAGGAAATCATCAAGAGATTGTATGAAGAACCTGTCTTGGCAATTGCGGACCCCAACAAGCTGTACATCCTTCATACTGATGCCAGCTTGAATGCGTTAGGAGTGGTGCTTTACCAAGAATCACATGTCATGTTTTTGCTCTCACTGCATTATTATATTGGTTGTAATTAGCTGCTATTGTTCTGTTGACTAATTCTCTGCTTTTATTGTCTGTATTTCACTGCTCCTTCCCCCTGGGTTGCACTTGGAATCGAGCCTCGGCTCAGTGTGCCATTCCCGGTTGCCAAATGTTTAAATAAAAAAATAAAAGAACACCCAGAAGGACTCAGGGTGGTGGCATTTGCTAGTAGCAGCCTGTCAGCATCTGAAAACCACTACACTGTACACAAACTTGAATTTTTGGCTTTGATATGGGCAGTGACAAAGAAATTCCATGATTACCTGTATGGTGTTCCCTTCACTGTCCAGACAGATAACAACCCCTTGACATATGTGAACACCACAGCCAAGCTGGATGCTGCAAGACACAGATGGTTATTCGCACTGTCCATGTATGACTATACTTTGGAGTACAGAAGTGGCAAGACCAACATAGATGCTGACACCCTGTCACGGTGCCTGCATACAGACCAGCCAGACCCAAATGTACATATTCCCAGTGCAACAGTTAAAGTTCTATGCTCTAAGTTTATGGCGCCAGAGGAAGCCACCCCAGCCAACCCAGGCAGAGCAATCAACATGCAGGAAGCTTCAACAGATGCTATTCCAGAGGCTAACTTAAACTTTACCAGACTGGACCTATCCTCTGTCTCCCCAACCAAGCAAACCAGAGCTTCAATGGGCCCAGAGGGAGGACCATGCCTTTGGTGATGTCATTCAAGCTCTAAAGAATGGGCTCACCACAGACCAAGTGCAAAGTTTTCATCCTGATGCTAAACTAATGCTAAGAGAATGGAGTAAGCTGCCTTAAAAGACAGACTGCTAATTCATAAGGTGCAAGATAATGATGACCCTGCATGCTCAAAGACCCAGCTGCTCCTGTCTTGGAAGTACCACAACGCAGTTCTTGCATCTCTCTACGATGAGATGGGTCACCTGGGCTACGAATGAATTCTAGACCTGGCTAGAGTGAGATTTTACTGACCCGGGTTGAAAAGAGATGCGGAAAAGCACTGCAAAGCCTGCTTGTGTTGTATCAAAAGAAAGACACTCCCCAGAAGAGCTGCCCCTCTGGTCATTATAAAAACCCGCAGCCCACTTGAATTTGTGTGCATGGACGTTCTGTCACTAGAGCCTGACTGAAAGAATACAGCCAACATATTGTCATCACTGACCACTACATCCGATATGCTCAGGCTTATCCAACTAAAGACCAAAAAGCCAGCACAGTTGTAAAGGTCCTGCAGCAGTTTGTAAATCACTATGGCATTCCATAAAGAATCCACTCGGATCAGGGGTGAGATTCTGAAAGTCGGTTGGTTAAAGAATTTCTGGCAGCATGTGAATAAAGAAATCATGCACAACAGTGTATCACCCCCAAGGGGATCCTCAGCCTGAACGCTTTGCTTGATATGTTGGGTACCCTGGATCCAGCCAACAAAGCAAATTGGAGTCAATAAGTCAGTTATCTTGTACAGGCCTACAAAGTTAGGGCCTCTAACTGGTTCAACAGACTCCCAGTGGATATCACCAATGCACCAAATCTCGGCTCCTTTAAGCACAAACTACGGCAGCACTTGGTGGACAGTGCCTGCTGTGACTGCTATACTTAAATTCCCTGCTCTCCCTCCTGGCCTCTCCATTACTTATGCACTCTCCCCACACCCCACTCCCTCCTTATTAACTCTTTCCAATACCTCACATCAGCCACCTCAGCCTCTTCCCTTGCCCCCCCAGATTTCACTCCTCCCTCTCTCCATTCCCTCTCACATCCTTGTCCGTCCCCTCACCTATTACCCCTTGCACCTCCTAGCTCTCATATTCTCTCTCTCTCCCTTCTCCCCAGCCCTCCTTAACTCCTTTCTAGTTCTCATTTCTCTCTCCTTTCTCCTCCTTGCCCATCCTAACTCTTCTCTCCTCCCCTCACCCATCCTGTTACCCCCACTTACATCTCCTATCCCTTCTCCCCTTCCCTCCCCTCCGTCACCACCTATTCCTCTCCTTCACCACCTACCTTTTCCCTCCGGTCCTCCACTCCCTCGGTTCTTGCCTGTCCCCTACTACCTTGTCCTCTTACTAACTACCTCTGGCCCTCCCATGCACTTGTCAGATCACTATTTCAATTGTAACCGCCCCAGGCTCTCTTTGTATAATGTCTGGCAATATTGCAGCATTGCTTCTGTCCACATTGATCCTGACAAAGCCTTTGGCAGCTCATGCATTCTGTAATGTTTTACCTGTTATTAATTCTATTGTCTTGTCTTATCTGGACAAAGCCACTGGCAGCTCATGTACTGTAATTGTATTAACTGTTATCCACCTGCCTGTTCTTGTCTATACTTGTCCATTGTCCATGATGTGGAACCTTTGTAAAACAGCACTGTTTGCTCAAAGGTGTTATCTGAAATTGTCATAAATAAATAAATAAATAAACAAACCAACTTTACCAAGAGCGACAGCGAGCTCCCTTTTACCTTATGTTTGGTCGTGAAGACAGACTACTAGTCGACTTAAGTTTTGGCGTTTCCCCTGATGGCACATCTGAAAAGTCATATCTGGAATACACACAAAAGCTGAGAGGACAGTTGTGAAATGCTTACCAGCTGGCAGCAGAGGCAGGAGCTAAGTCCAGCCAAGGCAATAAACGGAGATATGACAAAAAGGGTGAGACACCAAGTGTTACAAGTGTGAGATTGTGTTTTGTTATGAAATCTTGGCATACAAGGCAAACACAAAATTCAAGACCAGTGGGCCACTGAAGTCAACCTTATAGTGGAGCAATTGCCTGCTCTACCAGTGTACAAAATTTGACAAGAACAGGGGCGAGGTTGGAAAAGACTGTACACAGAAATCATCTGCCCCTAGTGGTGCGATTGTACCAGGCCCTATTTCTGACAAAGAGACTTCAGCAGTGAGAAGGTCCAAAACAAGGAGCCAGACTGTACAAAAGCAAAGAGAAAATATTGGTCCATCCAAGCCTCCTGAAAGGTCTACATTGAACCTGAATACTAGTCCAACCGGGCATACCGAGTGGCCTGCATTGGCTCCCGCTCCAATTGACCCATACTCTCCCAATGAGGATGAAGATATTTCATTTTGGGACTATGTGCTGGAAACAAGTCAAGGGTTAAATCAATGGCAAATGGACTGTCGAAATTCTCAGCTTTCTACTAGTGCAACCCCCATTGAACCCGTGCAACCGTTGAACCCTAATGCTGTCCCTTTTATCCCTGAGAGAAGGTCCAGTATCCAAGCACCTGAGTGAATAATGGACATTGGTATGGACAATGCAATAGACTTGGCATGTGCTGAGCAAGTTCAGTATCATTTTGTCATGCCCAACAATGCCCTTGTGCCTCAGGAGCCTGCAGCATTACCTCAAAAGTCTGAATGACAACCCAAACCCATTATCAAGCTCACCTATGACACCTTTGGTGCCTCTTCTGATACACCCATCCAGGTGATCCATAAACATACGATTCCTATTATTTACCCCCAATGTGTTGCACAATGAATAGGGTGGGTAGGTGTATGCGCATACCTTTACGTACATGTGTATAGACAATGTTCAGTGTCTAGGTAGACAATGCATATTGACTGGTTATTGTAACCGTATTATGATGGTTGCCTTTTACAGTAGACAGGAATCAGGTGTCTAGGTAGCAATGTGTTTTGATATTGTTCATTGGATATAATGTTGGGGTATTAATGGCTTGTTGGGATGCCAAGCATTTGGCAAGGGGAGTGTGTAAGCCCCCCTTTGGGCTTACCTGGTCTGGCTACAGCCCCATTCCTCTGCCAGCATCCTACAAGTGGCTCTGGAAGGGCTACGGACTATGGCACCCCCGCTATGTTCATGGATCATGAGCGCTGACTTTTCGGATCCTGCCCTGGTAAATTGGGGTCAAGGTCCGATCTCAGTTACATTGCCTCTGGGCGCAAGGGGAGAAGTTACAATGGTCCCAGGAGCTGGTGAAAAGAATGGTACCGAAAGTAAACAAACAAGATGGTGGCCCGTGCCCTACTGAACATGTGTGACCACTGAGAAGTAAAATTTAAAGGAGCCATGGCCCCAATAAGTAAATCTGGCATCTGCAGGCAATATCTAAATGTATCCCTGGCTGCAGGGCAGGCAACAGACCAAGGGATTGAGGGGACTAGTAATAGGAGTGTGTGCAGGTGCGAGTGTAATGGGTTTTAGCCCTAGTAAGAGCAGATGTCATAAAATCATTCAGGACAGCATTTGGAGCAGAAAATGAATAAACATGGCAGCCCCCAGAGACTTCAGCAGAGCGAGGGCTGCTGGATAAAATGTGAAATGGCACAGAAAAAGCCTGGGACCCATGCAGCCAATGAGAGGGAAGGGCTGCAAAAAGTATAAATTGGACTGCTTTGCCTGTCAATAGGGAATTGAGTTTTGGGATTGGAGAGAATGCAGGAGAGCAGGAGAGATTACTGTGGGGCTTCCCAGCCCAAAGGCCTACACTAGTGATCCAACGGCTAGTTCGGCCCCAGCAAATAATTGTGAACAGAGCGCCTGTGAAAACCAGCAAAAGAGAAACATAGAAACATAGAAGCTGACGGCAGATAAGGACCATAAGACCTGTCCAGTCTGCTCATTTTTTCTACCTTATGAATGTGCCATAGACCTTTACTCTGTCAATGGCCTATCTAGTCATACTCATCTGTATTGCTCCCTTATGCCTATCCCATGCCTGTTTGAAGCCCTGCACTGTATTCATATCCACCACTTCCTGAGTTAGGCTGTTCCATGCATCCACCACCCTTTCTGTGAAAAAGAACTTCCTCACATTATCCCATAATCGACCTCCCTCTAATCTCATGCTGTGTCCTCTTGTCCTGCTATTTTTCTTATATTGAAACATGTTAGACTCTTTGACCTTGTTAATGCCCTTAAGATGTTTGAATGTTTCGATCATATCACCTCTCTCCCTCCTTTGCTCTAGGGTATATATATTGAGCTCCTTTAATCTGTCGTCATATGTTTTCTGATGCAGTCCCTGCACCATTTTGGTTGCCCTTCTCTGGACTGCCTCCATTTTGTTAATGTCCTTGTGTGGGTGCAGCCTCCAGTATTGCACGTAGTACTCCAGATGGGACCTAACCAGTGTCTTGTAAAGAGGGATTATTACCTCCCTCTTACGACTTGTGATACCCCTACTAATACACCCCAACATCCCTCTAGCCTTACCTACTGCTTTAGTGGTTTGCTTGGATGATTTCAGGTAATCTGTGATGATGATGCCTAAGTCTCTTTCTTCCCTTGGGATTGCCAGCAACTCCCCTCCCAACATATAGGTGGCTTCAGGGTTTCTCTTCCCTATGTGCCTGATCTTGCACTTCTTTGTGTTAAACCCCAGTTGCCACTCTTCTGACCATTTTGCCAGTTTATCCAGATCTTGTCTCATTCTGCCCACCCCATCTGGATCATCTACTCTGTTGCAGATCTTGGTGTTATCTGCAAACAGACAAACCTTACCCTCCAGTCCATCTGCAATGTCACTGATGAAGACATTAAACTAAGGTCCCATCTGCCTGTTCTGGTGGTAGTTCAGGTGGAAGTTAAAGATACCATGGCACTTCTTGAAAAGAGTAGGGGAATTTTATTAGAAAAAATACACAGTACATCACAAACAGAGAAAAACAAGAGCAATTAAAAAAATCACAATACATAACCAATATACATATCAACATGATAATCAAACTGGGTAACAAGCAAACTAATTAGTTCATAAACACTATAATGAAAAATAAGTCACATCATTCTATCCATGTAATATGTTTCCAATAATGTAAAAAAAATTGTTTCTCAAGGTTGTCGTAATTCCAGAATTTTTGTCTTACAATGGCTTGTTCAATCGGTCTTATTACAACAATATTAGGTACAATGGAATGCTGTATAGAAAACTGACATCTAGTTTGCCACATATAATATTTGATACAAGCAAAGATTAGAGTTAATGTACTCGAGTGGTACCTCCCCAAAAAACCCAGAATAATCCCCTAAAACCAAACTTTGATAGGAAGTAAGGTGAGCAATATTTCAGTTCCAACGAAAAGCTAAATCTGCCCAAAATCTAACAGCAAATGAACACTGTAAAAAAAATGTTCTTGTGTTTCTATCAAATCAGTGCATTCTGGTCTGATACACTGATGTTCAGCTGTGGGTTTATGCTTCAAATTTCCTTTAACCCCAAGCTTGCCATGACAGCTAAGCCACTGTACATCCCACATGTGTAATGGAAGTCTGCTATCAGTAAGGGTTTGTAAAGCTTGTGGAATTTTAGAAGGAACCCGCATCAGAAAATCAAGCTGTACAAAAAAAATATTTCCCATAATCTCAGAATAAAAATATTTTCCAGAAATTCCCTGTAGTTGAGCTTTTCCCAACTTCCACTCTCATAGTTTTTTAATTGCAGAAACAGCAAAACCTGGAATATCTGATGTAGATGTCAGCTTTGGTATACCTCCCCCTTCCCATTTATAAATAAAGGAATGAAATAAACTTTGAGTCCAAATATTCCAAGGGTGAGATTCAGTGGAATCAGAAATTTGAAAAGAAGACAACATAAAAAAGGAATGATAAAACACCAAAGGGTTAATCATCCCTATGTCCCCTTGTGAGATGGGTAAATAAGTGAAAGCACGCTTTATGGGGTTTAACTGACTTCCCCAAACCATTTGAAAGAAACAGCTAAACAATCTAGTTTCCAAAGAAGTCGGAATGGGAAAAACATAACTGATGTATAAAAAAACAGGAAGTAGACATTTTTTGATTACCAAAACTATTTTCCTTTTTGAAAAACCCCATGATTTCTATTGCTGGACTTTCTGTTCTCCCACCTCTATCTGCCTTTCCCAGTTTCGGTAACCCATATCTTGTCCCCAAAAAGAAATACCTAAAATCTGAGCCGTAGTAGAAACTGAAACCTCCCCAATGGTTAGGTCAGGTGTAGTACCACCTATTGTGAGGCCCACACATTTCTCAGAGTTTAGAATAGTGCCATTTATTGCAGAGAATGAGTCCAATTTCTGTAATGCAGCCTGTCCTGAAGAGACATCCTTAATCAGTAAACAAATATCATCTGCATAAGCTGATATCTTTTGTTCAGGACTAGATAAAGAGGGAGTCAACCCTCGTATGTGGTGATCAGAAGCAATGTCTCTAATAATGGGATCCAGTATGAAAGTATATAATAAAGGGCTAATGGGGCACCCTTGCCAGACTCCTTGTTTCAGTTTAACCCCTGTACCCATTAAATTATGCACAAAAGGGTAGAGCGTTGCATCAGCATACAATAATTTTATGTAATTAATAAAATTGGGGGAAATACCATATTTGGACAAGACTTGAAATAAAAAAGCATGTGAAACCCTGTCAAAAGCCTTAGACTGATCCAAAGCCAACACGTACCCAGACAGTTTATTTTGGTTCTCGTATTCGCAAATGTCCCGTAGCAAGCGGACATTTTGTTGTATTGATCTCTGAGGTATGGAACAGGTTTGGGCAGGATGAATCACTATCTGAGCAATGGCCTGCAATCATTTACAAAGAATTGAGGAAAGAATCTTGTAGTCAGTATTAAGCAAACTGATCAGTCTCCAATTGCCTAAAGAAGTGCAATCACCTTTTTTGTAGAGAAATGTAGGTAAGGCAGAATTAAAACTGTGAGCTCCTGTTCCAAATTGTAGGATATCATTAAAAAAGAAAGGCAAAATATCACTTGGATCATCTTTGAATACCTTATAAAACTCATTTGTAATGCCATCCTCTCTGGGTGATTTTCTATTTTTTAAAACATTTATGGTGGAGAGGACTTCAAGTCTAGAAACTGGGACATCCAATGTACATAAAATTGAATCAGGAATGGTAGGAATGGAAAAATGAAATAACGTCATTCCATGCAGCAGTTGAATTATAAGGGGTACTAGAAAGTGTCGTTAAATGTTGATCAATAAGTACCAGCATTTCTACATCTGGCCAGTTGAATCTTTTAAACCTGTCATAAGTGTTTTTTCCAATTTCTGTTTACAAGCGGCATATGGATCTTTAAAAGGTTGTTGCAGTGTACCAAACCGCGTCTCAGCAAACGTAGAGGCTGCCCTATCATATTGAAATTGCCTCATATTTTTTTTGGTGTCTTCCAATTGTTTTTGAATATTGGAGTCTGCTACCTGAGGGTGCGACAATAATTTATAAAACTGATTCCGAAACTGTAGATATCGTAAATAATCAGAATTGCTTTTATGTATGCCATACTTAATAAAAAAATCTCTTATGACAGATTTCGTATCAAACCACCAGGAAGGCCAGTCGTCATACATATCTGCAACTGACTTCCTGGAATGCAACAGATATCTCAATTGTGTTAAAACAGTCTCATCATCCAATAGCTGAGAATTAAATTTCCATCGTCTCTGGTAGGACAGAAATCTAGGCGGGATATGGCTAAGTTCCAGCTGACAAATCAATACCTTATGATCAGAGAATTCACAAGGACAGAGTGAAAAATTCTGTGCTACCAAATGCTTAGAAATAAAAAAATGATCAATCCTAGCGGAAAAAGAAGCTGTCTGATAAGTGCTACCTCCACACTTGTGTAAGAACCTAAACCCATCTACAAGTCCTTTCACTGTGACAGTGATCTGCAATGCATGGGAGTCACAATAAATTTTTTGTTGCATATTATCCTTAATACGCAAGTCTAAACTACAATTCATATCACCTCCCCAGATTATATGTTTGGAGGTAAAAAGATAGAGTTTAGTCAGGTGAAAAAGGTCTACTCTAGCAGTTTTAAGCTGTGGAGCATATGTATTGATTAATCTGAGGGAATATCCTTTATAAATGCAATCAAGAACTAAGGCCCTGCCAGGTAACAAATCAATGAGCTTAGTGACCTGTACAGCTGTGTGGTTAAAGAGGATCCCCACCCCATCTGCAGTATCTCGGCCAAAAGACCAAAAAGAGGGGCCCTCCCACCAAGCTTTTTTGACTTGAGCGACAGTAGACAAGTTGGAAAATCTGGTTTCCTGTAAAAAAATGATATCCGCTTGCAGATTTTAACAGTACATCGAACAAACCAATTTTCTTTTGTAGTTCTTGATGCTACAGCAATTTAAGGGTACCATTTTCAGACGGGCCATTAAGAGTTAAGGTGGCGGCAAGGGTTTGTCCTGTTTTCTTTTTTTGCCTTTCTTTTTCTTAGAGTCCAGGAGGTCTCTGTCTCCCTCCTCATCTAGCTCCGTGTCAGATAAGACTTCTGACCTCAGTGAGGCCTCAGAGTCAGAATCCTGTCCAAATCTGCAAGGACTTGGAAAGCATTCTGAGTAGGGCAAGTAGATTTACCCCCTTTTAGCCTACTGGCAGACCTAGTTACTCTTCTAGGGTGGGGTGTCTGAAAATCAGGAACAGGTGGAGGCATAGTAGAAGTGTGGGATTTTAACTGAGAAAGGCCTGGTGTAAAATGCGCATCCTGCTTTTGAGTATCAGTAGGTGTGTCTGTCTGATCTTGGGCCGCAGAACTAGGCCTTGATACCTCCTCCCTCCCATCTGGAGGTTGTGAAGTGGAATAATGAGAAGCATGTTCAGCACCCCTGGCCTCCTGAGCCCCAAGGTCTTGTTCCTCAGCTGGTGTGTCTTGTGCAGGAGGCCTGTATCTCTCCTGGGCTTTATTTATCAAATGCTCTTTATCAAGGCCTCCATGTCTATTCTGCTCTGCCCAAAGACACTGATGATAAGCATGACCTGTCTCATCACACAAGTTACATTTAAAAACATTGCTGCAGACTTGATTGCCACGATCCATTTCCCCACATAAGGCGCATTTAACTTTACCACAGGCGCTGCGACCACATTTATAGCAGGCCTTGGGTCACCCAGGGTAAAAGCAGATGCCTCTGTCCTTCCCTAGAAAAAAACTATTGGGGATGTGAAGAACATCATTCTCAATTATATGCAGCTTGACCTTAAAACGCCAAGCCCCTGTCCAGATACTCTCTGTGTCAATGATAGGCTCAGGAGGCCCCAAAACAGTATTTTTTTTTTCTAGCCAGTATTGGATATCCCCCACATTGACCCCCTCATTACGGAACATTACATTAACTGTTTTAAATAAAGGTTTTGTTATGGGAATTGCCCAAAAAGGGAGCCATAAGGGCAAAGATTTACAGGATTCATATTTATGCCAAAACCTGTCAAGACCTGAAAAATGTTTAAAACTTATGTCAAAAGGTCCTCTCCCCATATGTTGAGCAATGCATAAACATCCAACGCCAAAAAGTTCATTGATTCTTTTAAAAGTCTTTTCGCAACATAAGCTCTATCAGGGTGCTCTGACAAGCCGCCTCGATATCTTAATCTGACAGCATTCCGATGAGGAGCCTGTTCCAGTTTGTTATTTCAAAAAAAATCCGAGAATCTAGGTCTTTGCCTAGTGTCATCCCTCTGCGGGGAGGGAGGTGGAGAAGATCATAGGGGGGCCTCAGAAGAGGGGAAATTATCACAGTTCAGTGCCCCCTGTAGAAGCAAAACCCACATCATTTATATTATGAGGAATAAAGCGCTGACCTGATGTGGATGCACCTAGTTGTCCTTCCATCGAAGTATGATTGTCTGAGGACAGAGGGGAAGAAAAGGATATCCAATTCGGGTCTGGGACCCAGTGACTGTCAGTTTGCTGCATCCACCCTGCTTGTGTCAGTGTGGATTCTTTCGACCATGGTCGTTGAGCATCAGAAATTGTTGGCTGTGGTTGAGCTCCATCAGGCTTCTCAGGCAGTAAGTGAATTTCTGCGTTCCGACAATCAGCTGTGGGTATGACACGCTCAGTGTCAGAGGTTTGAAGCTCACTAGACAAGCGTATCTGAGGAGATTCTGAGGGAGTTTTAGCCCAGTCTAGTGGTTCTGCAGGAGAAAATAAAGCACCATCCATGGTCAGGATCTCGCGATCACTCAAGTCGGTTTGCAATGCTCCCGCTGCACGCTCTTGGGCATGCAAATCGTTGTGTTGCTTCTCCTGCTCACTCTGAGGTAAGCAATTCACCAACAGCTCCATCTCGCTCTCTTCAGCAATTTGCAGAGCTGCAGTCTGCGCAACCTTCTCTTCTGCTCATCCAACACCGACTGCCATCTCTGCAAGCAGCACAGCATCTCCCCCTACAGCAGAGTAGGGGAATTTTTATTATTATAACATCAAAAACAAATAAATACAAACAGTGTTAAGCCACACAAATAATATATAAATCATAAGAAAAATACAATCCAATAAGTATTATAATCATACAGTATCTGATTATTGTGAATATAACATTGTATAAATCACCCCCCTTACTAAAAGAGTAGGGGACATTTTTGTTTTGTTTCATATCAAATCTAAAAAATCAATTACTAAAGATGTTGAAGTACATTATACAAATCATAAACAAATTCTAATGAGTATTATAATCATACAAAATCAGTGTGTAATACTATGAATAAACTAGATTCCCTCTTTTCCCACTAACAGAGTAGGAGTATTCTTTTGGTATATTATTGGAATCCATAACCAAAAAAGTTTAAATCATTTATATTTAAGAAACATAGAGAACCCTTTCCACCAAATTGATACTTTTTGAGATGTAGCAATTCCATGATCAGATAAAGCCACTTTAAACATTTCTGAATGTGTCAAATTTTCAACTGTCTCTACAGGCCATTTTTTCTGGTACAATACCCACTGACATCTAGCTTGCCAGAGATAAAATTTCAAGCAACAACAAAAAATAACCAATGTATCAGTATGATAATCATTTCCTAGATTACCAAATATTCCTAATACCAAATTATCATAGTTCATAGGTTTCAACCAATTCATCTTCCATTTAACAGCAAGATAGCTCCAAAGAGACTTAGTGCAAGAACATTGAAAAAGAAAATGCTCCATAGTTTCCTCTAAATTAATGCACTCCTCATAAGGACAATTTCTTTCAATTTTGGCCTTATATTTCGCACTTCCTGTTATGTTTTTCTACCATATACAGCTAACCAGAGAAATTCCCACATCTAAGTTGGGATCCTCTTATTAATTAGTTGTGACAAGACTCCTGGAATTTGAGAGGAAGGACAATTCTTAAAACATGGTGTAGCAGGATAGATTGACTCCATTACTACTTTATACAGGTTAGATCCAGAGGTTCTTATAATTTGTTGTACTGATATGTTCCATTTATATAATTTTTGGGCTGCTGGAATAAACCAATGAGGAAGCTGAAGATGAGTAGAATATTTAGGAGGAATAGCTTGCCATTTAGAAAAATATAGAGCTAAATTTTCTTTTATCCAATAAGAGTATGGTGTATCTCCAGGAATCAGGCCAAATTTAAGTGTTTGTGAATAGAACAAAGTGTGGAAAAAACTACTGGGTCGATCATACCTAAACCTCCTTTATCTTTAGATAAATAAGTATATTGTCACTTTATGGGGTTCAGCCTATTGCCACACATAATTTGAAAAGAAATACTATATATTCTGGTTTCTAAATTTGTAGGGAGTGGCAGAATTACTGCTGTATAAAGAATCATAGGGATTATAAATTGTTTAATAATTTGAATACGTTTACATTTTGTCATTCTCCAGTGCTTCCATCTTAGTACCTTTCGTTCTACTCTATCTAAAGTAGAATTCCTATTTAATGAGGGAATATTTTGAGCTGCAGAAAAAATCCCCAAAATGTTTAAGGGTTCTGTAGAGATTGAGATCCCATCAATAGTTTCAGGCATAGGATGTATAGCCCAAATAAGTAGGTCTTTACTTTTAGATTTATTTAGCTGTGCATTAGAAAGGTGAGAGTACATATCCATAAATTCCAAAAATAAAGGAATTTGTGTAACTTGGGAAAAGAATACACAAAAATCATCTGCATAAGCATGCACATGACATTGAGTGATACCATCTGGTCTGAATATCCCTAACCATTTGGGAGTATCTGTTAATAATCGAATAAAGGGATCTAGAGTAAAAACATAGAGAAGTGGGCTAAGGGAACATCCTTGCCATACTCCTGTTTTAACAATAAATCCTGTAGTGACTTGCTGTCGAATTATTGAATAAATTATAGCATTACTATATAATGATTTAAGCCAATTAATTACTAATAATGGAACTCCATATTTTTCCAATGTTAAAAAAAGAAAGGGGTGATATACCCTGTCAAAGGCTTTATATTGGTCTACAGAGAGAATACACCCCGTATTCCCTGATTTTGAAACATAATAATGTCCCTAATAATTATTAAAGCATGATGAATTTTCTTATTGGGCAAACCACAAAACTGTAAAGGGGATAAAACTAGATTTTCATATTGCTTTAATCTATTGTTAATGAGTACCGCCAATATCTTATAATCAGAATTTAATATTGTAACTGGCCTCCAATTTTCAATAGAAGTTTTCTCTCCGGACTTAGAGAGGAAAATCAAAAGACCTTCTGTAAACCAATTAGGGGTTACAAATGTAGACATGGAAAAATGAAAAACAGATTCTAAACAGGGCGACAATGGTTTTAGGAAAGATTTATAGAATTCATTTGTCAGACCATCAGACCCGGGTGAAGTGCCATTCTTCAAGGATTTAATCACATGTTCTATTTCTAGAGCCGTGATAGGTTTTATTAGTTCAGAAGTGTTGTGTGAGGAATCTATGCCTTTAGTTTTCCTTAGAAATTTCTTAATAATATCCTCGGAAGGAGGATGTAGTGGAGTAAGGGAGGTAATAAAATCCTTAATAACTCCATTTAGCAATTCTATAGAGGATACTATCTTGGAGGTAGGAGTTGATATCTTGGAGGGAGAAGACTTGGTGTGCTGGCCAAGGCACCTAGCTTCACCTGAGCTCTTTCCTTCTAAGACTGCTTGAAAGGCAGAGTAGAGAAACTTACCAGAGCAAGGGAAAAGGATTAAGACTTATTTTGGCTAAGCAGATTTACTGTGTGGCGTTGTTTTTATTTTTTACTCACAGGGATTGCTACTGTTTGTTGCTAACATTTCATTGTTTTATTTTTTCTGTAGCAAAGTGTTTCTTACAGCGTATATCTTCTCTGAAATTATTACAGGTGGTGCTTTACAGGTTTCACAGTTTTATCTAACATTGTGATAAGCTTTCAGGGTTACTGCATTTGTTGTTGACTGATTGTTTTCGCTCTTACCTCCTTGTTCTTTCATCCGTGGTTTTCTTTTGCAGGGGAAGGGCCCAGCCACCACCCACCCCCATCCCCAACCACCCACTACACTCCTTTTATAGGGTACCACAGTTGTGACATTTCCTGTGCAGCGCAGGAAGGGGTGGATCAGTGAGCCTCCACAAGGTGAGCTCATTTATAGGCACTAGTAATTAACTTTGTTGTTATAACATGTTAAACAAAACACAATCAAACTATTACTTGCATTTTCCTTCCTTCTAATTACTCTGACTAGGTTATAAACCCAGCAAACTTATCTGGAATGGATATCATTAACTGCAGGTACTGTGGAACACTTTTCAGAAGAAAGAGTCTTACAGGATTTGAGGACACTGTCCTACATGCTGGGCCTGGAGATCTTAGGGCTCAACTCCGGGGCAGCATGTGGCAGAGATTACACATCTCAAATTTCATATTCAAGAGGAATACATTATAAGAACCACCGCCATTTCCCCAGCATCCAACAGAAAAACCTCGACCGCAGAGGGTAGTTGGTCCAGGAGGTTGGCAGGTAGTTAGGAGGGGCAAATTGGGTGCCCCATCACTCTCTGCTCTCCAACATATTACCTCCAGAAACCAGATAACACTACAAAAAGGTATCTGCCTCTATCTCTGATATCAAACAAAGAGGCAGAAGACACTGCAGAGCAGGACACTGCAGCACAGGAGCTAGCACAACAAAACTCCCCCAAATCAGGAACCAAAACAAAAAAAGCAAAAAGGAAATCCAAAAACTTCGATCATAGGAGACTCCATGATTCGGGAGTTGATACCATCTCAGCTAGGGGTAATGCTCAGATGTCTCCCAGGTACATCAGCATGGAGAGACACTGACCCATTGCTAAATTGTTCACAAAGCAGGAGAAAACATCAATGTCCTAGTACACATAGGACTAATCGATCTCGCCAGCCGGTCAGTTGTGGAGACCAAGGAACACCTGACCAGGCTGGAGTGACAAACTATCATCTATTTTCGCTCATCTCCTTTCTCTGAGATCCTGCCAGTCTGGGGAGGGCAGATGGCGGAAGGTCAGAAGGGGAGATAAGGAGCTAAACACGTGGCTCAGGGAGGGGTGGTGCAAAAAGGACACAGATTTGTAGAACTGGCAACAGTTCTGGGAGTGAAAGTCTTTAATTTGATGGACTGCATCTGATAAGGAGGAGTCAATGCATTGGGGCAGAAGTTTGGCGTCTTTGCAGAATATTTAAACTAGCAAATGGGGAGGGGTGCAGCACCCAAATCGCCGATGGAAGAACATCCTCCCCTCAGCTAGTGGTCAAACAGGGATTCAGCATGTTTAGCAGTTCATTTGGCGTCACCAGGTAAGAAAAATGTTTGTCTCCTCATAAGACACACAGGGGTAATGCCAAACCTCACCCAACAACTAATACACCAAAATCTGGCCAATGGAAAATCATATGTACACAATGCTTCACAGCTCTGGGAAATAAGATCCCAGACCTGCAGGCACAATGTCAGAGGCTAAACTGGACAGTAGTACTAGTGAGACGGTTTACCAGTAACCACCTTGGGAGACTTCAGTACCTGGCTGTGTATTGACTAGAAAAGACCGAGGTGCAAAGGGGAGGGATGGCCCTGTATGTCAATAGAAAATATCAAAGCTACAGAAATTCAGAATATACATAAGGCGCGTGAAGAACTGTGGTCACCCTGGAAACAGGAAATGGGACAGCCATAAGAACTGGGGTTGTCTACAGGCCTCAGACCGGGGAGGCATATAGACACATTACTGTTAGAAGATATACAAAACATGACAGCTAAAGGGAGGTTCTGATAATGGGAGACTTCAACATGCCGGATACAGATTGGTCAATACCAGCAGGAACATCTGCCAGAACTAGACACGAGTGGATTCCTGCAGGAGGGCCTCAAACAACTGGTACAGCAAACCTACGAGAGACAGGGCTATCCTAGATCTAGTACTGACTAACAAGGAAGGATCACAGATCTCCAGGTAGAAGGTCACCTGAGGCCAGTGACCATCACATGGTATGGTTCAATTTGGCTACTACATCTAAATCATCCCATTCCAAGGCAAAATATGGGACTTCAGAGGAGCTGACTTTGATAAGATGGCCAACAGAGTTAAGCTAGCCCTGGCAAAAGAAATACAGGTGAGGGTTATAGGCAAAGTGGGAGCATTAAGGATGCAATACTTGAAGCAACATCTCACTGTGTTAGACAGAAAAGGAAGTGCAAAAGAAGAAGGAAACCACTTTGGTTCTCAAATACAGTAGCAGAAAAGGTCAGAGCCAAAAGGCTGGCCTTCAGGAAATATAAAGGGAACACAGCGGGATGAAGATAGGAGGCATACCAAACTGTCCTAAGGAAGCAGGAAGGCAGTAAGGCAGGCAAAGTCCCAAACTGAGGAAAAACTAGACCTAACAGTAAAGAAGGTGACAAGACTTTCTATAGATACATTAGTGAAAGGAGAAAGTCCAGAGGAGTATTACAAGCTTAATGGAGAAAAGGGAGCATGTGAGGAGAGGACCCTGTAAAGGCATCATCCTAAATGATACTTTGCTCAGTATTTACTGAAGAGAAGGTAAGGCAGGGCCCTGGCTCAACATCATGGACACAGGGAGGAGGTGAGCACTCCCTTCACAAAAGAAAGGTCCTACAAGAGCTGCTAAGCTTCCAGGTGGATAAGGCAATGGGACCTGATGGCATACATCCCAGGGTACTTAAGGAGCTAAAGGTGGAACTAGCAGAGCCATTAGCAGAACTGTTTAGTGAGTCTCTGAGCACAGGAGAGGTCCCAGAAGACTGGAGAAGGGTTCATGTATCCTGCTCACAAGAGTGGTAGCAGGGAGGAGGCGGGAACTACAGACCGTCAGTCTTACCTCAGTAGTGGGCAGATTATGGAGGCACTCCTTAAGGAAAGGATAGTTGCAACACCTGGAATCCATAGGGGCAGGATCCAAGACAGCATGGGTTTCAAAGGAGAGGTCCTGTCAAACTAATCTCATAGATTTCTTTGACTGGGCAACCAGAGTGGTGGACCAAGGGGACAGTTGATGTCGCCACCTTGACTTCAGCAAAGCTTTTGACGCTGTTCCATAGAAGATTGATAAATAAGCTGGGTAGGCTCAGGGTGGGTCAGAAGTTGGTCAACTGGGTGGCAAACTGGTTGATGGGCAGAAAACAGAGAGTGGTGGTAAATGGTATACAGTCAGAAGAGATGCAAGTCACAAGGGGTACCTCAGGATCAGTCCTGGGACAGTCCTCTTCAACATCTTCATTAGTGACCTTGCAGATGGACTAGAGGTAAGGTTTGTCTGTTTGCAGATGACACCAAGATCTGCAACAGAGTAGATGATCCAGATGGGGTGGGCAGAATGAGAGAGATCTAGATAAACTAGCAAAATGGTCAGAAGAGTGGCAACTGGGATTTAATGCAAAGAAGTGCAAAATCATGCACATAGGAAGAGAAACCCTGAAGCCACCTATAGGCTGGGAGGGAGTTGCTAGCAGTCACAAAGGAAGAAAGAGACTTGGGCATCATCATCACAGATTACCTGAAATCATCCAAGCAGACCTCTAAAGCAGTAGGTAGGGCTAGGGGATGTTAGGGTGTATTAGTAGAGGTATCACAAGTCGTAAGAGGGAGGTATTAACCTCTTTACAAGACACTGGTTAGGCCCATCTGAGTACTGCATGCAGTATTGAGGCCACA
This sequence comes from Neoceratodus forsteri, assembly GCA_016271365.2. Classification (NCBI taxonomy): domain Eukaryota; kingdom Metazoa; phylum Chordata; order Ceratodontiformes; family Ceratodontidae; genus Neoceratodus; species Neoceratodus forsteri. The sequence continues at coordinate 362,113,659 of JADMNL010000024.1, forward strand.
CCTTCACAAGGACATTAATCAAATTGAGGCAGTCCAGAAGGGCAACCAAAATGGTGCAGGGACCGTATCAGAAGACATATGAGGACAGATTAACAGAGCTCAATATGTATACCCTTGAGCAAAGGAGGAGAGAGGTGATATGGATCGAGGTATTCAAACACCTTAAGGGCATTAACAAGGTGAAAGAGTCTAACATGTTTAAATATAAGAAAAATAGCATGACAAGAGGACACAGTATGAGATTAGAGGGGCCAATTAAGGGGAATGTGAGGAAATTCTTTTCACAGAAAGGGTGGTGGATACATGGAATGGCTTACCACAAGAAGTGGTGGCTATGAATACAGTGCAGGGCTTCAAACAGGCATGGGATAGGCATAAGGGAGCAATACAAATGACTATGAATAGATAGGCCACTGACAGAGCAAAGGCCGATGGCATATTTATAAGGTAGAAAAAGAAATGGGCAGACTGGATGGGCCTTGCGGTCCTTATCTGCCGTCAACTTCTATGTTTCTATGTTTCTAAAGTACCATCTGTATGGTGTAATGAGTTCAAAGAAGTAACATCTTTAAATGTTTTAAAAGCTTCATATGGATCTCTGTGAGGGGATTTCTTGGTTCCATTCTGAAGCAAGGCCTGCATAGTATGTGCTCTATTATACTGACATGCAGCCATTTCCTTTTTCAGCCTATCGATTTGATTTGTATAATTTTGTTTGGAAGTGTTTGCTACTGGACACAAGTCCTGTAGTTGTTGTCTCAATTTTAAGTACTTCAAAAATGTAGTGTTTTCTCGTTGTTTCCCAAATTGCATAAAAAAAAGCTTTGAAATCTGCTTTGGAATCAGCCCACCACTGTCCTTGATCATCATACAAGAATCTGACAGATAAACGAGCTTGTATCAAATTTGATACGTGAGTGATTACCCCAGGATCAGTTAATAGGGAGGATTTTAACTTCCATTGTGGCCTACCTTTTGGAGGGTCAGGAATACCAGATGCAGAACAAACCAGCAATAAATGATCAGAAAAATCAGTGAATTGAGTTTTAAACTGAAGTGTGGGGAAGGTTTTAGAAATGAACATGTGATCTATAGTAGAAGTAAATTTATTTCTTCTAAATGTAAACTTAGGTCTGGAGGTCTGAAAAGAATTACAATGTATTAGCTCCGCTACATTCATCAAATTCCTTAAAGCATTGAAGTCACAATATACTTTTTTCCCTTGGGGAGTTTTACCACCACGGGAAGATTGTAAACTGCAATTGAAATCTCCGCAAAACAAAACTGTGTAAGAAGTTAATAAAAAAGGCCTTATACTTTCAAATAAAGCCACTCGTTCAGATTTAATTTGTGGTCCATAGATATTAATAAATCTATAACGTATGTCTTTCCATAACCCATCAATAATCAATACACGTTCTGGAACCAAATCCATTAGTTTAATTAAAGAGAAATTGTATGAGTTAAATAAGAGCCCAATTCCATCAGCTGTTGAGGTACCAAATGATCAATAAGAGGGTCCCCAAACCCATTCTCTTTGGAAAAATCTTGCCTGATTACTATTGCACATCCAGGTTTCCTATAAAAAACAAATATCAGTAGCTTGTTCATGAAAAAAATGGTAAACCACAGATCTCCTTCTGGAATTAAGAAGGCTATGTACATTTAATGATCCTACTCTAATACAGGCCATCAAGCATTCTGGCTAGGGTTAGATTAAGATTCTTTTTTCCTTCTTTTCTTTTTCTATCCCTTATATTCAGATAAGCGCTGAGTCAATGCTCTAGTTTTAGCTTGTGTAGATTGGGAGTCTGAATCTCCCAAGTCCATTTCTGAGTCTCCCCATTGTGGTACTAGAACCAAAAAAGGATTTTTGAGTCTGTGTCTATGAGTAGTGGGATAGGGTCAGATCTCTGGTCGATCTCCTTACTGGTACTTGGGTGAAGGTTATTTTATTTAGGGGCAGAGAAGTATCTTCTGGGGGATCAGTATAGCAGACTGGTATCAAAGGATCAGATGGTATAGGCACAGGTGGAGGGGAGGTAGTTAACACTTCCTGATTTTCAACAGGAGTGTGAAGTAGAGATGATGGAACAGAAATTGGTTTGTCTAGAGGTTGTGAGGAAGTCTGGTCTGGGACTGGAAAAGAGGCAGTTTGAGGAGAAGCAGAATATTGAGCATTCTGTATAAGGAGGTCTGGACTAAGACAGGTAGCTTTATTTTTGGCTGCCCAAGGACATTCTGAAAAAACATGTCCTGTTTCTTCACATAGGTCACATTTAGTTAGATTTGCACACTGAAAGGCAATATGCCCCGTCTCTCCACAGTTACCGCATCTGGGCCTGTCGCAAGAACTAGAAAGATGTGTTCTAGAACCACATTTGTAACAGGCTCTGGGCTGACCAGCATAAAAACAAACCCCCCTATCACGTCCCAGCAAGAAAGAATTCAGGATATGTTCAATACCAGCTTCAGTCTGTTGCAATTTTACTTTATATTGCCACCCCCTGTCCAAAACATTTCTGTATCTAATATAGCTTCTGGGGAACTCAGAATGTCACACCTCTGACTCAGCCAATAAGTTACATCTTCCACATGGACACCCTCATTTCGAAACATTACAGTAACATATTTAATGAGTGGTTTAGTCAAAGGAATGACTAAAAAGGGGGTCCATGTGGGGGAAGACTTTACTTGATTGTATCGTTCCCAAAATTAATCAAGAGCATATGAAGATCTGAAATTAATATCACAATTGTCTTCTCCTGAGATATTTATAAATGCAAACACTTCTCTCGGGGAGAAGTGCAAGGAATCTTTTAATAATAATTTGCCCACATGATGTCTGTCCGGTCTGGTCTCTAAACCTCCTTTTTATCTAATACGGACTGCGTTTCTTCTGGGAGTAGCCTCTTTTTTAATTTTAGTAAAAAGTTCTGACAATAGTAGTTTTTGGTTGTCTATCAGTGCTGTTTCAGTATCCTTAGTAGTTAAAGAGTCCTCTGCTACTTTGATATTTGTAGTGTGCTTCTCTGGAGCCTGCTGTAAGGTAATTACAGGATTAGACAACTCAGATCCTTTATCTGTTGGAATAACAGCGGAGGCTGATGATATTATGGCAGGGTGTTGAACTTCAGGACATCACTCGGGTGAGGCCTGAGAGAAATTCAGGGTAGGATCCCAATCAGGAGTGGGGGTCCATATGCCTTTACTATTTTGAGTCCCACCTGCTTCACTTAATGCTTTTCGTGGGGACCAAGGATCTCCTACAGCACTAGGCAAAGACGTTTGATTTTCATGTGGTTTTTCAGAGGTAACATCAGTTTGTTCGGAAGAAACAGGTTGTGCTGCAGCAAGCAGAGAAGCCTCATTCGTATTTCTATTGGCTGTAATGACAGCTAAACATTTACCCTGTATTTCCTCTTTTAAACCATTTCGGGTTGTGTTTTTATTTTGAAAGGTAAATTCTGTTACCCCTTGTTGATTGGTATTCAAAACCTGATAAACTATGGCTGAATTTTCGGTGGCACTTGTATCAGTTTTAGATAGTCCCTGGAACACAAATCCAGCTGTCTTTGATAGAGGTTGATTTCGAACTACCGTGCTGGTGTCTGAGCACTCCTGTGTTTTCAGCCCCTCAGGCCCTGTTTCACTCGTAACCTTATGTTCAGACTGCATTAGTGAATGAACTTCTCCCAACAAATTAGCAGACATGGATGATGTTGGCTTTAGACACGAGTGACTATTCACTCCTAAGATGCCAGCCGTAGACTCTAAAATGCTGTCAGAAGTTTTGTTTGCAATTAAAGAATTTGACTCACCTTGCTCAGCTGAGTTCCCTGGAATTGTCACGTCACAGTAGAGTGTAGGCCCAGTGACAGATGAGCTGGGATTTTTGACATTCACATCACCGGTCTGCAGTCGGGCAAGTTTTTCTAGCAAACGCCCTTTCTCCGCTGAATGCCGTTTTTGTCCCTGTATAAGTAAATCCTGCAGATCGTTTTGTAGGTTCATATCCACATGAACATTATCCAAGTTAGCAACAATAGGTTCTTTTATTCGTATAATCTCCTTGTTTATATCACCTTCTGGTAACTAAATCTTTAGGGTCTGAAGCAACATCCATGAATATATCCGAATCGTCTTGTAAATCATCCTCCAAACGGGTGTTCTGCTGTGCACAGTGAGTGTCCTGCTCCTCCAGAGCTCTACCTGAAGTGGCCATGGCTCACAGACAGCAAGTCCCCCTACTGCAGAGTAGGGGAATTTCCCCGGTGTCCTGGCCAAATTTCCCCCCATTCACTAAAAATACCACCAACAGCTTAATCTTGTTCAAGGTCAGTTGGCTTTCATCTGTATCCCCCTCCTCCGGGTCGTGCCTGAAAATAGGCAGAATTTGTCTAGTGCACTTACCCGGTCAACAAAAACTAAATAAAATAAATAAAAGATATTGAGAAGACTGGCCCCAGGACTGATCCTAAGGTACCCACTTGTGACTTGCATCTCTTCTGACTGTATACCGTTTACCACCACTCTCTGTTTTCTGCCCGCCAACCAGTTTGCCACCCAGTTGAACAACTTCTGACCCACCCTGAGCCTACCTGGCTTATTAATCAATCTTCTATGTGGAACAGTATCAAAAGTTTTGCTGAAGTCAAGGTAGGCAACATCAACTGCACCCCCTTGGACCACCACTCTGGTTACCCAGTCAAAGAAATCTATGAGATTAGTTTGACAGGGCCTTCCTGTTGTAAACCCATGCTATCCTGGATCCTGTGCTTCTATGGATTCCAGGTGTTGCACTATCCTTTCCTTATGGAGTGCTTCCATAATCTTGCCCACTACTTAGGTAAGACTGATTGATCTATAGTTCCCTGCCTCCTCCCTGCTACCACTCTTGTGGGGTGGGATCACATGAGCCCTTCTCCAGTCTTCTGGGGCCTCTCCTGTGCTCAGAGACTCACTAAACAGTTCTGATAATGCCTCTGTTAGTTCCACCCTTAGCTCCTTTAATACCCTGGGATGTATGCCATCAGGTCCTATTGCCTTGTCCACCCTGAGCTTAGTGAGCTCTTGTAGGACCCTTTCTTTTGAGAAGTGACTTGTGCACACCTCCCTCCTGCCTGTGTCCATGGTGCTGAGCTGTGGGCCCTACCCTGCCTTCTCCTCAGTAAATATTGAACAGAAGTATCTATATAGGATAGATGCCTTTCCTTGGTCCTCCTCCACACACTCCCCCTCATCCCCTTTGATCTTAGCATTACCCCCTCTGGACTTTCTCCTTTCACTAATGTACCTATAGAAAGTCTTGTCTCCTTTTACTGTTCATGCTAGTGTTTCCTCGGTTTGAGAAGTGGGAACTTGGCAGCAGAAAAAAGAGAGGAGAGTGAGATTTGAAGCCAGAGAAAAAGAGACTTAGGTGTTTGCTTCAGGGAAAGAAGGTGTGCAGTGGGCGTTTACGAGACTGCAGCTAGATTGGAACCTGCAGCCTGGAAGAAGGAAAAGTTTTGCAGCGTCAGAGGGAAACTGAGCAACTGTGCCCCCCCCCATGGGGAAAGTGTTGAAGCTGCTATCTGCTGCAAGTTGGAGAGATGGGGAGTGCTGGGGCTAGAGTCTGAGCCAAGCCCTGTGGAGGAAAAGAGTGTGTCAAGTGAAAAGTCTAGGGGACCAAGCCTGCCCTGTCCCCCAGACCACCGTGGAAGAAGACCATTGAGGAAGACGTCAAAAGGCCTGCCTGGTGAACACTGTCCACAAAGGCCTCAGAAGTAAAGTTGGCAAGGCCAGACAGGTGAATGCCAGCATTCTTCAGCTTCTTCAGTCAGCCCCACTGGTGCTGTGGTGCACCACCAATGAGATACCACACAATACCGTACCAAATCCAGCTTGCTGAAACTCCCTTTTGAGCAACAAAACTGTAAGTACCTCTGGGCTATGACTCAGGGGAAAACTTTATTAGCTAGCTAGCTAGTTAGGAAAAGGGGGTTAGGTCCTGGGCGGGAGTCTGGACTGTACAAACAAGGTAAGCCCAGACCTGTAGTTTCATTTTTCTCTACTGTTTAAAGTGATTTGGCCCATGATGAAATATCCCTAGTGTCAAAATCAGCACTGCGGTATGGTACCCACTGAAAGGGACTATAGACATTTAGCAGCTGCTAGTGGGAAGTCGGGTGCACCCGCAGGAGGGACGTGGGGATATTGTGTGCAGTCACCTTGTTGAGACAGTTGTTAATGCATTGTGCTGTTTTCCTCCCTTTTCTTGCCATCCCTCAAAATAAATGCTCTTTTAATTGTTCATGGTATATTCTGGTACTGTGAATCATTACAAGAGGGGGAAGTGTTATTGTGTGGGGAAGTGTCTTTGGGGCAGCTATTGTATATTTCCTGGGGGGGGTAACCTACAATCTGTTCCCAGCCATTACCCCAGGGGTAAGCACCATGCCATTTCTTCTCTCCACTTCTGAACCCAGGCTGGGCTCCTTGGAGGAGAGTGCAGTCTGGACCCCGAGGGCCTCGGAATAGCCAAGGTGAGTCAGAGGGCTGTTACACAGGTTCCTGTAACTCCAACCCCCAAATGCACCAGAAAAAAAGCTATTACAGCTCAGTGTGCCTTTCCTGGTCAAAAAATGACAAACAAATAAAAAGTAATTTATTTATTTATTTATTTATTTCATTCATTCATTCGGAAATACACCTTTGAGCTCAGGAGCTCATTTACAAAGGTTCCTCATCACAGCCAGTAGTAGCAAAGTATAAACAGGCAGAGTACAGGAGGCAGCTCAAAAGAGCCTTGTCACTGAGAATTACAGAGGTACAACAGTAGTCAAATAATAGGACCTGCAGTGATCCTCACACTAGCCAAAGCTGACAAGGTTGATATACTTCCAAGTATAGAGTGACTGAGCAGACTTTCAGTTTCATCAGAGGAGGCAGTCACACGTGAACCTGATAGTAAGAATGTTTCTTAGTTTCTTCTTGAACTGGGCCAGTTTAGGGAGGTTCAGCAGGGATTCAGGCAGATCATTTAACCAGCGTGGTGCTCTGTAGGCATAGCAGCGTTGGACCTGGCTTGTTTTATGGAAAGGCACAGATAGTGCGTTCTTGGTCATATTCCTTGTTGCATAGTAGTTATGGACTGGGAGTAGGAAATTTTGGATGGTGGGGGGAGGCCCATGAGCGCCTTCATCCCTAAGAGACAGACCTGATATTTGATTCTATCCTGCAGTAGAAGCCAACTGGATTGTAAGTATAGGGTACGTGTTCTTGTGTTAACCTGTCAGCCCCAAGAGCAAAGTGGCAGGCCTTATTCAGCACTAGCCTGACCCTGTTGAGGACCGTGTCAGTGGCCACTCCGTAGACAGCCAGGCCACAGTCCAGTACTGGGAGGATAGAGCTGGATACCACCATGCACTTTGCTGCAGGGGTGAGATAGTGACTATGCCTATACAACACCCCTAATTTTATGTTGACCACCGTTACTATGTTGTCAACATGAGGGGCAAAAGTAAGTGTGTCATCTAGGTTTACCCCTAGGTACTTAAAAGCAGTAACTTGTTCCAGTGGGTCCCCATTATTGTTAATTATGATAAGTGGAGGGGCCTTTTTCTTTGCTAGTGGTTCAGTAGTAGTTTATTTTGACTAAACCACTTTTCCAGTGCCCCAAATCTTTATTGGAGTTCACGTGTAAGGATCTCCGGTCTTGGGCTACCGGTGTAGATGACCACATCATCTGCATGTGGAGAACCTTCAAGAGGAAATGCTTGAAATATTGAGTTTCGAAATAAAAGAATAGAACACTTTTAACAACTGCAGAAGGAGCCTGCAGAAGAAGTTTGAACTGAATGTGCAACCCCTCTTCAGGTGGCACAGCAACCAACCTGTGCTGATGCCCTGGATGGGGTGAGCATGGCTAAGGGCACTACCGTATCTAGGGATATTGATGGTATGCTCCCTGGGAGCCCCTTGCTCTCGCACAGTTAGGGGCCATTTAACTTCTTCCTGTAGGAGATGCTGGGTTGGGCACCTTTCAGTATAGAAAAAAAACACACGAAAGCCTCTGGGATTCAAGCACTCGATTCCCTTTACTAAGGACACTTTCTGACAAAGTTAATTTGTACAGACCACAAGCCACTGGTCCAAGAACCATAGGTTACTGGCTCACACACAGTGTATTATGGTATTTCCAAGGCTTTTCTGGAGCAACCCTTTTACTTAATTAAATTTCTTCAACCCTATGATCTGTCAACCCTGTGACAGCCACCACCTGTAGTGGATAGCAGTCCCTTCTCCCTTTCAGTGATTCACACTTAGCACCAATTCCTTGGACTCTCTCTCTCTGTACTTTTCCATTTTTGGGTAACAATGAATGTAGTTGGCCTAGCTACACTTTTTGGGCTACTCTGTGCCTGAGGATTCCCTATCTCCATCTACGTTGAATGCTAAGCCTTTCATGGAGATGCATTCTCTAACCTTCTTGTTGCCGTCTCACAGCAGTACATGCGTCGTCAACTTGTGGTGTGCTCTGTGGCCTTTGCAGCATTCCTGGGGTTGCCACTCCTCCAGAGTGCTCGTACTGTTCTTTGGGAGAACCCACAAACAGTCCTGAAAGCTATTAGGTGGTTTCCCCTGAGGAGAAACCCAGTTGGGGGTCCCATGCCTTCCTGGTGGCCCCAGTGCTTACTGGCTGTTATCTGGCAATCTTTTGGGAAGAGAAATCGATCCAAGCCTCCCCTGGATCCCTGTAGGCCTGGCTCTTCCATAGCCAGCTCCCAACCATCACTCACTAGGTAGAAAAGCAGTGTCAATGGCTCAGTAGGTAGCACACTCAACTCTGGGGCCGGAAGATCAAAAACATAGAAACATAGAAGTTGACGGCAGATAAGGACCGCAAGGCCCATCCAGTCTGCCCATTTCTTTTTCTACCTTATAAATGTGCCATCGGCCTTTGCTCTGTCAGTGGCCTATCTATTCATAGTCATTTGTATTGCTCCCTTATGCCTATCCCATACCTGTTTGAAGCCCTGCACTGTATTCATAGCCACCACTTCTTGTGGTAAGCCATTCCATGCATCCACCACCCTTTCTGTGAAAAAGAATTTCCTCACATTCCCCTTAATCGGCCTCCCTCTAATCTCATGCTGTGTCCTCTTGTCCTGCTATTTTTCTTATATTTAAACATGTTAGACTCTTTCACCTTGTTTATGCCCTTAAGGTGTTTGAATGCCTAGATCATATCACCTCTCTCCTCCTTTGCTCAAGGGTATACATGTTAGCTCCATTAACCTGTCCTCATATGTCTTCTGATGCAGTCCCTGCACCATTTTTGGTTGCCCTTCTCTGGACTGCCTCAATTTGGTTAATGTCCTTGTGAAGGTGTGGCCTCCAATACTGCACGCTGTACTCCAGATGGGGCCTAACTAGTGTCTTGTACAGAGGGATTATTACCTCCTCTTACGACTTGTGATACCCCTACTAATACACCCTAACACCCCCTAGCCTTACCTACTGCTTTAGAGGGTCTGCTTGATGATTTTAGGTCATCAGTGATGATGATGCCCAAGTCTCTTTCTTCCTTTGTGACTGCTAGCAACTCCTCCCAGCCTATAGGTGGCTTCAGGTTTCTCTTCCCTATGTGCATGATTTTGCACTTCTTGCATTAAATCCCAGTTGCCACTCTTCCGACCATTCTGCTAGTTTATCCAGATCTCTTCTCATTCTGCCCACCCCATCTGGACCATCTACTCTGTTGCAGATCTTGGTGTCATCTGCAAACAGACAAGCCTTACCCTCTAGTCCATCTGCAAGGTCACTAATGAAGATGTTGAAGAGGACTGGCCCCAGGACTGATCCCTGAGGTACCCCACTTGTGACTTGCATCTCTTCTGACTGTATACCATTTACCACCACTCTCTGTTTTCTGCCGTCAACCAGTTTGCCACCCAGGTTGACCAACTTCACTTACCAGGCCTACCCAGCTTATTTATCAATCTTCTATGTGGAACAGTGTCAAAAGCTTTGCTGAAGTCAAGGTAGGCTGACATCAACTGCTCCCCTTGGTCCACCACTCTGGTTACCCAGTCAAAGAAATCTATGAGATTAGTTTGACAGGACCTTCCTTTGTAAACCCATGCTGTCTTGGATCCTGCCCTATGGATTCCAGGTGTTGCACTATCCTTTCCTTAAGGAGTGCCTCCATAATCTTGCCCACTACTGAGGTAAGACTGACCGGTCTGTAGTTCCCTCTCCTCCCTGCTACCACTCTTGTGGAGCGGGATCACATGAGCCTTCTCCAGTCTTCTGGGACCTCTCCTGTGCTCAGAGACTCACTAAACAATTCTGCTAATGGCTCTGCTAGTTCCTCCTTTAGCTCCTTAAGTACCCTGGGATGTATGCCATCAGGTCCCATTGCCTTATCCACCCTGAGCTTAGCAAGCTCTTGTAGGACCCTTTCTTTGTGAAGGGAGTAGTGCTCACCTCCTCCCCTGTGTCCATGATGTTGAGCTGTGGCCCTGCCCTACCTTCTCTTCAGTAAATACTGAACAAAAGTATCTATTTAGGATAGATGCCTTTACAGGGTCCTCCTCCTCACATGCTCCCTTTTCCCCATTAAGCTTAGCAATACCCCTCTGGACTTTCTCCTTTCACTAATGTATCTATAGAAAGTCTTGTCACCTTCTTTACTGTTAGTACTAGTGTTTCCTCAGTTTGGGACTTTGCCTGCCTTACTGCCTTACCTGCTTCCCTTAGGGCAGTTTGGTATGCCTCCCTATCTTCATCCCGCTGTGTTTCCTTATATTTCCTGAAGGCCAGCCTTTTGGCTCTGACCTTTTCTGCTACTGTATTTGAGAACCAAAGTGGTTTCCTTCTTCTTTTGCACTTCCTTTTCTGTCTAACACAATAGGATGTTGTCTAGTATTGCATCCTTAATGCTTGCCCACTTTGCCTGTACCCCTCACCTGTGTTTCTTTTCTTTTGCCAGGGCTAGCTTAACTCTGTTGGCCATCTTATCAAAGTCAGCTCCTCTGAAGTCCCATATTTTTGCCTTGGAATGGATGATTTAGATGTAGTAGCCAAATTGAACCATACCATGTGATGGTCACTGGACCCCAGGTGACCTTTACCTGGAGATCTGTGATCCCTTCTTTGTTAGTCAGTACTAGATCTAGGATAGCCCTGTCTCTTGTGGGTTGCTGTACCAGTTGTTTGAGGCCCTCCCTGCAGGGAATCCACTATGAGTCTAGTTCTGGCAGATGTTCCTGCTGGTATTGACCAATCTGTATCCGGCATGTTGAAGTCTCCCATTATCAGAACCTCCCCTTTAGCTGTCATGTTTTGTATATCTTCTAACAGTATTGTGTCTATGTCCTCCCTCTGGTCTGGGGGCCTGTAGACAACCCCAGTTCTTATGGCTGTCCCATTTCCTGTTTCTGTAGGTTCTAGCCCCACACCAGGCACTTGGGGTAATGCCCATAACTGACACAGTAGTGCAGTGCAAGGGGGGGTTTGCACTGTGAAGACACCATCATTTAGATGAGATGTGAAACCAAGGTCCTTTCTGCCCACCTCTGGTCACTGTCCAGGTGGCAATTAATGATTCAATGGCACTTATCAAAGAAGAGTTGTGGAGTTTCCCCAGTGTCATGGCCAACAGTCCCTGTCAGTAAAACAGGTCCACGTAAACCACCCACGAGGATGCACCAGGAAGCAAGTTATCACAGTTTAGTGTGCCTTTCCTTGTCAAAAATCACAAATAAATAAATGGACTGATAATGCCATTTTTATTCCTAAAACTCCTCCCACACAGCTGCACACTGAGACCTGGCACCAAAGTGTTAGTCTCAGTCTGGACACTTATTTATTTGTTTAGATTTTGTTGACCAGGTAAGCTCACTGAGACCAGAGATCCCTTTTTCAGGGGCAATCCGGGGTTGAGTACACCAACCACTTTACATTAGGTGAGGATACAGTAACACGGTTTCAGAGTACATTCATAGTCAGTAGGGTACATTTAGACAAAGTTGGTAAATACAGTTTAATTGCAACAGGTCAACAGTATCATTGGGGTTTGCTTATAGGCAGTCCAAGGAGAGAGAAATATTAGTCAGTTGTCATTGAGAGGGGTTAGGTTTAGGACATGATCTAGAGGTTGCAGCCGCAAAGGCTCAGCTCAATAAGGTATGCTTTAAGTCCTGATTTGAATGCGGAGAGGGAGGGCTTGTCTAGTAAGCTTGCAGGGAGCAAGTTTCACAAGTGAGGGGCCGTGAACTGAAAAGAGCGCTTTCCTTGGTTGGTCTGAATACGAGGGATGTCATGGAGTTGACTTGTAGTAGACTGGAGGTTTCGGAGGGGGACTTTGGGGATGAGCAGGCCACTGAGGTGAGGCGGGTGGCCTAGAGAGGTGAATTTATAGGTAAGGCAGGTGGTGGCATAGGATAATTTAAGCCTTAGGGTCGGCCAGTGTAGGTCGTTTAGAGCCTCACAGTGATGCCTCCTTGGGGAGGAGTTGGTTCCAAAGCGGGCATTGCGGTGGTAGAGAGTAGTAAGCTTGATTAGCTCTGACTCCCTGAGAGACTGGAGTAAGGGGGAGCCATATAGCAATGAGGGAAGGAGGTTGCAGTTTGCTATGACTCATCGTGCTTCTCCAGAAAGGGAGTTTCCCAAATGGTATAAGAGGCCAAGCCTCTGATGTAGGGATCTAGTTAAGGCATCAATATGAAGTTTGTAGGTTAACTCCTGGTCACGGAGAACCCCAAGGTACCTGAACTGGTCAGAGACTGCTACTGGCCTTCCTAGGGCTGACAAGAGTTGGAGTAGCCCACCACGTTCATTGTCCAGCCATCGAGTCCTGAAGAGGACTGCTTTTGTTTTTTCTTCATTTAGTTTTAGGAGGTTTGCAGTGAACCACACTTCAAGAGTTGCGAGGCTGGCCTGAAGTTTGGAGGAGATAACCGAGGGTTGGGGGTCACTGAAGTAGATTACAGTGTCATCTGCATAGAGGATAAGGTTGCAGGGTGCACAATCCTCTTCCAGGTCATTTAGGAATAGTGATAATAACAGGGGGCCCAGGATGGAGCCTTGAGGTACCCCAAAGGTCACAGGCCTGGGGTTGGATTGGGATCCCCGCCAGTGGACTTTTTGGGATCTGTTTGTCAGGTACCTCGTGATCCAGGAGAGTGAGAGCTGATCCAGGCCAAGATGATGAAGTCTGGCAAGGAGAAGCTCATGGATGACCAAGTCAAAAGCCTTGGATAGGTCAATGAATAGGGTGCCTGTTGGGGTGCCTTGGTCCATGGCATTAAGTATGTCCGATGTTAGCTGGATAAGGGCGGTGTCGGTGCCATGACCTTTCCTAAAGCCGTGCTGTACTTTGGAGAGGAGTAGGTGTTGTTCCAGGTAGTCTTGAAGTTGATCATAGACAAGTCTTTCCTGAATTTTCCCCAGGGGGCAGAGAAGAGAGATGGGCCTGTCCACTCTGTCCCGAGTTCCTTTTTTGTGGACGGGGACTATGGTCACAACTTTCCATTTACTGGGGACCGGCCCTTCTTGGAGGGATTTACTGAGAAGCAGAGTGACGGGGTAGGTGATGGGCGGCCCTACAGCCCTCAACAGCTGGGGCTCTAGAAGTTCATTTCCAGAAGATGAGTCGGGGTTTGTTTTGCGAAGGAGGGCAGTACTGTTTTAGGCTCAACTAGTTTCAGATGGAATAAGGGGCGAGGTAGCACCCTGTCTGTGTAGGGGAGGAAGGGGGTCCCAGGCATTGCTGGGAGGCAACTGTTAGGGTTTGCAAAGGATGCACAGAACGCTTTAGCCACTTTAGTTGGGTCATTGGTAAATGAGTCCCCAATTAGGAGTGGAGCATCGTGCTCCTTTGAGGGGCCTTTGAGGAGAGAGTTTACGTGGCCCCAGAATTTCTTTGGGTCACTTAGATGGCTGGTTTGGAGGTTCCTAAGGAATTTGGATTTGGCCTGTTTTGTAGCTTTTTTGCATTGGTTCCTCAGGCACTGGTACTTCTCCCAGTCCAGTTTGCAGCTGAAGATTCGTAGAGACCCCATGCCTTGTCCCGGAGTCGCATGGTGTGTTTTAGTTTAGGGTTTAGCCATTTGTGGCATTTTCCCTGTACTCTGAGTATTTTCCAGGGGGCATGTTGGTAAGCTATGGACAGGAACATCTTTGTGACGTATTCCAATGCCTCGTCAATTGTGAGGAGGGAGACAATGAGGCCCCAGTCTATTTTCAGGAGGTCAGAGCAGAGGTCAGCAGGTACAAACCAGCTGAAGTTCCTTGCTTCGATCACTCTGGCGCGACCTTAGGGGTTTATTGGACCAGGTACAGAAAATAAGGGAGTGGTCGCTCAGGGAGTCGGACATAATCCCTGCAGTTAATATCCGATCTGGGCAGGAGGTGAGCGCCCAGTCGAGTAGTGTGTGGTTGCCAGACTTGGTGTTAAGCCTGGTTGGCAAACCAATCACTTGGGTAAGTGATGAATCAAGTATTAGGTTCTTGATTTTGGAGGTATTTGGGGAAAGCCAATTTAGGTTGAAGTCCCCCGAGGAGGATGGTCTCCCCCAAGGGGAGATTGTGGAGAGCATTTGTGAGGGATTCTAAGGAGGGGGTGGCGGTTTGGGGTGGGAGATAGGCACACCCGATAAAGAGAGATTTGGTATCTCCCAGGAGTAGTAGGAGGGTGATGTAAGTAAGAGTCCTAATCTGTCTAGGGAGTTAAAGGGACACTGTCAACCCCTTTGGTTTCCAAGTGCCCTGAGTTTAGAAAACATATTTTATGATTGCCAAAATTGTGTAAAGATTGTTGATGTAGCTGGTAGTTTGATTCTGACTCTTATTTTCCTTAAAAAAGTAAAAAAACAGACTGCTCAACATACTGGTGTTATCACACCAAAACAGGTTTGTTTACATCCCTTGATCAGCTCCAGATACATCTTTTCTGGTCTTGGGAACACTCACAAAACAGTCTAGCCCCTCATGATGCAGTGGGAGTTTAGGATGCTACTGCCTTATGAGTGACTGCACTGTTTGGGTGTGTTTCTAATGCTCAGGAAGCATGCAGTAAGAACAGAACCAGGATTGTAAACAAAAATAAGGTTGTTTATAAATATACATTACCATGCATTTCAGTTCTACTAAACAAGGAGACTGACAAAACAAACAGCAACATCAATGAATTTTAGTGAGGGTAAGCAATCATAAAATGTGGGGTTTCGACTAGAAATAATATGATGAAAAACAGGTTGACAGTGTCCCTTTAAGGAGGAGTTGAGGTGGATAAGAAACCCCACCTTTCTTTCCTGCTCTGCCCTTTCTTATGGTCTGATAGCCTGTCAATTCGACTTCATGAGGGAAGATGTGGGGCTTTAGCCATGTTTCCGTCACTGCTAGTATATCCGGTTTGTAGAGCAGGGTCCAAGCCTCAAGGTCAAGCATTTTATGCCTTAGGCTCCCAATGTTCATGTGCACCAGCTTGAGCCCACCGGTGTTTGCCCAGAGGGGGTTTGTGGGGTCACTAAGGGTGAGGTTAGGAGAGAAGAGGCCGAGGTTGGTTTCAATGTCCCCCCCAAGTATTATCCTAAGCCTGGATGAGGGGCCTGTGGGGTTGAGGGGAGTGAGTGGGTCAAATAGATTCCAGTGTGGGGAAGCATTATAACTGGGGGTGGTCGGGGGGTTTGCTGTGTGATTGGAAAAGGCTTGTTTAGCCTCGCATGTTTAGGATGATCTTTAGCATTTATTTTGCAGGTAATTGGCTCAGAGGAGAGAGGGGGATATGGTTTTGGGTTCCTACAGCTGTCAGCAGGCAGCAGAGTTTTTATCCATTTTAAAGGGTAGGAGGTTGACAGTGAGGTTTTTCTCTAGTGGAGAGGTCTGATAACCTGCAGATGGGAAAGTGAGCTGATAGGTTATACAGCTCACGTGACCACTGCTATATAGGCAGATGCTCACCAAGGGTGGTGGTGGGGGTGGTGGGGAGCCGGTGCACAGCACCGGCGGGGCTTCATCAGAGAAGCTGTTGAAGGTCACAGGATGTCTGCCCAGGCACATCAATCAGCCAGGAGTTCTTTGTTTGATGTATCTTTAAATTCCGGTTACAGGGCTCCGGTGCAGGTAAGGGGAAGGGTGCTCTGCTTGGGGGAAGGCTTTTTCGTGTTCCCTCGTGACCTCTGATGCTCCGGTAAGAGGGGGATGGGTCCAGTGCTTGCTCCGTGGGGGGAGAAGAGCGCAATGAGCGCCTCGCGACCTCCGCTGCTCAGCAGGATCTGTGGAAGGAGAGGAGAGAAGGCGGCTTTAAGTAGGGGAGAGGAGGTTGAAAAAAGCAGTGGTTGGGTGCTCAGATTACAACAGTTTCGTTCGGAGGCTTTCTGCTGTGTATGCCCTCGGACAGATTGCACAGGCAGAGTAAGTCTGGGCAGGCAGCGTGCTCCTAAGTGAGCCCAACACAGCTCGGATTATTTGTAACCGCTGGATTTAACTGGGGGCAAACGCTTATCAGCAGAAAGCAGGTAGTGCAAGCCATGCTGGGTCAACAATTCGACACATTAGGCAGCAATTAATTCAAAATTTTAACTGTAAGCTATGGAGCAGGTTTCATTAAGGCAACAGACAGGTAAAACACAATATGGCAGTCTTTTGGGCATTAACTACAGGCTGCAGGAATTAAATTAGGGTGAAGCAGATTGCGTTAAAGTTAAGCAATCTTTCTCTAAGCAGGCTGCGATTTCTGTATATTATTTATTTATTTTTTTTTACTTAAGGCAACTGCTGGATTTAACTGGGGGCAGATGCTTATCAGCAGAAAGCAGGTAGTGCAAGCCATGCTGGGATAACAATTTAACATTAGGCAGCAATTAATTCAAGATTTTAACTGTAAGCTATGGGGCAGGTTTCATTAAGGCAACAGACAGGTAAAACATAAAATGGCAGTCTTTTGGCAGGAAAATGGAGTGTGCAGAGATTATCTCCACTGCTACGCCGAATTTTACATTTTGCAAATGGCGCCAAAAAATTGCAGTCTGTATTGTTAGTCCACAATCAGAGAAGCTGTTGAAGGTCATGGGATGTCTGCACAGGCACATCAATACATCAATCAGCCAGGAGTTCTTTGTTTGATGTGTCTTTAAATTCTGGTTACAGGGCTCCAGCGCAGGTAAGGGGAGGGGTGCTCTGCTTGGGGGAGGGCCTTTTCGTGTTCCCTCGCGACCTCCGATGCTCCGGTAAGAGAGGGATGGGTCCAGAATGCTTGCTCCGTGGGGAGGGCGCGAGTGCCTCGCCAGCCTCCGCTGCTCAGCAGGATCTTTAAATTCGGTTACAGGGCCGTGCAGGTAAGGGAGGGTGCTCTGTTGGAGAGGGCTTTTTCGTGTTCCCTTGCGACCTCCCATGCTCCGGTAAGAGGGGGATGGGTTTGAACTACCTCCTCCTCCTACTGGAAACCCCAACAAAAGTATTGTGTGCAGTTCTGAAGGCCCACCTCAGAAAGGACACAGACAGGGTGGAGGCAGTCCAGAGGAGGGGAACTAAAATGGTGCAGGGGTAACATCAAAAGCCCCATGAGAAGAGTCACAGATCTCAACATGTACACCCTGGAAGGGAGGAGAGCATGAGGGGACATGACAGAGATCTACAAATGCTTTATGGGGGTGAACAGTGTGCAGAAGGGGAGTCTTTTTAAAATGAGAAAGAGCACCAGGACCAGAGGGTGTGTGATGAAGCTAGGGGGTGGGGAGTTTAAGAGATATGTGAGGAAGTGCTACTCCACTGAAAGAGTGGTGGACACCTGGAACAGACTGCCAGCAAAAGTGGTGGATGCAAAAACAATAACGAATGCAATATTGGGAAATCTGTGTCTTTTTAACTGGAAACCCTGTATAATAAATTAGATTTTTGTTACACTTTCACAAAGTTGTGCCAGACTCTCATTAGACTATATCAGTAGTTCTAAAGTAACAATTCCATAATAAATTATTATTATTAACAGGGATGCTGGTCAGGATGTTGGAGTTATTTCCAACTCGTTTTCATAAGGGTCCCGGGATCTTTCAACATTCTTCTGGACAATCATTTGAAACGGGCATAAAGGACCTCAGTTTCATGTCTCACTTGAAGGATCGCACCTCCAAAAGGGCAGCATCCCACTACCTAGTACTGCACTACAAAGTCAGCATAAGTTCCAGGGATGGTGACGTGACGGGGCTGGGGGAGGGGGGCAGATGGGGGTAGGCTGGATGATAAAGCATAATAAGTAAAAAACAAAACAAAAAATTGGATAAGAGGTTGAGTTCACCAGTGTGGGGGTGGAAACCAAGGGCTTTCTAAACCAGAAGCAGGGTGGCTGCCACTGAGTTCCATACGCTGGTGGGACTAGCCAGTTTATAACTACCGAACAATGGCAAAGCTGTATTTGAGCTGGGTATCTTGGGTTCTACATAGCTGTAGGGTTTTGTTTTGTTTGTTTTATTCTGTTTGTTTAACCAAGAAAAAGGTTCCATTCAGCAGTGCTTATTTGCATGGAGGTCCTGGATAGGACAGATGAGCAATACATAACCAACAGTGTAGCATAGTAAGTAATACAATGTTTTACATGGAGATTTTACAAGTAGAAGAGTAGCAGGTACACAACAGAGACAAGTGCGATAACATTCTGAAGTAGAATAAATGACAATACAACAATCAAGATACAAAATGATAAGTCAAACTTAGCGACAAGTGCTTTTAACTTTGCAGTGGGTTTCTAATTACATTTTGAAGGAATGTAGGCTAACCAGCAGGTTTAGCTGAAGTGAGGATTGTAATTTATTCCAACACATAGGGGGCATGCCAGCTGAAGGACATCTTACCATACTTGGATGCATGTCTTGGGACCTCTAGGAGAATGAGGTTACAAGTTCTCAAATTATAAGGACTAGAGGTCCTCCTGAAAATGGACTAGATATAAGAAGATACTTTGTTTTTGAGAGCCTCATAGGTCCATATGTAGAAATATTTTAGCCTTCTGGTGGAAAGAGATGTCCACCCAACTGACATGTAGAGGATGCAGAGATGGGTTCCCTCTACAGGCCCAGGGATAAGACATAATGCCTTATGGTATAGGACGTCTAAATTTTATAAAGTGCGAGACAGCCATACCTCTGTACACCAGATCACCATAGTCGAGAAGTGGCATACAAGTGGCATTAACTAGCCTTCCTTGAGCATCTGTAGGGATATTACATTTGTTTCTGAAATAAAAGCTTGGCTTTGGATGCAATTTTTTGCATAGGTAATCAGTATGGATACTGAAGAAGAGCTTACTTTCAAGCCAGACCATGAGGTATTTGAATGCCTTTACTATCTCCAAACTATCCCTACGTAAAGTGGTGATAGTCAGGATAGTTGTGTTGATGGGTCACTTACTGGTATGAACAAAAATCCTGACTTTCGTTTTTGAGGCATTAAGAAGGAGTTTAGAGGCAAACAGTTTAAAGACATGTTTACACTGCCAAAAACCACAGGGATGTTGCACTTAGAAGCTTGTAATTAGATGCTAACAACCTGTGTTCCAACAGGAGCTCACCAGGACACATCGATTGGTAAATCAAAAAGATTTTATTGTCAAATTGAAATAATGTTGTCACAAGACACAGCAGAGAACCAGGCTACTCTGTGAGGGGCAGTAACTCCAGCACTTCGCTCTCTGGAGCTTCCTCAGGGAGCGTTTACACTGCCATACTAATACTTACACTGGTCCGCAACAACCTGAGTGTTCAGGTTGCTGTGGTGCAAGTTTTGCAGTGTGGACTCTTACCTAATTGCGGTAAGTCATTCACTTCACCTGTCTCTGATCCGCAATAAAGCAGGGGACATGATCAGCCTGAGTGGTGCAAGTAGCCATGTAGACAGGCTACACTGCTCGCTTCACTTCTGACGTGCGACTTTTGACTTGCATAATTTAATTTACAAATACAATCTAGCAAATATAGACATAACCCTGTCTTGTTCTAGTTCAGCACTTCATGTTGCCTATTGGTTTAAACTACTAATCCGAGGATGGTAAGATCTCATCAGAAATTCGTAAAAATGTCCTTTACTACTGAGATACACTTTCAGTTAGGGCCCTATTCTAAATAAATGATAAATGACACAAACAGCAAATAGTTTCTTACTTTTACATTGTTGCTGCATGAAGTACTAGCCGTTCTTACACAAAACGTTAAAACTGGCATATATCCCAAATGCATAATGAAATGTGTAGCTATAGCATGTCAAGTACCAGTGGGGGGAGGGGGTCTTCAGAAAGTGTGCATGATTTGGGCACAAGCACCCAGCTCCTCTCAATGTGACATGTATTGGCACTGAGAGGGATCATGTAGATACACCAGTGATGCGGAACAGGAGATCGATGCAGGACCGGAGCGGACTACAGGTACGAGTACAGCGGCTGTGTAAACATGGCTTTTGTTGGAGGGTGTTGAATGCTACCTGCAGATCATTTAGGGCATCAGATACAGTAGGCCTGGCAACATATATTACTGTATCATTAGCACAGCAGTGGAGTTGGACATCCCCTAGATCGCTCCCCAGATAATTTGTATAAATAATAAACAAGTGGGGACCATGGACTGAACCTTGAGGGACTCCGTGAAAATCTGAGAACAGGAAGTTAGTAAGCCATTGGATTTTAGTTGTTGCTGCCTACCAATTAACAAGTTTCTAAACCAGGGCAGAGCAATAGTTCTAATTCTTATATCAGAGACCTTTTGCTGCAATATGCGGTGCTCTTCTGTGAAGGCTTTACTAAGATCAAGAAAGACAGCTGCCATTGGAAGCTTTTGGTCAAGGGTAGAGAACCAATCATCAGTTACGTTGACTAGCGCCATAGCAGTACTGTGCATAACACTGAAGCCAGGTTGGACAGGAGTGATTATACTGTTGTTGGACAGATACTCCTGCAGCTGATCATTAACTAACTTCGCCAGCACCTTAACCAGGATAGGAAGAATTGTGACTGGTCTGTAGTTATACATGATAGCTTTGTCACGAGATTTGAAGAGTGGGATGATGTGAGCCTTTTTTCAGCTAATATAAAGTGAGAGTTAACCTCTTTAGCAATGAACTGCTTGTCTGAAATTATTTTACCTTCCATCATAATTTGCTTAGGTAGGGAGTAAGGAACCCCCGCACCTTCCATTGTCTTTACTGCCTTGCAGAATTTAGAAGTCTTTTTGGTGGGTTTCCAAGATATTCAGATAATTAGATTTGGCTAATCAGATTACTTTTGTACAGTGGTTCCTCTTTTTCTGAAAATCATCCAATCGTGTAGGAGTTTCATTTCTCTGGCTATAGCCCAGTGATGTGACTGTCCCTTAAGGCCTCCTTTAGCTCCTGGGCTGGGTGAACCATGTTAGCAGATGAGCTAAAGGAGCAGATCCACTAGTTCAGTTAGTAGCAAACTGGTATGTGTAGCTGGTCTATTATTACACCATAGTACTATTATCATAAAAGAGACTGTCAGACTGAGTAAATGTCAGAAACACAGAAAAGACTACAACCAGCTCATGAATATTTGAATGTAACATGTATTTTTCTACAAAACTATGCTGGTCTTGAATTTAGGTCTCAATTACTTTTGAAAACATAATGTTTTATCTTACATAAGCAGTACAGAGATTCTGTTTTATGTTTTGAATGCTGTCATCGGTATATGTGTGGTCAGCTCCACCATGTGTTCTGGTGACTTGCATTCTTATTTTCTTTATATTCTGTTAAAGCTGCATCAATAAATCCCAAGCATTCTTGGACCTGACAAAACAAAGAGATTCTGACCACTTGCAGTGCTGATAAACCTGGGTTTGTATTTCAAGCCCAGTACACTGCTATGTGCCAGTCAGAGGATGATTGGAGTGTACCACTGGATGCATTCCCCCAAGGTGAGAGGGTGAGAATCTACTGCTGCACTGATGTCCCCCCATGGCCATGGTTAGTAGTGGTGGTGGCAGCAGGTTCTGAAAGAATGAATGAATAATCTTTATTTTCTATCAGGAGCTTACAATTAGGTCAAGTCTATTCACAATGTTATCCAAAGTCCAGTGTTACAAGTATGTATAAATATTAAAGCAGCAGAGCAACAAAAAATATTTTTTCCAAAAAGCTAGGTACCTACTATGCTGCTCACAGTAAGTTTTTAATTTTCTTGATCTGTTTTTTTCAATTCTTTTTACTCCTCCTCCTCACTGGTCCCATAGATCTCTCTCTAGTGGGGGTATTGGGGCGTCTGTGTCCCACCCAGCCTGAGATCCACCTGGACTGGTTCACTGCTCCCGTGAGCTCTCCGCCATCTCAACCGACCACCCTGTCCCTCAGCTCTGAGAGCCCCCCGGGTGGGACCACCATTTACTCCTCCAGCACTATATCTACAATCTAGAAGGGTGGCCGGGGAGTGGAGGAGAGAGACAGCGACCGGCCAAGTAGGACCCAACTGTGGGCATGGGGACGTCCTTAGCCCCACCTTCACCTGTCTGGGTGCCAGGGCTTTTCTGTATGTTTTGTGCCTCAGAGGCACGGATATGTTATGATGGCCAGCGTGCAATGGGAGCGCTTCCGCACTCATCTGCAAGCTGTCCTCCATTGCCTCCAACCCACTTGCATGTCTCCTGTCTGTTGCATTGCCCCAAGTCTACACTGGGAGCCGCTGTCACAATGGGAGATGCAACCCACCCACCCCAGGAGAGGAGAGCAGTCCTCCGGATGCTCAATCCTCTCCTTCCCCTGCTGACCCCCGATAACCTGAGGTTGTTCCCGATCCCAGGTCACCGGCATAGCACAAAGTGTGGTGTCCAGCGCCTCAACCCTCAGCACCACCGGGGTGGTCAATTTTCTTGATCCTAACCCTTGCTATTCCTATGCCAAATGTAGTGCCCATCTTTTTTTCTTGAGGAAAACCTCCCTAAATTATAACATAAAATACTCACATTTTGGTGGAACTAGAAAATGTTACCACCAAACAAAATTGGAATATTTCTGGCATCTTTTATAATGAAAACATTTAGGGTCAAATGTTGTGCCCAATTGTGTTGCACTTCTGCTTTAAAATATAAAGTCAATACAATGAGAGGCCAGGGTACAATTATTCACTTATAACAATGGCAAGTTTATACAAATTCAAGTGCTAACCTAAACAAGGCGTTCTGCTAAGTGCTGTCTCTCACAGCTCTGCAGATAACACCACTACATTTCATCTCCCCAGTCGATATGTGTGCAGCTGACAAACTTCACTTTGTGAATTAATTCATGAAGTTTGCCAATTTTGCAAAGTGCCAACTTTGCTAAGTTTCCAGTAGGCAAAGGGACACTTTTTCAAGTGAAGTTATGCAAACCTGTTGGCAAGGTTGCAACTTTGCAATGACTTTGCCTGACATTAGGCACTTTTACACACAGTGATCTGTATCACAAGGAATGATACAGATCAGCTGCAACAATACCTTTCTGCCTTGTACAGGCGATCCCTTTCAGAAAAGAAATGAACATTCACCGATTCCACATTCCCTGTATTGGTGGGTTTGCAGAGTTTTATTCCATTCTACATGGCAGTGTACAATCACTTTTCCACTCATTTCTGTTCCATTACAAATGGGATCCCGTGCTCTCCTGGCTGTTGCGGAAAGGATCACTTGTACACGGCACAAGAAGGTAACGTGTCAGTTAAATCTGTACCACTCATTCCAGTATCGATCACCAGTGTAACTGTGATCTGCTCCACAACAGACTGAGCGGAACAAAGAGGGGCACAGAATGGGCAGTAATGGCAAGCACTATGTAAAAGCACCTAAAGTGTCACTTCACCAGAAAAGCCTATCACAAAGTCATGAAGTGTGAAAATTGGGCAAAGTGGGAAGTTTGCAAAGTGCTTCATGAAGGAGATTTTTGCCAGAACCTCGCTGAAAAATTAAAGGTGCTTTTACACTGCAGGCTCTGCAATAAAATGACCATCACAGAGCCACGGTAACGTTTCCTGTTCTTGCGTGTAAATGCAGTCCGTTTTGCTACATAAGCGAGCATTTGTCAGATAAGTGAACTGCCTTTTGTATGGTTCGCCGAGATGTGAAATATTATATCCCATCAAGTAAATAGTAATTTTCGCTCCTACCATTTCAGAAACTGCATGAAGTTCACTAGAAATATCGGGCTGCTAAAATGACTGGAAGATCTACCGAAATGCCGGAAGGTAGAGTATTTTGGAATTAGACTGAATGTGTAAATGCAGCACTAAAATGAAAGAATGTGCACCACATCAGACCCTGAACAAAATGAATGATGCATGTTATACAGTGTAAAACCACCTTAAAAGTTCACAACATCTCTCCAGTTGGGTGGCCCATAGTCTAAGGGCCCACTCATATTCCCCCCCGCTTGATGTTAATTGATGCTTCCCATAGGGACGGCCTTACTTCAGCAGGTAAACTCACCCGGGGGGAGAGGTAGGTGGTTGGATGTCGAACACCATTTGGGAAGTAGGTGTTGTCATTTTATCCCTCGAATGCATGAATTATATGGTGCCTCCTCCTTCTACCCTATCTTCACATATCTGGTCTACTTTTCTACCACTTTTTCTTTTCATTCTTTTTCACTGTGTGACTTTTTTGGCAATGTATAAGCACCTTTCCCCTCATTGGATTTTGTGGCTTTTCTATTGCTTTAATTAAGCAATAAGGCATGACCAGAGGATACTGTATATTAATGGTCTGCTAATCACCCTCTAGGGGTGTAAAGTTGCACGAGGTGTGATTGAGTGCCACATTCCCCTAGAAGTTAATTAACTTACCATTACCATAACCCCTGGGAGTGCTTTATTGCTAATATAGTAAGAGAAGTATTTAAAACAGTGTTAAACCTGGTTCAGCATATGATTAGGCTCCACATGTATGTTAATTAAAGATTAACACAAGGTCGATAGAATGCTTACATCCAATCAGAAAGTTCTATTTTTCAGAACTTTTTTATAATAGCTGATCAATTAACCTATCCCTCCAGTAAGAGAGGATCTGCGGCATACAGACATACAGAATGAATAAATGAAAACAGGAAAGGATGAAGACACTTGGCCCGCTAAGGACTCAATCCTCTATGGTCCATCACCCTCTTCCGCACTAGTAAAGGGGCCATTATACCGGTTCATGGTGCATGGAGGTCCTACTCTGAACATGTGGGACATCTGCACATCTATGAATGTGGGCTGCTGGCCCCTCTGTACCTGATCCCTGTCCATGTGTATAGCTGTATGAATGGGCGGAATGGGCCAAGGGGGCACAGGCAGGCATGCTTTTGATCCACAACTCAGTCTCTGCAGTGTGGATGGCAGGCAGAATGGGTGGCCATCACATCTGTCATGTGGCAACATTAGTGGCTCCATGCCCAGTTTAGCCCACTCGGCCTTCCTTCCTCCAGCCCCTAGACCTAGGAGCCTTCATAGTGTTCTGGGGGCATTACTGACACCAGCTGTTGTGTTGTGCAAAAATACATTATTTCTGGTGAGCATACAGCTATCTTGGAGGACTACCATATTCCAACATTCCTTGCTCCTTGAGCAGGCAGGATCCACTTGTGAACAGGTAAGGGCATCCGACTGGATGCCCATAATCTAGATCAGGACTGCTACCCCCTGCTACCATGTGTGGCTCCACACTGGTGGAGCACAGTTGGGGTTGAGGATGATGTCTGGTGTGGATGGGCATTGGAGGGGAGCACAGAGCCACGGCCATAATATGCTCGATTTGAACATATTCCAGCCACCTATGTGGCTCAGGCCCTAAGTTCTTTCCTGCCACAAGCTCATTAGGTGTAACCATGTATTGCTGTTCCATCTAGGCACTTACTGAACCTTCTCTTAAAGGCACTAGGACATGGTTTTTACATAATTAATTGCCTTTCCATCTTTTTCTTCCACTCCAGTTATGTTTTCTGATATGTGTTGACCAATTTTTGATAAATAATCTAGCTTTGGGATACTCTCAGATATATACAGAATTTCAATCTCCTCACCAGCTACTGATATTTCTTTTCATATTTCTAAGACACTCCATGACATCAGTAAAACCATTCCATGCTGTTCATCAGAATGACCTGGAATGGTGTTATTGATGTCATGGAATGTTCAGGCAATACGAAAAGAGAGAGCAGCAACAGCTGAGGAGAGAAAGATCCATGATAGTTACAAGGCAACAAACTTAGATTATTAATTTAACAAAAAGGATTAAAAATATATTAGAGTATATCAACACTAAAATGACAACAGAAGGGCATCTAGAGGTGTAAAAGACTGTTTCCTATGACTTTAAAGGCATGGGTGACTGAAAGAGTGCTACATCTCCTGTGAAGGAAGCATGAAAAAAAACAAAAAAAAATGAAGAAGTGCTGCCATATGAACTGGAGTTGGAACGTCCCAGGGTATATACTTTTTCTGTTACCTGCAGTGCCATCCCTGAGCAGCACCAGTTTAAATCATCAGAAGCTATATGTGACATAGACTGTGAGTATATTGATCCTAATTATACAGTGGCACCTGTGAATCATAACACAGTTGACCTCAGACATCAATAATGTTAAAACTGATGCATATTTGATCACAGTAAATATTTAATTGCAGGTCAAGCAAGTACTCTACCTTAGGGCATGAGTTGCACATAATAATACATGCACATATCTGAAGTGCCTTTAGAAATTTCCAAGGAGCTGTGTAAACACTCAGACATAATTGGGATACAAAATAATCAGGAAGCTGTAAATGCTAGTCAGTAGAGATGGGTTTTGAGTTTGCTTTTCAATAGTTCTGGACCATTGCAGTTCCAAAGGTACACTGTTCCAAAGGCATGGGCTACAGACTGAAAAAGCCCGATCACCAAAAGTAGCTAACCTGTTGGTTAGAACATTATAGAGATATGCATCTGAAGAACAATGATATGCGTCCGAAGAACAAAGTCAGTGAGTTGGAAGATGGCGATGAAGAAGTTCCAATACGTATGTGGGAGCAATGCTATTTGGGATTTGAATATGAACAGAAGTGCTTTATAATCATTTCTGTATTCAGTTGGAAGCCAGTGGAGTTTAGCAAGGAGTGGAGGACATGCACACGGACTATGCTGCCATTTTCCCTGTTTCTTTTTCCCCGATGTGAGCATGGATGTGCAATGATGTCCATGCACATGTGGACATATGCTGTGCTCTCTCCCCCACTTGGCACCTGCACATCTGTAGTACCTTTGGGTGTCCCCAGGGACCACAAGAGTGCAGTGTGTATCCACCCCTTTCCCCAGGACTAGGAGAGCTTTCGTCAGATGCTCAATCCTAGTCCTTCTCTACTGATCCCCGATGACCCGGGCTCATTCCCTAACCCGTGTCACCAGCGTGGAGCGAGGTGTGACGTCCAGCACCTCAGCCCTCAGCGCTACTGGGCCAGTGAGCTGCTGCGTTTATGACAAGCTGAAGGCAATGCAGTGTTCATGTTAGGAGACCAGATAGAAGGGAGTTACAATAGTCCAGACGGGAGAAGATAATACAGTGGACTAAGGTAGCAGCAATGTCAATGCTTAGTTAGGAATGGATCTTGGCAATGGTACCCAGGTGGTAAAAAGCTGATCTGACTATGCTGGCAACATGGGTTTCCAGATGGAGTGTTTGATCAAAAAGGACTCAGAAGTTGTAGACTGCTGTACTTGGATGAATGGTAGAGGAGCTGTGGTGCAATCCTATGTCAGATAGATTGATATTTTTGGTCTTTCAGCTGGTACTGCATAGAGAAAGTTCAGTCTTGGTAACATTAAGACAAAGAGAGAGTTAGCTGTCTTCCATAATTGGATGTTGGTGAGGCAGAGAGACATTCGAGTTAGAGTAGTTTGCAGAGAGCTGGCAACTAAGGTATATATTTGAGTGTCGTTGGTGTGGTTGTGACTGGATAGGCCATAGACTCTAATGATATCTCCCAGAAGTGTCATATATAGCACAAAGAGGAGGGCCCCCAAAATGGAGGCTTGTAGAAAGTCGGCTGTCATTGGTTTGGGTAACAATGTGGAGGATTTAAAGGTGATAGGAAACAGTTTTTACACCTCTAAATGCACTTCAGTTGTTCTGTTGTTGGCTACCCAGTATTCTAATATGTTTTTGACTTTTTTGTTAAATTAATAATCTTTATTGCCTTTGTAACTACCCTGAATACCTCTCTGCTCATCAGTTGCTGCTCTCTCTTTTCATTCTACCTGAACATTCTATGACATCACAAACTCCCATTCCAGGCTATTCAGATGAATAGCAAGGAACTGTGTTATTGATGTCATAGAATGTTTTATTAATATGAAAATCAAGAGCAGTAGCTTGTGAGGAGAGTGGAACTCTATATGTAACCCCTAGGTGGTGCTACCCCAAGGGATACTACCCTTGTCTGCGTGACTAAGTGCAGATTGAGGGGCCTGAGTTCTATGACTGGGTGCCTCCACCTGGAAGACAGGGTTAATGGTAGCATAGCTGCCCTGAGTACAGCCCTCCAAGATACTGTTACCCCCTCTTTCCCCTCAAGTGGCCTAGACTGGTCAGTAAATACACAACTGCAATTAACACCAAGGTGCAGTGTCAACCCCACACTTGTTGCACTTACCAACAGTGCTGGATCAGCTGGCTTGGCCCTGGAGACCCCCTGTAAAACAAGGCCTGTAACAGTAAGCAGCAATATCACAGTACTTTCAATACAGAGGTACACCACAACCAGTTTGGATGCAAAAAAAAGATTTAGATCTGATTTATAAAGGGGATGTGAACAAGGAAGGGGCAGTAATCTAGAAGGTGAATTTAGATCTGATTGATTCAGGCTATAAGGCATGCACTGAAAGGTCCCTGTAACAAAGTCACACACACTCTGGGTACCCAGTTGGAACTACAGGCTAGCCAGAAGCATTGCCAGGGGTAGGCCGGCATTGCAGCTGTTGTTGGGGCCCTTTAAGAGAAAGAAAACAACATGCACTTTTACCCTTCATTTGTACTCCGGAGTCAGAGGTCTCAGTTCATGAAAATCAAGAAAAACAATTAAATCAGATGACACACTTGCATTTGAGCTTTGTGGCAGGGAGCTACCCTGATAGTTACTCATGATACCCAGCCCAGGTTGAAGGATAGATAAAATGGAGACCTCAGGATGAAGTGCTGATTTGCCAGGAGAAGCAGGGCCCACACGATTCACTGTGGTGTCATTCCTGTTCATTGCTGTTGAGCAGGGAGCTGAATCCCCATGCGGGTCTCTCATCGGGTGATTCTCTGCAGCATGAGTGGCAGTCTAGGCAGAGATGATGAGGCCCAGACCAGGTGGAGAAGTGGGATACAGTCCGGTAATGTGCTGGATGCAGCTTCCAGCAAGTATGACACATTCAGCAAAGTGGGGAACCAAATCACAACCCACACTCCACAATCAGCACACTTACAGTAAAAACAAGTAAATACCACAGTTTGGATGCAATTTACAGTGTCTCTGCACAAACCGTTCGCTCTTCAGCAGTCTCAAGTCCTGGAAGACCGATTGCACCAAGGCAAATCTTCAGTCCAATTTAGGAGAAATTCAATTCATCACAATTTAGGATTCTGGTCACAAAGGCTGCAAATTCAGATGAAGTCCGATTTTAGGCTCAAGGTCTCTTCACTAAGGAAGATGGTAGCAGGCAGGCCAGACACAGCCTTCCAGACGATTTTCCCCGTGCACTACGCAGGAGCAGCTGCCTAAATTACTTGAGCTTCTCACTCTCTCAATTCCAAACTCACACTGACTCACTGCTGCAGGCAGCACCAGGACTTCCTAGTGATCCAAAGGGTTCGGTTGGTTGATCCATCTGTCTGGTAAAGCAAGGGCTCCCCCTCCAGGTCCATTTAGGTGCCAAAATCAATATCAGTGTCAGTGGCTCAGCAGGTAGCACACTTGCCTCTGAGGCCAGGAGATCAGAAGGCTGTGGGTTCTATCCCCACACCAGGCACTTGGGTTACTATCCCAATACTGACACTGTAGTGCAGCATGAGGGGGGTGCTGCACTCCTGAGGTGCCGTCTTTCAGATGAGGCATTAAACCAAGGTCCCATCTGCCTGTTTTGGTGGTAGTTCAGGTGGATGTTAAAGATAGCATGGCACTTCTCAAAAAGAGTAGGGGAATTTTTTATTATAGTAACATCAGAAACAAATAATGAAAAACAGTGTCAAATCATATATATAACCATAAACCAATCATGTAGTGCAAGAAAAACAATTCCAAAACAATGGTAAATCACACCAAAATAAAACAGGCCTGGGAAAAAAAACAAAGGAGTTGTACAGTCAGAATTTACCTAAGTTCCTCATTCTAATTTACACATCAGATTGAAACAGCTTAATAAATAAAAAAGTAACCCCCTCCACTGAGAGTAGGGGTCTTTTCTCTCCCCCTTTTTTTTTTAACAAAACAAATAATAGCAGTGGTAAACCTTCCTTAGTGATCATTAAAACAAGTAATACCAATCAGAAAGAAATTATACTTGTCTGCCAGTCTTAATCCATAAACTTTAAGTCATACTGAAACCCTTCAGATCTACTGTCCTATACACCAACCCTTCTCCTATAAGTTAGTACATGCCCACACTTTACCCAAGATTTATACCCGTTTCCCTCATTTATATTTGATAAAATTCGTAAACCCTTTCCACCAATCCATCACCTTCCTAGAAAATGAAAATTCTGAGTCATGAATATAAACCCTATTCATGGCCCCTTGAATCAATAGCTTTACAGTATCATAGGGCATTAATTTTTAATATAAAACTCATTGGCACCTAGCCTGCCATAGATAATATATCAATGCACTACAAAAAATTTGCAATGTCTCTAAATTATACTTGGTCCTGAACTGAGGAGAATGACTAAGTACCAATGCCTCATAATCCATATATAATAACCATTTCATATTCCATTTCCAGGCCAGGAATTTCCAAACAGACCTGGCATAAGTACAATAAAAGAAAAAAATGTTCTACAGTCTCCTCCTGTGCCACACACTCCGAAAACGGACAAGTTCTTTCCTGTAAGGCTTTATGTTTTGCATTCCCCTGAACTCCAATCCTGCCATAAACTGTAAGCCATAAAATTTCCCACATATAATTTGGTAATCTTGTATTTTTTAATATTTTTAAGACCACCTCCAAACACCTTGAAGGACAGTTCTTCAGAACTGGTTCCTTTGGATATAATTGATGCATCACTGTAGTATATAACTGAGGTCCAGTACTATCTCTCACTACGTGTGCCAACAACCCCCATTTAAATACTTTTTTTGCAATAGGCAAAAAATAATTAGGAATAGCCAATGTGGGAATCGGTTTAGGAGGAATCGTAATCCAACTAGAGTAATACCGTCCTAGCACTTGTCTCAGTAGTACCTCATAGCCGCCTGTTGAAGTCCCCATCCTGCCTTGACATTTGTACTTATAAATAAAGTTGAAAAGAAAATTAACTGATCTACCATCCCTAAGCCTCCTTTTTCTTTATCTAAATATGTTTATTGTCTTTTAATAGGATTGAGTCTACTACCTTATATCATCTGAAAAAATAAACTGTATAACTTTGTTTTAAAATTTTGTGGTAATGGAAATATCAGTGCTGTATATAATAACTTTGGAATTATAAATTGTTTTATGACTAGTACCCTTTTCAATTTAGATAATTTCCATAGTTTCCAAATATGTATTTTCCCTTCTATAGAAGCTAAGGCTGTTTCCCAATTAAGCTCTGGCACATTGTTTGACCCATAGAACAATCACAAAATTTTTACCGGCTCAGCTGATATCCTCAAGCCCTGCACGAGGAGCTCAGTCTGACTACCTATCCCAATAAACAAACCTTGACTCTTATGTTTATTCAATATAGAATTCGAATTGAAAGCATAAGAGTCCATAAATTCTAAAAAAAATGTTTATCTGTTCAGTGTTAGAAAAAAAAACACATAAATCATCGGCATATGCCTGTACATATAAGTCATCCAAGATGGGAGACCAACCAACCCCTTCCCAGCATGGATTCTGTGATAAGGACTTAATTAAAGTATCGATTGTGAAGGCATATAGTAATGGGCTACGGGGACAGCCTTGATGGACCCCTGTAGGAATATGTAATTCCTCTCCTATTTCCAGCTGAATTACAGGGTGAGTAATAGCAGTAAGATAAATAGATTTCACCAACTGTAAAAAAACTTCCGGTACTCCATAGTGTTTTAAAGTTAAAAATAAAAAGGGTGATAAGCCCTATCAAAAGCTTTCATTTGGTCCACTGAAACAATACAACCAGAAAGCCATTAAATTTGAAAGCTCTATTATATCTCTTATGACCATATGTGCCTGATGAATTTTTTTCCCAGGAATCCCACAAAATTGATAGGGGGAAAGAACCATGGCCACAAACTGTTTTAATCTTGTATTCATAATACCCGTAAAAAGCTTATAGTCAGAATTCAGTAGCGTAATTGGTCTCCAATTGTCTAATCTAGTTTTATCCCCTGATTTATATAAAAAAATTAACAATCTTTCAGAAAACCAAGTTGGAATCACTAGGAAAGTTAAAAAATAATTGAACACCAACTCCAAACACTCCGAGAATTCAGCTGGAAAAGCTCTATACAACTCCGCCGTTAAACCATCAATCCCCGGTGATGTCCCAATTTTTGGGGTTTTAATGGCGGTCATTATTTCTTCTTTTCTAATAGGCTGAATTAATACAGATGTGTCAAAGCTGTTAATTGGTACTTTAATCTGGTCCAAAAACTCCTTTATGATGGTTTTACTAGGAGGTTCTTCTGGTTTATGTGCCAGTAAAAACTGTTTAACTATTTCTTGAAGATGTTTCTGCTCTCTTACTAAGCACTCTTCCTCATTTAAGAGTGTGTCTAAATGTGTTTTATGTTTGTATTTTTTGAAGGCTTCATATGGATCCCCAATGGGCTGTTTTTTTACCCCATATTGAAAGAGTGCTTTTAATGTTTTAGCCCTATTATATTGAACTTCTTGAATTTGTTCTTTCACAGTTGAAATTTGGAACTAAAATCCAACTTGGAGGTGTTTGCCACTGAGATTAAATAGTATAATTGTTGTCGCAGCTTGAGATAATGCAAAAAATTACCATTAGCCCTAGACCTCCCTTGCTGTTTTAATAATTGGCAAAAATCTTCTTTAGAATCTTCCCACCATTCACCCACATCGTCATATAAAAAGGCTACTGAAAGTCTTGCAGTCAATAATGCTCGAATGTTTCCCATTACCACCGGGGATTTCAATAATAGTGGATTTAATTTCCACCGTGCCTTCTGTCTCAGTGGCACGGAATGTTGAGAAAGGGTACAAATTAGAAGCAAATGATCAGAGAAGGAAACTGGACATGTTTTGAATTTAAAAGGAACTCTTTCAGAAAGAAAAATATAATCAATAGCAGAGGTATAAAGGTTTCTTTTATAAGTAAATTTTAACCCACCACGTTGCTGACTACTCCCATTTATTAAACCAGATGATTTTATCATTTTTTCCAAGGCATTAGAATCACAGTAAATTTTCTTCCCAACCCCTAAGGGTCAACTTCCCACTACCTTTAACTCACAATTAAAATCTCCACATAAAAAAACATCAGAAGAGGTTACCAAAAAAGGTTGTAACATTTGAAAGAGTGCAACCCTTTCTGCCTTAACCTGTGAGCCATATACATTT
This sequence comes from Neoceratodus forsteri, assembly GCA_016271365.2. Taxonomy (NCBI): domain Eukaryota; kingdom Metazoa; phylum Chordata; order Ceratodontiformes; family Ceratodontidae; genus Neoceratodus; species Neoceratodus forsteri. The sequence continues at coordinate 362,147,375 of JADMNL010000024.1, forward strand.
ATGAAGCGTCATACCCTGGACTTCCAAACCCCGTCCAATATCATTAACCATCCGGGAATGAGATCCATCAATTTAATTAATGAAAAATCATAAGAATTAAATAAAAACCCTATACCATCTGCTGATTGTTGTCCGAAGGACCAATAAGATGGTCTCCAGCACCATTCTCTTTGAAAGCACTTGGCCTGTTCCATAGAATACATCCAAGTTTCTTGCAGTAAACAAACATCTAAAGCATTGGAATGAATAAAATCATAAATCTCCTGCCTTCTCCTAAAATTCAATAGGCTATGGATATTTAAGGAACCTAACTTGAACTGAGACATTCAAAAAACTGGATGGTTATATATCTTTTTTTCTTTTTACCTTTATACCCTTCCTGAACCTGAAAAGGGGAAGGGGAACTGTCTTGTGTTACCTGAGAGTCATTATCCTGGCACTCCATTTCCGACTCCCCCCACTGAACGGCCAACATTGCAAAAGGATTACCAGTTTCTACCTCAGTAGTAGACGGGGGCTGGGGGGTTCGAAGGCTTCTGGAGGACCTTCTAACTGGCGTCACCAAAGGTGCTCGAAAAGGCTCCTGTGGTCTATTATCGTTTTGTTCCATATACCCAACCGGGACTGGAGTCACAGACCGTTGGTCAATAACCACTAAGGATTCCTCCTCCACTTGGTCCACCCCTAATGGAGGAACAGGAGGTAATTCCTCTGTATTTATTCTAGGGCCGGTATGAACGTCTCCTGCAACCAGGTCCTAGGCTTTTTGAATCAGTAAATCTGGGCTACCACAAGACGCTTTATTCTTGGCTGCCCAGACACATTCTGAAAAAACATGGCCTGTATCCTCACATAGATCACATTTCGTAAAATTAGAACATTGAAACGCTATATGACCAATTTCTCCACAATTTTCACATCTTCGCTTATCACAGGAACTAGATAAATGTGTTCTAGCACCACATTTATAACAAGCCCTAAGCTGCCCTGCATAAAAACACACCCCTCTATCCCTTCCTAACATGAAAGATTTGGGATGTGATCAATCCCTGTGTCTGGTTGTCGAAATTTAACTTTGAAATGCCAACCCCCTGTCCAAAACTGCTCTGAATCCAAAATAGCTTCAGGGGAACTCAGAATCTCACATTTCTGGGCCAACCAATATGAAATATCATCCACATGGACACCTTCATTTCGAAACATGTCAGTCTCGTATTTTATCAACGGTTTAGTTAAGGGTATCACAAAAAAAAGGTGTCCATATGGGGGAAAATTTCACTTGGTTATACCTTTCCCAAAAAAGATCCAGGGCATAAGCAGAACGAAAACTTACATCAGAATTGTCCTCTCCCGAAATATTAATAAACGCAAACACTTCTCTTGGGGAAAAATGCAAAGATTCTTTCAATAAACATTTACCCACATACTGTCTATGTGGTCTAACTTCTAGACCCCCTTTATAACGAAGTCGCACCGCGTCCCTACGTGGTGCTGCATATTTTTTAATCTTTGAAAACAAGTCACACAGTAAGGGTTTTCCTGCAACAGGAGGCTCCTGTACTGTAACCACCTTATGCTCAAGATCAACCTGCATGGCTACTACTGGAATTTCTGTCTGTTCTACCATTTTAGAAGACTCTGCCCCCCCTCCAACCTTCACAGACTCCCCCCCAGTGTTCAGTTCCGTTGGCAACTTCGGTTGCCATGTAGGCTCATTTTGTGAAAAATTTAATTTTGGGTCCCAGTCAGGTGTGGGTTTCCAAGACCCACTCTCTAAAGTCCAGCCAGCTTCACTTAACACTCTTTGTGGAGACCAGTTTTCAGCCATTAAAGGCTCTTCTGAAGACTTAGGAATTTAATTTATCACACCAGTCCCTCCTTTACTATGTAAGGTCCCAGCCAACCCCACTACAGGCATTGCCAAGTTCCTTTTAGTGAAGGCAACTGCTGCTCTTCTGTCCTTCCCCTCCTCTCCTACCTTTTCCTGTTGCCGTTTCAGAAAGGAAAACTCTGACACCTCATTTTGATTCATAGGTTCCGTTTGAAATACACAAGGCGATTCCAGTATATTCACAGAAACTGGATTTCTTATCTGTCCCCGAAAAACAAACCCTATTTCTTTTGTCAGGGTAGTCTGGTGTTCAGCAGAGACTGAGCATCCCCGCTTCACTTCCACCTCATCCGGGACTTCCTGGGGTAACCCGGCAACCGACTGTACACAGTCCTTCTCCTCCATTTTTGAAAGTGGCTTTCGGCACTGAATCAATTCCAATTCTCTACTGCCAGCCTTTTCCCTCTCAGATTCCAGATTGTCGACTTGATTCTGAGCATCTCTGAAGATAGACTTATCCAACTGGTTTTCCATGGCACAAGGAGGTACGGACTCACCGCTGACAGGCTCTCCGCCCTCCGTTGCGGTAAATCACCGTAACCTCCCCTGTACCCAATTCCGATAACTGCCTTGCAACTCTCAATTGTTCCTGCCGTAAGTTTTCTAATTTGGTTTGCAGTTTTTCCACATCAGGAGATACCCGTGTAACAGATGTTGAAATTTCCGAGACACCTAGGTTCAGTAAATCTTCCGTAGATACAAACAACTCGCTTTCCTCCATATCTTTAACCACCCTAAGGTGTCCCTTGATCTCCGTAACTGCAAAATTATTTATCGTGGCTCCTGACTGTATGCTCTGCTCAGCGACGTCCATCCTCCTCCAGTGCAGACCACCAAATGGTCCTGTGTCCAGCAACAGCAAGTCCCCCTACTGGCCACGCAGTAGGAGAATTTTCCTCAGTGCCCTGGCCAAATTTCCCTCCATTCACTAAAATACCACCAACAGCTTAATCTGGTTCAAGGTCAGTTGGCATTCATCTGTATCCCCCTTCCCTGGTTCATGCCTGAAAATAGGCAGGATTTGTCTGGTGCACTTACCCAGTCAACAAAAACTAAATAAATAAATAAAATGCAAAACCAACAATTCCTGCAGAAATTCACTCCCATAAGACACCTGGGGACAGTCTCCATTTTAAGTTCCCCAAAGGTACTGATTGGCCCAAATTGGCAGTCCAGAACCAAGATGGTGGTGCAATGCAGAAAGTCCATGCTGCAAAGGAAGGCAGATTAGACAAACTACAATATTATTATTACTACAGCAGATAACCATCAAACAATCACAGTTCTTAATGGAGCTCCCTCTGAGCAATTAGCGATAGCAGAATGGAGCAGTAGTACTGCAGCCCAGGTGGGACTCGGGACTAGAAAAATTTGGCCCCCACCCAGATTAATTGTAAACAATGAAAATGACACTTCTTAAAGTGACAGGCACAGAGGCTAACAGGGCACTCACATGCAATATTTTTAAACTGTTTGGGGCACAGAACACCAGCCTGGCAGAGGGAATTAGGCAAGCCCAGGAAGGCATTTTAGGAACCCCCATTTGTGTGTGGGGGGGTTACATAGGTAGATCTGAGGTCACCCCAAAGCTAGATTATTTATTTATCAAAAAATCATCAAAGCATATCAGAATACATAACTGGCATGAAAAAGCAGATGGAAGGGCAATTAACTATGTAAAAATCATTTCCTATCTCCTTTAAAGCATATGGTTTGTGCTCTACCACCGAGGTATGAGCAAATACTGCAAATAGAAACATAGAAACATAGAATTTGACGGCAGATAAGGACCGCTTGGCCCACCCAGTCTGCCCATTTCCTTGCCTACTGGATAAGCTGCAGATCCTAGTTAACCAGCAGCCTACTTTTTCCTACCCCCATCCCCTAGAATTGCCTTATGACTGTCCCATGCATGCTTGAATTCCACCACTGTTTTTGGCTCCACGACCTCCTCTGGAAGCCCATTCCATGCATCCACAACCCTCTCTGTAAAAAAATACTTCCTTAAATTACCTCTGAGCCTCTCTATCTTCAAATTGTGCCCCTTGTTCTTGCACACCTCTTTTTGAAAGATGCTACCCTCTTGACTTTGTTGATTCCCTGAGGTACTTGAAAGTTTCTATCATGTCCCCTCTCCCTCCTTTCCTCGAGGCTATACATATTAAGCATCTTTAGTCTCTCTTCATATGTCTCCCGGTGCAGACCCTGCACCATTTTAGTTGCCCTCCTCTGGACAGCTTCCATCCTGTCTATGTCTTTAGAAGACTGGGTCTCCAGAACTGCACGCAGTACTCCAGATGGGGTCTGACCAGCTGTCTGTACAGAGGGATAATAACTTCCTGTTTTCTACTGGTGATGCCTCCCTATGCATCCCAATATCCCCCAGCCCTCATTGCTGCCTCTCACATTGCTTGCCCACCTTTAGGTCATCTGATATGACTACCCCCAGGTCCCTTTCCATTTTTGTTGTTGTTAGTATCTCACCCCATTGTGTACTCTTCCCTGGGTTTTGTTTCCCAGGTGCATTACCTTGCACTTCTTAGCATTGAATCTAAGCTGCCATACATTTGACCATTCTTCTAACCTTGCCAAGTCCCTTTTCATCCTTTCCACCCCACTCGCATCAACTCCGTTGCAGATCTTTGTGTCATCTGCAAAGAGACATACTTTTCCTTCCAGTCCCTCTGCAATGTCGCTTATAAAGACATTGAAGAGGACTTCCTAACACTGAACCTCCGCGGTACCTCATTAGTAACCCCTTTCATCAGAGTGGACTCCATTTACTATTACCTCTGTGTCCTATTTTCCAGCCAATTTTTACCCAGGCTGTCATCTTGGGACCCACTTCAGGCTAGCTAACTTGTATATTAATCTTTTGTGGGACTGTGTCAAATGCCTTGCTAAAGTCTAGGCAGGCCATGTCCACAGCCCTCCTGATCTACTACTTTGGTCACCCAGTCAAAGAAATCTATCAGATTTGTCTGGCATGACCTTCCTGCTGTGAATCCATGCTGCCTTGGGTCCTGTGCCCTCTGGCCTCTAGATACTTGACAATTCTTTCCTTCAGAAGTGATTCCATCATTTTCCCTACCACTGAGGTTAAACTAACAGGTCTGTAGTTTCCTGCTTCTGCCTTGCTCCCACTTTTGTGAAGGGGAATCACATCTGCCCTCCTCCAGTGCTTGGGTACCACCCCATCCTCCCATGATTTGTTAAACAGGGTAGTCAGTCGTGTCACTAATTCTACCCTTAGTTCTTTTAGAATTCTGGGATGAATCCCATCAGGCCCCATTGCTTTGTCCACCTTCAGTTTTAAGAGTTCTTTCAGAACCCTTTCTTCTGTAAATGGGCTGGTATCAACTTCTGTATCCAGTGTGTTTCTACTGTTTGTTCTAGGTACCCCCCCTTCTTCCTTTGTAAATACTGAGCAAAAATATTTGTTTAGTATCTCTGCCTTTTCACAGTCTCCCTCTGCCCACCCTCCCCTTTATTAAGCCTCACTATCTCCCTTGGTCTTCCTTCGCTCCTGATGTACCTATAAAAGGTTTTATCCCTTTCTTAACTGAGTTGGCTATCTTTTCCTCGGTTTGGGCCTTTGCTGTTCTGACTGCCTTCCCAGCCTCCTTTTGCTTTAACTGATACAGTTCTCTGTCCTGCTCCTTCTGCGATTCCTTGTACTTCCTGAAAGCTTTCTTTTCTCTTGAACCTTCACTGCCACTTCCTTTGAGAACCATAGTGGTTTCTTACATCGTTTAGTTTTGTTTATTTGCTTCACACAAAGGCTTGTTGCCTCTGTGATGGCAGTTTTTATTATTCCCCATTGTTCTTCCACCCCTCCTTCCTGCCCATGTGCTAGTGCATTCCTTAGGCACTTACCCATTTTGGCAAAGTCAGCCCTCCTAAAGTCCAGTACCTTTGCCTTTGTATGGCTTGACTCTATTGCTGTGTTTATTGTGAACCATACTGTTCGATGGTCGCTAGTTTCCAGATGGCTACCCACTTCTACATCTGTGATCCTCTCTTCATCTCCATTTGAGAGAACCAGGTCTAAGATTGCTCCTCTCAAGTGAGCTCCAATACTAGTTGTCTAAGGCATGCCCCTGTAGGGCATCTAGAATAACCCCACTCTTCAAGTGGCTGTGGCAACTGCACTCCAGTTAACATCTGGCATATTCAGATCACCCATCAGCAATATCTCCCCTTTTTTTGCCATTCTAAGTATACTTTCTATCATTTCCTTGTCCATTTCCTCCCCCTGAGAAGGGGGTCTGTATACAACCCCTGTGCGGATTGTGGTGCCATTGCCGGTCTCCAAATTTACCCACAGTGCTTCTTCTCCTCCCTGTTTTCTCTTTTGTTCTGTTACTTTGATTCCTTCCCTTATGTAAAGAGCTACTCCTCCTCCTCTTTTACCCTCCCTGTCCCTCCTGTAGATAGTGTATCCTGGTATGTTTATGTCCCAGTCATGGTTTTGTGCGAACCATGTTTCTGTGACTGCCACGATATCCAGATGTTCCTCCTCCATCAAGGCCACTAATTCAGGAAGCTTGTTACTCAGACTACGTGCATTGGTACTCATTGCTCTCCATTTTCTGATGGCTTTACTTTCTGTTGCAGCATCCCCCACTGACCTTTCTACCTCGGTCTTTTTCTCATTGTCTTTTTCTCAACTGTGGTTGATGCCAAATATGGATTTCAGGTGGGTGAACAGTATTTTATGGTTGATGGTGTTGAAGTCAGATGAAATGCCTAACAACAAGAGAACGGTGGGGATTCATTACATAAGTGCCACTGGAGCAAGACCAGCCTAGCACTGATTTATGTAAGGATGGATTTTCTCCAACATCCCAGTATCGTGTGCAGCCCACTATTTAACAACAGGCTTTCAGGAGTCAGCAACTGGATGGCTACCTGTCCTTTCCCGTTCCTTTTAATCGGGGACACATTTAATAATCCCCTTTATAGAGTGCTGCCCCTGAACTCTGAGCTCTTTCCACAGAAGTAACAATCTGATTCAAATTAAAAGGTGACCAAGCTGTCTCAGTCCCCCACTCTTAGAAGACACTTCCCAGGGGTAGCTGCTATGCTTGCTCCATAGCAGTTTAAAAAAATCATCTAAATGATGCCTGTGGCTTGGCTTTCACTGCTGATGCCTAGTGCAGTGTATTAATGTTGCTGCTGTTCATATTGGTAAACCGATTATAAACTGTATGTTGTTTAAACTGCATTCTTATCCATGAAATCATGCATTTCAAATAAAGTTCCTTGCTTTGCCTTCTATCACAAGGCAGAACGAACAGGTGCAGTAACTTCCTGGCCCAGACAGCAATTGACTTTCCAGCTATCATGTCCTATGATAAAAAAAACTGAAAGGAATCACAGATATCTTATATCATGACTGTTAGTATTGTAATATTTACTATTCTTAGAATGATGTAATGAAGTTGACAAAATTTAGGCACATCCGACAACAAGAGCAATAAAACATGTAAGTGCTGTGAGCAACCTACTGGTGGGAATACTTTGTATAAATCGCAATGAACATCTGAGAATCCGAGCCTACTAGATAAAAAAAATGAAGTCTTTATTTTAACAATTAAAGTAGCATGACAAAATAAATAGTCTCTCAAAAGCCACATAACACCTTTATTTATTTATTTCAAAAGTTTTACCAGGAAAGTCATACTGAGCTGGCATCAGCTCATTTCAAGATGCATCCTGGGGGGAGAGGAAGGGAATAGAACAGAACAAATACAAAGTACATTGTACATAAATAATATAGTAATATAGACACAAGCACAACAAAATAAATAAATTACAAAAAGATGCTTCAAGAATACAATTTCCATACAGTAAACTGCGGAACAAGCAAAAGAACATTAACAGTGAGCAACAAAATAATATAAGGAGCAGGGTGTAGTGACCGATCACTGTGAGAGAGGGGCTGTGCTAGTGTCAGTGTAGGTTGGAAGGCAGCTGATGGAAGTCAACCCCAGCTATCAGAAGAAACTTTGCAGCACTGAAGCACATAATATGATTTGTTTGGTATAAAGTTCAGGAGGAATGAGTAATAATAGCATGGGCTGCAGAAAACAAAATAAAAACCAAAACTGACATTGTCAATGCTGCTACAGCTATAGAAAGCTTTTCAGCCATAACTGTGATTTAAGTGATCATAAAACAAAGGTATTGGGAGGTGTATTTTTTGTGAGCCAAAAGTACACACCCACATGATGAGGGTCATTGCGGTCCCACCTTCACTTCCGTCAGGGAGAGTAGATGAGCAGTTGCCTTAAACACATGACACTGATCTCTCAGTGTGGTCATCTACAGTTTCTACAGTATATGCAAGCTTGATCCTTGCCATTCAGATGGCAGACAGACAAAACGGTGAAAGTTCTGTGCCAGCCCCCATCCTTCTCTTACCCACAGACATTGACTGGCTACTTAGGGTTAGTCGGTGCCAGGCAGGGGATGGAGGGTAGTGGATGCTGATTAGGTAAGTAGGGGGTTGCTTAGTTTTCCTACAGTGATCAGTGTGGGTGGGGGGGGTGGCGTACCCCTGGATTTCCAGGGTTATCTTTAGTTCAACAAGGATCAGAATGTATGGTGGGTCCTGTTGGACTACCAGAGATTACAGTACCTTTATTCGAATGGCAATTAGGGCAGGATGGGAATACCACTAAACTGCCATGAATGTTTACAATCCTGCTGATATTGGGGAATTTGGGGGGGGATACCACTAGACTGTCAGGGAATTTCACAAAATTGCACTGGGGATCATGGCGGAAGGAGGGTACCGCTGGAGTACCAGGGATTTCTCTGTTAGGGAATGGGATTCGGTGAGGGTGGGAGTGATGGCTGAGGTTCTGCACAATGTCTGTGTGCATACAAATGCATTGAGGCATTGCACAGAGCTACTAACGACAATGGATGGCATGCAAATGGCTCCATAACACCTTGTATACCATATGTGGTCAGCAACAGGCTGGCCTCTGAATATTGCACACAGGAGCAAATGCACTAACCCATTTGATTGGTTTATCCCTGTTTGCTCCTGGCATCTGTTGCTAGCATAGCAGGGGGCTATAGTAGAGCCATGCAGGTGCACTATTTGTGGTTCTACCACAGTCCAGTGTTCATACAGAGAAACATAGACAACAGAAGCAGAAGAAGATCATTGGTTCATCCAGTCTGCCCAGTTTTACCCTGCATTACCCTGTGATCTATTGACTAGACAGGGGTTTCATCCTTGCCTTCCCCTTGCTCCCTGCCTTGCTGCCACTCCTTTGAGTAACTAGTAAGCCCTTTACTCTGTCAAAGTGTGCTTAAACCAATTAATGTTTTTTGCGCCCACCACCTCTGCCAGTAGGCTTTTCCACAGCTCAGCCACTCTCTCTCCATAAAATATATAAAATAGTGGATGGTTGACCATCCACAACAAGGCTGTGTTTCCATCGAGGGAGTTGATGATGTCATAGAGACCTCGAGAGCAAAGCTTGAGAGGTCTCTATGGCGTCATCAATTCCCGAGATAGAAACACAGACTTAGTTATGGATGGTCAACCATCCACTATTTTTTAGAATATATGGTTCCCCCAAAATGGACACAAGGTTCATACCTTGCATTTACAGTCCTGCACCGGTCCACGCTTGAGTCTCGTCCCCCAAGATACTGGTCCTTCTCACTGGGGTTATGATCTGTTCCAGTCACATCCCAGAATATAGTGGTACTCCTCGCTGTGGTCCTACTCTGCTTTTACCATTACTGTGCCGGAGATTTTGTAAAAAAAAACAAAAAAAACCCTGCAAATTGATAGTTTGGACAGAGATACACGGGGTGGGCACCTTGGTCCACTTATACTAACTAATAATAGATATGTTAGCACTCCCCTTCCCTTGGTGTCTAGGGGGCTGATGTTAAAATAGGGGAGAGGGCACACACATAGTAGAAGAACCATCCAGAAAACATAAAGATGGCACATACCTGAGAGCAGCTCACAGGTTCAGCTTTGGTTGTAGGCATAGCCTAAACAGAGGGGACTGTAGACTGGTGACTTTGGCTGTGGGAGCAGTCAGGAGTTAGCAAGCAGCATCATAATTCATGAAATTAACAACAGGAGGCCACACACTGATAAAAAGATAAAAAACAAAATTAATTTATTGCTGGCTAAAAACAAGCAGCTCCCAGGAGCTGGGGGCATGGCTTAGTGGGAGAAAACAGTTTAACAGTGGCACACAGCCATGGCACAATACTTAGGGCTGAAAAGGCCAAGGAGTTGGATTCCACCAGAGCTGAGGGGCTCAAATTCAGGCAGCAGCTCCAGCAGGCCTCCCACCAATACTCACAGCCTGCATCCCAAAGCAGCTTGACTCCTACACACTGCTCAGACCCAGAAAAACTCTGCGGTGGCTCTAAACAGGCTGCAGCTCTACAAACTCATGTCTACCTCATTCTGCAACTGAGGGCATGGAGACCAGGCCCCTGGCATCCCCGGACCTAGGAAAACATTGGCGATCTGAGGGATTCACCGGGCTCACTTCACTCTCCCCACAGGCTGTCTTAAAAAGTAACTGGAGTGCCACACAGGTACAGGGCTGGTGGGCTGCCACCACCACCAGGCCCCACAATGCAGGCTACCACCACTGCACCTCCCCCACTGATTCCTCCAACCAGGCCTTTGAACACAGGAACTAGGCCCAACCCACCCTGGTGCCTCGGTGCATGCAGGCAGACAACTGGCTCCTCCATAGGCTGCAGCTCCCAAAACAGACCCAGTCCCCATATAGCCGCAGTGCCTTAAGCCACCTTCCTTAACCTAGTGGACTAAGAACAGGCACCAAGTCACCAAGGCCTGAATCCTGGGCCAGGATCAGAGCCCGAACCCACTGCTTCATCACAAATCTCTCTCTCCCACTGGCCTCTCCCAATACCCAAAACTGGCCCAATAAATACCCAAAAGGGGCAGACTGGCCCTACTCAACCAGTGGGCAGCCAGCCCACAAACCAAACAAGGAAACAGTAGGAGGAGAGGGACACTGTAATAAGCACTCCCTTAAGGTGGTGCTTACAGAGATATTCTTGGAAGGGTGGGCGGGTGACCTAGAGGGGAGGGGAGGGGAGAGAAAGAAGTGGTACTGGGGGTTAGCACCCTGGTCCTCTTAAATATTTAGACAGATAGATAGACAGACAGACAGACAGAGCGAGCAGGGAATTGACATCTCACTGCTCGCCCTCAGCATGACTTGCAGCTGCTGCCGCAGAACTCAGGAAAGTCCCACTGTTCTTATACAAAGAATGTGGGTAAATGGTTTCTGTCACTAAGCTGGGTGCCCTGAATTTTGGGGTGACCAGAAAAGGTATTTTTGGCAACTTTTAAAAACAAATAGCAGAATCTAGCTAAATGGGTGCCATTTAGCTAGGCTGAGTGTTTTTTTTTTAAAGAGATCATTTTTAAGTATTTCCAACGTTTACCATTCTAAAAAGAACAAACAAAAAAAGGGCCGCCATCTCCATTGGTATTTTTTTCAACATGCTCCTTTTTTCCCCCATATGATTGTTTTTTATCCCCCCCAAGGAAAGTAAATCATGAAAATAAGCACTTGTGATAGTTTCATTTACCCGTCAAACCTGACGGTTAATGCAAAAATCATTATAACTCTAAAATGGTATAATAGTTTTTTCACCAAACCTTCAAAGGGCACTCCCTTGGCATAGGCCCCCTTCAAACATGAAAATTTTAATGAAAAAATTCCACACCATCTAGGCTGTAGGTGAGAGCAAAATACACTATGCTAAGTATAGTTGTTTTTTTGTTTTGTTTTTTGGTGCTCCGTATCTCCAAAACCATACAAGATACCATCCTGAAACTTTCTGTGGCTTGAGATTCTGACAGTCTGACCATGCATGTCAAATTCTGTGCTATTTCATCAGATGATGGCAATGTTTTTAAGGTGCAAAAATTGGGGTTTAATATTGAACAGCCTACTCAATCCTATCTAGAGGGGCACTACCACACCCCTATAAGTGTCACTTTAAAAATATGTGAGTAAGAAAAGGGGATTATGTTTTCCATCTCTGATGAAGCTCACGTGCCAGTGAGCAAAATGTTAGACTGTTAGGTGCATGGTATAAAGGTTTTGCCTGCCAGTTTTTTTGGGGGGGAGGGGGGAGGTTACCACGGAATACAAAGCAGTTTCTTGCACAATCCTATTCTTTCAGTGGTTGTCCTGTTACCCATTCCTAATACGGGTAAATGGACTCTCCTTTGTACATATTAATTGGTGTTTATATGGAGCAGCACCTAAAACCTCGAGCTTTCCAATTTTTTTGTTTGTTAGGTACTTAAACATAGAAACAAAGAAGTTGACAGCAGAAAAAGACAAGTGGTCCATCTAGTCTACCCATAATACCATATCCTACACCAGAGACCAAGTGTCTGCATGGGGGTTTATGCCCACACTATCTGCCCCCATTTTCCCTGCCTTGCTGCTGCCCCTCTTGTTCCATTTTCTGTTTCAAAAATCCTAGACTATCCCCAATTGACCTCACAGCTGTTTTGCTTGTGACCTCACTGCCTGCTACCATGGCGAACACTATGATGGCTTAACAAGTGCACTGTGAAGTCAGAGTATCCGTTGACAGCTTTTTATACAGAACTCACGGATGAGTGTATTTGTTTTTGTTTACCAGGTAAGTGCACTCGGCATTAAGATGCCTTTTTTTCAGGCAAGACCTGGAAGAGTACAATACACTAAAAACAGTGGCAACATGATAATACAGTGGTAATGCAGCAATAAAAAACAGGGTAACCTGATCACAGCTGACAAAATTGACAATTACAACAAAAACAGGGCACAATACATGTAGCAGTAACTGTGGTATAACCAAGATATAGTAGATAGCAATGTGGTGGTGACCTCCGTTACAAGAAGTAGGGGACAGCAGCAGTATATAAAGATAGTGCAATACAGTTTCAATCCACACATTGTAGCAGTAGTGAAAGATAGTCAAGTACAAGAGCAGAACAAAAAGGTACACAGGGAGGAGAAGAAGCACTGTAGGTAAATTTGGAGACAGGCAATGGCACCACAATATGCGCAGGGGTTGTATACAGACCCCCTTCTCAGGGGGAGGAAATGGACAGGGAAATGATAGAAAGTATACTAGAATGGCAGAAAAAGGGGAGATATTGCTGATGGGTGATCTGAATATGCCAGATGTTAACTGGAGTGCAGTTGCAGCTGCCACTTGAAGAGTGCAGTTATTCTAGATGCCTACAGGGGCATGCCTAGACAACTAGTACTGGAGCCCACTCGAGAGGGAGCAATATTAGACTTGATTCTCTCAAATGGAGATGGTGAGAGGATTACAGATGTAGAAGTGGGTAGCCATCTGGGAACTAGTGACCATCGAACAGTATGGTTCACAATAAACACAGCAATAGAGTCAAGCCATACAAAGACAAAAGTACTGGACTTTAGGAGGGCTGACTTTGCTAAATGGGTGAGTGCCTAAGGAATGCACTAGCAAATGGGCAGGAAGGAGGGTGGAAGAACAATGGGGAATAATAAAACTGCCATCACAGAGGTAACAAGCCTTGTGTGTGAAGCAAATAAACAAAACAAGACGATGTAAGAAACCACTATGGTTCTCAAAGGAAGTGGCAGTGAAGGTTCAAGAGAAAAGAAAGCATTCAGGAAGTACAAGGAATCGCAGAAGGAGCAGGACAGAGAACTGTATCAGTTAAAGCAAAAGGAGGCTGGGAAGGCAGTCAGAACAGCAAAGGCCCAAACCGAGGAAAAGATAGCCAACTCAGTTAAGAAGGGGATAAACCTTTATAGGTACATCAGGGAGCAAAGGAAGACCAAGGAGGGATAGTGAGGCTTAATAAAGGGGAGGAGGGTGGGCAGAGGAGACTGTGAAAAGGCAGAGATACTAAACAAATATTTTTGCTCAGTATTTACAAAGGAAGAGGGGAGGTACATAAAACAAACAGTAGTAACACTCTGGATACAGAAGTTGATACCGCCCATTTACAGAAGAAAGGGTTCTGAAAGAACTCTTAAAACTGAAGGTGGACAAAGCAATGGGGCCTGATGGGATTCATCCCAGAATTTAAAAGAACTAAGGGTAGAACTAGTGACACCACTGACTACCCTTTTAACAAATCATGGGAGGATGGGTGGTACCCGAGGACTGGAGGAGGGCAGATGTGATTCCCTTCACAAAAGTGGGAGCAAGGCAGAAGCAGGAAACTATAGACCTGTTAGTTTAACCTCAGTGATAGGGAAAATGATGGAATCACTTCTAAAGGAAAGAATTGTCGAGTATCTAGAGGCCAGAGGGGCACAGGACCCTAGGCAGCATGGATTCACAGCGGAAGGTCATGCCAGATGAATCTGATAGATTTCTTGACTGGGTGACAGTAGTAGATCAGGGAGGGCTGTGGACATGGCCTACCTAGACTTTAGCAAGGCATTTGACACAGTCCCACACAAAAGATTAATATACAAGTTAGCCAGCCTGGGAGTGGGTCCCAAGATGACAGCCTGGGTAAAGAATTGGCTGGAGAATAGGACACGAGAGTAATAGTAAATGGAGTCCCTCAGAAGAAAGGAGGGTTACTAGTGGGGTGCCGCGGGAGTTCAGTATTAGGACGGTCCTCTTCAATGTCTTTATAAGCGACATTGCAGAAGGACTGGAAGAGGAAAAAGTATGTCTCTTGCAGATGACACTAAGATCTGCAACAGAGTTGATGCACAGGGTGGGTGGAAAGGATGAGAAGGGACTTGGCAAGGTTAGAGGGAATGGTCAAATGTATGGCAGCTTAGATTTAATGCTAAGAAGTGCATGCACCTGGGAAACAAAAACCCAGGGGAAGAGTACACAATGGGGGGTGAGATACTAACAACAACAAAAATGGAAAGGGACCTGGGGGTAGTCATATCAGATGACTTAAAGGTGGGCAAGCAATGTGAGAGGGCAGTAAGGAGGGCTGGGGGATACTGGGATGCATAGGGAGAGGCATCACCAGTAGAAAACAGGAAGTTATTATCCCTCTGTACAGACAGCTGGTGAGACCCATCTGGAGTACTGTGTGCAGTTCTGGAGACCCAATCTCCGCAAAGACATAGACAGGATGGAAGCTGTCCAGAGGAGGGCAACTAAAATGGTGCAGGGTCTGAACCGGAAGACATATGAAGAGAGACTTAAGGAGCTTAATATGTATAGCCTCGAGGAAAGGAGGGAGAGGGGGGACATGATAGAAACGTTCAAGTACCTCAAGGGAATCAACAAAGTCCAAGAGGGTAGCATCTTTCAAAAAAAGAGGTGTGCAAGAACAAGAGGGCACAATTTGAAGATAGAGGGGCGGCTCAGAGGTAATTTAAGGAAGTATTTTTTTACAGAGAGGGTTGTGGATGCATGGAACGGCCTTCCGAAGGAGGTTGTGGAGTCAAAATCAGTGGTGGAATTCAAGCATGCATGGGATAGTCATAAGGCAGTTCTGGGGGGTTGGGGTAGGAAGAAGTAGGCTGCTGGTTAACTAGGATCTGCAGCTTATCCAGTAGATAGGGAAATGGGCAGACTGGGTGGGTCAAGCGGTCCTTATCTGCCGTCAAATTCTATGTATGTTTCTAAGAGCAAGTACTAGAGAGGAGCGGGAATTCACTAAAGACCCTGTGAAAATGCAGGTGATTGGAAGCAGCCCTTGCAGTATAAGGTAGGGAGTTCCAACATATGGGAGCAATAGACAAAGGCAAGCTGACCTACTCTTGTAGCACTTCTGTGTTCTTGGAGTAGAGGAAGTCCAGTGAATCTCAATCAATTCATTTTCATGGGATATTTAAAGTGGTCAGCTAGCACACCTGGGGATTCTAACTGAAGCAATTTGTCCACAAATGGCCCAGAAGAAGAGAGCACTTTCCAGCCAGGGACAGCCAGCCCAAACCAGTGCAGAGTAGGCAGTGGCTGGTATGTGGGGAGAGGAGGGTGAGGTTAGGAAAAAACAGCAGATACTGTTGTATGTCACTCTGAGGAAGTTGTGCATGATTCATCTGTAGAGGTGCACAACCTGCACCTGCCCTTTCTGACAAGCTGGAGGCAGTTGATGTCGCCTACCTTGACTTCAGCAAAGCTTTTGACACTGTTCCACATAGAAGATTGATAAATAAGCTAGGTAGGCTCGGGGTGGGTCAGAAGTTGGTCAACTGGGTGGCAAACTGGTTGACTGGCAGAAAACAGAGAGGGTGGTAAATGGTATACAGTCAGAAGAGATGCAAGTCACAAGGGCACCTAGGGATCAGTCCTGGGGCCAGTCCCATTCAACATCTCATTAGTGACCCTGCAGATGGACTAGAGGGTAAGGCTTGTCTGTTTGCAGATGACACCAAGATCTGCAACAGAGTAGATGATCCAGATGGGGTGGGCAGAATGAGAAGAGATCTGGATAAACTAGCAGAATGGTCAGAAGAGTGGCAACTGGGATTTAATGCAAAGAAGTGCAAAATCATGCACATAGGAAGAGAAACCCGAAGCCACTTATAGGCTGGGAGGAGTTGCTAGCAGTCACAAAGGAAGAAAGAGACTTGGGCATCATCATCACTGATGACCTAAAATCATCCAAGCAGACCCCAAAGCAGTAGGTAAGGCTGGGTGTTAGGTGATTAGTAGGGGTATCATGTCGTAAGAGGGAGGTAATAATCCTCTGTACAAGACATTGGTTAGGCCCCATCTGGAGTAATCGTGCAGTATTGGAGGCCACACCTTCACAAGGACATTAATCAAATTGAGGCAGTCCAGAGAAGGGCAACCAAAATGTGCAGGGACTGCATCAGGAATATTATATAAGGACAGATTAACGGAGCTCAATATGTATACCCTTGAGCAAAGGAGGAGAGAGGTGATATGATCGAGACATTTAAACACCTTAAGGCATAAAACAAGGTGAAAGAGTCTAACATGTTTAAATATAAGAAAAATAGCAGGACAAGAGGACACAGCATGAGATTAGAGGAGGCCGATTAAGGGGAAATGTGGAGGAAATTCTTTTTCACAGAAAGGGTGGTAGATGCATGGAATGGCTTACCACAAGAAGTGGTGGCTATGAATACAGTGCAGGGCTTCAAACAGGCATGGATAGGCATAAGGGAGCAATACAAATGACTATGAATAGATAGGTCACTGACAGAGCAAAGGCCGATGGTACATTTATAAGGTAGAAAAAGAAATGGGCAGACTGGATGGGCCTTGCGGTCCTTATCTGCCGACAACTTCTATGTTTCTATGTTTCTAACCTCTCTCTGATGCATTAACAAACCTTTCTTGGGTGGATATCTTATAGTCTGCACACTCAATCTTTGAAATTAGCAACTTGCCATTTGGAGATTAGACAAAACTAAATCGCTGTATACTGAATCCATTTGTGCACCATGAGTGCAGTTGCTAGAGACACAGGTTCAGCCTTGCTTATGACTATACTCCTGCAACTGCACCAAGAGCCATCCACTCAAATGAGTGAGAGCACCAGCCTCCCTACCATGTACAGTAGTTAGAGAACCATTTGGTGGCAGTAGAAGAGATAGCAAGAGAAGTTAGGTTTGAGCAGAGGCATGAGGGATCAAGCAGGTCAAATGCTTCAGTAAAGTCTACAAAAACTGCACTGGTTGATAGGCCAGGCAGCACCCATGGCCAGGCTGATGTCATTAGTGAGTTTAGTTAGAGCTGGAGTGATCCTATGACCTTTCCTGCACCCATATTGGGCTGGAGACAGAAAGTCATACTTAGTTAGATGGTCAGTGAGTGGGGTCACCTGTCCTGAGGGCATATACTATTTTGGCAACTTTTCACATATCTGGGACATAACGAGATGTGCATATATTTTTTTAAGTTGTTCTGATATAAATGGGCTGCCATTTTTAGTAATTTAGGTTCCATACCATCAGAGTTTGTATTATTATCTGGGGTAATGCCAATATGCAGTTTTGGTACCTCTAATACCCTTACTGCCCTGAGGTAGAAGGGAAGAGAACTAGACCTAGTAACAAGAAAAGGAGGACAGGCTGAAGTTGTGGCAAATAAGGCCATGTTAGGGATGCTGGTATAGATTGATAGATCCAAGAACTTGGCATTTTCATTTATAGTAAGGTTATTACAATCATACCATCAGTGATTACATTGGCTATACAGCACTTTTGTTCATTACCATAAGACCCTTAGTAGTATCCCAGAGGGTCACCAGCACAAGCAGCAAATAGGTCTTTCACTGGCACAAGGAGCAAATTGGTTTCTACAGAAGTAGCTCTTTTAAGTTCAAACTCCCACTTGGGAAACATTATGCCATTTATGATAATGAGCCAGTTCCAACAGAAGCGCAGAGTTCCCGAACCTATTCTAGCATTTATCCTTCTTTTTCATTTGGGCTAGCAGGGGACCTGTGAGCCAAATAGTGACAGTGCCTAGGAGTCTATGTTTGGTGATAGATACATAACTATTTTTAATTGCTGAGAAAATATCTAAAAAGGAGACTAAGGCAGCATTTGCACAGGAGTGGTGGGTTACACACGACCAGTCAGTATGTACAAGATCATGAATAAAGTCTTTGGGCTGCATCTTGTAGAAATCCCTAATGTAAATCATCCTAGGAGGAATTCTTGGGGAACAGGCCCTCCAAACATGACAAACTGGGGCATGATCCCTGACAGAATCCAGTAGAGTACTTGCCATGATGATTCTGTCACCCCTGTCGGTGAGGAACCAATCTAATATGGAGTGTTTTGAGCCCCAGCTGGAGTACCTGGTGAGGTTGATAGTGAGTTATGAGAGAGTACCTGCTTTGGTGAATGTTTCTAGTGACTTGGTTTTGCTGCTGGACCAGTCAGAGTTGAAGTCACCAAACTGTAACAGTTCTTGGGAGCCTGAGAGTTGCATGATGATCAACCAGAGCAGTATACTTTGTGGTGGCTTGTATGCACACACCAGATGTTTACCTAATAAAAGTACAGTATATATGTACTCATAGCTGGGAGAAAGTGGGGCATATATGAATAGCTAGTTAGGCATATGTGGTACTTGAAATAGTTTAGGACACCCCTGACCCTTTTAGAAGAAGCCCATGTCCTAGCAGATAAAGTTATAACAAGGGATGAAGCAGGCAGGATCAATTATCAAAGGTTTTAGCCAGGTTTCAGTTAAGCCCAAGATATCTGGGTTGCAGCAACTTATCTAGGCCTCTGGTTCTGCATTATTAGCTTTAATAACATGGGGATAGTAGGAACACATAGATGATTGGTGGAGTCCTGGCACCTGACCGTGCATTAGTGCATGATATCCTCACAGTTGATGTGAGGAGGTGCCAGGTGAAATCAATGAGCACAGCTGGGTCTGTTTTTTTGCTCTGACTGAGCAACCATGATCAGCAGCCATTTGTGTTTTGCAGCCTTAGTGAGCACTGCTGTGACCCCTTCCCGACAGATCACACAGAACTGAGCGGAAAGCAAGGGAGTAATGTGTTGTGTCACTGTCTCTTACTGTGAGCTGACCTGGTAAAGTGCTGACAAGCGCCAGAATGAAACCCACCCACCTGCCCAGCGGATCATGGACAACCGAGCATGCCACTCTCCCATCAGTGTGCAGTCAGTAAGCGATTGCCATTGTTAGCTGTCATTGGGTACTCCCCCCAGCTCCTGGGACATGAGCGCCACACAAGTAGTGTTGCACAGGTATTGTGCTATTGTTCCTGTATACAGTAAGTGATTGCCAGCTCTGTCTGTGCCTATTTCCATGTCGTGTGACAGAGAGTGAGAGAGAGAGACCACTTCTGCACAGACACCACTGTCTCCGCAAGCTGCACCCTCCAGTCCTTGATGTACTGTCCGTGCCTCCATGGTAATGATGTGAGCTGTGGAAGGGCCCCCTCCCAGACACAGAGCATGTGACAGCCACTCCAGTAAAATGTGTGACACTCTGTAGTTTTTAATGGTCCTGCTTAGGGTGCGCAGAGCTGTAAATCACCCACCCATATTTCAACTTCCCTGGAGAGCTGTAAATCACCAGCCCATACCTCAGGTTCCCTTGAGAGCTGTAAATCACCCGCCCATATTTCAACCTCCCTTGAGAGCTGTAAATCACTTGCCCGTACTTCAAGCTCCATGGAGAGCTGTACATTACTGTAGGACTCCGTGTCCTCGGTGCGGCACCAGTGAGAGAGACACGGCTGCAGTCACTAGAGAGAGGGCTCCCCTTGGTACCTTGTAACCTCCGCTTCTCCCTGCCTTGTCTCCAGAGCAAGAGAGGCACATGGCTCCCCACCCACCGCAACCCGCACTGACAATTTTCACTTCCCCTTCCACTGAACCAGGACCTCCACAACCTATGGTGAAATTCTATGCTCCCCCTTGCACTGGACCGGGAATACCAAATGACAGCAGTACTTCATGTGTTCTGGTGTGCTTCAGAGGGAAACCTCTGGTGCTCCATTTGGTAGTGCCCCCCGCCGCCATCGTTCAGCACACTGAGTGCAAGTCTCGCCACAGTTTTCAGCCGCAGTGTGGAGCGTGAGACAGAGAGAGAGAGAGAGAGAGAGAATGCTAATCAGCAGCTCACATTGTAAAATGTTACCATGCATGACAGTTGCCATTATTGCACATTAATGCATCACAATGTAATGACCGGCCGTTACTGTGTCAAATGTATTAGGGTTTTGTAGTTACCGCACCATGCAGAGGAAATGGTATATGTTTCAGAGCGAATTTGTTTCTCTACAGAGGTACAGTATGTCTGATTTCATACTTAAATATGTATTTTCCAGTGAAGAAAGTGTCCTTCTCATCTTTGTGCACATACAGTAATGTTTCCTCCTTTGCAATACCGTATGACAGCTATGAAGTACATATTAGTGAGATGTAAAGAATGGAATTACTTTGTGTAGTGGAAGGACGCTTCAAGAAACATCAACATTTTCAACAATTTATATCACTTTATTTTCTTCACAGTGCAATAACCCCATGTTATAAGCGCAGTAACCAACTACAGGGTCTGCGGTTATTAGGGATTAATCAACACTCTGGGTGCTATGAGGACACTCGGCCTGTGACCTCATGTCTCACAACTAGAGGTGTTGTGAAGTTAAACTTTGCCCGTGAAGTTCACACAAATTGCCAAAAATTCACACTTCGTGGAATTCGTGGAGTTTTTGGGACACTCTGAAACTTTGATTTGTGTGATTTGCATGAAATTTTCCACAAAATTCACCTTTCTTTAATGCGAAGAGCAAATTTCATGGGTGAAGCATGAAATTCTTGGGTGAAATTTCATACTTCACTGCAAAATCCACAAAATTTGGGGCTGAGAATTCTGCGAAATTGCTGTGCGAATTCCACGAAATCCATGAATTAACTCACAGAGTGAATTTCACGGACTTCCCACACCTTTACTCACAGTGCACCCAGGAAGTTGATTAATCCCCAATAACTGCACACTCTGTCGTGGGTTATTGCTTACTTAGCCTCTGTATGTTCATGTGAGCTAATGCTATGCCTTTTTGAGAGGCCTAGCAGGGGTTGACAGCATATGAAGGAGGGGAAGACAGGGCAAGGCTATGCTTTGGCTTAATATCCCTGGAGTGAAAAATATTCCTGAAGGAGAAAAGAGAGTTGAGTGACCAATGGTGGGAGGAGTTTAGTCTTACAGCACCAGCAAATGAGAGATACCAAACCTTGGGTGTCAGGCATTGTGCAGGTTATTACCATGGAGTTACAAACTGAGAAATCAAGAGAAGGGTCATGGTGCCTTATCCATGGAGGGGTGTGCCGGTAAAGTGATGGTGTTACATAAGAGTAAGGCACGAATAGGATCTACTGAAACAAGCTAAAGTGGGGATGGGGCGCATGTTTAGTGCTGGGTGTTGGGAATCTTAGTAACATAACAGTGTAAGAACAGGCTCTAACATCCAAGCAGTAAGTTACACAGTAGCAGGGCAAAGCAAACATGCAATATAATAAATTCATTATTATACAATGGGCTTATGTTTTCCAGCAATGTGATTGGTTAATAGGGGTCTTTAGTCATTGGTTAATCCTACCATAACCCATGAATAAAGATCTAGCAATCAGACAAGCCACTTCACAAATAAGTAAAGACAAAGAAATCATTCCTCACACACCAAAATGTAAATGAAGACACTGCCATATTGTTATCACACTAAGTGCTTGTCCCACTAAGGGGAAACCACTCTCTCGCAACTACCAATCAGCAAAAACAAAAAAATCAAAACCTTTAAAATCAGTTGGTGTGCGACAACACCTGGTGCTCAGTATTGTGTGCCACCTCTCAGCTCTTTCCCAAATACCACTGCTCCCTGTACAGTCTTAGTTTTACTGATGCTACTCCTTCTGAACCTCACTTGCTCTGTCTCTCATTAACAAATCACTTGGACTTGCGCTCGGAGCTGTAACCCTCAGCTGCAGTTCTGTTAAACTGTGGAAATGACCTGAAGAATACC
Organism: Neoceratodus forsteri; assembly: GCA_016271365.2. NCBI lineage: Eukaryota > Metazoa > Chordata > Ceratodontiformes > Ceratodontidae > Neoceratodus > Neoceratodus forsteri. The sequence goes on from JADMNL010000024.1 coordinate 362,169,766, forward strand.
ACCACACTTTAATACAGCTCCCACACTACCTGACTCCAAAAGTAAAAATGAAAAATGGAAACATGTCATCTCCCGAGTCAGTGCCAGCTGTCATACTACTGAATGGGGTTGATGCTAATGCTGCCTCTGGTTCTCCCAGCCACTCATCTCTGCTGGCATACATCTCTAGAATCTGAGTGTTATGAAAAAATGAAACAACAAAAAAAATACAACACTAACATCATATTCCTCTAACCATATCACTGTCTGAATTGTGGGGGTGTCTTGTCAATATTCTATCTAGCAACAGGGAACTATTTTTTGTAGCACAACAATAAATTCAATAAAAATGATTTAAACTGCCAAAAAATTCTCTATTTTTTTGTTACAAAAAGTGTAGGGGGACATTGTATAATTACAATAATCCACTCCAGGGTGTGAGTCATGGTGGGATTTACCCATTTTAGTGTGGTTTAGTCACTCAGCCTACGGCCTCATGACTGAACCACACTACCTGTGGCCTTATGACCAGACCACACCAGGTGTGGATAAATCTTGGAATAACTTACACCCTGTTGTAGATTATTGTTTAATTATCAGGACCTCAACCCCCAAACCCCTAGGTCATGAAGAAGGAGGGAGGAAGTAGCACAGTAGTTTTGCTATCACTGACCAAGCTGATGAGTATTTGATGTGTAACTAAGGTATAAATGAGGTGTACACCTCAACTGCATTACTGTGTGAGAGGTGTACATGAGGTTTGACAGCAGTGCACTTACATTGTAATTTAGGTGAAATTGATGTGCATCTAAAAAATGCTAATTAGGTACACCTCAGTGAGGTATACACTTTAACTTGAGGTGTAGTCAGGAGGTGTAGTTGATATGTATCTACAAGATACTAATTAGGTACACCTCAACCTAAGGTGTAGTTAGGAGGTGTGGTTGATATGTATACAAAATACTAATTAGGTTCACCTCAATAATGCGTACACTTCAACCTAAGGTGTAGTTAGGAGGTGTGGTTGATGAGTGTCTAAGAAATTCTAATTACGTAAACCTCAACCTGAGGTGTAGTTGAGATGCACGCATCAATATGGCCAGTCTAGCTGTAAAAAATAAACTCTCAATACAAGGCAGAGATCTTGTCTAAAACAAAAAGTAAATACTATTGGTGTAATTAACTAATTTTAGGCTGAACTTTAAAATGTATTACTAAACTGGGCTTTCCCTACCTTTTACCACCCCAGCCTTATTACAGTAATAAACAAAACACATTGGGATTTCTACATTAAACTCATGAGAAAACACACCTAGTCCTGCGTTACATAGATGGGGCAGTGTCTGCAGGAACAGTGTGCAAAATATATTTCTTTTACAGTTTGTCACTGGAAATTGTGAACATTACAAAAAGTACAGGAAAAGTGCTATGGAGTTACAGGCCCCTATCACCACCACCATTAAATAAACAAAAGAAATACACACAGAGAAAAAATGCAGACCCTAGTAATCTCTTGCCACGCTCTGCAACATGAATAAGATGTTATTACAACCAATAATTGTCTTACTCTGAGAAAAGATTGTTAATTTTGCAAGCACTGCCCAGCTAAACATAGAGCTCCAGCTGCTAGCTGAGATCAAACTTCCATTAACCAGGAAGTACTGTAAGGGAGTTCAGAAATCATTACTGCCAATGGTGTCCCTAAAGGACCAAAAAGATCCGCTCAGTAGCACAAGGCAGAAGTCAAGGTGTGGTTGACGTGTATACAGCTAAAGTTAAGTTTGTGAGGTGCAGTTGAGGTGTACTCTGCTAAGTGTTACATTTTAAGGTGTACTTGAGGTTCATACTGCTAAATGTAAAGTCTGTGAGGTACAGATGAGGTATATGTCGGCAATAATACAAATTTGTAAGGTGCAGTTGAGGTGTACAGTACTTTGAAGGTGTATTTAAAGTATAGTTGAGAAGCACACCTCGGTTCTCAGTGACTTGTTAAGGAGAGACAGAGCAAGTTAGGTTCAGGAGGAGTGGAATCAGTTTGCCAGCCCCAGCACCCCTCAGGACAGAAGTGAGGTGGGTGGGAGCAACATCAGTAAGTATACTAGAATTGATTCACCAGTCCCCACACCCCCTTGGGTTATAAGGGGGAATACAGAAGTATTAACAATAACAGTAGCAAATAATTACTGGTGGCAGCACAATACAGGATAATAATTTAACCATCCCCCATGTTCCTTGGATTATGAGGGCAGAGGGTGGGAGCAGTACAATACAGGTGTGAAAGGTCCTAGAGCTTCGTATGTGTTATCTTAGAGGTAGCACTGTCCCAGTTACCACTACCTTATGTCCATCAGGCATTATGAGGTTGATGTTGTGCAGGGACTGAGACAGGAGATGGATGCAGAGACTGAGGAAAGATTTAGGGCTCACACTTGGGGGCAGCATCTCTGCTGACTGCTGCCACAAGTTAATGACACCAAGTGTGATTCCTTTATGCTCTTGCCCTTGCGCTACAGCCCACTGTGCAGAGGGCTGATTGATGCAGAACTAAAAAAATAGAAGCATGGAAGGAGGATCCTGCCCTCAGCCCAACTGGCTGAGCAGGTCATGTGATCAGCTAGTCCTGAGTGCACTGAGAAAAGGCATGAAAATCAAAGGTTGAGAAAAAAGATTTGTATGTTTTATATAAAGGGTGTGCCTTTAAATACCTATTGTCTTTTCCTGGTGTTGGTGATAGTGGTGGTGGTGAGGGGAGTTGGTGGTGGTGGTGGTTGGGAGGGGGAGTTAAAGGGCTCCAGCCTGGTTCTTCCCATTCACTTGCAACAGTAACATCCAGAAGTGACTCCAACTGAGTCCAACTGGCTCTAACAATTAAACAGAGCTGTTGACGCTGTCCTGGTGTTGGAAGTGAAGGGGGGGGTAGCTTTTGCCTGGCTCCACCTGCTCCCTACTTGTGGTGTGGTCTGATTCAGCTCTGATTGAGCCGAACTGTCTCCTTTAGATGGTGTGACTGAATTTGTCCTGGCATTGGTGGACAGGGTAGAAGGCTCCTGCCTCACTTCACCCACTCTGACCTATGGCAGTGACCCTAAGCAGCTCTGACTGAGCCCAAATGTCTCCCTCAACATGTAAGATGTGGGTCGGTCAGGCAAAATCATACTGCAGCACCCAGGAGAAACACTTTCAATTTTAAAAGTCATTCTGAAAATATATCCTGAAGTGAATATTTGCTCCTTATTGGCATGTACAGATTTGCACTTGGATTTGATAGACCCACTCACGATCCAACACTTACTCTACAGGTACTTAGAATTACTCTCACTGGAAATGAGATAAGAGCAAAAGTGGACCACAGTTCTCTGTAAGTGTGCCCACAGTCTCTACACTACCAGTCTTAGCAGCCTACTGGCCAGGACCATCCTCATCTATCAGTTCAGATCCCAGGTTAAGGGCCTATTTCAAGTTCCTAGACTCCGAAAATCACTTGTTGAGAAGGCTTTCTTCCTAGCTATACCAGTAAGCAGGAATTCAATCCCGGATGACGTCAAGGAATTGAAGATTCTGGGGCTTCAAGTTGGTGATGTTTATCTACTTTCTCACTCCTTGTGCATGTTAATAATTCTGAAGTCTTATCTCATGTTTCTGTAGCCCCATATCTCTTTTCTACACTCCCCTTGCTCTTATCTCTCCATATTACTGTACTTCTGACTTCAATGCATAGTTATACAGTTGTATGACATATGGCATTTTTTGACAACCACATTTGTATCAAAGCAAAAACGTTATCTATATCCAGGATGGGACTATTAGAACATAACCCTGTTTTCAAAGTTGTCCTGCTGCACATTGCATAGAAAAATAAATACACAATACCAGTATGCAAACACTCTAAAACGTTTACTCAATTAAAACACTTGCACTGGCAAATAAATTTGTAATCAAATTTTTGTAGAAATACATTTTGCACATTTGGGGATCTTGTTTAGCTCTCCTGGATGGGCATATTTCTGAGTATGCTTCACTTATCGAGCATTTGTTTTATATAATATACGAGGATGCCTATTTTTAACTTTTTTGTGGTCAGGTTGGTTTCTGAGGTTGCTTGTGGTCAGGCCGTTTTGGGGTTTGCTTTAGGTTTTTGATCATCTCTGTTTCCATAGGGTAGTGGCATTTAGGTGTGGGGCACTCTTTTGGACCTTGTGTGTATCTGCAGTGTAGGAATCCTCTATATAAGGAGGCATGTCTGTGACCTATCATTCCTCAGTATCTTGGTGATGTCATGGTCTGCAGCTATAGTCAATAGTTTGGAGCAGCTTCATTAGTTGGGATTATGGTCTGCAGCAAGGGGCAGTTGTAGTGCCATTGGTGTGTGGATTTTATGATTGACAGCAGTGTCTTTTGTCTGAGCCAGTGGATGCATGACCCGTAGCAGCATGGTATATGAAGAAGGTGGCAGCATTGCAGAGGGCATGGTGTCTGGGGAGACAGCTTGAGCATTGAGGGAAAATCAACAGGAGCATGCAGGGCTTGGCAGCTAAGGAGGGAACTGGAGCATCAAGGAACATGGCTTTTTGGTGCGAAAAGTGGGAGGGGTTCTGTTTTTGTGGTCAGAGCTACATTTTGTTTTGGAAGGTGTGTTGAGTGTGCAAATTCTGGAGATGATCTGGTAGGTTTGTTAACTGATGTATTAATTAGTAATTTAATTAGGGGTCAGTTGGTTGGTCATTGTTTAATTGGTCACATGTTTACATTTCTTCTTGTGGTATTCAGGTTTCCTTTCACAGGCATATAGCTTTCTTTCCAGAAATATACAGCGTTGATTGGGAGGTATACAGTTTTAATTGGGTTGTATACAGCTTTTATTGGGAGATATACAGCTTTACTTGGTTGGAGTACAGCCTGAATTGGTGAGATATTCAATTGGTGAATCTATAATCACTTGTGAAGGGGCCGGGCTTTCATATCTTACTTGTGGCTCTGTCTCTTGTGAGTTATGGTCCTGTCCCTTGCCAAGTGAAGATACATATTTTGAGCTAGCATACAGCACATCCCTTATGTATTTGTAACATATATAATATATATTAATTTATATATGTGCATATGTTAAATGTTGTAATTTCATAATAGTAGTTGCCTTTAGTGCAACTGCACCACTGCTACTTTGTTCTCCCCAGTACTCTCTTAAAAACTAGGTGCATCACTTCAATGAAGCCATCCTGGAGAGTAGAAGTCATGAATAAATACAATAAATTATTTTGTAATATGTTTAAGCATCATTGATTGTTTGATGTTGACAAATGTATGTATGTGTGTATGTATGTATTTTCTATGTAGTTATTTATTTATTTTAAAGACTTTTGAGGTACAGCACCATGTTTTCATGAGGGTTATGAGGAACAAAAGTTGTAGAAATGAAAGTTACACATTCTTGCACAGTATAAGTGATCAGCAAAGGAAACAGAAAAAGCAGAAAAGAGGCCCATTCAATGGCTAGTAACACTGACAGTAATTGTTTAGCTAGTCAAACAAGTCCCCTTTTTAAGCCCTGAGGTCTAGGAGTCAGTTTAAGTTAGGCTGGGAGAGTATTCCAGTCACTTGGGGCATGATAGTTAAAGCACGCTTTCCAAAGTCTTGTCTGACTCTCAGAATGAAACAAATTTGGGGATTCATAACAGAGGAGGGTATAAGTGTGACAGGAATACTTGAATACTCAGAGATGATAATTTGGAGCATTACTGTGGACCCTTTGAAGAGGAAAGTAACCCAGCGAAACATTCTACGACTCTCCAGGGAAAGTCAGTTCAGATTTCTATAAATTTGGTAGTGGTGAATATGGAAATTACATGTCAAAAAAAAATCTGCGAAGCTTGTTGTAGATGAGGACCAGTGTGTGCAGGGCAGTAGATGATGCAGTCAGGAATGCTATATCTCTGAAGTCAAGAGGAGACAGGAGGAAAACTGAAACAACTTGTTTCCTAGCACCATGCACTCCTGCTTAAAGCAGAACCAGCTGTATTGTCATGGTGATTTGCACACACATTCTAAGATGCTTTGCATTATTGGGGTATGTAATTTTGTATTACTTTGAAACCTAGCTTTGCTGCTAATGCCCTTTTAAGGTAACTATTGCTTTAGTGCTGTTGTGCTGAAGTTCTTCTAGTTTTGATTTCTTACCGATGTGCTAAGACAATGTTTTGTCCTGTATAGCATACCCTTAGAAGACTGTGAGGGTATATATACATCCAAAATCTATATACATTCAGACATATTCAGTTCTCAAAGTTAGGCTCACTGTTAGCTGCTATGTACACTTGTTTAGAGAAGGGATATGTGTGTGTGTGTGTGTGTGTGTGTGTGTGTGTGTGTGTGTGTGTGTGTGTGTTAAAGTCACATACCAATTACATTACCATCCACTTCTCCCAGAAGGGATGAGCCAATATACAGCACAGTATCATCTGCATACTGCTCATCAAATAGGCTCTCAGTCAAAAGGAAGATAATTGAGAAATACTGAGAAAAGGAGATGGAGTAATGCACTCCCAGCAAGATTTCTTTAATGTGTGAATTAATATTTTTGATAGTGACTAGATGGATTTGAACAGAGAGATAGCTTGCAAGCCAGCCCACTGTAGGTGCAATGAAGCTTATCCTGCTCTATTTCCCACAGAAGAATTCATGGTTGGCAGGGTCAAATACCTTGGAGAAATCAAGGAAGATGGCTTCAAGTACCCATAACAGTTGTTTTTTTTCCAGCTTAACCCATAAACCCTGTAAGTGGATTCACTTATAAAATGGGACAAGATGTGCAGTAAACTTTCATTTGTCAGCTCGGCGAGGTTACAAAGGTGTTTGCACAACTGCTACTACAGTAATGCTCACTTACTGCAGATGTTTTTCTGACCTTGCTGAACCACTGACTGACAGAAAAGTGTGTAGGAGTTGGCAGCTCTAGTGTGAAGTGCTGGAATTTGATATGGTAGCTTGTTTTGGCTGCTGAAAGAAGCACCAAAACGTGGTTTGTGCTGGATTAACGGAATTAATGGTTCTCCACCAAGCACATTACAGGATTTTCAGCACCCGGTTTATAAGGTAGTTTTAGAATCAGACACTTGTAAATGATCAATTTTTGTGTAGTTAGGGGAGCACAGAGACAATATTGATAGGCATGTCATTCTTCATGTTAGACCTGCATTCACTTTTAAGTGGAGTCATAAAATCTTCACTGAATGTACTGGATTATCTGCTTACCCTTTCTACTGATGCTTTATACAGTAATGTTTTTAAAATTACTCGTCAATGGCTGACTGTTGTCCTGCACATCTGAACCTAAGTTAAGACACAATGAACACATTCATGTGTCTGACATTAAATTGGAGGCTGCATATCCTTATTGCTGGAGTGCAGAACTGTTCAATAGGTGATTCCTGGGTTCAAACGCCACCAGAGCCACTTACTCACTGTGTGACCTTAACTGCATTGTTCTATACTTGTACCAGTTATAAAGATGAGTAGAAGTGGGGTGCTGTTGAAAACAAGGTGCTGTATTTTAGCAGTGCCATCTTGGAGAAGTAAAATTGCACAAGAAAATCAGAACCTTCTCTGGCCTGTGAGATTGTGCAAAGGCGTGAAAAAATTAATTTTGAAAATGAAATAAGCTGAACTGCTTTTCAAGCCAATTGTAAAGTGCAACCCCCTAACAACCCAATATCGGAGGGCTACTGTGCAGCATCCCTAGAATTGTGCCCTGGGGACTGGAAATTGAAATAAATGGTCCATGATTTGGTAGGACTGTGACTATCCATACTTGAGAGGGTACGGGAGACCATTGTGGGAAGGAGAGCTAAATGATTTGAAGTGGAAACTGTGGACATTGTTACCCATGGAAGTCCATGCCCATTGTCAGCTGATTCACCCCATTTTCTTGATACAGCCTGTTGGTTAGCCCAGAGTTGGTCTATGGGGAGAAGCATCCATATGCATGCCATAGTTTATGCAAATTACACAGGGGCCATATAACTGATTCATCCACTCTTATGGAACCTGGGACCAGAAGCCTGATGCAGCTTATTATGCTTGAGAGGCATAGTGCTTTGCATCAGCACCAACGGTCGCTCCTTTCAGAGTATTTTTGCTCTGTTTTCGGGTCCAGTGATGGATACAGAACTCTTGGGTTCTGTGCTGGGGAGAGGAGCCCAGCTGTGGGGCCTGTCTGGTGGCATTCCTTAAGGCACACAAGCTTAGAAGGAAAGCACATGATGGTGTTAACATCAGAGACTGTCTCAGGATTGTGGTGCCTGTCTGGCTACCTATACCTACTGGCATCAGTGGGCCATGTAGTTTTAAGACTGCTCCTGCTGTAAGACAAGAAAAAAAAATAAAATCATTGGTAGTATATTATTGAATAACGTGTGTACTTAAATTATATTTTTATGCAATTGTCATTGTGTGTTTGCAGTCCCGAGTCCTGGAGGAACTGAAGTTCAGGGGGACCCTTCAATCCTGGGTAGTATGGGCTTGGGAGGTACAAGTCGTCCCATTTGCTTTAGCCCTTTTGGGGTCTGTGTTTGTGTTGCTCTGTGCTTGTTTGTCTTTTTGTCTTTCAAATGTCTAAGGAATGGGTCCTTGCTTCTATACCATCTATGTATGCTCTGGTTGGGGTTTAACTGCAACAAATTATGTTACCTTTATACTGTAGCTGGATAGTGTGTGTTGACTTTTAAAAACAGTAAGTACCCTGCAAGTAGATTATGTAAATGCAAAGTCATGTATGGTAGTATCACTGTACTGTGATGTAGATTAAAAAAATCCTGGGTTCTTATATTTCTGGCGCCTCCCAAATTAAACCCTGTATGTTATTTTACAATTCCTTTACTATCTGTAGTTTGTATCCCTGAGGCTTTATGGCCTTCACAGGGGTTTGCTTACAATCTCTCCTGGTCTAGGATGAAGGGGTGGTTGTGCACACCCCTCACTCAATTTGTCTCTGGGTCATAGCCTGTGACTCATCTAAAGTTGCTGAGGGCAACAAGTGGTCTAGGCAAGGGTGGGGGGAATGTAACCTCCATCCCAATATTGGGGGTGGGGTGAATATGCAACATCCCTTGTGATATTCTGTTTATCACTGTTATCTTGCATTTATGGGGTTAATCCTATAAGGCTCTGTTCCAAGGAATATGATCCAGTGTACCCTATAAAGAGGCAGGGCTTGGCCCAGTCCATTTATTTGTGGAGATTGAAGTTAGACAGCTGAGCCAAAATGTAGATAGAGAGAGAGAGGAAGTTCCCTTAAAGGGAACCTCCTGATCGGCCCTTGCAGGTCTTTTTCCAGGGTCAAGGTAGTTGTAGAAAGGCAATCTATGGGAGTGACCAGCAAAATGGTGTGGGAAGCCAATATTTGATGTGTATCAGCCTCCACCAACATGATCACTTTGGTTACCCATGAAGTTCCAGGAAGTTTGCTTGTACATAAGCTGGGCATTAGGGTTGGGTGCATTTGGAAATTGGTTTCTAGTGCCTATGAGTCTGCGTTACATCATGGATTAGGGTGAGTCTTAGAGACTCCAGCTGTAAGATGTGATGGGTTTCCACACTGGGGAGCTGTGTAACAACCTACTGTTGATCTGCCAGGGTTCTGGTTCTGATTATGTTGCTTCGGATTCCAGCAGATCCCCTTGTCAATTTTCAAAATGTTGGTGAAATGCAGCTGTATCATTCATTTGCACCCAAGACGTCTGATACAGTGGAAGTACTAAATTGGTGCCTGGCTGAGATTCAGGACTGGAAGTCATTAAGCTGGCTAAGACTCAATGCAGATAAGATGGAGGTACTGGTAACTGAGCCTGGTCAAAAATTGGGTGCAGAGGCAACCAAGGAAATGACTGGCTTTGTGCTTGGTCCCTCCAGGTCAGTTGCCTCTACTAAGGTAAAGAAACTGGGGGGTCATTCTGGACAAGAGGCTGGCACTTGAGGCTCAGGTTTCAGCAACTGTCCAGAGTGGCTTTTACCATCTCAAGAATGCCTGGATTAAAGCATTTATTCCCCCAGAAGATCTGTCATATTTGGTACACACATTTGTGACTTCTAGACTTGACTACTGTAACACTCTGTACCTCAGGGTTGGAGGAGGTGTCTTATGATGCTTGCAGCTGATGCAGAACACTACAGCCAGGTTGCTGACAGGCATTCTAAAGTCCTGTCATGCAACCCTGGTCATACGTGACCTGCACCGACTGCTGGTGAAATGGCATATCACCGTCAATGTTGGCTTTCTGACCTATAAAGCTGTATATGGACTGGATCCTGGTTACCTGAGAGACCTTCTGACTCCTTACCATACCTCTCACCTCCTTCGCTTTCTGAGGTTGGCCTCCTGGCTATTTCCAGGGCAAGGCTTTAGTTATCTGGAGACCGCTCCTTTGAGGTAGCTGACTCAGCCCTGTGGAACATGCTTCCAAGATCCTTCAGGGAGGCCCCCTCAGAGGAGGCCTTTAAGATGGGCCTGAAGACCTGCCTATTTAGGGCAGAGGCCTTTGGATGAAGCTAACTGACTCCATAGTCTGGTTGCCACTTTTATTAGATTTTAATGACTGCTGCAGTTATTTATTTATTGATGAAGTTATTTATTATGCTGTTTAAAAATCTATTTCTAGTGTGTTTTTTATTTTATGAGTTTAATATCTATAAATGCTCCGCGTCCCCATGAATAGGCACTCAACAAATAAAAATATTACTGCTGCTGCTACTTGGGTCAGGCCTTGACTTTTGCCCATGGGAAGCATGTTACCATTTACAGTATGTTAACCTTATGAGAGCTGCAAATTGTGGAGTCAGTGTATCCAGTGATGGACTCACCTATTAAGACCCTTTGTGTCACCTCTGTTTCCTGCATTTCATTAGTGTTTGAATCGATAGGTACTGTGAGTTCCTCATTGGATGGTTTCACTAAATCTGTGGCAGCTGACTCACTTAATGGCTCAAACCTGTTTTGGAGTACTAATGGGTCTGAGTCAGATCTGTCTGCCTTTTTGTCTCTCCTACTTCTGGATCCTTCAGTTGTGCATTACTCTGTCCTGTCACGGTCCATGCATTCCCTATCTTTATCTGACCTCCCTCTTTTATCTAGCTTATCTTCATTTCCACTACCACTATTGAAGCTAACCTCATCCTGGTGTGTTTTTTAATCTTTGGGCCAACTTTGTGGGTTGGAGTTCTAGCTAGCAGGTAATGTCGTTCCAACTCTAAAGATTTAATGACATTCTCTGTATGGTTTATTTCATTAGCACTGTTCAGGTTTGATCCTAAGGTGTTCTGTCTCCGCTTTTAGTTTTTCATTAATAATGTGCTTCTTGCATACAAACATAACTTGGCTGATGTCAAATTCTTTACTGTTGAACATATTGCAGTTTGGGCATTCCAGACATTTTCACACACACCCTCCCCCCGACAAAGGGTTGCCATTAATTAGCTTGGTCATGGTTATGAAACAACAGCAGGAACACAAGATTAGGGGTGATATATATTTTTTAATAGAAAACCCTTTAGTGAAAAAGGGGGCAATAATCTTACCTATAGTGAAACTTACTAACAGATTTACTTGGTGAAGTTATTTGGGAGAGAAAAGACAAACCTTAATCTGCTTAGTATTCAGGAGTTCAAGATGTTTTGGGGTGGCCAGTCTGCCAGTCTGTCATGTCTGATCACAGCAAACATGATAGGTGCCTCAGCCATGTTATCTCCACTGGTGCTCACCGATGCTCATACAGATGCTGGTGTATGTAGGGTGGGGACCAGAAGTAGTGTTCCCCTGACTTCTGGTTTGCTCACTCAACATTTTTTCCCCAACGAAAGCTTACGCTGGAATGCAGTGCAGCTAAAACCACACTAATGTGCTGTTATGCATGCTAGCTTGCTGCAATTACTCCCAAAGTTGCTGGATTAAGTAAAAAGAAAAATAGAGGTAACAGGGCAAAGGTCCCACACACCCTCTCAGTTCCAGGATGACTCACTAATAAGCTAAAGAGTGCCCAGATAGAGAGAAGAGCATTCTTTACCTAGCTAGGTTCAAATCCCACCAAATCCCTTTCAATAAAACATTCCACGCAAGCACACATATACTTTCATCTTTATGCATAATGACCATTTTTTATTTGCTTTGGTTTATTAAAACTATGTGACTCTGTTTATGAATCATTGCAGTATCAAAGAAGTTCTTTCAGCTTGTCTCCACGTAATGAACTGATGTCTCTGTGTTTATGATGCGTTTCCATCCATGTGACCTCTGGATCTGGCCTTTTGTCATTTTGATGTCAACCCCCCCACCCCCCGATAAGGGTTCTACAGCAATATGAACTCATTAGTTTTATAAAGTGCCAATAATATATGGTGCAGAAACATTTTATATTGCTTTTACTAGTTGGTAAGGACACTGACGGTTTACCCATACAATGGACGGAGGTCATAAAAGTAAAATGGGTCTGAATCATCAGACTCATGGAAAACCTCTTGGATAATCATGATCGGGAGGAATGCAGAAAACACTTGTAACAAATGTCTGAATCTCATGTTTTAAAAATGGATTTTGACTTTTTGACATTGTAAACCGGTGTCCCTGCTATTTGGTGATATGTGCTCTGAGACCAGAAGGAAAAGCTTGTCACACTTTATTTATCTATTAAAACAACATTATTAGGTGTACTAGTCTATTAGGAGTTAAAAAATGAAGAATTTGAGGCATTTTCATGTAAGACTTTGCAAGAGAACATTCTTTAACAACTGCTTGCCTTGTAGAGTTAGCAAATGAGCCCATCATCCTACACCAGAGCTGGTATAATTTTATTGGAATGAAAACCATTCCCTTTGATCTTGGCCAGTTTTTGACTCCAGCAGTTGTGTATTCTAACATCAATAGAAATGTGGTTTCAAGCTTCCTCTTTCATTATCTTTCTGAAAGATAAAAAAGAGCAGGGAAAAAGTTCTGAGCTTTAGAACTCGGGCAATATTTTTTACAGTAATTTCTTTATCTGATTTAATCCTGTTTACAGAAGCTGCTGTTTTAGATTTTTTTTAGCATTTTAAGATGGCTGGTCTTCTAAAAAAAAAAAAGAAGAAGAAGAAAAGAGAGAGACTCACTTCCTGCTTGCTCTTTATTGTGAGGGAGATGATAAGATGGCTGAATGCTATAAATGTCTGAGCCAGGGTTAGGTATACGACTTAGTGCAGCAGGCAGTACTCTCTGGAAAGGACTTGACATGGGCAAGCTGCCATTTGGCCTTATCCTTTTGCTGGGTAATGCACCTGAATGATAACCAGTCTGCTTGTGTTCTGTCAATAGCAGATGTAAAGCAAAGCAAATTTATTTGTAAAACGCCATTCCAGAAGACCATGGCATTGTACATTATTACAATTTAAACACAACTATCATAAAAACAAAAATGCTTAAAATCAAATAAAAAATTAGTGGGAGTTAAACCTCACAAAAGGCAAAGTTAAAAACATAGGTCTTTAAGGCAGATCTAAAGGCCTCGATGGAGGGGCACTCTCTAATCTGATGAGGTAGAAAATTCCACAGGGTCAGTGCTACAAAGGCAAAAGACATAGTCAAACAGACCCTGGAAATCTCCAGGAATCCCTTATTGGCAGAATGGAGTGGATGAAGGAGGTGGTAGGGGCACAGGAGGACTTGCAAATAGTGTGGTCTCTGCTCATGTAGGACATTATAGGTCAGCAACCTGACCTTGAAGGTGATCCTCCACCATACCAGCAGCCAGTGCAGTCCATGAAGCACAGGTGTGACATGGCAAGATCTTGACAAGCCAGTCAAAAACCTGGCAGCTGCGTTCTGCACCAGCTGTAGGTGGTGAAGGTCCACCCCCGGGAGCCCTAGGGGGGTCAATTTGGAGACAGGCAATGGCACCACAATCCGCACAGGGGTTGTATACAGACCTCCCCTCTCAGGGGGAGGAAATGGACAAGGAAATGCTAGAAAGTATACTTAGAATGGCAAAAAAAGGGGAGATATTGCTGATGGGTGATCTGAATATGCCAGGTGTTAACTGGAGTGCAGTTGCAGCAGCCACTTCTAAGAGTGGGATTATTCTAGATGACCTACAGGGGGCATGCCTTAGACAACTAGTATTGGAACCCACTCGAGGGGGAGCAATCCTAGACCTGTCTCTCTCAAATGGAGATGGAGAGAGGATCACTGATGTAGAAGTGGGTAGCCATCTGGGAACTAACGACCATCGAACAGTATGGTTCACAATAAATGCAGCAATAGAGTCAAGCCATACAAAGGCAAAAGTACTGGACTTTAGGAGGGCTGACTTTGCCAAAATGGGTGAGTGCCTAAGGAATGCACTAGTAAATGGGCAGGAAGAAGGGGTGGAAGAACAATGGGAAATAAAAATTGCCATCACACAGGCAACAAGTCTTTGTGTGAAGCAAATAAACAAAACAAAACGATGTAAGAAACCACTATGGTTCTCAAAGGAGGTGGCAGTGAAGGTTCAAGAGAAAAGAAAGAATTCAGGAAGTACAAGGAATCACAGAAGGAGCAGGACAGAGAGCGGTATCAGTTAAAGCAAAAGGAAGCTGGGAAGGCAGTCAGAACAGCAAAGGCCCAAACTGAGGAAAAGATAGCCAACTCAGTTAAAAAGGGGATAAAACCTTTTATAGGTACATCAGGGAGTGAAGAAAGACCAAGGGAGGGATAGTGAGACTTAATAAAGGGGAAGGGAGGTGGGCAGAGGGTGACTGTTAAAAGGCAGAGATACTAAACAAATATTGTTGCTCAGTATTTACAAATGAAGAGGGGGAGGTACCTAAAACAAACAATAGAAACACTCTGGATACAGAAGTTGATACCAGCCCATTTACAGAAGAAAGGGTTCTGAAAGAACTCTTAAAACTGAAGGTGGACAAAGCAATGGGGCCTGATGGGATTCATTACAGAATTCTAAAAGAACTAAGTGTAGAACTAGTGACACCACTGACTACCCTCTTTAACAAATCATGGGAGGATGGGGTGGTACCTGAGAACTGAAGGAGGACAAATGTGATTCCCCTTCACAAAAGTGGGAGCAGGGCAGAAGCAGGAAACTACAGACCTGTTAGTTTAACCTCAGTGATAGGGAAAATGATGGAATCACTTCTGAAGGAAAGAATTGTTGAGAACCTAGAGGCCAGAGGGGCACAGAACCCAAGGCAGCATGGATTCACAGCAGGAAGGTCATGGCAGATGAATCTAATAGATTTCTTTGATTGCGTGACCAAAGTAGTAGATCAGGGAGGGGCTGTGGACATGGCCTACCTAGACTTTAGCAAGGCATTTGACACAGTCCCACACAAACGATTAATATACAAGTTAGCTAGCCTGGGAGTGGGTCCAAAGATGATAGCCTGGGTAAAGAATTAGCTGGATAATAGAACACAGAGGGTAATAGTAAATGGAGTCCACTCTGAAGAAAGGGGGGTTACTAGTGGGGTGCCGCAGGGTTCAGTATTAGGACCGGTCCTCTTCAATGTCTTTATAAGTGACATTGCAGAGAGACTTGAAGGAAAAGTATGCCTCTTTGCAGATGATACAAAGATCTGCAACAGAGTTGATGCACAAGGTGGGGTGGAAAGGATGAGAAGGGACTTGGCAAGGTTAGAGGAATGGTCAAATGTATGACAGCTTAGATTCAATGCTAAGAAGTGCAAGGTAATGCACCTGGGAAACAAAAACCCAGGGGAAGAGTACATAATGGGGGGTGAGATACTAACAACAACAAAAATGGAAAGGGATCTGGGGGTAGTCATATCAGATGACCTAAAGGTGGGCAAACAATGTGAGAGGGCAGTAAGGAGGGCTGGGGGGATACTGGGATGCATAGGGAGAGGCATCACCAGTAGAAAAGAGGAAGTTGTTATCCCTTTGTACAGACAGCTGGTGAGACCCCATCTGGAGTACTGCGTGCAGTTCTGGAGACCCAATCTCCACAAAGACATAGACAGGATGGAAGCTGTCCATAGGAGGAGAACTAAAATGGTGCAGGGTCTGCACCAGAAGACATATGAAGAGAGACTTAAGGAGCTTAATATGTATAGCCTCGAGGAAAAGAGGAGAGGGGAACATGATAGAAACTTTCAAGTATCTCAAAGGAATCAACAAAGTCCAAGAGGGTAGCATCTTTCAAAAAAACAGGTGTGCAAGAACAAGGGGGCACAATTTGAAGATGGGGGGCAGCTCAGAGGTAATGTAAGGAAGTATCTTTTCAGAGAGAGGGTTGTGGATGCATGGAACTGCCTTCCAGAGGAGGTTGTGGAGTCAAAATCAGTGGTGGAATTCAAGCATGCTTGGGACTGTCATAAGGCAATTCTAGGGGGTGGGGGTAGGAAGAAGTAGGCTGCTGGTTAACTAGGATCTGCAGCTTATCCATTAGGTAGGGAAATGGGCAGACTGGGTGGGCCAAGCAGTCCTTATCTACAGTCAAATTCTATGTTTCTATGTATAGGGTATTGCAGTAATAATGATGAGAGGTCACAATGATGTGGACCAAGGTCAGAAGATCGACAGGTGGGACTAGATGCTTTATCCAAGTAATGTTCCTCAGATGATAAAAAGAGGTCTTGATGACGGCCAATACCTGAAACTCAAGGTCAGTTCATCATCAAGTACAATGCCCAGATTCTGCACCTAGTCAGAGGTCAACAGCTGGTTCTCTCCAAGCCAAATCCCAGAGGATTGCCCAGCCAATGACCCCTCTAACCAACAGCCTGGGTCCACAACCAACACCTCAGTCTTATCCGGATTTAACCTGAGCCAATTGGCACTCATCCAGTTTTGAATCTCAGAGAGGCAGTTATTAAAGACAGAGACAGCGTCATATTGTTCAGGTACAAAGGACATGTACAGCTGAGAATCAACTGCATAGTAGTGAAAACTCAGCCCATACTGCATTATAATATCTCGCAACGGCAGCATATACACCGCAAACAACATGGGTGACAGCATAGAACCCTGCAGTACTCCACATGGCAGGGCATGAGGGGCCAAGGAAAAAAACCCAGACTCCACTGTCTGTGCCCTGTCAGTGAGAAAAGATCTAAACCATCTGAGGACTGTCCCAGACAGTCCACAGAGTAACCACAGGCTCTCAAGCAGCACCTCATGGTCTATGGTGTCAAATGCTGCAAAGAGATCAAGGAGGACTAAGATGGAACCAGTCTTCCAATCTCTCACCAGCACTGTCTCAGTACTATGCCTCTTCCTGAAACCAGACTGTAGAGGATCGTAGATATCATGGGTGGTAAGATGCTCCTCTAGCTGCAATGTGACTGCTTTCTCAATAACCTTGCCCACGAAAAGGCAGGTTAGAGACAGGCCTGTAGTTGGTGAGACAGTCGGGGTCGAGAGAAGGTTTCTTCAATAAGGAGTGTACTACTGCCTCCTTCAGGGTGTCTGGGAACACCCCAGTCTCTAACCAACACCCAACAATCTCAGCCAGGACTGGTCTGATGACCTCTACACACACCACCAGGAGGTGTGTTGGACCTGGGTCCAAACTACAGTAAGTCAGTCGCAAGCCCTGGATAATCTTCACAACAGCCACGATTGCCAACTGGTCGAAGTCAAACCAGACAGACAGGGTGGCCATAATCTCCCCACTGATCACGGCTTTGCTCATTTGAGTGAGCTGCACCCATCTCTGACCTGATGTCGGCAACCTTACCCATGAAAAATTGAGCAAACTCATCACACTTTTCTTGTGAAAAAGCTCCCCGATTCTGGAGACAGACTGGATTGCACAGCCTGTCCACAGTACGGAAGAGCTGAGCCAGTTGATTTCGCACAGCCGCAGTCTCCCTGGACAGGAACTTTTCCTTCTTATGGGAGACCACGGATTGATAGTCCTTATAATGGGACATCAATCTAAGTTTGTTATCAATCAGGCCAGATTTCCGCCTGTGTCTCTTTAACCTTCTCCCTACTCTCCTCAACTCTCTCAAGGTCCCATCAAACTGAGGTGTCCCAGGGAGAAAGAGTGAGAGGGCAAACCCGGACAGGAGCTATGGAATCCAGAGTGGTCCCCACAGCCTTATTATAGACTAACAGTAGCCCCTCTGGATCCTGGCTAACACTCGGACTCACTGATAGGTCCAAGACCACCATAAGACCATCAGGGGTCAAACTCCGTAAAGGGCAGCATCGGACCATCTTCGTAGGGGCAGGCCTATTGGGGGGGAACTACGAAACTGAACTCAATAGTGTGGATGTCAGACCATCCAATGGGTTTCACCACCACGTTGGAAATCTCCATCCCCAGCAGAGACACCAGATCCAGTGGTAAAGTAGTAATGTACTACAGTATGGTTACACACACACACACACACACACACACACACACACACACACACCCCTTGTAACCACACTGTAGCAATGATCCAATAACTACCTTTTTGTGTATTAGAAACCTGCTGTATATTTGGACCATCAAAGTGGAGTTCGGTTCACCACAATGTATGAGAGCTCATTTGCTCACATGTACACAAGCAAAGAAATAGATGCTGTAGGTTACATGCATAAGAGAGAGAGAACAGGCACTGAAGAATCGAAATGACACTGAAAAACAATGCCAGAAAGTAATTGTTCTGTTTTAGACTGGTACTTTGTAAGTAAAGTTGCAGGCCCTGTACTATTGTACTGAACTACAAAGAAAGCAATACTGACATAGGCAACTGCATTATTTTCATACCTGGTAGATTCCTGGATATAAGTTATCATGTTTTAAAGACACATTCTGCCACAAGGTGGTAGATCAGAGTCACATGCCAATTGTAAAACATTATGGAGGCAATATTATAACAGAAGTCAAGTACCATTGCCATGAGAAGGGTGCCATATTTTGAAAGCTCTGTGATCTGGGATAAAGACTATAATCAGAATTCCATGTAAACACTACACGCACAACAGGAAAATGTCAAACACAACCCAGTATGCCAATGCATCAGAATTCTCACACACTGCCTCCTTCATGTGCCCATCAAACACACACACACACACACACACACACCCTCTAACCACACTTTGGCAATGATCCAGTAACTACCATTATGTCTGTCAGAAACCTATTATACAATTGGACTATCAAACTGGAGTTCTGGTCACTGCAATGCATGAGAGCTTGTGTGCTGACATGTACACAAGCAGAGAAATAGATATTGCAGGTTACAGGGGTGTCTGGCTATGTTTCTTCTTTACACTATACCACACTTTAAAATAAGTTCCTTGACCACCAGCAACTGTATCAGACATATCCTTGTACCACCGATCCTAAAGCATTTGGCCGCCATGTTTTTCTTCCTACTGAGCTGCTCGCTTTAAAATTTCGAAAAGAACAAACAGACTTACAACACTTAAAATGTGTTGTTTCTGTCAGAAAATGCCTGTCGCTCTCACTCCTGACCTGCTCACTCCCCCTCCTTACCTAGAAAGCACATGGGGTCACTGAACTGTCTAGCATTCTTTCCTGACCTGCAGGGATCATAAGAGTGCTGCAGCTTTTCAAAATGTGCTACTGCAGATGGTAGTGTCCTGTCGGCAAGACCTTACAAAAACTACAGTCTTGCTGGCAGCTTAACGTAGAGACCCAGTGGGTCTCTGAAACACAGTGTGGCACAGCACAGCACCCCTAGTGACACTGAACAATAGTACTGCACCCCTAGTAACATGTGGGAAGCAGAGGGACTATTTACAATAACATTAGACTTTTTAAATATATTTTACATTTTTTTTAAAAGAATATCACAGTTTCTCAACACATTTATATTATATATGTGCAATAACACACTCTGGGGTGTGAGTTAGTCTGGATAAACACACTTCTAGGGGCAGTAAGGCACTCAGCCTGCAGTCTTGTGTCTCACTATGCCCCTAGCCCTGTGTTTATCCAGACTAACTCACACACTGTTGTCTGTTATTGCTTGCATATTATAGTAATTCCCTTATAGTTAGGGTTGTGTAGATTGTTTAATATTAAACCCCATTTTTTGCACCTTAATTACTTAGGTATTTTTTTAAAGACATAGCCCAACATTTGGGAAGTGTGGTCAGACTGTCAGAGTCTCAAGACATGAAAAGTTTTGTGATGACATCTTATTCAGTTTTTGAGATACAGAGCACCAAAAATGGAAAAAAACCACACATTTGGTCTCCCTATACACTGCGCAATTTTTGCTCTCTCCTACAGTCAAGATGGTATTGAATTTTTTCATGAAATTTTCAGGGTTGAAAAGGCCAATGCCAAGGGTGTGCCTTTCAAAGGTTTCATGAAAAAATATTATATGG
Source organism: Neoceratodus forsteri (assembly GCA_016271365.2). NCBI lineage: Eukaryota > Metazoa > Chordata > Ceratodontiformes > Ceratodontidae > Neoceratodus > Neoceratodus forsteri. Next base: position 362,190,068 of record JADMNL010000024.1, read on the forward strand.
TTCCAGAATTATACAGATTTTTTTGATAACCAAGAAATGTAAAAGGTTAAAAAAATATTGTCATGAGTGCTTATTTTTTGATTTACATGTCATGTGGGAAAATAAAACACCGATTGTGGCAGCAGTCATTTTTTTTAACTCACAAACATTAAAAATACATAATTTTTTAAACTCACAAACATTGTAATTACATGAAACATTGAAAATACATAAAAATGATGCATTTTCAAAAAATAAACACCTGAACCTATCTAAACAGAACTCGTTTAGCTAGGTTCTTGTTTGTGTTTTTTAAAAACAACTTGCCAGAAATACCTTTTCTGGGCCCCACAAAATCCAGGGTACCCAGCTCAGTGATAGGAGCCTCTCATCCATGTTCTCTACATGAGAACAGTGAGACTTTCTTGAATGCTGAAGCCACTGCTGAAGTTATGCTGCTGGCTTCAGTTCAAGCACTGAGTTGGCGATCCCCTGTTCTCTTTGTTGCTGTCTCTCTGTCTGTCTATGTGTCTCTCTTTGTCTGTCTATCTATTAAATTATTTATCTGTCTATTAAATTATTTTGTATGTATGTATGTATGTATCTCTCTTTCTCTCTCTAGCTAGCTAGGTAGCTATCTATTTAATTATTTCTTAAGTGGACTAGAGTGTTTACCCCAATACTGCTTCTTTCTCCCCCTCCTCTCCAGGTCACCCACCCTTCTCAATGTTTATAAATCTTAATATATAAGTAGACCAGAGTGCCCACCCTGGTACCACTTCTCTTGACCCCCTCCTCTCCAGGTCGCCTGCTCCTGTTCCTACTATGTAGGTGGTGACCACTGCACACTGGCCTGACACTAGGGTGCCCAATACCCAGTATTGGAATATCCACTGAAATAAAAAAAAAACACCTCTCTATGTTTTTTTTTACCCTGTAAAAAAGAAAATTGTCCTTTGCCAATCTGACCACCTGAACAACCTCACCCCACCCCAGCGTCCCACTCAGCACCTGCCACCCCATAACCCCCCACACCCACAACACACCCTTACTCACCTGAACATGTCCCATGGTGCAGATCCACTCTAAAATCAAAAATAGGTCATGCTGCTGGAACCGACGACTGCAATATGAGAAAATCAGGTAAGTGCAATTTAATGTATTTCAACTGGGTTTGAACTTTGATTCATAACTTTGCCATTTTTCCATATTTTAACCCCATACTTTCAACATGGCCTTTTTGGGAGCCCACCTCATGACCAGTGGTAGCAGAATTTTGCAAATCTGTCCCAAAAAACAATTTTGCGGTCACTTTGCAAAATCACCTTTTAGGCAGGATTTGAACATTTTCACCACCCTTATTCATGAGGTGGGATCATAAGAAGGTTATGTTGGTAGGGATCAAAATATGTAAAAATTGCAAAGTTATGAGCGTATGTTGAAATTTTTCTAAGCTCGCTCATAACTTCAGTAATTTTAAATATTTTGACCCCAGTTTTTCAACATAGCAATTTTTTCATACCACCTCATGAATGTGACGGCGACATTTTTCAAATCCTGGCCAGAATGTGTTTTCGCACCTGTGGCACAGAATGATGTTTCAGTGGGGATTTGAACATTTTCATCTACCGGGCTCATAAGGTGGGGTAATATGAAGGCTATGCTAAAATGTTGGTGTACGAATATGGTAAAATTACCAAGTTATGACTGAACATTGCAGTATTTCAACGTTCATGCATAACTTCACTGATTTTCATTATTTTGACTCCAAACTTTCAATACAGACATTTTTTCACATCAAATAAATGTGACATGTCACTTTTTAAATCCTGGATGAGATGGGCTTTCACACTTGACTTGTGGCCGGGAGTCTATCGCAAGTGCGAACTTGCATCAAACCCTGCCAAAGGTGCAATTTTCAATGAAATGTGCCACACACACCCTGCTGCAAGTCCCATGTGGTGACTCAGCTCAGCTCGCCAGCTTCCCCCCGGCATACCTTTGCATCCGTGGGGAGCCGGTTTATGGGGCCTGCACCATGGCTTTGCTGCAAGCTCCCGTATAATGATGGTACTGTTGCAAAATTTGTGTCCCTGGTTATAAAATAGGGTGCAAGTTTACTTGGTTAGTTAGGACAAAAGTAGGAGTATGCCCATCGAGATTGTCCTCCACATGGAGTGGGAAATTTACCTTAAGTTGGATTTGAACATAGCCATTTGTCTAGTTTAATTTTGAAGGTATGAACATTTTCAGAGCCAATTATGTCATGTGGTAAGAAATTCCAGGTTTTAGAGGCTCTAATAGTAAAGAAATGATCCCTTTTTGTAGTGTTAGCCCAAGCTACTACTAATTGTTTATTGTGGGATTAGCAACAATTCGTCTTTTGGAAAATACAAGACCATAATGTTCCATTAGCTGTTGTGATTGTAGAATTTTATATGTTAAAAGAATATCTCCCTTAAGTCTTCTGTCGTATAAAAAAAACAATCCAGTTTCCTTCAATGTAGAATAGTAATTTAATTTTGATAGTCTTGGTACCAATTTGGTGGCTCTCCTCTGAATTTTTCCAACCATATTGATGTCTCCCTTAAGATAGGGACACCAAAATGGGGAACCATAGTCGAGAAATGGCCTAACATATGTTCTATACACAGGTATTAAGCACTGTTCTGTCCTGGTGACAAAGGTCTGTCTAATTTATTTTAGGACCACATTAGCGGAACATGTGGTTTTGATACAGTGGTTCGATGACATCAGCTTATTGTTAACAAGGACACCAAGATCCCTCTCATGTACGAAGACCTTTATTGGACTATTGTTTATAAAGTAGTTTATAGTCGGATTATTTTTCCCAAAATGCAATACCGAGCATTGGTCCACATTGAATTTCATTTTATTTTCTATGGCCCATTGATCCACTTGTTTTTTAGGTCAAATAAAAGTGAAGAAATACTTTCATCACTGTCAACTTTACCACCCAACTTCTGGTCATCTGTAAATTTGTAAAGAACTTTGGAACTGCTAATTCTCATATCGCTTATAAAGATATTAAACAGGGTAGGCCCCAGAACAGAGCCCTGGGGAACACCACTACTTACAATACCTGGGTTAGAAAGTGCACCATTTATTCTAACTCTCTGGGCTCTATTAGAGAACCACGAGTTAACCCAGTTAACTAGACAAGGGGAAAATCCAAATGTTATAAGCTTAAGCATTAATTAATGGTGGGGTACAATGCCCGACTTTAATCAAGTAGGATGACATCCATGGGGATGCCATTATCCAGTCCCTTACTTATGTGATTATAGAAGGAGATCAGATTGGTGTTACACGAGTAACCTTTTTTAAAACCGTGCTGTGTATGATCTTTAACGCAGAGGTCATTGACTTCCTTATCGAAATAGGTTTTAATAATATGCTCCAAGAGTTTGCCCACTAACGGGGTTAAGGTTATGGGGCGGTAATTCTGTACTCCAGTCTTACTGCCCTTCTTAAATATAGGGATCACAGTAGCTTGTAGCCAATCAGAGGGGATACAGTGTTCTGAGAGGGATTTATTAAAAATAATAGATAGCGGAAGAGTTATTTCAGTGACAGTGCCAGCTAAAAACATGGAATGTATACCATCTGGGCCAGAGCTGGAATGCTTTTTCATAGCAGACATAGCAGTGGTAATGTCCTCAGTAGAAACAATATACGAACATATAAAATTTGCCAGTAGGTAAAGGCCTAGAGGTCTATCAAGTCTGCTTGAATGTGCAGCTAGCACTCCTTATTCTGTAGCTGCCCCTCCCTTCCACCCTTCCCCTCCATTGACCCTCCCCCTTGCCCTGTCCCATCCCCTTTTGAAGCAGTCCACTGTTCTACTGGATACCACTTCTAATGGTAACGCATTCCACCCAGCTACCACCCTCTCTGTAAAAAAGTGTCTCCTCATCTCCCTCCTGAACCTTCCTCCCTCCAGTCTCATATCATGGCCCCTGGTGTCCCTCCCCTCCCTTACTTTGAACAGCCCATCTGTACCTGTCTTGTTTATTCCTTTCATGTACTTAAAGGTTTCAATCATGTCCCCCCGTCCCTCCTGTCCTCCAGCGAGTACATGTTCAACTCCCTCAGCCTCCTCTCGTATGATGAGTTCCCCCAGGCCCTTGATCATCTTTGTCGCCCTGTGTTGTACCCCCTCCAGTAACTTAATGTCCCTCTTCAGATACGGGTGCCAGTACTGCATGCAGTACTCCAGGTGCAGTCTAACTAATGACCTATACAATGGCAGAATCACCTCCTCCCTCCTCAAGGATATACCCTTGCAATGCAACCCAGCATTTTGTTGGCCTTTGCTGCTGCCTTCCTACATTGTGCTGAGTTGTTCATTGACCCTATAATGAGCACCCCCAGATCCTTCTCCTCCTTTGTCTGGGCTAGCTGCACTCCCCCAAGCTAATAACTCTTCCTTGGGTTCTTCACCCCAAAATGCAGCACCTTGCACTTTTTTTTTTCCTCCTTTCCCCCGCAGTCCCCCTCTCTTCGGGAGACACTCTGGCCTTTTCAGCCCTCGCTCACCTGCCTGTAGACCAGAGCAGTCCATCCCCATGGAGTTTGGTTTACCCTCAGGCGGGTACGGGTGGTGGGGCCTTACACCCGAGACTTACTGGAGTTTGCCTGGATACTGCCTCTGGGCAGGCAGGGGCTTGAGGGTCGGGGCCTAGTGCTCCGCCTACTGGGGACCGCGAGGTGCTTTTCCGTGTTCTTATCATGACATGCCGCGGTCCCCTGGACGCCGCTGGGCGCTGATGGCCGACGCCTGGCACGTCACCCCCTTCCTGCCATCGGCCTTGCTGCGCCTCAGGTCTCCACCTGGGACAGTCAGCGCGGGCTCTGAATCCCCTCCCTGCGGAGAGGGCAGGCAGTCCCTGGGACGCTCAAGCTCTCCTCCCGCCGCCCTTCCAGCTTTCCCGGGCTCGCTCAACCCGGTTGCTACGCCGCAAGCGGAAATCCAATCATTGCGCCGACGGGCCGCACCTTGCACTTTTTGACATTAAACCCCAGTTGCCAGGTGTCTGACCAAGTTTCAAGTTTTGCCAGATCATCCTGCAACCCCTGCCACCCCCCCCAGGTTGTCCACCACTGCTCCCATCTTGGTATCATCAGCAAACATACTGATCTTGCTCTTGATGTCCAATGATATGTCTGCAATGGATATCCCAAACAACACTGGTCCCAGCACTGAGCCCTGTGGAACACCGCTTGAATTATCCTTAGCTGTGAGAGCTCCCCCACCACCACCACCCTCTGTTGCCTTTCCTGAAGCCAGTTCCCTACCCATCTCACCAGCTTTGCACCCAGCTCTGTGCCTTCTAACTTACTTGCCAGTCTCCCATGTGGCACCGAGTCAAATGCCTTACTGAAGTCCAGATACAGAACATCCACTGCATGGTCCCTGTCCAGTTGCCTAATTACCCAGTCATAGAACTCCACCAGGTTGGTTTGGCAGGATCTGCCACGTTTGAAGCCATGCTGTCTACTGTCCTGTAGTCCTATATTTGTTGTGGTTTGCATCCTCGATTGGCATATAAGGGATAAAAGACTTATTTAAGAATATGGAACAAAAACAATCATTAAAATGATTTGCCGTGCCAGTCTGCAAAACATTTCCCTCATGAACTATCGGTCCCACCAAATTAGAAGTTCCCTTTTTGTTATATATGTAAGAAAACAAAGATTTATTACCATCCTTAGAGTGAGCTAATTTGCGTTTGATTTTTTGTTTTGTCTTTTTAATCATATTGTTTAATTTAGCCAATGCCTTTTTATACAATAGCTGATGCCTGTTGGTGAGGGTGGGGTGGTGGTGGGATGGTAGGGGTGGCAACCCTAACACCGAATTTCCTTGCTTTTGTCACTGTGGAACAACTCTAACTGATGCATTAAATGGGAGTTTTTGCCATGAACACACACACACACACACACACACACACATATATATATACATATATATATATAATACTGCATACAGTGGTACCTGTATAGATAGGAATTACTGATCACTTCTATGTTTAATCCCATATTTTGCACTTTAATAACTTTGCAACCATGTGACCGATGTGCAAAAAAATTTTCATGCACTGTCTGGTTCCATGGTTTGCCGGATCTGACAAGTTTCATTCCAGCTGGTTGTGTGGTTGTGGAACTGCAGAGTGCCAAAAACTGTGTAATTTACCTTTTAGGTGCAAATTCTTTGCTCATCTGCATCTCAGAAAAGGCTTGGGGGGTCTGATCTGAAATTGTTAGGGTATATGGGTCTGGGTCGCATATGTGCCTTTTGAAGGTTTGGTGAAAAAATATTTTATCCGTTCAAAAGTTATAGTAGTTTTAAATTTTCCATTATAGCTTATGGCAACAAAATACATGTGCCGTGTAAAAGCAGTTTCTGCTGCCACAAAAGCACTTTTTAATGTCACAAATGGGTTCTGTAGTGTCGTGCTGCCACCATCTTGTTTTCAGTTAGCGACGTGGGAAAACGCATGAATTCAAAACATACTACCCCTTGGTAAACACCAACAGTTGTGTTTACCTAATCAGGGCCCAAGGAACACAATTCTGGCATTATTTTTTTTAAATAGTGCCCGGAAATAGTTTTTTAGCATTTGGCCATTGGTAGTGTCGCAAATTTGTGGCACTATTGTTGTGAAACTGCCGCACTACCGGGTGGTAAACTTCAGGGGGGTGGACCTTGGGAGGATGCAGGAAGTACTGAAGGGGAACTGGAGGGCATAAGGTGTGAGATGGACGTGGAGCTGAAATGGGATATATTAAATGGGGGGTTACAGAGGCACCAAGGCACAGAGTAAGAGAAGCAGAGCAAGAAAACCATGCTGGTTGAACAGTGAGGTTGTGAAGGTGATGAGGGCAAAATGAGTGGCTCACCAGAGGTTTAGGAGGACAGGGAAGGAAGTGGACAGGGAGGAATATGCAAGATGGTCCAGGGAGGTGACCAGAAAAGTGAGAGAAGCCAAAGCCCAGAGGGAGCTGAGAATTGCACAGGGAATTAATGGGGGGAGAAAGACGTCTTCAGATACATCAGGGAGAAGAGAAAGCACAAGGAGACAATAGTGAGGATAAAAAGGGGTGGAGAGTGGATGGAAAAAGGGGAGGAACAGGCAGAAGCACTGAATGAATACTTTTGTTTCCGTGTTCACAGAAGAAAAGGGGGGACCACTACCAGCATGGGTTGGGAGGGTGGGGATAGGAGGAGAGGAGGTGACAGGTGGAAGAATTGAGGCAAGTAGAGTCCTAGAGGGACTGAGGGCACTGAAGGTAGACAAGGCACCAGGGCCGGATGGTATCCACCCCAGGGTGATGAGGGAGATGGCGGAGGTGTTGGCGGAGCCGCTGGCGGATCTGTACAGCACCTCACTGCAGTCAGGATGTGTGCCACTGGACTGGAGGATGGCACATGTAATGCCATTACACAAGAGTGGGCCAAGGGATGAACCAGGTAATTATCGTCCAGTAAGTCTCACCTCTATAGTGTGCAAACTCATGGAAACAATACTAAAGGAAAGGCTGGTGTCGTACCTGGAGGACAATGGCCTCCAGGATGTAAGGCAGCATGAGTTTATTTCAGGGAAGTCTTGTCAAACTAACCTGATACAATATTATGACTGGGCGACAGGTGAACTGGATGATGGTCATGCGGTGGATGTTTTGACTTGGACTTCAGCAAGGCCTTCGATTCTGTGCCTCATGTGCAGCTTGGGGGGAAGCTAACTGGTGTAGGAGTAGGGGCAAAAATGATGAACTGGATTACAAGCTGGCTGAATGTGAGGCTGCAACTGGTGGTGGTGAGAGGGGAGCTCTCAACTCCAAGGCCGGTGATGAGTGGTGTGCCATGGGGCTCTGTGTTGTGGCCAGTATTGTTTGGGCTCTTCATATCAGACATTGGACATGGGATGGTAAGCAAGGTAAGTCTGTTTGCTGACAACACCAAAATCAGAGCAGTGATGGATGGAGAAGAGGCGTGGAAGCAGCTGAAGGGGGGACATACGCAAGCTAGCGGAGTGGTCAGAGAGGTGGCAGCTGGGGTTCAATACAAAGAAGTGTAAGGTTATACACTTTGCAGTGAAGAATCCAAGGAGAGAATACTGGATGGGGGGGTTAAGCTGGGGATCACTCAGAAGGAGAAAGACCTTGGGGTAATGATAACGGGGTTCATGAACAACACTGCCCAGTGCAGGAGAGCAGCTGCAAAAGCAAACAAAATGTTGTGGTGCATAGCGAGGGGGTTTTCATCCAGGTGAAGTGAGGTGATCTTGCCCCTCTACAGGTCACTGGTAAGGCTGCACTTAGAGTATTGTGTGCAGTTTTGGAGGCCATACCTAAAGCGTGATATCAGGCTGCTGGAGGGGGTGCAGAGGAGGGCAACAAAGATGATATGTGGAATGGAGGGGAGAGACTATGACAGCAGGCTGGGAAACCTAAATATGTACAACCTGGAGGATAGAAGGGGCAGGGGGGACATGACAGAGACATTCAAGTATCTGAGGGGAATCAATAAGGGTGGGGCAGATGGGGTGTTTAAATTAAGGAGGGGGAGGGTCACCAGGGGGCATGGGCTAAGAATGGAGGGGAGAAGATTTGGGAAGGAAATGAGGAGACACTACTTCACAGAGAGGGTGGTAGCAAAATGGAACGCCATACCAGAATGGGTGGTATGATGTAAATCTGTGAACAGCTTCAAAAGGGCATGGGACAGTGAATAGGGGAGGGTGAGGATAGGGGGTGACAGTGGGATAACAAAAGGAAGGATGGTTGGGGCAGCTGCAGACTTGGGGAGTTGGCTGCACACTCGAGCAGACTTAGATAGACCTGGTGGTCTGTTTTTGCTGGCACATTCGTATGTTCATATGAAAAAAAAAAACAGTCCCTGATAAAGCCAAAAAACAGTTCTGGCCATTTAAAAAAAAACCAAAAACACAGGAATCCTATTCCTTGGCCCCTGTTTAGGTAAACACCTTTTGGTGTTTATCAAATAAAAATATATTTTATCCTTTTATTGCATCCAAGGGGGCCGAGGAATGTTTTGATTAAAAAACGTTCCTGCCGACATTGGAGTGCCAAATCCCCATGTCAGTGGTAGAGGTCCCCCCTAGCATGGGATACTGGGGAGCCCATTCCCAGTGTCCTGAAATATTTGTTAAAAAAGGTTTTGCCAACATGGGGTACACAATCCCCGTGTCAGCACTAGCACCCCTGCCAGTGTGGGACACTGGGGAGCCCACTCCCAGTGTCCCATTTATGTCCTCCCCCCCACACTGTGGGACACCGGGGAGCCCACCCCCACAGTCCCTAAATATTAATATATATATATATTTTAAAATGTTTTTGCTGATATAGAGGCACCCAGTCCCCGTGTCGGCACTAGACACCCCTTTCAGTGTGGGACACTGGGGAGACCACTCCCAGTGTTCTGAAATATTTATTTCCCTATACTAATTCTTTTGCAGACATCAGGGTGCCAAATCTCCATGCCAGCACTAGAACGGCCCCCAACAGTGTGGGACACTGGGGTGCCCTCTCCCAGTGTCTCCAGTTATGCCCCTGTACTGTGGGACGTTAAGCAGCCCACCCCCAGTATCCCAAAATTCCCCTAAATATGTACCTGTGAAAAAAGAAAACAGTCCCTTGACATCTTTTTTCCCTAAAAAAAGAAAACGGTCCCTCGTCGTCTCCCCGTCCTCCCTCCCCATCCCAACCCTCCCACTGAGCAAACCACTACCCCACAACCCCCTCTTGCCCTATACTTATCACTGAAGATTATCTTCTGTGGTCCAGGACACATCTGCACTCTTCAAAGCCAAACTGCAAACTGAAGAATCAAGGTAAGTGCCGTATAATGGATGTCAATGAGGTTTTGAACTTATGTTTATATCTCGGCCTTTTTTAGATATTTTTGCACCAAATTTTTAACATGGGCTTCTTGGGAAAACACCTCATGTACAATGTCAATGTTGTTTTCGTTAATCAGACCCATAAGGTGATTTCATGGTTGTTGCATGAAATCACTTTTCGGGATCGAGTAATGAATTGACAATGCCAGTGTTCATGAGGTGGTGTCCCAAAAAGCCCATGTTGAAAATTTGGTGCAAAATTGGTTTTATTTATTTATTTTTTATTTTAGTCTTTGGTAACCAGGTAAGACCCACTAGGCACAAGTGTCTATTTTCAGGGGCGACCTGGGAGCACTGGGCGGTTAAGTGACTTACTCAGAGTCACACGGTATGCAAGTGGAGACTGTGAGAATCAAACCCAGGTCTTGTTTGCTGGATGTACCAAACTCATTCACAGCTCACTACTCTAACCTCCAGGCTATACTGTCAGCCATACCCAAAAAATGCCCAAGTTACCTGCAGTCGTTTAACTTTTCCTACACGCGCGCGTAACTTTAGCAATTTTCAATATTTTGCCACCATATTTTCAACATAGTCATTTTTTCACACCACCTCATGAACAGTACAGCTGTCATTTTTCACATCCTGCCCAAAATGTGTTTTCACCCTTGTGGCACTGAATGGCGCATTTGCTGCACAAAATCACCTTTTGGGACCGATTAACGAAATGACAGTGCTAGTGCCCATGAGATGGGGTCCCAAAAAGGCCATGCTGAAAATTTGGTGAAAAAAATGCTAAAAATACCTGAGTTACATGTATCTGTTGAATTTATTCTATGCATGTGCATAACTTTGGTACTTTTAAATATTTTGCTGCCAAATTTTCAGCATAGCCATATTTTCACACCACCTCATGAACAGTACAGCTGTCATTTTTCACATCCTGCTCAAAATGTGTTTTCATACCTGTGGCACAGAATGGCATTGCAATTGCCCATAATTTCATTTTGCCTTGCATTTCACAATTTCTTTGTACCAGGGGACATGAGGTGAGGTAATAAGTTGGCTATGCTGACAGTTTGGTCACTGTTGTTTGACACGTGGAAGTGCAGGGCCCAGAGGGCCCTGTGCTTCCACATCTAGATTCCTATGCACATCTATGGATTGATTGGAGCGCAGGGTCCGAAGGCCCTTGTGCTCCCACAGTAAAATAAGGATACTATTATACTATCTCAAAAAGTAAGGACATTTATTGCAAAAAACTCAGTTAATGCATCAGTTAGGGTTCCTATTACAGTAACAAAAGTATGGAAATTCGGTGTTAGGGTTCCCCAACACTACCACCCCAACCCACCTTCCACACACCAACAGGCTTCAGGGTGTGCCTTGGGGTCATTGGGCCTAACTTTCATGCCATTCTCCTATACTGTACCAGTTCAACTTCCTTATGCATGGAATGGGGTGAGAGTTAGGCCCAGTGACCCCAAAGCACACTCCAGTGCCTGCTGGTGTGTGGAGAATGGGGGGTGGGGCGGTGTGGTAGAGTTGGGAAACTTAACTGAATTTCCATACTTTTTTCACTATAATAGGAACCCTAACTGATGCAGTAATGGAGTTTTTTGCAATGAATATATATATATATATATATATATATATTTTCTAGAGAGAGAGAGAGTGAGTGAGTGCAGGCACTGATGAATAGAAATTATGCAGAAAAAACGGTGCCAGCAATTAATCTAATTGTTCAGTTTTTGGCTGCCACTTTTGTAAGTAAAGCTGCAGGCTGGTACTATTGTACTGAACTACAAAGAATGCAGTTCTGACATGGGTAACTGCATTATTTTCATACCTGATACATGCCTTCATATAAGTCATCATGTTTTAAAGACACATTGTGCCACAAGGCAGTAGATCAGAGTTACATGCCGATTGTAAAACATATAAAGGCAATTTCATTTTTACTTTTTATTTATAGCATTTTATGAAATATAGCAAATGCCTATACACATTATACAAATCGAACTGAACAACAAGCAGCTCAGATGATTAACGTGCAGGCTATGTCTCGTACAATACATTATACAACAGAGCAATTGTCCATTGCCTACAAATGGACAGCCAGGTGCAAAATAGGAGTAAAGTCCAGCAAGATAATATTGTAGAATAGTCCACTCTCACCTATTCTATGGCGTGCAGGAGTCCAACCAAAATTTCTTGCCCCTTGTAGGGTATAAGTGTGAAATGGGAGGCTGATACCCCATAGAGAATCCCTAAAGCTCTGAACATATAGTCTGGACTCAATTACATTGAATTACACCCCTACCCGTTAAGCTCATACCAGATGGCTGGTAGGGAGACAGGCTTGCCAAAAGGAAATTACGTAAAAGCTCACAAATTGAGTGGAGCATAATCTCACTCCCACTATGGACTGGTTCCCCTATGAGCAGGATGATAACATACACACCAGTGTTAAGGAAACAACTAGAGCGTATCCAAACATGGCATAACACCTTTAGAAAACATATACAAAGCAGCAGTAAATATAACCTTACTTGTCATAATTGACTTCTAGAAGACAAAAAAGCTAGAGAATAAGACCCCATCAGTTCAATTTCAGTCATTAGGGCATCAAGGCTCTTGGAAGCAAATGCTGATGCAGCTTCAGGGTCAGTGAAGATATGCATTTTATGAGCATGCCAGACTTGCAAACAAGCAGGAAACAATAACTGGGCAGCAATTCCATTCTCCAGGAGGGTTTTCTATGTGACCTGTAAGGCTTTTTTCTGAGTTTGGGATTGAGATGAAATGTCTGGAAACAAAGCTATTTTACTATCCTCCCAAACCAGTTTTCCATACTGCCAAGCAGCCTGCAGCAAGGCAATATGAGCCTCCGGGCTTGACAGCATCACTATAGCTTTTAGGACGTGTACTAGTGGTACTCCAGGGTCTGGCTCTTATAGGAATAGCAAAGGCCTTTATTACCAAAATGCCAGAGTCTGCCAGCAATAATCCCAGGTCTGTAAAAATCAGATGATTCACAGCCGCTAGTATTTCAGTTCTCCCTGCCAGTCCGGGAGGAAATCCTACAATGTGTACATTTGTTTGTCTCTGTATGTTTTCTAACACCTGTACTTTAGCCCTCAGGAAATGAAAATCCCATACGAAGGCCACATTTCTTTCTCGCTGGTGTTCTGCTTCCGAAATGAGCTCCGTAATGTGGGAGGTGTTAACTTGTACCTTAGTGTCTAGCTCAGTAAATCTAGCTTCCACTGCAGCCAGTCTTCTATTTTTTTCTTCCCTCGTTGTTTGGATCTTTTGAAGCATTGCCATAAATTGGAGATTCAGAGGTTCAGAATGCCTTGTATCTGTTAGGTTAGTCAGCCCGTGTCCTTCACCCCTCGAGCCCAATGCTGGAGAGAGGTAAGCATCCAAGTTCTGCACCACTTGCTTATCTTTTTTAGGGCCCATTTCTCACCCTCCATTCAATAAATTGTCATTATCAGTTGTTGTAGTCCAATTAAAATTCAATAGAGTCAGGAAAATACAGATTTTATGTTAAGCCCTGTCAGTAGCTTAAAGGAAAGTGTCTGCCATGATGGAAGCTCCATAGTGCCCCCATAAAGGCAATATTATAACAGTAGTCAAGTAGTAATGCGACAAGGAGGATGCCATATTTGGAAAAGTCTGTGATCTGGAATAAGGACTATAATCAGAATACTATGTAAACACTATAGGCACAACAGGAAAATGTCAAACACAACCCAGTGTGCCAAGGCACCAGAACTTCCACATGCTGTCTCTTTCATGTTCTGCCCCCCCCACACATTGACACACCCACTACATGTATCATTAAAGAAAAGCTGCACATTCAGCAGTGTTTATTTCAGTGGTGGGAACTGTGACAAATGCTACTATAACGCTTGGGATCCGCAGGTGTTCCATGACAGATTCTATGTGTACTATACTGAAAGGTTCTGTGGGTCTGCAGCTGCTAGTCACACCCTGAAGGGGGAGTGATAGACAGGTAGAAGGTGTTGAAATGTGAACCTCATTGAGGCATAAAGAGAGAAAAGAGCAGGGGGAACTATAGAGTACAGAGAGCTCTCCAGAGACAGACTCACAAGTGGACCCAGCCCAATTCCAGAACCATTTGTCCAGATTATTGTAGAGTATTGAACAATGGAGTGAAGTTGGGTGGGGGGTGGGGCTGTCAGCTTCTTGTTATCTATATGGGGAGAAGTTGGGAGTGGAGGATAAGGAGCATGGAGATCAACTCGTCGGAGCAAAAAAGAGTAAGGGACAGATAGATTGGATTCAGTATGTTGCCATCTAGCATGGGTCATTTAGGATCCAGAACACTGTACTGTATGTATGCATTGTCTATAGAGTAAGATATTAATGCACCTAGAAACCTACTGTACCATCACCCAAAATTCCTAAAGGCAAAATTAGATCAGGACTCTGGGTCTGGGTCTGGATCTTGATCATGAACTGAATGATGTGTCTGGCATGGCCATGGCTGAAATTTATTAAGAAAGTAACTGAATGACATGCCCAGTATGGACGAAGCATGAGATTTAGTGCCTCGATTTGTCAGTTGCCTGCTAAGATTTCATGTCTCGACCTGCTTTGGGAAAATAAGATGAAATGTTGAAAAAGAATAAGAACTATTGATACAGTGGTTGTGGAGAGTTGCTATAATATCAATAATGAAGAAAAAGGTACTGTGATTACTGAGTAAATGCCGCTTCAGAACTGACTAGGGTTTGGCAGTTGAAATTCAATGCAAAGAAGTGCAAGATAATGCATATGGGGCACAAAAACCCTGGCACAATATATCAGTTGGGGGGTGAGGATATAGCATATGCACAAGCAGGAAAGGGATCTTGGGGTTGTCATCTCTGATGACCTCAAGGTAGGGAAACAGTGTGACAAGGCATCAGGTAAAGCAAATAGGATGCTGGGATGTATAGGCAGGGGCATCACCAGCAGGAAAAGGGAGGTCATAATTCCGCTATACAAGACACTAGTGAGGCCCCACCTGGAGTACAGTGTACAGTTCTGGAGACCATACCTACATAAGGACATAGACAGGGTAGAGAAGGTTCAGAGGAGGGCAACAAAGATGGTGCATGGGTTGCATCACAAGTCCTATGAAGACAGGTTGAAGGAACTGAACATGTACTCCCTGGAGGAGAGGAGGGAGAGGGGATATGATAGAGACATACAAGTATCTTACAGGGAGGAACAGGGTGCAGGAAAACACTATTTTTAAGCGAAAAAGATGTTTCAGGACTAGAGGGCATGGGATGAAGTTGGAGGAGGGACGGTTCAGAGAAACATGAAAGAATTTCTTCACAGAGCAGGTGGTGGACAAGTGGAACACCCTGCCAGAGGAAGTGGTGGGGGCTGAAACAATCACGGGATTTAAGAATGCATGGGATAGACATAAAGGAATTCTAGAGGTCAGGGGTAAGGGGAAATAGACTTCTAGGAAAACAAACTGAACTTACAAGCTCAAATGGGCAGACTAGGTGGACCATAGGCCCTTATCTGCCGACACTGTCTATGTATCTATGTATCTATGTATCTATGACTATAGATGTGGACATTGCTATTCTTAACTACTGTGTTTTGAAACCAACACAGTGGGATATGGTGCAACCCTGCTTGCTACCTCTTGTGACCAAACTCTGTGTGCCCACCTTCAGGATCTTCTTGACTATAGGAACTCAGGCTGGCTCCATCCCCAGAGTGAAGGGGGTTCATAGAAACATAAAAGTTGACGGCTGATAAGGACCGCAAGGCCCATCCAGTCTGCCCATTTTTTCTACCTTATGAATGTGCCATAGGCCTGTATTTTGTCAATGGCCTATCTATTTATACTCATCTTTATTGCTCCCTTATGCCTGTCCCATGCCTGTTTGAAGCCTTGCACTGTATTCATATCCACCAATTCCTGAGGTAGGCTGTTCCATGCATCCACTACCCTTTTTGTGTTAAAATAACTTCCTCACATTCCCCCTTAATTGTCCCCCCCCCAATCTCATACTGTGTCCTCTTGTCCTGCAATTTTTCTTGTATTAAAACATGTTAGACTGTTTCTCCTTGTTAATGCCCTTAAGATGTTTGTATGTTTCGATCATATCACCTGTCTCCCTCCTTTGCTCTAGGGTAGACATATTGAGCTCCATTAATCTGTCCTCATATGTTTTCTGATGCAGTCCCTGCATCATTGTGGTTGCCCTTCTCTGGATTGCCTCCATTGTGTTAATGTCCTTGTGCAGGTGTGGCCTCCAGTACTGCATGCAGTACTCCAGATGGGGCTTAACCAGTGTCTTGTAAAGAGGGATTATTACCTCCATCTTACGACTTTCGATACCCCTACTAATACACCCCAACATCCCTCTAGCCTTACCTATTGCTTTAGTGGTCTGCTTGGATGATTTCAGGTCATCTGCGATGATGATGCCCAAGTCTCTTTCTTCCCTGGTGATTGTCAGCAACTCCCCTCCCAACCCATAGGTGGCTTCGGGGTTTCTCTTCCCTATGTGTATGATCTTGCACTTCTTTGCATTAAACCCCAGTTGCCACTCTTCCGACCATTTGGCCAGTTTATCCAGATCTCTTCTCATTCTGCCCACCCCATCTGGATCATCTACACTGTTGCAGATCATGGTGTCATCTGCAAACAAACAGACAGACCTTACCCTCCAATCCATCTGCAATGTCACTGATGAAGATATTGAAAGAGGACTGGTCCCAGAACTGATTCCTGAGGTACCCCACTTGTGACTTTTATTTATTTATTTATTTATTTAAGTCTAGGATTAGCACAATATCTTTGAGCCGAGGCTCTCTTACAAAGGTTCCACGTCAGATGGTACATTACACAATAGGAGACAGTAAATAATCATTTAACAATTGCCAAACGTGCAAATACAGTTAGGGGTAAAGGATTTTGGAGAAAGAGGGAGTGAGGTAGGAAGGTGTAGGGGTGAGGGGGAGGGAGATCAGAGAGTTTGAGATGAAGGGGAGGAGAGAAGCGGGTAGGAGTAGTTGGGAGGGAGGGAGGCAGGAGGAAGGGGGTGGCAGCCAATGGGCTTTGTCAAGGACAGACAGATTAAAGTGCTAGGTTAGGGTGGCAGCATTTAGACCAAAGTGCTTGTTGTGGGGGGCATAGGTAGGAGGATGGTGGACTAATTGGGTGAACAGTCACAGGAGCTTGAGGCAAGTAGAGAGAGTCTTAGTCTGGACTTGAAAACTCCAAGCGTCGGTGCTGCAGAGATGTCACTACTAAGGGAGTTAAGCCAGCTGGGTGCCCTGCAGGAAAATGATCTTTGACCTTGAGTAGTGTGGCACCTCAGGATTTGTGGGGAGTATTGCTTGGACCTCCTCATATTGGAGTTGCTAGATCTGGGTGTGAGGAGAGCACAGACACCAGGAGGAGCAATACCTATCATTATTTTCTTGGCCGTAATGCAGGTTTGATGTTTTATTCTACTGTGAAGTTGAAGCCAGTTGGTCTGGGTGTAGAGGTCACAAGTGTGAGTGAGACGGTGCAGTCCAGTGATGAGTCAACAGGCTTTATTTAGGGAGACAGTTACACGTTTGAGGGAGGTGGCAGTGGCTGAGCCATAGATGATAAGACCATAGTCGATAATACTAACGACTGAGCTTTGGACGGCAATAGATAGGGCATCAGAGGTTAGGTGTTTCCTATGTTGGAACAGTAGGCCCAGTCGAGTATTAGCAGCCTTTGCCATGTTGTTAATGTGGACAGTGTAGGTGAGATGGGAGTAAAGGGTGATGCCAAGGTACTTGAAGGATTGCGTTTGTTCTAGCATGACTCCTTGTTCAGTTTTGCTTGAGAGTTGGTAGTGCTTGTTTTTGTAGTGGTGGCTGCAGAACATCATGGATTTTGTCTTCTTCTGATTGAGGATCAGTTTATGAGAAGATAACCAAGCCTTGACAGATGAGAAACTCTGCTAGAGTTTTTCTTGCAGAGGCTTAGGGTCATGGTGAGAGGCTAATATAACCGCGTCATCAGCGTAGAGTAAGATTTGCTCATGGCAGGACTCCAGTAGTGCATTTAGGAACAGGCTGAAGAGGAGGGGTCCCAGGATGGAACCCTCGGGGAACCCCGAGTGGACAGGTCTTGGATCAGAGAGGGTATCATCAATTCTTACTCTCTGGGTATGATTGTCCAGGTAACTTTTGATTCGAACCAGCTGATAGAGTCAAATGAGAGCCCAGCATTATGTAGCTGGACAAGCAGGAGGTGGTGGTTAATTGTGTCAAAGGCTTTTGTCAAATCGATAAAAATAGATCCAGTTAGTTGGCCTTTGTCCAGCGAGTTATGAATAGCGCCGGTGAATTCGAGTTGCACCTCTTCTGACTGTATACCATTTACCACCACTCTCTGTTTTCTGC
Source organism: Neoceratodus forsteri (assembly GCA_016271365.2). Lineage (NCBI taxonomy): Eukaryota > Metazoa > Chordata > Ceratodontiformes > Ceratodontidae > Neoceratodus > Neoceratodus forsteri. The sequence continues at coordinate 362,208,367 of JADMNL010000024.1, forward strand.
CTGCCAACCAGTTTGCCACCCAGTTGACCAACTTCTGTCATACCCCGAGCCTACCCAGCTTATTAATCAATCTTCTGTGTGGAACAGTATCAAAAGCTCTGCTGAAGTCCAGGTAGGTGACATCAACTGCTCCCCCTTGGTCCACCACTCTGGTTACCCAGTCAAAGAAATCTATGAGATTAGTTTGACAGAACCTTCCTGTTGTAAACCCATGCTGTCTTGGATCCTGTGCTGCTATGGATTCCAGGTGTGGCACTATCCTTTTCTTAAGGAGTGCCTACATAATCTTGCCCACTACTGAGGTAAGACTGACTGGTCTGTAGTTCCCTGCCTCCTCCCTGCTACCAGTCTTGTAGAGCGGGATCACATGAGCCCTTCTCCAGTCTTCTGGGATCTCTCCTGCACTCAGATACACACTACACAGTTCTAATAATGGCTCTGTTAGTTCCACCCTTAGCTCCTTTAGTACCCTGGGGTGTATGCCATCAGGTCCTATTGCCTTGTCCACCATGAGCTTAGCGAGCTCTTGTAGGACCCTTTCTTTTGTGAAGGGATTAGTGCATACCCTCCTCCTCCCTCCCCTGTGTCCATGGTGCTGAGCTGTGGGCCCTGCCCTACCTTCTCCTCAGTAAATACTGAGCAGAAGTATCTATTTAGGATAGATGCTTTTCCTTGGTCCTCCTTACACTCCCCCTTATCCCCTTTGATCTTAGCAATACCCCCTCTGGACTTTCTCCTTTTACTAATGTTTCTATAGAAAGTCTTGTCACTTTCTTTTACTGTTCATGCTAGTGTTTCCTCGGTTTGGGCCTTTGCCTGCCTTACTGCCTTTCCTGCTTCCCTTAGGGATGTTTGGTATGCCTCCCTATCTTCGTCCCGCTTCGTTCCTTTATATTTCCTGAAGGCCAGCCTTTTGGCTTTGATCTTTTCTGCTACTGTTTTTGAGAACCAAAGTGGTTTCCTTCTTCTTTTGCTCTTGCTTTTCTCTCTAACGCAGTGGGATGTAGCTTCATGTATTGCATCCTTAATAATTGCCCACTTTGCCTGTACCCCCACACCTTTATTTCTTCTTGCCAGGGCTAGCTTAACTCTGTTGGTCATTTTATCAAAGTCAGCTCCTCTGAAGTCCTATATTTTTGCCTTGGAATGGGATGATCTAGTTCTAGTGGCCAAATTGAACCCTACCATGTTATGGTCACTGGCCCCCATGTGACCTTCTACCTGGAGATCTGTGATCCTTTCCCCGTTAGTCAGTACTAGATCTAGGATAGCCCTGTTTCTTGTGGGTTGTTGTACCAGTTGTTTGAGGCCCTCCTCCTGCAGGGAATCCACTATATGTCTAGTTCTGGCAGATGTTCCTGCTGGTATTTACCAATCTGTATCTGTATGTTGAAGTCTCCCATTATCAGAACCTCCCCTTTAGCTGTCATGTTTTGTATATCTTCTAACAGTAATGTGTCTATGTCCTTCCCCTGGTCTGGAGGCCTGTAGACAACCCCAGTTTGTATGGCTGTCCCATTTCCTGTTTCCAGGGTGACCCACAGTTCTTTTGGCTCCTTATGTGTATTCTGAATTTCTGTAGCTTTGATATTTTCATTCACATAAAGGGACACTCCACCCTCCACCTTTTTGCACCTCGATCTCTTCTGAACCATACATAGCTGGGTGCTGAATTCTCCCAAGTGGGGTTACTGGTGAACTATGTCTCGCTAATGGCTACTATGCCCAGTTTAGCCTCTGTCATTGTTGCCTGCAGGTCTGGGATCTTATTTGTGTAACTGAGCTACGGGGGGCATCTTTTTTTTTTTTTTAGTTTATTTCTTGATTAATTATTTCAACAATCTTAAGAACAAAACATAACTGTCTAAACTAATTAAATTAAAATAAAATGCCACCAAAGTACTATCATTTGACTTTCCATAGTCAAAACAGATTAAAAATGAATTACAATTACATTGCAGATAAGAAATTAAAAGCCAAAAATCAGGAAATGACAATTTTAGGGTACAAAATCAGAGTTTTTCCCATAATATTTACCACCCACCTACACCAACGTAACTTAAAGGCAGAATATTCATTATGCAGCTTTGCTGTGATTTATTCCATCTGATAAATGTTACGTACTAAGTTATGTCACATCTCAATAGTGGAAATATAAGGTATTAGCCAACATTTGGTGAGTGACTTACATGCTGCTAATATTAGAATATGCAATAATTTGCTGGTATCAGAAGAATGGTAGCCCTGGGGGTTGTCTAAAAAAAGAAAAAAAAGTAGCTTTTAATTTCAGCTCAGAGTCCTGAAGTTCTATAAGGGCAGATTGGACTTTCTGGAAAAAAGGCTCCAGAATGGGGCACGTCCAGAGAATATGGGCTAAAGCTGTGGGGGTAGAACTACACACTCTCCAGCACTGAGCTCCCTTGTGTGGTAAATACTTAACCTGCTTTTGCTAGGGTAATGAAATATCAAAGCAAACCCTTCCAGGAGAATTCTTGCCAAAATGATGAAGAGGTAACGGAGTGTGTGAAGGATACAATAAGGTTCCATTGCTAACTATTGAAACTTGTACTAAAATCCCATTCCCAAACTAGTCCGATATGGTCTATTGAACAAGGTTGAAAGGCTTGAAGTGCTTTGTATAATTAAAAGATTAGGGGACCTATTCTCAATGGGGGCTGCGTTCGGCACAAGCTGCGGTAAACAGACAGCTTGCGCCAAAGCCCCATGCACCACGGACCCTGCACCAGATTCTGGTACAGGAGGGGTCCTGGGCGCCTAAGTCCCAACACTTGTGGCAGCCTCAGCCATGTTGCAAATGCATGATGCATGGGAGGGTTCGCTGCAGGCTCCTTGGACCGTCGGCTGCATGGTTCATCTGAATAGGGACCAGCCGTGGAGGTGTGCGGAGGGCTGTGCCAGTCCCCTGCTCTATCTGGGGATGGGAGTACACTACCTGCATGGGTGGAGGGCATGGGACAGCAGTGGAAGGGCTGGTGGCATTTGTTCTGGTACCAACTGGGACACCGGGATCTGGATGGGGGGGCACTACCAACATGCTGAGGGGCACATCGATGATCGGGTGGGCGCTCCTGCCCTGGATGCCCTATGGGGGCACAACATGGATGGAAGGTCCACTATGTGGCACTTGTGGGGCACGGTGGGGTTGGGGAGGTGGGACACACTGCACTACCCATAGGACAGCTCACCCAGGGGAGCGATATCTAAGTCCCCTTATGCCAGCCATGGCTGGTCTAAGGGGACTTAGAATTTCTCCCACTGGGTGCTGTCTGTGAATAGCAAGCTGCAGCTTGCATCAGCACAGTCCACCTAGCGCCATGTTGCAGGGAAGCACAGGGCACAGGGCTGGTGCAAGCCCTGTTTGAGGCAGGCAGCCTGCGGTCGATGCAGGCGACCTTTGTGAATCGCGGGAGGCAGCCCTGACAGTAGTGTGGTGGGTAGGCAACCGCTGCGGCAGGACACAGAGGGTGGTGGTAAATGGCCGTCACTCCACAGAGGGAAGAGTGACCAGTGGGGTACCACAGGGATCAGTGCTGGGACCGGTCCTATTCAACATCTTCATCAGTGACATTGCACAGGATATAGAAGGCAGAATTTCACTGTTCGCTGATGACACAAAGCTCTGTAACAGAGTAGACACACCAGAGGGTGTAGACAGAATGAGAAGGACCTGCAGAAACTGAAGAATGGTCAAGGGTTTGGCAGTTGAAATTCAATGCAAAGAAGTGCAAGATAATGCATATGGGGGACAAAACCCTGGCACAATATATCAGTTGGGGGTGAGGATATAGCATGCACCAAGCAGGAAAGGGATCTTGGGGTTGTCATCTCTGATGACCTCAAGTAGGGAAACACTGTGACAAGGCATCAGGTAAAGCAAATAGGATGCTGGGATGTATAGGCAGGGGCATCACCAGCAGGAAAAGGGAGGTCATAATTCCGCTATACAAGACACTAGTGAGGCCCCACCTGGAGTACAGTGTGTGTTCTGGAGACCATACCTACGTAAGGACATGAGGTAGAGAAGGTTCAGAGGAGGGCAACAAAGATGGTGCATGGGTTGCATCACAAATCCTATGAAGACAGGTTGAAGGAACTGAACATGTACTCCCTGGAGGAGAGGAGGGAGAGAGGGATATGATAGAGACATACAAGTATCTTACAGGGAGGAACAGGGTGCAGGAAAACACTATTTTAAGCGAAAAGATGTTTCAGGACTAGAGGGCATGGGATGAAGTTGGAGGGAGGACGATTCAGAGGAAACATGAGAAAGAATTTCTTCACAGAACGGGTGGTGGACAAGTGGAACACCCTGCCAGAGGAAGTGGTGGGGGCTGAAACAATCACAGGATTTAAGAATGCATGGGATAGACATAAAGGAATTCTAGAGGTCAGGGGTAAGGGGAAATAGACTTCTAGGAAAACAAACTGAACTTACAAGCTCAAATGGGCAGACTAGGTGGGCCATAGGCCCTTATCTGCCGACACTGTCTATGTATCTATGTATCTATGGACGCAAGGTGCACCTTGCACCATATCTGCTTGGTGCAAGCATCTTGCATCAGACGCAGGGCTTTGAGAATCAGGCCCTAGGTGTTTTATTTGAATGTCTCCTAGGAGAGTGTGCATTATTTAGATAACTAAAGGAGGTGGGTCACCAGTCAAAGATTCTGTCTGGAGCTAATCCCGCACCTGTAAATACCTGAAAAAGGATGTAGATGGCACATGATATTGATTTACCATGTCTGTAAAAGTTCAGATGGTCGAACCCTACAAGAATTGACACCAATAATTAAGGCCAAGATGTGAACATCTACAATATGTTAAATCCATGCTCATAGGGGGTAAAGCCCGAAGACCCCACAATGGAAAGAAGTCTAAATATGTGTGGTTGTATTTCCCTTTTCTGGAGGACATGAAACCAGATACGGAGTGTATCTGCAGTATATGGATCTGCAGAGGGATTAGTTGAGTGTAAAGGGGCGTCAGGTGGTAGGGATTTAGGGAAGAATAAAAGGTCCCCCTCTTGAAATTCTAAGGTTTTCCAGTGAGCCTCATAATTATTTGTTAACCAATATAGCATCATATGGAGCTGCACAGCCTGGTGATGCAATGATAAATTAGGGAGCGCTAATCCTCCTTCTCGCTTAGGTAATAATAAAACATTATAGTGAACGCGAGTTTTTTTCCCTTGCCAAATATATCAAATATGTTTATTCCAGGTATGAAAGTATGATAGGGAAGGCATGATGGGTAATATTTGAGCTAAATGAAGAAAGCGAGTGAGAATAACCATATAGATACTGTCTACATGATGGATAAGGGATAATGGGATATGGGACCCACTGGACAGATCTTTACGCAACATTTTGGTAAAAGTATCATAATTAAGTTTACAAACCTGACTAGGGTCCTCAGCCAATAATACCCCTAGATACCGTAAAGATGTAAGGCCCTATTTTACCGGGGGTCATCTAACATGATTGCACCAGAACATCGACAAGGGTATGTGGGATCACTCAGATCATAAGTTTAGCACTTGAAAACTTTTGAACCAAGGTGAATGCCAAGAATTAGAGTCCATGATGCTTTATTTCTTGCTTAGTATGTGACTGCATGCATACACGTATGTGACTATCTGGAGACAAGAATTTGCATGGTGTTGTGGGATTGGTCATTTGCAAATCCACTGATTTATGGTGATTGAAATAGTAAGAATCTTTTTTTTTTCTGTTTTTGCCCTGGTGCCAGATGCTGTACATCAGCCTGGTCACGGCGCCCCCGTGCTTCCACCTCCAGGTTCTGTCTGCTCTCTCCCAGCACCCCGGCTTACCCCTCAGGGGGCTGAGATGCAGCACCTAGATGCCGCATGACTAGTATGTATCTAGGGAGAGCTGTCCCTGGAGGCTAATCGAAGCTGGGGGCAGGCTTCACAAACATGGCCAGCAGCAAGGAATTGTTCTTGTTTTTCAGGGCGGGGACGTGCAATGGCATCCAGCATCCGCCCCACCCCTCTTGATGCTGTCTCTGGCAGCTGTGTGACCTCCATCCCCTGACAGGGGTCCATCGAGTGCCGGGCATGCTCCCCACCCTCCTCCTGGAGAAGGAGCGCAGTCCTCGGGACTCTCCATCTTACCCCCCTCGCCGGCCCTCCAGCGACCCGGGTCTGTTCCCGAACCCGGGTTACCAGCGTAGCAAGCGGAAATCCAAAATAACAAGATTCTATGTTCCCCGTTATTTAAGATAAATTTTCTTGTGACTATAAGGAACTAGCATGCAGCAGACACTGTTCCATGACCCTAAGGGATAACTAGCATACTAAAACAACTTAGAATACTCATGAAAACCTGGTTCAAGACACATTAAAAGGAACGCTTCTTTCATTATTTCAAAAGTGAAAAGAAATGCTAAAGCAGACTCAAAATGGGTAAAGAAGGGTATCATACAAGTCAGATCATATGGAGTAATCTAAAATAAAATCAAAAAGTGTACATCAGAAGTTTTACTGCTATCGTGCACTGCTGCTTTAACTCCACCTCAAACTGCAGTGGCGCCAGTCCCTTCTGAGGCCCTCTCATATATAATTAAGATGCTTGAGTCCTTAGTGATATGGACTCCCTCAAAGTGTCCACCCACTCTAATACAGTGGACATTATGGGATGAGATTGGAATGTCTGAGAGGCACATTTCCAATAGTGGCACTGAGATACAGCGACTGAAGGAGATAATGTTGGAAAAAGCAAACAGATCCAATGATTGTATGAAAGAGCTGAATCACAAGAAGAATTGTGGGTATCCCTGATAGGACAGAGGGTCCTAACATAGTGCAGCTTTTAGAAGCCTTTCTACCTAAATTGTTGGGCTCAGAAGTGCCTTCCCCTTTCTAAACTGAGTATGCTCAACATTCATTGCCCCTCCCTCCCTGCCCCCCAAAAAAACATACGGCTTGATTTTCAAAGGTTGGCGCAGGGCTTGCATCGCGCCCTGCATTGATCCCGTTCTTTGGTGCAGCTGCGCCAAACTACTTTGACACAACTGCACCCAATTTTAGTATATCAGGTGCAGTTGTGACAGTTTTCACACTTTACTGCAGCTTGTGCCAAATATTTGGTACAAGCCCCATAAAATTGGTCCCCCAAATGGCACAAGTTAGACCGGGGAAAACCTGGTTTAACTTGTAGCATTTGGCCATCGGGATTGAAAATCCCAATTGGTGGCTGGAAGAATGCCACAAGCCCTGTGTGCCAAATGATAATAATAATAAGAAGAATCAGTATTTATATACAGTAGCACTTTTCATATACAGTATTCCAAAGCACTTTACAAGCAATGCTAGACTGGTAGTGAAGTGACTGAATGTGTGGTGGTGGTCATATCGCACATCATCACCCACACACAGCCTGGATAATTGCATGATCCGGTTTATGGGAAGGGGAATGTTGGCCAGGACATCGGGAATGTTCCCTGCTCTTTACAAAGAGTACCCTGGGTTCTTTTACTTCCACCTGGACACCCACCAGGATGGGTAGAAGGAACCTCGGTTTAACATCTCATCTGAAGGACGGCACACCCCAGCAGTACAGCACCCCCCAATACTGCACTCGGATGCCAGTGAGTTTTAGGTGCCAGTCCATCCCGGTGTGGGACGAGAACCCACGACCTTCTGGTCCAGAGGTGGATCTGCTACCAAGTGAGCCACGCTGACACCATCAGGGGCTTGCGGCATTCTTGGAGCTCTAAAAATCAAACCCATAGTGTCTGCCTTCATACCATGTTGGCTTATTTCTTACATTTTTAATTAACGAATGAATATTGTCAATAGCCAGAGGGGAAGAAAAAAAAAGAAACTTTTGGAAAGAGGCTAAATTTCTGTTTTTTCAGAAAATGGGAGTACCCTTTTGTCTTTTATTTTCTTCTGTAATGTATCTTAATACAAATGAGGCAAACACATAGAAACATGAAAGTTCTAGGCAGAGAAAGGCCCCTTGAACATTGCATCTGCCCAGTCCTATCTGTTTAATGTGGAATGTGAGAGCCCTACCCAGTTGATCTATCTAATGTGGAATGTAAAAGCCCTGCCCAGTCCTACCTATTTAATGTGGAATGTGAGAGCCCTGCCCAGTCCTGCCTATCTAATGTAGGGTGGAGAGCCCAAGTGGCTCTTTACTCCTCCTTACCTTTTGATACTGTCTCTATCAAGTTTATGCATCTGTTCCACCCATGTTTGAATCCCTTACTGTTTTCACCCACACTACCTCTTTCTATAACCTATTTCACCCTCCAACATTCTTTTTGTGAAAACATTTTTTTTTGGTATCCCTTTTCAGTTCTCCCCCTCTAGCTTTGTGGGGTTACCACTGGAGCTTATGTTCCTACTCAGTTTAAACAATTATCCACTATCCACCTTGTTTACCCTGTGAAGGTATATGCATGTCTCGATCATAACCTTTCTCTCCTTTCTCACTTCCAATGTTTACATTCATAGCTCCTTTAACTTTTCCTTATAAGTCCTACCCTCTTGTCCCCTCTGTACCGCCTCCATTCTGCCTGTCATTCAGTCTTGAAAACTGCTCACAATACTCCAGGTGAGGACAGACTAATGAGCTATACAGTGGAAGAAGCACCTCTCTTCTCTGGCTGCTGATCTTCTTCAGTATGCACCCCAACATCCTATTTGCCCTTCCCACTCTCCTGTTACATTGCACTGCTATCGTTAGACTATCCAAAAGTTATTGTCCCCCGAGTTCAACCACTCTGTTGTGCTTTCCACTACTACCTTCCCCATTCTGTATTCAGCTTTTGGACTTTTTACCCCTATGTGCATTGCACTGCACATCTTGGCATTAAATTTGAACTGCCATGTTTTTGGCTACTTCTCTAATCAATCCAGGCACACCCATTCAACATATACTGAAAATATATAAGGGATATGCAGCGGTTCAGTGTGTGATAATGCATTTATCTTGTACAGTTTCCAGTGACCTCAAGTAACCTCACGAGTGCCGAAGGCACGAGTGAAAGGTACGAGAGGTCACTGGAAACTGTACAAAATAAATGCATTATCACACACTGACCACTGCATATTCCATTTATGCAACAGGTTTAGATGTTGTGTGAACATTTTGATTTTGGTAGGTGTAAATAATTTGTCAAAAAAGGGAAAAGAAAATTGAATTTCATGCTGTTTTTTGCTAATTATAAAAAAACAAAATGGTATCTATATATGAAACACCACTCATTTTGTAGATATTTTTGAGCTGAACATTTTTCGTGCTCACAGTACCATGCTATCATTTTTGTTTTAAAGTTATTTATATTTGTTTGTCAAAAGTGAACAAAAATTACATTTTCTTCTGTTTTCTTGCTAACCATATACAATATACAGGGTTTATAAAAATGAAACAGTATTCATTTTGTAGATAATTTTGTGCTGAACAATTTTCGTGCTCACAGCACCATGTTATCTTTTTTCGTTTTTAAGTTATTGACATTTAAATATGGTTAGTACTGGTTCTGAGGCCGAACATTCTAAATGGATTCTGAAGAGAACTGTGTAGATAAATGAGCTAGTGATGCAGTTACTGTGTGGATAAATAAATTTATTACCATAGTAGCGAAGATAAATGGTTTTATTCTACAGTTTTTATCCTGACCCCTGTTGCATAAATGCTTTTATCACGTATCCTGAAGCTGGAATTGAAAAAAGTTCCTCCAAGGAGGTAGGAAAGGAGAGGATCTCTTTTTGTGTAGGCAGTTATCTCACTTTAATTTCTTGGACAAAGATTGCGTTTTAGGGGTCGTCAACATTTCACCTGGTACGTCTATGGATGACATGTATCATGTAGAGGTTTGTCAGACCATAAAGAGGAAAACAAAATGGAAACGATTGATCACCTCTTTTTAGAGTACCAAGGACTTCTTCTTGCAGTTGAAATAAACGTAGTCGCAAGAACTCTCCTGCTATGGTCACTCCCTTTCATTTACTAGTTCTCATCAAACAGCTTCCGCCATAGTACATAATAATGTCAGCAATGCTTTGAATGAAACATTTCCTACGACAGAAATCAAATCCTAGGCAGATTTAGAGACATAGAATTTGTCAGTAGAAAAGGACCGCTTGGCCCACCCAGTCTGCCCATTTTGTCCCTGCCTATACAATCACCACATACCCTATCTGATCTCCAGCTACTACTTCCCCTTCCCAGCTTTCCTACTAAGATTACATATTGCAGGTACAGTGGAGAATATTGTAGATAGTTGGGCAAGCACAGTGCTTTAACTGTATATTTGTAATATGATGCCACTTATGTTAAGAAGGGGGTAGCAAATGCTAATGACTGGACCTGTAACAGTTTTCTCAGCCATGAGGGAAAATAGGCTGCATACTGATATTGGCTTGTAATAACTATCCATACCCTGTTTGCCCTTTTCTTTCCCCTTTCATCTTATTCTCTCCCTTCCTTCATCATTATATTATGTTGATCCTTTTATTTTTAGTGGCTGTCTTTATGTTTCTATTTGACTATGGTTGGTTACTTTATATTTATTAAAATGTACAGGATGCTAGCTGTAATAGGAATCTCACAATAAACGATGTAGATTTCTTAGGGCTAATGTGTGGGGAGCCCCCATGGATCCCCCTCTCTCCACTAGTGCCAGGCAGTGTGGGATCCAGGATTTTAAAAAGGGTCCTGTGATAATAATGAATGAGGACAGACTAAAAGAGGTTGGTCTATCAGCAAGAAGGCAGAAAACTTCTGCATCCATTACCTTGTACTGAACATTATAACTTTTGGTAGTGGGCCATGATAAAATACATTTTTGTTGTGTTTAAAATATATTATGTTATGTTGGATTGGTTCTATGCCATGTAAATTCCAAAGAAGGGTACAGCTGCCACAGGATCTTTAGTAATGCTGGATCCTCCATTGGCTCAGGCAACTGACACACAGTGAGGGGCAGATAGTGGAACCCCACTAAGGTAGTATTATATACCTTTCTTGGCTCTGTAGAATGGAACCATGTATGTATATGTATTACCACCTTAATACCATACTCTCCAATCAGACCCAACCTTGTCTGTCCCTTCCCCCTCATCACTCCATGTCCCTTCATCCCTATTCCATACTAATTGTTGTTAGCCAAAGCCATTCTTCATCTCAGGTCTCAAAGAAATTTGTTAAAATTCAGGACTGTTTAATGTAGAAGGACATTAACAAAATGGAGGCAGTCCAGAGAAGGGCAACCAAAATGGTACAGGGACTGCATCAGAAAACATATGAGGACAGATTAACGGAGCTCAATATGTATGCCCTAGAGCAAAGAAGGGAGAGAGGTGATATGATTGAAACATTCAAACACCTTAAGGGCATTAACAAGGTGAAAGAGTCTAACATGTTTCAATATAAGAAAAATAGCAGGACAAGAGGACACAGCATGAGATTAGAGGGAGGCTGATTAAGGGGTAATATGAGGAAGTTCTTTTTCACAGAAAGGGTGGTGGATGCATGGAATGGCCTACCTCAGGAAGTGGTGGATATGAATACAGTGCAGGGCATCAAACAGGCATGGGACAGGCATAAGGGATCAATACAGAATAGTATGACTAGATAGGCCATTGACAGAGTAAAGGCCTATGGCACATGCATAAGGTAGAAAAAGAAATGGGCAGACTAGATGGGCCTTGCAGTCCTTATCTGCCATCAACGTCTATGTTTCTGTTTCTATCGTAGATTCCATGCTGGATAGAAGTGTAGGAAGTTCGGAAACTCATACTAAGTCCCAACCTTCCCTACATCTTATTATTTGAGAATGGGGATTAACTAACTTCTGCAGAAGTCAACATGTTGTACTATTGGTATAGATTTTTCCCTTTATTTGAACAGACATAACACACACAGTAGAATAGATTTCTTTCCAACAAACAGGGCGGCTGCTCTGGGCTCTTTAGAGTCTGATATAGGGTCCATACTGATCTCTAACCATGCTCCTATTTCATTACAGTTTTATACATCTTGGGATGAAGATAAACCTCCCCAGAAATAGACTGAATCTTTTGTTGGCCAAAGAGATGTTTTTTTTTTCAGTCATGGGTGTAAAAGACGCAGAGGAATTGTTTTGATACCAGTGCTAATTGAAAACTTAATACAAGTGGTGTGTGGGAGACTTTTAAAGCTTATATGAATGGCAAATCATTTCATATGTAATGTCTCAAAAAGGAAAAAGGAAAAATTTGAATTAGAAAGCAGTCATACTCATAGAAGGGGAGTACAAATGGCATATTATTAAGACTTTGGAATGAAAAACACAAATAATTGTTCTAAAATATAAAATTAAACGTTGCTATATAGGAACACTGAATGGGCTCTGCATCATATCAAACATATGTATTGGTAGTCTGCATATAAGGCTGGAAAACTATGAGCCTGTAGGCTTCGTAAACAGCTAGCAGAATCCCATATCCAGGCATTAATGGACCCTGGGTGTAAATGATGTAACAAAACAGGACATTTGAATAAATGTATGGCGTTGTATCAAGGTTTGTATAAGTCCCAGTGTACTATTACCTCTATTTCACTTTGGGAATTTTTGTGAATCTAAATCTTCTAAAATACAGATTGGAAAAAGTTGACCTACTCACCAAGAATTAAAAGTAATAATTTTATTAACAAAGTAGATAACACATATATCTTGTTCAGATCCAGATACACTGAAAAAGATATATGTGCTATCTACTTCGTTAATAAAATCATTACTTTTAATATTTGGTGAATGGGCCATATTTTTTCAATCTGAATTGTGGTGGTGACTAGTACTAGGACTGGCACTGGTCTCTCCCTTAAAGAGTTATTCTTGCTTTTATACTGAAGTGGGCTGTGCTGGAGATTTGAATCTCAGTCTTCCACAGTTACAATAATCTCATTAAGATGTATTAGAACAAACACTTACAATAGATATCAGGAACGATTTAAAAACTCAGTAAAGGGAAGGTGCCAGTAAGGATGGACTTGTGGCACAGTTTTATATTCCAATAGTAGAGGTGATGTCTCTTCCTCTCTTAACTATATTCCCACTCCAATGATATAAGATTGCTTCTTTCTACTTTTTGTAAGGCTATTATTATGGTCCTCCAAAACACAGATTCCTTGTACTGCAAAATTTATATATCAGTTTCCTTGATTTAGTGTCATACAAAAATCGTTGCAAAGGCCCCGGCACTTCATTTGGAAAAAATATTACCTCAGGGTTATTAAAGGAAGACTACGGTCAGACAATATTAGAGCACACTTGGATGTGCTTCAGAGTCCCTGGAGTTCCTTTAAGCCAGCAGTTTCAGTGGCTATGCACTTCAAACAGGCTTTCAACTCTGTTGAGTGGGAATATCTATTTCAGGCCCTTCATAGCTTTGGCATGGGCACTTCATTTACATTTTGGATTTAGACACTTGGGCTCAGATATTCAAAAGGGTTGCACATGGCACAACAGTGTTGTGCCATGCGCAACCACTGAATACACCGAGTAGGATATTCAAAGGGAAAAAGTCGCGGCACAAATCCCGATCGCTGGGCGCATCAGTAATGTAGGTAGGCTCAGGTGGGACGTGCCCATGCATACTCTGCACAGCCCGACTATTCAGCCCGGGATGTGTGAGCCATGCATGCGCAACCCCTACCTGCGCCCGCACAAAGTTGATCCTAAAAAAAAGGAACAACTGATGGCCACCCACAGGTGAGCTGCTGCATTGCAGGGCACAACACGGCAGCTGCCACCTGTGGGTAGCCACCCAAGCTCCGGCTGCACCTCCATGGTGGTGCCCACCCCCCCATGCCCAATCTCGGGCTGAGTAAATAAAAGATAAATCCTATATCCCTGGTGGTCCAGTGGACTACTGCCCGCCCGATCGTGGGCTGAGTAAATAAAAGATAAATCCTATATCCCTGGTGGTCCAGTGGACCGCTGCCCACCCGATCACGGGCTGAATGAAAATGAAAAGAACACTATTATCTCTAGTGGTCCAGTGGGCCTGTCCGCCAGATCGCGGGCTGAATGAAAATGTAAAGAACACTATTATCCCTGGTGGTCCAGTGGACCTATCCACCTGATCAGGGGCCGAATTAATAAAATAAGAACACTATTATCCCTGGTGGTCCAGTGGACCTGTCTGCCCGATCGCGGGCTGAATGAAAATGAAAAGAACACTATTATCCCTGGTGGTCAGTGGACCTGTCCGCCTGATCAGGGCTGAATTAAAAAATAAGAATACTATTATCCCTGGTGGTCCAGTGGCCCCCTCACCACCCGCTGATCCTGCCCCTCCCCGGTCAGTGGCGGGTGGCAGCACCCACCCACCTGCCTGCTGTCCACCAACTGACACGTCAGTAGGGCTGTATGCCCATTGGTCCACAGCGTGAGTCAATGGGCATGCAAAGATATCAGTATTACATCTCCAGATATGTGAATGGAGTCATTCACATAACTGGAATGTGTAGTACGGTATAGTTGTACGCCATTGGCTCACGCCAGGACCAATGGGCATATAGTCCTACCAACGGTGTCAGTCGGTGGTGGTGCTGCCGCCCGCCACTGACCGGGGAGCGGGCGGTGGGGATCAGTGGGTGGGCAGGTGGGAGGTGGGGGTCCACTGGACCACCAGGGATAATAGTGTTCTTATTTTTTTAATTCAGCCCCCGATTGGGCAGACAGGTCCACTGGACCACCAGGGATAATAGTGTTCTTTTCATTTTCATTCAGCCCATCGATCAGGCAGGCAGCGGTCCACTGGACCACCAAGGATATAGGATTTATCTTTTATTTACTCAGCCCGCGATCAGGTGGGCAGAGGTCCACTGGACCACCAGAGATATAGGATTCATCTCATTTTTTATTGCAGCACGCGATCGCGCTGTGGGGCACATTGCCGCGCTGCAGGGGGCGTCGGTCTCTGACGGCTGCTTCCTGGCAGGATGCCAGGCACAAGTCATCGGGGATTGGTGCACCTGCATGCAAATGGGGCCATAATGACATGCAAATGGCCCCATTTGCACCTTGCATTAATTATGGCCCCATTTGCATGTCAACTTTTGAATATCGCGGTTGATGCACCTTGTGCAATGGAACTTGCGCTAGTGCATCCCCATGCTCCACTCTGGCCACTGGCACTGGCGCAGTGCCAATGCGTCATGCGCACTGCAGGTGGCCAGGGTGTGATAATCAACGATGCTGAGCCATGGCTTAGCTCCGTTGAATATCGCCCAGTCCACGTCCCTGCGCAGCCAAGTTGAGCTGTGCCCAGGCTTGCGCCACAGCCTGGCGCAGTTTGAATATCTGGGCCTGTATGCACAACCTAGTGGAGCAATTCTTACAAATAGGTTTATGCCCCACCCATTTCAATTGGAAAAAAGTACCAGAAAAGGATGTCCTTGTCTTCACTGTTATTTAGTTTAGCTATATAACCCCTAGCCTTACAGTTGTGAAAATACTCTAAAATAGCAGGTATTAAACAGAAGGCGTGAACTATAAAGACCTGTCTTTATGTGGGCGACCTATTAATTACCATGTCTGGGTTTAACACCCATTATTATTCCATTGCAGTTCTCCTCTTGCTCATGATTGACTATAAACAGGTAAAACAGAGGTCTTACCCCTTAATAACCTCTGTTCTTCTGCTCTGATCCAAGCAGTGGGCTTCAAATGGGAGACAGGTGGGATTACATGTTTAGGTATAAGAAGTCTCCCAATTTTATGCAACATTTTCAAGGCTAATATTGTTTCCCTACAACAGGTTATTGACTCAGATAGAAACTGGTAAAATTTACTTCTGGACTGAAAATAGCTACCATTAAAATAATGGTATTCAATACATTTGCCTACTGTTTTAGATCTGTACATATTCATAGAAATATAGAAATAGATTAATATTACTAATAATATTTTCCTGCAATATGATCTAATCATAGGGAACCTTTTGTAGGATGAGTACCCTTCTAGACTGAGTAAATGGAAATTACAATCTCCTTGGCAAAAAGGTGAGTGGAACTTACTATGGCTTATGTGATACCATTCGGCTTATATTATCAGGTACGCCATCAGATGGCCTTGCAATTTCATTCCAACTAATCCAGAACAAATGGTTTGATACCTTTTATTGGACCAAAAAGGATGTTACAAACAGAACAAAGAGCTTTAGCTTTCAGACCAACAAGTCCTTCTTTGGAGGCCTAGGCTTCAGAAGTTTAGGCTTCCGAAGAAGGACTTGTTGGTCCGAAAGCTAAAGCTCTTTCTTCTTTTTGTAACATCCTTGTTGGTCCAATAAAAGGTATAAAACCATTTGTTCTGGATTTAATCTTACTAGGACCAATACGGCATTAAACATTTTGTTATACCAACTAATGAAGATTGGAATCATTTAGAAAGAGCCTCAGGAAAACAGTCTTTATACAGCTAATTTTCTATTTTATCCTCTCTCCTTGTTGGCGAAACAAAATCCAGTTTTAAGAGTCACAGTGGAAGCTTGGAAAAAGAGAACTAACTTGTGCACATATTAACTTTATACCCTTCCCTCATTCAGTGCATGTCTTTATGGATTAACCATAACTAAACACTCGATGGTAAGACACTTGTCTGATCTTCTTAGAGAAATAAGCTTGGTGCCCTCTGTCATTACAAAGACTGCCTAGCTCTGCATGTCTTCAGGGAACTGATTACCAAAATGGTGCTCTCTGTCTTCCACTATGAAGATGTAGTCTAGGGCTCTGCCCTCTCTACTTCCCTCGCTAAGCTGGATACCCTCCTCAACTCCTTCTGCCATTTTGCATCTAACTCTCCTCCTTGCACACATCATTGCTCACTTTACTCCTCTCTTTCCGTCCTCGCTCTGCCATCTTGCCAATATGCCCATTGCGCTATGTTCATCTCCAAATATTGGTTCAACATGCTTCCCTCCTACCTCTCCTCGCTGCTATCTTGAATACCCCCTGCTCCCCACTTCCTCTGTTCTAGGGACCATTGCACATTTGCCATTCCTCACCCACGCTCCTCTGCTGGACAGTCTGCATGCTCCTATAGGCTTCTCTTTCTCTGGAACAAACTCCCCTCCTTCCTACATCTCTCCCCATCCTTTAACTCCTTCAAATGCCTGCTGAAACTTCAACCCCACAACTTGCTCCTGCTACCCTTCTTCCAGTTACCATAGAAGTCTTGATTTTAACCCATACAAGTTTTTGGTTGTGATTCTAAGCACTGCTACAGTTCACTGCACTTTTTTTAATTGTGGTACGTGAAAAGTATCTTTATTCTATTATTGTAACACATGACTCTTCTGTCTGTTCAGATGTTGTTTTGCTGTTGCCTACTACTGTTTTTCTCCATCTCCCCCTTCTCTGGGTTGCACCTGGAAATAAGCCTTGGTTCAGTGTGCCTTTCCTGGTTACCAACTTTTAAATAAATAAATGCATACATGCATCAATAAAAATAAAAACATTTATACAATAGGGGTGAGCATGTAACATTAACAATAAAAACATGTATTCTCACTGCAGTGGAATAACTCTGTGATGACATAGACACTATGGGTTTCTTTCCTGATAAACCCACAGTGTCTACATCACCAGCAAATATACTCACAATGGTGATGTCACCAGAGTGAGACTATCTACACTGCATCCTGCATTTAATGGCTTCACAGTTTCTCTTTCTCACTGAATCCTGCAACTAACTCAATTAGAACTGTAAAAGACAATCACCTGTGTCCCATAGTTATTCTGACAATCCTAGCATACTGCTGTGCTGCTCTAATCTTCAAACCAGCTTCCTTCATAAACCAGTTTCTCTTTCTGAGTGTTGACTGCAACAGTTTCTCTGCCTCAGTGAAGCCTGCAACTTACTGAATAAACAGTCTGTTTCTCACTCCTAGCTGCAGGTAACACAATTATCATTGCAAATCACATGCACCTGTTTCTCATAGTGTCTTACAGTCTCAGCCCATTCAGAAACACTTACACGCACTCAGACCACACACAAACAGTGTTGTCAGTATAGCCCAGAGTTTAGGGTAACAAACAATGAACAGACTTTCTACATCCAGCAGCCCAGACCAGTATTTGATTCTCACAACTTCCATTTCAATACTGTGTGACTCTAAACAAATCACTTAACTGCCCAGTGCTCCCAGGTCCCCCTTAAAAACTTACCCAATTACCAAAATAAACAGGGAGAGAACACAGAAAAAAATGTTCCTAAAGGATACTAGCCCTATTGTATAAATTGCACACATGATGTGCGACTTGTGGAATATGGTAAACATTTGCACTCATGCAGGGTGAACTACAATAATATCACTCATGCCTTCAGCACTCGTGATATTATCACAGTTCACTCTGCACTCATGCAAATATTTTCCATATTCCACAGTCGCCCATCATGTATCCCCTATTTATACCGTGGGGCAGCTCCTGGATTCTGTTACTGGATCCGTTAAAACATTTAAACAACTGAGAAGTGATGTTTGTCATTCTGGTTACTAGCTGCAATGATCTCTACTAAAAACCTTATACTTAGGCACTGGAGACAAACCATCTCAACCACTCTGACTGAATGAATTGATAATATTGCTACTAGAGCATGCTATGAAAGATTAGTCTACTTATGTGGTGACAGGTTAGAAAAGTTTTTGGATATTTGGAATCCCTTTCTAAATTCTATGTTTTAGAAATTACTGACCAACAGGTAGTTGTTTTCTTCTGTTCTTATTGTTTTCATAGATAGCATGTAAAGAACTAGTTATAGTTTAGAAATGCTGCTTTACCCTAGGCAAATTAATAACTGGTTACTTATAGGTATATACAAACCAAAAACTGGAGCACTCTCACCCATCTTCAAATACCACCAGGGCGCTTCAAGTAAATTATGAACTTTTATTAAGTAAAAAACGATACATATTGCCTGATGCATTTTGAATAGAATATCCTTTCTCAAAGGCTTATAAGGATATAAGATATTGCTGACTGGAAATACTTTCCATTAATTAGTTGTATATGTACTAACTATCATCATTAGTGTACAATTTAATACATTTGATTGCATTGTATTCTTGATTTGTCATGTTGAAAATTCAATAAAGTTTTAATTATAAAGAAAAGAAGTGATGTTTGCAAAAAATTACTTTTGTTATTTTCTCCAACTTAGGTACACTGTTTCCATGATTCTTAGATACTCTACGAACCAAGAGCAAATTTTCTCCAACCATGGCTTGCAGAGTAGAACACTATCCCCAAGGATACTGAGGGTAGAATTTAAAAGACTGTTCTAGCCATATTCCTAGACATATTATTGAATGTAAAGCAAGATTGGGAGGTTGAAATAAAATGTAATATTGCTAATTCTGATTGAGTCACACTGTGCCTCTAATGGCCATATATCAAATAGGGATGTGCATGGTGGTACTATATATAAAAACTTACACAGATGGTATTACATACCAAATGTGCTTTTTGTTAAGGGGGTTTCACCTACCGATTCTGGAAATGTATTGATCAGAATGTGCATCATACACACATTATCTGGGGGTGTCCATTAATTAACAAATGTTGGATTGAAGGGATTTTTGTTTGTTGCATCCTATTCCCTCATCACTATTAGTTATTTTGTTGGGGATAACCCCTCCTTTGTAGTCACTTTGAGATAATCAGTTTGATTAACTGAGAGCCGCATTACGTGAAGCAAAATGTCTCCTCCTTATGAAATGGCATTTAGTGTCTAATCCTTCCTTCATGAAACGGAAAGAGGCCATGGGCAGACTAACAATATATGAATGCATTAGCCACGTTACTGTTGACAAATTAGACAAATATAATGAACATTTTTATTTTTTTCCTCCATTCACCTATCTGCAAAACTTAATAGAAATGGAATAGAATTAGATTTGGACCACTATGAATATATATGGATAGACATTGTGTTAACTGTGTTTCCTATCATTTATGTTCTTTTACCTTATTGTATTATTTAGGCTGAAAGCTTTATGTCATTTTCATTTCTATGTGACGGTGATGCTTCAGTGTTGTTTTCTCCTTAAAGTATAGGCAAGTTATTTATTTTTAATCCTTTCTCATGTGTGTATGCTGTCAGCACAGTGAAACCATTACAGCAAATGATGATGTGGGCATTGCAACCCATGCGACAGTCATCCGACGATCAGGGTTTTGCAATGTCTGCCATCATTGCTGCCCCAGGGGTTTTGCACTCTTTCCCCCCTACACCTCCAACCTGGAGGTGATTATATTATTTTCCAGGGGGTGCATGGGGTGAAGCCCCCCTGGTGGAGGGGGGGGTGTGAGTGGCTTCAGCCAGGATATGCCACAGTGCTTTGGGCATGACAGTGGTTGGGCAGCACAACTGCCATGCAGCATGGTCGCTTTTGGCATTTTCATGTCACTGTACTGTCAGTTGCCCATACAGGATGGTTGTTGAACTGACATGGTGGAACCTCTCATATGTATACTGCATAGTACTATCTGATGTTTGGAAGATTAACTTTATTCTGAGCAGAGCATTCAGCATGGTTTCATCAGTCCCATCTGGACTTATAGCAAATTAATATTAATTACTTATTTTTACTAGATTGCCCACTTATAAATGGCTTTTAGTGCTTGTTATATGTAGTGTAGCTATGTATTTATCTAATGTTTATTATTTTAATATGTAGTTTTTAATTGATGTTGTTTGGTTAGTTATGATGAATTATTGCAAACTTTCAATAAAAATTTGCATGTCAAAAATCTAATCTATAATCCCACTGTCACAAGGTGTGCTGAATACCTAATGATGGCTACAACAGCTGACATGCGGTACTTCTGCATGAGCAGAAAATCTCACCAAATGACGCAGTTTTCACATCACCCAAACATCTGTAGAATAATCATCATGCACTATGGCCACCAGCTCATGACATCTGATGGCCCTGGTCACTGAGCAATTCCAAAGTCAGAAATTTCTTTATATCTCTGAAACCAGTCTAAGAAGTACCATGCTCCTCAATGGCAATCTGTGCTTTTATGTTCTGGACTGGCAAAAGATGTCACCACTGCTTCTTGTATCTCCCATATATATTTCCAGATGACCCCTTGCAAATCATCATGAACTCATGAAAAACATGTATAGCCTCCCCACCTTCCTGGAGTTAGTATCCTGTCTCGGAGTTCTGGAGTAAAAATAAGGCAAGGACATTTTTTTTTCACTTAAGTGTTTTCCTTTCCTGGCTATATTAGTCATAGGGACATACCTGGTTCAGGCCAGTGTCTTTGGTTCCTTTGAGTTCCCCGCTGAAGCCAATGCCTCCAACAGCTTTACTCTGTGGCAGGGGCTCCAGGAGAAGGGCTATCCCCCCAAGTCAGTCCACTTACTGGAGTAGGATTGAGCAGTGGCACCCTGGTGAAACCTCTGAGGCTGTGGGACCCAGGCTGTCATTAAGACGATGAATGGGTTTTTCCCTCATACGTCTTTCCTGGGCCTCCCACCATCTGTGGTATTGGTGAAATCTTCCTGTTGGCCTAGGCTGCATGCAGCCATGCCCCTTTAGAGGGAGAAAGATCCCTTGGCTCATTGAAGGGAGTTATTGCAACACTGTATCCCAATGCCACCCCTTCCTGACTACAATGTACTGCTGAGCAGCAGCTGCTGTGGTCATGCCTCTCTCCTGACATGACTTACTGAGTATGCTACCAAACTTGGGTTGCCTGCATGGCATTGCATCATGCTGCTGCTGGGCCTAAGGTAAAGCAACTTATATCTATAGAATGTCCCTTCTATAGTGCTTGAAGCACTTTATAGAACAGTCAATAAAACAACACACATCAACATAATTAAGGTCAAATAAATAAACATTTACAACTAAATATTTCAGTAGAATTTAGCTAAAATAAATGTATGTGTTAAAATTCAATAACTTACATAAAATCTCTGTGAAGACATGTTGAAAGAAATGTATTTTAAACCCTTTTAAAGTGCCCCACTGTATGGCTGTGGTGGATGGAAACTGGCAATGAGTTCCATAGTACTGTCTATACTGTAAGTAACCATATCATTGCCGCAGTATGGTGCTGGGGGACACTGTATTGTTTCTAGGTTTCATCTTTGGATGAGATGTTAAACTAAGGTCCCATCTGCCAGCTATGGTGGTTGTTCAGGGGCTCATTAAGCAGCCCATGGTACTTCTCAAAAAGACTAGAAGAGTTATCCCTGGTGTCCGGGCTGAATTTCCAACATTCACTAAACCATCAACAGTTGGACCTGGTTTAATATTAATCAATACTTTCTGTATGCATCCACGCACCACCAACAAGGCTGAGAACAGGAACATATTTTCTGCCCTCCTTTCCTAGTTAACAAGACAAAGAAACAAACAAGCAAACAAACAAATGTCCTGTTCCACAAATGTCAAAATATTTACTTTCTGTCTTTTATAATCATGGCTTTTATTTGATCTTTTGAACTCCTCTAATGTTGTGATCAAAATGCAAGCAGAGATAGCTGTTTTCATTGTGCCATAGGAATTTTATAAATCCACATCAGATCACACCAGACTTCAAAGCAACATTCTTATCTCATCCCGTTACTTATCTCCGGTTACCTCATCAATTTCCTCCTTGTAACTTTCACAAGAAAGTCAAGTATATCATCTCCCTCTTTCCACACCAACCTCATGTTCAGAGAACATTTTTTTTCTATGCTATGTCAGTGTCCCACGATACATCAGCATTTTGGGCATAATGCACCATATTCAAATGCTGCTTGTGCAGCCATACCTACTCTGGTTGGGGAGAACATTTACTTTAAAAGTTGTCCTATCTGACTGCTAAAGGGAAGTGTCTATTATTTGTGCCTTGTCTCCATTCCACTGCAGTGTTGTAAAGCAATCTGGTCAAAGCCTTTAACTATGCTGCACGTGACCTTAAGATCTTTTTCAGTGGTTCCTCTGCCCTGACCTTGTTGTGCTAATCCAGCAAGAATTCAACAATGAATCAAGTCAAACAGTTGAATTCATCCTAGAATACTGTTTCCAGTTCTGGAGTCCTCATCTCTGAAAGGACATAGACATAGTTGAGGCAGTTCAGAGGAGGGCAACTAAAATGGTGCAGGATCTACATCAAAAACCACATGAGAAGAGACTGAGGGACCTCAATATGTACAGACTGGAGGAAAGGAGGGTGAGGGTGAATATGATAGAGACTTTCAGATACTTCAAGGGTATAAATAAGGTTCAAGAGAGAAGCCTTTTTCAGAGAAAAGGATGCACAAGAACAAGGGGTCATGCAATGAAGTGGGAGGGGGGTAGATTCAGGGAAATGTAAGAAAACACTTCTTCACAGAAAGGAAGTGGATACCTGGAACAGCCTCCCTGAGGAGATTGTGGGAGCAAAAACTGTACTGGGATTTAAGAAGGCATGGGATAAGAATAAAGGAACCTTAGAAGCAAGGGTGGGGGTAAAGCTGTAAATCAAGTAGAGTCTATAGTGTGACAGTAGGTAGGAATTATGGGCAGACTAGGTGGGTCAAGTGGTCCTCATCTGCCATCAAATTCTATGTTGCTGAGTTTCTATGTCCAATGCTGTTTGTGCTCCAGTTAGCTTACCCTGAATACCTAAAACACCATCTCCTTGACTGTTGGCACCAAGCAGCATCTGTTTAGAATCCAGTCTTCCTGTCTTCACAAACCAGATGGCTGTCATATGGAATATGTCTTCTCCTTTAAATGCTGTACTTGGGTGCCTGGCTAAACAGGCATCTTCACTTTTCCTGTCACATTGATGCTATTCACGATAAACTACTCCCTAAGCTCAAGGGGAAGAAAGCTATCCCTCTCCCCACTTGGTAGAAGATCATTGGGAAAATGGCCCTACCTGCCTTTATTTATTTTATTTAAAAGTTGATAACTGGGAAAGGTACACTGAACCAAGGCTCATTTCCAGGTGCGAACGGGGATTAAATACACAATCAGGGGAAATAACACAAAAAGCACATACTAAAAAAGTATACACAGTTAAGTACTGTACATGTGAATAGGTTGATAAAGTGAAAAAATATCAGGTGCATACAACAGCATCAAATCTGAGCAAAGTAAAACAATAGTTACTGCCAAATACAGTAGTAACAATGAGCTCAATATGTACAATACAAAAATGGTAAGGAATGCCAACTCAAACCTCAACAGTGATAGAAGAGGCAATGTTGTATATAGCAAAGTCAAAACAAAAGAAAGGATGCTAGATCAAAGGAACTGTGGCCCCTTAGTTAGTTAAGGATGCTAAGCCTTTGGTAGGTGAGGGGGAAGGATTGGGAATGGTGGGGGATGGGAGAAATGAGACGGGTCAAGTAAATGGAGCTGTGGGGGTGGTTCTGAGCAGGGATTTGAGGGCAGAGAATGTAGAGGCATGGTGAGTAACCCATGGGAGTTGGTTTCAGAGATGAGGGAGACGGTAAGAGAATGCTGCCTGGCCCGAGCATGAGTGGGAGGGAGAATGTTTGAGCATCTCTGGTGTGAAGGGAGTACTTAGAGGGGCTAACTGGAGAAAGACATGAGCTGACATAGGAGGGGAGAGTCCCAAACCAGAATTTGCCGATGAAGGAGAGGCTATGCAAATGGCACTCTGTGAGTAGGGGCATAAGAGAGAGAGGAGTAGAGGGTACAATGGTGAGTGAGAGGGGGAGGAGGTGGAAAAATGACAAAAAGAATTGAGTAGGGTATCCAGTCTGGCTAGTGACATTGCAGGAGCAGAGCTATAGACAATATCAGCATAGTCTATAATAGGGAGAATGGCTTTGGTGACTGAGTCTTGCTGAGTGAACATTGGGAGGCCATCTTTGTGTCGCTAAAGGGCACCAAGTTTGGGGCAAAGTTTGGAGAGATGGAATCTATGTAGGTTGAGAAATTGATGCTGCAGTCCAGCCAGACCCCAAGGTATTTTAATGAATTGACTGACTGGAGGAGTAAGTCGTCAAGGGTGGTAAAGGTAGTGGAGTTTAGAGATTTGGACCATTTTTGCCTTGAGTCAAAGAATGTTGAAACCGTCTTTTTGGAATTTAGTTTTAGTTGGTTTTGACAGAACCAAGTCTGCACTTTATTGAATTTGCTCTGAAGAGGGGCTGTGACATCTGTGACAGATGGACTGGAAAAGAATAACACGGTGTCATCTGCGTACATATGGATTTTGGCGGGGGAGCAGACAGCGGGGAGGTCATTGATGAATACTGAGAATAGAATGGGACCCAGTATGGAACCTTGGGGGACACTGGATGAGATAGGGAGGGGAGGTGGGAGAGGGAGGTTCCTACTAGTACAGATTGTTGCGTATGTTAAAGATATGAAATGAACCAGTTAGTGGCAGCAGGAGCCAGCCCAGAGGAGTGAAGTTTCTGAACAAGAAGGGTATGAGAGACAGAGTCAAAGGCCTTAGCCAGGTCCATGAAGATGGCTGCTATTACAAGGCCTTTGTCCATGGTTGAGTAGATTGCATCAGTTACACAGAGCAGGGCAAGACTATGGAGTGCTGTTTCCTAAAGCCAGATTGGTAAGGAGAGAGACTATCAGTGGCGGTTAGATGTTCCAGGAGCCTATAGTAGATAAGGGACTCCTGAAGCTTGGCAACAGCAGGTAGGAGTGATATGGGCCTATAGCTTCCTGGTGAGGTGGGATCCCCGCCTTTATGTAGTGGGAGCACTTTGGCTAGTTTCCAGGCTGAGGGGACAGTGCAGGTTGAGAGGGAGAGGTTAAGGAGTTGAGACTTAAAGTAGCTAGATTTAGCTTTCCCGATGGCCTGGGTGCAGGCATTCCAGAGGGACCTATATAGCTGGAAATCAGAGGGTAGGAGGGAGGCCTCGAAATTCGCCCAGCTTTTGTCTCATGATTTACAGAGAGAAAGTAGGTTCGGTGTTATCCATGGAAGGTGACGACGCTTTACCCTTGCCTTTTTTAAGGGGCATGAGAGTTCCAGATTCAGGTTATGGTATCAAAGAAAAGTTGTAGAGCTGTATCTGCATTAAGGGCTGAGTACACTAGCGACCAATCTGCATGGAATATATCCTGCAAGAGGGAGTTAGAGTCTAGGTTGCGGATAGGACGGAACCAGATATAATAAAAATTATGATAAGGCAAATTTTCCAAATATAAATAAAACTATCCAGGACGTCAACTAGGAACACATACTGTTTAATTGATCTTACTATAGAACAAGCATGGGAAAAGTTCAAAACAGTAATCCTTACAGCTAGAAACTAATTACATGCTGGACAAAAAGAGATATAACAAAAAGGGAAAAATCCCAGTGTGGTTAAACAATTCTATAAAAAAACAAGTCAAAGAAAAATTGTTAAAAAGCTTAAGACTAAACCTAGTGAGGATGTTACAAAACATTATAAAGATGCTTTGTCTACATTAAAAAAATGATAAGAAAGGCTAAACAGAAGATTGAGTTCAAGCTTGCCCACTCTCGTGACTATTTAAATGGGAAAAAGGGCACAAATAGTAAAGTAGGTCCTTTGGTTCACGAGGGGAATGTTCTGGAGTCAGATGCTGAGACATCTAATTACTTTAATAACTTTTTCTGCTCCATTTTTTCTCAGAAGGTACCGTACTCTTGCCTATATATGACCATCCATCTGCAGCTCATTATGTATTACATCTAAAGAGGAAGTCTTTGAAGCACTAAAACCCTTAAAAAAACCTCTAGTCCTGGACCTGACAACATTCATCCCAGATTGTTAATAGAAACAGCTACTGCCATAGCTCTTCCCCTTAACCATAATATTTAATAAATCTATGCGTGAAGGTATTAATCCATCTGATTAGTTAATGGCTACTGTAATCCCAATTTTCAAAAACAGCAGTAAGTCCGATGCTAAAAACTACTGGCATAAAAGCTTAACCTCCATAGTATGTAAAATAATGGAATGCATAATCAAATCATATCTTGGGAAAGCAATTATTGCCTTAGAATTAACAGATGATCCCCAACATGGCTTTAAAAGTGGATATTCCTACACCACTAACTTAATTTCTTTCTATAAACACATAAGTGAAGGACTGGATGAGGGTACGCCGATGGATGTTATTTTACTAGACTACAGACGAGCTTTTGATACGGTATCACACAATAAGTTAATAAATAAACTATTTAAACTGGGTTTTTTACCCTATCTGGTGAACTGGGTTAATAGGTAGTTGACAAACCGGACTCAGAGGGTAAGAATCAATGGTCACCTCTCAAACCCAGGAACTGTGAGCAGTGGTATCCCGCAAGGATCTGTACTAGGGCTCTTATTATTTCACATTTTCATCAGTAATATGGTTGTTAGTAATGGTAACATGCCCTCCAAGTTTGCTGATGACGCCAAATTTGGGGGCAAGGTCAACAATATTAAGGGTGTCACTTCCTTAACCCGAGACCTCAGAAACATAGAACAGTGGGCAATTAATAACAGCATGACGTTCAGTGTTGGGAAGAGCACTATCATGCACTTCAGTAAGAGGAATCCGAACACTAACTATTACTTAACCAACAAATCAATTAAGAGCTCAACTTGTGAGTGAGACCTTGGCATCTTAGTAAATAATAAATTAACTTCTTCCAATCACATAATTAAAACATCTCAGCTGGCGCATGGCCTACTTAAACAAATTAGGTGTACATTTGTTTCTAGAACTGAACAATGTTTGGTCCCTGTTTACAGGGCATATGTAAGGCCATACCTGGACTATGGATCTCCATTCTGGAGCCCCCATCTTAAAGGCGATATAGCAATGTTGGAAAAAGTTCAGAGACGAGAAATGAAAATGATCCCGAGATTCTCCTCAAAAGATTATTCAACAAGATTAAGTGAATCTGATTTGTTTTCACTTTATAATAGGAGATGTAGAGGTGATCTTCTGTTTACTTACAAAATTTTACAATCCCCTGAAATGATGGCCTTATATGGCTTGAAGTTGTCCAATAGACGGACGGTGGCAAGACTTCACAAAAGACAACTTGTTGATTGGGCCAATTCTTCCAAGAGGGACAATTTTTTCACTATTAGAGCTCCCAAAGCATAGACTGCTCTCCCACAAGATATTGTTGAATCTAACAATTTTAATATTTTTAAAAATAGACTAGATAAGTGGCTAAACTCCTTTCCTCCATAGGTTAATTTCCCACTAAGTGTGGGGGACAATCTCGGTGGGCTCTTAGCCTTCTTTTGTCCTATACAACCAAGTAAACTAACTAAAGTTGGAGGTAGAACAAATCTGAACCCAAGGTCAGCTGCCTGGTGATGTGGAGCTGTGAACTGGTAAAGGTACCACCTATGAACTGTGGAGAAACTTGTCGTGGATAATTCAGTAAAATTGCTGTGATGCTAATAAATTAAACAAGTGACTGGTCAGTAGATCTTTGGCCTGAAGATGTTTTTTGGTAGTTAAATCTCTGAGGATACCTCCCTTCCCCCATTAATACCTAGTGGGAGGGGGCCATATTGGCGGTTGAGGGGGTCCTCATGGAGAGTGTTGTGAGAGAGACCTCTCTCTGAAAATCATCTGTGGCTCTTCCTCTGGAAATTCTTCTTTGTTAGAAATTGGGTAGTTGGGTGAATATATTTATTCTGTTTTGATATTTGGATGGACTGGGAGGAAAAGTTTTTGGTGGGGGGGTTAGTATTTTTCTGCTGTTTATTTCCTGTGATGTCATTTTTATAATTAGAATGTGCCTAGGGTTGGTGTTTAATGTTTGTAGGCTTTCCTACTCTTCTGAACAGTCCTGCCAGCTACCTCCACTTAGGAGGCCAAGACTCCCAAATGCAGCCTTTGAATGCTGCAGGATGTTTGGCATAGATATGAGCCATAGTAGGGACAGAGTGTGGGAATGAAGAGTGGAATTTGAGGAAAGGCCAATTTTCAGAGTGAAGAGCAGGAGGTAATGTGTCTGGGCATTTCCAACTGACAGGGGTTATCCATGTCTTGTGCCTATTAGCAGGGATCTCTTCTTGGAGAAGAAGGAGTTAGTCAGTGAACCAGGTGGCATGGCCCCTCCCCTTCGGGCTGTTCTTTGTAATACTCTCTTGGGAATAAAACAGTGGAGGTGAGAGATTTCATTACTGACTCTTGAGCAGACCTGATGTGTATCAAGAAGACTTGGCTGGGGGACGACATAGGCCCAGTGCTTGCGGCTTTGATATTGGATGAGTTCTCTGTGATGTACTGCCCAAGGCAGGAGTGTAGGGGTGGCCATCTGTTTTATATCAGAGCTGGGATTCATTGCATTTCCAGAAGTGGAAGCTGGGTCTTTAAATGTATAGCCATTTGTAGGAAAGTAGGTTCAGGGTGCAGGATTCTTCTCATCTGTTGTCTCGTGAGGGGTGAGGCTGAATTCTTGTGGGAATTTGTAGATTTCATCTTTAACCTAGCATTGGAATCACCCAGACCTTTGGTGTTGAGTGACTTTAATGGATGGGTCAATGATGAAGAGTCATCATTTGCAACTAGATTTCTCTGGACTATATCAGTGCTGGACCTCAAATGGGGTTTCCTCTGCTACCCATGAAGAAGGTCACACATTGGACATGGTCTTCACCATGGGACTTGATATTTTTGATGTTGAATTTGCTCCAATAACTTGGTTTGATCATTTCATGGTGAAATTCCAGTTTGCATCCTATGGGTAACTTCAGCCACTATGAAGATGACTCAGTACTGACCTAAACAGAACCTGGTTCCTCAGAGGTTACTGAAGGAGCTGGACATATCAAGCTGTCAGGGATGTGGAGATGGCTGTAGAGGTCTATAACTTGTCTGTTTTATTCACAGCTGACACCCTTGCGCCTATTTGTGCACACCTGTAGGTCTCCCTGGCCCAGTTTGCTTTGGTACAATGATGGGCTGAGAAGATTGAGGGGCCAAGGGGTGGAGATTGGAGCACTCTTGGTTAAGATCACACATTTTGGAGAACAGAATGGCTCAGAGGGCATATTATGTAGCCTATCAGAGGGCAATCTCACAGAAGAAGCCACGAGTTCCTGTCAGGGTTGATTTCTACAGGGAGGAATTGACCAGCTAAAGTTTTCTGGACTGTGGACAGGCTTTTACATCCAGCCTGTCTACAGTCTGGGGGAATAGTTTCATCATAGAGGTGCTAGCTTTTTGGATCTTTCTGCATTAAAAGGGAGTCCTCCATTAGAGCAGGGATCTCTCTGAGGGGTATAGTCCCCAACAGTGGGGAGGACAGATTGAGCAACAGCACTCCGAGTCATTGGACCGGGTTTCAGCCATTCTCAGCTCAGGATATATCACAGGTGATATCCAGATTGTGACCTACAATGCCACCAGCCAGGATGCAATGCAGTAATGCTGCAGTATATCATAAAATTCAGCAGTATGCTGCAGGGAGAGTTGTAATTCAGTGGCAATTAAGCCCTTTTTTACTGCGGTATTTTGTGATGTGACATTTACTGCAAGTTACTGTGTTGCATCATTGCTGACTCTGCTATACCTACTGTGCTCTGGACCAGGGCCTACCCATCTGGTGGTGGCTTGTTGGAAGGCTGTGGCTCCTGTTATGACTGAAATCGTCGTGCTCCCTAAGTGAGAGGCTTTTTTCCTTCTGCATTAAAGAAGGCATAGGCCCTATTTACATGACAAGTGGGTTAGAGTAATTCTGTGCCTGGCCATTTATTATTGGTGTACACTCATTGGAGTCAACAGCTTCTTCACCGGAGGACTCTTGCGCATAACAATTTGTGCCCCTGAGTGTCCCTAGTGACCCCCCTCCTTGACATCAGTGCACCTATTGTCACTTCCTCCAGTGCATGAGAAAGTAAATGAAATAGCATCAGGAACTACAGAACTAGAATTGGGAAGCAGACGTAAATTAAAAATAGTGCTTGGTGCCACAGGTAGTGTGTGTGGAGGCATTGGACAACAGACGCCAAACCTGGTCCCAGAGTGAAGACTCGCTGCAGGCAGGTGAGCGAGTGGATGCTGGCCATGTCAGACAGCTGCCAGCAAAGACTGAAGGAAGCTTTTCCTCTGCTCAGACCAGGTAAGTGTCTCTGTCCAGCTCTGGTGCTTGTCTCTGCACCACTGCGACTCTCTAGGTGTTGGTTGTTGGGGTGCCTCTGTCCTAGCAGGTGGTTGACCTGGCCCAATTCCCAGTTGGACCCAATCTGACAGGAACAGAGAAAAATGAGGCAGGGCAGCTAATGGCTTGTGAATAGAAACAGAAGAGCATATCATCTGTCCGGTCTGCTTTCATTTGTTAGCCCTGCTTGTAAGACGCAGAGGTTTCAAGCTGTCTAATATTTTAAAAATAGACACATATGATTTGGAAAATTCTCTCTCTCTATGGTGCAAATGAGATTGCACAAGGACGGGGTGCTTTACATAAGTCAGCTGATACACAAGCAAGGAATCCAGCACTCATCACCTTTCTAGAAGAAAAATGCTGCTCTCAAATATATATGCAAAACGGTGCCAATTTTATTAAGGTGTCAAAAAATGCATGCTTTGAAATATTTCGGATTGTATCCTTTATCAAAAGGCCTTATCTCTCTGATCAGCAGAGGAGAATCTATTGGTTGTTCCACAGGTTCACCTAAAATCCTTGCGAGACAGGGTCTTTTCTGTGGTGGTCCCAGAACATTTTGCCAAACCAGTTAAGACAGAGTTCCTCTGTCGATGTTTTTAAAAGAGCCCTAAAGGCTTACCTTGTCTCCCTGGCATTTGAGTTTTTTTTTTAAATAAAATACTCTGATACATATAGGGCAAGATTGCTGTCCCACTCTGATTTCTGTGCTTTATGTATGTTTTAAATAAGGAATTGTCCTGCTTTAATGTAAAGCACTTTGAGCCTTAAGGATGAGGTCCTATATGAAATGAGTTGATTGATTGGTTGACTTCACAGTGGTAACATTACAAAGAGTTCCCCCTTTCATAAAACAATCATCTGACCTTAAATTTACCCACATGGATATGGCGAATAGTTCTGCCTCAAAATAAGCCCTAACCAGACTGGACCTCTTTTCATTCCTTCTGTCAATTTGCCCTCAGCTGCCTGGCCTGCCCTCATTACTGGCCCCTCTGCTCCTCCCTCCCCTCTTCCTTCTTTCAGGGGCTGGTATCTCTCGTACTGCTTCTACCTCATCTCCAGGTCCTTGATTGGATCCCTCCCTCCTCTTACTCCATTTGTTCCACTGACTTTGGCTCTTTCTTTTTATCATTAGCTTGTTCTAAGACTACAGCAAGACAGTCTGCCTTGAGTCTTCTCCTTCTGACTCTCTCAGCTCTGGTCTAGCCTACCCCTCTCTATCAGCTCCTCTGCCTCTGCCTTTGGCCACAAAATCATACTCCATGACCACAGTTCACATATCAGTTCATGCTCTTCCTAACACCCGCCCCTCTTCCCCTTCCTCCTTTTCATCTGCTCTTCTGCTTCCTCCCTACCGCGCCCAATTTTCCTTTACCCTTTCTTTTTTCTTTGCTCACTGCCCATTCTCCTTCAGTGTTTGAACTCTGGCTGCCTCTTGCTCTAGATAAACTTTTAGAATTGAATCTATCCAGGACTTGTTTAGACCCAATGTAGGTCTTCTTGTCTTGATCTGATTTTCACTGTTACAGTTTCCTTCCCTGCACTGTAGTGTACTACTGTCTGCTTGCTGGATAAACTTTATTGTACCGTTTAAATTATTATATTTCTTACTTTCCTCCCCGTGCCTTTTCCCCAGGTTATTTCTGGAAATGAGCTTTTCACCTTAGTAGAGCTTCCTGGTAATTTTTTTAGAATAGATACATTTTGAAGGCCTGTGTATCACTATCAACTAGTTTGCATCTATATCCTCCTTCATTCCAGAACAAGGCTGAAAACAGGAAGCATTTCCAAGCACCCCTTTCCCAGTCAACAAAAACTAACCAACTAACTAGCATAGCAGAAAATATGAGAAATATGTACCAATCTAATGACATGTATACAGAACTCATTTATTTTTCTTTCATGCATTGACATTGTAAGTAAATAGATCCTTGATGTCATTTCTTGTCTCTGCTGGAAATAAAAACAAGTTTGAAAAAAGGGGAAACAATGTTGTTCTCCAAGGTGAACATGTTAAGGACAACCAGCCTCTCCTTGTAGACTTTATTCCTGATACCCGTTGTAGTTTTGGTTACCCTGTGCTGCACCCTTTAGACTGCCTCAGTGAGAAGGCCCGACAAGTGTCTTTTAGAGAGGCAAGATTACTTCATCTGCCTACTGGTGACCCCTCCCACATGGTACACACCAGCATTCTTCTTCCGCTCATGACAGCTGTCAAGCAGCACTGGTTAGGCTTCAACCCCTTGTTTATTATATCCCCAGTTCCTTTTCCTCCTCCACAGCAGCAAGAGATGCCCCCACACAGTGAGCAGGACC
Organism: Neoceratodus forsteri; assembly: GCA_016271365.2. Classification (NCBI taxonomy): domain Eukaryota; kingdom Metazoa; phylum Chordata; order Ceratodontiformes; family Ceratodontidae; genus Neoceratodus; species Neoceratodus forsteri. The sequence goes on from JADMNL010000024.1 coordinate 362,241,804, forward strand.
TCCATCCATCTGTGTGTATTTCTGTCTGTCTGTCTATCTATCTGTCTGTCTGTCTGTCTGTCTGTCTGTCTGTCTATCTATCTATCTATCTATCTATCTATCTATCTATCTATCTATCTATCTATCTATCTACCTGTCTATGATCTCTGTATCTATATCCATATCTACAGTATTTCTATAGCTATCATCTCTCTCTCTTTGTATCTATCTATCTATCTATCTATCTATCTATCTATCTATCTAATATCTATCTATCTAGCTGTCTGTCTATCTATGATCTATCTGTATCTATATCCATATCTACAGTATTTCTATAGCTATCTTCTCTCCCCCTCTCTCTCTGTATCTATCTATCTATTTATCTAATATCTATCTATATATCTATCTATCTATTGACAGTATTTATCTATCTATCTATCTATCTGTCTGTCTATCTATCTATCTATCTATCTATGATCTATCTATATCTATATCCATATCTACAGTATTTCCATAGCTGTCATCTCTCTCTCTCTCTCTCGCAGTCTCTCTCTCTATCTATCTATCTATCTATCTATCTATCTATCTATCTATCTAATATCTACCTATCTATCTAATCTCTATCTATCTATCTCTATATCTATCATTCTCTGTCATCAAGGGACTCCACCACCCTCGCCAGTTTTATGTCATCAGCAAGTTTAAGCAGGCTGCTGGAAGCCCCTGGTTTCCAGATCATCGACGAAAGTGTTGAACATCGACAGTCCCACCATCAGTCCCTGAGGGATGCTGTTGAGTGTCCCGCTGTAGTTGGAGTAGTGCCCATTGACCACAACCCTCTGCTTCCTGCCCATAAGCCAGTTAGCATCACAGCATCAAAAGCCTTTCTGAAGTTCAAATAGACTGTCTATGACTCCAATTCTATGTCCCACCCTGTTAACCCCCTCAAAGACAGTGATCAACTTGGTTTGGCATGATCTGCCCTCATAAGACCATGCTTAGTCGGGGCAAGAACCTTAACCTCAACCTCAACCAGGTGCTTTCCTCATTCTGTCATTAATAATGGCTTCTGGACCCTGCCCAGCAATGATATCAGGCTTACTAGCCTGTAGTTGCCTGGTACTGTCTGTGATTGTGTTTTATACAATGTTTGTACTTTGACTGTGTGTCTTTGAGTTCCTTTCACCAGGTAAGTTTATAATGTACTTGTTATAAACTAAATAAAAATATCTTTAAAAAAAGATCAAATAGCAAAGGCCTGCTTGTAGACTCAGGTCTAATATGTAGAGTGAAGCTTTCTCCTGCTATACACCTAAACTCTAGAACCTAATACTAGTAGCACTGAAAACCTCTGACAGCCATCAGCAATTTAAATCAGCATGGGAGCACTATATACTAACTGTGACAATTCATTTGATATGGTTCAATATCTTCTGATTTATATAATGCTGTATTCTTTCCCTCTTTCAAGTCTTCTTTAGCACTTTTTTTTCACATTTGAATTAATAAAAGGAGTGCTTCTTTTAATATGACTCAGACCAGGTTTTCACCAGTATTCTCAGTTATTTATGTATATCTTTTGTCCCATTGGTTTAACAGCTACCACACTGGCAGATCACAGCAAGCCAGGATCAATGGAGTATGCTCTGATTCCAGACCTGTCACAATAGGGGTACCACAAGGCTTTGTATTGGGACCCCTCCTCTTCAGCCTCTTTGTCAACACCATCCCCATAGCCTGTCCTCACTCAAGGGTGCTACTCTAGGCAGATGACAGAGTCATCTCTTCAAGTGGTTCCAGCCAGGAGTCTCTCACCCATGACCTACAGCTCAGTTTTTCCACCCTTGAAAGGTGGTTCCTGCAATATAAACTAGCTCTAAACCACGAAAAGATGAAGACTATGCTACACTCTGGTATGCAGAAGAGAAGTAACATTGACCCTCTCATCATTCTCAACTCAGATGGAGTAGCCCTAGATCAGGTTGACACCTTCAAATACCTAGGTGTCACTGTTGACCAGTCACTCACATTTGCTCCCCATGATGATCAGGTTTTATTTATTTATTTATTTATTTGAATTTTAGTATCTGGGTAAGCCCAATGAGACCATGCAGTCCCTTTTACAGGGGTGACCCGGGAGAGGGGTACATATGGCAAGTATACATAGTACAGGGAGGTATAGTGCTTTACATAGCTGTAGGAAATAATGTAGTGCTTTACATAGTTGTAGGAAATAATGTAACAGTGTAGCACATAAAATTGGACTATAATATAATTAAAGAGTTGCAATTCTGTATACAATCAACAGCAGTGCTAAAATGCAGTACAGGGTTATACTTTGACATGATAAAAAAATTAAAATAAATAAATATATTAATTAAATAAAATACAATATGGACCATACTACAGGATGGCAACACTGGTTTCATGCTTACACGAAGCAGAACACCGAAGGGCTATGCTATACAATTTTTGTCAAGACTGGAGAGAGGTTGGGTACAATCTTTAGGGCAGTTTTCCGTGAGTGCCAGTATTCTTGTTTTCTGAAACTGTGATGTAGAATACAGTTGATCAAAGTGATTACAGTACAGAAGTGGCTGAGAATTAAGCATTGGGGTTGTAGTACAATATGGTGCAGGCATGAGCATGTAAGTCAGTTGGGGCAGTTACAGGTTTCAGAATGGGACAGGTAGGTTCGCAGAGTTTGAACTGAGGGAGTGTAGTGCAGGAGACGATAGAAGGCGGGAGAGAGTTTCAAGCCAATAGGGTGGCAAAGGCAAAGGATCTTCTACCTGAGGTTAGACATGTCTTTGGTAAGGTTAATAGCGGCAGAAAAGTAGAGCGGAGAGACCGCCTATACTGCTTTCTTGCAATAATGTCAGATAGGCTTGGGGAGTGTAGTGATGTGTGAGCTTATAGGTGAGGCACAGCGAGGCATAGTGGATTTTGTGTTCAAGTTTTAGCCTGCCCAAGGATGCGAGTACAGTGCACTGGTGTTGCTGGGATGGTGTTCCGATGACAAAGCATCCTATCTTGTGATATAGCTATTTCAATTGGTTCAAAAAGGGAGGCCTTGAGAGCAAGAATAGTGGAGCCCTATAGTAAAGTAATGGAAGGAGTGAGGCTGTGGCAATTTTTTGGCAGGAGACAGTAGATAGCAGGAGAAGGAGACTGTACAGCATACCAATCTTTTGGTGAATGGTTTTGGTGGTTTTGTTGGCATGAGCCTCAAAGGTGAGGTTTGGGTCTAGCAGAATGCCCAGGTATTTAAAGGATTCAACCAATTCAAGGGGTTCTCCATTGCTGGAGCAGATGATGAGCTGAGGATTAAGAGCAGTTTTAAAGGTGCAGGGTTGGAAAAACATAGTCTTGGTTTTTTTTGGTGTTTAGGAGTAAGTTGTTATCAGAGAACTATGTTTCTAACTAGCAGAAGTCAGATTCCAGGTGCTGATTTAGCCACTGAGTGTCTGCTGGGGATCGGTATAAATTGGCATTGCCCGCATAATGGTGAATGGACACCCTTCCGCAGAAGCCTGGTAACTCATTAATGAATAGGGAGAAGAGTAGGGATCCCAGGATGAATCCCTGGTGAACACCATGGGTAATCTGTCTGAAGGAGGATTGACAGTTGGCCCATTTGACACTTTGGGTGCGGCAAGATAGGTAGTCTTGAATCCAGGAGGTGGATGCTTGGTCTAGCCCCAGGGTCTCTAGCTTTTGTATCAGCAATGCTTGGTTCGCCAGGTCAAAAGCCTTGGCAAGGTCTATGAATAGGGCCCCTGTGGCTAGACCACAGTCGAAGGCATGGTGGATGCCAGAGGTGACTTTGATGAGTACAGTGATAGTGCTATGATTCTTACGGAAGCCATTCTGGTAGGGCAATAAGAATTGGTGCAGTTCGAGGTAGTCTTGGAGTTGGTTATAAATTATTCTATTTTGTACCTTAGCCAGTGGCAGAGGATTGAGATAGGCTTGTAGTTTTCAACAGGGGTGGCCGATCCCCCTTTATATATTGAGATAACTAGTGCTGTTTTCCATTTAAAGGGTACTGTTCCTTTGAGGAAGGATCAGTTTATCAGCTTTTGGACAGGAACAACAAGTGTTGGTGCTCTCCATTTCAGGAACTGTGGCTCTAGTGAATCATGACCAGGTGATCCACCTTCTTTAAGATTTAGACGTAGCTGGAAGTGCGGAATGGTGGCCCTAGAGTGATTTGTGGTTGGATAGGGGTGATTGGCTTGGCTTGTGGCGAAAGGGGATACATAGCTGGTGAGGTCTGTGAAGAAATTGTTATGACCATCTGCTACTGAAGCTGGGTCAAATAGTGTGGAGTCCTTGGTAGATAGCATGTCAGAGCAGGTGGAGGTTTTGCCTTTGAAGAGGGAGTTTATTTGGGTCCAGAATTCTTTGAGATCAGTAAGTTTATCTGTTTTGATTGAGTGGTAATAGGTCCTCTTAGTGTTGGTTATTTTAGATTTGCAGGTGTTTCTGAGCTGTCTGTAAGACTGCCAATCTGAGATGAGTCATGACTTTTTGTACGTCTTCCAGGCTGAACCTTGCTTGGACATCAGGTTTTTTATCTCTTTTGTCAGGCATGGCGCTTTGGTGCCTTTTGGTCTAGTGGGGCATAGGTGTTAATGATGGCTGTGACAGTGTCAACTAGGTATTCTAGGGTGAGATCAACAGTAGGCAGGGTTTGTAAGGGGTCCCAGTTTACATTATTGAGAGAGTTAAGGAAGGATGCATGGTCAAAGGATGAAAAATTACGAGAATCTACAATTTTAGGAGGAGGGTTTGGGGAATTGTTTCTCCAGATACTGTAAGCAGGTGAGTGATCACTGATGCTGCCAGGTAGAGCTTCCAAGGCAATTATTCTGTGAGCACATTCAGATAGGATTCAGTCGATGAGGGAGTGGTTTCCTATTCTATTGTTCCTTCTGGTGGGTTCAGTGACATGTTGTGTTAGGTTTGCATTAGCCAGGGTGGAGTGGGCTGTGTTCTTGTTTTTGGTTAACCAGTCTATGTTGAAGTCCCCACACATAATTAGTTCATGAGGGGGAGGGTCTAAGAGGGAGGCTATAACTGGGGAGGGCAGCAGTGACAGACTTTTGGGGGGGTAAGGAGGCACATCCCACTATAAGTTTGAAGTACCAAGGGTTATGGAGAGGAAGATGGATTCAGCAGGAGATGTTAAGGAAGCCGGTGGTGGAGCTTCAGTAGCTGCGAGGTTGGACTTGACATATAAGAGAACACAGCTACCTCTTTTACCAACCCTGTCATGCTGGAAGGTAGTATACCCAGGTAGGGCCACTTTGTGATGGAGAATGGAGTGTTTTAGCCACATTTCGGAGACTCCGAGCACTGCTGGATTGAAGGTGGTGACCCATGCCTTGAGTTCTGTAATGTTAGGACCAGGCTTTAACAATTCAAGTGTACTATTTTTAGGCCCTTTGTGTTAAACCAGTTTGAGGTCGGGGTGGCAGAGGTGGGATGTGACGTGCACAGGGGTCCTGGCCTGGACTCCACATCACCAGCTAGTATGAGGCGAGACAGAAAGTGGAAGAGTGACCACCAGGGTGGGGTTTAGGGGAGATTTGTGAATCTTCTGATTTTGAAGGTTGGCATATGTAGGTTGCCATGTAGCCAGGACCCAAGGTTGATGGCATCATTTTTTGCCAGGTAGGGAAGTGGGAGGAGTCCCTGAGGGGGTGCATGTGGTATTTTCTGTGGTGTTTTGTGGAGACACTGCTCTTGGTTACAATATTGTTGCCCCATGTGCAAAAGGAAATTAGGAAGGTCACAAGTCAGGAAGATGATGATATATAAGATAGCAAGTATGGTTCCTAGAAGCCACATGATTCTGTGGAGATAGCAGGCTAGATAGGTTGTGGCTGTCTTGTGAGCTACACAAGGGGACAGGCAAAGGGGAATAAAATTATTTAATATTTACTATGGTGCAGGGAGAAATGTAAGGTATGCTGGGTGTGGGGAAAGAATAGTGAGCTGGTACTAAATAGTCTGTGCTTCGCTTTGGATTCTCAGATACTGAATCAAAATATCATTACTAATGGAGCTTGGTGGATGTGGGTGGCTCTAACGGCTGTCTAGTGGATAGTAAATATAAGGAAACAATGGAGAATCAGGTTGATAGTTTATTTCTCAATCATCTAATCAGATAAGAGCATTGTTACTATACATCAAAGTGTCCAGATAGGATGGGTAGGAGGGTGGGTGGGTGGGAGATGCCGTGTAGCAACGTTGGGTATTGGCTCCCTGATGTAGAATTGTGATCCATGCCTTGCGACGGGTCCTTGGTTTGCTTTGGGAAGGGAGGGTGGATGGAAAGCAACCCATGTCAGGGTCAGTTGCTGGCTTGTGGTGGGTCCTTCAGGCAGGGAGGGTGGACGGCAAACAGCCTGAGTTAGGGTCAGTTGCTGGCTGAGGAGACAAGAGGGAGCAGTTTAAAATGCAGGTGATTTAAGGCAGCAGGGATGCAAATCAGTCATGATACGAGAGAGAGAAAGAGAGAGAGAGAGGGAAAGAGAGAGAGACAGAGAGAGAGAGAGAGAGAGAGAGAAGTGAGTGGGGGGTGTCTGCAGGGTATGAGCAGCAGAGTAGAAAGAAGTAGAAAAAGCAGGGAAGAAGCTTAGATGGGTTAAAGATGGTGGTGTGTGTGGGGGGGTTGGGAGAACAGCATGGCTTAACAGCCTAGTCAATTCACTAAGCAAGAGAATCCGGGCTGTAGCAAACAATTAATTAAACAGGGCAGCCTTGACAAATTAACTCAGCATAGTTTTCTGTAGCCCTCTTTTACCCCTTAAACTACTGGCAGGCTACAGGAAAAGACAGGGAAAGGCACCGAAATAGCAATCCTGTTACAAATAAAAAAGGTGCCAAATTCAAATCTGGATAGTCCTGAGCTCTCTAGCTTCCTGATGTAGAATTGTAGTCCATACCTTGTGACAGGTCCTTGGTTTGCTTCAGGCAGGGAGGGTGGATGGCAAGCAGCCTGAGTCATGGGCAGTTGCTGGCTTGCGGCAGGTCCTTGGTTTCCTTCAGGCAGGGAGGGTGGATGGCAAGCAACCCACATCAGGGGCAGTTGCTGGCTTGCGGTGGGTCCTTCGGGCAGGGAGTGTGGGTGACAAGCAACCCGAGTCAGGGGCAGTTGCTGGCTAAGGAGAAAAGAGCTGGTACACAACATCAACAGAAAACTGGGGGCACTCTACAGACTTAGGCATAACCTTACCACTGAGACCAAACGAGTGGCAGTCACCAGCTCCATCCTCCCCATAATCCACTATGGCATAATGGTCCATGGGGCTGCCACAGATACCATACTAAGCAGGATCAAGCTGGTACTGAACAAAGCCTGTCTCTTTGTTACCAGGGCAGACAGAACCACCCACTCATGCACACTATATGCACTCACAAATTGGCTCCCCCTACACAGTAGAATAAAATAGGAGACCTGCATGCTGGGAGTGAAAGCACTATTGGGCCTCACCTCCCCTGAGGTTCAAACTCTCCTAATCCCCTCACAAAGTCCTTATACTACCAGGAGCTCGACCCACAGCAACCTCTCTGTTCCTTACTGCAGAACAAGTCTGGCCAATCATTAATTTGTAGCCAGAGCCCTGCAATGGTTGAATGAATTGGCTGTGCCACTTCCGGGGCCCTCAAATGTTGGACTCCTCAACAGGGAGCTACTGAAGGCACTCTCTCCTGGCACCACACGTAACTGCCCCAAGCAATTAAATCCCCCCCATCTCACTCAGGAACTGCACCACGCTTACCTCATTCTGACTTACCTACTTAACACCAAAGCAGGTTGATAGGTCCCTAGTTCTAACCATGCTGCTGTTTACCACGCTAATACTATGCTCTTACTGTCTTTAATCCCGATTGCTTGACAATGCCTTAAAGGGCTGCTAACTCTGAATTGTGCTATGCTTTGCTTCTACATTTTGTATCCTAATTGTTCTGACAATGCCTTCATGGGATTCTACTTTTGGTTGTATTATATCTATTGAAAACACCTTTTTGTATATACTTAAAGCATACTGTAGCATTTTAGTTATTACGATGAGGAACATTTGTAAATGGGCATGTCTGCTCAAAGGTATTCATCCAATTGCTTAAATAAATAAAAATAAATAAATAAATAAGGTCAGAGACCATATCTTCTGCATGCTAGTTCATTTTAGTCATAAGAATAGTA